>JAPTHN010000001.1:44545323-46945323 GCA_026936325.1 Platynereis dumerilii
TGGGACATATCTCGAGGTCACGATGAGGTCATGAGACCATGAGAGGTCACAAGATTTCATGAAAAAGTGAATGGGACATTCTTGAGGTCATGATGAGGTCACTAGAGGGCATCAGATTTCATGAGAAAGTGAATGGGACATTCTTGAGGTCATGATGAGGTCACTAGAGGGCATCAGATTTCATGAGAGAGTGAATGGGACATATCTCGAGGTCACGATGAGGTCATGAGACCATGAGAGGTCACAAGATTTCACGAGAAAGTGAATGGGACAAATCTCAAGGTCATGATGAGGTCACAAGATTTCATGAGAAGGTGTATGCGTTGTGAAGGTTAACATATAAAGAGCATGAGGAACTTGACAGGAGGTAAAGGCCGTATATGAATTATTGGTGCGTATCAAATATTTGGCCTAGTGAAAGTCACAATGGTAAAGCGAAAATGATAGGACCTTATGAAGATCACAAAAATGCAGAGAGACAGTTAAGATCTGGAGATACATGATGGTAATTGAAATGAGTGTTGTGTGAATATCATAGTGAATAGACCGTGAAAGCATGAGCAATTCTTGGCACTCTGATATCAGGAGAATGTCAAATAAGAAGGCCAAATCACGGGGTTTTACTGAATGTGAAGGTCATTCGAAAACCATGACATATGAAACAGGCTTGATATATGAGCAACATGATTGGATGAGGAAGACAATATGGTATGACGAAGAGATGAATGTTAGGTGAAGGGCTGAAGGCTAAAATGAGTTACATGATAAGGAGAATGGGATTGGTGTAAAGTTACACTAATTATCTATGAATGTCATGATGGGTGAATCCATATTGTAACTACAGATATAATGCAATGTTATGACTTATGTTTGTGATGTTATGCCTCAGTGGTACTGGTTCTGACGCTATTTCAGCTATCCATGATGCAACTTTAAGATATGTCATATTTCAGGAAAGCCGTAGTTTTTTTGTCAAGATGAAGAGACTGATCACATTATAAAGAAGCCATACCCTGAATGATAACTTAGCCAGCATCTAAACATGACTCCAAATGAGGTTCTACATAACATGACGTTTGCTTTCGGATGGTAGCAACATTTCTGGCTCTCATCAAAAATGAATAGGAGGCGAGTGTAAGAAATATGGCTCCCCACACATAGAAAGGCTGACACTAGAGTGGCAGCTCATGAATGATACAAGGTACCCAACGCAGAAGACATGTCCATCCATACAAACTACATGGATGCAGACTGTAGATTCTCTATGATATTCATCATGAATAATGTGCTTCTTGCTTCATATCTTGTGACTATATTTGTGAGATCAAATCCTTTCAAAACACAAGACAAGTAATTGTCAGAACAAGAAGTGTATTAAATAATCAATATGCGAATCTTTTAAATAATTAACTTAATCTATCCGATGAACCAATTATTTTATTCAATAATGTCTTTATCTCCATTACAGTCGATCACTACACTTGGCTTGCAGTGATCAATAATGCTATTATTCTACAAATTTAAGAAATTAGATGAAATAACAACATTCCTCCATTTCAACCTCATTGTTCACATAATTCAATTGAACAATGACCTTGTTTGTAACTCAGTGACCTTGACCTTGGGGCAATTCCACTTGCTGTCCAGTGCCCACTGAGCCTCACTCACTCAATGCCCTTTCACCACCAAGCAACACCAGTGGGACAAGTGAGAAGAGAGAGGCACTTCCTGCCCTTAAGCCAGTATGCCACTGGATGGTCACTAAGGACCTCCTGGTAATTTCGGAGGTCCTGCAAAGTCATTTGGAGGTCAGTGGAAAGGTCAGGAAAGCTGTTAAGCAACACAGCCCCCAACAATGTGTCATCACAGAAGTAGAACTATAAGTAGAACAACAATAACAAGTAGAAGTAGTTCTAGAAGTAGTCCCAGGAGGAGTTCTAAAAGTAGAGATAGATCTTCAGGGCATAGCTCTATCCCATTGGACCCTTTCTACTCAGTTTCCAGAGAGACTCAAAGTCCCAATCCCCAAATAACAATTGTCAGGGTCCTGTCTGCCCATTAACACCATGCCAGATATCCTCTACACCCAATTCTCAAGTCACGTGGTACTTGCAGGGGCTGGCAGGGTCTGCAGACAATCCCTTGGTGGCACCTTTGGGATACACTGCAAAAATGTTTGGGTTTCATAAGATCTTGACTGAAAAGCTGACAGAGTAGGCCTACATCAGTGTTGCCAAAATTAGCTAAAATAATGTTGCATTTGTAAGTTGCTTTGAAACAGTATTGTTCTGGCCTGCAGACTATCCCTTGGTGGCACCTTTGGGATGCACTGCATTATGGCTTTATTATTTATACTATTCATACAAATTGTTGTGAGTTTCAAAGAGTTATTTTTCACAGTGGACCATCCCACAGCCACCCACAACAACTCGGAGTCCAACAGAATCCAACAGACACCAGAAGACACCAGGGGGCATTGTGTTGCAATTGTGTTCCATCACCCTGAAGCACATAGACCCTTCCTGCAGGTTTCCTCCATTCTCATTCTCCCCAACAAAGACCCACAGACAACAGACGTGATCCACATGTGGAGTCCAATGATAAAAGACAACAACATGCTTCCACATTCTGCGACTGCCAACCAGTGTCACCTCCAGTGGCACCTTCTCTCAGCTAGAGTCAAGGTTAGTGACTCAAGTTGACTCAAGTCAATTGGGGAATGCTTCAAGTGCATGGCTCAACACACATCCACTAATATATGATGGTGTCTTCTCATTCTGTGATTGGATCTTCTCATTCCAAGCACATGTTGCCAATTGCCATGCTGTCCAAACAGGCCACTTCCTGACTGAGATATTCAGAACACACAACATCCAACTATAGCCACATAAATTGGAGTTTGTATAAACTGTCCCTGAGCATGAACAATACTAACAGTGGACATAGTGATGGTCAAGGGCAACACGAGAAATTGAAGGACAATTCCAAAAGTTACAAATTTGAATCTACATTACATGTAAACTCACACATACTCATAAATATGATTTGGTGGTCCTTGTATTCATGGACCTGCTTCTGGGTTATAATTAAATCAAAACGCAAATCCCAATTATGAAATATAATTATTCCGTTCATATTTATTTGAAAATAATTGATTGCTAATAAAGCAATAGAATAACTGGAGAAAGTCCAGTAACCTAAATTGTCCAATTTTCATAAAACAGCTCTCACTTCTATTTCTCTTCTTACTTTCTAGAAACCAACCTATAAACAAGTATATAGCAAGGACAGTCCTAGACAGCTAATTAGCAAAAAGCTAATCAACGTAATACACTCAGACAGACTCACAGCTCTGACTCCCACCAGAAGTGGCATCAATATTGAGGGAGTGAGACAAGAATCTATTGCAGAGATGACACTTCATATCTGACTAGCAAGGCTCAAATGACAGTTCTCATATCCTCATAACACTGAGAAATTGCTAGGCAATATAATTCGCATGTGAGGAATATATTGTTTGAGGAATGAGGACTCATTGAGGAGTCACCAGGAGAAGGATGTTTACTAGTCGTGCAAATTTCCAAGAGGATATATGGAGATGGGAGAAAAGAAGTTTTATGAATTGGGTGAGTTTTGTGAGATCTTCTAGATGCCATTTATGACATGAAACACTCAAAAGAGTCAAATAAACCATGGCAATCTTGAGACTCCCTCTTAATGTAGACAAAAGAGTAAGTTCTAAAAGTAATGCACGGTACATAATAACTTCCAACAAATGTAAACCGTTGATTTTACAGAAACATTGACCTGGAATTTTAATACTACAGACCTATTTGTTCCATGGGAAATGTGTGTAGTTTTAACTGCCACAGTAACGATGAATAAAAGTTGAGTAAAAGTTGCAGAGTAAGCTGCAATATAACTTTACAGCAACAATTCCAAAAAAATGTGAAGCAATTCTCATTTCTAGATGATTCTCCAAAGATTCACTGACCCATTAGAGGCCAATAAGACCCATGCAACAGCCCTGCAACAGCCCCCTGCAATAACCAAGCAACATGCTCAAGCAACATGCATCCTGATGAATTGCACACGGCCCCAATTAGACAAATGCACTTTCCATTTCATTAAAGACCACCGTCGGATTAGTTCTCATTGGCAAAAGTTCTCTGGCTGGTCTCAAAACTTCTACATCCCCTGCTAAACACCGCGGGTAATAAGCCCTGGATAACAACAGCTTTTAAGCCAATTCCAGCAGCCATTAGACCCCACATAGTAAGCCGCATCTCCTGGTAGCATCCTCGTGGCTGACAGGTATTAGCCTGTGGATGATAGTAACAAGACAGCTTAGGGCACCATCCCGCCTCCTTGAGGTACTCCGTCGCAGGCTATACACATACAGGCATTACATGCATTAGACATCATTCTTCAAGGTGTTATAATGGATTTATGGATTTTCATTACGGGCACTAAGTAGGAGACTCCGGGTATAATGGGTTAAGTGTATCTACATTGATGTATCGTTGAGTGGAAACATGTGCACATGTACTTTGCTAAAATAGGTTCTTTAAAAAAATCCTATTTCCAAATTCAAACTCTACTGGATTGCCATTGTATAAAATTTATCTTAAAGTATGTTGGTCCCAAACCCAGCACATAAACTTTATGGAACTTTCCCAGCAGACATAAGCGTATGTTCCCTTAGAACCTTAAACCATTACAGTGACTGACTCAACCTGGACGATTGGCTCAAAGTGCAGAGTGATTTACAGGAAGGCTGCCAACTGCAGCAATGAAAGTGTGGATTCCTTGAGCCTGCAGGGATTAGCCAATCAAGGGTGTGCATGCCAGAGCACAGGAAGGCCCCGGACCAGAAGGCCAACACAATAAATAAGACCAAAAAATTGAGTTTCATTTACTATCTCGGGGGACCTGGACGTCCCTGGCACAAAACTACACACAGAGAAATCACTGTTGATCTCCACTGGAGTTTGTAGCTTATAGATACGAAGTTGATGGAAAATCATAAGTATATTGAGAATGCATGTATTGCTAAAGACATTTTTTGGGAAATATATATATATATATATATAACAGATTATGAAATTGAAGAAGTTGCCAAGTGCGGAGAAGATGCATCATCCGATCGGAGCTGGCATCATAATAAAATACGGAACTCTACGTGTTTACGGGATCGTAGGATAAAACGTGTGCACACCTATTTCTTTTTTAGGAAAAAAAATCGTGTTCGGTTTTTTAAATTATTAAATCATTGAAGTATTTTCAACACAACCATTATATTAATCACAAGCAATATGATTTACTGTGCCATTCACAGCAGCTTTTTTTGCAGTGAAATTCTCATTCACAATCTCAAAGGACATAGGTCTTGGCATAGGTATTTGGCACAACCCACACTCACAATGAATGGCGCCCTGAGCAGCTGCTGAGCCCTTAAAGCTCTGTAACTCTTACAGCAACTCTCACAGCTTTATTTACAGGCCAATATAGGATGAATATAGCAGGGTGAGCAGTCACTGCCAGTCTGTGATAAACACAACCCTCAGGTTCCATTGACAGCTCACTCCAATTGCTGTGTAGCAGAAAATTTGGTCTCACTAATACTCTTACTGGGATTCAGTGGATGGCTCTTTCATAGTTATGGCAATTTTCACTCTGACAACTGAATGTATGTGTACATTTTACAAATGACCTTCCTCATAACTTTCTGGCACCACTGTTGTTGTCCTTGGACAGAAGTGTTAAACTTTATGTTTACAGCATAAATGTATGTAAAATTCTGCTCTTAAGTCACAATTCATAGTATTGCAATATAAGAGACCTTGTAACAAATGCACACATATTTTGTGTGTGTCACAGTGAAACCAATAAAAGGCGAATAAGGATTTTTTGAAAATATTTTCTGTGTTTGCCTTTTTGTACAGTGAGAAGCAGCAAAGCCTTTGATACTATTCTATTTTGCTGAAATTAAGAGTTAGCAAATGGCTTTTTTACCAGGTTCTTCTGAGACTTCTTGGCCTCTCTTTGGCCCTATAGCCATGCAACAATCTTATGGTTTAGTCGAATGTTTGGTTGGTTAACTGCATATCATCCTCCAAAATTGGACCACATTTATGAGACATTACTCCACAAATTTACCAATTTCGAGACTTCCTAGCTCCATGATCACTCTGTCCACATTTGTCTGGGACAAGTCTGGGACAACAATCATTACATCCTGGTAATCTTGCCCAATTTGCTGTCAGCCAAAGACATGATCTCTGTGAGACTCCAAACTCCACCAAGCCTTCCCATGGCTCCAATCATCTGATTATGCAACTATTTCAATAAAGTGAGTTGACTGAAGCACCCAACAAAGGCAGGCACTTAAATCCATGCATTACAGACAACAGAGCCCTTGCTTTAAAGGATGATCTTCTTCACTAAGCAGCTTCTTATGGATGTTCCCAAGGGAATAAACCAGCATAAAACAGCCTTGTTTATCTCCACTCAGACCTCAATCAAATGTTAATCTCCAGTCCTCTTGGGTAGTGAAGATAATTAGAGCAGGAAATATGTGTGAAGGCACTGTTATAGCAAAGGAACATTATTTGTATTGCGCCCAATTACTGACTTGCTTATATCATAATTAGATCCTCAATCTGAAATTATCATTATATATAACAAGGAAACCTGTGAAATTACTTGAAACCACAAAGTCAAGCTCCCTTTGCATTATTGCATATATATACCGGAGGGAAATTAATTTTCCTGCCAGGTTTCACGGAGAACATGTGGTTCATAAAAACAGGTAATCTAAAGGCACTATATTTGTACATGCCACCCACTACCTGCTCCTCTTCCAACAGCTACAGGTCCATGGCATATTATATTCAGTCTGCATTTTAGACTTCTTCTGTCAAATATATATAGGAGCGTCATTTCAGAAAGTTCTGACAATTTTTTTCTATTTGACCTAGGTGAATATTGTGTTCACACAACAAATTTCAGGTATTTCACTACCTATTTTTAAAATATCTTCCCAACGAATGTAGTCCTGTTAATGTTATAAAAGTAAGATACCATTGAAAGACTCTACACTAAGTCTTAAAAATGTGAAAATGCTATTCTACTGAGCCAGAAGACTCAACATAGAAGTCTTACAAATGTGAATCTACTATACTCCCCCTTCTGAGCCATTATAGATGCTATTAGTATTAGATGGTTCGTAGAATTTCAGCTAAAGATACTGTATCTTAACTTTAAGAGAAATAGATCTGTTTCTGTAAATGGCATTGATCATGGAAATGGGACATTGAAGAATGGTGCAGAAAACTATCCTTTAAACACAGCACTTGTTTTGTGAAGCTTTAAAAGGACACTTCAAGCAAAACACAGAACTAAAAAGCTTTTCTAAACATCACTTGAAAGCTTCAGAACTCTCTGAGGAATTATCAAATTTCTGTCTTGCCCGCTAACTTCGAAGAAATGGATTTCAAGTTACTTTACCAGAAACAGCAATACAGATAAAACACAAAATGAGATCTTCAATTAACTGAACTAAATATGAAAAGTAAAGAGGCAAAAGGGAAAATATTAGAGAAAATATTAGCTGGGCAAATAGAAAAGATTGAAAGATACAGATTTCCTGCTTCTCGGGTTGTGGTATCTCACCATCTTTTAATCTAGAAATGCAACATTCAAGTTGTATCCTCTTAGTTTCACAGATTTTGATAAGATTCTAATTCCACTGCTTTGTTGCTAAAACATCCGGCTTGCTACATGCATTGAATGAGTATTACAGGTCTATCACAGATAGGATGAAATCCTTGCCTTTGAATGTATAAAGCTACCCATTGGACTGACTGAGGCACCCGACAGCTTTCAATACCACCTACACCATCACTAAACAAAGCACACATTAAATTTCACATACACAACCAGTGTTGAACCTTGGTGATTAGCTTTTTATGCAAACACTGACTTTGTGAGAGTCAACTCAGTTTCATTATCTTTTGTTGAAGTTTCATTATTGCTCATAATGACTGGCTGTAACATTGTGGCTTTTTAATTTAATGAATTTAATGAAGGATGCCTCCACAGTAATTGGGCATTAAACAGTGGTTCAACAATGTTATCTAATCTAAATCAGCTGGGACATTAAACAAGTTCAATAGAATTCAGTATTGCAGGCTTTTGTAGCACACAAGCTTTGAAACTGATGTCTGGCTGGGACATTTTTAGATGCATTTTTCGATGATTTTCATCATGTTCATTGCCTATAAACAACCAGACAAATGGCAATATTTGCTAATAGCACTCCTTAATGGGACGTGGATTATGGATGAAATGTGTGTTGATTGGTTTATGTGTTCCTCCCAGCAATCAATGGGTAATTTGTAGACGATTGCATGGAAAGAATATTATTTAGAGAAATAAGCAGGGTAGGATATCTCTGCCACTGGAGTAAAAGAAACTGCTGTTTTAAACTGAACACTCATTAGAGAATAGCCCCGCTTAACATATGTTGGATAAAATCCTTACCTTTCAATGCAATGTATAAAGCTACCTTTTGGACTGACTAAGGCACCCAACAGCTTTTACTGAAGTCGTTTATGTTTTACGCCCCATCAGCACCGGTGTGGGCTATTTCGACTTTACTGAAGTCAATACCACCTATACTATACAAACTGTACACTCACTACAGGGTACATTCTATTTGATACAAATAATTATAAAGGGATAAACTGAAAGTACGATGATCTGGCTTTATTTACTGTAAATGAGAAGTATACACTTAATGTGTCTAGAAGTGGAGATCTCGTACAAATATACTATACCAAGATTGTGTAAATATCTCACAAAAGACTGTAAGTTAGGCTGAGGCTAGTTAGCTATAGTAAGAAGTTTTATTGTATCACACTTTGTGTACTGTTCGGAGTGTTCGCCATTATTACACTTTAGTGGGAAATTAAGTAGATCTAAGATGGAAAAAATTCAATGTAGAAGTCTACGACTTACATTTGATGACTACACATCAAGCTATCAAGAATTGTTAGAAAAAGCTAGAATGTGTTCTGTAGAATTACTACGAGAAAAAACAATAGCAACAGAAATGTTTAAATGTTTGCATGGTCTTGGACCAAGCTACTTGAAAGAACTGTTTGAAATTAACAAACATAACTCGAGGAGAGGCCCGACCTTCAAGATACCGAGAACACGGACCACACAGTTTGGACTACACTCGCTGAGGTATAAAGGACCCCAAATATGGAACGAGTTAAAAAAAGAGACTAAAGAGAAAGAGACTCTGCAGCATTTCAAAAATGCACTTCTTGATTATAAAGGGACTGTCTGCAAGTGCAGACAATGCACTATATAAGACTTTGTCATTATGACATCAATTTTAATAGACAATTTTACCCTACCACTGTTATTCTTATTAATTTTATATTTTTATACTTTTATCAATTGAGTTTGTTTGGACTGCTCGGTAAATAGCTTCACAGCTAATGTTTATTTTGTACATCCGAGAATAAATAAATATTTGAATCTTGAATCTTGAACCATGACCATTGACCAATAGTGATTTTTTGTTGTTTATCACAATTCAACACCCTTATATGCTTGACATTTTATGCTTGACATTTTCTTACTTATGACACTTCTTTTCACTGCAGTACTCATTTGCAAAGTACTTCTTTTGTCTTGAAACTGGGGCTGTCTGGTGTCTACATGATTGAAATAGTCTCCTCAATCTACCCGGCTGTAACACAATGCAGCAAAAATTCTCAAAAGTGCCAATAAACTCCAGAAATGGTCAAATAAAGACAAGTTGCAGAGACCGGCACAAAGGGGCCTGAAAGACTCCTGATGAAGTCTCCTGATGAAGTCACGTCTGTGTCTAATGGACAGCAGAGGTAATGTCAGTCTGTCTACAAAGGGGAGAAATAAGTACATGACAAAATGGAGTGGGCATAGGAAAACTGCTTTGTGAATGTGAAATTGGCAGAAAATTCTGCTGCAGGAAGGTAATCATGAGAATGATTGTGCGAGAAGACCGAAAATGGAAAATTACAACGTTGGTAATACCATTACATCGAAGAATTGAGAAGTAGAATCTTACACATACATTTCAGTCATCAATTTCGGACGAAATTTACAATTGTTACCAAAAATTATTGATTATATGCGAAAAAGTAGAATACGTATTGTATGTAACCCAGAGAAAGTGCATTCGACTGGGCTAAAATGAAAACTTGAACTGTAACAGAAATGTAACGACAACGAAAGGTATCAGAATGATTCAAAATGACCTCGAATGACTTAAGACTTAATAAGAGACCAGCAGAGCACACGACCAATCCTCAGTAGGCCAGCAGCTCGTATATTGGCCCACCTTAGCATGATATAAAGCCCCCTCCCCTGGGCCTGGAGTGCTGAGCCCCGGGTCCTGAGTAGCACATCTGTTATGGGAAAGTGCCAAGTAAAGACGCCAGGCAGCAATTCTGAGAGAAGCCTAATCTCAACAATCTATTAGGGACCATTCATTCACTGGGACCAGCAGGAGTCTGCTACAGGGACAACATAGAGGCCCAGAAATAGGCCAGCATTGCTAAGCAGAGCAGAGAGTACCAGAGACTTGTGGACATAGAGTATCAGAACAGCACCAGGGCCAGGCTGAACTGCATTGCTCCAGCCACTGCCACTATTGGTAGTAGGATGTGCCTGGGGGAGCATAGGAACTGACCTACAACCAGGTTAAACTGCATGACCAACCACAAGCAGCACTCTTTCCCAAAGGCACACACAATAAAAATCACTCTCGTCCAACCAAACTCATGCAGGATGTCTTGTATTGCCTGGTGTAGGCTGGTGAAGGCTGCAAGCTGAAGTCCAACATGACAAATCTATCAATTAGTCAAATCCATGTTCTTCGCTCAATATGTTGCTCTTTACATAATAAAATTTGACCACTTATAAATATAAATACGAATAGTCAGGGGCTCAGGATCGAATACACTGTAAATTCTGAAATTCTGAGTTAGCTCAAATGATTGAGTGAGACGGTTGCACAATTTGTTTGAGCCATGATAGCTTGCTGTTTTGACTTATGATAATCTTTATGTTGTTATAACTTGCAAACAACAAGCTATCTTGGCTCAAAGGAATTGTGCAACCATCTCACTCAATCAATTAAGCTAACTCAAAATTCAAAATTTACAGTGTACAATACAGGAAACTGCACCAGAAAGTCGTGATGACAACATAAAAGTTCAAAGTATTTTTATATTCCACAAATTTATTCAGAATTTTTCACCATGAAAGGTAAAGCAATGCACTGAGCAATCCTGAAATTGGATACACTCCAAGTGCAACATTTAAATGCAACCAAAAAAACAAGATCTGTATTTTATGTAAAGGCAATTACACCCAGGAGTTTTTTATGTCCCAAAAGAATCAGCACGTTGCCAGGTGAGATTAGTCGTAAGTACGTCAGATGAAATTCATGAATGATTGGTCCCCGCAAAGCCAGATAGAATGGAAGTGGGATTTATCAGGACAGTGATCATATCGGTGACTAAATTAATGGGCTGAGGATTGCTGTGAAATTGCCCCAAATTACAAGAGTTATAGCAATGAATGGATGGTGGGTTGGGAGCGGGTTGGGAGCGCAGGGAATGGGGACCACAAAGGCTAGAATTAGAATTGAAATTGCAATCATTATGGCAACATCACAATTCTCATCAACATGTGCTTCATTCGGCAGCTGCTAATGCCTTTTTGGAGTCGCACCCACAAAATGTGCCGCGCTATCCATTAAACCTGACAGTTATACTACGAAATCATTTTACCGTTCTTTGGCGCAAATTTCTCAGTTTGGAGTTCTCGATTTGACAATACAAAATATTCTTGTTCTCATCAAGGAGATGAATGGCTTGAAACAGGAGGCTCTAATTGATTCTATTCCTTTTGAGTTCCCATTTTGATGTGGGAAATTAGGACATTGGGATGAATAAAATCGAGAGCTAAGTAGCCATGTCAGACGTGATGATGCAGTGTGTAAATCAAGGTGCACCGGTTTCACCAGCCCTATTAAGTATGATGAATGCTGACAGCCCACCATATCTCCAAATAAGCAAGCACCGAAGACCCCAGCACTCCATCAATTCATCACTCTTGTCAGCAAGCAGAATTAGCCCACCTCAATTTTGATAACTGGACCTTTTTACTGGCATTCTGCTTTAATTCCTATTCATCACAAGCGAATCGCTCTCCTACACACGCTACCCAGCCCATTCATCATCCGCCGGTCTGAGCCAGTCATATTTTAAAGTTGTTTTGAGCTCATTTGGCTGACAAACTTCACATCGACACATTAGTTCACAAGCCTGTTGATGGAGTGTGTTGAGGCATTGTTGCCTCCGGGTTTTCTCATTAAATTAGCTGATACCATTGAGTTGAAACTCCAGAGAAAAAACAACACAAGTTTGTGCTGACATCAAAGGATAACTCCTTATAACAGGGGAAAGAGACTAGAAACATACCAGACTAGAAACAAACCAGCATATATTTTTCTTCCTTGACATTTCACGATAACATATACTAATGGGAAAAAATGTAACATATCATGAGCCGCGTCTACTATAACACAGTAAAGGAACAATGGTTTCAGATTGAATCAGTTTCCAATGAAGCCTTGAAGCCCCTTCTTGCTCACATACCCTAATTGCTTACTCCACTTATGATTGATTGTCAGAAGCAAATAAAAGTCCATATTTTCCACAAACATGGCTCACATGAGCACACAAGCAACCCAAATATCTAATGTGGTGGAAAGTGGAATCGTGCAGCAAACCCTAATATCAAGCACATCTATGATATGAAAAAAGCTAAGCCGATCCCAAAGCGCAACCCAAACCCATAATCCTCAATGGCTCCTTACTGATGTTGGGTATGACCAAGCAATCCTCATCAACTAAAGTGACATTCGATGTCACCGATAATTGGCAGTGGAAAGTGTCAAAGGCAGAGATCTTTTTTATTTCTGATAGTAATGATAGGGCATGATAGGTCACACATTTTTGCTTCATAAATATCAGCCCTAAAAGAGGTGCACTGGACTGTAAATACACATCCACATCAGAGCACGAGAGTCAGGTTTGGACTTAAAAGATATAGTTTGTGAAAGGATTTTCTTTTGAATAAGAAAATCAAGACTTACTATTTTGATCAATGAAGGCTTAATTATACGATATAAAAGCCAAAAGCAGATTAAAATGAAAGAACCGAAGAAAATACGGTTTTCAATCCATTCTGTATTTGACGTAATCTAAATGTCTTGAGTTGGCGACTATGACATTAGCTGCCGACAAGAGAAATCTTCTTTTCTTCACATAAAGTACTTCTTGAAACTGAGGTATATAAATTATGAAAGCAAATCAGATCAGACAGACACAAAGGTCTCAGCACCAGATCATTAATTATGAAGACTGTGCCTAGGATTACCACAAGGAGCAAGACTAGACCCCCTTGCTTGTGTACAACCTGATAGAAAGTGACAAGTTAGCTGTCTGCTACTAATGAATTAACCAGGACAAAGGATAGATTGCTACAGAGAAACAGAGAAGTATAGTGTGTAATGGGGAAGTATAGCGCCACTTCAAAGGTATACAGCACTGTTACAACAGGCAGCTTTTATCAAAGGCCCCATCACACTGCCAAGAGGACCTGTATCACAAAAGCCCAAACAGCTGAAGTATCTCATAAAAGCTGTTGTAAAACCACATCACAGAGAAGAGGCATCAGTTACAGCATAAGGGTACAGAGTACCTAATTGTGATCTTGCATCAACCATCCTTCAGCATTTGCTAAATTATTTGCATCATAATGATACATAAGGCGTGGGCATTATATAGCCCAAGGCAACTCAACATGCTCAAGGAAGTCATGAGCAGATAAAGGGTGCCTTTTGACAGGAAAGATAAAAGATACCCTTGACAACTGTTACAGAAAGAAGATAAAAATGTCAATAATGATGAATAATTGCAGAGCATAGTTGCCACTGTTTCAACAAAATGTAAAGCCTAGACACAATGCACCTTTAATCGCATCAGTGGAGTGGCTATAGTTCAGCTCTTTTCTGTCACATTTATTGTTGAAGGTCCTATCAAAAGAGGAACAGTTAAGTATTAAGTTGTCACCTCTTCCATGAAAAAAAATGTGTCACAGTTGGTGTAAGAGCAATAGTCTTGTCAAAATTGACAACACCGACTAAACAGCACACAAACTGCTTACAAATGTAACAGTCTCTAGCAACCTGCCACGAATCAAATCTCAACTCATCCTGCCTGAAGTGCCTGCTTTCAAGCGGAATGAGATTGGAGTGGAACAGTGACACAGACTAACAATTCCCATCCCTCCGCTGACACCAGTGTCTGACAATATTGACAGGGCGGTGTCACCAGGCTATGTATTAAAAGAGCACCAGGACAACAAGAGGAAAGCACCAGGACAGCTACAGCAGAACACCAGGACAATCAGGACAGTACTAGGACAGCAGTAGGACAACACTTTATCAGGACACTGTTGGTATACTGTGAGGACATAGTCGCAACACCGTCAGGACAGCTCCAGAGGTTGGGGAGCATCATGTCCCCGCATCAGCAACTTCTGTTATGCCTCCATCCTGGCTCCATGGCAACAGGCTGCAGCCGGTTGCTGTTCGTGATGCCACAATAGCCATTTGTAACAACTCAGTTTGCGGGGCTTCCAAATTTCTTTCTCTCTGTCGTGTCGTGTTTCTAGATTGGAGGCGTGAAATGGTAACAGTGGAAATGGTAACAGTGGAAATGAGGCAGAGAAAGGCTTCATATTTCAATCATTACAGAATCGACAGTAATCATATCACAACAATGGGACCACACCAGGATTCTAATTAAACTTACTGTGAAATAGAGGTAAACTTGATCTCAGTGATTTTATTCTGACAGAATGGGAACAACTCGCCGGTGTGCAACAAATAAAGGCGCATAATTGAAAGTACAAACAACCAACAGAGCAATTTTGAATAAATATCCATACCGTGCCACACTCGGCACAAAAGCGACGCCCGCAGCAATCTTTTGGGCCTCCGTTTGAAACATTAGATGCCGTCATTCGAGTTACATGAGACTCCATTGTTTCCAAAAGAGAACTAAAAGTTAATTAAGATTTGTGGGAAGAGCAATAGAGTTGGAAAACCACAGGACAAGATGTCCACCATGCACATGCAGCAGCATCATTAGATTAAACCTCAGGCTGACACATAACATGAGGAGTCTTGAGGACCCCCAGACACAAAATGCCCCTTTGCATGTCAAGTCCCCCATCTTGACAGCCTGTCAGTGTACACGAGAGTCATATCATTTGCCTTCAAATTAAATTCCAGCTGAGAAACACCCCTAAGAATGGGCTAACACCCTGCACAACAGCCTTGCAACACCTCCGCTCTGAGGGGACTAGCACAAAGTTAAATCAATATCACAGACTGGTCTGAGACTGCTGAGACTGGAAGCAAAAGCATCTGAGACTCAAAAGACTGGGCTGCTGAGAGGCATCTCAAGTATGCAAATGGATTGCAAATGGGATGCAAATGAAAGCATTCATTCTGTCTCAGAAACAGGTTTCATGTCCGAGGCAGCCCAGCGTCAAAGGAGCCACCGAGGTGGTATGCCCCGACTGCTCAGGAATCTGGTGGGAAGGAGTTAGCACCACAGGTTAGGATAGCAGGAGTGACTCTGGGATGGGATATAATCAGCATAGTATCACACAAGTAGAGATGGTAAAAGGACACAACAGATATAAGAGTAAGGAAAATGACACAAGTTTATAAGCCGTGAACAGCGCGAGCCTGTGGGGACATAGTAGCGATCAATCGTAGATCATATCCCTATGTACAATGGTTGGGAAAACATCGCCGTTTTTGTTTTATCACGACAGCACCACATGAATAAGAATGGTACCATAAAGTGAGGTATGATAGATCTCACTGTAAGCCATGACGTGGAAACGCGTCACAACCGACCGCAACCATCAGAAACACTTATTGCCAGAAAATTCTGCTTATTTCTTTCAGGCAATCCGGAAAGGAGACTGGGAGCAATGCAGAATTGCAAAGCAGCTTTGGTGGTAAGACTTGGTAGTAAGACAGGATATAAAAGGCAGTGGAAGTATCAATATTGACCAGAACTGAGCATAAAACCCCTGAGCTCATCCTGTGGGATTAAGGTAGCCTCGAGTCATTAGGAATGATTAGAGGCTGATCCCATAAACAATGCACCGAGGAAGCTGACCTGAGCATTAATTAAGGTAAATGAGCAAACATGCTCATAAAAGGGGTTTTGGAGGATAAAGCTCGAGTGTATAAGGTAGAGTGGTATGTAAATTAATTGCGAGACGTTGTTTCACCACTCATAAAATTAGCAAGTTCTTGCAAAACCTCACCGAGACAAAGACGGGTAGAAAATTTCACACAAGCAAATTGATATGTAAATAAGCCAATCAATCAATCATCAATCAGAAATATCACTCACTTTCCCACAGTAGATAGGCCTACTGGAAGTATATTCATTTTGATGAAATGATCTTCCATAAATGAAATGATCTTCCATAAATGAAATGATCTTCCATAAACATGATTAATGAAAATTGAAATTTAATTTTCAACAGAATGAAAGACTTTTTGTTTTGTGTCCAATTGACTGAAGAACATGATTAAAGAGCAGTGCAATGGCAAAGCAAGCAAATTACTCGGGCAAAGCATGATGGCTGTCACAAGACACAACTGTTGCCCATGTCAGTATTTGCCCATGGCCATACAAGTGGTCGGGATGCCTCACTACACTGCCAACAGAGGCAACTTGCAGGAAGTCTTGGCTAAAATAAAGCAGTTTTTTTAATCGAAATTGTTCCCAAGGAAAGAAAAGGAGCTGATTGCTGCAGGGTGATTGTCTTGGTTGAAGCCATTCTGTCACCAAGGAGAATTAGGCAGGAAATTGAGTCAGGAAATCAATCTGATTAACAAATTACAAAGAAATTAGGCCCTGGGTTCATGTGAAAAGCAGTCCCAACCAGTGAATTAAACCAAAATTGGACAACTTTGGCTAAGAATGCACAGAGGAAAATAGTTTGTAAGTGGTCGTTAAAAGATTCAAAACAAGGAATTTTTGGTTGTAGTCCATATGTCCGTATATGCCTCACTGCTCACCCAAAAGTTGGAATGTCTTAAGATAATTAATCATCTTTCTATTATCTGAATAATTACATCATTACAAGTCTCAACAAGGTATTATACAAGAATGGCAGGGATATCTTCATGCTACTAAGACAGATGAGCAGTGAATTATATAAGGGGCATCCCATTGACATATACAGAGCAGTGTGGAGCAACCAGGAGGAAACCAGGAACACATATATTCTGTGCAGAGCATATTCATTGAGTCACCTTACACAGGGTGCATATGGGAAGACAGGGCAGGACAAATTTGATGGATGACCACCATTTCTCACAAACTGTCAGCCTCCAATTATGCAATTCTTTGCAGGGATTTTGCACAGGTTGAGGCCAGACAGAAGGCTGCATTGGAAGGAGGTGAGGGAAGGGGAGGGGGAAGGAGGGAAGGGGACTATGAGGGGGTGGTGGATGGAGGGAAAATATCTGAAGATGGTTGACTTGTATTCCAGGGGCAGTGATATTCAGGAGTCAAATTTCTGAAATTGGCAAATTGCTTGTTCACCTACCAATACATAATAGTTGATGAATACAAATTCACTGTAATTCTTGTATGCTTGCTTGCAAGTCTCGTTCAGATTTCTGAGATCTGTAACTATTCGCAAAAAGAAATCGCTGCCACCTCCAGTCCTCAACTCATGCCTTACCAGTCAAGAAGAATGTTACCAAAGAGCAGAGGACACACAAACCAAAATTTGTTAGTACATGTAGTTGTTGCATCCTTGTTGTTGGAAAGAAAGGTACCAAGAGGCTTTTTGTATCCCTAGGCATGCTAAAACAAAATGCATGCACGATGGCTTCAGAGTTTGAAGGCATCACACTTTCCCACAGGAGAGCCAAGCATGCACAAACGTCATTTATTCCCGTCAGTAATTAAAGGCCCTGGTGCAAGAAACACAATTTTGGCACTTGACACCGACAAACATTGCCAAACATTGCAGCTTGGTTTTATACAATTCCATGCCTTTCTTGTGCTGCAAAAATGTAATTTAGCCTTCATTAGCAAATGAGCCACATTTACACTGCCAATTTGAAATGAATATTCAAAAATCAAAATAGCATGTTCACTCTAACATTGCATGCAAACTACAATCAACATAACATAACAAACTGCAACAACTGGCCTTTTGCCTGAATGTTGGGTACTGCGATATAATGATAAAGTAAATGACCCATCAGGCAAACCAACAGAACTTTCAAGGCGGCTGGGAATATTCATACACAGAAGCCACACTATCACATGCAGCCAGGGAGTACATTTTAACTAATAAGTTCTGGTGGCCTAGTGACATCCACCAAGTGACATCATACATTTACAGGTGGGAGTCATTGCCAATATATTAATACAGCAATTCATTTTACAAGAATTGTTCCATCTTCCTTTCTGTAGTATTCTATACCCAAAGAAGCCATGGCCATTTATAGCCATTAAAGACATCAGATGTGACCACCCAAAAAAGCTCAAGGGGATTATTCCACATATAAGTAAAACCTCTTTCTTCCCCAGGGCACTCCACTTTGAACATGCTGCAACTGAGTGACAGGCAGCTGAGCTCCCTTTTCAAAGGATGGACCAAAGGTTCTTGGACTTCCTTAAGAGGCAATATATAACAAGATAGGATTTTTAAGAAGGTTGCCTCAAAGTGAATAAAAATATTATAAGGAACAGATAGAGGCACGACATATGGGCATACACAGGGAAGAACATTTTACAAAAGGTTTCAAACAATGGATGACAAAGGAAATTTATATAATATTGGCGGAAACTTAAAGTATTGCAACTTTTGCAAGACCAAATGCCCAGAATTTGCAATAGCCTTTTCTGGTAACAACTTCACCATAATTCACTAATTCAAAGAAGAACTGATGACATTAACTGAGATTTAATAATCGACACTTTGTGAAAACAGCACTCCTCTGAAGTGCATGCATTTTACGGCTACCAATATTTCCTCGTAGAGCCTTAATTTCTAAATCAACCCAATTAAAACCAACCCATAGAAAGCAATCAAATAAATCCCAAAGTAATTAAATTAGCTACAATGGGAGCCACACACGTCTAGTGTTCTTGTTCATTAGAGCTGAAAGTCTAGAATCCAGAGAAGACTGCTAAAATATTAAGTATTTTAAAAGCAAACTTGGCAAGTTTGTGGTGTTAAAAACAAGAAATAATACCTTCTGTTTTTTCTGTTCTTCTATGTAAAAGTAATTATACTAAAATCACACAGGTGTCACGAAATTATATATACAATAGCAACATTGATATCAGATTAATTTTGAATTCATGAAAGAAACATTTCTTCCATTTCACATATTGGCATTTATCTTGAGAGAGATTAATATTAAATGTTTCCAAAAGAACACCAGTTATGAAATACATGAATATCATATTCTTCCATAAACGTATTTTGTAAATGTACGTCGTGATCATCAGTTACTTCATACAATTCTAATGTATATTAAATGAAATATTTTCATCAATTTTATATGAGAGTGTGGATTGTGGAAGCACAGGCCTAAGCTCTTGTTGTACCAAATCAACACCGACGGTGTCCTCAATTGGTGTCCTCAAGAACTCATTTCACTCGAATTCTCAAGAATCCCATAGATGAACACTCCAATATTTTTACATAAATGCTTTTCATAATAGTATGCATGGAAAGAGAGGTGAGAAGAAGGATATGATGCAAAAGAAAGTAATGAGCAAGAAAAACGAAGAATATATATATGCAAAATAAGAGCACCCCGATATCTAAGAACACCCTTGGGCTATTTTCTTGGAATTAACATGACATACACTGTGACAGACATATCATCATCTCAAATGTCACAAGGTCAAAGCAATTATCTCCAAACACATACTTTGGCATGATTGGAATATGAGAAGGAAGGGAAGATTCATGTTACATCTTCGAAGATGATAGAGGAAAACACATCTTGTATCGGCACAGAATGTGAGTTACTCTGCGATTAATGTTTCTTCAGTAAGAGGACATTACTGTACTGTTAAATTTTCCAGTCATATTTATTATCAAGAAAACAAAACACTTGAAAGAAGAACAAGTGAATGTCACACGAACAAGAACCAGACGATTCCAAGCAGGAGACATTGCGGTTAATTAAAAAAGTTTTAGCCACTATCAACTTTCGATATAAATTGCTGCAAGTTGTGAACGTGAAGGTGCTTCACAAAGACTTGGAGATGAAATGCTAAAATGCCTATCACAATATTTCTAACTAAATAGTCTGAAACTATTCCCTCAACCAAAATCGAACTCAAAACAGAGTGCGATATTGCATTTGGCCAACCCCAAAAAAGGTCAGGGGGATTATTCCACAACTATGTAAAACCTTAGTCCTTCTTCCCCTTGGCACTCCACTTTGAACATGCTGCAACTGAGTGAGCTCCTTTTTCAAAAGGTTCTTGGATAAAATTACTCTGCGCAACAGTAACATAACTGCTGACCATCGACATGATTTTGAAGGAAACAGGACAAGAACAGCAGGATCCCAGTCGTACACCAACAATTCCTTCATGAATGAATTGATACACTTTCTGGTCCAATCTCTCCAGACTTATACACTACACTCAGCTGCAGCGTACACCTTTACACAGCGTTATACACACAACCATATACAATGATAGCGTTGCAAGATGGATGGTCAATTTGCCGCGTCTCGTTCCACACAGAAATACTGATTCACCAGTCTTCCTTAAATGATTGGTTGTACCAGTTGCCATGGCAACGGAAACGATATGTCATCATTGCTTATGGAATGTGTCTCCTGATTGGCTGGATACGTCACATGGGCAGATTAGTGGTAGATATCAGAATCAAGGTAGGAGGGAGTTGGGCAATGGTTACTCCAGTCAATTGACAGTACATATGGATAGTCAAGTAGTAGAGTCAAAGCATAGTTCTTGTGTGCAGTCAGAGAGACTTTCGATGTGACTCAACTCAAGAAACACTGCATTCTCAAAGATATACAAAACACTGTAAGATTTGAATTTTGAGTCAACTTAAATGATTGAGTAAGATGGTTGAACAATTCCTTTAAGTTGACATAGGTTGTTGTTTTTAGTTGCGACAACGGAAAGATTATCATAACTCAAAACAACAAGCTATGTTAGCTCAAACAAACTGTGCAACCATCTCACTCAATCATTTGAGCTGACTGAAAATTTTACAGAGTATGTAGGTCTAGAACCATACAAAAGCCACAGCTCGAATCGGAACTGAAATTGTATTCCATTTCAGATTCTATTCTGGCAGACATAAATTGACAATAAACCCATTTTTGTGAAGAGGAAACAAAATTACAATGTGTAATATGAGTAGACAAATTGCTAACCTTTCTAAAATTGTATTTTGTCAGCAAATTATATAAATTTCTGAAAGGAGACTTACCTAAGAAATTAATCTCGGTCTTTACCTTTTTAGTTTAAATAAAAAATGTTTTGACCTTTTTCTGAATGTTGCTAGTCCGAGTAGCTATTAAAGATGCTGAATAGATGCACTGGTCCTAAGCATGGCAACAGATGTCTCTAGGAGTTTGCGTTTTGAATGAAGGTAGAGACAAACAAGGATTACTCTTTTCTGACTTTTCATTTTATAATCATGACAATATCAGATTCAAACAATTTCTTTAATTGCTAGTTGAATTAGCAACATTCAGAAAAAGGTCAAAACAATTTTTCAATAAAAAAATAAAGACCAAGCGAACAACAGAATCTTTTGCCAGTCATCAACTTTAACATTTCCTTTTTCGGAAATCATCCTTCTTTCATTCTTGCTTCTGCAATTTGTTGTTGATGATTCATGATCTTACGCTTTGTGACTCAGAAAGACACACAATGAATGTATCCGACACATAAAAAACTTGTACTTTGTTATTTCTTTTCCATTTCTTTTCAATTTCTTTGCCATTTCCTTCCCACTCCTCTACCATTTCTTTCAGATTCTTTCAGTTTCTTTCAGAAGCTGTTTTGAGCAATTCATTCTGCTGGAAAATCCTCCCATTGTTACAAAAACACGAAGTTCGCTGAGCTGCTGGAGCGATATCGTTGTGGAAATGTTGCTTTTGGAAATGAAATGTCAACGTGAATGTTAATACAAAATCAGGAGGAGTGCGACCAGTCGTAACCTTTAGACAGACGAGTTCTGTTTTCTCTGCGAATACTCAAGTTCTTCTCTTCGGCTCAATTTTTCATTGACACTATTTTTCATCGGCGTCAAACTTCTAAGTGAAGTTTTCAAATCCCGATAAGAGTGGATTTTCCTTTTTTTAGAATTTTCTTTCTTATTTTCCATCACAATCTCTCCTTTTTTCCATCTTCTTCTCCCATTTAATTTTCCTTCTAGATTCTCCTTTTTCCATCTTCGCACAATCAGAAGCCAAGAGCAGCTCACGAGATTTATGGAATTCTTCTCTCCGACAAAACAAAAAGCCATTTTGTCAGAGGAGATTCATGAGGAATGCTTAAGACCAAACAAAAAGGCAATTTGTCAGGAAGGACAAAGCTCCTTTGACAAAGCGATAATATAAGACACCTCATCGATGCTGCTATGATGCACTGGTCTTAAGCATCAAAACAAATGTCTTTTGGAGCTTCTGTGTTTTGAATGAAGGTAGAGACAAACAAGGAATCACTTTTTAAAATTATTTTTGGATTCTCCACAATCACCAAGTAATGAACATTTTATTGCTGGACATTTATCAAATTTATTTAGCACCTCTTAAAATTAAAACCGACCAAGATCAATTGCTGCTCCATAGAATTCCTTTTCATTAATTTCCACATTCTCTAATGAATCAATATGAGACATTGACAACCTATAAATTGCTATTAAATTGCCAATTACTTGCTGATAAATTACCAATTAAAATCCACAAATAAATCTCTAACACTTTCCTTAGAAATTTGACAAGATAGCTGGCTAGGAGCAGACCCTTCCTTATTCATTAATGTACCTACAACTTAATTTATGGCCAGCTTCTGGTAAGTCTCCATAAGGTTACAGGATAATGAATGGGTGTTATCAATCAAATCAGTAATTAAGTCCCTTACAAGGAATGATTTAGGGTAAAGTCTGTCCTAGAATGGCCAGAAACCATATGTCTTTTCCTGAATATAGTAAGTTTTCACAACAAAGAATTTGTTACACTGCAATTTTACACATCTAAGTTGGTGTTCTTGGCTGCTATTCCAGCAACATGGTTAAGGAGTATAAGTATATAATACAATTTTTTCAAAATAGTACAGCGCACACTGCACAGTACATCAGAAATATAAAAAAGAATATTTCTTTTTTCACTGAGGCGTTGCATTATGGCCTAATGGTCTATGAGTTGTTCATTCTCAGATCTTGCTTTTTTATATCTCCTTACCATGTACTGTTGTTGGTTACCGAACAAAATATAGCAAAGTGTCTTCTATAGACCGAATTGGATTAGTAATATATCTTTTTCTTCATGAGACCAAACAGAATATTGAGAATACCTTATTCATGTTTAAGCAACCAAGTGCACCCATACAAAGCACTTTCTTTTGAAGAAGAGCGGAATTGATGGGCATTAATTTCTATTATCGAAATAGCTCCCATGAATTTTATTAAAGGCATAATTGAAGCCGTAAAGCAATTTGGCACCATTGCATGCAATTCCAGCCACCGTCTTGACTCCATTAGAGACAAAATGTCAGATTACCTTCGTGACGTCATTAGAGAAATCGAATATTATCTCGCGTTGAGGCAGCGAGAAAATTGCATCAAAATGAAGCGATATGCGTTGCGGCTATTTCGGGAAACCTTCTATGATTTCAGTTTTGAATGAGATAATGGATTCACACAATATTTCAATGAGGCATCAAGCAATAACGCCTGAATATCTGGAAGCGCACAACACAATGTACCTGTCGAGACTCAATCATTTCGGTGTCTGATGTGGCAATCACTTTCCAAAATGACTTTAAAAAATGTCGCTCTGTCATCATAGAGACATTTTTAGAGACAATTTATATGATGTTGAATTCTCCTATTTCATCGGAAGACAGAAACATGAAATTCTAAATACAATTGAACAATGAAGCGAATGGCCAAAATTACATCCCTGAACTGAGTGTACTCATTGCATTGCATGAAGGCAATCAAATAAGGCATACTTGTAGTCAGTAAGTATCTGTCATTAGTTAAACACATGAGGTATGAAGGACAAGCCAGACACCAATTTAAAGGCCACACTACTCCAAAAGCATAATGTAACTTACTCTACAGAAACATATACATCGAATAGGATAAGTCAAACCTGGGACCAACCAGGAGACTGTCAACACCTCAGCAAAAGGCAATGGGTGTACACTGTGCTTCAAGAACAGGACCATAAATAGGAATGAGCAGAACAAAGCCAGTCTTGGAGAGTAAACAGAGAGGCCCATTGAGGGGCTGTCGGTAAGCAGTATGGATTGGGGACTCATTTTGGGAGTGGAGTTATGGAAGGCAGAGCACACATGACTTGGTAAACCCAACATATGTCCCCAGTAGATCATTGAGACCACCCTGGTGGCAAGGGTTGCCAGGGCTTGGCATGACTTCCCAGGGCAAGCCAGGGCCTGCCAAGGGTTGGCGAGGGCCATCAAGAATATGGCAGATTCCTGACCGAAATACCCCAGCAGTGTCGAACAGTGTTCAAGTGCTGTTAGAGGGGGGACTCTCAGAACGAGGCTGGGGCCCTGGATGTTTGCTCTTATGCAACTCATGCCTGACTGATGTCATAGACCTGCTGGGAATTGCCACCAAAAACACAAGCCATTCGCATATGTCAGCTTCATGTTTCCACAAAAACGCCATCTCTGCTGAAAACAATGTTAAACTAATGGCTCCAATATCCTAATGGCTAAATTTTACTCCCTGGGCTCAGATAATTCGGAGGCTAACTGCCAATTCCAATTACATACTGCACAGCAAAGCCATATAAGTTCCATTTTGACTGAAACACAAACTGGTATTCAGCTAAGCAAAGGTATAATAAAAGAGCTATATGAGGCAAAGGGAAGCCAAACAAGGTAGAGTCTCTCTACTGAAGAGTATCATGAACATCATTTAAGCCATGTAATCATTGAACTATATGCACTGGAGCAGACAGAGGGATAAGCCTGTCATTGGCTCATGGGATCTGATGAGTGACAATTTCTAAGAAGCATCAAGCTGATCTACATGCCAGACTGAGTCAGGTGTGGGTCATCAATGAACCTATCCCAAATAGGCTGAAGCATGAGTCAGTGGCTGCAATGAGCCTATCAGGTCCCAGCCAATGAATGGACTCTTGGCAGCTCCACTATATACTATTCACTGGTATTACACTAGTGAGCCAGAATGTTTTCACAGTGACTTGCAGACATCAGTTACTTTGTGAGGTGCGTGAATCATACAAAGCACCCCTGAGAGCAGGGCAGTGCAGAGTGGTGCATAGTGATGCTGGGCAGAGAAGAGCTGAGCAGAGTGATGGGGAGAAGAGCATGAGAGAGCAGAGGAGAGCAAGAGCAGAAGAGCAATAACACAGCCAGTCCCACAGCTTTCACAGTGAGCACAGTCCTCTTTATGTTCTTCCTCTGTAGCTGACTAAGTCCTCTTTGCACGTTTCACACATGAACAGTGTCTGCCTTTGCAGCTTTGCAAGTCATGAGTAACACAGCCATTGCCCTTCTAAAGCAACTTGGCTAAAGGCCCCTTGTATGTTGCCACATAAAATGGGAATCTCCTCAAAAGAACCACAGTGCAGCCTATCGGGGAGCCTATAGGAGAGCCTATAGGGGAGCCCATGCAGCCACTCAGCCAAGCCTCATCAGCAGAGTGCAGAAACAGCGAGGGACTGAATCTGAAGCTGTCATTGAAACCACCAAAGAACTGATAGAAGCTATCCTCATAACACACAATATAAGCCTCCACAGCAGCCATCATCATAACCATAAACCCATCCACAGATGAGCTAATGTGGAATTGTGAATAAGCCTCAACAGAAACCCACACACTACTTTCAGAACATATTTTATGCTGAATCTCAACTTGCTCAGTGCAATCTCGATACTTCTAACTGATTTGAAATGCATCGATTTGGAAATCAACAGATCCTGGAACAAGTTATCTCACAAAGTGGTCTCCAACTCACAGTAAAAAGTACAACTCATGAATTATCTGATACTACAGTCCACAAATGTAAGTACAAAACAATTACATACATGACAAGCCGCAACTGTGACAAACAAAAGTGCATGAAATATAAATGAGACACATGGATTCGATTCTCAAACAAAAGATAAGACATGACTCCATGTGCAAGATAAACTTAATTGACATGTTACAATGTTACATTAACTGATTACTAAGTGATTAGTGATTACCTGTATGAACACTTACAATGAACACTTTGAAGTTTCAATTACTATAACACTGAAAGGCCTAAGTCTCCAAAATAACATTTATTTCTGTATCTATATAATCTCTCTTTCATTACCTTTAACAAGTTTAAATTATGCCAGTTCCAGCTTGGCTGTCTATTCACAGACAAAATATAACATTGCCTCATGCCAGCCAGACAGCACATTAATGCCTATATCAATAACATCAGGCTGCCATCGACGGACAAGGTCATATTTCTGGACAGGGATCAAAGGTCAATAGCAGTCTGATGCTGCTGCCATGTCCATATCAAATGTGATAGCCAGGGGTCAACAATATTGCTGGCTGACCTCCCTGATAATCCTGACAGAGATATTCTGTGATAGTCCAATGGCAATGGTGGTGATGTTTTTAGGGACATGTCCTTGTCATACCTCTTTATAAGTTTTTATTTTCTGAAAGGAATGGCCTTGTTTCTACTGATACAGTATCATATGCTCTAAAAATCTGAAATGTATTGAAGGAGATCAAACAGACTCCATTCTAGGCCTTCTATAGGATATGGTACTTCCCCACTTTCTTCCTTGAAATTCGATCTCTCTGTAATAGCCAATGCTATAATCATCATACTGACCGACCTGCCAATGTATCTTTCTTTTTCAGAACAATGGCTCAATTTTCATAGATAAGAATAGAAGAGAAGAGATAAGAATAGATGAGACAGTCAATACTTTCATTGTCCTTTATTTCAGAGTCCATACTTCTATTGTCTAATCCTTGAAGTTCTTATCTTGCAACTTTACAGCACAATCAGCTCTCAGCAGCCAGACACAAAGACAAACTTGACTGACTGGATTGATGGAAAGGAAAATGGAAAAACAATAATGACGAAGAGTCATAGAGAATCTACATCTGAGGGCCAGAGAGGCAGAAATAGGGAAGCAAGGAATAACATCAGAGAAAGCCTTAACAGAATTAGAGCAGAGCAATGTTCGAGAAAAACCTCACTTGATTGGATTGCCTTTGTTAAACATTGTTAAAGTTGGTTAAGGCGGTTATTGGCGGAGGATTAGCCGGATATTCTACTTTTAAAAGTGTCGCTACAGTCTTTCGAAAACCCTCTTGTGGTCTAACATCAAATGTTTCAGGATCAAACTTTGGCTGTTTAAAGAGGTCAAAGTGGTACGAGGGGTGTTCAGAAAGTTCACGGCTTTTTTTTATATGGACACTTATTTTCAATCTAGAAATATGAATTTTCTACAGGATAAAATTCAGCAGTTTTGGAATGGATTTCCAAAATTTCTGACAATTTGGACACTTTTAAGTCATTCTGTGGTTGCCATGGAAACAGAAGGTTTGGCTAGGTGGAGCAGGTAGTACGGAGATCAAGAAAATCAATGAATTACGGCTGAGAGAGACCTCACTCTGCCACTTGTATTTGTAAGATTGACAATAATTAACACAAGAAATATAATATCACATTTAAAAATACTTGCAAGTAGTACAAAAGCATTAATTCATACACCTGACTCGTTGAAATAAATGTTCCTTGAAGCACTCCAGGAAAAGTTTATGAGAAAGCATTTCAGTCATCCAAAGCCTTTTCTCCTCCAGTGCCTGAAACTATTGCCCCCAGTGATTAAGGTAATGGAAAACCAGGTCTTATGTAAGCTATATGTCAAAGGAAAAGCTGGGATGGATAATGCTGTCCCTTTAGGTCTCTTGTTCACATCAGTGAATCTATGCTTTGTCATAAGTCCTGATGTAGTTAAGGACTCAAATTCTGGCGCCTGAATCGCTCTTGCCAAATCAGGCATGCAGGAGTGCTTTCCCACATTGGTTAGCTGTAAGAATACAAACATTTGGTATGCTTGAAAGTATATTTAGAAGCTAATATCATTTTTCTTGTGTCAAATATTGTCAATCTTACTAATACAAGTGACAGAGAGAAGTCTTTCTCAGCCGCAATTCATTGATTTTCTTGATCTCCGTACTACCTGCTCCACCTAGACAAACTTTCTATGTCCATGGCAACCGCAGAATGACTTAAAAACGTCCAAATGTTCCAAACTTTTGGAAACTCATTCCAAAACTTCTGAATTTTATCCTGTAAAAAATTAATTGTTCTAGATTGAAAATAAGTGTCCATATAAAAAAAAGCCGTGAACTTTCTGAACGCCCCTCGTACAAGTATATATATTTTTTATTGGGTGGGACTTGAGCAATCCAAAAATTAAAATATTATCCCACAATTGGAGGCATTCACTTCATGGACCACACTTGGGTTTTTGCTTGGAGAACCAGCTCTCATCCTTCAAAAGGAAGAAGGGAGAATGATTTGAGTTGTCAGAGTTGTCAGAGCTTGTCAACATACCACTGTTTCTATGTTTCCCTTAGTGTTGAGTGCCAGGCAATACCGAGGCTTGTAGCCGGGCTATGCCGGGGTAGATCGTGTGGAATTGCATCCGTCAAGCGGTGACCGGGGCTTACTCTTGTGATTGTGTCATCGCTCAGAGTCGCGTGCCACGGCCGATTTGTAGACAGATACAAGGACCTCAGATGAGGAGAGAAATGGAGAAGGCAATGGGATAACCAACAGCTAAACAATGGCTATGTGGTGTGCCAAAGGACCGGCACAGGAAGAAACACTACATCTGATTGTCCAATAGTGTGTGACATTGCGCTATTCATGGCTTTATCCCGGGTTTAATGTTCCGCCCGGTGTCATTGATGGCTTCAAGATGTCAAGATGGTATTTCCAGATTTGCCTCGACATGATTAATGTGCTCTATTTTCAGAAGGTTTGGCATGATCGATCGACTACATGTTATCAATGACTGTCACTAAGTCATGATTCACATGAATGTCATTGATGAATAAGTAATGTCCCCCACAATCACAGGGTTTGAACATGTACAGTTAGAAAAGTAAAACTAATGTTGTTTTCCCACTCAAGGCACTTATTTAAGTCATTCAAAAGAGATTACATTAGTAAAAGCAGCACAGACCTGCACTTCAACAAAAGATAAAGAAATATGACTGTCACATGAGCAATCATGGCTTTGGTACCACAACAACATGTGCAGCTGTCAACACAAGGTTCTTGAACGACAAACATTCACGTTTCTGGGTTAATTGTTTTTGCAACATTTCCTTTTTCCTCTTTTCAAATTCACTTTGACACATCACAAGCAGCTGCAACCATACAAAGGCAGCTGTGACACTTTCCATGAGTACTAAAAAGTCTCTTATGCAGTGCTGAGACAATCAAAAATCCATTTTCTCCACTTCCGCAACATACGGGGAGTCTTAATATACATGCAAAAGAATTGAAAATCAGGAATAACAAATTCAGGAAACACAAAGATTGTACGACAGAGATTTCCTTTTCCTCCTGCGTTGTAATCTACACAGCCTCCAAGTGCAATTCAAGGCAGAGCAAGTCGAAGAACACCGTATCTGGTAGAGGTCCTGGCCTTTAGTCCTAGTCTGGACCCTGTGGTCAAATTTGGCGTTGCGGTGTTGGACGCATATCGCATCAATAAACAGGCCTATCCCAAAGGCTCCATGTGTATAAAGGTCTGGGCTTGGGGTATGTTTTATGTGACAGCCTTAATCCTCTTAAGGTCACCAGCAAACAATGAGCAATGGCTTCCCAAGTCCCATAAAGCCAGCAAAAAATCCTGCACTGGTGGAGTTCTATCACAGACCAGTCACAAAGACCAGTGCAGAGGACAGACCAGCACTTGTCTTCAACCCAGTGAACTGCCCCTAGTCATTGAAGTCAAAGTCATTGAAGTGAAGGTCCACAAGACTAAGCCCTGCAACCCACTGACAGTTACTGACAACCACTGAAACTCTGTGGTGCCAAAAAGCCTGAGGGCACACTGGCCAGTAGAAGGAGAAGGGCAGATTTAGTCCTCCAACCTACTTGTGACTTTCACTTGTGACTTCTACTTGTTGGCTTCCACTGATTTCCATAGTTCTCTTTCTCACCCAGCAAAAACTGAGAACTAGGTTTGACTGCAGTGGATTAACTTATCGTGAATGGTTTTCTAAAGCCATATTATACACTGTATTTCTGATTTTCAGATGAAAATCAAATGAAATGTATCTTGTTTGGAGTGCTTCATTAATTAGCCATTATTTTTAGAGCAGCAACAAACAAATCCAGCAGGCATCACAAAACATTCTTCTTCTTTTTAGCAAACCATAATCGCTTATTCTGACCACAATTTATGGCTTCTGGATTGATTACTAATTCTGCAACATCACAGGGCTAATCATTATGAAACATGACTCCCATGCCAACCTGAAGCACAGGAGAAGGAGCAACTTGGATTTGTGGTGCATGTTTTACGCCAACAGATCAAAAACTCCCTGACCACAGAAGAAAAAAGGTTAATCTTTATTACATTACAAAACCTTTATGGCCACATTAGTTGCAAGTATTGAGCCATGCTTTACTACCCCACTATAAATCCATTGCTTCTGTAGCACATTCACTGCAAATGGCTACAAGTCATGTCATCTTCCATTCACCATCATTACATCACCCTTTGCATTTTTGCATTGATCTACCTCGTGAAAGGTTTAAATACAAGCTATACAGAATACATTAATCAGTACACTGTAATGATAATACTTTATTTCTCTTTTTTTTCCATTCCAAATTGCAGACATTTTTTATTGTTTTTCTTTTCAAATTGCATAAAGTTTCACATGGCAATATCATCGAGAATATACTACATTTGTCAAAGGAGATACGACTCAGATTGACATCAGACTTGAAACGGATGACATATGTTTCAACAGATGTAAGCTCGAAACTAATACACATTGCCAATTGAGATATTCCATCTGAAGGAGATGTGACAAATGATGCATGGTCATGGATATACAGCAAAGTCGTACAATTATCATGACTTATATGTACGACTGAGCTAATCCGTCTGGCCTCGGGCGTTTCCACATTTCATCTGCGCATTCATATGTCTCCGAAATCCCTTGCATATATCCCATGTCCTTGTATTGTCTACCTCAATTTGGTCGTGACACATAACATGATACAAGTTGTCAGAAAAAGCAGGAAAGTTGCCAGAAAAAGAGCAGCAGCCCGGAGAAGTCCGGGAAGAGCAGATCGAGGGAGTGGAAGCCTGCAGACAAATGGGTAGCCACCAGTCTCCGAATTCATCTCATCGTAAACACAAGCCAGAGATGGAATCTGCAAGTCTGAACACAGTCCCAGCAAAGCTGCACAAATCCGCAGGGCCAGACTCGGCCATTCTTTGGGACTATAGGACTCCGCCCCAGGCGACAACTCTTCCTATTCATTACTACAAGGCAGTCTCCCATTTGCTTACAACAGACTCAAGACTTTCTTTTGCAAACCAAGCGAACCACTTTGCATACGCCGTATGACTGGGTATTTCTACGTAGCGAAAGCCTCTCAATTCATCTGCCTGCGAAAGAAGGCTTCCACTCCATAAGAACACATCCACCAATCCAGGCATTTCGTCAACCAGAAAGTTTCAAGCAAGCTCGTAACATGCTCAATGTATCATAAGGAAAGTCTGATTCTTCACTGAAGCTTTGCAAAGCTCTGAATCAGAATCCTCAAAATCCATTACACACAGAAAGTATGACTCGCAGGACAATAGGGATTGCCATAATGAGGTTTCAGCTTTTGAGTATTAAAACGAAGAAGCCGATATAATTGTCATGGAGTAGGCCTTCCAGAAGAAGATAGTCTGTCTCATTAGATAAACGTAATAGCACACCGAAACCACCTCAAAGAATCGAGGGACTCCGGACTCATCTTTCAAAGGAGGAGACATCTCCTAAGTGGACACATGCGAAAGAAAGTCCACAGCACGATTGGTATCTGACATTTTCGCTTCCTCAACACTTGCATGCTCGTACCAAATAAACCCCAGTGGCTTGCCAAGTCACGAATTGTACCGGAGGTTTACAAATCATTAGTCCTCAAAGGCTAATGTATTTGCCACACCGAAGCGTCTGTCGATTTGATAAAACGCTGAAATTTTCTAAAACTGCTCACCCAACCGGCACGGCGGTCATGGTAACCTCGACAGTTTTCATCAAGGCCATTTGTGACTTTTTTCTGATTTTTTCCTGACTTTTTCTCTTCTCTAAACTTTTCCTTATGCCTTTTTTACCACAGATAAAATGGCTCATGAGTGCTTGAACTCTGTCATGTTTCCAATCAGCTGTTGTGATTAAGAGGAATTTCCCAAGGTCTTGACTGCTATCTTTCTCTTGACCTGAGCTCCGCAAGACTGACGGGATAATATTGAAGATGATTATCAGCAAGGACAACTTTGTGTTGCTCCGTCGCTCGATCAATCGTCAATGTACTTGTTGCCATCAGGCTTCACCGCTTCATTGAGATATTATCTCCAACTATCTCTCTTAAAATTTGATGGGCTCCAGAGGAGTAAATATTAATGATTCATTCAAGGCACCAAGGCCAGTCAGAACCAACAGGATTTCTGTCAGCGATTATCTTTCATGTCGCCGCATCGGAAATTTGAAATCGTGAGAATTTACTTTGTCAACTCTTAACGGATATTCTCCAATTCTAAGACGACTAATTTCTTTATTGTCACACGCTCCCGTAGTCCTGCTGTGTAAATACTCTTTGAAGTATGAAGAATTGGAGATAAGACTTTTTCTTATTATAGTGTCGAACAAAATAGGATGATCTTAACGCATCAACACTGTTGTTTGGCACAACAACATTTCAAGTATATAACTATGTAAGTAATTCACTAATGCTTTAGCTGTTTGGTATCCTATCAAATGTTAGAAATGCAAGAATCTATATAATGATATTTTGTATATTATAGTGTAGAGCAGATTTCCAGATAAACCAGCCAGTTTTGCTGGAGGCAATTTAGTCCAGAAAATCTCCTCTGTCCTATATAACAGAAGTACCAATCGGTAAGAGGTGGATGCAGCATCCGATGTGCCAAGTTCCACATCACACGTCCGGCAACCAACAGTAACAAACAGCAGCATCCAAGCAAGCCACTAAGCATCTTAGTATCTTCCCAGTAGCATCTCCCAATCCACCCCCTGGTGCATCAGTAACTGCTTTGCTGCCTTGCATTCTTTTTTTCACAGCACCTGCTAGCAGTGCTTGGCAGGGCTTGCCAACATCAGTCCGCTTGAGCACACACCTAACGTGTCCACCCTCCCTCTCTTCTGCTTCCATGTACACTTCCAAGTACCCAACACTACCCATGCTCTACTTTTTTTGTGCCAGTATACAAAAAAGCCAGGGGACTAATAGGACCTCCCAGACCTACACCTTCGTGTAGCTGTCAGACCTCGTTGAGCCAAAGCTGATATTGTGTCAGGCTTAGTAAAACGCGTTCACTAATTGACTGCTAATGTACAACACTACACGTCCTACACGAACTCGAAACTTCACACTAACATCAGACAGCGCTTTATAAGCGTTGTAATACAGTATACAGCCCTGGATGTTCCACATTTTAAGACCAACAAAAACATCTTTTCTAGAATGTTCTTCAAAAGATTTCAATGCACTTCACTTCGGACACCATTCGCTTGATATATGATTGCAAAGTGGAACCGTTTATCTAGATTAGAATGCCTTCAAAATATGATTTATTGCAAATGCAAAGTGGATCCTGATGTATCATGTTTGTCTCGATGGGGCGAATTAATTAAAATTGATAACTAAATCGCGCCCATTATTCACGAATGTTATCAATTAAGCTCTTTTTGGACATTTTTATCAAGCGCTTAATGATTTTTACCAACCTGTTTATATGCGGCATATTCTTCTCGTTTGGGAAACCTATCTATCACATTTTGCAAGCTCGGAGTAATAGGATTGCGGAAGAAAGATGAGCTACGAGCTGTTTCCACACGGCCATTAATCTTGCTCGGGTCATGCTGAGCCAGACATTAATAAAGAATCAAGAGATAATTTCCATTGCACGTTCACACAACACACAATTTCAATTTCGGGCCAAGTCGAGCACAAATCAACATTTCCAAACGGCTTAATGTTTAATTACTTGTTAAAAGTTACTCGGCTACTTTTGTGTCGACACCCACAAAAAGTCCGTCTGGATCGAGCAGAGTTCAGAGTTTGGCAACGTAATTCTAAATAATTAATTGGGTGAAGTTGCCACGAAGCAATATTTCTGTTTCTTTTCAAATCAGAAAGTACAAGTTACCTCAGACTCTAATTAAATACGCACGTGACATTTTGAGCCTTGCTACCAGACTCAGATTTTTCATCTGAAATATCGGGTAAACTTACAGTAAGTGGTACAACCAGTTCATATCTTATTTCAGTGACCCAGATTCCTCTTTGCCTTTTCACAATGATCCAGGCCGTTGACTGCGTTGACCGATTTGAAGACAAGTGCCGGTCTCTCCTCTGCACAGGTCTTTGTGACTGGTCTTTGATAAAACACCACCAGTGCACCACTAGTGCAGGATTTTTGCCTGGCTTTATGGGACTAAGAACATCTTATTGCATTGAGTATACAGAAAATCCCCAAATGGCAAATAAACAGAAACAACCTTGATTTTCTATGTCAAGTCAAAAGAAAGAGGTTGATGAATAGGTACTGATTTCTTCTTACTCTGAGGGATTGAGATTTTGAAACCAGGAAGGTTAACTAATACAGAATCAATATCCCTGAACTTGTACTCTTCTGAGTCTTCTCTTCCTGGACTTAGCATTGCTTCATGGTCTTTTTGGATTTAATCCATCTCAGTTTTTGAGATGCTTCACCAATAATATCACACTGGATTCAGCCAAAGAAGAATTGATCAGGGAACTTGCCTTATACCACCATCAATAACATGAGGTCAGTTCTAAGACTAACATCTCAGTAGTCAGTACAGCCGGGCAGAATATCCACAGACCTACTGTCTCAGCACAAAAAATTGACTGACCATTCACTGGGCATCCAAAATCCATAACTCCTGTACACTGTGTACAGGTCGAAATAATTTTAATATTTCTAAATGATTGAAGGCATTCCTCTTGGTATAACGACATCACAGATGTTCTTGATAAATAGTTTACAATCTGTAAAAAACACAAGCCGTTATTTCAATGAAAGATGTTAAAGATTTATACACCGTTACACCAGGAGAGAAGGACGCGTGTATAGGGGACATCCATCTTGCCTTGGGGCACCAATTTTACCAAAGGAAGCTGATTTATAAAGTTAGGCAAACAAATAAATCGACAAGCAGCAATTACCAAGAAGACAGAGTGCTCCGAGTACATTCGTCTTGCTACTTGGCAGCGGTCTATTACTTATAAATGGGTTGAGTGGCTGAACTTAGATCACTGCTCTTTAATCTCTTTCCATGGCTATTTCTAATTCATCACTATAAGCCTTTTTTTCTCCTTTTTCTGTCCTCCTCTTTGAGAAGAGACCCATCCATTTGGCACTCAGTGTCTCACAGTTGGTGTCTTTTTCTCTCCATCATAAAAGTGAGCAATGGCCGGCTCCTGATTCAGTGCCTCAAGAGACAGCGAAAAAGGAACGCAGTTCCGGAGAGACCGAAAGAAGTCCACACAGAGAGAAAGAGTCAGAAAGAGACAAACGGAGACTTAAAACTGTAGATAGACAGCGAAGAGCAGGAGACACTCAGGGACAGTCTGACGGGTGAATTTTAAAGATTAAATTTAAAATAACAGAAAGATTAAAGTTAACCGGGGAAAAATAAGTGCTTAATGGAGAAATCTTCATACACATATTTCAAATGCCAAGAAAGAAAAGTGATACAGATGTCATTCCATAATTTTAATCGAAGTTTGGCAAAAATTCAAATTGGTCCCCAGTTACAGCAATATAAATGGAGTAGGTTGCAGTAAAAGAAACTTTGGCCACAGCTGATCATCGATTAATTCTCATTCACCGAGAGGAGGGAGTCTGCATGGGTTCTCCCTGATGGCGAAAGAGACATTGCAGACAAGGGCAACCCGCAGCAACTGATGAGGGAGCGATGATCTTAAGGAAAGGGCTCTTGAGACGTAAACAGCAGACAGAAGAACAGAACCCGGCTGTCAAAGACAGAGGAAGATGCATCGCTCGCAGAAAGGACATCTGGCTCCACTGCTCCGCCGCTCCAGAGAGGGTGGTATTTTAGAGTCTACTCGAAGGCAATTTCAGAGAGCGACTCGGAGCGAATGAGCAGTTTTAGAGACCAACAGGGTGCCTTCCAACTAAGCTGTCCCAACAACCGCAAGGCCACTAAGTCCTGCTAAGTCTGCTCCCAGCCTCTGTTTATCTTTGCCCATATGACCTATCCCTTGCTGCCAGCCCTGCTCCTGGCCCTGTCCGCCACCGTCTGCTCATCTCGACTGTATACCCTCGGCAAATATTACCGCATACAAGGGTCGTAAGGTAAAGGTCACGGTATTGCTTCCACTATTACTGAATCTGAGAATCGATATGCTGGCAGTTTCGCGGGGCAGTTTTGTGAGCTTGGTGACAGACAGGCGCGATTGTTGGTTTCAAGACAAACAATCGTTAGAATGACAGTGCATACATTGTACTGGGATGCACATCAGGCTGAGGGTGACCTTGCTGGTCTGGTCACTCTGGTGAGGTGTGACCTGGCAACTGAGCTTCAAGTAGTGTTCCAGTTTGATACAATATCGCTATTGCACCAAGCAACCAAGACTTCCAACCATGGAGAAGTGCTCACCAGGCACCACAAAAAGTTTGAAATATGTATAACCATTTGCCTGGCTAGCTCAGTCTACACAATGTAGCATTACTAGCAAGTGGAAATATAAATGATACCATCTTCCTGGTATGTCAAGGCATTGCTCATCCATCACTTAATACCACACTGACAAAATATAGCAATTTGCAAGGGTCGGATTCACATTATTTCCCTATTCAGCTGCTATTCCTTTGTTGTGACACCCAATCTAGACTGGAGTGTCCTTCTATAGGTGTGGGGCAGCCTATCACATTCCTCACTCAGGAAACATATAACAAACAGACAATATAGCATTATGCCACCAGCAAGGGCGAAAAATTGGCTTGGGGCTTGCAATGCCTGGCAGTAGAATGATGCAAGCTGACTAGCACAAGCTTTTATCAGTCTGGTGAGGAGCAGGGGCTTTATCCAGCCAGCTGCTCTGGCCCAAATTACCTATAATTCAATATGCAGCTGGCCCCGCCTGATTGCCCCACTAAGATACAGTTTACACAAGGGACCTAAAGCTATTGTTCTTTCCTCACTCAAGGTTAATGACATGCACACAGCTGAAACAACTTATTCCAACTTAATATAACAATTTACACACTTCGAACACATCCCCCTACATATCTCCATTAGGTTTCACTTGAAATACCACTTCACTTTGCCTTTGAGATACCACTGTTTACAAATCAGGATAGTTCATTCACATTTGTAGCAGTGTAGATTGTTTAAATCGCTTGAATGTCCAAACCTGAACAGGCGAACATGGCTCGTTTTAAAAGACAAACTACTGAAATGAGGCCATCGGCATCGAGAATGAAGTGAAGGAAAGTAACCCGTCATCATCGCTGATCATTGTCTTGACGATAAAGCAAGATTCACAGTCATTGATAGATATATCTATATAGGTCGTACACAAACATATCCTCAGGCACAGCGGTGTATAAAAAGAATTATCTCCCTAACCACAGAAAACCGGCAATTTATATGCGTAATCCACATGGCTGTCAGGCAAACCCCATAACATCCAAAGTATCGGCTGGGATCAAATCAAAGACAGCCCGGTTAATCGTTCCCATGGCAACCGATCATGATTTATGGGCAACGTAACTCACGTCTTCTGTCCATACTGACATTATCTGTTGTCAAGGAAACACCACATTTTACTAATATGACGGATATTGACCTATCAAACCTCGATCAGAAAAACTAAGACATCTATGGTCCATAAGGCTGACGGTAAGTGATGGTTGAGGAAGTCGCAGAAGCTGCGGAAGTTGGGGCGAAGGGCATTGGCCTTGTGGTGCACAGCGGAGATTTCTCAAAGGAACCTCAAGAGAATCCTGGTGCCATCTTAACTAAGTTAATCATTCCAAACGAACATATCATTTAAGCATGCCTCCACCAACATAACAAAAAGAACAGCAACTGTGCTTAGAATAGCTGCAGAACTGCGTAATAAAAACTCCAGTCTGCCTTTGGTTGCTCAAGCGCTTTTAAATTCAAGACACGACAACACTAGAATACACTTAAATTAAATATACCGCGAAATGGAAAGAAGTATTGTAAGTAGAGTAGTATTAAACAGAGAGCCCTCAAAGATATCAGTGGTCCTGGTGCATCCACACATAATCAGCTTTCACTGTTAGATTGCTGGGGGATTAAGGTTAGATCACAGAGCTGGTTCTTGCTGGCAGTTGCTGCATTTTCCTTCTGTATAGCCTTTCACAGAAGAGTAATTTCAGGAGGCTTAGTCGAGGTCAGAGCAAGAAATCAAAGGCATCAGCATGCACCAGACACCATGACATTGTGGACGGATTGCAGAACAGGTTTTTGCCCCTGTCTTTTGTGTATAGCCAGACAGGCATCCAGTGATGCCAGCTTACAGGCCAATCAATATCACTTTCTTAAATATTTGTGAGGCTGAGATGGATAAGTTGGTGGCAGAATAGGGTTCGTTCAATACTACCAGCTAGTATCAGAGTATGGGCTTCTTATGAGGGTTCTTTGGGTGCATGGGATTGAAGGGGTGCAGATTTGGCACCTTCCGTGTGGCCTGGTTTCATGGCAGCCACAGCAATGGCTCAGTATCTCACCAATGGCTCAGCATCTCACCAATGGCTAAGCAATGGCTCAGCATGTCTTATGTGTGCTGGATTACCCTAGTTACTGAGATTCTGGCAGCTTCAATGTTTCAGTCATGCACCCCACAATGTGTGCCCTTCAGCATAGCCCTTCAGTGTGTGTATGCGCCTCACAGTATGCTCCATATAATGGCACAGCCTTGAGGAACCACAAACCTCCAGATCAAAGCATGGCCCACAATCAAACATGGCCTTTACTTCAGCCCACATCACACAGTGCAGCATGACTGCCAGCATCGTACATTCGTAGTGTTGCAACTTGGAGGGTTCAGCATCAGCACAGAGTTGCAGAGTTGCAAATAATGCCACATAGAAGCACAGCCCCCCACAAAGATCTCAGCCAATCCCTGTACTTCAAATACATACTTGTCCACTTTGCTGCCACTTCCTATCATCCGCAAATAATTCACAACAGTATGTCCATTCCCATATTTACACAGACATGAAGCTCACAGAGTTCCCTTTCACAAGCTCCTTTTTTTGCCAAAAGAGCCTGTGATGACGATGTTGATATAAAACTTCGTAGTTTAATCACACACAACATAAAGCAAAATCGAGGCGTTGAAGCCGTAAATGATAATGAAAATGTCAAGACAAATTGAGGACGAATTGAGGATGACAGGAGAACGCTAACATTGTACATTCTTTCATGGAAGTGCAGCAAACATAAGGAAATATCTGTGAAAAAGACTAGCAATTAGAAGGGCAAAGAGGCAAAATATCACATTTAGAAAACATTGAATCGTCATCAGGATGTCCTTGGGAATAAGATCCATCTAATTCATGGAAACGATGTAATTAGAGATGGACAGCGGTCACCCCTGTAGGAGACACTGCAGAACAGATTATATTGATCCAAGACACGGAGGCCAAAGCTGCCTACAAAGATAGATGTGACAGAGAGCCAAGCACGGCCCGGGGTCATTGTGAGACGCTGCAAGGGTGTTTGAGGCCAGCTGACCGGTCACAAGCCTCTTTCTATGCCTACAAGGCCCTTTGAAGGCGCTATGCTTTTGTGGTAGTCGCATGGTAATGGCCAATGACCCATGACCGGCATCGGTCAAGTCAGTCGACAGCGGTCGGTCAGTGGCAGCGGGGTCTGACCAGCTTTCTTTGTAGGCTTTGGTAAACCTTGGTAAACACGGTCGTAGAACTCTTAGAATTCAGGCTCCACTCCGAGTCTCCGAAGCAGCGGCGTCAGGCTCCCATGACCTTGCACTGCTTGGTTTCTGGAGAATCTTGTTAACGGAATGCTTTATGCATCCTGCGTGGCATCCTTGGAGACCCGGCCGCGCCTTTGTGATCAGGTCCTGCAGCCACTAATCTCTCATCATGGCCACTGTGAACTACGAAGGCAGCGGGGAAGGCGCAGCCAAGGCGCGACATGGTCATTTGGATGTCAGGTCTGATCCGCACCCCAAGACATCCTAGCAGTTTGCGATTCATGCATGCCTTCAAGCTACAATTAGTCCTACGACCCTCCATTCCATTGAGGTCAGGAGATTCACTAAACAACTCTCTTCAAGCGTGTAATGCAGTAACAAGACACATGAACCAACCGACACAAAACTTGATCAATTCCATACAATGTGTAATCACATAACTGCAACTTGTTTGCAACTGCATCAATCAGTACATCACGTAGATGGGAATCCATAACACATGAATCTTGGATGGGTTTCCATCAGACACGTGATGCAGAACAAAGAATGTACAGGTCTGTAATTTCGACTACTTGATCATGAGTTCGACCTTGTCACCCTGGGGGACCTAACAAGAATGTAGGGGAGGTCTTCACATGTTGCCAGGGCCCTTAACATGCAACACGACACCATATCAAGGCCTCCGCAAGGCCTCCACAAGGTCTCAGCCCTTCAGAGAATGAGATAAGGCCAGGGAGAACCACAGAAAGAACCACAGACAGAGACAAGCTTCTTTTTCTGCTGCCTTCTGATCTTTGGGGCTTCTCCTACCAAGTTGCAGTGACTTTGACAGGCTTCTTCTTTCCATTTGTAGGTCTCTGGCTCACAGGGCCATCTGACCTGCAATTAGGACCTTATCTCCCTTAAGGTAATACATAGCATGACATGTACTATGGGTCTATGACATAGCAAAGGTGACCCCATTGATTCATCAGCCCATTGCATGTTAACAGAGTTCATTATCTTGCTATGTAAAGACATTTTTTAGGTTTGATCAGTTGAATCTCTGTTGAATCGCAGTTGAATCAAATCCAATCAATACCTTTTAAGATTCAAAATCCACAAACTCCACGTGTGGCCTGTTAATCAGCACCGATTGTAGAGATTGAAATGGTTCTCACACCACATTCGGTGTTCTGGAAATTTTCTCTGAATTTTCATCGAAATTGCCAAGAACTTCACATGCAACCTCCATGAGGAGACATAAGTGGAATTTCTCCCTTTGATTCTCACCTTGGAGTAAATGCACTGTGTAGAATGATAGAAGATTCCTCATGGGAACCTAAACAAGCTCAAGAGTCTCAGGAATAATAAGATTATATGTGAAATGCTGCCTCCATAAGCAGATTTGAGGTCAAGAAGAATCATGGAAGCATGAGGACATTTTCTTTGGCTTCTGCAGATATATCTACAATTTTGGGAGTTTCATGTTCAACATCAGTCCACAGAACCTTTGTAGAATTCCCGGCCTCCGCCACTATAGCCCAATAATGTCAACCATATTATGCAGTGGTATTATGGAGGATAATGTAAACATGGAATAATACTGATAAATATAAATTGCTTGACATAACTCTATCGATATATATATCAAGTTAATATATAGGTCAACTAGTATTCAAGAATATATCATTCTGTGACTCAAGTAAATGGGAGAACAATTTGACAAACCAAAACAGAAACAAAGAAGATCGTGATTTGCACTGAGCAGTAAATTGGCACCAATGATTGAATTAACGAAAATTCTGAGCTTTCTTCAACAACCAGTGAGCAGCTGTGAAGACATTTCAGAGACTTATGAATAGACATTGAATACTTTGCCAATAATTTGAAAAAGAAAGCCTCATCTCAGTATCAACAGTGGAACTTGAATGCCCTCAGGCTGCTCATCAGCATCGTCTTCTGGCTTATAACAAAAACTCCATAGACTCACAGAATTCTAGAAGTCAGAAGCCAATAATATTCTCTTGTTCTTTTGGCAAACGACCAACTGATCTTTTGTGTGCAATCTTGTGTGCAATTCTGTAAAGGATTCAGCAATGACAGTAGAGTAATGGCGGTATTAATGCTGCAGGGATCTCATTACATACCACAAACCAGGTTGTACACAGTATACACAGCATCATATGATTCATGATTTGCAATGCACCTGTTTTTTAAGACTCATTGATGTCCTTGTGATATCTGTGACATCCGTGATCTGCCAAGACATGCTTGGATTGCACTCTTAGATCTGAAATTGAAGATTTGACAGGAGAGTCAGGAGACAAAGGAACTTTTAAAGAAGATCAATTCAACAATGTTCAAAGAAGAAAGACTTTTTCAACTCATCTGCCAAGATTGAGTGAAAAGGTGCTCATGTTTCAAAAACTGGCTTCAATGCCTTTCATATGATGATATATATACATATGTGTGATATGCAGTTTTTGTGAAGAAATGTCAGAAAATCAGCAGCAGAAAAAGATGCACAAAGCCAAGTCTGAATAACTGAAATGACATTACCTTCTCAGCATGTTTTTTTCCAACATCGACTGTTATATCTTGAAAATGACCCTGGATGGTTTGCAGGACATTCGATAAGGAGAGACACTGAGAAAATGCAAAAGTGTGGAAAACATTGTTTTCTTTTCATCGTTTGCAAAACGCAACAAGGGTGAAAAATGCAAAACGGAAAATGTGAGAAGAGCAGCAAAAGGGCTGCATGGACAATATTGCTGAGGCTAAAAATAGAAACACCTGCATGTAATGAAAGAAAGCTTGTAACAAGCAGGTCACCAATTAGAAGGCACATACACTATGGCATGTCACTGATACCAGCCATATGGAGGATACTCCAGTAACTCCACCCTATAATAGAGTTACAATCAGACAAGGTCTATAATACGGAATCTTGTCCTTATACGCGACAGCACAAATCATATGTTTCTAGACACAACCTTCGTACAATCAATCCGGCTTGCACCTGCATCGTTCCCAGATACTAGCAATGTGAAATATGGACAAGGCAACCATCACAGGAATCCCAGTGGGCCAGGGCCAAAAATGATAATTTTGTAATATCTTGTCCTCTGTAGTATTCAACAGAGGTAAAATGCAGAGAAATTGGAAAATGTTACTTTTCATGTCAAAGATTTTCATTCAAATGTTCTGAGATTGGAAAATCACGGTTTCCTCACCAAATGTAAAATTCTTCCCAGAGTCCATTTCCTGGTTGTAAAACTAAGCTTGTAACCTAATCAAATTAATTTCTAGACAATAGATTTGAAACTACCATCCTACAGCTGCCTCCATTTTGCATTAAATGTGACAAACACAATCCTTAGACATTACGAGAAAACTTACTTACATTTCTCATAAACATATACACATGATATAGCAAGGGAAGAAAAAAAGAATAGCAGTTAGGAAGTTTTACGAGAGTTCTTATTGCCACCCTGAGAGGGAAAACTACTGCAAGATTCATAGGAGAGTATTAACAGCAAATATGCAACTCATAACAGGATGCATAAATCATAGGGGCAGAGTCTATACAACACTCTGGTGGGGCCGGGCGAAATTGCTTCACAATATATGGACAGTGTACAATTCGGACAATCTACATAGAATCACAAGTCATATACGAGGTCATTACCATAGAAGAATAGGAATCAGGTTTGGGGCAGGGAAGAAAACACAAAGGCTGAAGAAGTTCCACAGAAGAAAGGCACACAGAATATCTAAGAGCTCATCTGTTTTTCTGGTCAAGAATTAGTTTTTGGAATTAACCTATGAGGGAACGAAGGTAGAAACTTCCACGAGCAATATCCAAGCAAGAGGAGGCCTTTGGTGGTTCTTGTAAAATATGTTTATGCTGAAGAAGGAGAAAGCCTCACAGTTCAGAGCAAGTAATTTTGAATTGAACAATTTGTAACAATTTTAGACTGGAACCTTATGCTTTGGCTGACTAAATACCATTGGCAAGAGTACAATGCAGAGAAAAATAATATGATGACCATTACAGGTTATTTCATTACCATGCGATTCTTGTCATTCACACTTGATTGCGAGGAATCAATGCTAAACAAGCATTTACTACGTTTCATAAATCAAATGTGTGACGTTCTTTTGTTTCTAATCCAATCAGATTAACTATAAATGACATGTATTTGGTGGGTCTAGAACCTAAGAATCGCGTACTAATGAAATCACCTGTAAAACCATCAGACATTAGTCTAAAATGGAGATCTAAGCCAAAAGAGACATCAGACATGAAAACCAAATCCCTTTCCTGGAATTCGTATATTTCTAGGTTAGTGAGGTTGTGAGACAAACCATTAAGGGGAGCGACACTTGTGGTTTCACACCTGTTTTCCTCAATCAATGAGACAAATGCGATTTCCAACAGGTAAAAGCAAAAGTTAACGACTCGAAAGCTATAAAATACCAACTGTGAAGGGAAAACAGCTTCTGCAACAGCAAAACAAAAAGTTTTAAAATAAGCAGACCGTAGAAGCAGGTATCTATTCCATACAGGGAGAGTTAAGAGATTATCGATAACAGCTGACAGCTAACAGAATACAAACTGCATATTATCATTAAAGTCATACGTGCAGGACCTCCATGGCAAGGAGTTACAATAAGTGAATAACAGTTTAAGCAAGAAATTATAATCAACATCCTTCAAGAGTAAAATTCATAGAATTGATTATTTGGCAGTAGAAACTGAGCAGGTTCAGACACAATAATTTATAGGACATCTTCAACATGATGAGGACAAGCTTCATTGTTATAAAGCTTTTTTCACCTGCATCTGTGTGTAAGTAAAGATGTGATTATCAGCATGGACAGTCCATTCTCCAGACCAGCGGGACAATCAGGACAGGCGACTTGTAGGGTTTGAGGCGCATCGCCAAGACAGCACATCAAATTATTTGGGAAGCCACAGTTGTATTGGCCATAAATTGGTTTGCAACAGTTCTGGGACATGGAGGCATTGGACAAAACAGCTTTGTCTGCCGAGAAAATGCAAATTGAAACCTTGCATAATGAAACATTGGTAGGAGAAAAGCTCAAAACTAATAGATGGAAACATACACAGACATGGTTTTGTCACTTATTACAGCATTGGCTGCAGGTAAAAGGAAGTAAAACATTCAATGGTAGTGACATGGAGGCTGAGCACCAGGAAACAAGCAGAAGAGTTGTTAGAAGTGCATCCATGGACCAATACTGGACCATGGGCAGTAGCCTACAACTAGCCACATCAGCCTTGTGCATGGGCAGCAGTATGGGCAGTGAACTCTAGTAGAGGTATTGGAAAGTGGGGCACTGACAGTGTAGTGGGGTATCAGTTGATGATTGGTTAGGACCTGGAGGACAGTGCTCAACTCCTCTCCTAACTGATCATGTGGTCAGTGGTCTGCCCAGTAGATCAAAGTGACCATTGATCATGAAAGAATCAGCTTCACCATTGATTGCCACTTGCCCAACTTTACAGGAACCAGTGGAACCACAATAACAAAACCACAGTGAAGACCACAGTGGAGAGTACTGAGGCAGAGAATAATTCTTAATAATTGAATCTACCTACAAGAAAAGCAGAGAAAAGCAGAGAAATCATGATGCCTGCCAGGTTCTCTGCAATAATTGAATTTATGTATTCATAAGGGCTTATCAGTGCTCATGATAAGTTATCGCGATACGTTATCGAGGGTTATCGAGGGATATCGAGGGATATTGGCTCTACTTCAGCCACCACTGTAATCATGTGTTATGACACTACACTGTATCTTTGTAAATCTCAGGGTAAATCAAATATAAAGGCACCTTTCTATTGTGCCACAAGAAGCAAGATGCCAATGTAGAGATGATCATTCAGACACCATGGGATGAAGAAGAAGAGAGGAAGACTCGCCCTGCTATTATATGGTATCCTAGAATTTGGGTTGTAAATCACTTGGGAACCAAAGCCACAAGAACCCCACTAGAAGTCCACAACTTGCGAAGGGCGTTCCAAAATAGAAGACAATCGATCAAACGGCTGTTCCAATAGCCTCAGTATTACGCGCCATATTTCACCGCGCATTAGCAAGATCTATGACACTCACTGACACCCAAGTATCTATCACAAAAAGCACCTTGGAAAGCACAAGTGTTTCTTTGTTGGGTTTTGGCCACCACAACACTAGTGATTTTGCGCTAGGGCCTTTTTTCTGTCCTTTCAAGAAATCCAGACAAAACGAGGTCGATTTTCCATTGAATGAGCAATAGACAATGCCCTCTGTGTAGCTGTCTGCATACTAACTAGGGCTATAGGAAGTTGTATTTTTTGTCTTATTTCACTTTCGATTTTCTTGCTGTATCTACCGCAGCGCCTTGCATTTTAACTGGAGAAACGACACAACATATCGGATATTCGACACAGCGACACTGCTCCAGCCTTTCCTATAAGGGTGAATTTTGTACCAGACTTCCTTGCTTTTAGTCTCATCGGAATTTCAAAAGACAAAGTCTTACGTGAAGAACTTTCCTCTTCTAGATTACACGACCATCCCTCTAATACACACTCTAAAAAAATCAGACAAAATTGGTTTTTTAGATTCAAAATGGTTTTTTGAAAAACCAAATTTCAATGCAAAAAACCAACATGGATTTTTAAAAAAATCCATGTTGGTTTTACATTGAAATTTGGTTTTGAATCTAAAAAACCAATTTTGTCCCGACATTTTTTAGAGTGCACCGGATAAGCCCCAGCACTTTTTAAATCTATGGCTTGCTGCAAAATCCATTCTGAGCAGAGGCGGTGAATTTCCAAAGTCTATAAAGCACCAAGTCATAGCGGTGAGGCTGAAGTCATATCCAGGCCATCATATGAAACAGTTGGCTGCTCATACCTATAAAAGCTTTTAGGCCGAACAAAAACTTTTTTGTCATGGTCCATCCCTGCATAGGGTCGTTGGGCCCGCTATATTCAGCAGATATGGCGAAAGCACCTTGGGGTACGGTTGCAAGAGCTACAGACGGAGGTTGAAAAAAGACAAAGAGACTTTGTTGTCGGAGTGTGAGAGAAGGTTTTCCTTTCAGCATCACATACAACATCACATAAAGCATCGCATAAAGCACAGGCTGAGCACCAACTAGGATTCATAATACATCTGCTCACTGTGCCCACAGTGCAGCCACATATGCCAAATTGTAAATAAAAATAGCAAAAACAGAGGTAAAGAAAAAGTAAGCAGAGGTTTATCTTTGACCTCAAATGATCAAAACGACAGACGCATCCCCAAGGCAATGCACGTGGGCAGAAAAAACAACATCTGCCGGCTCAGTAACAACTCAGTAACAGCTACACCAGCTCTCATCCTGCTTTCAGTCCTGCCATTAGCTTGCCACAAACTCTCTGAAAACTAATATCACTCTCTCTATTATCTTTCTGGCACATTAAAGCAGGAGCCATGGAGGCAGCCAGTTTTTGTTTATAAAAGCTCTTAACCAAAAGAGACTAAATGAGAAAAAAACACAAGAAGATTAAACCTCCATAACATAAACTCCAACTAAACAAAGCTTAATGAACTATGAAAGCTTCAAGCGCTCAAAAAGATAACATTTAAAAAAGGGAGGAAGACAGTTTTTCCTTTTCGGAAAGGCACACGGGTAAATGAACAAATAGTAAAGTAGAAGCTTTTATAAAAACCAGAGCATGTATTAACATTTCCCTTAAAGAGAAAATTGACAACTCTATTCTTGAGCCTCTTAAAACACGAAATGTCATGAAGTGCAAATAATCACAGCTATAAACTGTTTTGCTCCAGACACCGATACCTATAAAATAAAAGTCCTATATATAAACCAAGATATCTTATGGAACACCCAGTACCACCAATGCACCTACAGTGATTCCCCAGTCTAGAAGAAGTGGACTACATTAGAAACCAGATATTCGGGCAATATCTATCAATATTCATTGGCACACCAATGTTAGTGGAGGCAAACAAACTCTGCTGATCTGACCGTGGCTCCTGCATTGTCAACAAGTGCTCGCACAGCCAGCAATGCCAGCAGAGAATAGCATACAACTCTTGCCGCACCCAGCACTGGCCCTTCAGCCAGGCAATTACCATGTGGATCCACCGACTCCATCTCTGGTCGTGCGTAGAATGCCCGCTGATTGGACCCACTTGATGAACAGGTCACTAAGGCCACTCGGCCAAGAAGTTGATTCAACATCTAAGACTCGTGTTTGCCCACTAAAATGAGGTCAATCCCTCAATGGTTCAACTTGAAAGTAGTTCAACATGTCCAAGCTAGCCTGGCTATTTCGAAGATGGCTGAGATTCAGCAGTTAGGTTTCCAAATCGTAAAAGGTCTTATAGGTCACACACATACATTATCATACAATTAAGTCCATAACAGAAACAGTTATTGTCACCATAACGTCCATATGATTAAGCCTGTGGTAAATAATAAATGCAATCTTCAGTCCTGTCAAGATAGCAAAAGAATTGATCAAACCGGTAGTTGTGGACACCAAATTGAGTAAGAAACAAATTACATTGCGAATTTTCTTCGAATATCAACATTTGGGAATCAATAGGAATTTTATGGAAATGCATATCGCAACGCACTGATCTTCAAATACACTTCTTCAATATCTGCCTGATGAGGAACCATTTTCTTGTTCACTTCATATTCATTCAAGATATACATCTACAACACATGCTTGAAGTGAACAGCAAGTGCTAATGCCTTTCTCATAACATCCTTTGGCCCAGCTATCTGTGGTGTAAACTCATGAGAAAAAGCACACCACTTATAGATTTTCTTATAGATCCCTCGGGTCACACACCTTACATGCACTTGGCCACATTCTTGAGGGAGGAAGGAGGCCAAGTAAGGAGGCCGGGGCAAGTGTGAAAGTACTTGGCCCAGGTGCACTCTGAGTCACCAATCATCCAGCTATTCCCAAGGCAAGTGCTAGGCGAGTGCCAACCATGGCTTCACTGTCATACAACACTGTAATCTGAGGAATCTACGGAGCAATACACAAAATATTACAGCAACACGTCCATGTAAGATCCTGCAATGTTTCAAACCATTTGGTAGCCTTGCAGTTTAGCCATTGCGCCTATTTTACATTTGTCGCGAGCTCCGTAGAAGGGTCTCAGCTTCAATTTTATTCGGCGAACATTGGCAGTTGCAGTACCATCTTCATTCATAAGCGATTCAAAGCGAGTCGCTGCAGCATTTATAGAAGGCACTTCAACATTGTTCCAACAAAGCTGGCAGTAAGGTTGGCAGTAAGGTTGGTAGCAAAGGCCAGTGCAAGAGAAATAGGGCTGGAGTCTCATATTTTCACAATTCCCGAGGTTAACTGGCTTATTCTCGTGTCCTATTCCCCTAATGCAATGTATTATATATGCCACAGGCAGGCATAGGCAGGCAGAAAGAGAGATGGCCCAGTGCGCTGCAACTGTGGGTAATTGCACAAGACTGTGAGCTGGGCACTGTTGGGCACTGCTGGCTGCAATCAGACGACAGATATTGTCAAGCAGACATGATGCAGCTGGCCCCAGAGTCTCGAGCTGTTTGTACTGGTCTCCCATGTTGCCCATATACTTCCCCTTGGCCGCCACGTGCCCCTGCAATTACCCTTAAGCAACAGCTGCTGTTACTGTCCATCTTACTGCTTTTGCTGTTTGAACTGTCTTGTGTTGTATGCTGTTAGGGTTACTGGCCATGGATGCTTGGAAACTGTCCATTTGAGGTTGATAATAGTATTGCTGGATACCAGACATTAGTCTAATCTCTTACTTTTTTTGTACAAAATACCCTTTTCTTGACACTGCCAAGCAGTTTACATTGGTGTCAGATATTTACAGTTGCTCTCGAAAGTAAGTACACCCCTGCAGGATTATTGAATATCACTCATTAATTAACATCAGGTCATGATTATTATCTCATTTTTGCAATTAAGTGCATCTCTTTGAAGTATTACATAATACCTAATTTGGATTTCTTGAAGTATCAAGGTCATGTTGACCTTTGACCTCAAATGAAAAAAATAACCCATTGCAAAAGTAAGTGCACCCTCACAATAGTTTACCTTTTTATTGAATTATTCCCTCTGTTTTGGTCAATCTGCTTTTACCCCGCAACCTTTAAATGTTTGTTGTTCCACCTGGTTGATTTTGGCACCTTCATTGTAATTTCTATCTCCTCAACAGTACTTAACAATTGATTATCCTTAAATATGCCTAATCAAAGCAATATGGTGCAAGTGATGGGTCTGTCACCATGTCAAGAACAGGAACAGTCTAAAAGGCAGAGAAATATTGTTATTTACACCTTCAATTAATTATTTGGATATATAAGAACATTTCTGAACAGCTTGGGGTTCACATATATACCTTAAGGAATTTTTATTCAAATGGAGTGAGCAAAAAAACACACAATCATCAATCAGGATGGGAATACCAACAAAGATAGCTTGCAGAACATCCAAGAAATTATTACAAGAACCAACCAAAAACCCTTGGGTTACATTCACCAGATTACAAGAGCTGCTGACATCATCTGGAATACATGCCCACACTGTCAAATATATGGATGTATTTGAATGAAAAAAGGGCTCACTGCCAGATGCAGCCAGAATACCCAGAAACAAACCCATACTGATGAAAAAACACAAGGAAGCAGGCCTGCACTTTGCCCAGAAGCATTTTGATAAACCAGAAGACTTTTTTGGCTGATATTCTTTGGACAGATGAACCTAACATTGAGTCCTGAGGTCACATGAACAACCAATGCATTTGCTGCAATTTGAACATGGCTTTCCAAGAGAAGAACCTGGTGCCAATGCTGAAGCATGAAGGCGGGAATATCATGCAGAGTGGGTCTTTTGCCTCATCAGAAACTGGCAAACTGGTTCATGTAGAAAGAATCATGAATTCAAAGCTCTATTATGAAATCCTAGGAGATAATGTTGTCCAATTGGTGAAGTATAGCTTGGTTAAGAGTGCTCCTGGGTGTTCCAGCAGGACAGCAATCCCAAACACACAAGTGTGTCAACTAAATACTAAATAAATTAAAATAAATACAAGCTTTTGGAATGACCCAGCCAAATCCCAGATGTGAATCCCATGGAGATGTTGTGGTTTGACCTCAAAAAATAGGGCAAATGCAGGGAATCCCACAAACATTCAGTTGTGACACAGTTTTACATGGAGGCATGGCCGAAAATTCCAGTGCAAAGATGTAAGAACCTTATTCAAGGGTACAGGAAGCATCTTCAAGCCATTTTAGCCACCTGATTATGAAATATAAGGTAGTATCTGTCCGAAATTAGAAGGGTGTACTTACTTTTGCAATGCCCATTTTTTCCATACTAGACTGTATTGATTTAATGGGAGACTGAATTTGTGAATTAGTAGTATAATTGTATGCACTTGTATAAGGTTGACACTATGTTATTGTTAGTTTGTGAATATATAATAATTTGTACCCCTGAGAGACAAAAGTTTGAAAAATTGCATGGGGTGTACTTACTTTCGAGAGCAACTGTATCAGCTGTATAGAAAATAGTATTTGGCACAGTTGATAGGAATTAAGCAAACTATTTTGAGATATTTATACTTTCATCTTGTAACCACCTAGATATATAGAGGCATTCTTAGTTTATTGACATTCTAAGCTGTATGGGAAGGCATTTGCAGCGAAAACGGTCCTTTTTTGCTCAATCTCCAACTTTCATGTCTTTTGACACATGAAGGCATTTGCAGCAGAAAACAGTCCTTTATTTGTCCAATATAGATAAGTCAAGGGCTCTAAGTTGCATCTTAGATATGTTTAGTGTACCAAGGCATCTGAGAAAATGAAATTGCTTCCAAGGACAGTTCTACAAATAACCCACCAGCAGTCCTTCACATATTCCAGCAAACAAGCCACTATAATTGGATGGCCCTGAGTCTCAACTTGCAACAAGTTCCCAATATCTGATGTGCAGCGAATTCATATTGGATTTTTAGCACTCGGCAGAGCAATTTAAGCAATTCATTTATAAGAAACAGAAAAGAGAAGCATTTCATTAAATATTACTGATTTCAACATTCGATCCACCTTTATAAAGTTTAAGAAAGTCGGCAAACATTTTTGCTCAATCTCCAATTTTGTTTCATGTCTTTCGACACATGAATGCCCAGGGCATAAAAAGCACGCGTACAACTTAAACTTTGGCGGAATCAACATGCACTTCTCCACTCGAACGCTTGGAAGTGATTGGAAGTGGTTGTGTACGAATGAATGCACGCGCATGCATGTGTCGTATCCACTAAGGCCATTAAAAGACATTAAAAGACTCCGGGGATGTCTTGCCTCACAGTTTAAATGCAAAAATACTATGCATTAGATGGCACTGCGTGACACAGAATGGCAGATCACGACAGGGCATGAGGCAGCATAATAGGGGACATCTGCATTCTGCAGTTTAAGCATTGGTACAATTGTAGCACCTTGCAGTACACTTTGCCATACATTCAAATGTCCAAAATGTCCACAATACTCAGAATGCATGCAAACTTACATTGCACACCACACATTGCCATTAGACCACAACACTAAACATGGAAGAAGGAAGGCCAAGGAGCATTCGTGCAGCGGAGTAATTAGCAGAACAGAACTGCGAATGTCACTCAGAGTAACACGGGACAAGACATGAACGAAACAGGGGCAGGACCAGCTTAAGTAGTTCCCGCCATACAATAGACAACTGGCAGTTGCTAACCACAGTTTCTGTACGGAAGTCTCCATCAATAAACATATACAGATACTGATGCTACCAACAGCTGATGCATAGAGAAGACAATTTAGGTCATCTTAAAAATCTTAATGGGCCTTTAATTACCTACTCTCAATTATACAAGGTATCTTAAGAAGTGAACAGAGTAGCAATAGAAGCCATGGAGAGCAACAGAATGTGGCTAATGTGCTTGAAATGAGTTCACTCCAGATTACAATGTTTCTATCCCATATCAAATCAACTGAAGCATAGATGATGATTTTCCCCATCCACCTTTAGATTTTTTGTCAGTCTGCACAGATCTATACAGACAATATATTTTTTTTGCCCGAAGGCTGAAACACCTCAGATATTTCTGATATGGGAGGCATCTAGAACAGTATGGTATATGACAGTCAATATACGGGCAAAATATGCTGGTCTACTCTGCAGGGCGACCCACATAATAAGGGAAGTATTAGCACAAGATTCTTGATGCCATACCACCCTCTCTTATGCAAGCTTGACAATAGGCCGGAGCTATTCCCTGGCTGGGGCTAAGTGCCTCTGAGCAACCACTGACCTCTATTAGTTGTCCCACAATAGCAAGGCCACTTGCCATACTCGGCTCTGCTTCTGGCAGCCTCATACAGCAATCATTCCATACAGGGGCTAAATCTCTCTTCTTTTTAAACCTGCCCTGCTCTGGGGTGTCAGCACAGTATCAGTGGATTAATCATCACGCTCCATTAAACACATTGAATAGCACATTCACAGGCTGATCAACACTCCAGGCCATAACACATGCCATGATACACCCATAATACCACCATAATGCCACCATAATGTTAAGGCAACTTACACACCTACACATTACATTCTGTGTTGCCAGAAGCCAACAGTGGGCATTTTAGGCTGATGGTAAAATTGATAAAACATTATAATTTTAGGCTGATGGTTTAACATAGTGTTTGCTGATAAAAATTATAATCGAAAACATTCAAATATGTGGTATCTATCCCAACAACAGACCCTGCATGTTTTCAGCTTCACAGTTTCAATAAAATGGAAACTGTAAAGAAGTTTGGCTAAAGGAAATACAGAAGCAAGCGAGTGGCCTCAGGGGTGCCAAACAAGGACCTATGTTGCTCTTATCTGTAAAATTTGAAATGTTGAGTCAGCTCAAATGATTGAATGAGATGGTTGCTTGTTGTTTTGAGTTATGATAATCTTACTGTTGTCATAACTTAAAAACAACAAGCTATGTCAGCTAAAAGGAATTGTGCAACCATCTCACTCAATCATTTAAGCTGACTCAAAATTCAAATTTTACAGTGTTTGACATGGTACTATCAAAACTTGAAAACAGTTGAAAGCATTTCTTTTTGTTCTAACAATCAGAACAGTCTTGGAAAGTCGCCAAGTAAAAACATTTACGGGGACAGGTTTACTACTTTTCGCAAACTTTAGGAGAATGCTTGTAAATTGTTGACTCCGGTAGAAAGTACTCCAGCAACTGGCAGCAAGTATATATAGAAGGAAGGAGAGCAGGGAAATGAAGGAAAGTATACTTGACACAAGTTGACAGGGGGTGTGAAAAGGTCTGGATGCAACACAATACATCTGTACACACAACACAGATGCCTTGTTAAGCACTTTCAAGATAGGTTGTGCCGGCCCATGTATCACCGGGCACACACTTGGCACACCCTGTCAAATGATTTGCGAGAGGCGCCAAACAAGCCAACATGATCGGTCTCAGGCCATGAATTATTGATAAAGTGGTAAGAAGGGCAATCTGCACACTACTCGTGCTGTGAAATATAGGATATGAAACACGTCAGGCCTGTCAGAAGCAGAACATGAGTGATCCCCTGTCACCTAGAACTGGTAGAAGGGACCAAGTAGCAATGCTGGCCTAAATAACTGATGGGAGGAAAGGCAAGAGGTGCAGGCTCAAGAGACGTTCACCAATTGACACACCAAACCATCCATTGCAAGCCTCCCATACCGAAACATTCACATCAAACCATCCATTCGTCCAATTGCCATCATGTAACACGACTACAGAAGTCGACTACAAATCAACCATTTTCAGGTTTGCAGCAACAGGAGTCTGCAGGACTCACTTCCATTTCACCATCACAAGGACGTATAGCAATTGTCCAATTCTTACACAATAGACCAAAGTGCTGATTGGAAACAAACCCATATCTCATTAACCATTAGATTACTTTATATAGCTCATTTACATCGGAGGTGGCACAGGGCGCCACCGTCCCTTCATATTACTTCAGCAACATAATGTTAAACTGCAAATTTGAATTTTGAGTCAGCTCAAATGATTGAGTGAGATGGTTGCACAATTCCTTTGAGCTAACATAGCTTGTTGTTTTAGGTTATGATATAACAGACATATTATCGTAGCTGAAATCAACAAACTATGTTAGCTCTAAGGAATTGTGCAATCATATCTCTCAGTCATTTAAGCTGACCTAAAAATTCAGATGTTGTTACTCTTGTATATATAATATTATATATTATATAACACAAGTGACAACTATCGGTCCATTACCAATTCACCATACCAACATCACTTGGTAAATTTCACATTATGTAGAAAGGTTGCAATGTACCCTAATCATGCTAATGTCTCTGGCAATCAACAAATCATTTACTCTCTATCATAGAGCCACATCACGAATAAACAAGAGAGATATTGTAACCAACGTTTGGCCTGGAACTTCCATAGATAGATCTGGCATGAAAGCTTTGCAAACCAAAACGTTGCTTGGACAATTATCAAAGAAGACCCCATTATTTCTGTGAAAAAAGATTCAAAAAGATGAAATCAAACACACCATGACATTATTTGATTTGCAGACAGAGCACACAAATCCATCTAGAGGTCTTTAAGAGAAACCCATATCAAGTTCGGAAGGCGGCCTCCGAGACAATCATCTTTATGCATCTGATGCTGAGCGAATGAAATCCTCTCAAAGGGCATATTAATGGGCAAGAAATAACGCCATGCTCCCTCTTTCACCTGGATTGAATATTCAATGCTCCCTCCCTTAAGAAGATCAAGGAGAGAGAGACAGAGACCCATAACCAGGTGATAACTGGCCAATGGCAATAAATTCGAAAGCAGGTTCCTAAAGTATACACTCAGGTTGTACATATCTACCTTGTGAAGATGAACATGTGAATTTACATTTGGTGTATAATGCACGGGTATATATGCAGCTAGACTACATTTGTATTACAATATGCAACACCACCGTGAAATTGTGCACCACCTGTAAAATTTGAATTTTGAGTCAGCCCAAATGATTGAGTGAGATGGTTGCACAATTCCTTTGAGCTAACATAGCTTGTTGTTTTAAGGTATGATAACCCGTCCATTGTCATAACTTAAAACAACAAGCTGTGCCAGCTCAAAGGAATTGTGCAACCATCTCATTCAATCATTTGGGCTGACTCAAAATTCAAATTTTACAGTGAAGAGTTTCTGCCTTTTTGCAACCAAATGGTTTCCCTTTCAGCGAGCTGCACTGTATCAACTTAGTGGCCACATTAAGAAGTTCACTGCGTCAAAACATGCATTGGAAGGAAGTGGGAGTGCAACAATTAGTGTCACTCAAGCAAACCACCTGCGCCACAGCTGCACAGAGGCAATCCCTGAATAATAGGAAAATAACAGAAATCTCCATAAGGAGCAGCAAAGAAAACTTGAAAACCAGGCATTCCCTGAAGAACTACCAAAGACAACAAGAAGCCACAAGACGCACAAGATGGGCAGAAATCAAGGCAATGGGCCTAGTAATTAGCAGAGTAATCTCAGCAGATTCCCGAATGCCGTGAGAATGATCCACACACTTTACAAGAAGTGACAAGCAAGAGGAAAAGATGACAACCATGAAATCATTACTGTCTCACACACAGCCTGGTCACTGCATCCTAATACCTTGTCACTCAAAATGGGATTTGCTCACAGATCTCAGGAATTCGCCACTAACACTCGGCCTGACAGCAGTAAGACAGCCTTGCTCAAATGCTTTATAATTGCTGGATATTTATCCAATCCAATTTTCTTGAGACAGCCGAGCTTCTGATAGTTCAGAGGTCTGGACCTCCTTTGGTGATTTCAAAATTGACAAAAGAAAAAGAACATTTGAATTTTGAGTCAGCTCAAATGATATAGTGAGATGGTTGCACAATTCCTTTGAGCTAACACAGCTTGTAGTTTTATGTTATGACAACAGACAGATTATCACAACAGTAAGCAACAAGCTATGTGAGCTCAAAGGAATTGTGCAACCATCTCACTCAATCATTTAACCCGCCTCAAAATTTCAAATTTTTCCGGGAAGGAAGTTACACAGACAACAAAAATATTGGGATACCTACTAGGGTGGGACTGGCGCCCCAATGTTTGCGGATCAAACCTGACTTTTTTTTGCAGGTGAGGTTGGTATATGAGAGTATGTGTGTAAAATTTCAGCTCATTCTATTAATATTTAGAGGTGGCACATTTCACTTGAAGTTTATAATGTAAATTCCCATTGGCGAGCCCTGAAAGAAGGTTAAAAAAGCATGATTTTCCAAAAATGAGACTTAGAATAAATATTTTTCGACCATTCAAAAACCATGGGGGAGGATTTTGGGAGGGCGGTTTAAATCCGGCATAATTTTGCATTTTCCACTTCTCATCTCTGCACAATGTAGTGCCCAATATGACGAAAATGACCCGAAAACACCTAAATTTAGAGATTTTCGCACCTTATAGTGGCCTACCTATATATATTATAAAAAAATGGATGTCAGTTCTGAACTGCCCTCCCAAAACCCTCCCCCATGGTTTTTGAATGGTTGAAAAATATTGATTTTAAGTCTCATTTTTGGAAAATCCTGCTTTTTTCTCCTTTTTTCAGGGCTCGCCAATGGGGATTTACATTATAAACTTCAAGTGAAATGTGCCACCTCTAAATATTAATAGAATGAGCTGATATTTTACACACATACTCCCATATAACAACCTCACCTGCAAAAAAAAGTCAGGTTTGATCCGCCTAAGATTTCCAAAGTGTGGGGCGCCAGTCCCACCCTAATACCTACTGCACACTGCGCTGAAGCAATTGCATTTGTTATTCTGTCAGTCATATCTTCTATTTTGGGTCCAAATCCAACATTAAATGAATGTAATTCTGACAACCAAGGCAATGATATGCAGCCTTAGTTATCCATGCATGATGAACCATCACAAAGAGTAAATATCTACAGCTCAGCATTCAGTTCTGGACTGTGTTTGGCTGTGCAGAACAGTGTAGCATTGAACTGAGTGAGCTTCTTGGCTCCTGTGGGACAACACAATCATATTACGAGGTTAAAGTGAATCACTTAAGCCCCAGCAAACACCAGGGGATGTGTTGTATCCGCGTGAACACTAATAGCACAATGGATTCATAATATGCAATTAAATCCTTGGGGATTGGGAATACGCATTTTTCCAATACACTTTACAATAACAAATTAGGAAGTGCATAAAGCAATGCCCTTGGCATATACCATTATACTATTGTCCTTGACCTACTATTGTCCTTGGTCTACTATTGTCCTTGAACTATAGCTTACAGACACAATGCACATCAATCAATGACCTAACACTTAGTGTCTCTAGGTCTAGAGAAAATAGCAGTCCCAAGTAGCACACCAGTCAGAATGTGTCCCCAGTGGGTGTATAGACTAAGATGAAATAGGGCCAGGACCCCACCAGTCTTTGCACACCAAAGATAATTAAGCAACGTGGCCTGGGTGACCTGGTTGGGTGGCAGCCAAATGTAGACCCATCTGTTTAGTATCAGTGGCATGATGGAGGGTTTTAATCCCAACATAATTCAAAAACCTTTCCCCTGGGGATAGATGCACAGTTTGCAAAAACAAAGTTAATTGAACACCTCGGGTTGTGCAGAACCCTTCTGAGATCCTCTTTTAAGGAATCTTCTTTAAGGAATCTGCATCATTATCTGCATCCCTACCAGCACTGATTCAGCATACTCCAACTCCAGGCAGCAGAACCAGAGAGAACCCTGAAGTTGCATCAGGAGCCAAAAGCATTGATTGATGGTTCACCCCAGGAAATCTCGCACCTAATCTAACAGAATACTGTGAATTATTAATGAAGAGAAAATAGTTGTGCCATGTCCAACAGCTAAACAATCTCTGAACCATCTCCGAACAATCCCTGAACAATGTCCCAGCCCACAAAGGAGTACCTCAGGGCCAACTACTGCCACTGAACTTTTTCGTGACAGTAGCTGAATCAACATGATCAATAGCCATTGATATAATCTCAAAAGCAACACAAGAAAACAAATATTGGTAACCAACACCATGCATGCAATGCCTGAAGAATGCAAACTTCGTCTCACATCAAATCCTGTCATCCCACTTTGCGTTTCTCCGTTGTTTTCTTGTTGCCTACTCCATAGCGTGACATGCTTCTCAGTCAAGAATGACTGCTATTTTTTATTTCAACAAGAGAAAGAACAGTCAGGCAAGAAACAATTTAGGAGTGGCATTTTCCCTGTCTTATAATGCAGCCATTTCTGCAGGTGGCACACTGTAAAATTTGAATTTTGAGTCAGTTTAAATGATTGAGTGAGATGGTTGCACAATTCCATTCAGCAAACATAGCTTGTTAGTTTAGTTGTGACAATGGAAAGATTATCATAACTCAAAACAACAAGCTATTTTAGCTCAAAGGAATTGTGCAACCGTCTCATTCAATCATTTCAGCTGACTCAAAATTTCAAAATTTTACACTGCAGTCATCCCTTTCAAGTCACTCTCAGCAAGAGGTCATACTGATGGGACACACATTTAATCACAAACTTTATACATCTATAAATTCTATATACGATAGGTAGCCTCAGGTTTAGATAATATTTAGATGTAAAAATCAGCTATGTCTCTCAAAAAAGAAAGAAATAGGCATATACACACTAAAATTATAATTTCTCACATATTTAAGTCTCTTTTTTTCTAATCCATAAAGTTGAAGTGAACTTTCGGTACCAGTCATAACTTTGTGGGATGCGACAAAGCAATCTGCCATAAATCTGGAAGCCATTGTGGAAGTACTGAATGCCATTCATCTCCTCAAATAAGGCGACCAGATGATGGCGAAACTACGAGGGAGGATATTTCCAGTTCAGAAAGTTCCCACCGCTTCAATATAAATCTGGGCTGACGATTCAACGCAAGAGCGGACACCAAGTGAACTTTAGAAGAGTGCGCCATTGATGGTTCCTTTTTTAATTAGAATCCATAAAACTAGAGTTCTTCACAGGGGGAAGCTGTTACTCACCATGAATGTCACAGAGCGGCGATAAAAAAACAGGACGCCAACACAAACATAATCGATAAAACTGATATAGCTCCATAATTACCTAATTTAGAATGGCTTTAGAATGTGCTTCAATGATGTGGGTGTCTCATTGGCACAAAAAGAAGGAAAGGGTGAAGTATGGGAACTTCCGATAGAATAAATCACGCGCAGTACCCTGCAGACTCCAAAATTCAAATCCCGATCGATCCAGTGAAACATAGCTATCTTAAGCCGCTTCATTGATGTATTGTTGTCAGCCATGGAAGTGGAAAATTTCATCATATACACAGCATATACAGTATATACAAGGAGAAATGGAACAGAGAGTCATAAAATAACATCATTGACAACTTGTTATGAGTCTGGTGTGATGAATAATCATGATTTGGAGAAAAAGGCTTCCCAAAATAAAAGTTCCAAGACAACTAATACCTCTGAGAAGTGAACAGATGAAATGGAGTATTTATGAAGGCACCAGTCCACTTTTCATCAAACACTACTTCTTCTCAAAAGAGAGAAATTTCTCAAGTGGAATACAAATACACTAAGTAGGTTGAACTTAATTGGCTTACTGCCTTTTTGTCATAAGAATAATCATACCTGGGCCTTTGATGTTTTTACACAAGAATGACATGAACAAACACGGTTTTGATTTTGAGAAGATGATGTTGTTGTTGGACGAGGAGAAACTTCTGCAGAATGAGTACAATAAAAGAGAGATTCGAGGCGGATGGCCGGGGGCTGGGTTGACCTTAGACAGGGGGAAATATCAACAAGGGCCATTGGGAGATATAATGGGAGATATAATTGGAAGGTTTAGTACAGAATAAATCATATGGGTACTGGCCACCCGATGCATTTCGCAGAAAAATACGAGTTAGGACAGAAAATGGACAATACAATACGAAACCAACACTTATACATACAGTCTGGAGAAAGGCACTGAATTATTTATACCTAGATTCTACAATTACATGCAAGGCACACACCTTCCTGCAAGTGGAAGTGCATTGGTGTCCAGTTACAGCACTAAGTAACACATAGACAGAGACAGAGACACTATAGTCACTATAGAATACCATCAAATATCCTGTGCAGTGGAATAAGAGTATAGCCTTGTATAGGCTGTAGATACTTGACATGATTTTCCACATACCTCTTGACCTGGCAGCAGGGGAGTTGCAACAAGTAGTAGGAGTTGCCATGCCTCAGCAAGTAGAACTTTCCCCTGCACTTCATCCTGGGTCTCGGAGGAGGCGGAGGGGGAGAAGGGACTTCCCCTTCTTCGTCCGAGGAGTCCAGCATCATGAAGCGCTCCCAGGCCGTCACAAATCTGTCCCACGCCAGTTTGGTAAAGTACTCCGCAGTCTCAGCGATCACTGAGACTGATCAAATGCACTCGTAATTAATCCAATTCGCAAGAAAGAAAGAAAGAGTCGCAAATTCGCAGGCAAAGCAGCGAACCAGAGCCAGAAATCTCGTCCTCAATCTTCACCGAGCTAATATTATCCAAATATTATCAACGACAAAATTGAGCGATCTGCCCTTTTGCAGAACGCTGTGACCATCGATAGATAAATAAATTGTAATTATAACTGAACAGCCATCCCATCGATCTCAGGAGCTGGCTTGATTAATTCCCCTTCGTCCAGAGCTAAAAATCACTGCTTGTTTAAATGTGCTCTTCGAAACGGGTTGTTTGCACTGGCATCGGAGTCTAAAAGACTCGTTGGCTGATGAAATTGATTTCAGACCCCACTCGCTGAGGTGACAGATCCTATTACGTCTTTTGATCTGAGAGCTTTTTCCACAAAGCTAACTTATATACACAGGCTAATGGTGGGATAGCTTGGGTGAGAAAAAATCCAGGCAAGTGTTAACAACTTCCAGTGTTGTTGAATGTTGAATAAACCTTATTTTTGCCTCATTTACCCTTCAGGCATTCACACGAACATTGCTGTATATTGCTATTGCAATGATTTCCAATGGTTGTGTGCAGTGAAATAAGTTTAATGCCACAAAGTGGAGTTTGAACTTCTGAGAAGGGAAGAGAATATCAGATGAAATGCAAGGAAATTAATCAGATGACTTCTGGGTGAGTTATATTGCATCTGCACAAGAAGCTGCAGGGACTTGCCTTTGAAGGCAGATTAATCAATGCAATCCAAGCAATGAGCATTTCAAGCATAAAAGAAACCACTTGGAGTAAGGCAAACTTCAACCGCAGGCCAAAAGGCTGCGGTTACTGGATTCTAAGTGAATGGCTATTCAATCCATAGAGGCAGGCCAGACACAGTATGGAGCAGCCCGGAGCAGCTTGAAGCAGCCTGAAGCCTTGGATGGTGGCAGTGAAGTTATTGATAGTGTGGTGATATGGTCAAAAGGAGTAGGTTGGCTCCAATGTGGTCATCAATGATTCTTGTGGCAGGTAGGCCAACAGAATTCCAACAGCAGCCCAATAGAAGCCCAACAGGCCACTTGAGTAGAGTGTTGCCCCACAGGGGAGAAGAGGTCTGGTTGCTGTAATCACAACTATCCGAATTAGATCACAACATGTGGATCTCCCTAGTGCGGTGCTGGGCCAGAATGTCAGATTACTTTTTATATGTTGTGATATCCTCTGTCTCGAGGGGTCTCGCTCGGTCTGAGACTAACTTTGATCACAGCGAGACTCCGGGAGAGACTCCAGGAGAGACTCTGGGAGAGACTCTGGGAGGGACTCAGAGAGATGTCGTGATGATCCAGCTGCTGCTTTGATATGCACACGATACTGATACCTGAGGGATGCTGAGAAATCTAGAAAAATACCCCAAGCAGGAGCAAGCTAACCAATGGCTGACACTTGTTGATGTATTGCTGAGCTGCAAGCTGATGTATCACCCGGGCAAATACCAACAGCACCAGCGACTAATTCAACTGCTATCACACAATGTCACAGTGAATCAGAGGGGCTTCTTTCTGACAAGCCACACAGCACCGGCACAAAATTAACCCGTCCATTCCTCCTATCCTGCTAAATTTGTTTTGCACTTAACTGCATTCAACATTTCCAAAGTAACTCCTGCTGTTGCCACTAAGAGCCTGTCTATGTGCTTGGCAACGAGAAAATTAAACTGTTGGCAAGTTTCCTTCACAACCGTTTCCTTGGAATAGAGGAGTTTGCTTGGAGCAATTCACTTTAAAAGCATTTCGTATCAACAGCCAATATTTTTTCAGTCTTCAAAACTTAATGCACCAATTCACTCGTTTTGCAGTATTTGTACTGGGTGGAATTTGCATGGGGTAAACACTGCAGACATCTGTCACTGATGTGCAGTAATCGCGATGCAAACGGGCAATGGCTTGGCAATGGCTTGCATATACACATGGATATACACCGATATACACACGGTTGACAGTTGGCATACACTGTTGGCAGTTCACATATCTACATTCAGTTGAGTGCAAATAGTTGCCAAACATAGAGCAAGCGGCAGATATCTCCCGGCATATTTCCCAGCAACCACAAATGTGCGATGGTTCAGAAGCGATGACAAGATGCAGGTCTCCTCTTGTAGACAGGTTTCGCAAGGTTCCAGGCAAATGCTCTGGCAGATTCTCTGGCAAATGCCGAGTTATCTCCAGATGAGCCACGAGTCTGTCGACGACATAAAAATTTCCTCCTGCAAAGAGATTGGATTTTGGAGATTTTGGAAATCCAATGCAGATGACCTACACTGTACGCGTTACCAGATGCATCAGAAAGAGACTTTTTCGGAGGGAGCTAGAGGTTTGGCAATCAAGATTCAGATGCAGAGCGACGCAGAGCTTGCATTCGCTAATTATTCTTGGAGATGTTAATCTGAGAATTAAAAAGCCCGGATTATCTCATGTGAGAAGGGCGAGCGTCGCGGCCTGCATCAGCAACCGAGGAGCACTCATAGTTAATCCATTAAGTGATGCTTAGAATTGCAAACCACACTCCCCACCAGGCCTCACCAGGCCATCAGTGTGCGAAAAGGACCACTTCTTAATGAATCCGCTTAAGGAAACCAACCAAGGGGAATTCCGGCTGGATTTTGGATTCTCTCCTTCCCTTGGCAATATCCGCTGAATTAATAACACCAGCGGGCGAGGAAGTGTCTAAACAATATTGTTGGCGATCGTAGCTGGAGGTAACTGGGAAAGATGTGGAAAAAGAAGAGCTCCTTGGCAAATGCCTGGCACTGCTGCCCTTGGGACCAGAGGACTCTTAGCCGGGATGATTGGTCTGGACCTTATCCTGGTTAAGATGCTTCTCTCTATTCTTGCCTTCCAATGATTTTGAGAATCAATAATCTTTTTGGATAGCTCCTAGATTGGATATCTCTTCAATTCATGAATGCACAACACTCTCAAATCAATCAATAATAGGTTGCAACCTACCAATTCACAGCTTGGCGTGATTAATGAATTTGAGTTTACCCACTCGGGCTATCAATGGGTGTACGACCACACCTCTCATCTAATAAAAACTTCAATAAAATTCCAATATGAAGCTGGTTCGTGACATGATTTCTTCAACGCGCTTATTTAATCAGATTACCTTTTTGAAATGTGGAGAGAGTAACATTTGCAAACAGAGACTTTTTATTACATCTGAATGTTCTGCATTATATCCAAAATTGACAGAGAGATCCGATATCAGATACAATATTAGATCCAATATAAGGCGGAGAAGATTCGGTTTATATGTTATTTCCAAGTATTGAGCATTCCGGGACCACAGAAATAATCAGTGATAATGACATCTTTCAGATTGGGCGTGTCCTCTTGGTAGACAAGAGTGCAGGGTTTCTACACCAGAAGGAAGATGAAAGTTCAGGGAAAATATTGTATTCCACCAAAATGCTGGGAACAATTCCACCTGTTGCAGTGTCTTCCAGACTTACAACAGAGTTAATTGCTTCTCCTCTAACTTAACAGACAAAGAAAACAGAAGACATCATGGAGAAAGAGGACATTGACATGTAATGACATGATAATCCAAAAAGAGAATGATGTTGATAGAAGTATCTTGTAGATTTATGTAACTTTCCTTTAATGCTATACCATCTGAAGCAAACTTCAGATGATGTGAAAGGCAAGATATTTTATATCCATGCAAGATATTATGAGAACTTTGGAAGCATATAAGTTTACATCCACACACGAATTTGCACACTCTAATAATCAGAATTGTTTAGCAACAGCAGAGCCCCTAGATAATGAGAATGAGGGGTTTGTGTACACAACCTCACACTGGGCAAACACTGAAGCAATAATGAAGCTTATCCCCAAGGCAATGCTGAGCAATACACACAGCAAATGGTTACAGGTGAAACACCAGCAAGACATGCATGCTTCTATTAGTATTCATAAGGAACTCAATAACAAGAAACTTCTTCCATGTCTTGTGATACATAAGCCACCAACATGATGGTTTGCATGATCAGATTGAATCCATTAGCAGCACCATGCCACACCTGTTCTTCATGTCATGGGCCTATTACCTCCACACAAAATCACATCAAATGACACATGGAATATATCATATCTGTTGGATAATCCAGAGAATGCAGCGACACTCCCAAAGTGTGTCACATGCACGTAGCAGTTTCCTCACACCGTATTCCAAATATATAGTACTTTTTGCAAAATCGAAGAAGTATTTCATGCACTATATGTCCAAGACGACTGTATGCACACTGTTATACCAACTGTTATACAGACTGTATAGCAGAAAAGGAGTCAGTACAGCAGCAGGACAGCTGCCTAGAAGACTGAGGAGGCACTAGATGTCTAAATGTATCCATCGTATTCCATGGCGTCTTTGGGTCACACAACAATACGGCACCAAATTGATGTCGCTCGTATCCTGCGGCAGTACGGAGTGCCGGATGAGCTCCTCTTTTACAAAACGCACCCTGCCCACAGGTGACGGTAGCCTTTAATGATGTGATGCGTTACTATGGAGCGGAGGCTGTGGCAGCCTGCATGCTGCTGCTGCTGCTGCTGATACGACTGCTGCAGCATCTCGTGCTAGTGGACTGCCAGTGCCGGTGCTGGTGGTGGGGGAACATTTCTGAGGCAGCGGGAGAGACGGAGAACTGGTGAATCAAGGACTGGAGAGGGGGTTGGGGGTTAGAGGAACCGGCAGCACATGCTACAACAGTAACCTAAGTACAGCCACAACTTGTGACAACACAGACCAGCTGATAAGAGAGAAACCATCTGACAGCACAACTATATTGTAAGAAGAACAAGGAGATAGAAACAGAGGGAGAACACACGAGAAAGGCATCTGTGGTCTGGGTGAGGAGTCAATGATGAGGTTTATGGATGAGCTGCATGGCATGGGTTAGCTATCCTTTAGAGTCATCAAGTCACACATGGCAGACTACATTGTGGTATGCAGCCTAACTGACTAGCATCCTAGCCTCACCACCCAAACAGCACTTTTTAGATGTAGCATCACCCATGTGGCCAGTACCCTGCAAAGCAGCTAATCAATGGAGCCAGAGCCCATGCTTGTGTCCCCGTCCAGTCACACTCCCATAAACAGCTCGTCCTCCTGTTTTATGGACACCGCCATGCTTGCCCAGACCCACTGACAACTGGCTGCCTCTTTACTAACGACCTGCTGCGGTTTCATGCCCACTCTATTCACAAGTCCCTTGCCAGGTTGTGTGCTGTGGGCAGTGGATGCAGGCAGCTGGGACATACATGGCAAAAGTGTAAGGTCAGAATCACCGCAAGTTTTACCATTCTCACAAAGAAACGCAAAGGTACATTAGGGAATCTGAAATGATTTTCAATATGTATTATCCCATCGTACTGACTCCTGAGTATATGACAACTGTTTTCAGAAGGGATGCGTGTGATTTTGCAATCTCACCAACTCCTTCTACAGGTTCTTGGCACTAAAGAAAGGCCAATTTAAAAGTTATAAACTTCCACAAAGAAGTTACGCACTACAAAAAGCACAAAGGGCAGTAAAACTTGCACACAGACTTTCAGAAGTTATCGTAAAAAACACAAATACTGAAGGTACAGCTGCTCGGTTTCCCAAAGACATTGCCATAAAAATTCAAGTCTTCTATAAAATGTCCCACTAGTGGAAGAAAGACTACAAAGACTGCAAACTTAGTCAAACATACAACTTTCAAGAACTATACTAACTGAACAGACAATTTTAGAAAGATACGAGAGTTCTTGAGCCATTGAAACTTGATACTATTACTGCAGGTTAACAAATTTTGGAAAGAGACAAACTATCAAGCCTTCTTATATCAGATATTTAATATTGTTTGTTCCAGGTTTTCATCACCACTGGTGACAGCCTGGATGCTAAGAATAGCAAATTCAAGTAGAACCACATTCAATAGCTACACACTTGAAGTAGCTCCTGACTGTTTTAAGCAGAACCAGCATGGAAGAGGAATGGAAGAGAGGGAATAATTAAACTAAGAGGCTGTCATATCCTAGAGGTGGAAGGCCTGTTCAAATCAGGAGTGTTTTAAATTCAATTAATGTCAAAGGAAGAGAAGGCAGGCCCCAAACATCATCTTCCATTATTTACAGACTAATTTTAAGAGAAACAGCCCCAGCCAGGCCCTGCCTACCACTATACTACAAGAACAATCAATGTTTATTAAGTTAGCAACAATTCCGCATGAATAGAAACCAAGATGTAAAAATGTCAAAGCAGTTATGAAAAAGCAATCTAACCCAAAATCTAATTACATCCCTTTAATTTTCACTTGACAAAAAGGTAATTTCTATAGTTCTCCTGCTATAAACTCCCCACCAACTGGCACCAAGAGAAATTTGCAAGTGTGAATGTTGACATGACCATATTTAGTTTTCGTAAAAGGTTCATTGCAGCTAGACGACATGAATTTGACTAAATTATCACTAATTAACTTTTATAGCATCATTAAATACACCATTTGCATATTGACTTCAGTCACATTTGAAGCTCCAGATAGAGATAGAGAGATAGGATGTCAGAAAAGAATGTGCAGTCCTTTGAGGCGAGCTTTTGCTTTGAAAGAGACTTATGTTGCACATCAGAAGCATGGTGCATGACTTCGACTTAAAATCCAACAAACCATACAATAACTGCTCTTGAAACCAAGGAAAAATATTCTTTCCAATTATTGAAATGACACAATTAATATGATATGGCTGGATCCTATATAGTCGAATTCCTGTGCCTGAATTCCTATGCATAGCATGTTGGTTTGTTTAGCCAGCTGACGAGGAAGTCAATACCCAGTTGACTCTGGCAGACTCTGACTGACTCTAGTGCCATCAGAATTAGCAGATCTCAGTCTTCATTAAGTCAAAATCCTGATAAGGCCATCCCGAGTCCTCTTGGTTGTGGTTAACAAAGCATCCCACCTGAATACCAAACAGCAACCCAGAACAAAAAGAAAACCACAGAAAGAAAAACACCAACCACAGAAGATATTCAGGACTTCTCTTCTGTTTCCTCTCATCTTCCAAATTAGCATTAATAAACACAATTGATTGCTTCTGAACTTCTGAAGTCACATAGTATACAGAAGGGAAATCGATCCCTCTTAGATTATATGAAGCATATTTTCCCAATTCACACGAATATTTACCATATGAAGACTTTGTCAGTGATTACACAGGACGAGTGCCATTGAATGTGGTCTTAACTATCTGAAGAACTTCTGACAGCTCAATCATATCTGGGACCAAGCTCTAAGTTGCATGCATTTTGTTAAATTTCTCCAAATTAGAGAATTGTGAAGCGAAATAGCACCATCATAGCAAAATGTCTCCCTTTCAATTTTAATAGTTCGGTTAAATTTTGATATTTCATTCCAGTAAGGAGACTCTTAAACATTTTGCAAGATGACAAAACACACTCCCCAGCAAAGCTGAATGTTACTAACTACTCCCTCGGAGTTCCTCAGAGTCCCTGGCTTCTGCAGCTTCTTTAAATTGCACCTCAAATTGGTTTCTTCCCAAAGAGGATATTGTGACATTAGTTTTGAGATTGGAGGAAGGAGCTTGTTAGTCCGTTAACAAGCAGCATTCGCAAGATGAATTGCCAGATTAAATAATGGACATAATGAAATCCATTAGCCATGAATGCCAGGGATCTGCCAGGGATTTTTCAGGGATTGCAGTGTATGGAAAACATCACACATGTTCTTGATACCTCTTGTAGGAGAAAAACCGGTTCAATTTCAACACTCAAATTGACACACACAGCCCAAACACGAAAATGCGCAATGGGATTTATTTCGCAAATTGCACAGAGAGTCCGGAATGCTCAGCCTGTTCACCGAAGTGTATTGTGACATGCACACAATGTTGTTTGATTTCGCAGAAGGGAGAAAAACAGAATGCAAGAACCAACATGTCCAATGACAACAATGCAAGATTGTATGTCAGCAAATGAACAAGTCATAACAAATGCTTCAGGAGTCAGGACAGTAATTTTATCTCTTACAAGGGATTCAAAAGTCCTTGATCAGTAATGTCTGTATCAGAAATCAAAGTTGGCAGACGGCTGCAATAAATAGACCGATATTTCTTGAGCATACAATCTGACACGGAAGTCGACAAGTCGAAAATAATATGGCAAGCAGCAAATGAAGCGTTGATGAATTAGAAAGAAATCATTATTTTATATCAAGCCCTTTGGAAAGCACAAACCACTTATTCTCTGGCACAACCAACCCCAAGTAGCACTGCAAAATGTGCCAAGAACCCAAGTGCTGATTAAACCAGGTTCTGTCAACATGAGGATAGACCAAACGTGACCACATGTGGCATGAGCACACTGCCTCTCACTGAGACTCTCAGGAACTGACCAGGGCAGCTGAAGACCCTTATTCATGACCAAGTGCATGCAGCAAGGTCAATGTTGCGAGATGTCTAATAGTTGTCTGTGCAGCAATGCCTGGGGGCAATGCCTAAGGGTAGAAGCAAAGGAGCCCTTACCCTTTTGGGTATCGGGGTATCTGGGCATTAATGCTCAGCTCAGGGGTTGAAGGGTAGGGAGGGTCAGAAGGGGTGTCATAATGGCTTCAGGGGTGCCAAGGGGTGCCTTGTGGGTGCATGTTAGTGATGCTATCCAAGTGGGGTCAGAACCTAAAACTGACAAGTCCAACAGCATGATACCCACATTGACACCATAACTGACAGCCAGGCTGACTCCAAAACTGACACCATTGCCATGAATGCCATTGACATAGAATTTAAAGGCAGAGCTTGTGTTACCCATTGGTATCCATCACACACTGGATCCTGCACATTTATACAAAATATCCAGCTCAGACGAAAAATAGGAACCATACCAAAATATTAATCATTATCATTAATATACATGTGGACTGCATCTCTTCATGCAATGAAGTTGATACAGAACCTGTCCAATGTATCTAACCCAAACTAACAGCTCCTCCACTAAGTACATCAGCTGCAGCCCAATATTTACCCATTGCAGCAATTTGCCCGTTATTTGAGGATAAACAGCCAAAGGTGCTCCATACATTATTCACCCTAAACGACATATGAGACACATTATCAAACATATGATGCAATATGAAGACTGCAGCTCCTATGTATGGTACAATGACAGCCATTCATTACACAGCAATTACTCTGTGTTACAACATAATAATTGCATACATAGTGAGCCTCGGCAAAGTCATTTACTTGCGAAAAGTGACATGTTGCAGTAGATGGCATTAGGCTTCATGTACGGTCTAAATCTTGAATGAGTTTTTAATAAAACATCTTGCCAAGCTACAGGGCAGTCAATGTGTTCAAAGTCAGCGTTCAAAGTGCAATGATGCAGCACTGAAGTCACACACAAAGGCACTTTAGTATTAGGCCATGTAGTCATTAAAATACAGCTTTCAACACTAAATTAATCAACAAGTTATGCTTGAATGTAGGTCAAATGTCAGAGCAGTAAAAGGGGTCACATTATGACCTGCATACAAAAAGTAGGTCAATGCCCATTTTGAAAATGACCATCCTCAAGAGGACATCCTTAAGCCCTTGCGTTATAACACTAAGTGCAGGATTAACATATCTCTGTTTCTATCACACACCAGAATAGAAAACAGCTACAATGTATGTCATGGGAGTCATAATGTGACGGTTTTTTCTCAGAATATATTACTTTCCTCTAATTTTTTATCTCTTTCTTTTTTCTTCAATATGACACATTAACATGCAAGCAAAAGATCACATCCATTTTCATTTTCTCACTTCAAAGCATCCTGTATATACAACATGGCTATTTGAGCTCAGGTTTCCTCTTTCTGGCTTTATATTTTGGATTTCCAATATGCTGTACAGATGTTTCCAAAAAGGCAGCCAAGCAAGATAACCCAAAGTTGTGAAAAAGCCCAGCGAGAAAGGTGCGAAGTTTAATCAAGGAGACTTATTGAAATAGCATTTTTGTCTGCTCTTCATTTCTGTTTCAACCCTGAAGGAGAACTGTTGAAAAAGCAGCTAAAATAGCAGCTGGAATTCACACTTACACAAAGATGAGCATTGAGCAGCTGTTTTTTTTAAACAAGCTAGATTTTATTCTGCAAAATCCATGCATGTGCATGACATGAAAGTTGTGTTATGCAAACACCATATCCACTTGCCAGTATCTCTTTTAATTCCCTTTTTACATAATACGCATTTTATCCATTCTATTACTCATTAGCTGTGATGTATGAGCAGATATAACAGAAAGTTTACATGTTCATTATCATTAGCATGTACAATGTAGTTGCAATTGCTATTTCATCAAAGTTTAACATTGTACCATTAGAAATATCAAATTCTTTAATTTGCTAACATAGCATGGCAAATTTTAAAACATACAAATAATACAAGGTCACAAAAAGATGCATCAAATGCAAGGATGTGCTTGAACACATAAAGACATGAACACAAGTTCCAAGGATTATGTGCTGCATTTTGTCTATCAAAAGATACAGAATGAAAGCTTAGAAAATCAAAGGATGGTGTGCATTCATGTACAACCATGCACAGGAGAAATATATACTTTAGGGTGGCTTTCATAACACTTCACTGAAGGTTAAAGCATAATGCATGAATGTTATGTAAATAGCACATTATGGTACATGTATACACCCAGAGAATCTACTGAAGTGCATGTATAGCACCATGCACTTACACTATATGGCAACATCAGTGTTACATCACTTTAAGTTGTTCAATATTACATCATCATTATCTACACACCGGCAACATCAGCAGCGTCTTGACCTTGCCCCCTCTATCCTTGCTGCTCTGCACTATGAGCATCTCTCATCCTACAATGGATCCCCCGGGACCAAAGTTTTGATGGAAAAATTGCCATCTCACCCTGTACATGCTATACCATGCAAATAGATGCACAAGACAAAATATAATGTTGTACATTGACATGACTACTACTTGGTTCAGGAAATTCATTGAAAAGAGCTAAAGCAGCAAATTATCTTTTTTTATTGCCAGCAACTTGTATAGTATAAGAAGATATGTCAGCCGTTTGAGAATCGCCTTATTGTTCGAAGACACTTTTGTCGAATCAGAGACCTAATGTAAGTACCGAGTAATGTGAATATACACTTTATACAGTTGCCGCAAGTTTCTGGCCAAGAAATTGTTTAAAAGCTTGCTAAATCAAAGCTTACATTCTCCGGAAGAAATTTATAAACCATGTGTCCATTTACAGTAATTTGCTAAAGAGATGTTGAACCAAACTCAACAGTAAAACTGCTAAATGAGCCCATTACTCACTGAGGGGGCTATATAACAGGAACGCAGTACTGCAATGATCAGCACTGAAAGATATGTTCTGACTTTATGACAGAGTTGATGCCAGTCTTGTATTTCAAAAGCAACACAAAATGAGTATATTCTGTGACAGAACAGATTATTTTCTCTTTTAAAATACATTAGAATTTTGTACGTGTTACGAGAACTTTTCGTCATGAAAGACGAGTCTATATACAGGAAGGATACATGTAGCGAACTACATGAGAAGTCTTAAAAGGTAACATAATTTCAGTAAGAGACGATTCATTTGAATCACATTGTATCATTAAAAGAACATGTGTCAATATTGATTTTAATCAGGTAAGACATGAGGACCAAGGATTGAGACAATTAAGTCTTTTCTGCTTTAAAGATTCAGGAAATGACTAATTAGGATGTGAAAGAAGCATTGATGGCCTTTGCCAATAGCAAGATAATCAAAGAGGGTCTTCTGGCAATCCGACAAAGTCATGTTCCATCTTGTTCACTGATTTGATCACATGGGCCAGACAGCATATAGTAGGCACTTACGAAATACAATCTATTGCTGTACCGGTGGTACATGCTGTACACTGAAAAAATTGAAATTTTGAGTTAGATTACATGGTTGAGTCAGATGGTAGCACAATATATGTTGGAGCTAGCATAGCTTGTTGTTTGAAGTTATGATAGCGGACAGATTATCATACATAGCTATGACAACAGACAGATTATCAACTTAAAACAACAAGCTATGTTTTCTCAAATAAATTGGGCAACCATTTCACTCATCGTTTAGGCTGACTCAAAATTTCAGATTTTACAGTGTAGGCCCCCTCAGATAGATATTATTCAATGTCAGGTCTCTTGGTCAATTCAATTTGTAATTTATAAAGAAGAAATGTACAAAACGTTGAATGGGTTGCTCAAATATATAGTCATTGCTAACATTGATAGCATTATGTATGCTTTAAAATGAATTCGAAAAAATTATCAGATAGCAACTAGAAATTGAGTAATTGTGAATGCAAACAGGTCTCCCTTGCAGGCTGGCACCCATGTTGGAGCAATTTGCATTACTGTGAGGACGGACACGCAGCTTTGTGCATTCATTTGCTTAACTCATTTAATCAAAATGCCATTAAACCCCTTTGATCGCCCATCCCTCTTTGTGCTCCCTTTCATGGGAATCGTTCAAAATCAAACTTGTGTTGAAAAAATTTGTTTAAGAAAAAATATGAATGGAGAAATGTCAGAAAACATTTCAAAAACAAATTCCAAACATGTTTTTCCAACTCAACATCATTTGTTTCTGACAAAATTTCTCACTCACAAATGCTAGAGACCAAATTCCACATACAGCGATTCCACAGAAGGAAACATTCTTGGAAATTAATCCTCTATTATATCCATCTCTTCTCATTTACCTGGCTTTTATTTCTCAAGCTTGTCCAAAAACTACCAGACACATCCTCATTAAGAAAAAGATAAAAGAAAATGACAAGCAAAAAGGAGACATGTTAATTAATTGCTCCATGTATGTCTGTTTTTGTTGTTTTTTCAAAGGTTTTTCTTTTACCAATTTGGATTTTCATTAATGACAGACAATTAACAACATCCACATATTTACTTTATTGGAAAAATAGAAATGAAGACAAAACATTGACTCTACAATATATAATATAGGAGTATTTTAAAAGGTTTCGTTACTCAGGGAAATAGACTCAGGCCAGACTGTAAAGAATAACATATTTTCATCATCCACAGGAAAATTTGAAATCAAAACATTTTGATTGGATGGCCAGTAATCAGTCACTTATGAGACATTCCCACGGGAGGAGTTATCTCTGAACAAAAGAACCCATTTGCTTAGGGGAGACAATTGGGCAGTCACAGACTCTCAAAGACCAGCCTCTTCTGATTTCTAATTTCCATACTCACCAACTAACTTGCATCTGATTGGTCTAGGGCAGGGCCAGTCTCAACAAATGTGATTTTTTTTTATAAGGTGGGTTTCATGGATTTATAGATACATTTCGATCATGCATAACCCTAATCTAATGCAATCACTAAATATTAATTGAGTGAGACAAACAATGCACATACCATGCATGAGCAAGGATTTGTTTTTCACACCGTTAGAACCACAAATTGACCATAAAAGCCCGAATATTTCAACTGAACACCAAATCATGCCAGGTTTCAGTTCACTATCAAAGAAATAATGTCTTCATTTTAACCAGAACCGTAAGCGGTTTCAACGCTCGTCTGTTAATGTGAAATCTATCAATGTGTGCCAGATTATCACCTACAGGCCAATACCTAATTTCATAACACTAAGCGATATTTTAAGGTTACAATGGGCAGTTCAAGAAGAAAGATGGCTGCGAAAATGGCCACCACCAAATGGCCACCAACTTGGGTTTCTCAAAATTGCCCGATCGATACACATAGGCCAATACCTGTACCGAATTTCATAACTCTTAGCGAAATATTGAGATCACAATGGGCAGGTCAAGAATAAAGAAAGATGGCTGCCAAAATGGCCGCCACAAAATGGCCGCCATCTTGGATTTCTCAACATGAGGCTGATCAATACCCTCAAACCCATACTTGTACCAAATTTCATTACTCTAAGCGCAATATTGAGTTCACAATGGGCAGCTCAAGAAATGAAGAAAGATGGCCGCCACAAAATGGCCGCCATCCTGGATTTCTCAACATGTTCCTTATCAATACCCACAGCCCAATACCTGTACCAAATTTCATAACTGTAAGTGAAATATTAAGGTCACAATAGGCAGTTCAAGAATGAAGAAAGATGGCTGCCAAAATGGCCGCCACAAAATGGCAGCCATCTTGGATTTCTCAACATGTTCCCAATTGATACCAAGAGGCCCATACCTGTACCAAATTTCATAACTCTAAGCCCAATATTGTGGACACTATGGCCAGTTCAAGAAATGAAGAAAGATGGCTGCCAAAATGGCGGCCATCTTTGATTTCTCAACATGTTCCTGATCCATACCCACAGGCCAATACCTGTACCAAATCTTGTAACTGTAAGTGAAATATTAAGGTCACAATGGGCAGGTTAAAGAATGAAGAAAGATGGCTGACAAAATGGCCGCCACAAAATGGCCGCCATCTTGGATTTCTCAACATGTTCCCGATCCATACCCAGAGGCCCATACCTGTACCAGATTTCATAAATGTAAGTGAAATATTAAGGTCACAATGGGCAGTTCAAGAATGAAGAAAGATCGCTGCCAAAATGGCCGCCACAAAATGGCAGCCATCTTGGATTTCTCGATATGGTCCCGATCCATACCCATAGCCCCATACCTGTACCAAATTTCATAACTCTAAGTTGAAAACTAAGGTCACAAATGGACACTTACAAAAACTTTAACCGGGACAACGAGGACGCCGACGCCGATCGAGTGACGACAATAGCTCTTCGTTTTCAAAGAAAACAGACGAGCTAAAAAGTAATAATAATCTACAATATTGCAAAGCACAATTGTACGAATACCAAACCTTCTGTCAGTCCAAGTTATAAGCAAAATGCAATGGCGAATGACTGATGTGGCCTGACAGCCTGCTAACCACATCAACTCAACAGGGTAAGAGGTGCAGTTAGTGCTGTGGGCACTTAGCAGACCCCAGTGACTGGCAAAGCACATAACCAGGTTAGTCAATGTGTGCTGTGCTGGGTAATCACATCAGCTAGATCTGCCACCCATTGTCTTAACACAGGCTGCATGGCCATGACAGGCATGGTTGGGCCAATGGCAGAATATGTGAGCAATTCTCCAGTGATAACAGTTACCCCGAGAGCAATTCACAAATGCATCATGCAGCATGGTTGCACTAAACACTGGTTTAGTATGGTAAGTGTATGCCCAAAAAGACACTAACAAGCAATGAAGGCGCAGACCCATGCGATATATTGTCACTGAATCATTCTGATTTTCATTATAAATGTATACTGAATTAATTTGGTGGCATTTGCATATCAATCATTTCATTGAAGGTTTCTGTGGGTTTTTGGGCAGTGTTCGTGTTTGCGTGCTTTGACATATGCTATTTTCCAAGCAATCACATCAAACTGAATATATGTAATGACATCTAAGTACTTGTCGAAAATGGAAAATTGATTTGATTTTCAATTTCATTCATTGCATGTTAGAAGCAAAGTGTGAGGCCTGGTATAGCGCTTTTTCCACCAAGCTTAATATTCCACCATTGAAGCTGGTTTATAGAAAATAAGAATTTTAGCCAAATAGCAAGTCCTTTACCACATACTTGGGACATTGTGTAAAACACACACGAAAAATTGGAACACCAGGACACATTTAAATTCGCCTTGATCTCAGTTTACCAGCAACAAACACGAGGATATAATACATCCCGCGAGGCGTGCTGAAGGTTAATATAGCCGCTTGGAAGACCCACATATGGAACTGGAGCGACAACTGTATTTGCTGTCACACGGCAGCAACCGGGATCGAGAAGGCTATTTTGCCAGAGCTATTATGTTTCAGCTATTTTGCTCCAGCCACACTCCCCCAGCTATTTTGCTCAGCTCTGAGACCTCCACAAGTCCCAGCACAAGTCTTCCGGCATCACTCGGCCCGACTCGGCCGGCTATTGTGAGTGACAGGGCAATTCGCTGTAACCTCCGCGTCATGCAAAGAACCAGCTCACAGTCGACTTCCGGTAATCCTTCAGCTCAAATTGAAAAATGAGATATATCGGCTTCTGTAGTAGACTGTACATGCCACAAGTCATTACCACTGAAGCCATTTCCAGCCGCTTTTTCACACCCCTTCGAAAATGACGAACACAAGTCTGACAACTAAAAGCAATGTGAAGCATGGCAGCCAAATGACTAGGAAGAAGAAACGGTGGAAGACCTAGTTTGCGATTTCATCTCACTGCTAAAAGAAATCTCCGGGATTAGAAGCCGTCTAATGGCCCTTTTGCCTCGGGCAAATTTACCCAGAGCACACAAGTTGAGACCTTGCGTTTTACTTTTTTCTTCAGCCCTTGCTCGACATTTCACTTCAATGTTTTCCTCCGCTGGAAATCTAATTTCGCTCAAGAATATGGAAACAATCGATAGAGTGCAATCACAGCAAGAGGCCAAGAACCGAGCAACGACTCTCGAGAGTCTCAACAGGTCAAATAAACGGAGCCATGTTTTCATGTCACTACTCAAAGAGTATATTTGCCACCGTTGAGAGTTTAGCATTGACGGTTTTCCGAAACATTTCATTATCAACTAAAAGCTTCCAAACTCCATCAAGAAATTATATTGGCAAGAAATCATTTATTATCACAATCATGTGTCATTCAAAGGCGAACAAAAATAACTCACACTTTCAAAAATAACCAAACTGAGAAAAGGTGGATAAAAACAACCCACACTCTCAACGTCAATCAACATGGCAAGATATAGAACATCATCATGAATGATGTGATCATGATGTTCTATACTTCTAAGGTGACGAAAATAACCATGGCATGCATAAAGCCATCAAAGAGCAGATCAGAAGCCAATCCGCAAATGCACCTCTAAGACCTCACCGGGCAATTCTCCACAAAAGAAGAGTGATCGAGGATGAAGACGGACACCTCAAGGAAGAGCACCTGGTGTCTCCTAAAGCCACATTAGCCAACAGGATGCAACAGGATGGGGACAGGATGCCCTGGACCACTCAGCTGCCTCACCTATGGTGGCTCATGCATCCTGGACTGAGGCTCAAGGGCCATCTGAGGCAACTCCAGGCAACTCCAGCAAGGGATGTAGACACTGCAGACAGGAGATGTCAAAGGATGTCAGACTGCAGACATGGGATGTTAGCAGTAGATGTCAGCAGAAGATGTTAGCAGGATGGTAGCAACTACCAGCAAGGAATGTCAGTGGATTTTAGCTAAGGTTAGCCCCAGACAAGACAAGTGCACAGGATTGAGGCAAGCAAGCCAGCAACAAGCAATGGCATGGCAGAGTTGAAGTCTCTGGGTCCACATGGTCTAGGGAGTCCCTGTGTTACTAGTGTGTTAGGGATGTTGTGAGCTTTAGTTAGAGCTTCAGTGAGAGTAGGAAGCACCAGGAAGTGTAGTCTGGTAATGGGCAGCACATCACTTCTCCTGTGTGCCTCCTGTATGCCTTTAGCCCTGCACTAAGTAGGAGCTACTGCTGTATTGTATGACCAGCATCTCCAAACCATCTCCAAAGCATCTCCAAGCTGCACTGTTGTAATACTGTCACACACTATTACCACATAATAGAGGAAAGGCTTACGCTACAAACATAAACCAGAGCGGTTACTGAGTCAATACGGACTCGGACGGAGTATCATGCATCTTTGCAAAGACTGTACCGCCCACATGCATTTACCAGTGGCTTTATTTGTTTGCCAGTGGTATCATCCTCAAACAAGAGAGGGCTATTTAGACCAGGATGTCTGGCCCCAAGGCAGCAATGGCCAGCAATGACCAGAAAAGACCAGCAGTGGGCAGATCATAAGGATATCACCTGTTACTTCAGATGGTGAGGACAGTTTAGATTGTCATTTGGTGCATCCACATAAATCTCTTTGAGGGGAAAGGATTCCTTTGAACCGAACATGAGCAAGCACTAAGTGATCATAAACATAATGGAGTGGACCGGAGAATGCGAAACCCCTCAATAGTGCAGAAGACCAGTGTGGACAACCGGACACACGTCGCTGTCCAGAACGTGTATTGTCAGATCTGACAACACAAATTTCCTATAATAGCTGTATGCTATTATACAAGTTCAAATTTCGAATCAAACATGTGCTGCAAAGTATCAGTTAGTGGACTAAAGATAAAGTGTGGAGAGTGGATAACTGGCTTTCATAGCAAACAGACACATACTACTCCAAATTCCAAATACGAGATCAAGCTCAGAAGCTACATAATATGGAAATACAGTCACCCAAGAGAGAAAGTGATCTGCCAGACAGCCATGCCTAGATCTAGTACTGGTTGGAAATGTATAGCCATCCATAAAGATGACACCTTAAAGGCTGGACAGAGTTGGACAGAGACAGCTGCCACTAAAAGGTGGACCTTCTTTGGTCTCAAAGGAGAGAGACAACCAGGAGCAGTCCACACACGTCCTAGCTGCACGTAAACTTCACCCTCTGACATCATGTGACATGCCATGGGCTGACTGCAGCAGGTGCAGGTCGCTGCAGGTGGCCAACCTACTGCAGTTCTTCAAAAGGTCATCCCCAAGAAACCTCAAAACTCTCGAAGAACATGGTTTCACTTAAAGAAGGAGAGAAAAAAAGAAACTGATGTCAAGTCGAGAGTCATAACCTTTCTGTTCTCCTTACATCTACAGCCACAGGTTGTGTCAGGTATGACTTCAATGATCTTTTGTCTGATCATGCATTTTGTTCTGTAGCGTAGCACCAACGATTCAATGTAGATCAGATCACATCGGTTACATTTCGATTTCATTAAGTGTGTCTATTCCAGCAATACACAATATTGCACATGACAGCGAAGGCTTCAGAGAAAAACTGTTCCTCTTTTCGGATAACGTGTCTCGCGAAAGTATTGAAAATAGAAACTAATGTCACGACTCATCACAGATATTTCATGCCATATCTGCCAATCCTTAGCAACAGTGCATAACACTTACATTTGTGTTGAGAACAAAGATTCAGACACATACGACTTCCGAAAATATCCGCATCATCTCAACAGCGGATAAATCGTGACATTGCTCATCGCTCATACATAACAAAATACACTTCACAGAAATATCAGTGAAACATCAGTGCCAAATTGACAGCACGAATCTGCAATTACAAAGACATCTCTTTGACAACCGATGTCAAAGGTAGTGACAGTGTGGCAGACCTTCAGATCTATAGATCCCCGGTGTTCTCAAGTCTTGGCTGCACTGTAACAAATTGCTGTAGTTTGTACAGTGAATTACTGTAGAAACTACAGTAAGCTGCTGTACAACTCTGATACAGTAAGCTACTGTAGAAGCTACAGTAAACAAAACTCTACCGTAAGACTTACTGTAAATGTTACAGCAAGCTACTGTAAGCTTCATATTACGGCAAATTGCTGTAGATTTTACGGCAAATAAAACTCTACTGTAAGCCTTACTGTAAGTGTTACAGCAAGCTACTGTAACCTTCATATCACGGCAAATTGCAGTAGATTTTACAGCAAACAAAACTCTACCGTAAGCCTTACTGTAAATGTTACAGCAAGCCACTGTGAGCTTCATATTACAGCAAGATGATTTTACTGTAAGCAAGCCACTACTGTAATCCAATATCACACTACTGTAATAACTACATTAAGCCATTGTACTGACAGTTCATTCCTTATAAAGGGAATATACCAAATGTGTCATGTCCACAAGCAATGGCTTAGCATTAAGTTCTAATTGGAGATATTATATTGGAAAATAGCCATCCCTCATATTTATGTTCATGAAATATGTTTTTAAAATCATATCAATATTGTTGTAGACATACATGTATTTGTATCACAATGTTCACCCAACTATCTAGTATAATACTTGATTAAAATATATAAGTATTTCAAATGTGGAATACATGATATTTAGGTTTTTTTTTATTATTCTCTAAAATATATGAATTTTAAGATTCAATATGGCAAATTAATTTATAAAGATGAGATACATAGGAAAATGACTTTGAAAAAATCTGTATTGTGTAGCATTTGATTGACAAATTAAAACTGTACTGTATTACATTTGTAGGATGTTCATTTATTGAATTGCTAAATACACTCTAGATAATATCTAAGGTCTAAATGAAATAATATCAAACTATACACAATTGTATACTAGTAGTAATTTCTCAGGAATACCACAAGGTGTCACTTTGCATGCATATTATATGAGTATGGCATCAATTAAGGGGTAATTAGAGGGGTAATTAGAGGGAAATCACTGACGCAGAACTGTGACCCAGTTACATAAACTGAATTTACTGGCAGTATTAGACAATTGTATTAGAGTCATTCTTGGACAGTAATTCAAAGGAAGAGGTGGCACTGTTCTGTGGCTCCATGTTTATTTCTTGTTTTAGCAGTGGAGTTGAGTAAACATTGACTGGGTAAGTGTGTTGAATAAACTAAGTGTGTTCATGAAACATTCAATTAACTGATTCTTTATTACTTGAAATGCTTCATCAACTCTAATGATTTTCTTCTTTTTCAGGAGTCCAAAGGACCAGTTACAGGATATTTTACTGAAGCCTGAAATGCTGTTCAAAATTATGGAATTTCTTCTACTTTAACTACTGTTTCCATTTTAGCATCTCATCAATTTCATTGGTCATTCTGTTTATGGACATGTTTCACCAATTATCTTGTTTAAATAAAATTGTCCATGCATTTGAATAAAGTGGTCCCAGTAATATCACACACCCCAAAAGAACTACAGTATAGAAAAATCTTACTGTAAAAACTACAATAATCAGCTGTAGTTAAAACTGTAGTACAAGGTCCCCTTCCTGTAAAAACTACAGTAATTTACCGTAATGCTTATACAGTATAAAAATCTATTACTGTAAAAACTACGGTTAGATGCCGTTTTCAAACTACAGTAAGATATGTTGATTGCTGTAGTTTTTACAGTAAGTACCGCACAGCAGAATTACAGTAGTGATTTTTGTTGCTGTAAAAAACTACAGTAGTTGCCGGCAAGTGGGTCTGCCGGTAGTTACTGTAGTTTTCTACAGTAAGGTTCTTACAGTGTGTTCTTGCATCTATTCAATCCATGTGTCAAACAAGAGCCAAATTGCACAATCACACACCATAACACCATCCACAGGCCTCACTCCAGATTCTACTTCACTGGCAGTGGCACTCATCAATGTAGCCACAGAGAACAAAATGTCATACTGAATCAATTGGCAAGGACCTGAACCCAAACATTGTATTACAGTCCTTGGGAAGAAAGGTACAAATTTCAAAGAGTTGGCGATTGTTAAGAGTGCTCTAGCAAAGACAGCGAAGACAGAACCCGCAATGCCCTGCATCTTCGGGCAACACAGATGTGGAAACCATTGCACCACCGTTGTTGTGCTCTGACTCTGGTATATGACCATACCACTATAGCAAAGAGCACACGGATAGTCGGATACAAGACAGCGGAATTCTGCGAAATACCAAAGCTGATGCAAAGAACGTCTTGGGCCATTAGTAGGTTCACCTGACACTAAGAAGGAACATGCACACATTAGGCAAGGCTTTTGGGGGCAGGGGCTTCTCGGGACAGGGGCCACTTGAGCTTGCACAAACATGACACCAATACACCTGAACATCGTGCCCCATCATGCCAATCTGTGCCTCTGAAGTACAGCGTATACAAAACGGAATGACGCTGCACACAGATTCTAAATATAATGTTCATTTTGAGAATTGTCTTCACACAATGTACGATTGTACATGGGCAGACTCGGATAATGATGAAGGGTAACCGCAGTAGATTATCTACACTTTTCCCATTTATATGCCTGCGTTAAAATGTTTTAATACTGTTTCATTGACGATTCCAAAACAGTATGGATCACTATTCCTGGACACTGTACACTAGACTCAATAGACATGTGGTCTACAAAGTCTTACATTTGGAAATTTTGCATGTGCCACAGTTCCATGGTCACAGGCAAAGGCACATGCATGTTCAGCATGAACAAGAGAAGAAGCATCTTAGGTCCTGAAACCTCTGCTCTCAAGTGTCCTCAGATGTTCCACTCAGACAACCTGAGACAGGATAGCATTCCATAAGCCATTCAAACCTCATTTCTGAGCCTGCTGTTGTTTCAGGAGGGATCTCTCAGCCCATTGACAGAGTCAGGTGGTGGAGTTCTCACCATGTCTTTAATGGCCCCAAGGCAGTGAAACACAAGCTAACATCGTAGGATACATCGAATGGCTAATAGGTCACTTGGTCAAGGTCTGTTCAGAGTAGAGATTAGTCAAGGTCATGGCAAGGAGATAGGACCATGCCAAGGTCACGTGGTTTACTGTAACAGTCTGAGACTCTGACCAGGCCAAGGTCATCACACTCCAGTGTCACACCAAGGAAATCCACTTAGCTCAGTGCAGGTTATAATCCCCCAACTAGTAAGGAATTACAACGCCACTTAGCTAATAGGAATGCACTGCTCCTGGTATCAAGGGCTCTTCAATTGAGCAGCATTCTACAGCTGTACAATACCTCGAGGTGCCCTTCAGTGCCCTTGGAGTGTTCAATGACTGCAGATGGGCTGAAGGACATGCCAGGGCATTGCCAGGTCATAGTGAAGCAATCTTGACAAGTTGACAGCCTCCAAGGCACTTCCACTGCAGATCAATCCGATAACACAATGTAAAGCAAGCCAATAAGAGCAAGATCTACCAAGATAAGGTCATTTCTGGAACTGACTCCAAATAAAATCGGTAATTCCCACTTTAAATTGTTATATCAGAATCATTGCAACAGATATAGATTAATCTCTCCAACAGCTGTCATGGATGGAAATCAAGCACAAAAGGATAGGAACAAATAATTTTATAGAAATAAGGACATATTGCAAAACAGAATGGCATATAGCTGTAACATCACTGGACTCACTGTCACAAGGATCCTGTGTGAACGAGAAAGGAGAGCAGGCTATTTACCCAACATCACATGCAGCTAATATTCCTGACTTTATGGGATTGTGGGTCCTCCCTTTGATGCACCTGGCCCCAAGCAGTTGACCAGTGGCAAGCAGTGGTCACAAGTGATATTCAATCAGCATGAAATATAAGTAAGCAATAAAAGGTCAGAGAAAATCGATCTGTGGATGGTGGACACTGGTGGTCACTCTCCTGAAGGACACACAGATCGATCAATCAATAAATCGATGAATAAACCAATCAATGCATCAATCAACAGATTTATCAAGGAGGCAGCCAGCAAAGAAAGGTGGAGGCCACGGAAAGCTTCAAATGGGCGAAGTCTTGGAAACTTTTAAGGAGTTCCTTGAATCGTGAAATCGGCAGGAAAGGTTATTAGAAGTTGCAGACAGGAGAAGACAGGAGAGCCCGAGAATCAGAGAGGGAGGGAGACAGGTTGGAAGGAGGAAAGTGGAGAGGTGGAAAGGTTGGTGATTTGGGTAGCAACAAAGTGATAACCCGGAGGCAAGAGCAGAGCATCAACAGCATCAAGCAAGCATCAAGCCAGCATCAAGCCAGCATCAGAAGCATCAAGCCAGCACCAGCCATCAGCAATGCTCACCCTGCAGCCCTTGTGGGCATTTTGGCTCTTGCTCCTCCCAACCAAGCAAGTTGAAGCAACCCAGCAAGCAGGCAATGGCAAGCAATGCTAACTGCTAAGCTAGTATGAAACAGACAAGGAGGAGCAAAGGGAGGCAAGCACTGGCAAGCAGACCTGGGATGCCAGTGGGATGGCCACCCTTTCATCTGGAGCAGACAAATCCCATCATGATGTAATGACATCTAGCAGCAGTCAAGAAGTTAGAGGCAAGACATCAAGAGCAAGGGATTCAGCAGCAGCAGCAGCGGCATCCACATCAACACAACCTGATGTTCTCCTCCTCTCCAAATTCTCCTAATGAGGCCCTTCGCCCCTGGCACCACACAGCACACCACACATCACAGCACAGAGCACACCACCTGACAATACCACAGCCTGCATAATTGCATATCCTTGTCAGCCTTTATGAAATTACTGCTCTCAACCTCAGTTTGTCCTGTGGAATGTAGATGAGACGAGCACTAAACTGTTGCCACTACAAACTGATATTGCAGCACCAAAGGCAACTCCAATACACACAGCCTCCTTCCTCTTTCCCTGTGTAATGTGTGGTGAAGGCCGTTCTGGTTACAGACAAGGCTGCCCTTTGCTGCTTCACTTCAAACAATATTTCCCAGGGTCAGGATCTGTGTAAGATGAGCAATCAAATCACATCTCTCTTATTGACGTAATGAGAACAGATTCAAGATGACCTCACAATTTTCAAGACGATTCCAATGAAGAGAGATCGGAGTAAAACATATCATAAAAGGGAAAAGTTACATTACCTGATAGTCCCTTTAATATAATCAAGACTAATAGATAAAATATGCAAGTAATATAAGTGAAATACAACTTCATGATAACATTCTCCAATTATTTTATAATTGTAAGAAGGCAAACTCACTATCGTGAGAACTTATCAGGACAAAAAAAAATATCTGTAACATGGTGACAAGGCTGAGCAACTGACAAGCAGCCCAAATGCTAACATCCCATATGACCAATGACCCATGGATCTCCAGATAGATTCGGTGCACGACCTTACTGCACCAAATACCGTGGGAATTTTCTCAAAAGGATGTCCTTAATTGGTATGCACGGTTAGCACAGTTACACCTTATGACCAACATGCAAGGGTCATCAGCTGATGCTCATCTGATGCTCCCACCTTCCTCACTGCTTAGCCCATCTCACAATGCTCAGCTGGAGGCCAGTTTTCTGCATCTCAAGCAAGACATATTGCACTGGCCGCAACAGGTGCAGGCTGAAGTAGGCTTCTGAGAACTCATATACCTTCCTAATTGCAGCAGTTTAGCTGCAGGAACTGCTCGGGAACTGCACAGGGTAAATACATTCCTCTTGCAAACTTATTGCCAGCACAGCCTGCACCAGACAGCACTCACCACTTGTATACTCACTCCCAAGTCTTGCCATATTAGCAAGTTCCATAAGTCAAGATGATCCGTCAAATCACATAATTGATTATTCTTGTCCTGCCAGCACCAGTACTTTGGGAAGAACTATGTATACTGTTTAAGATTGTGCAGCAGGAAAAAAAAAATAGGCAATTAGCATGAAACTGGATGTTTCCTCTGACAGAAGTCACAGAACACCTTATTAATGGCAATATGATGGAGAACAATTTGTAATGGACCTCTCCATGCTTAGGGAGGATTGGATTTATGGACAAACTATGACATGGATTGCTACTCACCACTGCAAACAGAATAACAAGCATTGATGCTCTGTGAGACAGAAGGTTTTATTTGCTAGCTGTCAGACACAGACAAAGTTTGCCCGTGGCACCATGGATGGCTTGATGAACACACAGAAGCTCTTTCAACAGAATTTGGTTAGTCCAAAGGCATAAACTTTGTGTTCATTGAATGTTCTTTGCAGTATTCAGAGCCATCAGAGCTGAAGTGGCCTGGTACACAGTTGACTTTGGAGTCTCCACCACCAGGCCATTACAGATTCAACAGTTACAGGGACCAACATCTCTTGCTCACATCTCTTGTCAGGGAAGCAGACCACTTCAATATGCCACCCCTGTCACTTGACTGGCAAAGAGACTGGCACAGGCTGTCACTTGACTACCAACCTGTCACTTGACTACCAACCCGTCACTTGACCAGCCACTGCCAGCCAAGCACACCACTGTGACCACTGACCACTGACTTTTTGCTCTTTGCCCACTAACTTTTTACTGCTATTCTGTTTATGTTGCTAAAGCAGACTATTCTTCACAGACTAGATCAACATTACTTGAGCTTATTCTGGAAGGCAGGGAAAATAGCATTGACTTTCAGAGAGGCTGCAACAATAACAGTTGCAGCTCACTTTCTGCTTCATATTAAATGTGTGCACTGTAACAAATAATGCAATGCAGTCTGGCTTCATAATTGCGTCATCAGATAGCAAGCCAATCAATCATGGTTTTAGGGGTAGAGAGCAGCGGATAAAAATCCACAAAATTCTCCGGTATTGTGCGGTGAATATGCAGAGCCAAGTGGGAACCATTATTTGGAAGTGATAAGTGGAAAACCAGCTGCAGGAAAGCCAGAGAAGTAAAAATAGTGTTTCAGTGCATTGCAGCCAACCAGATCCCAATCTCTCCTCGGAACAAATCTCGCGAGAGTTGGCCTTAGCAACCGAGGACGCCGTCGGACCACAGGCAGGAAATTGCTCGGCCGACGAGAAAAAAGGCGGACGGAGAGAAAGCGGGAAAGAATAGGAATACAGAAGAGGGAGGGAAAACGCCTCTTGAGTCACCCATCCGACGTTAATTAAACTGTCACGGAGAGTAATTAAATCTTGGGTTTGCCTCGGCTAGAACTGCTTCATAAGATAACAAATTCCAGCGAAGAAGACGACTGCCAAATGCTGCTTTCCCTCCCAATTGCCTTAAGGATGGTCTCCTTTGATAAAAAGGTTAAAGCACTCCATGTTTCAGACCTATTTAGGCAATTCACCACATCCGACAGGGATTCATTTGGCTCTGATTCATCTGTGAAACAAAACAATCGACTGCAAAAGTGACATTTAATCAAACAGGGAGGTATTTAGCAATTCCCATGTGTTTGAACAAATTCTCTTGTGTTTGAACCAATTTTGTCATTCAATGCTTGTTTGAAATTGACAGGTTGCAAGGGTAATCCAAGTAATAAGATACCAAACAACTAAAGGTAACACTACCATTGAAACTGTAATACTTTCTGAGCTGAGGAATACTCCTACATAATTGCACACCAAATGCAATATCGATGCTAAAGTGCACTACAAATGAAGAGCATCACAACTTGTGAGCACTGAGAAGTACATGCACAACTTCTATACCATTGAGTGAATTATTAGCAGGCATTCACTGTGGAGAGCCACACAGCTAACATTGACCATTGCCACTATGGAAATCAGGATACTGGCAACTTCAGTGGCAAGTGACAAGCCTGTAAACTTGATTCCAGTAATCTGGCACACAATACCCTTGTGGAGAACAACAGGCAAAGGCACAAGCAGGCTGAAGCAGCATTTGTAGTTGGTTCACAATAAAAGACAAGGCCGGGTCAGCTACATGTGACAGATAAGTCTCCTTTGGGGTGGGAAGGTGGGACTCCTGTCTAAGTTAATCACAGACCTGGTCTCTACTCTGCCTATTGCACCCCATTATGATGCAGGGTGGTCTACTCCCACCCCTAGCTGCACATATCATTGACCTGTGGGTCAGCCAAGACTCTCTGTGGGGTGTGAATGGTCCCATATTCAGCCCACTTAGCCCCTCAAAAAGCGAAAAAAGCGAGCTGCAAAGAAGGTCCTTGACAGTTCGTACGTACGATGAAATATGTATACATTCACCGAAGACCAGAATGTTGAGTTGCTGCTCTGCATGGCTTGAAATCCGCTTATATCTCATCTTGATAAGGACAGATACGACAGGAATAGAAGATTCCCGAAGAGGTGTACTGCTGCGCTGGACTGAGTACGTCGGATGGAGACGGAAATGGTGTGCTCTGATATGAAGACTCCCACATCATGTGCACTCAGTTACAAGCTCCACTCAGTCATTGCAACTTACTTTTCACTACTTTTGAGAGTCGTGCCATTGTAGTCTTCCCTTTATGGAGTCTGGCTTCAGTAGCCTTATTAGAGGGATATATGATTCATTAGAGGTAGTCTGGACCTGCGAACTCCTCCACCAGAAAAGGGGGAAGCAGTTCGTCATAGTAACAGGGCTAATGGAGGTTGTTAGGAGGAGGAAGCAGAGGCAAGTTCCTGGCAAGTCCTGCAGGAGGAAGATGGCGTCCAAATCAGCTAATTCCAGGGCGAGAGCCGGACCCCGGAGTGCCACAAGGATATAAATATGACCTCAAGTAGTGCACTTACACCACAGCGTTTCTCTCTCTGATCTCTGAGGACCTAATAAAATGTGTTTGGCTTCTGCAGGCTGGCTATTGCAGGCTCCCTTTGCAGGATACTACAGCGCCCTGCATCTCGGGCTATTGCGCCTTTCACACGTCGACAATCATGGAAACGACGGCTCATAAAGATCCCTTTGGCTGAAGGCAAAGCCAGAAATTGCTGCAAAGAAATAAGCAGCTAGCCTCAAGTGGCCAGGTGATTCCCCCAATACCACTGGGTGGCAATTCCATGAAAGAAGTTCATTGTTCCAACTACTTTGTGTCCGGAATGATAGCTGAATGGGGCATTCACACTCAACGCGGATCCATCAAAGCAACTGCGCAAAGAAAGTTTTAGATCTGTGCGCCAAAGCTCCAAAGCACACTTGTGAGGCATTTTCTCCAGATAAGTGACTTTCAAACTGCCATTAAACTAAGTTCAGCCGCAGGCAATGGTACCACGAATATGCATTTGCCAAATCATAAACCACGCCTTGGTTTTTATTGGAGAACTTTGCGTCTGCACACACATGGAGAGCACCTGAGCAACAGAGCTCCAAAAGAGATCTGAAAAACACCGGTCAAATGTGAATGTTCGTGTCACTCTGATGGCATTCATTGTGACTAGGCGTGGTCTCTATTATTGCCTTACTTTAGGTGTGGTAATATTAATGGATGCAACAGGCCTGTCTAACGCTATGCAGTCTTTGCATTTCCATAAAGGTTGTCTTTGTTTTTGGTCGTAAAACGGCAGAAAGACTATAAGCGCATCACCCAGGCATATAAAATCATACAGCGAAGACAATTCAAAGGATTTAGCCCGGCAATCCGCGCGGCTTGTTTTTGTCCCACACAGCTTGAGAAGGGGGTGAGTGAGTGAGTTTGTGTTTTACGCCCCATCAGCACCAGTGTGGGCTATTTAGAGGCAATCAGCTTGAGAAGGGAATATCAGCCTGACGCGGTTGTCCGTCAAGATAAACAAAAATGTTTATGGGGGAAGCTAGTCCCTGATTATCATAGTAAGCCCCTGCCATATTAATATTGATGGGGGGAGGAAGATGTGACAGAGCCATTTGCATGTTACCAGAATAGAGGCAATTAGAGGGCTGATGACATGCAAGCTGGCTTACTCTGCCCATACATAAATATAGTGGTATGTATTGAGCAGGAAAAATAGGGGCTTTTAAGGACATTTATTATATTTAAGTAATCACATACCAGAGACAAGACTGTGATACAATGATAGTACTGAATGATACAATGTATGCAGACAGAAGTCTGGCATTGAAGGGTGTCAGACAGTATTACTGGACAGTGTGGACACCACTCCATCCATATGAATTCAACAGTAAGCCTACCACCCTATGGTATACCATTGGTACACAATATATAGGGAGGATATCCAGCACATCTAGATGTATGTAACCCTGGGGTGGACTAGGTGCCAGACATGTACCCTACAAAATTGCATCAGTTGAATCATCTGGCATTCTTGTCTTGCAACCCTCAACTTCCCCAGGCACAGGCAAGCAATGGCAGCCAGCTCAGACCGGCACTTTTCCACATCTTGCGAGATACTGCTGCACACGAGATAAGGTTGTGAGTGTGTCCAACAGTCCCCCATTGCACCCCATAGCAGCAGACTTAGTTTGATACAGGATGGCCACCCTACCGAAATCTCTGATAGCTGCGGCAGGTCTTTGATAGCTCAATCAAATCCAGTCTCCCAGGATTGTTGAACACGTTTGATGTAAGCTTTGACCAACTGGGGATGAGGCCAGATAAAACAAATCTGACAGAAACTGGATTTAGAGCTCGCTATCTCCACCGACACATTTCCTCAAAGCCGCTCTAAACGTTGTGCAAATGGCGGGTCCTCCTTAAATGGCCTTGTGGACATCCCATAATATCCATCGCTGACCGAGGCCGGATCGTAAAAATTGCTAATCCGGAAAACAACCGAACGGACCATTAACCAAACGCGTGCTCATAAAAAATATAACCTTTTTAATTTCCCATCACATCAATTAACCAAATTAATTCATCCACATTTTACATTAAGTTGCATTAAATTATTTTCCTATTGGTCTCTTGAATCATTATGAATCCTTTTGTAATTTCACTTCGAAATGACATCAAATTCAGGGCAATCTGTCAGGATATTGAATTTAGGCTTCATGCATGCAGGACCACTGAGGGACCATTGCTGGTTCTTAGGAGTTCCGAGAGCATATCACGTGACAGGTGATATCACGTGACCCTGTGACGTCATACCACGTGCTGGTGAGACGTGACACGTGAGAAGCCTCAGAGAAGGTGCAGGACGAAGGCAGACGAGTGAGTCCAGGGCAGATCTCTGAGGCAGCTCTATTTCTCTCTGTCCATTCAATTTAATCAGATAGCCAGGATTGACAGACAGTCAGGACACACAGAAAACAGACTGGCATGAAACAGGCAACACACTCCTTCCACCCAAGGACAATGACATATTTGAAGTCACTTCACTCCTCGACCACAACTTGTGGATGTTTCCACTTCTGAAATTTGCATTAAGACACAAATGTTCCACAACACACGAAAGTACAATAAAAGAACATTTAACAGAAATGCACTTAAAATCAAGGTACAAAACACCGCACAACACTTCAAACTTACAAACATCTACAAGTAAAAGGAAAGAGCTCTGACATTGTTTATAAAAACTAAAGCTAAGTAAAATAAATTAAATTTGCTTACATTTTTGTTTTAGAAATTGCATGATTCTGATAAGTTATGATCTCTACAACAAGTAGGCCTAACATAGAAATACAATCTGATGATGAGATGATTATTAAAGTTTTAAAAGTTATGATGAGAGTCCAGAACATAATGGAAAGTTTGCAACAGACAGATCTGCATGCCATAGGTGAGGGGAGTCACTTGGTTGCATGTTATTGCCTCATCCTGGTGGAGCCTGACATTGACACATACTGCTAATCTGACATGAGCCATGGACCAGGTAAAAGGATCTGCTAATATAAGGTCAGGATGGGTTTGCCACAAACTACAGTTGTATGGCATATTGGTGACAGAATATACTATACATATTTTACAATGTCAAATTTGAAATTTTAAGTCAGCTTAAGAAGTGATTGAGTGAGATGAATGCACAATTTGTTTGAGCTAACATAGCTTGTTGTTCTAAGTTATGATAATATGTCCGTTGTCATAACTAAAACCAAAAAGCTATGTAAGCTCAAAAGGAATTGTGCAACCATCTCACTCAATCATTTATTGACATTTAAGCTCACTCAAAATCCTAATTTTACAATGTGGGCACTGATAATTTGGCTAAAACTGACCTAAAGGCCTATAATATGTAGTATACAAGTCTGACTGGTAAAAATGGTCAATACATCTTATTATTTTGCCTGAAACCATCAGATCTGTAATGGAATCAGCTTGAATATCCTTGATAAAAATAAACAAATTTTCTCCGGCTCGGGGTGCTTGCAAGGTCATAGTTGATCGAAAAATCAAATTGGTGAAATTGGCCCAAGAACCAGAATGAAATTGAACAAAATCCAATGGAATTGGCTGAAGAAATATTTGGAGGGCCAAAGCCAGAACCTCCTGGGCTTATTCAATATTTCTTCATAATTCAACAAGGCGCCAGGAAACCACACAAATTATTAATTGTAGTGGTAATGAGACGAGGAAAAGGCAAATAGGAAAATAAAGGGTGTTTATAAATGTGGCAGCTGCAAACATTGGTTTTGTGCATGCCAAGATGTCATTGGGCCACTTTTAATTACTGTAATACTCGGTTACCAATTAAAAGTTAAGATTCTTGACAATTCTTGTAATAAAACATTTCAAAAGACTTCTTTCATGGCTCTTTTAGTAATTAAATCATAAATTTTATTTTTTAAAGGTTTATCCTTGATTCTTTGTACTACCGTCACGATAGCTGCTATTTCAGTTGGTTAACCTATACTGATACAAATGATATTTTCATAAATCACACAACTCTTTAGCCAGTGTCAAAGGTTTTGGTGGCAACACACAATTTCTTTGCTACATATTGCAATGGAATTGCAATATTTTGTTTTCCATTCTGGGTTATGTGAGAAAACAATTCTGACTTCCGGAAGGAATTTGAACACAGTCACAGGGTCATTTTGGCTCCGGTATGCCAAATAGAGAAGTTTCGAACATGGAAAGGAAACAAGTGTATGGTTATATAGCCAATTTTGCCATTTACTTGTAGTTACTTTCAGAATTCAAAAGAAAAATTGATGTGAGATTCATTGAATCAGTTCATGCAACACATCAATATTGAATGTTCCCAAATGAATGTTCAATTTCCCCACAGAAACAGAAGTGTAATCTCCAGATTCCAGAGGACCTATTACATGAGAAAAATGAAAAACTTCAAGAACTGAGAAGAAAAAGAAATCTCAGACTCAAAGTTGAAATATAAAATCCAAACCTCCACCACTCTAAACTCTAGTGGAATAACCATGACATTGTCATCATAATTTAAGATGGAAATTCTGAACTTCTCTTCACACTTAATAACATGTTTTACAACACAAAATCTAACATTCAAAACAGAACACTTACTTTCATATCACACAATAATTTATTAATATTGGACAGTAAAACAATATTTTCCTTCTTGCATGGGAATTGGGAAACATTTTCGACACATGTGATATTCAAGTCAACACAGAAAGGGCTTTTCTTCTTCACTCTTTCTCAATCATCCTTTTTGGATTATCCAATTCTTCATTTTCTTCTTCTTTCATACGTTTGTGATTTATTGACAAATCATAATTTATTTAAATCTCTAGCATCTTTGACTAAACACAAGTTCTTAATTCCAACACCTTAACTTATGACAACACCATCATGGTTATCTGACAACACCTTGATTTAAATAAAATTCGTTTTCACCAACCTGCTGCTTTGGCCTGGGGACCTTCTATTATAATTCCTGAAATAACATGAACACATAAGTAAAGGCTGATTGGAAATACAGACAAGTCTGTCTGTCCACCTCCTGACAGCTGAGCTATCTTTATGGTGATCCAGAAAAATAAATACACAAATTATATGAAATAAGTATTCTAAATAGTAGTGTTTAAGTGTTTTTGACAATAACAAATTAATTAAAATGTAATAATAATATTAGAAATATTTAAATCATAAAATTATAAATGTGTGCAGAAAGTATAGCTTTAAAATCATACAACGACAAATCATGTGTGAAACTTCATAAAACAATGAAAATGGTACAACATAAATGAAAAAGTGTCAACTGTCAAATTGTGAAACACATAAATGAGTAAGACCAAATAAAGTGCATTTAGCAACTCAAATTGTGATGAAAGTTAGTAAATAAATAAGTAATGTGTTAAACAAGTTGAAAAAGGTCAGTGTGAAGAATGATTGGTTATAAGATAGTTAGATTAGCTACTTAGTAAAAATTAATGAATCGACCAGAATTCAGAATGTAAGTAGCAGCTTATTAGGAGAAGAAAGGGGTAAATTTATTGCAACTAATCCAACTGAAAAATGGCAGTAATCATGCGGCCTCTCCATAAGAAGTGATGAAAGTGGCAATGTTGATAGGTCTATGAAATAACCGTAAATTAAAGGTAGCCACAACATTCCCAATCCGACACCCTAATTTGCAGGAGGGCTCAGAGATTAATCAAAAGGCTGATCAGCTGCTCATTTGCCAATAAATAACCAGCATCATCACCACTAGCAGCTTCACAGGCTCCAGAAAAAATCTGCTTCAGCTAATGATTTTTTTTCTTCATGATTATACTGTATGACCATATATAAGAGTTATATAACTAAAGTTCCATATTGTTTCATCAAATGATTCGAATCTTATACATTCGGATACATAATGATATTATAGATGCACATGTTAGGCTTATATTCAGTTTTTTTTTCTCTGAAGAACTACACTAGTGATTTTGTTGCTGTAAAAAAAACTACAGTAGTTGCAGGTAACTGCACTTGGCTGCCAGTAGTACTGTAGTTTTCTACAGTAATGTTTTTGCAGAGTGTGTTCCTCAATTGCCTGAAACTGGAACTCTTGTCATTTGTCCAGTTTGTCAGAGAGGACATACTATCATCTCAACATTTCAAAAATCTGTCTCTGCAACACAGTGAGAGCTGGGGCAACATGAAACTATGGATATGCCAACACATTTTAACGAGCTTGCACCTTCAACAACCAAGATTTTTGTGACATCACCAACCCATCCCTCCCTCACATCTTCATCCTCATCACCATCATCACCATCCCATATCCTCACACCCTCATCATGAGATTGGGCAGCAATATTGAAGGAGATGTTTCCCTCATTAGCATCCTGATGGTCTCCATCTCTCACAATTACAACCCATCTCTGGGTCTTAATGAATTTCTGCCAGCCAGAGCAAGCTCTGCCCACCTGTCCGTGTAATTCCACGTCAGGCTTGGCAAGTTGGCAGATCTTAGTCTTGGGAGATCTTAGTCTTGGGAGATCTGAGTCTTGGGAGACATTGATGGTGGCTGTACTTGGAAAGTAAGACCAGGCAGATTCACTTCCCTCTTTCCTCTTGTCCCTGGCATTCTTTACCTCTCCCTGACTCTTGTATTTTATACTTGGCCTCAAAATGCATGGTTATGCTTGGCCAACACCATCTTTTTTAAGGCTGGTTAACCTAAAGTTGCATAGTTTTTGCTGGACAAATTACCTCACTGAAGTTAGTTCAGAGGCAAGAAAAATGGCACCCACAAGACTTAGTACTTTCGCAGAAATGTATGCCTACAACAAAACAGTTCACCAAACAGAAGCCAGACTAATCTACACTTGCTAAAATGTATTCTTTACCCCTTCTAAAAAGGTATTCACAATCAGTGGTTCACTTTCTTGGACGAGCAGACATCACAATTGTCTGTTTTCCAGACGAACACAAACACAAGGTTACATTCTGGACCAGACTGCACATTCTGTTTGAACTGAAGTATTTTAATTCTATTTATCTCTTTCCTTCGCTAAAGTGTGTACCTCTGCGGACTTGGATTTTCTAATTTGGTGAAAACGATTCATAAATATTCTCTGTTACTTTCAGGAATATGTCTTGTTTGGTCTCAATGTGAGTGTACAAGTTCTAATCCACCTAATTACTAATGCTCCTTGGCAATGTTTTCCAAATGGCAAATATGCAACGACATGTTTCCGAAGGAAACCCAAAAACACTCCCAGTCTCCATCACTTCCGAAATCAGAACAGATTGATGCCTAATTATGACAATTATCAATAATTAGCCGTAGTCTCACAGTTTTGTTAATGGCAATCGCACTAATTACTAAAGAGCAAACAAGAAAATAAGAAACATGGGTGACGTCATTCCTGACATTTTATAATGCAGCGAAATCCGAAGAACACCTTATAAATGTACCAACCATCGCAAATCCCAAGAGGAATTAAATTGCACATACAATGCTATAGAGCCTTTCATAAGCACATATAGCAGTCTTTACCAATGGTTTGAAACTTCCTACTACTCCCTATATAACTAAAAGAAGAATTAAGTTTTTAACCTTTTAATTAAGGATTACCAAATTAAATTACAATATCACTAATATGCTCCCTCTGAAAATGTAGAAAAAATCAAACATTGTAACTCAGTAACTCTGACGCTAAACACATATTAGCTAACTAATAATTCATAAACTGCTTTAATGTCTAGCTATAATTTCACATAAGCCAAATTGTTCTTGGCATTCTGCCTTTGGTAGAAAGCAAAAGCACCACAAAGAAAAAGAAATCTAGCCTAAGGTAAAAATTCTCTATGAAATCCCTGCAAAGCCAACAGTTAATTTTCAACAAATCAACTCAGAATTAAAGGAGAATATGAAAAGAGACAGTTGGAATCTAACATGAGCTGGGAATCTGCAAACATAAGTGCTCAAAAGATTGTTATACGATTTTTTCTCTCTCATATATCACCATGACAATGATTGTTGTCCTTCTACAAGTTCACAATGGGAATCAGAACGAGGCTGCAAACAATCACTCCTGCCAGTGCATGTGTGGTCCCCGTGTAATAGATGTGTGTGATGCCTTTTCCCTATGCTTGTCATGAACACACGTTTTTGCCCATGGACACTTGTCAGCTTTTCTATCTCACTAAATCATTCCAAGATAGAAATTAATCATATATGATTCCACATTTGTTCACCATAAATTGAATCACAATTCACATGCTCCAGAAATGTAAAGAAAAACAAACCACAGGACTATGATGGCAATGAATACACGAAGCAGACTGTTTGTCCAAACACAAAATTAATCAAGTTTTCTACATTTCTCTCTGGTTTTTATGCCACGATTCCACACAAACAGAATGAATCCTATATCCACGACTTTCCAAACATGATAAACCAGTCACTTTCTAAAATGAAATGAACTTAATGTAGTCACGAAGTTGTAAGTTTCAAACAATTCGCCAAGCTGGAAAAGTTAAGCTCTATCACATTTGTTAGTCAATTGTAAAGTCAATCCCATTATGTTGGAAGTATGTGTACTATGTAGACTGAGCATTTTTAACATAAAAGTTGTGTGGTTACAAATTAATGAAGTTTCACGACATTACAACCCTAATATAAGCGAACAAATTGAACAAATTTCACAGGGATATATTTTTACCAAAAGTACCAGTAGTGACAAGGCTCTCTACACCAAGAGCAAGTACAGCAGCGAAGTGATGGTGGACAACAATTATCCGCTTGTGTGCAAAATGATTGAGGATGCATGTCCATTTGAAGCCATTTGAAGGAATGCAGAGCTCATCATTATATCTTTACAAGATGCTGTATCTGCACTGGCATTGAATGTAACATGTTGCAGAAGCTGAGGAGAGCTTGCAAAGGGCATTGGATGAGCATCAGCTGAGCCATCAAACTGAGCATCAGGATGAGCATGTCCGCATCACTCAGATGGGATGTTCTACATGGATTTTTACTTAGCACAAGAGCAGGCCAATAACCTCAGGTATCCTTCCCATATTTCCCAAATTCCCCCTATTTTCCATATTCTCTTAGGGCCAATCTGACTGCATATTCGACTGGGCTGCAACTTCCAGAGGTCAGTAGACACAGCACCACAATATATGGCCACTCGAAGAACAAGAATAACATGTAAGTCACTTCAGATAAATCAAAAGACAATCCAAAGATACAAAATTTACAACAGACGTCTGCATTTTGAAACCTAAACCTGCAAGGCATTCAGTTCAGTAAGTAGTACTAAGTACGACCAATCCTGCTAAAAACAAATGCAATTTTCCAACAATACCTTTAACATAGCAAATATGGCCTCTTTATCTATTTATGACAAACATATCTGGAATACGGCAACATATTGTCATTGCAACTTGATCAAACTATTAGGATTGGACTCATTGTCCGCATGTTATTGGGTAATTTAAGAAATTGATACTAAAATTGTATCACCAATTCATGAACTTCCTCTAAAATTGTTGGAATAAAACCAAAATTGTTTTAAAAGTCGTAGATTTTTTTTATAAAGGCCCCTCCCTTGTTATGTCACCCAGAAATATATAAAGAGAGCAAATGAAACATATTAACCGGATTAAATGTATCATGAAAAAGGTTCAGAGAGAGTGCCAAGTGGGTCACGTAAAAGAAAGAACTGATAGGGTTGCACCTGTCTTTATAGAAAAGGCAAAGAGTACTAAAGACAAATGAGAGAAAGAAATCAATTCCTGAGATTTTCATCCCGTTATTATCATTGCGCTTATACATAAGTTGGCAGAGTCCTTTATATTGGGTAGATGGATGAAGCCAAACGCAGTCATCACACACTGGAAGATTACTGGTGTTAACCTTAAGTGGGAGAAATTAGGCGAAATGATAATTACCAGTATTATTTTGGGTTAAACCAATTCCAGTTATCCAGTGATGCAATTCTCAAATCAAGTTCATGCACTTATATTGAGGTTTTAATGCATAGATTTGGTAAAGAAAGTTAAGGCCCAAATGTTTTGAAAGGAAAAATGGCACACTTAGGCCTAAGTTGTCAAGACACATGGGAGTTGTAAGCCAGTGGTAAAACTAAAAGACACAATTTTAGACAACAGCAGAAGTCAAAACATCACATCATTGTACATGCTCCTGTTTAATAATCAATCAACTATCCATACTAGGCACTCATCATGGGTGCACGGTGTTCAATCCTGATACATAATATCTCAACAGATTCACAGATCTAATATTTGCTAATGCTGTGAATATGCAAGGGAGAAGTAGGTGTCCTTGTACAGCTGCAATTGCATTCCCTGTATGTGACTTCATGTGACTTTCTTTACATGGCTGAACATAATTACAGCATGCTGCATGTATAATTGGATTAAGACTTCATGCTGGCAATGACAGATCAGCTGTGTCAACCCTCTGGCAGTGAATGATGCCTCATGCAAATCATCTGAGGGGCTACATAATTGGGAAGATCATGTGCAAGTAGCTTGGAGTGGGCTATGTCAAGTGAGTTATGAACATGTCAAAGATATGCATACATGTAATATTGCATGCATGTTATATGGCGAACAGCAGATCAAGTATGTCGTATAGCTGGAGTACAATACATTTCTGAGATTTTTTTTAATCAGGTGGCACAGAAAAACTTATATTTCTGCATTATTACAAAATTGTATGACCACATAATCTTGTAGAACCAGAATTTTGAAAGAAGTGGTTGCTGATATGCAACTTTAAAATTGCATTACATTTTCCACCAGACTTCAAAACCAAACCAAGTCACACTCGTCAAAATGACAAGTGTCAAAACCATATGCAAGAACAGCAGAATAGGACATATAGTCGTATGCATCAAGATGTATAGCATGATGTCTATTAGCATCATTGCTTACCTAGGAGCAGCTGAAACTGACAGAACAAAAATTATTTTGGACATCAAGAGCATCATGAGAGTGTAGTATGAGTTTTTAACGGCGGACAACATCACGTCCAAACATCACAAATAACGGGTACCACCCATTTTTGATTGAGCGAGATGACATGAAAAAACAGCGTGACATTTCAGGAAACCAACGTTATTACGTGCTGCGGTGGATTGGTGGAAAGGCATAGCGCAAAGAATTATGGCAACATGACGTTCGGATGAAGTTATGACGGCGTTTGGATGACGGATGAGAAATGGGCATCGTTTTGACATCAACATCAACAGCCTCACAGCAGAACTGATGGGAACAGCAATAACAGCAGAACTGATAGGAACAGAACTGATAGAAAAGGTGTGAAGCAAGGGGGAGTCATTTCACCCATGTATTTTACCAATCCATTTCACCCATCAGTTCTACAGTCCATTTCACCAGTGATTCCAAGGCCTTTCAATGTCAGCTCTCAGATTGGAGCCAATTGGACTGCCCAGCCTTGATTGGGGTGACAGCAAGCCTGACCACCAGTTAAGGACAAGGGGTGAAGAGGGTTTATCAGGGCCTACCAGCGCCACCTGGGGACTGAGGAGGGACAGAGGTGGCCATGAGAGGTGCTCACAGAGGTGTTAAGGGGCCATTCTCTGATTGAGGTACACGGTGGTAGCCATTGGTAGGCCACTCTTCAATTGCTGTGACATCCAAAGAGCAGACTTCAACAGACAAGGTGTCAGCCATCAACCAGCCAAACTTTTCCCATCATCAAGTTCTGCTTTTTGTTGCTGTTGCTTATCAGTTGTTGTTTTTGTCTCTTTATCACTCAGCTTTCGTGAATTTGGTCAAGTAGTCCACTATCCACATGTTCTGAGGTTTGTTGAGATACCAAAAGAGCTCTAAGCTTCTCCCCTGAAACCTGTCCTCTGTCCAAAACACATTATGGTCACAATCATAGCCAATAGACCTTCAGTTTTTCACTGTGCTCTCCTATCGAAACATTCAGATTTATCAAATAACTGTGAAGAATAACCTTCATATTAAATTGCAAGCAACAATTTCATGTTCAAACATGACCTCTTGTGTTTAGGAGCCAGAACGATGGAACAGGGACCAACTTTAAATTCCACACATAAATATTCCGCTGGCACGCACTCGAGTAAAGACCGGCTATATTTCTGATCACACCAAGGCTAGCGGTGTTCTTTAATGCCATTTCTAACATTAAGATGTCTGAGACCACGCTAAATCCTCATTCAAGAGCAACCTTTGGAAATGTTTCAAGCTTATGACCTCATGGGCAGATTGGGACCTTATTGGGGGCCTTCTGGAGACATTTGAGCAATCCAGAATGACTGAGGGCCAAGTGGCACAGCTGAGGGATATATCCACTGAAGGTCATGAGGGAAGGTCACTAAGAAAATGCTTAATGGAAGTCAGCCAAGATGTGTCAGATGTATGGATCATTAACTAATTAAATGACCTTTGAGAAAGAACTTTATTTGCCTTGTATTATCTCATGAGTGACTGTGGTATTCCTGGTGTATCATTCTAGCAGCTGCCATTAGTACACAATAACAGTATCCTTTAGGCTAACCACAAATCAACTGAATTTGTTGACCCATATCACACAGTTATAACAACCTTAGCACTGTCCCTTGACATTTTATAACCTCCCTTATGCAACATAACACAGAAACCCAGAAGTGAAAACTACCTGATTAACCTGTCATTTCTGGACAGCCTCACAAGGTTATGGCCAATTAGGACGACATATGACCAACATACCACATGAAGAATATACCACACATGTTTATCCCTACCCATTGTTACACTGGCCTTATATAACTTTTTAAACATACAATGACCAGGGTTGGAAAAAAACCGGGTTTTATTCATTTTGCCCAGCCCACCGGTCAAAAACCGGTTTAAACCAGGGTTTTTTCCCAAAATCCGGGTTAAATGCGGGTTTTATTGATTTGAACACCGGTTCCATCTTTTAAAATCCCCCTCTCACCTCTAAGCAAGGAAAACAACATTGGTCCATCTCTGTACATTCAATATTAGGCCTACACACACAGCAGACAGATGACTATAGCTGTGTATCTCTTGCTTTTTACTCCAAAAAGTCTGAATTCTTAGTTTGCCGGCCAGCTCAGCATAGATTGATAGAATATTCTCTAATTTCGGTTGGACACCAACTGACATCCAGATAGTGAGTTTAACCCAGATGAATTACTCTCTAAAGATTTATTATCATAAAGTTACCATTAGTTCCTCAGAGGCATAACACCTATCATTTTAAAGCTCTTGAAGATATCCGTCCGTTAGAATCATAACTATGCTATTTATGGAATGGCTTAAGCCGGCTAAATCAACTTCATTCACATAACATGTGCTGTTCATGTATGAAAGGCCTGTCCATGGATCATAGGCATGTTATTGCCTGGAAATCTCTAAATCTCACTTGAAATTTTTGAAGGAGGTTCCAAATTTCATACAATTTTGTCTTACATAATCTATTTGCCTGGAAATTAAAAGTATTTCTCGCCCTGATTGAGGTACATGCATCAATTGCAATGTTGGCTGATAGTTGCCGTAGTGGTGAAATTACAAGGACAATAGATTTGTTTGATGTTTTTGTGATGTCAGCTTTTTTTCTCTCCAATTTCTGATATTTATCTTGCAAATTTCAAGACAATTTGCCATTTAACCCAGATTTTGACCACTTTTTGGGGAAAATAACATTTTGCCCAGTCCAGGTCAAACCCGGGTTTAATCCGGGTTAAACCCAGGGGGTGGGTTTTTTGTGCCAACCCTGACAATGACAATATACAATTTGACAACACACCAGTGAATGCTTCACTTACTTGGTGACTGCTTAATTGGTAGGTATTGGAAGTACTAGACCGACATTGTACATAGCTCTACATAGACACTCTTTGTCACCTAGGTTTTCAGATATCTTTCTTCACAATTTATCATGCTTTCTTTTCAGGCTTTGACCGTTTGTTATTTTGGGTTACACCACTGTTTTGGAATGTTCATCAAGAAAACTTAAAGTAACAATCGGAAAGCATGTTCTGTAAAGTTCCAGACATTGTAAATTAACTTGTGTTTAGGACAACATCAGCTATTCTCCTCCTGAGACACTCAGAGCACATTCTCAAACTGTTGCTAAAAGGTTTTCTAGATAGAGCACACTTTTCTTTTGGTGGGTATATGTGACCTCGTTTAGCTCTCTTCCTGCCTGCTTTTTTGGCTTCCTTTTTTTCCACTAATAGCCTCCTATTGCCTCCTATTGCCTGCTATAGCATTACTTGCTGTGGCTTGATTTGCCTTGCAATGTTTTGCTCAAGTTGCATGGCTTACTCTGCCTCCAGTGCTTCCAGTGCCTTGCGTTTGTGTGCTAGCTTTCTTGAAAGCAGCTTCCTGCCCACAGTGCCACACAAAGCAATCAGTCACTTGGAAGTCTTTTACAAGCCAGTGGACATTATGAATGGCGCATTGTGGGCAAACAAAGCCACCTTAGCTATTCATAACACACGACTAATTGCTCAGCCCACTCTCACTTGGCTCCCACTGGCTCCACTCAGCTCCATTGGACTCCCCTCGGCTCCCAGGCTGTGCACTTCTTCACCTGATTGCTTCATCAATGGCAACTTGGGCTAAAAAAGGAGAATACGAAAGAAACAACAAAAGGCAACAAAAAGACAACAAAGAGACATGGAGCCTTGATGGAGGACTGGGACATTCAAAAGAAAGAGCTCGTCTGTTGTTCAGCCCCCTTGTGTATGGGGACAAGAGAGACCTCCCATAATGAAACCAATAAAGTGACAAGATGCCAACTCGCAACAAACATTTGTAACACATACCATTCAACAGAAACACCTACAGGCTGCAACATTACATCCAGCTCATGTAGGTACCTGGTGACCAGTATACAAAAGATACTCTGATGCACCCATATTATTGGCACCAAAAATCAGTATCGGCATCAGATCGGAGGCACTGCTCCATATAAAACCAATGGTATCGGAATCGGATACTGGTATCGGCAGTATCGGCATCAAAATTATCGGTATCACTTTCAGTCTAAGTTGTATCAGAGCATCCCTCTCCAAAACATGTTCACGTCCCATTTCCAAACCCCGAAGTCATGACCTGTCCATTCATTATGTTCACGTATGGGCCAAACAAAACTACAATAGGACCACAACGTCTTTCATCATGCAGTGTGCCATCTGACGAAGACTTTTGTTATCCACATTATTGTTAGCAACAAAGTGTTTGCCCTTTTTGTCATGCACACGCACTAATGACAGGTTTGTTGATTTACACCTGTATTATGTGTGTATCCAAATAACAAGGTGCATGTTGGTAACCTTCCAAAGGTTTATTGCTGATTTTACATGCATTTGCATGGCCAGCAGGGTGGTTGGGCTTTGGATGCAAGTCTATAATAAGTTACCTCATTGCTTTTGCTTTTTGAAAGATCCAAAATATCATGCACAGACAACTTCAAAGACCTTGAAGTCAGGCCTCCTATGTAATTGGCCTGGTGTGAAGCTCCTGATGATGACAGTCATGGCATAACAAGCTAATAACTAACCCAGGGTCCTTGGCACAAGAAATATTTGCAAGTTGCAACCTGATTTTTACAAAGCTGAAGAGATGTCTGAAAGTAGAATATGAAAGAAAAACCAGTGCTTAGAGATCATTCAGGGCTGACCTTCTGCACTCTATCAACTTCGCGTTTCTTCTTTTTCGCCACATTTTTTAATCATTCGATCGTTAAAGCACTGAGAAGAAATAAGAAGAAATCAAACGATCCGCTAATGATCGAGGCGTGTCTTTCCAAATATCGTTCTCTCCAGATTCTCAAGGAGTTAAATTGCTGAAAGGGGGCATTGAAGAAAAGCGCCAATCGGATTACTGGAGGTCACCCTGATCAGATCAAAACTAAATTAAAAGTGGAATAAAACAGAATCATTAAAATCATAAGAGCCTCTTATTAAGAGGATTTATGGATGCAGAACAGATGCTATCCTTTCAAATTAAAAGAAAGAATATTTTTTCTGCTAAAAATCAGCTCATATAAATATTGCTGTTTTATACAGAGCACATCTCTATTTTTCTATCTACATAACATTTCACATCACTCATAAATATGGGAAGCTCCATACAGCATATTGAGCATATTGCAATTTATAGACATGATTTAGAAGTCAGGCTCTGGGAAACCCAAACAAAAGAAGCAGATATAACTCAGAAACAACTCCCCCATAATGGTTCACATGCCACACCCAGTTTTGTAAGTTATGAAAGTTACATCTGAAAAGTCAGAAAGAAGTCAAAGAACTATTTTTGAACATATCGCAAAACTACCTCCAGATACTGACATACAGAAACCTGATATGGTTGAAAATAAAACACAGAATATTATATTATCATTCCTTGTTACATTTTAGCTTTTGAAGAAGAGACAGCACAGTTTGGGGAAGAAGAAAAACATGATTAGCACGAAATATATTCATTTGTAATATAAAATACATTCATTTGTAATATAAAGGCATATTTGCACTATTTTCTATTTCACATGGAATTCATCTCAGGTACAAAGGAAAAATAAAATTGTTTTGACAATATTCTTGTCTCTTGAATGCTTTATTATATGTACACATGTAATGATTTATTTATATGCACACATGTAACGATTAGATGATGAAATAAATGAAATATGTCTGTCTGTCTGTCTCTGTCTTTATTTTCAGTACTCAGTTGCAAAAGGCTAAATATAATTTTCAATTACTAAATATACATTTTTCTCACATTATCTTTTCTTATTGTCTCCATTTGCTTTTGTTTTTTGGGTGTTTTTTTGTTTTGCTTTTTTTTTCTTGCTTTTTTTTTTTCCGAAAGATCACATGGAATTTCAATTTTCAAAACTTCTTTCAGCACAAGTGCTGCGAGACATGAGAATCAATGTCTACATTTGAACATTCATCTGGCAAAGTCAAATGTTTGCAGTCTCCTAACTGATGAGCAGAACAGACATGGCGGTCAGTGAAATGCAAAATTCTAGCACAGCTTGCACTAGAAGCTGTTTAGCATTAGCCATATGACATGTTATGAAAGGCAAAAGGTAAAATATGCTGAGCTAAGTATGCTGAGTAAAAGATGTTTAGGATGCAATCCAATCAATTATGCACGGTATGCAACATTATATGTCATATAAATGCTGCATAATATGAAGTGATGGGCAGAGATGGCCATAACCTTAATGGAAAGTCCCACTATTAGCCCAGAATTAGCCTAACTTAGCATTATGGTATTACAGGCACTGTCAGGCAGTGATGGGTATAAGATGTCAAATATGTAAACATGTCACCACAGCCTGAAACGCAGTATGATAATGTCAACATTCAGGTTAACAAGGTTAATACACTGCATAAAGAAGAGATGAGGTTGACATTATTTCAATATCACATGAATAATACATAACTTGGTAAGGCTCAATTGCAACAACCAACTAGTATAATTCCCTGACCTAATATTATTGTACAAATACAGATCCATCATTTCTGACAGTATGACAACTGAAGCTCTTTTCAAAGATGACATCGCTGACTGTCACTACAAAAATTGTGAAATACTTCAAGAGACAAATGAGCCTCAAACATGAAGTTGCTAATAAAATACTAGGACATGAGATTTCAACCATCACCGTTTCCAATGAAACCATTGTGACGGTGACGAGAGGACGGCAAGTCTTGCAAAACTCCCAAACAGTACAAAACCCAATTAGCCACTAATTGCTGACTACAGTGAGTGAGACTTGTGCACAGTCACTTAAAATTAGTTAAATCTCTTGAAATGTGTGATACATTCTGATAATACTCAATCTTTTCACATCCTTGTTACGTTCATTACAGAGATGAACTACAAAACAAGAGAGTGACTTACAAGCTAAGAAACAAGTCTCATAGACCCATACACCCCTACAGACTAACATACTCTTAGAAGATCCAGCAGGCTCTCCCTGTGAGTTGGAGAGTGGTTCAGAGCTCTAGTAATTACAGGGAGGCCCAATCAAAATGACAATTTATTGCAGTCTTTGTCAAGTGGGATTCCTGCCTCAAAGGAGTTGACTTGATAAATGCAGAAGGGACAAAGTCAATGGAAGGTGCTCACAGCATTAAATTGACAGAGAGGGGGATGGAACACATTGGAACACATTGGAACACATTGGAACAGGGCGAACAAGCTGAAGGGAGTACACTAAAACAACATTGAAAGAGAGCCTTGCAAAGTACATCATTTGTCATTAAGCATTCAAGAAGTTGTTAATGTCCCATTCAATCAATTTCAATTCCACCTTCAAAGCTTTTCATAATACTTTTCATTATGCTTTTCATTATGTATTAAGATACATATCTAAACAGATAGATCATCATTTTAATCATCATAACATCATTGTACAATACAATTATTAGTGTCCAATAATATTACAAATGATGCTACATCCAGTGCATGTCTCATGTAACAATCAATGCTAAACGTCTCATTTGTACAGGACGAGCCTGCTGGATCCGCTAAGTGAAAATGGTGTAGTTTAGAGACAATGGTAATACAATAAACTACACCATTTTCACTTAGCGGTTAAGATTTATAGGAAGACATCTTTTTCGAAGTACTCAATAATTGGTTCGAAGTTGCTGAAGGACATAAATAAAGAAGCCATTAGCTTCGATTAAACAATCATCGAATACAATCAGAAACTTGACGCAGGTGCCACAGGGGCCGGAGGGATACATTACATGCAGCTAGTACATTGTGATAAACAACATCAGTTATCAATTGACAAGCATAAAAGACTCAGATTTCAAAGCAATATAGACTGCAAGATGCCACTGGAACAATAAAAGAGAAATTCGATACAAGCCATGACATACACCTGTATTACATAGTTGGAATGTTGAAACATGAGCTTGAGCATCACAAAATCTACATTCTGGATTTTACAGGCTTTATAAAGAAACTCTAGATGTACGTGTATACATGACTATCAAGAATGTAGAATGACCTTCACAGTTTAATAAGTCCATTGAATTTAATTATAAGGAACATAATATCCATATAATTAATAATTTATGTATTCAATGGCATTTCTATGAATTAATAAGTGTCATAGGGCACAATGCCAGTCCTTGAATGACTCCCTAACCTGGAAGAGCTCTATGATATGAACAACTGAATAACTATAAGGCTGAAGGACATATGGAGGTCAAATGAGAGGCATGGAGTAAAGTACAGGGCCAATCAGACTGAAGTCAAGAGGCTACTCAGTAGTTCTCATAGCAGTCAAGTGGTGATGAGAGGGTTAATAATTAATCACATAGCTATTCAGGGGAATAATAGGGGATCTAGTACCTTGTTGGTGCATTATTTGCTAGCCCATTGACTCCAGTGAGAGATCAAGGCCAGCCAATATTAGTCCCCACTCTCAAAGGATCACTGTGAAGAATTGCAAACAGACACACTGGGATCCTCTGTATTTCCTGCACTATCTTGCCTTGACTCCATGCCTTGACTCAGTGCCTCGGGCAATACAAAGCTAGGACATACACAGAAATGAATGAATCTGTATTCATTGACTATTCAATACATCTCACTGCTCCAGTACGACCAGAGCACACTAGCCACACTGTAGATATATTTTATTTGCCTTTCTTTGATTCCTTTAGCCTTCTGCAATTTTTGCTCTAGAACGTATATTGGTGTATTGCTCCAGGCTGCGACATACAAAAGCAGGCTCTCCAATGTATCGGACCAAATATACAGTATCATAAGACCAAGGTCTGAATTGATGTGTGGTTTTCTCATTTGTAAGAAGCAATATACACATACGCACATATGTACTTTGGGCTGCGTGCACACATACACAGTTGTATTGCAGTTTGTTGAAGTAAAATACCAAAAGAGGAGTGATAAAACCCTAACACACTTTCTTCTTGATGATAACACGCATGCTACTGTCAGTGACAATTCCCTATTCGAAAATCCTTAAAATATATCATATTGCTCTATATATTCCGAAGAGCATATATCACATACGCATACCAACAATTGCACAATATGATATATGTTTGATATGCAATGATACATCTCTCAGGGGAAATTCAATTAGCTCATTCAGAGGGCTCATGAAAACATTGTCACAACACATTTATGTCAATTTTTTTCTTTCAACACTAAAACTTGTGCATGTCAAGCCGAAAGAGCCGGAAGTCAGCAGCAAAAAAGTCAGCCTTTCTCGCAAATCATTAAAGGGACACCTACGGAGACCGCTTCACAGTGGACCGCCTTGCGGGGAAATGCCAAGTCTTGACCCACAGTCCTTCATTTCACAGAACAGGTCAGCACCGAGTCAGTACCAAGTCAGCAGGGTCTTGGAAGACATTCCCTGAAAGGGCTTAAGGCACCTATGTTTCTGTCAAAGGGCAGGACCTGAACTTTACAAGTGGACAGCCTCTAGTTTTGGACCAGACATTCTGAAGAGACAAGCCTTAGAAATGGGCCACCAGGTGGCACACAAAGACCTCAAGGAAAGGCACAAGAAAAGATAAAGGACAAGGAAGAAGGACTTCAAGACTGATAGGAAGGACCTTCACATATTCAACATACAATGTAAGGTGACACTAATTTGCAGTAAATATTATACACTGTAAATTGAATTTTGAGTCAGCTTAAATGATTGGGTGAGATGGTTGCACATTTCCTTTGAGCTAACATAGCTTGTTGTTATAAGTTATGACAGATTATCATAACTCACAACAACAAGCTATGTTAGCTCAAACAAATTGGGGCAACCATCTCACTCACTCATTTGAGCTGACTCAAAATTTCGAATTTTACGGTGTAGCTACTTGTCTCACAAGACTCCAAAAGAATCAAGTCAAAGAAAAGGTAATGATTTTATATACATTTTGTAGTAGTTTGAGAACAAGGTCATCCACACAATTTCCACAAGGACAACAATTCTGAACACCTATTTTACAGAACTGAACAATTCTTGGAATTTCTAAAGGACATACTGTCAGCACCAGGCACAAATTACAACCTAGACATACAGTGTAAGAATTTCCCAGCAAGGACCTTCAAGGACAGACAAGACCTCTTAAGATGTCTCTGAGCATGAGGAGGACTCTGCACATCCACAACACAAGAAAGCTTGGCAGCTGAGAAGTCCAGTTTTTGTCAAGAGGAAGAAGGTCTAGCGGGTTGCTTAATTCATCTTCTTCAAGTGTCCACACACTCCCTTTCATCATCCGAGGCATCTTACGTATCTTATTATTGCCATATATTTTTTTGCACTCCATCATCACCACATACTTTTGTAGTCCTATCATGTCAGATGATTCTGAGAAGAACTGTTTATTAGGTCTACAGAACTCGTTTATCAATATATTACTTCTCCACACATACCATATTACAAAATATCAGTCAACAATGGTGTTACCCAGTACATGTAGTGGAATTGGCAAAAAAGAAGAAGTACTTCAGCCTTTGAGTTTTAATACCACAGTCAAAAAGAAGGAACATAATGTAGCAACTGAGAGGATTTTTGGGGCTTTTCCAATTTCTGCTCTGCATGTACCATTAGCAGTCAACGTCAGCTAATATGCTTTATTTTTGGATTTGTCGACCATAAACAATTTTCCACTTTCTATTTCTGCTGCAAATTGCTCTGAGTGTCTGCACTTTTTGCCTCCCTACTTCATAAAACCATTCCCCTTTTCCTCATAATTTAGCATCCACTTCTGCCCGGCTGTGAAGGCATCGCCATATCCATAAAGACATAAATCTGCCTCAGAAGGCCATCACTTGAAAATAGCCCTAGCTGCCAAAGACATTTTTTAAAAGTAGGACTATAACTGTCTTCATTGTGAGTGAAATATGGACATTCTACCTGCTTAGACAAACCCCTGTGACTGTGTCCTTACAGTCAAGTACAAGGGACCACCAATACAAGCACCAATCACCGTCGCTTCTTAAATATGTAACATAAACGCGACCGAACAGTGACACTCCAAGTATTCTTCCACTTAGGTTATTGGTTATCATTTGTGAACAATATTATTGGAATCAGCGCTACATAAATGACTTATAATTATCGCCAAAAAGTTATAAAGAAAAGGTCAACAAATATTTGGAATGTGAAAAAAATTCCCAGCAATGGCGATACAAACCAAAAGTCCAGGAGATTCGGGGGAGCATTTACCATTTGGGCAATGGTTGCATACATTTTCAACTGAAAATTATTTTATTGGACAAGTGGTACATGAATTCCCCTAACACCTCCCTCTGGATTTGCCAGTTCTCAGCATAGTCCACATCAAGGCAGTCTAGCAGATTCTCAGGTCCAGCTGTATATTCTCCCCTGCATAAACCCTGAGCCTGGGTGGTAGCATCAACAGCATGAAGTGTGACATGTGGCAGACGGGTGTTTCCATAATGACAGTTGGAGCAGTCGCCTCGGCAGTTGCCTCTCCCGGGGTCGATATGTATCACATTATGAGAGAGAGGACACAAGCCGGTTGAAGCCACTCCGCTACTTGCTGCATGCCTCTTGCTGCCCACTAAAAGGCTAGCCATCCAAAAACCAACCATTCACAGGCTCAGGCTATCTGCCATTAGTCTCAGAGGGTATCGACAGCTCCTTATTGTTCATTTTCTAAGCGAAAACTTGAACAAAATGTTATCGATGTCGATTGTTGCAGCTAGTGCTAAAGACTGTAAAAAAAGTGGCTATTTCAGTCTCTAGAGATGATGAATGTCTTAGGAGTATTGGAAAAATTCTTTGCGAAAGAATGTGGATGTCGTAAGTTGGAATATCGTTCTCCAGCAACATCTCTACAAATCAGAGAATTATTGCGTCTTATTCTTTCTACAATATAACAATATATGAGCATCATATCTTTTGCTGAATAGTCTTACAACAATGTGCAAGCAATGCAACTTGGAGATTGTATCTTACATACACAGCCATACAGCTGAAAGTTGCCGAGTGTCAGTTCGTTTCGTTTCCCCTCGAAGAGGCAGAGAACAATCGGGAAGCAGAATTGGCGAAGCAGCGAGAAAGGCAAGCCATTGTGGCCAGCAGAAGAAACATGATTTACGTTTATGAATTATACAAGGCGACCAAGGCAAAGGGTACATATGCAAGGGATTGTGTACGGTGGTAATCAGCCCACCTACTTGGCTATTCCACTGGCATAAGGTGATTTATTGGCAGAGGAGGAGCCTTTGTTCCAGGCAACAGTTATTGTGTAACTTATTCCTTGTGCAGCTGAGATTGTGTGGACTGTAATCCTGTTTCCAGTCCAGCGACCACACTCCTTCTCCCTGTCTCCATTCTTCACTCCTCAGTCTTCCTCAGTCTTCTCTCACTTAATTCTCAGCCTGCAAAAGCTCCTCCCTACAACACTATGCCACACAGTCTACACAGTCTATCAATCAATTTGCTACCATTCACAAGCTCTTTATCTTCTTCAGTCCATCAACACACAAGAAGATAACCAGGGTTTGCCAGTTATACATGTATTGGGCCTGGAGAAACAGCAACAACAAACTCACAAGAAATTCTGATAAGGACTTCTCAGTTCCTTTTTAGTTCCCTTTTTAGTTCCTCAGACAACAGGGTGACGTCATATTGGAACAAACAGGCAATTAAGGCAAGTGGATTGATTTGCATTGTGACGTCACAATACAAACACAAGCACATGCCATTGCATAACAGGAAAAGGAGAGTAGTTTTAATCTCAGCGTCTCACTGCAGCTGAGACGAGGTTCCTATTTCCTGGGGCATGAGCAACAACTTATAACCAAACAAACCGGCATACCACAAGTCTGGGACACAAGCTTGGGACACAAACTAGCATTAGCAAAACCAGAAGACTTAATATACAGCCTAGAGCTGAACCAGTGAACCCAAGCATTTTTTGCTTTCTCCATTTTTTCTGTTTGTCTCCTGTTTTTAACCTGGACTGACCAACAATCCAATCCCAGCAGCCCACTCTCAGCAATCTGTCACCTGTCACCCGATGCAGCATTCCCCAATTCTCCCCTGGCACCGGTTGGCACTGGCTGGCAGCGGCTAAATTCACTGTGGCAAAACTGGACGAGGGTAACTGAGTTACCCTCGTCTCATTTTGTTAAAATAAATTGAAAAAACTAGGTCATCCCATTGGATCCCATGTTAAAGAAGGACGAAGGTAACTGCTTTTCCAATAATAGAAGGACGAAGGTAACTGCATTTGAGGACGAGGGTATTTGCATGTAAAGTGTTTAGGAAAGCAATTCATATTTTTCTAGGTCGATTGTATAAAATGGAAAAATGTAATAATCACACCTGACACATCAATGCCCAAAATACAAATGCTATTCAAATCAAATTTAGGCCTTCATAATATTATTTTTTCGACACAAGACCATAATTATCTGCAATAAAGTTAAATTTAGGATTATTATCTAAATCTAAATAATCTATATATACAGTGTAATATTTTATTGATTTCTTTTTTCTATGACTTCAATGATCCTTTACTTCATTGCTTTGTATTCCATCCACCTTTATTAGCATATCAAAGCAGTGCATCTAAACAGAATATAAAGTTCCAAACATCCATCTCCATTTGTTCAGCCCACCATTTATAGTATAAACAATTTGCAAGAATTCAGTTAAGTATTATTTCAATTATTTGCACGGCAATGTACGGACTTTAATCAAATCAAACTGGTCAATATTTACAGCCATCGAAAAAAAAAAAGCCAGGAGCTGCAGGTGTTGTTGTCCAAAGTGTTGAACACCATGTGGACATAAAGATCATAGGCAGATAGGAACATTCTTTTATTTTTATTGGAAAATCTGCAAAATGTGTGTTTCATTGGATCAGTAGAAGAGAAGAGAACAGAGAAGTCATGATTGCATAAGATTGGGGATTTCGAAATGGGAGACATCCACAACGGCACGAAGACAAAATGCAAATGATACGTTTTGAATCAACTGGTCCACTGTCATGATTTTTCAATACACATATATGACTAGTGTTGGAAGGATCGGTCATGATCGCAATTTTTGCAGCCTTTGCTCTCCCTCACCGCTCTACAAGTATGGATAGATTCATCACCAATTTAGAAAAACATGCTATTTTCCTGCATTGGAAAAAACATCTTTAAGGTTATCATTGCAATGATTGCTATGGTTGCCATTAAGTATATCATGTTTGGGGAACTGATTTATCTGGAATAGGTGCTATATAAACTGAGCTGCATTAAAAAACGCACACTTCCAAAAGTAGAAGTCAAAAGCATAGACTAAGAAGTGTTTGACTACCACAGTTGTTACCTTGCTACGCAACGCAAGTGTACATGATAGGCAAAGCATGATGCGATCAGTCATGTCTCAGACTATGCTTTCAACTTCAACTTAAAAAGGAAAGAACTTTAAAACTACTTGTGTTAACTTGATTCGACTTACCAAGCAGAGTATCAACTGCATATCAAGGGTTCAACAAAAATAAGTTCCCCCCCACTTAAAAAAAACTTGAATATTTCAAAGATCTCGTCTCTGATTTTTATGACAATTCACCAGTTTGCATCCTGCCATATTAACACTGTGGTTGTGACTCAGGCCCGCTGGCCACTGTGTATTTGTAGATTGCTTCATTTTTATCTGAGCAAAACCTGAGTTCAGCTGCCCCTCTTTTTAAACATTTTGAGTTAAGACCAAGGCTTGTCAAAAACGAAAATCGTACAAAAAAGTGTTCCACCTTACTCAAATGCTTTCTAATGTCATCCAATGAACCGAAACAGTAAAAATATTGCAAAAAAGTCATCAGTTGTGAGTTGTCCACTAAACATGATTGATAAACAAATTTTCACCTGTCACTTGATGAAGTGTGTAGCTGGTGTCTCCTCCGCTCTGATAGACTGGATGTGAAATTTAATTCAAGCTCAATTTGCCTTGGTCATGATTTTGATTTTGAACCCAGGCACATATAATAGTCGAGTGGTCGCATCTAGCCATTAAAATTTTATTTTCTCTCAGACATTTTGCAGACCATGACGGATATTCAGTCAGTGCAAATTTCCATAAATTAAAAGTTATTTAATGTCTGTGAGCACTGCATGTACTATGCCAATGGGAGTTCAAATAAAATAAATAAATAAATAAATATGTACATGTACAATGTGTGTGTTGTGGAAATATCTTGAACCCAAGTTCATCCTATAAATGAATATGTGAGGTCTACTGACCAGCTATACTGATTTAATGATGCCTTTCTTGATCACTTGGATAGAAATAAAAAGGGCAACTACCCTCGTCATGTCAATAGGCATGGTCACAGTTACCCTCGTCTTGGGATGCAGTTACCCTCGTCATTTTCGTGGTGCTTTAAGTCATTTTTTTACTCTAAGAGACTGAATTCAATGTGGCTCTTTCTCGAAATGTCACTTTGGATCCAGTACAATGGACATACACTACCTGGATAACAGTTAACACAAGCAATAGGCTCAAAATCAATGTTACATAATATTTAAGGCTAAATTTGAGACGAGGGTAACTCAGTTACCCTCGTCCAGTTTTGCCACAGTGAAATTGCTTTTCTCGTCTCCCAGATCAATGCAGAGTATAGCTGGTTCATCGTATATTGATGTCAAGTGTTCGTATCCAGACGACAGAGTCACCTCAACCGACCGACGACGAGTCAACTTGAGGCAGATTAGAGTGAGAGAGGGCGAGCGAGTCAGTCACTGACACAGACAACTCCAAACACAAACACCTTCGACCAACCGATCGACCGAAGACTAGCGGGCTACATATTCCTGAATTCCGAGGCTGCTCTTTTTTCATGCGTCCGCCATCTTTCATACGACTGTGACAGGGGAATCCAGCTCCATTACCTCGTCTCACAGACCTGCCAAAAACAGATGCTGGGAGGGTGGCGGCCGGGTCTCCTCTTGCCACTCACTTGCACTTTATCAGGTGCCTATCAGCCATGACCTCTGCATTGTAATCACACACCCTGATCCATAACTTGGACCTCCTGGAAACTGATCCATCAGCCAAGGTCACGTGACCCCCTCAAGGTCACCCATCCCATCGCGCCACCCGGATTGAGGAAGGAAATTCCCAAGGAAGTTGATTGAGCGATTCTCCGTCCGACAAAAGCACTCAATATGAACAAGAAAATCCATTACGATTCCAAATGCGGTTAGCAATAATCACAGTACACCGACCGCCCCGATTGATGAGGTTGGCGATATGACAAGATTCCGATGTGGAACGACTGCAATGTCACTGCTTGAGCGATATGAAATCATATTGACATTCATGCACACATTTCAATGGACAAACAAGGTCCACAATCCTATTCATGAGTCTCACAGTCTCACTGACTGACCAAGCAACAGACAGCTTTAGAATTGCGGTCATAAAATTGAATAAGAGTCAGAGAGGCATTAAGCAATAGTTAGTTAGTTATTTTATTGACACAACTATCATTTAAACAGTTGGAAACAAAGTTGGATAGAAATTGTAAGTTTCCATTAAAATTCACAATCTATATAAAAATAACATCAGTAATCTCAAGCAGTCAAATTTTTACATTTACTGTTATAAGGATTATAAGAATTTGAAGAATATGCAGATTTTACTGTGCACTAATTTTTCGGACCATCAACCGATGAGTAAGCCGAAGAGTTAACCCATTGGCAACTCAGGACCTAGAACATCCTGGAGCAAGTTATGAAGCAAACACCACCTAAGCAGCACCAAAGGAGCCCCTGGACCATCTGGGGTCTTGCATTAGCAAGTAATAGTTGCTATTTCTATGCATGTCTCCTCTGCCCAGCGCAGGTCATACACACCCAAGTGATGCAGCGACCCAGAGACAGGTCTAGCAGCTTGGCCAAAGATGTTGACAGCCTCCCTTGCTGCTAAGTTGCTGGGCTTAAGCAAGAATAATTTCAGCACACCGGCTATTGGCAAGCAAAGGAGGATGACACTGCTTGGGATAAAGAGTTAAGGAAGAGATATTAGACCATCGTTCACTAGATAGCTTTTATAACCGTAACTACACTTCGCTTTGCAGGGTTGAATCATATAACTTTGATAGGCAAAAAGTAAGGTGAGTTGACCTATCGTGGTTAGAACATCAATTGTCACAGGTTTCGGACAGCGGCTGACATTTCGTAGTGTTTTTATTCATGCATGCAGTGATGGTGCAGCCAAGGAGCTAAGAATGCCTCCGAAGTCTTTACCAAAAAGATGGGTAGAGCAACTTGTCAATGCGAGACAGCCGAACAATGCCACGAAAGACAACAGTCGCAACAGAACACAGCGATGTGCAATGGGTGGAAGAGCCTGCATACAGCAAAGGGCAGCAGAAGAAAGAAGCGGCTGAGACATGAGAGGTCCATGAGAGGTCCGTGAGAGGTGCAGTTGAACCATTTGGTCAAGCGAATGACCAGAGAGTGACCAGCATCAATGCTGCTCCATCCATCATCCTCTGCCTCATCACCCTCCCTCATCCATAGTGGCTCTTGCTGCAGCAACTGAGTTGAACTGACTGCTGGGTGGCCTACCCTAATACCCCCTATACACCCTCACTGGCTGGCCTACTCTCCTCCCACCATGGCAAGAGCTTTACTGTAAAAGTGCCAGCCTGAAATGTCCAGTAAAAGTAGTTTGAGAACTTCACAGAGAGCAATTAAGAATATGAAGCAGCAACCTGTTACATTTCCATCAACTGCTTCGAAACAGTGGATTTGTCTAACTTTCCGACTTCCAAATTACAGCATCAATTAAATGCGAAATAACCTGTAAAACCTACAGTCGCTTTAAAACTAAAGTTGTCGTAACTTCCGCAGCAAATTACATGCAAATTCAAGATAATTTTTACAGTGTGACTGCAAGCCCCTACCAAATACCCACCCCTCCTCCTCCCAAACCCTTCCCACCAGTCCTCCTCCCACCCCAGGCCACTGGCAGCCAGTATTTGACAGCACTAGGCCACTGGAAGGCCAGCATTCTGCAATGGCACTACATAAGGCCACCATCTATCAACCATGATCAAGCCTGGGAAGTCCTGAATTTAAGGCTGAAAGCTGCCATTTACTAATACCCACTACTGGGCCACTGGGCCACCTCTACTGGGCCAATACCCCAGTCTCGTTTCAACAGAACATCCAACTTGTTTCAAGCCACTTTCAGACCTTCTCCCTGAACTGCCCACTTTCCAATAGATTTTATTTTTGTCTTCCTACTCCTTTCTTTTACTCTTGATTTTCTATTTTCTCCTGGTTTTTATTTTAAGGCAAGAAAAAAAAGAGTGTCTTCAGTGTTCTATGCAGTGAAACAGTTACCATACTTGGTTCTTATATGATATTATACAATGTCAAACACCTCACTTCCTCGGGTCAGTATACTCCAACAATCAAAAGACAGACAGATGGATGAATTTATTCATTGTAGATTGAGGAAATTATTCAAAATATCTTGCTTCAAGTTATGAAATATTACGCAATAACCTATTAACAAGTACACAAAGTTCATCGAAAGACTATTGACTGCACTTAAGCCCCTGGACCTGTCATCACACATCAATGAGCATTGAACACAGGTGAGCCAACTAACTTCATGAATGGCACATTGAATGCAGCATCATGACTGCAGGAAAGAGAGTCTGCTAATTCAGCATTTGTGCAGCATTTGTGCATGTGCAGGAATCCAGGCAGAAGAAGAGGCAGGGAGGCATCAAGCAAAAGCAGCAAGCATTGCCTTGCAAGCAAGATAAACATGCCATCCATGTCAGCAGGCAGCTTCCAAAGTCACTTGATGAGGAAGCATGAAATAACATGAAGAACCTTGGCCGCAATGAGCCCTGCCTATGCACACACACGAAAGGCGCTTCCAACTTCGCCCAAGTGCCTGATTTCGCAGCCTTGATTTTTCTTACTATGCTTGGCCATGCCTTGCTTTCCTGCCTTTACATGACCATGCCTTTATCTCTTTCTTTCCATATACTCAGATTTGCCTCCATTCTGCATTGCTATTCTTTGCCTTTTCTCGCCTGGCTGATTCGCTTCGGCTTTTTCCAGGTCAATCCTGCACTTGGATACGACTAGCTTTTCGTGATTCGTCTTTGCCCTGTCTTGCACTTGCCTTCTTTTCCTCTACATCTGATCGTCCTTTTACCTTTACTTTTTTTTCTCTGACCTTATTTTCTATGATCTTGTCTTGATTCTGCTTTTGTTTTTTCTTGGTTTTGCTTTTCATTTACTATCTACTACATTATATATTATACATTCTCTTCTATACCACAGGCTCAGCCTTGATTTTCCTTCCTTGCTGCCTGGCCTGGCCTGGACTCAGTTGGCAGACCACAGTTGGCCAATTATCTCATGTTAGTTGGGTCATATATCGAAATTCCGTGACCGTTGAGAGCGAAGTAAGGTTTTATGATGGATTTGTCATCTATAAAGGTTTATCTAAAAATTGAGCGGGGGCGACCCTCCCAAAAGTGCGGGCTAACTCCGTGAGAGGCCTAAATCCAAAATGGCCGCCACCGACAACTTCGGAAATGCTATTTTCAATAGTTTGAGCTACAGTGATGTGCAATACATCAATTTTGGGGTTTGTTTGGTCAAGGAATTCATATCTGGGGGTATTTTGGTGATTTGACCCATTTTTGACCTAAAAATCCAAGATGGCGGCCAGTTTTCGCTAGAAATTTGATTTTTTTTCAATGTTTCTCATACTCCTTCAACATAAGCACTGATGGATAGGTTGAACAATGCAGATTTTTGTTGCTTGACTATGTTTATGAAGTTTTGTTGATATTTTAGTAATTTTGATGGACAGAAGGTTAATAATGACAGGTTAATGAGGGCATGGTTTCGGACAAACTTCGTTAAATATGTGCTTTTCAACGGCTTGGGCTACAATGATGTTCAATACATGGATTTTGGGGTTTTATAGGCCAAGGAATCCATATCTGGGGTTAATTTGATGATTGGAAGGCTTGAGACTGAATAAATCACAAAGCGGTTCCTTATATTGCCTGGAAGAGTGTCTTTCTTCAACTTAACAGTGCGTTTCGGGAAATTGTATCCTTCAACAAACTGATGATTGTCAGAGCAAAAAAAAGAATCTAAGGAATTCAGATGTTATTTCAAATGTAATCTGAGATACCAACTCAATGTCATGAATCAATTAGTGTAGTTGTTATGTAGAAATGGCTATAAGTCATTCTTTGAAGAAGATTTCATAATTTTGTAGTTCCTCACTTCTCGGTTTGATTTTTATGCCCTGTTGACCATGATTAAAATGCCCTTTGAATCATTAATTAAACAAGCTACTGTACTGCTAATATTTCATCAACACAAGGGATAAAACCTGAAACAATATGTGTGAGAGTAAAACAAGTCTTCATGTTGGAACTTGGATGTTTTTTTTTTTTTAAGTGGTTTCTTGAGAAGTATTTGCAACAAATGACTCAATAAATTTGGATTAAAGATTTTTTCCTGAATATTATGTTGTGTAGCATATAGCTAATGACATCATCTCATCATGGTTACAATCTCAAAGTTCATGAGTGAGTTATTTTTTTCTCTGAGAATTACATTTTATTGACGAGAGATTGTTTTAGATCCAATTCTGCATTGAAACCGTCTCTTGTCAAATATGTTCTCTAGTACTGATGGTGTAGTGACTTTTTTTTAAAGAAATAGTGGCATTTAAATTATACTGAACTTGGTTGCTGGAGTTTGTGGGTGGAAAATATGGAAGGATCATGTCATACATGTCTCCCTGATTTTAACTATTAATGTGATTTGCCACTTGTTTTTCTATCTTTATTTCTTTGTACAGCGCTTCTGAAAATTATACACTATAATTGTAGATAGCGCTATATCAAATAAATAATTTTAAATTTTCACAGAAGTGGATAGCAATAAATGAGTGATATCACAGAAGGAGATTTAAAGCCTGTGAAAGTGCGAACAATAACAGTCGAAGCAATAAACTAACCAAAGAGTAATAGGAAAATTGACGATATATACACAGGTTAACATTTGGTTGGAGGACGCAAAGTTACAAATTCCTTAAACAAAATAATATAATACTGTAGTTGCTGTCACTCCAAAAAGGCCAGAAGCAGTAGAAAGGGTGGAAATTCTATGCCTTTCCAAGATTTTAATTTGTATGTGTGCTCCAAGATGCTCTGACGGAGTCAACTGGTAGTATGAGTATGTACCAAAACTCAAATATTCTACTGACTGGCGGAAGCAACTCTTAGTCTCTTACTAAATCATATGCTTACAACTTTTGTTCAGGCTAGATAAATGAATGAGTGGTTTTCATATTAAATGAAGGCAATATCAAATATAATATTTATTAATGAATTATTTTATACAAAATTGAGGGACTTGAGGGATCTCAGGCATTCATCAGTACGTCCATTACAGATGGACCAGTTGTTCAGCTACCATGTTTTACATAAAATACAGACTACAGCCAGAAATCATTATTCAATGCCTTCAGAAAGAATTTATATGCATATATTCACAGGGCTATGTTGCGTCGTTGGTAAAGATACTGGTAAAAAATGTCGAAATTGCTCTGGAAGGCACCTGGTTTAACTTGGCAATCAAGTTCTGTGAGACCTCCATGAGCATCATCACAGTCAAAAAATATTGAGTTGATAGATTAAATTGGTGACTCTTGTAGACTTGATATTATTGTCATGAAAATGGTGACACATCTGCCTGTCAAACGGTGGCCACAAATGTTCATGACTAGTCACGAACCTTTGGTGGCTATCAATTGGCAAGCCTACAAACAGCTTTTTTGAAAATGGTCTGTGACTCTGACCAATAGTAAGCCAAGTTAAGAAGGCCATCTTAAAGGTTTTGAAATACAGATTCTCAAATTAAAAACAATTATCTGAAAGGCTTCCATCAATTTTCTTCTAGAAAAGCCGCTGAACTGTAAAATAATAGCAGGCAAGAGGAATTGAGTAAGTTATTTTGTTGTTTGCTGTAATACTGATGAACTGTAAGTAGCTTAGTAGCTCAACTCAAATAGAGGCATGTTTAATTGTTAATATGATAGATGACCACATCATTTGGTCAACAGGGTATATAACAAGCAAAGTTGCAAACTGGGAAGGGAAGAACCTGATAGAAACCTTTTCAAAGTGAGACTGTTAGCCATTTCTACACTAACAGTCTCATGCCATTGAGTTGGTATCTCAGATTACATTTGAAATAAGTGAATTCCTTAGATTCTATATTTTGTCTTTGACAATCATCAGTTTGTTGAAGGATACAATTTCCCGAAACGCACTGTTATGTTAAAGAAAAACACTCTTCCATGCAATATAAGGAACCACTTTGTGATTTATTCAGTCACAAGCCTACTAATCATCAAATTAACCCCAGATATGGATTCCTTGGCCCATAAAACCCCAAAATCCATGTATTGAACATCATTGTAGCCCAAGCCGTTGAAAAGCACATATTTAACGAAGTTTGTCCGAAACCATGCCCTCATTAACCTGTCATTATTAACCTTCTGTCCATCAAAATTACTAAAATATCAACAAAACTTCATAAACATAGTCAAGCAACAAAAATCTGCATGGTTCAACCTATCCATAATTGCTTATGTTGAAGGAATATGAGAAACATTGAAAAAATCAGATTTTTAGCGAAAACTGGCCGCCATCTTGGATTTTTAGGTCAAAAATGGGTCAAATCACCAAAATACCCCCAGATATGAATTCCTTGACCAAACAAACCCCAAAATTGATGTATTGCACATCACTGTAGCTCAAACTATTGAAAATAGCATTTCCGAAGTTGTCGGTGGCGGCCATTTTGGATTTAGGCCTCTCACGGAGTTAGCCCGCACTTTTGGGAGGGTCGCCCCCGCTCAATTTTTAGATAAACCTTTATAGATGACAAATCCATCATAAAACCTTACTTCGCTCTCAACGGTCACGGAATTTCGATATATGACCCAACTATGTTGTGGCTGTCTATTGATCAGAGCAATCTTGGGGAGCTCACAACAAATCAGTTTAGCATTTCATGCCCCATGGCCACATGGTGTATGGCCACATTACATAGAGAGTGTGGCAAATAACTTCTTAACCCTTAGTCCTCATAGGGCCACTCCCTTCTTGTACTGGTTTATCCCACTACTACTTCTAGTATGAGACAAACAGCATTAAGGATTTACAAGTACTACAAGTCTGCAACAACACAAATCTTCAACTCTAATTACTCAGTCTAATTAGTGAGGATTTTTACAGATTGAAGAATCTTAACAAGGGGTTGAAGGTTCAGAAAGTTCAGCCCCCATCTCATTAATGGCAGTTAACAATGTGCCATTAAAAACCAGACAGAAAATATTGAAACCCAAATGGCAAATGGAAAAGTGAAGTGTTATAGATCTGCACATTTTGGAGCCATTTGTCAAATGAAAAATGTTATGTTGAATCTTGATGATTATTGGTTGGCAAAAAAAAAAAAAATTCAGAACAGAGAAAGGAGAGCGGAGAGTGGAGAGTCAGTGGCAACTATTTAAAAGTCATTTCCATTAAAATCAACCACAACTCCAACACCGCAGCTTCGGCTGGCAACTTCAACTTGTCAACTTCACACTTGCATAGGGTATTGTTACACGATGCAAGGCGAGCTTCATTACTCAGATATGAAGTTTCATTGGAGTTTCACTTGGCTCTCATCGGAGTGGGCTCGTCCCCCGGCTCGACGCCCGGCTCGTCGTCCGGCTCGGCCATGCAAGTCATAATCGATGGCGGAGCATGCGGTCGTAGATTTCTCAGTCAACCTCTAGGAATCAATGTCCAATCAATCAAGTGTAATTACCAGCCAACAAAGTCCCTGCACGAGGCTTTTATGCTGCATAATAAAAGTTTGCAGAGTCAACTGGGGCTATTGTCAGGGGCCATCCAGCCCTGCAGGAGCCTTGTAAGTCCATTCAAGCAGCCAGGCCAATTACAGCACTGCAATTCTTTTTTTACTGTGGCCAAACAGTTGATGATACAGGCCACAAAAACCAACAATAGCCAACGGTAGTCAACAGTAGTCCACAGACAAAGGGTAAATAGATACAAGTAAACAGGCACACAAAGTAGAATACAGCAGCAGAGTCAACCATACAATTTTGATGACAGCTTGATGAGAGGCTGGGTCTATAATACTCTGTATTAATTTATAAGGACATTAAGACATGGCAGATGATGGTAAAGCATGTTAGCCAATGTCAGCCAAATGTGTGGTGTGGTAGCCAATGTTATAGGCAAGCTAGATGTGATGCCAATGTGAAGACAATTTGAAGCCAATGCTATGCCAATGTGCCAAGGTTATTCAGGCTACAAATGACATCTAAATTGATCAATGCCAAAAACAAACATGACTTGTGTCTCAGCAGCCAGCCAACTAATATTTACGATGGACTAATACTGCTGGGGTCATATTTCATGACATCTCCAGCATTTCCAGCATCTCAGAATATGAGGAGATAGAGGGGTTTCTGTCTATCACACATATCACAATTGGCAGAATTATGGGTCTGGATATTTGCTCAATTATCTCTCCTTATATTCTGCTCTTTCTACAGTAAAATTCTCATTCTCCTTTCATTCTGTCATCGTTCTGTTTTCATTCTGTTTAATTTGTTATGATTGTTATGATTCTGTTATCATTCTATTATCATTCTCGCTATAATCCTCATTTTATTCTCATTCTGATATCACTCTATTTATTCTCAAACTGTAATCATTCTCATTTTATTATCAAACTGTAACCATTCTCATTTTATTCTAAAACCGATATCATTCTCATTTTATTTTCAAACTGACATCATTATCATTCTGTTATCATTCTGTTATCATTCTGTTATCATTCTGTCATAATTCTGTTATCATTCTAAGAAAGATTTCATCATCTTCCATCATCATTCTGTTATCATTGTTTTAAAATTCTGAGAAAGATTTGAAGTTCTTCCACCAACTATTCCTGCAGCATGCCCATGATTATTCTGGTGGTGTCTTGCATTTTTGGGTCCAAAATTCACCACTAATCATTATGCATCCATTCCAATTCATTGTCACTCTCCTGTCAGCTCTTAATGAGATGAAAAGCTCTGCTAACTGACAGCAATGACAAGACTGGCAGGATGAAAGGTTTGCAAATGATGCATGTCAAAAAGAAATATTGATATTTCTAAATCAATTTCAGTGTGGAGAAATGTGTGGAATGCAGAGTAAAAATATCGATTACACACATAATTGAGTTGAAGCTACTACAGGGATTTGCTTAAAACTGTTTAATTTAATCTAAAAGACCATTATCCGCAACTTAATGATGACTGAACTTCATTAATGACAGTTAGGTGTCGAAAGAGTGGTGCTCACCGAGGAAATGAGACAGTTTGCTAACAATGTAAAGCAAATAGAGATCAGACTGAAATTTAAAGCATCAACCTTGTGGACAGCATATTTCAGTGCCACATAAGAACTAATTAATGACTCTCAACAAATTCAAAATACACTTTTATTTATAATATTGAGATATATTGCAAATTTAAAAAAGATTTCTGTTCCTATCATCGAAAGATAGATCTTAGTGAATGAGTTGCATCAGTTGAGATGCAAATTTCAATCATGGATCAGTTTGAACATATGACCAATGCATTGATCAACAGACTACTCGCGACTCGCGGACCCTCGAAGACAGAACCTTCACCGTGCTAGAAATATGATGAGGAATGTGATTATCGACACGTAGATCAGAGAGAGCAACAAGATGACTCGTATCTGGTGCATCCTTGCTTCCAGGGTGTTATGAGGAGAGGGCTCTGTCAGGCTGTGGGGGAGGGTGAGAAACCCAACCCCATGGGCCAATTAATCAGAATTTATGGCAGCCATAATCCATGGTGTTAGGGTGGCCAAGCCGGAATTAGTGAAGGAATTGTGCAAAGCGGGCGATAGCAGGCGATAGCACACCGCTCCAAGATGTCTTACTCGCTCCGCCAGTTTCTATGTGGTGGGTGGACCTTCATTGTTAAATTTCCATAACGACTTTTATGTTGGCATACAAATGACATTCGTAGAGTGACCCACTGATAAGACGTAGCAAATATTGCATTATAAACTCTATTTTGAGTAAGACAATGCAGAAATTAGGGGAATATTGTAAACTTACAGAAATTTCTTGGCAAATTAACAGAAATCATGAAACATTCAAACAAAAATCTTCCAGTAAATTTGATAGCTTGGATTATCGAGTCTTGAATTGAGACATTGACATTGGGATGAGACATTGAGACAATTCTGAGACGTATCACATGATATCAGGCATCTCAGCCTCATGGTGGTCTCGCATTGGCCTTCTCTATATCTTGTTGAATGTCGCGGCATCATCACATGTCATCGGCAGCATTTGGCTCATTGCAATTTCCTTTTCTTTCCCACGTGAGTCTATCTTGTCACGCGATATCTGTCACCCTCCTGTCAATTCTGGGAGCCCCGGTCTTACGTTCAATGAAGAAATACCCCAAAATACTCAAAGAAATACCCTGTCAATGAGTGTCACACCTCGTCCGGAGTGACCGGGCCACCCAAATCAGGCGACCAATAAAAGCATCCATTGCCATTCAACAGTTCTCGGGTACTGGGTAATATCTGCCATGATATCTGGCATAATATCCCCTCTCACCACCAACCAGTAAACCCTTATTGGCCCTATATTGACTGACGTCTTTCTTCCTTTCCATCCATCATCATCCATGACAGTTCTTGCCAGTTCTTGCCAGTTCTTGGCTCCCACAAGTCTGCATTTTCCTCCCTTTTAACATCTTGATGGCAACTTAGGCAGTTGCACATTTTAGTGAGCAATTTTGATATCATAAAATCAATCAAATAATTTAGAAAAGGCTAAGAGACAGTCATGAATGACCATATACTGGCATACATTTAGGGTTGTATGGGATGTTTTTCATCTGGATAAATGCCAGTTGATGCCTTCTGTATTGCTTTGGACAGAAGGACCTTAAAACACATTGTAATAGACCAATAGAAGATTCAAGAACGCCTTATGAGCAATTTCATATCAATTTTGACACTATATAATTAAATTAATTATATCATTTATCAATTGAATCTAAAAAGCCTCGACTTCTTCACCTTCTATCTCCTACCAACACCATAAGGAGGAGTCCCAATCTGACCTTCAAGACCTTCGAGACCTTTGACTCTTTGAGACCTTCTACTTGGAGACCTCGAAGTACATTCAGGGGTCTAATAAGTAAGCCTCGTCAGATTGCAGCATACAATCTAACAGTCCTTATTAGCTGCTTATTTCTGGTCTTAGGAGCTGATGAAGTACCAAGTGGGAGTTGGGCTCCAGTTTGGGCCAATCAGATCCATTGCAAATTGTTTGAGAAGCAATTTCCTGTAACCCGCCGGAACCTGATGGAAAACAACACCTCGGGCCATTTGGTGGAAATTCCAAGAAATTGAAACAAAAAAGAAGGCAAGAATACAAGTACCTGGGATTGGGCAGTGAATGGACCAGGCCAATGAGGGCAACGGGGGCCAACAGAAGCCAAGCAGGCCTCGGCAGGGACAATGGAGAATGCTGTGAAGAATGCTGAGTCAATTTGGAAGGTTGGGGAGCAGTTTAACACTCAATAATTTTCAATTTTAAGCAACCTGAACTTGGGGAGATATGCGAACAAGTCAACAATCTATAAACACTGCAATAATACTGCCATAGAAATTGTCGTTTTTAAGATTCGATGTAAGTGAAATTGAATTATTACAGTTATAATGCGATGCATGATTGATAAAGGAAGGAAAAGTGCCAAAAATTAAAAAAAGATATCCATAAAATAGAGTTTGCCATAAACATAAAACACACAGTAACTTAACATTGGACTACCAACTTGCGTGTAATACTTCAACAACCTAGAACTAGAACTCAGCAGCTCAGTATAGGAACTGGTAGAAACTAGTAGGAAGGAGGCAGATTGACAGTTGAAGCTGGGACGGAGGCTGGGATGGATTATAAGGCCAGCAAAGCCCCGTGTAGCAAGCTTGGCCCTGTTGACCCCTGCAAATTGAGACACACTTGAGCCCTGCCAGGGACAGCTAAGACATCTAGTGTTGGTGGCCCTGTTGGTGGCCCTGTTTGGGTGTGAAAGGGTTGGATTGGGAGGAGTGCACGAGTGGTTTGGGGGAGGTTGAGTGGAATGGGGGGGGGGGGGTGTACTGCAGCTCTAGAGCCATCACACCACACCAAGGTCCTATTATGAATTGCCAGCCAGTGCAGTGACATTAATCCCTGTACTGAAGTCTTGCAGGTTGCTTCCATGAATTTAAAGTAACACATTCATGAAAGCAACCTTACAAAATTTAATATTGTCCCGAAAGATCCATAAGAAACCCATTTATTTCATCTGACAGTAAAACACCATCAAGGCAACAAGTGGCAACATATTCCAAATTCTTTGCCCTTGATTCTTGTATGCCACTAAGCAAATCCTGAATTTTTTGTCTCAAAACAAGCCAAACCATAAGAAACATTTTTACTGATGGATTGACACCATCATTGCTAGTGAGAGCCTGAGAGAGAAAGGCATCATAATCATTAAATCAAATACATGATTACTGTATGTCTGGCATTTCAATTGCTTGAGAAAACATGCAAGAACATAGCTGATGTTGTAAATTTATGTCCCAAGGAGCAATTCTGGCAAAAATGACACATCTCAGTTCCACAGCTCCACAGTCTTAGAGACTAGTTAGAGACTAGCCACACAGCACAGCCTGGTGGCTAACAATCTCAGTCTCAGTCTCACACAGTCTAGCAAGAAGGCTTAGAGAGATCCCTGCGCCAATTCCTTGGCCATTTGAGGAGCAGGGTGGAGGGGAGGCTCATGCACATTGGGGAGCTGATTTTTCCGCAGCTTCTTTGGCTGGGAGATCCTCCTGCTCCTCCACCTTCTCCTCTTCCTTCTTACTTCTTTTTTCTTCCTCTTTTTCTTAGTCTTCTCTTTCCTTCTCTCTCTTTCTTTGCCTTTCCATCAAACACCCATCCATTGCTGCTCTTTTCTGATGGTATTGGCAAAATGCAAAGCAGTTGTGTTTCGCCATCCTATCACCACGACTTATTTGCATTTATGGATTAGCCAGGGCGTTCAATTGAAACCTGATCTATAAGCTGTTGAATGCATAGAGGCAAGCAGTGGCAAGCAGAGGCAAGCAGTGGTGATTATTTAATTGCACAGGCAGAGGCCTGTTGGCTGGTCCTATGCTGGGATGAAAAGGGATGGTCCTGGGGCACCCCATGCATTAATGAGACTCTTATGAGAGCGTTGATACTGAGGCAAATGACTGGAGAGGAATGACTAGAGAGGAGACTAGAGAGGGAGACTAGAAAGGGATGGCAAGAGACACAACACAAGATTTGTAGCAGAGACTCATCCTGCCTGGGAATACCCCATTTGCCGTGGCTCTACTCCGGCCTGTGTAAAGCTAGAGACTTAAGACAATACCCAATACATTACAGCAAGTGTCTACATTGTCTCCCATGGCAGCTCTACTTAGTCGGTCACTTTGTCTTCACTCAACAGGTTCACAAACTCACTTCAAAGAGAGCCATGCAGATGATGGTCGTTAATCTACAATGCTTAACAATGCAGTACAATGCCACCTGCAAAGAAACTCAGCAATAGCCATACACTGTGTGGGATGTTGTCTATAATAAGGGTGGAAAACTTTTCTGTCAATAATGGCCTCCACATGACATGCCTATAAATATACACTAACAATCTAACATAGTTATATCCTCTTGTCCAACTATCATCTTGCATTTCTTAGTTGCTTTGTCTTGTTTTCTCATGAGATATCACCTCTAACAAAAGAGCTAACTGTCAAAATAGTGAAAGTGGCAATCTTGGAGACCTTGGCAGAGGAGGGAATAGACACAGTGCAGCAAATGAACAGGTCTCCTCCCTGAAGGGACAGGCCAAGGAGGAGGTACTTAATTCAGGGTGCAACATTAACAGTAAATGTATGGCATTATAAAAGCACACAGCTGTGATGAAAATGCATGGCTCCCTTGAGCACAAAGCTGATCAGCAAGTTTATGGCTTGGCTCCAGTTCTCACAAAAGAGGCTTAAAGTGGCAGAGCTGGAATGAGGGAGCCGAGATGGGCTAATGTGAAGTGATGATTGCAGTCGCCACACTTGCCAAGACAGGGCCAGGACATGGCAAGCTCTGGGCCAACACTTGGCCAATATATACAGCTCATAGGCCCACTGCCACAGGGCTTTGGAGGGCAAGCCACTGATGCAATATACTTGCATGGGTTTTAATGGGCACATGGCATGAGACCTCGTCACCATCACCAGCAGTATCAGCATCAGTAACATCACCAGATTCACCAGCATCAGATTCACCAGCATCAGCAGCGGAGGATGAAGGGCAATGACCAAGATGGAGAGCAGGTCCAGTCGAGGGTAACGACTAAAGAGCCAAACACAGGGAAAGTACAGGTTAACCCGAGAAACTGACTTGCAAATGTACCGTATTACGTATGTGTTCGTCGAACAGTTACACGGTGACTACAACTTCCACAAGCTTTCTCTCTTCCAAGGAAGAGATGCCATCAGAAAGCCATCCCGGAGAGGTAAATTTAGTCCTCAGTTCTGGGTTTTTATTCAATACAAGTACACCTTTTTGTTTAGCCATTGTCCGTTTGAAGTCTGCATTCTAATATGAATGCACAGATCTTGCTCATTTCCAAATAACTCCAGATAACTAATTGTGGAAATAGAATTTCTCTGGAATGGAGAAATGAGGCAAATTCCTTAAGCAAGAAGATGGATCCTGAGCAGATTAGGGATTAGAGGTGGAATTAGGGGGACCGAGAAAACAAGATCAGCAAATTAAGATTAGCCAGCAACAAGAACACTGCCTGGCTGCAAAATTCAAGAACAGAAAACAGAGGAGTCCAAAAAGGAGAAGCAAAACAGAAACAAAAGAACAACCAGAAGTTTGGTCTAACCACAGGAATGCCACTGACCCTGTGTTGAGTGACATGCAGTGACAGACAGACTGGATGTTTGCATGTAAGCAGCCATTAGAGGACACAATGGCGAGGTCAACAGAGTAATTGTTTCACTAAGCAGCCAATTATTGTCAGATTATCGCTCACTTACGAATGCTGGCCATTGCCAGGCATAGCAATGGTGTACCTCAATGGAGCAGTGTGCCTCCATCAATACGTCTAATTGATCCTCTTCCTACAATCCTCAAGTGCCCCCCATTAAAGATTTACGTCCAACCTCCGAGGTGGGTATCATTGGCGGACCCTCAAGGATACAGGGACCGCCCCCATCATGAGACCAGCCCGTAATGACACACCATCTAATGCCCACAATCTAATGCCTGCCATCTAATGCCTGTCATCTAATAGCTGCAACCTAGTAGCCACTTTGTCTCCAACAATGCCACCAGAAGAAAAGAACAAGAGAAGGAGGTCTCTCCACATCAGGTGAGGTCTCAGTCAGGAGCACTCTTAAAATGTCAACTAGAGGCAAGCTACTAGAAAATAATTGGAAATTAAATCTACACTATAAACGACAATGCTTATTCTCAACTCTGAGGTTATGCCTGTTGTGAACTTCATGAAGGCAACACAGTAAATTGACCAATATGAGCTCTCAACAGGCTAGGGCTACTGATGTTACCAATATGGAATTGCCATCATTAATAAACACGACAGACACACGCGTAATACTCGCAACGGGCAACACATACCATATATACGAGTTACATCTTTCCTTAATACACTTATCCATTACCAAGTAATGGGGCCCTCATAATTAGAAGAGGGGAAGAGTAAAGCTAAATTGATGGACAGTGAAGACAGATAGGCATGACCAGAGTGACCAGTGTCCAGGGGACAGCCATTACAGAGAAGGGGTCAGCCTTGGTCATCCTTATGTCCAATTATTGGCGGGCAGGCCTGGACAGAAGGGAGCAGCCGGGGTCCCATCAGCCACGACTGCAACTCAAGGGTCAGGTCTGTCCTGGGCTGCTGTTTAATGCATGTGCACCGTCATCTTTCAGGCTCTTGGGCTATATTGGGTCATGCGCAGGTCAGGACACAGACCACAACGTAGGCTGCGTCAGCCATTGCGCTTGTAACGTAAGGTTTCAAGGCGTCAACGGCGTCATAGAACGCTCCCCGCAGCGCCACCTCCTAAAGGCCCTAACGAAGTGTAGGGGGATAAAAACGGCGTTGTAAACCTCTCACATTTGGTGTTAAGTTGCTCGATTGCATATTCATCAAACAGCTGCGGGGGAGCTGTCCAGCTCAAAAAGCACCAGCTGCCACTTCAAAGGCACAGAAGGCAGAGCATTAGGGCAGAGGACGCACAAGGGCCACTCCTAAATCCCCTCAATTCAATTAAAGGGCCTTAAAATGCCTTAATACCATGCACACTCAGGTGCAAGATTTGGTAGCTTTGTTCAGGAAAACCACATTCATTTCGGTCTATTTGGTAACAACAATCACTGACAGTGTTGACAGAAAAAAATCCAGAATAACAATTAAAACAGTTTGCACCAATAAATATTAAATGAGTTGCTGTGTGTGTTCCTAACACAGAACATCTACAAAACTACAAAAAAATCCCAGTGGAGGCGGCGGAGTAAGTGTAAACCACACAGCAGGGGTTGTTCAAGGTGGACCCAGGGCGGACCCAGGGCAGTGTTGAGAAAGTAATCAGAGGAGTTGCTGGGCCGGTTGTATTTGCAGGTGTCCACCACAGACACCCGACTCATTTCAATAATCGATGCTCCTTCCCCACCAAATCCTCCCCGAGCTCTCCATACTTTTAAAGTTTTGTCAGCGCCTGTTTGTTTGGCATATTCAACAAGGAGCGAAAAGCGATGAAAAACTTTGCCGGTAGAAAAGCAGATGGAAATAGAATAAAACAGAATAAAATAGAGAATAAAACAGGGGAAAGCGACAAGTGGGGGACATTTCGGCACGTCCCCTCCGTGGCCCATCGCATTCCGGCGGCCGTGCTTCTTTTCCGATTCACACTGCGTCTCGTCTGAATCGCGTCTCATCTGAATCGCATCCGGATAAATAAATCAAAGTGAGGCTGCAAGGCAGTGCAAGGGTGGCAGAGCAGTTTTGCAGATTCACAGGATGATTCACAGAGCGGATTCATGGAGCAGATTCGCAGAGCAGATACTGAGCAGGGAAGGAAGAGATGAGCGATGAATGGCTGTGAATGTCTGCCGCTTTCTGCCGCTTTCTGTGAATTGGAATTGTTGGAATAACACTCGGAAGCGAGGAGACATGACACGGCAACCGCTCAGCATATTGCGCCAGTGCGAGGGACACATTGCCTTCCCAGGAGTGGCTGGTCCATGTCGAAATTGGCCTCCATGACAGAGGATGTTGAAACACGACTCCCAATCAGAGTAACTCATTGGAATAGTCAACAGAGCACAGCCCAGCACAGCTCAGCACAGCTCACACAATCAACCCTCCTTCCAGGGGATGTACTTCTTTGACTGCTGATGCTGATTTCACTGCTGATCCTTGCTTTTTTCTTGTTTTTTTTTGCGATGCAACTGGAATTGCGGATGCCGATGGATGCTGTTGGATGCCGCTGCAGAATTTGGTGATGTTTATGCAAACCGCAAAGTACTCCAGCAGCATCTCAATCTCAGACTCATTCATTAAACTGAAATAATCAGCCGTTCTCAAGTTTTCAACTTAAATTCCTCCAGACAATCTTCTTAAGCAACCGATGTAAAACCGCGTAAGACTGCACCTCTGACTATTGCATAATCTTCCTCCATGTAAATAGCACAGCATCATCAAGACAGATTCTATGCATACTTACAAGAGTTGGGAAGAGACATGATTACACAGTCAATGAATAATTAAAACAGAGATATTATTCTGAAACCAAAACAGCATCACTTCTTGAGAAAGAGGTCTCTTCACATCAATCCTGCAAGGCTCAAACAACACCGATTCTCTGAATCTGCAGTAAGTCACAGAGAAGAAAGGTGTACCACAGGGCGTAGTCCTGCATCCTACAGCTAGCTGCAGTCTGGTCAGCCTAATCTCATAACGCTAAAAGCAGTTTCCTTAAATCTTGCAATACTCCCTAGAACTTCAGTCAACACAGACACTTCGAAGAAGTCAGAGACAGCCAGCAGCGGGCCGGAACATCGTCCAATCTCCAAACCTTGTTAGGCAAATCTTTTTTAAGGCTTGGGACTTGTATGGCTTAATCAAGAGTAATTCTCCTATGTTCATTCTTTAAACTGAAGTTGGAAGTGGAAGTAAAGAAACTTGGCTGGAGGACAGCGGAAGTTGATGAATATTCCCAATTAAAAAGACAATAAGTTTTATAGTTTCAGAAGTTATAAATGACAACAACAGAGTTTTTTCAAGACTTTTTCTCAATTCATAGTTTTATTTTGAAACATTTGAGAAACTGGCATCACAGCTATATTTATAATCTGATATTTTTCAAATTCAGTTGGAAAAGTAATTAAGTCCTGAATCTTTTTTACATTTTGACAGCTGAAGAAACTGGTTTGGGGTACAGGAAATTAATTTGCCTCTTAATTTGATGCAACCTGGAAAACAACCAAGTTTCTGGCTCTTCTTGTCAGTTTGGAAAGGAGAGAAACTTCCACTGCTTGTATTATCAATTTAAACAGCCACATTTCTTGCTATTATCATAATTAAGAAACTTCACTATTAGCAGGACTTGATTAGTCAACTTTAGCAAGCTTTACTTAGTTTCAGCAAGGCCCAAGCCAGCTTTAGTCATCTAAGCCAGATTTAGCACCAGCTTCACCCCCAGCTCAAGCCAGCCAGAGGCAAATGTGGGTATTACAGTCTCTCACTTCTCTTCATTAGCAGGGCTGACTAGATTGAATTTGCTCAATTAACTTCTTTGCAGTTGTCACCATTAGAAGCTGCGAGTGGGAGCCAGGCTGGGGACATCCTAAAAACACAGTAAGGCTTCAGACTTGGACTTCAAACGACTAGGACAGAAAGGAAACAAAGAAGACTAGAGAAAACTGCTGACACAAGTACTCAAGTCCACATTTTAACTACACTTTAGTTCATTTTTTAAAGCCAAACAGGTCTAATTTGTCAATTTCAAATATACATCAATGGGAAGACAAGAGTGCTGACAGGAGACTGATGTTTGAGAACAAAACTATATAAGTTATATAACATCCCATAATAGTACCAGAAGAGAAATCAAGGACTGTGGTCTTCTGAATTGCAACTTTTTCAAAACTAATGTCACCAAAATGACATTACACCTGGTAATTAGTAACAATAACACTCTTAAAAGTACAGACTTAAAGAAAACATTTGCCATAATGGAGAGTTAAAATGACTGCCAATGACTCCTATGGCCAGATAAAGCACCAGAACGAGGCCCAGTGAGTCTTTGGCAATATTTTATTGCCCTCCATTGCTACAGCATTGGCATCAACAACAAAGCTAAGATGACAAATGGGCAATTTCACGTTACTTTCTGTAGTCTCCATCATTTAGACATTTTCTCATCGTCAGACAAGACAAAGTATGATGAATGAGACAAGAGACTTGGAGTGGGGCATGGATAAAACACAATTACCTACAAAGCAATATAGAATCTTCCAGGTGACCAGGTTGCAGCGTGAATTTGTGAAATAATCACTTCAATAATCTCAAAATGAGCAATTACTTTGACAAACCGCTGCAATATGTTTTGTTCATCTTGCCAAAAGAAAAATTCTCACAAAATTAGATTGGAGGTCAGTGAGTACAGAGAGGTATATTTATTATCACATTCTAGAACAGTGAGGAAAAATATCAGCTCAGATTGACTTTGCAAGGCACAAAACTTGCCATAAAAACCGAGAATGACATCACAGGAAATCTGATGTCAGACGACTTTATACTCTCAAAAAGCCACAATAAGAATATCATCAGTCAGAATGGAATTAATCCTTTAATCAAGAAGACTCGAGAATCAATGCCAAGACAAGGATGATATTGAGGGATCATAACCAAGAACTAAGCACCTTAGCTGAAGGCAAAAAAGAAAGGTAGAAGAAGAGAATAAAGGAGCATCAATATTGGAGGGGGGAGGATGAAAGCAGCCCCAGCATCCAGAATGCCACCATGTTGAAATTCCAGGAGATCATCACCATGGCAACGCCTCTAACAATCGCCATAGCAACACTCCTATCAATTGGAGACCTCTCCTGATCTCCTGTGGACCTGTGTTGGGGAGGGGGTCTGTGCAATAAATAATTCCAGTTCTGCAGTTCCACTCATTCTTAACAGCATCAATATGATTTATTTCTTCACTTACAGCAATATATGTATCGTCAATCCATCATATTTTATATAGTGGCATTGCGTAATATCAAAGTGATATCAAGCAGACATTTTTGAGAGGACCTCATAAATCTTATCCAAGTAGTATTATGACTTAATGATTTTAGTAACACCAATATCCTAACTTCTCATACCAATTTACCATAATAAACACTATACCAAAAGACTACATTTTAAACCACAGTGGAGTGGACTAAAATAATGACAGTGATCAGCAAAGTTCAAAAGGTGCAGATGGCTCCAGACGAGAGAACTCAGAGGAGACTGTCCTTGAAAGAGATCCCTCTCAACTGAAGCAATAGATCTAGTCTGCAGTCGAGACTCCTGGTCTCAAAGTCAGCTAAATACAGTCACACACTAAGTATACAGAGACGAGCCATCCCAGTGCCATCCCAGTGACATTGAGAAGTGCGTGTACACAGAAGACAGATGTGCTTCAGATGAACGCCAATAGCTCCGTCTGCTTCTGCTGCCAAAATGGAGGGATAAGATAACGGAATGGGACAGGGATGACATACGTCCAAGAGGAAGTGTCCATATGTTTTTGAGTAATGGGCGTTTTGTACTCTGAAGTATCAAGTTTCCAAGTTTTATAAGGCATCAAAGTCATCCTAACCATGGGAATTTCCCAAAAACATTAAAAAAAAGAGAGACTTCATTTCACACAGAGTTGCTAAGGCTGACTTCAGACATGAAAATACTAGTAGGCATAAGTATCTTTTTAAGTCAATGCAAACTAAGATTGATAAAACTATTTTAAAGATGTTTCTTGTTGCATGGGTGCATGAACCATATCAGACACCGAGCTTTATGTCCCAGATGCATGGACTTTGGAGAGGGACCCAGCAATGCCTGGCCATAACAGAGGCGATACCATTGCACAAAGCTGCCCAGTTAATATGCACAGGGTGGTCATTTAATGGCATCTATGGGGCGGAAATGAGGGCACAAAGGTCAGGGGCAACTGAGGGAAGCAGGAGGTCATGAAAGTGATGGGAGACGATTAATCTGATCACAGGAGATGGCGGGGATTGGCGCTGGCAGGGATTGGCAGAGGCAGAGATGGTCAAGGCACAGATTTGGTGCAAGGCACAGGCATGCCAAATTGCCAACTGCAAAGACGTGCTCTTCATCATATCACAAGGAAATCACATTGGGAGACTGTGACATCATACAGTGAGTTTGTGACATCATCCAGTAAGCTTGTGACAACTTACAATGAGTTTGTGACATAAAAAGATTATCATATACTGGTGAAAAAATTGTAGCGGAATTGTATTGCATTCAGGATGACACTGGTCATTCAATTTGTACGTTCAGTTTTTGTTAAACATCAGTAACATGAACATTCTGAACACGTAGCCCTTTGTCTTGTGGCATTAATATAGAAATTAATGCAAGTCTCAATGGACTTTAATTAAAACACTTCAATTTTAATATTAATTTCAGAAGATTAAGACTGGAATCCTCATTGATAACCATTTAAAAACTCTTAATAATTATCCTGCCACATCGATTTTAATTGCAAATTCCAAATATTCTTGCAAATATGCAGTTGGCTTAACACAACTGACTGAAGTTGGTAAAATACTTGAAGTGACAGCCCATCCATCAGAGTTTGACAGAAGAATTACCTAGCAATCGCCCCTCATTCTGGCCCATCGATTTGCATAGATATGGCTGAGAAATGTGCGAACTTAATACCTTGGAAGAAGAGGGAGATTGGGAGAGCAGGAATAATTTGAGTTTATCAAATGCTGTCATGTTGTAAAAAGCAGCCATGCATATGGAAATGGCCAAGAAACAGCAAACTTCGATCATGAAAACCAGCATCACTTGTAGAAGCATAGTTTGTCTTGAGAAGTCCTAACAAGAAAAACTACTTCCAAGTCTTGCAAGTCTAAGGTTTAGTCAGATTCAAATATGGACCAACACTTCCATAATGCATCCCAATCCAGTCTTTCTGTTTTATTCTGCTCTCAAAGAATATAAATTGAAGCAGAGAAACTCTTGAGAAGATGCCATGGAGCAAGCAACTGACGGTTTAGCAGGTAGGTGGCAGCAAAGCTCAACCATTATTGCTTGTGTCGCTCTCTACTGGATACAGCATCCTGTGTGTGGAGAAGCTTGGATCATGTATTCTTTCAGACGATTCCAATAATCACAGGATTGGATGCAATGCAATGGAAGAAATAATATTTAGTGGACACGAAAACAACGACAGGCACAGGTGAACATCTGAGCAAACCGAACATCGAAACTTCGATAAAAAATCTCTGAACAAGATGTAGCCTGGCCTAATCATGAATGGAAATCATAAACACAAACTGCATCTCTAAAACATCAATGCAACACATCGACAAATAGAGGTTTATAGCTTCGGGAAACAACACGTAGCTCATCCATCACAATAGAAGCAAAATAAATCCCCATCCAAATATTTTCTCGTACAACCATCCATTAGGATGAGCCAGACATCAAACAGCAGGGACACTGTTGCGCCATAAACTGGATGAGGACATCTTGGCTTCTGGATGCAGAGCAAATATACAGGCGACCCCCACTGTTGAGACATCTGTAGTACAATGCTCTGAAATAATATTTGTTAGCAAACAAACAATCTTGTATTTGTAAAGGAAATTGGTTGTGCGAAGTTGAGAACCAAGAAAACGCATCTTTAGATTACAACCAAAGCCAAAAATCTGAGAAGGAATAATCATTTAGAAATATATATGGCATGAAGAAAATGAAGTTACCTTAATCCTAAAAAATACAATTTAAACGAAACCAAAACGTCACCATAATCGACAAACCCCCATGTATACATCAATTGATTCAGAAAAGCTATCGAATGGTTCCATGATGTTGTTTTTCTTCAACTTATATGATTGAAGTTATAAAGAAGATATTTGCAGCAGCAAACTCCTGAATTGGCCAGAGTGGTATTAACAGTTAACTATTTAACAACTCACATCAGCTCAAAGGCTAGATTCTTTCCTAAGACACATTTCCCATATTTTTGTCTGAGTCTCTGTATGATGTGTATCAATTGTATTATGTGGGTCCTTGCAAAAAAATCCAACTGCACTACTCACTGGGCCAAGTTACAAATAAACAACCCAACACAGCAATCTTCAAGCAAGTCGTTAGCAGAAAGCTACAGAAAGATGTTATTGCAGAGCTCTTCTACTCAAGCCCTAGGTCAACGGAGACATCTGGGACCAAATGATGAGTTATGGCACCAAGAAAAACTACAGTCAACAGAAGATAATTGGTAGCAAGGATAGCTTTTCACAGACCATCTTATAGAAGATGTCTCCTCCCCAGTAGCAGTGCAGGGAGGCAGTGGCAAGTCTATTGCTTTGACATGACACATCTGCAACTCAGCAATTGAGCCACAAAGGTTAACGACACCAGGAGATGTCTATGTTGGAGGCTTGGAGATAACAACGCCCCTGGTGGACATTCAGAGCAAGTCACATCTAAAAGCTGAACACGCCATCTCGCGTTCAACAATCTATGGATGCTGCAGAAAGAAGTCGATGGATGCTGCAGAAAGATAAGTTCCAATCGTCTGCTTTCTTATACTGTCACACTGGACAAAAGTCAAAACCTAAGCATTTGCATACATCCTTCAGCTGCCAATTTTGTGCTGCAAAAATGAATAAAATCGCCAGTGGACTGAACAAAGGATGACCAAATATCATCAACGGACAACGGTTGATGAAGTTCAAGCTTCCACACAGAACATCTTACACAATTTCACACAAATTCCACATGCAACAATAAAAAACAGGTGCAAATTATTGATATACATCGTTTATAACCCATGAAGCTAACAACATGACCTTGAAATCAAATTAACATGCTTGTTTATCAACATGTAGCAACGTTCAAACTCAGCAGGTGTGCCTTGGTAATTGACAATCATAACACTGAGCCAATGAGTGCAGTGCTGTAGTCTATTAAGATAGCCGCACCTGATCACCGCACCGAGGTGGCCTGGAGACACAAACACACTGATAAAGCACGGGTACATGCACCAAGACACCAATGATATGCTTCATTCATCTATTACAAATATAATTTGTCTCGATGAGCTACAATGCTGCCAATTATCATTGCTGTTATTTTACATGCGAAAAGAAAATCAAAAGAATATGTAATCAGGTAATGTGACATTAAATAATAAATATTGTGCAGATTGAATTTTCAATTTGGTTGACGTGGTCGAGATAAAAACATGTATTTTAATCCTGTTTCATATAAATATACCATAAATTCATTTCCTGCATTCGAAATTGAAAATTTAATCTACCACTAACATCTTGTAGAAAGCATGTTGGCAGTTCTAAGGTTTCATTTAATTAATCTAGATGTTTTCACCTTTGTAATCTGGCATGAAGCAACGATTCAAATACCACTCACGTCAGTTTTAGTCACTGCATTTAAAATTACTAAAATTAGCAAGAGCAAGATGATACTTCTGTTGAAAAACATGTTATTCATCCAATAAGAATTTCAATCTTTCAAGACAACAATGTACGTTATCATTATGTAGACAAGAGCTTGTTTTATGGCTCATATAGGTTGCATGTATATGAGACACGTAGGCCTGTCGTTACTGAGGACAGCCTAATAAATCTATAATACTCTATATCACTTTCACATGGTATGCATTACATTCACACACGTGACAAGCATTAAGAAATTAAAACACCGAATATGAAAAGGGAGAACACTGCAAGTTTATCAATGTATATTTCAGCACCATTAATGATATTCCAGCAGAGATATTCATCACCAGTGAAAAATAAAGTTTTCAATGAACTCTAATGCAATATATGTATATGTATATATTAGTAAAATTGTATAAAATATAGGTCAAAGTCTACAGTTATCTACTCGTTATTTATCAGCTCAGCAGAAAGACTGACACCAAAGAAAGCACCAAAGTGTCTTTGCAATTATTCTACTTTTCCTTACGCCAGACAGATTGCGGATGGAGTCGTTTCGGGTGTTCCCTGGCGATACAAAGACTATATACAACCACATAGGCAAGCATAGGTGTTCAACTTGATGCCATAAGAATCTCCATATAAGACCCAGCCAATCCCTTGTGTTGTTTTTTGTCAAGGTTTTGCTGTGCGTTTTTTTGTGAAGCTCTAAAACCTAAGATAAGAAGCTTAGGAGTTTGGCTGGAGGGAACTGAACTTTGATTCCATCAGCAAGTTTGGTGGCTGTGATGCTCAGTTGCCTGAGTGGAGACTCAGATTGTCTCATCAGCCAGCTCCTATAGCTCCCTAATGCCATTCCATTGTCAAGTGCAACACAGTCCAACACTGCCTTAATACTGAGCAGTGATCAGTGATGTTGTTGTATATATACAGACATTTAGTATGCAAGAGTTTACATTTCAAAACAATGACAATCTGAACATCTGCAAGCTAGGCCTCATGTGTTCTAATAAATAACAAGCCTACCGCATCCAATGCACCGTACAAATGATTACAAGAAATGTATGGTATCCAATTAGGCCTATATGCAATGTTAAATTTAACATCATGCTTTCTAAATCACCACTTCCATTCTTGCATTCCTTTTCAGAACCTGAACTGAATAATAAAGACACCATAGCATTAAAAGCAATGTAATAGACATTCTGACCATCATTCAGCCACACCTGCACAATGTGCACAACAATTCTGACAGGTCTCAGTGAACTTGCCATTTCGAAAAGCAATCTGAAAACAGCTAATAAGGAAACCATTGCAATTCTCGAATGACAAAATATAATTAAATTTCCAATTTTAACAGAAAATGCACTGTTATTCATTGCTAAATTAACAAAAGGTGAACAATCATCTTTGGAAAACATCCTTTCAAATGCCATGTCGTTTTCATATTTAATCGAATATTTTTACGAACCAACACACAGATGATATTACATTTTCACAAAAAGAGAAAAGCACATAAAACCATCCTATGTGTTCCTGACAATGACCAGAAGATGATCACCAACAAATTTGAGATTACTTAAATTAACAAATGAAAATTTGATTATGACTCGACACAAACCGGCAGTTGACACAAAATCTCATGGATAGACCCTTGTAAATTTGGCTAAGAAACATGTTAGCACAAATGCATAATTCTCACAGTACAGTGTACACTGACAGAGGTAGTATATTATTTTAAAACCATGATTCGTTAAATGCCAATCGTGTACCTAATTGTTTGAGAAACGAGAAAACCGTTGCATAATTCCCACAAATTTTATGTTAATCGTGAACATGCAATTTTGAGAGTAGAGTTTCTTGTTTAAAAAATCTACGACTACATGTTTACTACTATCACAACAATTAAAATATGATATTCCTTTTACACACAATATTTAACGGCCACAATAGCCCATATAGATATATCCTAATCGTGACTTGACACTTAGCTACATTTGAGCATAAATGATACTATCATCTTATTCTGAAAGACCTCCAGAGCAAGAAAAATCCTTGAGAAAAAGAAGTCTCAATCCCAGTGAGACATGCGAGTGCCAGCATGGTATTCACGTCATGGCAGACACAAAGGCCAGCTTAAAGCCTTGGGCCCAAGTCAAGGTTTCCAAATTAAAATCTGGCAAAAAGTTCTTCATTTCAAAGACATCCCAGCATCAAGCAGATACCAAAGGAAGCAATTAAATCATATCAAAAGAAAGAATTATATCACGTAAGACAGAGAGAGTTGTTATAAGTTGTTATAAAGATAGAAGAATAATTCCCAAGCAACCATTTCAAGGTTGCCACAAAACAATATATTAATATTTCGTATAATACACCACTATAAAATATGATGGCTCGTCTGCATCAGAATAGAGCTAATCTCAAAGTTAATCAACATTCAAATGGACAAATCCCTGTCTTATGGTTATTTTAACTTATTTATTTATTAACAAGAATCTGCGGATTCAAAGCCTGGCTCAAGTGGCAGTGATGACGGCAAAATATGTAGAAATGCTCATGAAATAGTTAAGTCTACTTTATGGTTTGGAAATGGCAGAGAAAGGTGGTTTTGAATTGCGGCCAGTGAAGTGTTGTTATTGTAGTTGTTCCATGTACAAAACAGTATCCAAATAACTACGAAAAGAATGTGCGTGATTTTTCCAAATCTTGAAGTCGCCCAATTTCCTCCTTTGAAAAAATTAGCGAAATTGAAAAAAATTTGGAACAAAAAAAATTGTTTTTTTTTAATCTAGGAAAACAATTTTTTTCTTTTTTTTAAATTTAAAATCTTGGAACAAAAAATGTTTAAATTTGAAAAACAGAAGTTGCCCGATTTCCTCTTTTTGAAAAAAAAAAAAATTAGAGTAATTGAAAAAAAGTTGAATTTTTTTTTTTTCAAATCTTGGAAAAAAAAGTTTTGGGAAAAAATTTTTTTTTGAAATTGAAAAAGTAATTTCCATACATCTAGCTACCCTAACAAACCAATAAAACACAAAAACAGATATATTGAACCTATAGTTATTGAACAGTAGAGTTGACAGACAATATTTTCAGACCATTACTCCTGAATTAGCCTGGTGAGCCAGGCTAAAAATCACAAAATTCAGAATTTGCATCACTCTCGTGCGCCATTTTGAAACACAGGCTATCATTTGTAAGGGTTCTTGTTTTTGCGACATCCTGGGGAGGGGAAGTGTCATGGGGCGGGATGCTCGTAAACAAAGTGAAATCAAGCAGTCCTAGATTTCTCGCATTTTTTTCTCCATTATGGATGCCACGACTTAATCGACAGTTCAACATTTCGTATCAAACACCAAAAGGACATAAAATTGAGTATGAATTCGACTTTAAAAATTCAGGCCACTAAATGAGAATTTAGGACCTTTCAAGGATAGACTTCTTTTAAAAGGATGTGAAAGTTAGACGATAAGCATGATGATGACAGAAGAGACTAAAATTCTTGCTTGTCTCATAGACAAATGCCACTTTCTCCTTGCGGCAGTTTGTGTTGACAACTGTCATAAATTCCCTATTATCAAAAAGCAACGGAGGAAAAATGCTATAGATTATATAGCAGAGTGTGATAAGCCTATTTATGGCAGTCTTGATCCTGGCACTGTTTCATACTACATTAGGTAAAAATACAGGTGATTCTTGGAGAAAGCTAGCTTTAATCCGCACTGAGTCTTGAGATTAAACTAAGTACAATTTACTCAGCTCAAAATCCCCATCAAGGTGAAACATCAATTTGACTTTACGTGTGCCAAAAACTGCACAAAATGTATAGTTGTACTCAAGGTAGAGTCAAACGAGGATTTTGAGCCAATCGCAGACTTAGAGCACAAAGCAGCTTATAGACACAATTCTCTCCTAAATTGCTTTTCCAAACAACATTTAATCTACGACTTGTGAAGTTATATGACACGCCATAATTATCATCGGGTACAGAATTACCAGCACGCCGAAACAACCCAACATAAACTGTCGAGAGGATGATAAACAAGAAGGTGTGACAAAAGTGACAAACACATCATAATGAGAAACCTGATTACACAATTTATCACACCACCAGTGTCTCTAGATAACTGGAAAAACAAGTGGGTTGACACCACTTGACACTAGTCTTGAAGTCCTAGTGTTACTAATGACAAAAATGTATATATATATATATTATATATATATATATATCGGGGTACCTGTTATTATGCTTCTATATTTCTTTCCGTCTTCCATCTGTTCATTTATTCTTTCTCTACAGTTTTTTTGCTTTTTGTTTTTTTCAAAGCTACATTCCTATCATCTATACATGACATTCTTCTATAATCAACATATCCTAACAAATCACTCATGAAGAACAAATACGCTGCAAAAAATCTTACGTATGAGAAGACAAATTCCACAAAAGAACGAATACGTCTTTGAAGTTCCACAAAAGCAAAGAATAACAGAAAAGCGGAAATATAAAACCGCAAATGAATGTTTTACGTTGAAAGACGCAAAATAAATGTCGGATAAATATTTATAACCTGGAAACAAGGTAATACGATACATTTGTTTTGTGAATAATGGGTTTTTGAAAAACAGCAAACTTGAATGATGGGCATGTATACATGAAATAAAGACGTAAGATATAAACTAGCTTAAACTTTAAAGACTTCCAAGAAAAGTAGGCAAAAAGTGGACAGAATTACTCCAAAACCAGATACTACAGGATATCAAGTGTGATCCTGACGTTGAAATAATCATACATAGTACCATATTATGATTTCATAAATATAGCAACATTTCCAGATAAATCCGCTCACCAGTGCTCAACATACTGAATGGCAATAATTATATGACAACCTCTGGATATGGCAAGAGCAGGGTTCGAACCCACATCCACAGCACACAATGCAGACATGCTAACCACTATGTCATGGAACCATTTAGAAGTGACTCATCTAAGACCAGTTTCAATCAAAATTTCAGATCATCAAAGGAAAACTCGAAAATATTCTTAAGAGCACCAAATTCACCGAGGAATTGTCGCAGACAAAATGGAAATGTCTCTTCAATTAATTACTTTGTAAGAAGTAAGACAAGAGGGGATGAGAGGATCTGTGTTCTTTCGAGATAAGACGCCGATTGAAACTTCCCTGGGAATTAGTCTGGTGCAGCTTTTGCCCTTCGAACTTGGAGCATCAGCAATATACCTCAGATGGTATAAGAAATCCATACTTTCCTTTTTGGATATATATGGTTCAATCCTAAATGAATTACTTGCTAAAAATTCAGATCATTATCTAGGTAATATTAATTACTGTAATAATAACACTTGACAATGAAATATTTGATTGGCTTCTCATTCGTACGACAGGAAACGCAGAGCGACACCAACCAACACTCAATTACGACGCGAAAATTATTCTGACAGATTTCAGAACTCCGACACAGGAAATTTTATTAACCAATCAATAAAGGCGTAAAAAGAGATCATTATGAGGATAAAACATTTATTGAGTTAGGCTTTGATCCTAATGGGCTAAGACGAGATGCCTTTGTAGTTTGGACGAAATAAAATCCATTTCTGAGGTCATTTCTTACACATTAAGGCACAACTGATACTTGGTGTCTTTTTCAGCATAACAGCACCAAAAATTTAAGATGAAATCTCAAAAGAAGTTGAAGTTCTCGTTTTTCTTAAAAGAAATTTATTTGTGCAAGCTGCCGGGCTCCAGTTGGCTCCGGTGCAACGCTTCACCATGCTTTACGGCCATCGTCCAATTTCTTGAAATTGCTTGAGCCAAGTTAAAGAAAAATACATGACAACCCCATTAGTAAAGGCTGTGCTCAGTGAGCTGGTACTTTGTCATCCGAAATTCAAATCATGGAAATTCATCATGGAAATTGGCAATCCCTCCCACCTACCCACTGGATCCCTTCAGATTCCAATTGGTTAATTTCAAGGTAAGCCCAAGGTATGATTGGAAAAGAACATGTAAAGCATGTAAAGTAACCCCTGAAAGTAATTTCAAGTGCAAATGTCTGTGCAAGAGCTTCGATGTTCATTGAGGTGCAAACATAGAAGTATTTCAGATGCATTCTGAGACACAGAAAGTGGGAAAAGACTGGTATAGCATATTGTGGCATATATTCAGTAATCACATTCAAGAATATCACCTCTTTGAGATGGAGTTCATGTGATACCCTGTATTCCAAGATTATGACCAAGCCAATTCATTATGTAAGACATATGTATTGAAGTATACTATGAGGTTATACCATGGGTGGAGGCAGTATATCCCTGGTATAGTCACCCAAGATCCAGTATATCCCGAGACCCGAAGGGTCGAGGGATATACGGGGTCGAGGGTGACTATACCAGGGATATACTGCCGCAACCCATGGTATAACCTTTTTATCCCATGTCTTTTTTTTTAAAATAATTTTATTTTATATCAATATAAAACAGTTTGAAGCACTCAATGTGAATGCAGCTGTGCTACCAAAAAATCAATACTCTTAATTGGCAGCACTTAATTGCCTTAAATCACAACAATCAGCAAATATGCTGGTATCTACATGCTAATAAGCATGATATATAGGGGCACTGTTGACTTTTGATTGGTCAGTTCCAGTATATCCCTGTTGATCTCATTATCTTTCAGTATAGCCCTGCTGGCTAATTAGCCAAAGGAATTTGATTGGTTGAACTAAATATATCCCTGTTTCTTTTTGTTGTATTTCCCTCTCTCAATCTGTATTGACCAGGGAAAAGCTCAGTATGAGGGACAAAAGTTGGCTAGACATGGGATAATGTTTATTACCAACTGAGGATCTACCAAAAGATCCACCAGATTGCCAAGTTATGTACATATATTGCTGCCTAGGACCAGTAATTTCCAGCAACCCCAAATTCCATTTTATCTCAACAATTTCACCAATTATGATCCGCTTCTTTCACAAAATATTATGATGCATTGTTTCTATGATAGGCACAGCAGGCCCCCATGACAAACACACATAACCAAGAGAAATAGCCAAACCCAGCAAAACAGAGAATGTCATAACTTCTCATTGACAATGTTATGCCTCCACAGTTTGTCATGCTAACAGAGTAATGTGTCCACCTGACATCTGACCCCAGATAAACATTAGACAATGCAATAGAGCATCATATGATGTTTATAGAGCAAAGGAAAACATGGAATATAGCTGCCTTTGTGTGCCTGTGGTATTCAGTATAGTGTCAGATTTTGAAGCTGGAAAATATCACTTAGCACGTGAGGCCAACACCGTACAATCTAGTTTGAAATGTGGATGTTGTTTTTGCGTGCCAACAATTTGCTTTGAGAATGACAGCAACATATTAGAGATAACATATTTACGAAAGTTTGCTAAACAGTCAAGGAGTGCTATATTAGGACCGTGCAATTATTAACGGATGCGGAAAAACCCAATGGATACGACGCTTGACATTCAGCTCTCGATCCAGTCGTAAAGTCATAACGAAGACAAATAACAACCATACAAGAATACAATGAAACCATATCTGGTACACCGTACACATGACATAAAATTTCTACGTTACATTCAACAATTTCTTTGCAGTATTGTACAATATCTAAGAATAAATCTAAATCTGACGCAGCTGAAAAGGCCGAAAAAGAAAGGAAAGGGCGAGTAGAAAGTCGCAAGAAAGCCGGCAGCTGTATAATGCACTGGAACACGCAATGATTAGCTTTAATCAACTGGTGGAGTTCACATCCTCACTCATTCCTCAGTTCACATCCTCAGTTCATTCTGTGGGGGATGCCAAGTGCCAGGGCTAATGTCTGAGTAATGTCTCTGTAATGCCTTAATAATGTTCACTAATGTCCATCCAACTTCCAAATGTCTTTTCTGTCTCCAGTCTAGTTGGTATGCCAGACATCCACAGTCTCAGCAGTGGGCAGTAGCAAGCTGCAATACCAACCATCAACAATCACAGAATCAGAGGAATCAGCTAGTTTTACCAAGTAACCTTCAGAAGGCACAAACCAGACCACAGCCTGCCACCAAAGCAACTCACTGCAAAGGACAGTTCTCATCCTGTGGTCTCAGCTTGGCCTTAGACAGTCAGCCTTAGACAGCCAGCCCCCATATGGGGCCAATAAAGGACACATTGTGCTATGCATCATCATATAGTTGACAGTTCTATGGTACAATAATAATAACTAGAGAAAGAATACTGACTTGCACAGAGAGAAACAACTAAATATGAGACTGGCAGCAATTTATCTGAAGGCAATTTACCACCAAGCAATTTACCACCATAGGTAGCGCATATGACAAATTGTGTCAATGACTTGAAAGTGGCCTAAATGTACTGGATGTCTTTGACATGTTGTTTGTAAAACATCAATTTGACTCTGAACGATTGACAGATACTGTTCTCAGCAGAGGACCTATGTAACATTTATGTAACATCAGTGAAAATCACCAAATTTCATAAGATTTGATTTGCCAATTTGAAGAATCTAATTTCTATTTAATCTCATGCTCTGACCTTCACATGAAATGTCTACTAATTTTAACAGAATCACATAACATAAATAAGAAATCAAAAAGACAGTGCTTGAAGGTGAAAATTAAAAGAAATGTGCAAATTATCAAATTAATTAAGATGTTCTTTGTGAAATGTGTTTGGAATCTCTTAAAATCTGTTTGTCAAAGGATTTTAATTAAACACGAGATAAGACCTCAATGAGAATCATGAGATGGAATCATTTTAAAAAGAGAGCATCATGCAACGTATTGAACTCACCCGAAGAGAAAGAGCAGGTTGAGAAGGTCGTAACTCAACTCCATATCCATGCTCATGGAACTGCCCAGAGACATGGTCTCCATGAATTCCTGCAGGATCTCTTCCGGAGTTGACGATTCCATGACATCCGTAGAAGGGGGAATCACCCTCGTCTTCCAATCTGACCTCGACGAAAGGTCGTCCAGGGTCACCACGAGGTCACTCATTGTGATTTTGTGACGTCACTATAATATTCTTTTATCGATTGTTAAACAGGACTTCCTGCTGTTTTACCAATGATTGCTCCTCTTTAGAACACGTAAATTTGAGCAGACAATCTTTCCTTTTCTACCAAATAATATGTCTAGGTTGACAAGAAGAGAGTTTCAACTTCTGTTACACTGATATATGTCAGACTATGACTTATATAACAATGCAAAAGCACAATTTTTCATCGATCTAAAAAAATTGTTCGAGCGACAAAAAAGTTAGGTGCTCTCTTATAGATCCAGTCACTCAGTCAAGTTTCACAGACAGCTTTAAATTGAACTGCACCGACAACGTGAGGGGAACTCAAAAATCCAAGTCACGACAAAGTTTTTATCCGAAATTTCTTGGCACATTACGACGAAATAAACTCGTCAGAACAACAATGGGTTCTAAATGAACACCGCAACGTCTCATTCAGTTACACAATGTTATCATCTTGTTTTCCAATGGTCTAGGTGAATAAACATGCCAGGTGATAATCAGGAAAACAAGGAGAAATGCCAAGATGATAAATGGGATAATTATGCCAGCACCTGTTTTGGTATCCAGACAATTGTTTCTCACAATATAATAACACTGCGACCGCCGACCGGTTATTTTCCGGCAAAATAAATGGTATCGCTGGCAGCGGTGATAAATTGAGCAAAAAATACGTATCTGGATGTCTTGAGGTATGTCTAGGGCCAACCAATTACATGCTAATCTATAGAAGTATATCTCCAAGTAATTGCCAAGTAAATGGGATTACCAATTCATCAGAAATCTGTTATTCCATTACACAGATAGGAAATAACTCCCTAGTGGCCATATGCTGTAATAGACAACTTGTATCGCCAATGAGTATGTCCACAATTCCATCAAGTATATCCAATGATTGTTTGCAACAACACTAAAACCGATGAAAGTTCGCTCAACTGCAGTTCTATGCCAGCATTAGTGAAAATTCCGTGACACTCCAATGCATTTGAGCCTTTTTAGGGATTCCACAACTGCATCACTTAGTTGAATTGGATAGTAAATTGTGTCACAGACTGACAATGCATTAGATCCAAAAGGCTATCACATTCCACGTGAAATTGAATGTCCATAGCATTTCACAGACGTCAGTAGGTTGAATTTAAGACCAGCAATAACATGAAGTGAACCAGCTTCAAATTCCAATGCCAGAGAAAATAGAGTACTTTGAAGGCTCTACTCTGCTGCTCCAGTTCTAAGCTCCTTTTTGGATGCAATAGAGCCAGCCACTGCAGACAGGTTGGGGTAACTTGTGAAACACCAAGGCAAAAGCCACTCCCCACCTGGAAGTTACCTGTCAATTAATATTTCCAATTGAAAGTGGATTGCTCTCTTCTCAAAGGCTTCAAGGCTCTAGGCTGATATTTCCACGTGTCCTCTAGGACTCCTCTTGCCATTCCATGACAAATCGACGAATTGAGAGACAGCAAAAAATGACCTGCAATTTGAGGCTGAGACTTCAAACAAAAGAGTGCTTACTAACTGCTGACAGCGCTTAGTCACTTGATAGCTCTAATGTAGACACAACTGGTTCTGTCAAGCAGCCAGCAATCTCACTCAACCAGTCTCTCAGTCAGTCTCTCACTCAGTCTCAGGCTAAATTGATGTGAAATCCAAATAAAAACTTCCCCAGCTTCGGACTAAATAGCCTGGGCTTCAGTAAACGCCTGTGGGGCTTCCCTGTAGATTGGTGATTTAAAATTCATATAACATTTCCTGGAGGGTCCCCCATTTCATTATATGTAAAGAGTGTCCTCCAGACTTCTGAAACTGATTAGCTTCTCCCACAGATATTTGCTTTCAGATGGAAATGAGAAAATTGTTTGGAGAAGATCCGCACTTGTTGATGATTTTCGAACACCACGCCACACCGCGCGTCGGAATGACAGGAAACAGAAGTTGAAACAAGTGTTTTCGACAGTTCTGTTTTCTCGCTAATCTAGTTGTCCATTTGAGCCCGACGCTTCCCGGCTTCCACAATTTGGCGTCAGGTTAAAAAACAAAAGATAGAATTATCCCGCTGAAAAGATTTCATCCGCAGCTTGTCTGAGCTGTGCTGAGAGCGAATTGGAAGTCTTGACACATGTGCTGAGCCTCCTCACATGCTTGGTTCCTGCAGAAATTCACACAAATGTCCTTTGCGTGTACGAATAGCCGAAGAACAGACACATGTCAGAACAGAATGAGAAAAAGATAAATCACCTTATAACGATAAAAGCAAAAATACTGTGGATATTCTAGTAGCTAATCCCTGGACCCAATACACACTTTTATCTTCCACAAAGAGTTATGCGTATTCGTAGTAATATGAAGTTCTTTTAAGAATATTTCAATGAAATAGGACTACATATGTAGACACTTCAATCTCAGTCCAAGAAACTTATTGTCATATATTGAATTCTTATCCTCTAGACTATATATGTATCCTCATTCAACTACCAAGAAAAACCACATGTCTGATTCAGTTTCAGAATACTTCTTTTGGCACACACCAAATGATAGAATGCGAAGAAAAGTCTGTGGAATCAATTACATTTGAACACAAATACATGAATTCATGATGCTAGTTGGTTTCAATGAATCTCCTTGACACAATCCTTTTGGCAATTCATCTAATTAAGTTCTCTTTTTGCATATTCCCTACATTTGTATGACATGATGATAAAGGTCTCTTCATCACGAAACCATTATATCCAAAGCTGTACGCTTTTAATTTTCATTTAGAAAAAGCATTTGAAGATAATGTGATATCATAATGTCATATGGCTTTTTTTGACAGAAACATATACAATTGTGCCATATATAGGCTATAATATCATTCAATTACTTTTAAAATGTATATAATAATCATAAGAATCTTCAGAATGTTGTTTGAGTATTATACATCCAAATGTCTTGACAGTAATTGGCTCCAAAGTGCATCCTTGTCATACACCATTAAGAAGAAAAGTAATTTCCAAGGACCAACAAAAAATCAAATCTCACTTATATCTGAAGTGAAGTATTTTCTCAGATATTCAGAAGTAGTTTCTCAGACATAATAGTCATCCAGAAGAATACAGAACTTTTTCAATAGTATTGAGTGTTTAAGCTGTGTGAAAGTCAGAATGATGAAGCAGATGCTTTTCGTAATCGATAATCCACACCTAATCTAAAGACTGATGATAAACCTAATCCCCTAATCCAAATAGTCTTGAAAACTTCTTTTGGATATAAACGTGCTTCAGAAGGCAGAAAGAGTGAGAAGCGGTTGTAACAAATCAGAGGTATATCCAGTTGCCAACAGTAAGACTGGTTTAAGAACAGATCCCAGCCATACACCATTAAGCCAGTGATCCAGAAGACACTTATCCACCATTCCAGTATATTTTCCTCACTGTCTCAAAGCTCTTAGGCTCTTCTTGCAATTTTCTTGTCTTGGCCTGGCTTCCTTCAGTTTCCTTTAGCTTCTTTTAGCTTCTCCCAGTCCCTCGCTGTTCCTGCCCAGCTCGTTTAACTTTAACCTTTGTGAGGAGGGACAATGGGCAAAAATGGCAATATGGTCACCATGGCAACCGAGCTGCACGATCCGGAAGTGCCTCCAAGTGGAGCATGGCAGTAGTGGCTCCCTCTCTCGGTCCATTAACAAACACACAGGATACAATTGGTAGCACACGGTCTGCACACGATACAGCACCGGAGAACTATTGTTTTCCTTCTGGTAATATACAACTTTCCTCCCCCCAAAAAAATCATCAAGCCGACAATTGGCAAAGGAAAAAACAATTACGAAGGACAAAACCGGAAATATTGCTCTCAGCGGCCCGAGGCATATCCAATTAAACTTCTCCACAAGTTGATTTTTCAATTAAAACAACCTACAGTTATATGAAAGTCAACAGGAATCCTGAGGTGACCAATTACACCAAAATCATTAATTTGATTATAACTTTGGTGTCCAATTAATATGATATGGTAGATAAGCAACTACCATTCCCAGAGGCTGTGTTGAATTAGATCTCATGAATGCCAATGGCATCCTAATGGGTTGGTGTCTGTTAATTGAAATGTCGAATCCCTTGTGTGTCAGTTATCCATCATATCCATGCCACATCAGTATGGCTTCATTTCTCTGATGCCAAATGTTGAGAGGGTTTAAATAAAAATAATGATGGGAAGTTTCTCAGATCATGAGGTGAATTTGCAATCCTTGTTATCCTCAAATACAGGTCCAGGTAAACACATTTGGGTAAACAGTTTAACTGTCTGTGTCCCTAAATTCCCAATGCTGGGGCATGGCCTCCAAACAATGAAATGTGCACAGGAACTCATTCAAAGACAACAAACACACTCAAAGACATGCAGCATGGCAAATGGCATATCATATTCTTGGACCAAACTGCAACCAATGTGCACTGAATTGCTTTCTCAACCTGACACCACTTTAAAGTTGTTGAGAGACACAGGAGTAACAGTCCGTATGGGAACTCATCTGTTGAAGCACAAAGAAGGAGAAAGATGCAACAATGATGGCCTTAATGTGGATGTCAAGTGCCTCACAGAGGATAATCAGAGACTTGACATTACAGGACTCGAGTTCATACTCCAACCAGTACTTGTGCAACTACTTCCAAGTACTCCAGCCAGTACTTGACCCAGTACTTAAGCCAGTACTTGAACATGATCATCTAAGTGCAGCTCAAGGGCTGAAGGGTTGTCCACTGGTTCACCCCTCTGTTTCATCAGGGCTGCACTAGGTAACAAACTTCTAGGAGTTCTTTGTATTCTGTATCCAATTAATCCCCAAAAGACTTAAATTGTTAATGTTTCCATTGGGAAGATGTATGAGTGATGATTTGTCAACAAAGGAGAAGTTGACAAGTGTTTTAACTTTTTGTCCATTCAAAGAATAGCTGAAGTAGTAAAAGTCAGGCCAACATTCCACACTTTGACAATAAAAAGTTGCTAAGTTATTATTAAAATTAAAGGCAGACCTTGGCAAGAAGGTAAAAGACAAGCTGGAAAGCACGAAAACCAACACTAATATGGAGCCATTACCCAAAGATGTTGGGGAGTGCGTTCGCTAATGACAACACAGTCAGTAATGAATCCAGGCACTAATGACAACCCAATTAACTAATCCAGGATTTCTTTCTTTGCAGGTGGTGTCTCGATGATACTTCTGCCTAAATTGTACAATTTGACGTATATCCAAAAAGAAATCTACAACTTCAGAAGTTGACAGATCAACTGACTTGAAGCGAGTCGTACATCCAAGTATTCTTCTAACTTTCAGACGATGCCATGACTCTTCCAATAGACGAATACCGATAGAGATGTTCAGAGATGCTCTGCAGCCAGCATGTGATGAGGAGGAGGCTGGACCACAAGATGCAACCTCATCACCGAACAGTTACAGCACCGGGAGCAGAAAACACACAGAGATGGGGGATGATGCTACAGCTCCCACATGCCTCCACTCAGCAGCAGCAGCAGCAGCAGCCAGATGAGGATGGGAGGAGGCCTGAGGAGGGGGTTGATGATGAGCATCATGCAATACTGTGCACAGCCATGCCATACAGTGGCAATGTCATACAGAGTAGCAAGTGGAGCAGAAAGTAGCACTACTGTAGCAGGTGGAGGGGGCAGACGTCAACCTGCCTATTGTCTTTTGCACGAGGCCCAAATGAGTCTTTTGTCCACATGCTATGTACAGAGACTCACAGAAAGTGGCAAGAACTAAGAAGATGACTCTTTTCCACCACACACAGTATGACTGTATGTATACACTACATAGTCACTTTGGTCCTAAAGACAACACCCTGCCAATGGTACACATCCTTGTGATACACCCTAAAACTTATCCCAAGGAAACTTAGAAAATCTCACAATGACTGCCCAAGGAACGACTGCAACCCAACAACAGACTTTGCCCATGTTTTCCAGAAGAATTGAAATCATTGTTGTCGAAGGGACAACGCAAAAAAACAATATTTCAAAATCTGGTACAGGTTAAACTCTTTCGCTGAAAGTCACTTTTCCATTGCAAGTATGAGCATGATGAGGACATAGGACTCTAGTGTCTGGCAGTACCTCAGTGCACTTACTACAACTACATCCTCAGGTTCATATTACACTGCGATGACTGCATGTTCGTCAGTTCTTTGTACGTGTAAGTCGAACAGTGCATCGGCCTCAGGTAATTGCGATCGATCAACCACTGGAAACTGGCCACTTCCAACAAAACAACCAACTCACAAAAAACCAAAAGAAGAAAAAAGAAAAAAAGTAACCAATCAATAGAAATCAATCTCTAAAATTCCCAATCCTTAAACTTCAAGCCTGGTCAAAAAAACCCTATCACAAAGTAATTTAAATGATATTAATTGATGTACCCAGTACTACCCATTCTTCTGGACAACTTTGATGGACCTCAGAGTCACAAGGACCTTGGCTCCTTAGTCCGTTGCAACAACCTTAAGCCACTAAACTTGCACCTCTGTAGCAGGTTTGCTTGGTGCCTGTGTCACAGTTCCCGAGTGACCTCTTCTTGATTATCTGCTTCACCAAACAACTTCAGTGGAAACACACATGAGATCCTAAAGACATTTTTTCGTCTTTACCTCTAAGCACTCAGAATAGTGACTGTGAGGTGTCCTGAAGCTTAGCAGAGGCTCCCAAGAGAAGCAAGAGGCTCTTAAAGAGGCATGAGAATATCACAAGCAAGAAAAAGACCTGAAAAGGGACCAGAGAAAAAAGACAGAAAGGGCCTAGAGGGACCTAGATGATGAGGAGACGATAATTAGTGTTCCCTAAAGAGTGGAGCATAAAATCAGGTCTCTTTGGGCAAGAAAGTGTATGATATATAATATAAGGAGGTGTGGTGTTGGTGTGGACAGGACTATAAGACCATCAGACAAAGTGCAAGATGATGGCATCAGACTGATGATCAGAGGCACGACCAGGATTATATAATCTTTATATATAATATATAGTAAAGCTAAGTATTCAACTTTAGAACTCTCTCACATAAAGGCATTAGGGAGATTTTTTTGGTAACTTTTCATCAGGTGAATGTGACCATCCTTTCTGTCATAACTTTGAAACTTCTGATGTCTTTACAAAGTTTTAAAGGCAAGCAAAAAAGTCCATCACCTTGAAACTAATAACATTATGCGTAGCCAAACTTGATCATTTAGGCCATCAAGTAGCCTTGGCTTAGGTAGCTTAAGCAGAACGTGCATTTGCATCAGCACAAGATGACCTCAAGACTGAAAGATGCCAAGAGCTTCTCCATGTTCCTTAATTGCTGTGAGGACTAAGCTCATTAGGCTAAGTAGCCCCTGGTAAACAGTCCCACACATATACAGATATGTTTACTCGATATACTGATGCTGGAAGTACAGATATGTCATATCTACAGCTGCCCTTGTCTGAAGCTAGTCCATCCTTTATATAAGTTACAGCAAGCTGCAGGAAACAGGGAGTATACAAGACAATGAGTCAGGAAGGCATACTTGTTGTTGTTCACCGACTTATTAGACAAAATTCTGACAAATAGTGTGCTCTTTTACAATTCCCTGAGAATCTCCAAATCATAATGTGCCAGAATATTGCAAGACCTCATAAAAAAATAGCACCGTAACTTGGAATTGAACTCGGATCTACTACAAAGACACTTTTGACTAGTGTCCACTCCATGGCACTCCCTGCAGAAACTGTACCTGTACAATCAGGCATTTAGACATGCAACTCCAGCTCTAAATTTTGGACGAAAGAAATTGCTATTCCATACAAATTATTTTGTTTTCCTCTTTTTGTCGATTTGTTATTTTTCTCTTTTATGTGTAGAATAACATGAATGATTTCCCCTGTGGAAAACATCAATACTAAAGTCTAATATATCATAGAAATTTTCTTTCTTGTTTTGCAAACCTTTCAAAATTTCCTGACTCAAATCAGTTGTCAGTTAATCTCACTACAATTTGTCCTTTAAAAGAAGTAATAGACACCACCAGCATGAAATATATCTCAAGACTTCTTCAAAGGAATGATTAATTCTTCAAAAAAGAAATTCCCCAAATTAGTCCCCACTAGAAAGTGAATTTTGACTTGCAGCAACAGATTTCAGCAGGAAGTGAAATTTATCTCTATGATAGAAATCCACAGTTCTAAAGGACTACATATTCTGATAAATAACATTAAAAAGTATTTTATGTAAAAAAAAAAAGGAGAAAGGAACAAAGGCAAATGCAGGAAAAGTGTGTAAGTCACATTTATGGAGTCTGATTTACTGTCTGAAGATTGGAATATATTAGAGCTACAACTGTAGGCCTATGTGTCACCATGTGAGCTTGTGACAGTATCACATAGTGTAACATTTGAAACTTTGAGAAAGCTCAAATTATTGAGTAAGATGGTTTTATCTTATTTATTTATTTATTTATAAATATATTTTAAAAGGGTTAATTACTCAGCAAAACAAGCATGCTGTTTTTCAGTAATGCCCTTTAAAATAATATAACAATACACAATAATATATATATATTGTTTTATTGACACAAGAATATCAGTAATGATACATTTGTCAATGTTAGTATTGCGAGAAAACATTGGTTAGTAAAATGTGATAATATTTAATAGTATAAAAATTTTATAAGTATATATATATATACCATAAAAATGATAACTTTCATAAAATAGGACATGTAGGTTATATTACTTAAGGTTCCAGCCACCGTTTACTTCCACTAATCAATCATGTTACATCTAATGAATAGTATATAACAATTTATACCTAGTTATCAAAAATATAAATATGTTTAAAAAGCGATTTTCCAGACAAACAACTAGGAATAATAAATAATAATACAGTGCATACATTCATTTTCAACATTGATATCATAATATCTGTCAATAATCATAGTGAACTAAAAATAATAGGCCTGTAACCACTTTAGAGACAAAGCATCAAAAAGCATTCACATCTATATAGTATATTCATATATAGTATATTCATTACTTTTCAGCATTTATGTATAATAATATCCCTTAATAATCATATTCTTTTGCAAGCTAATACAATTGTCCATTTTTCAGAATGTTCATGATATATTATTTCGGTCTAATGTACACGATGGTGTCATAAAGAGTTTGCAGTTATAATCTTGCAAAATGTCATCAAGAATATTTACAGAGATTTGCACAATAAGTGTATATTGTAAGTAAAATGGTGTATCAAAATTATCTATACATTGTAACATAACTCATGTGAAGGTAGGAGATGTTCTGTTATACAAAAAATAATAAAACAATGTGGTTCAGAAGAACCTAAAAATCAATAACAAATGATCAATGTAAATAACTGACCAATATGGCAGTCTAAAATTCATGAAGTGTTTACATTCCTTTTTAGGTTTCTTTTGAAACCATCAATATTACTGATTTCCTTTGTGTCACTAGGCAGGTTATTCCAGGTTGCACTATTTCAGAGAGGAAGACTATTTGTTTGAGCTAACATAGCTTGTTGTTTTCAGTTATGATAATCTTTCTGTTGTCATAACTCAAAACAACAAGCTTTGTTAGCTCAAAGGAATTGTGCAACCATCTCACTCGATCATTTAAGCTGACTCAAAATTCAAATTTTACAGTGCACAGACTACTTCAGCTATGACAGGATAAGTTGACACGTTCTGACTGTAAATATTCAGTTAACACGACAATCATTAATCTTAACCTATCTAACTGCTTCAGAATACTATTCAACATGAGACAGTATATATTCTCAACTGGTGTCCTTAACTTCTGGAACCGCAGTTGCTCCACTCAAGTTCAAACCAGGTTACATCGGAATAGAAAGTTGAGCTGTACTTTAAAAGAAGCTGTTGTCTGGTATTTCGGCCAGTCGTCTGGTATTTTAGGCAATAACAAGTAGCTAAGCACAGAGCCAATAAGAAAGAATTCTTAGAAAGCTGCCGACAAAAATATCATTATTAGGATTTAGGAAAAGGTATCTCAAAAGGAGTCACAGAATAAGGATGCATCATGAGTGGTCTCAAAAAAATATAAAAAAAGTTGTCATCTAATAAGGACATCTGTGATGGACAGTCAGTGTGGTCAGTGGTAATCATAGGAGATGGGAAGGAGTGGAGGACAGAGTCACACAATTGTTACAGCAAGGGCATGAGAATGCCAGAAAGGACAAAAATGATAGATAGACACTCAATAAGAGCAGAATATAACAGAAATGAAAGAACCAGAGGGAAGAAGAAGAATATGCCAAGCAAGGCACTGCTAGTCAGACACACGAGAGTTTCAGCAACTTGCTAAAAGAGGCCAAGGCCTCAAGGCCTATACTTTAGCATACTTTGGCATTTTTTGCAACAAACTGATTTAAAATTAAAGACCAAATTAATTTGGATCTCCAAAAATCACAATCACCGAAATTATTAATTTTTAAATTTGCATGACTCTGACATGCAGCAACGCCTTGGAAAGCAAATGTGACTCCTTAGCATATCGGCGACATTTTCTGCCCTTTGCGCAGTGGATGTGGGTTCAAACCCCACTCCGGCCATGTCCAACTTGTCCATAGGTTATCACTATAATGATTGGTATGATGGCCTCTCGATGTGGTGAGCACCGGTGAACAGGTTTATCTGGAATGGGTGCTATATGTGTGAACTCCCCATGGACTTCAAGCAGATCAACACAATTCCAGCTAAACTTCACTTATTACAGATATCTTATAAGTGTGCCATGTTCCATGTGAATATATGCCCAGGTGATGTCAGTATTGCAATACTGACATGATGAGTGACATCACTATTGGCACTCCAAGCTTGAGTGTTGATTCCAACTGCTACCAACAAGTCCGGTTTATGGGCTAAGTGTGAATGACAATTGATTAATCTGCATTCATCGGTATGGTTGTTTGATTCAGTTGGAGCAGGTGAAACTGATATGTTTGAGCCACTTGCTTGATCCATCATGGACATTCATTGTGTCCTGTTGTGAAATTTGTCACTGAGGGCAGCACCTTGTGGCTTTTTAGCCTTTTAGGTGAGATCTGCACTAAAGAAACTGTTCAGAATCGATGATTGGAATGGGGATGATGGGCAGATTTTTCTGAAGTGAACGTGGCGGTGTTGCATGGACAGACCAGAGGACGAGAAATGGAGGGGGGGGGGGTAGTTGCTCCCCAAAAATTTGGGAAAAGGCCAGACAAGGAGGCTAAGAATTCGATCATCAAATAAACATTATTGGAAATCAGTGATAAGGATGCCCCCAAGCAAAACTCCCCCGCCCCTTAGGTCTTAAATTCTGAATGGTTCCTAAGTATATTATTTTTGCCAAGACAGAGCAGCACACGATAACCTCTCAGACCAACAAATGAATGTGAGAGTAAATGAATTTGTTTTGTTGTAAAAGTGCTAAAACTGATAGCAGTTATACACAAAATCCATGCATTATATATAGCTGGATATTGTAACTTTAAAAGGGCATGGCACACTTATACGAAATCTGTAATAACAGTAAGCTCGCTTCACTGGTAAATTTTAACTCGTTTTGAGTTCTTGACAGATTCAGGCAGCGAAAGGTGGTATTTTTAACCATTTCTCAAAAGGCACATCAGGCAGTTTTGGACAGCTGCTCAGCCCAAAAGGCTAAACACAGTTTTCTTTTTACCAACCCCACTGACAACAGAGATGTTCTGCAGTGTTGTTGAACTGTTGGTCTGCAAAATAAGCAGCTGCTTGACCTCTCTCTGACCAGTGCTCTGAGCTGACCCAACACTGCCACCAACAATAGACCCTAATGGAACATCTTTGGGACATCCTTAGAACGTCCATAGAACAGCTAAACATCTTTAGGAGGTATTCAGAACAGATGACAGGCCAGAAAACAAGAGCAAGGCGACAGAAACCATCTTCTGAATTCTCAACATCGAGACATATGACATTTTGTGTTGATAGAATGGCCATGTAGAAGTGGGCAAATATCTTGCATGCTGCCATCTTGAAAATGTGAAACAAGGAAGGTTGGTTGTAAGGATCACAGTAAAATTTGAATTTTGAGTTAAATTGAATGAGATTGTTGCACAATTCCTTTGAGTTAACATAGCTTATTGTTTCAGGTTATGATAACGGACATATTATCATAACTTAAAATAACAAGTTATATTTGATCAACAAAATTGTGCAACCATCTCACTCAATCGTTCAAGCTTACTCAAAAATTCCAACTTTTACAGTGTATGTAATGATGCAGCTGGTAAGCCTTAAATATCAGGAGGTAAAGATTATAACTATTTCTAAATCTATGCTACTTTGCTGTGTCACTGTGGGATATTTTGCTTGTCCACCATAAGCACTGAACTGATACAAGAGAAGCACTCATTCTCACTCATTCTGCAGGAAAAATACGTGGGGCATAAAGAAGGAGAATCTCAGAAAAGAAGATGGTAAGGAGACTCCTCTTGAGAGAAAGAATGGCGCAGGTATTTGAGACAGTTCATCATTGTCTCTTACATTGTCTCTGATGGATGGCTCTGGAGATAATGAGTCTCTTTATGAGTCTCAGGGAAAGAGCCAAATACATCCAGATTTATTCTCAAGCATAAAGAAAATGGGAACTATAGTCAGTTGAGGAGAAAAATAGGTCCATGTCAAATTGTAATCTATCTGTATAAAATAGCAGCATTGTTGGGGCAAGCAATACATATCCAAGTTTTAAATGGATTCGGGAATATTTTACCCTCCCACATAAAATCATCTGAATAGAGCTCAAGTCACAGACTGAAATAAAGAACCAAACAGATTTATATAAATGAGTTATTATTGAGTATGAGCTGATACATTTGTGATATTTGTAGTACAATCATACATTATATAATCTAGACTGAAGAGATTCAGGACTTTTCTAATCGATCTTCTTTCTTTTTTTACTAACAACAAGGAACCTGATTTTATTATCACGTATGATTATCACTTGATCAGCTGATTGAGTTACATTAAATGTTGTGATTTGTGGGACATACAATATTCTTCATATAAGTATTTTTACTATTTCTATATGACACAGTCACTAACTTGATATATATCATCTTATATCATATGGCTAGCCGAAATACTGGCTTCTCATTGGCCGACAGCCGTGCAATATTCTACGATATTGCACGCATTATATTGCACGCTCATTTTAACATCTAAGAGATTGGACGGACCTGAGAGGAAGCACCCCGTTTGAGTGCTGCTGCAGCCACAAGCAGACAAAACTTTTGTGTTTCTCAATTTTACTAAAAAATCAATTGCACAGCAACGGAGGAAGATAGAAAGCTGGTTTTTGCGGCAAAAGATGCGCTTATTTCCAGGCTAGTAAGATATCAACTTTTAGTCCTATTTATATTATTTGTTTGATCAGGATAAAGCATTAAGTGGCAAAAAAATCGCATTTTTGCTGATTTTTTAGTGACTTTGTTGTGTTTAGAGGTAAAAAGTCTGCTATAAAGTTGTTTTTTTAAATCGAAAATTAAATCGATCATCAAGCATATCATTTTTGGAATCCGAAAGTGTAAACATTTTTTTGGTGAGTGAAATAGTTATCGATTTCTGATGAGATACATTTTAAGTATGTGGTTAAAAAGAAACACAAATTCAGTCTTGCAGCAACACAGCATTGTTGTTAGTTTTAGAAAAAAGTCACTGCACAGCACTGAAAATAGATAGAAAAATTACTGTGGTGGCAAAAAGATGCATATTTTAAAGGGCTAAGTGGACATCAACTTTTTTTACTGTTTATGTTATTTATTTAATCAGAATAAAGCATTAATTGGCCGAAAAACAACATTTTTCTCCCATTTTCCAGTGACTTTGTTGTGTTTGCAGGTCTTTTAAGTCTGCTACAAAGTTAAAAAAAAAATTTAAAGAAGACCCATCATCAAGTGTATTATCTTTGGATTCCAGGGGCACAAAACTTTTTTTTGTGGTAAAATAGTTATTGAATTTCGACGAGATACATTTTAAACATGTAATGCAGGTCAAAAGAAACACAAAAAGAGTTTCGACATCAGAATCGTAGTCCTTTCCTTGGCATTTGACACAAAAAACCATATGATATAACAGTTATTGCACATCACCTCGTGCAATATCAGTTTTTATGGCACCTCGGTGACTAATATTGCACTCGGGCTGCGCCCTCGTGCAATATTAGTCACCTCGGTGCCATAAAAACTGATATTGCACTCGGTGCTGTGCGATAACTGTATAATATAATATGCCAGGCCTAGCCAGCCCTGCAAATGTTTTCTCTGGCCAAAATGTAATAAAAAGAAATATCAAAGTCAACAATGGTCGGTGAAACAAACACAACAATAAAGAAACAGAGAATACAGTAAACATATATGATAAACACACTCCAAAATAAGAAAAAGAGAAATACTGAGACTTCTAAAAGCCATTTAAATGTCAATGTACTTACTCTTTCATATAATAACACTGCGAGATTTCGTCTTTGGGGTAGGACAACATAATTGGAATCTCATGTCAGCTCCAGGCTGCCATTAACATAACATATAGAAGGTAAGAACTACATGTAAAATTACATCCAGCGTACTGAGCAGATAAAGGAGTCAAAGATCAAGGAAGAACCAGGTGCAAACAGATAAGTTGATATATGAGTTCAATAAAATCAGCTAACCTACATGTCCTCATTCAAAATACAAACATGGGACAGTGCTGCCATAGAAAATTTAGAAACACATGTACATGTGTCGCCAACACTCACAACAAAATGGAAGGTAGGGTACATTCCCGTACATGTATATAATTTTTTTTATAAAAAGCCTTCTAACACAGAAGGAAGACAATTAGATACAAATAATAGTCTACTACTATATGTCACATGATTTATTGTTTTAAAAACACAGTCAATCTCTATTCTAAGTTCACATGTATCATGTTCCTCTGCTAAATTACAGTACAGTGAAATGAAATATTAAACTTTTGGCAGTCTCTTTTGGCTATCATTTTTTGAAAGAAGATTGTATCAAATTAAAGTATAAAGTATGTCTTGTGTATTCTAAATTGGTAATAGAAAAGATTTTAGTTTTTTTTTGTGACTGCTTCAGTGACTGTCCTCTCACTTATTTGTCTCCTTCTTTTTCTTTCTTCTATCCATTTTTTCTCTCTCCCACCTCTGCCAAACCTGCTTTCTGCAGTATATCTATCTCATGTACATTTGACATTTCTCCAGTCTGAAATACTGTCAGGAAAACGCTAACAAACATTAGTACATGAAAAATCCACTAGAGGAAGATGTTGTAGCAAGTCAGAGCAAGGTCATAGCCACTAGGTGGAGACAGCGATCATTCTTGAGCAAATACCAGCAAAGAAAACTGCAATGCTGTGTCAGGGAGCTGACAGTGTACAGAATGGTTCACAAAGCCTTTCAGTGGCTGGCAGCCACAATATCGAGTGAGGAGAGTCATTCACATCAGTTTCTAGCAGCAAAGGGTTTTTCCATTTTGCTTTTCTCGCCTGCTGCAGGCCAGTGCAGGGAAATGATGTTTGTCACGAGACTAGAAACATAGCAAGCTCTGCAGAAAATGACACTTCAGCTGATAGCCAGGGGCCAGGGCAAAATGCTGCAGCAACTCAATGTGTTAGCCTCTAAATCAAAGGCCCTACTTACAACAACTAGGGTTGGTGCAAGCATGGTCCAGTGGTGTGAGAGTTTGATAATAACCACAAAAATATGGACAAAGGCAACATAAAATAGATCTACACTTATGTATCTAAACGTAAATATCTATACAACCCAATTTTGGCATGATCATGTATGTACAACAATTAACTTCCTTTCTTTCTTGGAATATGAATTGCATCCATCAGGCACCATACATCCCTGCACACTGAATGACATGGCTTGCAATAACAGTCCACACAGAGATTCCAAACCCTGCACCAATTGATTATTTTAACAATGTTAACCCAAAGGAGATTTTAAGACAATTGAGCCTGATCAAGGAGGCATTCCTATAGGCCAGTCCGATGTACAATGTATGCTTACAGAATGCAGACCATACAGCTCAAAATTCCAACAGGTGTGCTGTGGCATACTGCCATACATGCCTAAAATAACCGAGGCTATAAAATGTGCAGTACTTCACCAAATACAAGTTTTCATTTGAATAATCCTGTCCTGGATTATATTTCACTATCAGTATCGAGACCATATCTGAGATAGATCTATGCTACAGGTACATTGCAAATTGCAGCTACCTCAGTGTACAATAAACAAGCCAGCAGACTTGCATTGAAATATTTTTAAAGCACGTCATTCAGTCGGCCGTCCTATTGGATATATATGCAAATGTCTATTATTGCAGGGACTAAGAAGCCTCGATTTGTTACTTGTAGGATTTAGCAAGAACTAGGAAGCTGAACAAGGAAGCCAGACTTGGATGCTTCGTCTTAAAGCTAGTACAAGACAAGAGCTGTTGCAGGAAGTAGAAAAGAGAAGGGGGAAGACAGGACGACCTTGAGGCACCCGAGCCAGCCACAATAATGCAATCCCAGAACACAGAACAGTCTGCAGTGGTAGAGTAGTAGGCCGGATCCCTTGCCCAAGTTGGTCTGGACTGTTATTCTCCATATTAAATAGCAGCCACCCCACAATACAACTGTATAACAACATCCAACAAGATTGATTATGGAGAAATGGACGTTCTTATAAAAATAAGACTCCATACAAAGTGGGCAGGGTTATACTAAGGAGATCAAGCAAAGTTAGTTTGTGTCTGGCTGCAAAAACTACTTACAGATAAGCCTATTGTAGGAATAGTATAGAGAGTGTATGTAGCCTTCCCCATATATAAGCTTAGTAATAACTTTATAAATATACAATAAATATACAATACATGCCAGTACTTTTAAGCCTGGTGTAGTTGCATAGAAACAGCCTATTTAGAATATCCTCATATTTTCCACTTTCGCAGAGAATCAAGTATTTTTTATGTTATGTTATTATAATAATTGTATTTGTCTAAGTTGGTGCATATAAGCTAATAACATAAGCAAACCGCCAATGTCAACATATTTATTACAATCAGTTCTAAAATACAGAATTTAGAGATGCTTTAAAGTAGCATTTCATTATGCCAACAGAGCAGAGTAAAGCAGGGATATTCTAGTCCTTCACCTAATTCCATTAAACTGGCACACACAACACAGAAAAGCATCGCACATATTATAACATGAAACAGAGCACCACTCTTCAGTATCATAGAAATTACTTACAATAATAGTAAAACAATCTACGATACACTTGGGGAGGCGTGACACCATAAATATTACTTTTGAGCCCCTGGGTGTAATAAATATTGGGTTGAGCAAAGATAACATTGACTTTGTGGCATCACTCCCCTGCGGGTGGTACTGGCTGTATTTATCTGCGGATGACACTGTTTGCTTGGCTTAAAATTAAAATCATTTTTTTGGGCATATAAACCTATTATAGAGTGCTAAATTAACACTGTATATGTAGCAATTGATAGTTCTTCGCAGCAAATCCACGTACAATTGTGAAATTGTGGAGATATAGCAAAGACATTAAAATGTACGGGTAATAATGAACAAAATCAGAAGTTCATGACTTGTAACCAATATTTGACAAAATGTGTATGACCCTATACAAAATCAAAGTATTTAACTTCAAAATACCAAGTGACGCTAGTTTAAAGATTAAGCATGAAATTATGTTGATAGTCCCTTGAACTAGTTGCATTTTAAAATGAATTTTGGATTCAGCAAACCATATGATTCAGGCACTAAAACTTGGAAACAGAACATCAAGGTCCTTGTTTTCAGTCCCTGGTTAGACCTTATATCCTCCTACATACATACATATATAGAGAGAACTAGCCTGTCATTCATTCATCTTTTGCATTCTGTTTTTATATCTGCTTGAAGTGCCCCCTCCAGACCACTAAATCATTGCCTGGTCAATTGAATACTTAGCTGAGCACATAGTGCCACATACTGCCCTCTTCTGTGTGGTATTAAAAATTGGCAAAACTGTGCTTACTGGTGCCCTCCAGGACCCTATACAGTGTGTATGGATATGATACAAGTCCAGTGCTCCCTTACACAAGGATATATCCCAGTGCATTCAAGGGTTCCACAGTGCACCAATGGTGGCCATAGCTGATGTTGGAGCAGGATTGTAAGTTATGGCTACAGGGGACAGTCCTCAGGGAAATATGAGTGATTACTTGGAAAATCGACTGACAAATGGAAAAACTGTTCAAAACAAATTGGGATGGATTCCAGTCGGACAGAACTAACATAACAATGAATGAAGCAACCCAGATGAACACATGAGATGAATACATGAGGTTATGATGTATGTTGCAAATACCACATTGCAAAGCCACTAGTAAAATATACCAGAACAGCAGTAGCTGCTGGAAGTTTAACTAATTTCTATTTGCAACATTTTTCACTGAAGTATTGCTATAATGTTGTCAAGCAACATCACATTGATTCAGCAATTCATGACAGAAAGTAAGTAAGGTTCCCCACAATATAATAACAATATACTTGCACTGTTAGTAAACTATGGAAATATTGAGCTCTACAGAAAGGCAAGTCAACCCTGGAAGTTTATCTCATCCCTCAAATAATTAATATCACAATTTTTTTTAAACCAAGCGACTGCGGCAGAACATTTTGTAAGATTCATTAATCTGAAATAACCTGAAAAATCCTGAAAACTACACACAACCTTTTACAGAGTGGAAAACAACATGATTGTATATACTGTAACAATGGCTATGCAAGGGACCCACTACAGCTGTATGTACACTTTGTAGGAAACCTGGAGCCTGTGCTACTGTGCTCTGGGCCAACAGTCTGAAGTTGAACAGACAGTATGGAACAGCAGATCAATCAGGTCCAGGGAAGGAAGAAGAAAAATGTGGGAAATCCACTGCAATGGAGCGAATGGACCAGACTGGCATTGTGCACATATGGTATCATGTATACAACTCTAAGAAACTGATATTTTTGATAAATGCTTAGACTTACAAGACAATTTATTCCAAAATAATTTTCATCCACAGCATATATGGCACATAAAAACAGACCTATAAATACCATAAATAAGAGTATTCCACCAAAAAAAGAACCCAGGTTGCAGATAAAAAGCACACAACACTCATAATACCATCAAAGTGGTATCTAAGGTAGGGAAGGCTTATTCATTTTGGTCCTCGTCTCTTCAAAGGCTCATAGATACCTTTTTAAGAGGCACTAAACCATTTTGAAGATATGCTCACTAATAGCAAAGAAAGATGTGGATGAGTGTTTACAATACATGAATATGCCTACTCATGTTTAGGAAAATTTGAAGAGTTTTTCAAAATTTCTCCAACTGCCCTTTTTGCCATTTCTTTTGTCTTTTGTTTTATTTCCGTTTCAGTTCTGTGCCCTGTTTGGACAACCTTCCACATTTAACCTACTTTTTGGCCTCCAAAAGCTAAATGGTCTTTCAACAACTCTTTTTCTGGTTTTCTCCATTTCTGTGTCATTTTTTGTTTCCACTTTGCTTTGATCCAAATTTGCTGATGTTTGGAAATTGATTCCATTACAAATTGCCTGATTTCTGTAAAAACCAATCAAAGGCCGCCAATTGCAGCCAATATTCCCAGCCTAAAAGTGCCTATATTCTTTATTGGCCGGGATTATAAAGTGGAATTAAGCTCAAATATCACATTTTACCACCCGAGGGAGACTCAAGTGGATTATTCCTGAAATTAAATGGATAGCTAAAGGCTTTATCCTAAATGAGAAATTATGTCAATAAAGAATTCATGGAATGAAACGTGAATATGAATTGTCCCAATTAGCAATCGATCAGGCTAAGGCAGTGAATCTAAATATTGTAGCATGAGATCATTGCTGCTGAGACATGAAATACAATTAATTGACCCAAATTGATTTCTTTGGCATCTAACCCAGTTTTGCTAGAGATGATAGGATATGGGGATTCGACAGGGATACCAGGACAAACCTGAAACTACAAGATAAGCAGGGTTGATGAAAGTACACTCTAAAAAATGCAAAACCAACATGGATTTTTAAAAAAATCCATGTTGGTTTTTTGCATTGAAATTTGGTTTTTCAAAAAACCATTTTGAATCTAAAAAACCAATTTTGTCTGAAATTTTTTAGAGTCTAACATAGCAGAGAATGTAGAGGAATAACACAACAAAGCAAAATACTTTTAGAAATACCAGAATTTAATGCATTTCATGCAAACTATTACAGCATATCACCTTGGGGCGAACATGCAAAAAGACAGCTCCACGTTATAACTTATACCAGAAAATGTTAAAATGACCTTCGCATCATCCAAATATAAATTTTCTTTATGTATTTTATAATCCACACATTTCAAGTCATTTTCGAATTTTGCTATATAGCATAACCTTGAGGTGGTGGCAGCTACATTCTATGCACACAGAACCATCACATTGTCAGAATGTACATATTGCTTCATAATCAACATTAGTAATGCCATGGAATGAAATAACTACATCAATGTAGCTTACAGCTCAAGCTGGAGAATCTAAAGCATTTTCATGTTGTACACGTAAAACAGGTATGAAGCCAAGTGCATTCTCTCAGATGAACTTACAAATTCCTCTCAAGTGTATAAATACACGCAGATGTGAGTGAAGCACAGATTTTCCAGATAAGATACAGCATATTGGCAGTTCCAAAATCCATAGAGGAAACAGAGAAATGCATCAGATCAAAGAGACAAAGAATGTCAATTCAATGAATCTGGAATTCTGAAACAAAGCCCTCCATGTGCTGCAAAGTTTATTGTTAACCACCTGTGAACTGAAATTGCAGTATGGGTGGCATTAGAATGGTCACTGTGGCTACTCTTGGAGAATGGCTATTTTGGCTTCCAGCAACAATGGTAACGGAGGCAACGCCTGCTGTTTAGGCTAGAGTGACTTAATGCTCAAAGCTGGACAAGGCTACAGACAGAAAGTCTGAGAAAGACCAGAGTCCCTCCACAGAGTGAAAAGGAGTAGCACACATAACATCTTAGGTAACTAATGTTGGAAATCACTTATTATAGTGATAATCTGATGAAAATGACCAATCACAATTACGTGAATATTAACCACTGTTACTTTTGAGGACACACATAATATTTAAGAGTCACTCAAAACAAGTCTCACAGTGGAAGCATACATCTGGCTTAAACATGCTCAATTGTGTATACCTAGGGTAAACTTGTCCTGCACTCTAAAAAATGTCGGGACAAAATTGGTTTTTTAGATTCAAAATGGTTTTTTGAAAAACCAAATTTCAATGCAAAACCAACATGGATTTTTTAAAAAATCCAAGTTGGTTTTTTGCATTGAAATTTGGTTTTTCAAAAAAAAAATTTGAATCTAAAAAACCAATTTTGTCTGAAATTTTTTAGAGTGTGTCAAGAGAACACCAGAAGAACATATTCAGCTTATCACTATATCAATTTACCATTTCAATGATTTCATGCAGTACAAACATGTGCATCAGCCATGGGACATAACACCTGTCTATTATGGAACCAAAAAGAGAGAACAAAAAAAAAGAATACATGGACATGTATGAGTAGAGGAGCAAAAAGAATGGCTCTCCACCATGCCAACATGCTGATTCATATTTCTATCAAAATGTGAAACAATAGCAATGCCACATTTCTACCTGCATCACATGTTCAACAATCTGTCTGCCATTGTCCAAGTATATTTTTCTCCTCTTCTGTCATATATAACATTTCAATTCTGTTGTAGAATGTGTAGGGAAAAGGGAATTCGTCTACATCATTGTTCCAATATGATTTGTCGCAATTTGTTGCGTCAAAGGTAGATTGTCAACATTTAGTATCAGAAATTACATTTATTAATTGAGAACTTGCTATTGTGCCGTTTCGTTTTCAATTCAAGTAAATCGTTCAATAATAAAATAAAATCATATTACAATATGGTATAATAATATTATATCGATCACATTTCATTTTCTCCTTCCTAAACCTCAGTGACCCTCACAATATTAATAATTTTATTGTCAAATTTCTTCCCAGACATGGCTCATATTTCTTAATATAGAATTACTTTAACCACTGTGCCAAGGCTTGGTAGCTCTGACTTAGACTGTCCTACTTCCCATCTTATAACACATTTCTTTTTATTATTCCCATTGTGACCAGCAGTCTGTTTCAGCTTCTTCTTGGTCTGCTGCCAATGTTGCTGACACAAGCATTTTGTCAAGACCAACAGTTGCTACTGCTAACTGTGACTCCCTCCCAGACAGCAAGGCTTGCAAGCCAGGCTGTAATAAGCTGTGCCAAGGCTACCACAAGACAAAGCACCCTGGGCCACCCCTCGGGCCATCCCCGGGCTAACCTAAGACACTGCCATGCTTTCCCCCAGGTCTAGATGTCCCAGCCTTGTCTCTTTTCCACCTCAGGCCAGTATGTTACAGGCTTTTAGGCCGAATGTGGGGCCAGAATGTTGGGCCAGCATGTTGGGCCAGAAAGTGTTGCCAGAGTGTTGGGCCAGCCTGACCAGTGACCACAGAGGCTCACAGAGGGGCGAGTGCACCAGGTTAGACTGCAAGGCCGCCCTGGTTTTCTCCTTTTTCTTCGTTTTATCTTCAGGGTCATCCTGTCTGCTGCAACAAGCAGGTTCACTTGTTGAGTTACATTACTCCAGACTACTCTGACTAGACTGAGAGGTCAGTGTGTCTCAGACAAAGTCAGGCTGGTAAATATCTGTTGTCCGACTAACAGGAATTTGTATCATATTGAATGCTAGCATATTCTTAAACTACTTGATCACACAGTTTGTTAAAAGACCCTGACAGGCCAGTTTTAATAAAGGAGATTAGGGTGTTTGGCAAGCCAATTAAGCATTTCTATTCAATTCAGCACAGACAACTCCAGCCTTCAAAAGTAAACACTCTGACCTGTTGCGCTACACCAACAACAAAAAGTTCTTGCCCCTCTTAGCCTAATCACTATATTTACAGCCGCATCTAATACACCAAATATTGAGCACCAATCATCGTCAGAATTGAAGTGACATGCTGTTAAGTTCAGTAATTACAGTGGCATGCCACATAGATCTATTTATTGTAGACCATCTTTGACTTTGTCCATTCTTTTGTAGTACACATTGTAGATTCTTATAAGATTCATCTCCATCCACAATTCCACATACTGGTATATGACTTCACCTGAACTACAATGTCAGCTAGGCTATATACATCAGAAGCAAAAGCAAGCTCTCCAGAATTTCTTCTTTCTTTTTCATTTCATTTTGTCTTTTTTTACTCTCCAATGTCATGACATATACCATGACTTGAGTGCACACTAATGCAGTATATATCCTGAAATGGACCCAAATTACATTATGGGCAACTGATACTCCTGCGGGCCTTCACATCTGGAGCCATGGAATTGCAAAAAGTACATTTGTGAAATTAGATTACAGTGACTGTGTGAGAACTTTCAATATCATCAGCACCAACACGGGTCACCTTGGTTGTGGAATTCCATAAGTTTTTCACAATACCAAAAAGGGTTGCTGACTGTTTATCACACGAATAAACTCTTAATGCCCAAAGAGCAAGGCAACTGGCACACAGGCAAGCTGAATAAGTTGAACCAATAAACTGGTCTAAACAAGCTTTACTCTTGAATGCTTTGGTTTCTAGTCAAATAAATTCTAGAATGCAAGCCTGTAGAAAGTGGTGGGGATTATAATTTATTATTTTGTAGTTTTAAGCGTAATTTGTTCATCAGCGCGAGAAAGTCATATTATTTCATCAGCAAAATAGAAAATAAGTTATAAGCTGATAAATATTCATCGCATCTTTCACTCAAAAAAACATTCTTCAAGTGTATAATAGCCATAATCAGAGAGACACACATTACCAAAACTCAGTAACTCACAATTACACTACTTGTATGCCACCTCACCTAACTTCAAGGACAGATGCAAGCAACCATTATAGTCATAGAAAGAGGGAAGGGCAGGGGAGATGAGGCAAGTTAAGCCAGAGCACGATTCCCCCCACATCCACGTGTTGCAACAGCTATAAATGCTGAATTTAAGAGGAGCCACGTGGAATAGCATTAATTGACACATAAAACTACTGTTAGGAGGAGAGAGGGCTAACCTCGGCTTAAAGGTCCCAAATAGTGTTGAAATATACATTGGTTGTCCAAAATACACAAAAAATTAACTTTTACTCATTCAATACTCAGAAAAAAGAAGTTTTCATCAGCTTTTCAGAAACACATTGTATCTTATTCCCAGCTCAACGCCAGTCTCAAGAAGTCTCAAGATAGAAAGCTGTTATCATCCTGGATTCATCAATGTCTACTTTATAATCATGTCAGGCAACTGCATGGTATCTTTGAGAAAATCAGATCTTCTAATCTTTATATCTGTCAACTACTGTCATGAAAATTACATTTCTTTTCAGTGAGAAATTGACTGAAAAAAAGAAAGATATGCCAATTCACAACCTGCAGAGAATATTCAAGAAACTGATTTTAATCATCATAACCTTAATCCGCAGCCAACTTTCTTAATCATGGAGGAAATTTATAACGAACACACCCACGCGAAGAAAACTGAGCCCAATTAATTTATGGCGTTCTCGTGTATCTCCAGATACATGGAAAATAACTATCAGGACTGTCAATAATTCTGTGTCGTAATGAACAACATATTCCTGACATTATGTACCAATCAAAGACCTTATGGTTAGGTATAAGACATGTAACTTCAGTCGATAGCCACGCAGCACATGTGTGAATGTGTAAGTTCAGGATTCACCTCATTTTGAAGGGATCCCTTCGCCCCTGTCTGTCACTCCAATACTAGATCTACCTACAGCAGCACCAGAAACATGAATTCATAAGAAAAAGTATGATTTTTACATTTCCAAAGGAACTTAGATATTAATACGATGATGACGATCACATTCTCATTCAACTTCATTACTTCCTGAGTACAGGTTTACAGGGGAAAAACTCCATCTACATGTCAAGTGCACTGCCACTACCAAAGGTAGATGAGAGTCAGGAAACACTTGACATATCCAAACAAAATATAGGGACCTGTGTTGTTGTTGTTTTTTTCTGTTGGATCCCCCTCCTTTCGTATTACATATTCCAGGCAAACCGAGCCCAGCCAACCAGAGACCTATACATCATATTATGGAGAAAACATAGACAAAACAGATCATGGCCATGAAATAATGATGTGGTCTAGCAGCAGACAGCCTCCTTTTTAATGGAGGTGTGTACACATCTCCATTTATGCAGTCACACAAGAGAATGGGAAGTTTTGGCGGGAAATTTGAAATTTGAGCATTTTCAGAACGTCTTTTGGGCCCTGACTTAGCCATTTTGTTTGGAGGTGTTTGGTGTCAAGTCATGCACTTAGCTTGATTATAGAGCATGCATCTGGCATAGGAATGAATCGCAGACATGTTGTAATTTGGATGTGTCTTCCTTTACAACCTGCTTGGATCCACTGCAGGCAGCATCACACATAGCCGTATTGGCCTATGTGCCTGAACTCTGGTACTTGTGTATATGATATTTTGCACATGAATGGGTCTTACAGCATATATGTGCCATTTGGTGTTCATATTTAAGCAATTGGTACAGTTTTTGTAAAATATTGAAAATTTAAAAAAAAATTATTTTTTTTTTCGTTTCCCGAACAGAAATCCGAAAAGGTTATACCTATTGGCATGAAAATCTACCATAATATGCATTAAATACCCTCAATGTGCCTTTTGGGGGTCTAAATGCTCGTTCAAAAATTAATAACAGCAAATTCAGCAAAAATTTGGAAAAAATGTAATTTTTTTCAATGCTCCATAATTCCATCTATTTTGGAGTTAGACCTCTGAAATTTTGCATTTAGATATCTTAATTATACCTCTTTAAAAAACTTAACTCATTTGGAGGGCCATTGGGCCAATCTGATAAAATTTTAATAAAAACCAAAAAAAAAGGAAAAATTAGAATTTCTGATATTTTTCTCAAATTTTGGCTTATCGCAAATTTATGCTGGTGAATAAATTGGTAGACTTTACAAATATTTTGGTTAAACATATTTCAGTAGGCCTAAGTTTTATAGCCATATATAGTTTAGTGTTAACTTTTGTGTTGGAACTTAGTTTTGTCAGAGTCCATTGGATATTGATGGATGTCAGTAACATTGTATCCAGTGTTCCATACTGGGACAACTAATTCTATTAGTGGATCGTGTATGTCTAAGATTCCCAGTCTTCTCATCTCATAATCACATGATGGTCTCTAAAATGATTGTGTAGCTTCTTCCACAAAAAGGAGGTTGAGCTACCTGGCAGATGACAAACATTTCCATGCATCATTTTAAAGCTCTTTCCAAGTTCTTTAATGAAATGTATTCAATTTTATGTATTAACTATGCCACATGGCCATTTTGTGGCTTGAAAATGGATTATCTGTAAAAATTCTGAAAATTAGCTCACAATATCTATCGAAGATAGAGGAGGAAATAGAAGAGTACAGGGAAAGAGAGCTAAGAAAGTGTAACTTAATCCTGCACAATGTGCCTGAGTCAAAGAACGAAACCACTCAGGGAAGGAGAACAGAAGATACTAGCATGATAGAAAGAATACGACGACAGATAAATGCTGTACAGCTCCAGATAGAAAGCCTCACCAGACTAGGAGGACGACCAACAGGGACCAAACCAAGAATGATAAAACTGGTGGTCAACTCAGTCCAACAGAAGAGAAGCATGCTCCAGAATGCTAAGAAGCTAAAGGATGCAGAAGACGAAACCATGAAGAAAATATATATCTCACCAGACCTATCCAAGAGAGCAAGGGAAAAGGGGAAGAAACTTAGAGATGAGCTCAGTAGGAGGAAGGATGGTGGAGAGCAGAACCTCATGATTAAGAGAGGCAAAATAGTTACCAGAGAAACACAAGGAGGAACAACAGGGAGAGCCCCAAGAGCCCCAAGAGAACCACCTGCTGAGGCCCAAAGGGACAACACAGAAGAAGAGAAGGAAGATGAACAAGTACCACCTCTGGAACCAGCAGTTGAAAACCAGGAAGCTGAAGCCAATGGAGGAGGCGCAGCAGCCACATGACATTTAGAAAATGAAGATGAATCTGTAAATAGCAGCACTGTACAGACACTTGCACAAATGTCACAGCTGGATGAAATTGAATTGCCTTTCGCAGACTTGAACATGTCCAACTGGAACGACATCGAAAGAAGGGATGACAATGAAGAAGACAGAACATCTCTATCATCTGGACCTTCGACTGATGAATCAGTGCATACTGATGTAGACGATATAGTGATGGAAGAATCAATAGAAGAAATACAAGAAGTAGTCGTAAAAGAAAGACAACAAAGGCATATAACGTTCTTATACACAAATGCTGACTCTCTGCTAGGGAAAAGAGATTTACTTCAGTTGAAAATCAGCAAGTATGAGCCTGACGTAATAGCCATTACGGAAATTCTCCCAAAAAACAAAATAAGGGCCGAGATAAACATCGAAAAGGAGTACAAAATTGATGGCTACAACATGTACTTGGGAAGACACTGCAAGAGAGGGGTAGTGATTTACATATCCAAGGAACTTCACTCAGCCAAAGAACAGGAACTGTCAGATTTGGAATATGAAGAACAGGTATGGTGCATCATTCAAAGAACAAACCAAAGACCAGTCCTGGTTGGATGCATATATCATAGCCCTAATAGTACAGAAGAGAATTTTGAGAAACTGAACCAGGCAATCAGCAAAGCCTGTCAAAACAAGGGAAGAGATATACTGATAATGGGAGATTTCAACAGACCACACATCAACTGGAAGGATTGGAATGCGAGAAGCGGAAATGATGAGAAGTTTATTGACACGCTACAAGACAACTATCTTCAACAGAAAATTGAACAACCAACTAGATTCAGACACGGACAATCGCCGACACATGACCTGATCCTGTGTTCAAAAGATAACCTGGTGGAAAACATCACATATCTTGAGCCTCTAGGAAAGAGTGACCACATATTAGGGTGGGCTGAAAAAAACTTTTTTTGGAATTTCAATATGCCAGTGGTATAGAAAGTTGGCTATGGCCAAAAAATGATAATTGGTGCAAAAAAAAGTTTGTGGCATGCGACATGTGCCGGGCCACTCCGGCTTTTAAGAAAATGCATATTTTCAGTCATTTCTCATGCTTTTTTAGACCATTTTTTGGCCTGAGTCAGCTTCCATGGTTTCAGAAAGCTGAATGGCATACTTAGATCTTCTTTGAAGGCCATTTTGGATATGAAACACCTTTAACAGGTGGCTTATATTTAAGATATAGCCATTTCTGGGTAAATGTTGGGACTCAGAATTTGGCTTTTTTTGTTAAGAATTGACCGAAAAAATTGAAAATATCGGAATTGTCCCAACAAAAAATGATTCCAGGGGAACTGTAATAACCCCGAGTCCTCCCCAACACCCTAAAAAACATTTCCAGCGTATTATCTGCATCGAGTTGTGGTTTTAGTATCCCGAATAGGGGCAATTCCGTAAAGTCAGATTTACAGATTTGACACTTTAGCAGCTTGTGGAGCCCTACAATTACTCCTCAGTTATTTCATTGTTAAATAGGGATGAGGCCAGTTAATAGGGGTATCAGACAAGCCATCAACCAAAGCTCCAAGTGCAATAGGAGCTGAGCTACAAGGCGAAATGTCATCTTGTGTCGAATGTACTCAGTACTACTCACGCGCTGTACGTTCGACACGATGACATTTCACCTTGTAGCTCAGCTCCTATTGCACTTGGAGCTTTGGTTGATGGCTTGTCTGATACCCCTATTACCTGGCCTTATCCCTATTTAACAATGAAATAACTGAGGTGTAATGGTAGGGCTACACAAGCTGCTAAAGTGTCAAATCTGTAAATTTGACTTTACGGAATTGCCCCTATTTGGGATACTAAAACCACAACTCAATGCAGATAATTCACTGGAAATGTTTTTTAGGGCATTGGGGAGGACTCAGGGTAATCACAATTCCCTTGGAATACTTTTTTGTTGGGACAATTCCGATAATTTCAAAGTTTTCGGGCAATTATTTAGCAAAACAAGCTAAATTCTGATTGCCAACATTTACCCAGAAATGGCTATATCTTAAATATAACCCACCTGTTTATGGTGTTTCATATCCAAAATGGCCTTCAAAGAAGATCTAAGTATGCCATTGAGCCTTCTGAAACCAAGGAAGCTGACTCAGGCCAAAAAGTGGTCCAAAAAAGCATGAGAAATGACTGAAAATATGCATTTTCATAAAAGCCGGAGTGGCCCGGCACAGGTCGCATGCCACAAAATTTTTTTTGCACCAATTTTAATTTTTTGGCCATAGCCAACTTTCTATACCACTGGCATATTGAAATTCCAAAAAAAGTTTTTTTCAGCCCACCCTACCACATATGTATAAGCTTCAACATAATTAAAGAAGAATGTCAACCCCAGATGAACAGAATGAGACTGAACTTGAGCAAAGGGGATTACGGGAAACTCAGCAACAAGCTCCTAGACACAACATGGAGGACAGAAGACCTAGAGGTCGAGGAGGCATGGGAAGAATTTGAAGAAAATTATAACAGGGCAGTCAGAGAATCTATCCCGGTCAAGGAGACAAAACAAGCCAGGTGGAGAAAACCCTTATGGATGGATAGACAGGCATTTAAGGCAGTGAAAAGAAAACACTGGAGCTGGAAGAGATACAAATATACCGGCAGCACACAAGACTACAACAACTACGTTAAGAATAGAAACAATGTCCAGTCTGTTACTACCAAAGCAAGGAGGGATATAGAAAAGAAGATAGCCAGTGAAGCAAAAGAAAATCCCAAGTCATTCTGGGCTTATGTTAGAAAACAGACGAAAACAAGTGACGGACAGAACCCATTAGCAAAGCAGGATGGAACACTGATCACCGATGACGCAGAAAAGGCCGAATTGTGGAATGACTTCTTTGCATCAGTATTTACCATCGAAGACCAGAGTCAAATACCAGCACTACCAGAAAAGTTAGTCAACTCGCCACTGGAGAATATTCAAATAGAGGAAGAAGTGAAGAAGGTGTTGAAGAGTCTGAAAGTGGATAAGTCCCCTGGACCAGATGCGATCCACCCCAAGATCCTGAATGAATGTGCAGATGCAATCAAAGCACCTCTCACACAGATATTCCAAAAGTCGCTGGATAAGGGGAAAGTGCCAGAAAGCTGGAAACTAGCCAACATAACCCCCATATACAAGAAAGGAGTCAAGTCAAACGTGCAGAATTACAGACCAGTCAGTCTCACGTCAGTATCCTGTAAGGTACTAGAGAGATTAATCAGAAACAGAATAATGGATCACCTTCAAAGAAATAGCCTGCTAACTGATCAACAATATGGATTTCGACCAAAGAGATCAACTACAACACAGCTACTACAGGCGCTGGATGTATGGACAGAATGGATTGATGAAGGCAAAAAGTTTGATGTAATGTATATGGACTTTGCCAAAGCTTTTGATTCGGTTCCGCACAAAAGGTTAATGTCAAAAGTTAAAGCCTATGGTATAGGTGGAGGAATATACAATTGGATAGAGGACTTCCTAACAGGAAGAAAGCAGAGGGTAGCAATCAACTCTACACACTCATCATGGCAGGAAGTTAAATGTGGAATACCTCAGGGAAGTGTCATGGGCCCAATACTGTTTATACTATATATCAACGACCTCCCAGAGCAGCTAGACAGCAAGGTCCTGATGTATGCTGATGACACCAAAATATATGCCAAGGCCAACAATGTAGAAGAAAACAGGAAGCTACAAGAAGATCTGGACAAAGTGCTAGCATGGGTGGACACATGGCAACTGAGATTCAACTTGGACAAGTGCAAGGTGCTCCACTATGGGAGAAACAATGAGAGATACGAATACTACATGACGGAGGACAGGAATAACACCATGGAAGTCACAGAGGAAGAGAAAGATCTAGGAATAATCTTCACCGGAAACCTCAAATTCACGGAACAAGTTACTAAGACAGTAAAAAAGGCCAATCAAATGGTAGGACTGGTGAGAAGATCATTTAAATACATGGACAGGGATACTTTCAATAACATCTACAAGGCACTAATTCGCAGTCACCTAGAGACAGGAAACAAAGTATGGCACCCTATCAACAAGACAGATGCGGATCACCTGGAAAAAGTACAAAGGAGGGCAACTAAGATGGTGTATGAGATCAAAGACCTTCCTTACGAAGAGAGATTAAAAAAGCTAAAACTGCACAGCCTACTATACCGAAGACGGAGAGGAGACATGATCCAGGTCTATAAATTTGTGCATGGATTAGAAGACATGGGAAGCAACAATTTAATAGAACAACCCGAAAGTACAACCAGAGGGCATTGTTTCAAGCTCAGAAATCCGAGATGCAACACAAGACTAAGACAAAACTCGTTCAGACACAGAGTAGTCAATGATTGGAACCAACTGCCAGAGCAAGTTGTAACAGCACCGAGTATACACTCATTCAAAAAGAGGCTAGATGCCCATTGGACTCACCTCCACTATATCCACTAAGATAACTAAAATCTATTGAGTAAGATGAGTAAAAAACCCCAAACTGGTGATATTTAGTAAGAAAAGTAAAGGGAATAGGGCAGCAAGAGCAGCCCCGCTCACCCGAAACTAGAAGATTATTTATACAAGAATCCGCGGATTCAAAGCTAGCCAATCGGTTTTATATTAAAGGGGCAGTGATTAACATGGAATGGGTTGATAGCAATTTTGACCTAATCTGGAGTATATCCATACTGAAGACGTGTAAAAACAATTAAAAGTATGTAAATAATATCATGAAATCCTCAAAATAAAAGGCAACTGAGAAGCTTCTTGTAAATTGGAGGGAAAAGAACAGAATACAATAAAATAAGAAAGATAGATAAATAGCTAGTAATATAGATCATGTAGATAGGCGGATGGACTTGAAAGAGGGAGCTTCCGCCTTAATAGGAAGGAATGTGCATGACTGCCGCCATGACAGATTGGAAGAACAGACATTGACTATAAGTTGAGATATGAACTCTATCATTTTAATGCAAGTGAAGTACAATTAAAGGAATAAACTAGGGGTCTACACCAGTTCAATAAATACCGGTCGTACCGGTTCAGTCTGGTCGGTTCCCGAACTGGTTTTCGAAACAGCACTTTGGTATGGCTCAATTATGCCATATCCAGCTAAATAAAGCAGTTTATTGCCGAGATTTGACAGAAAATATCCATTAAATCAATCACTGAACTCGAGAAGATCGTCATCTTGACGTCCGCTCTAGTGTGAGATGAACTTTCCGGGCCAAAAATTAGTTTTTTTCGGGAGGCGGATTTTTAATATATATGCGGATCGGCCCGAATTTGAGGTCCGACAGTACGAATTGTGTATCAATCAAGTGTATCGATGATATGTATACGTATCGTATCAAATGTCGGCAACAATATAGAGCCCCAGAATAAACCCATTTCACTAAGTGGCCTGGACATTGGCCCCAAACAACTTTTTGTTAAAACAGTGATTCATAACTTGCTTTCCACATGAAGAAGACATGGCACTTTAATTCCTGAAACACAACTTTCAAAATTTAACCTAAAGGAGTGACCAAGTCGTGAAACTTTAATGTTACATTGAAATTCACTAAACATACTCCAGATTGTCACTTCAGCAAAGCCTTCAGTGAATAATTCAGACACACCCACCAACCTGGCCAATGAACAGGCCTTCACACAGGTTATGCAAATTAGGCCGATTTCACCGATTAAAGGACTTTCCTAAATCGTACAGACTAGAAAGTTACTGGCATATATATATATATAGAATTTTATTGACATGTAAAAGCATCAAACAGATACATATGTCATAAAATAATAAAAATAAAATATGGATATACAGCATATAAAAATAAGCAACTACAATCTAATGGGATTAGGCTATACCTTCATAAGCATATATATATACACAATTCAATTACATTAATACTGAACATTTGTTATAATATATGGAGTATAAGGATTATTTTTGTGAGCAATTGTAAGTTAGAACAGCTTCATTTAAGTTGGCGTGAGAGCCCCGAGGCACCGAGCCAGCGGTAACCGCTATAAGGCCGCACCAAGGAACTCTCACATTCTACTTTCATTGTCCATAAATGTCCATACATGAGCACATAAAAATATATACACAGAATGTCAATTTGAGCACCATAGACAAGTAGCGCACCTTTAAATTAGCACCCCAATTATGCACCAATAAAGTATATACAGCCTGGAAAGTAAGTTAATAGCACAGTATACAGTAACAGTCAAATTCACAACATATACATACGGAGAATTAAAACAGAAAATTTTCAGTAGCACCACAACCTGAGGCCAAATAACAAATACAAAATCAATATGATACATGCATTGATAAGAACAGTACCAATAATTTGCCAATTGTCACCAAGAAGAGCGAAGGTCATGTCAAGTGAGGAGGTCTATGCACTATCATCATTAAGTGAATAATACAGGAATTGTCCCAGGGCTATATTTATTTCGGAAATTTTACTTTTTGCAATCGCTAAGAGCTGCTGATACCTACTAGAAACTAAAAAGCCTGAAATATGTTTCACCACAATTTTCACTAATTTGAGACGTTGGTATGTCCATTTTGGACATACCATTAAGAAATGCTCTTCGTCTTCTACTACATTCATATCACATCTTTTGCACTTTCGGTCTTCTGGTTGCACATACGGTCGCTTGTGTCTTCCCAGTTCTATTTGTAAATTATGGGAACTAAGTCTGAAACGAGCTATACTGCTATAGAGATGTTTAGGCAGGTCACAATTTAAATACGGTTCAATACGTATTTCGGTTTTGAAGTGTTTATAAGTTCTTAGCTTCGGATTGATATTTGAGTCTGAAATTTCACTAAGTAACCTATTGTGAGTATGCTTGTACATTTCATTTGGTATGACAGGAAGATCCCTATCTATAGTGATATTATATTTTCCTAGTGCATTGCATAGTTTAGTGTACCAACATTCCTTTTTGGAATTATGCATTTGAATTTGAATATCAAAACAAGTTTTAAGTATGCTAGGGCAATCGGGTGAAATCAACCGTTGCAGATATTTGACAGCTGAAACTTGTTGTCGGATGACGAGTGGAAATCTACCACAGTCGGCCAGAATACCTATAGTTGGTGTTTGCCTTCTAACACCAAGTATCTTTTTCAAATACTGCATCTGAATTTTTTCTATTACATCAATTTTCTTGTCACTGAACCACACTTCGCTGTTATATTCTACGATAGGCAGGACATGAGTGTCGAACATTTTAAGGCTAAGCGTAGGAGACAGGTGCCCGACAGTCTTTTTAATATTATCATAGAGTAAGTGAACAGCTCTTTGAGCTTGAGTAGCAACATGGCCATGCATTGATGCATGGATGTTCTTACACGTTGTTAGGACATGTCCCAAGTACTTGAAAGAATTAACAATTTCTAATTCCATGTTATCTAATACAAATTTATGGTTCGTAATACCTTTTTTGGAAGGATTGTAAATCATAACTTTACTTTTACTGCAGTTAACAATCAAGTGCCATTTTCTACAATATGCGGCTATGTTATTTAACAAAGTTTGGAGTCCTTTTTCACTCTCCGATATTAGTACTAAATCATCAGCATACACCAAGTGAGTGAAAGTGGTGTCATTCACTGTAATCCCTTGACTGGTATCTAGATACTCATCCAAATCTGCTAGGAATAGATTGAACAATTTTGGACTAATAATACCACCCTGCAACACCCCATGAGTACTGTCTATTTTCTCACCAATTTCACCATTCCAACGGACTCTAGCATTTGCTTTATATATAGATCTCTCTGAGAGCTTCAAAATGATAGGTCATACGTCTCTGAGAAGTTAATAGATGGTTCGCAAATCGCCGGTAAATTTTTGAACTGGAGAGAATGCTACTCGCTGATTGGCTGTGACGCTCTGACGCAAATCTTATGATAATGTACGAAAATTGAAGGATTCGTCTGGGTAGATTCTCTGGGTACAGATTGTCTCTTGGCTGGACCAATCAGAGGCATGGTCGGGAAATCTATCAGCCAATGGGATTGAAGGATTCAAGCACTGCTTTTCCCCTGGGGTTAACTGATTGAATTCCTGTAAAGTTAAAACTATGGGGCCCTTCTTTTTAAACAAATTAGTGACAAAATCAATTGTTGATGTGATAAAATAGGAAACAAAATGCATGAAAGCCAAAAATATCATACAATCAAAACACACATTTTAGAGTTTAGAGGGAGAAGAAGGTTGTACAATTGATGTTTTATACTAGGCCAGGAAAATTTAAATCAAGATGATTTTAATAACTTTTATGTTTTCATCAATAAAGTCATGGCACTAAATCATTATGTTCACTGTTACATTCTAAAAATAACGTGCAAGCACTTCAAGAGGTGCTTGCAGATAGAATATCAAGCTATTTCCTATTTGCACATCTGATTTTCTGTAAGGATCTATCTATCTATCTATCCATAGCCCATTGCTGGTTAAGTTCACACCTTGACCATATTGACACAGGAAATCCAATGTATTGTATTGTATCTAATTACACTCCTGAATGGTAATTAAGCTACATTGCTACATTGCTCTTAGACCTGTCAGGGAATGAACTCAAGATAATTAAAGCCATATCCACCAGAGGGCCATTTTCCATACAACAGTGGACAGTGCTGCCATCTAGCCTGTTCTTGGTTCAAATGTTTATTGTTTACAGTGTTTACATGGTTTATGGTTTTCAGAATCCCATACACTCATCACCGACTCCAAAAGCTACGCCTTTGGCTAGCTAAAAATACTGCAGAGAAGACGGAACTGGGGCAGCAAGAGCAGCCTAGGTTTTCCGTCTAAATAGAAAATAGTTTTATTTCATGTAAATATCTTCACATATATATAAATATCTAACCAGTGGGAGTGTAAATAGGAAACAGCACATGGCAGCTAGAGCAGCCATTGTAAATAGTAGTTTTTAAAGTTCAGATAGGACTTACTTCTTTTTAAAAATATAAAATAAATTACTCTCGTTTGATTTTAGCCTTGTACAAGGCAGCAAGAGCAGCCAAAAATGTACAAAAACAGGATTTTACTACACCACGCCACGGAACATAAGTGAAGAATCGGAAAAAAAGGAAGGCTTATAAAGGAAATTATTCCTAGCAGTGCCTGAAACTTTGTGATTTGTGAATATATATATAGGCCTATATATTAACAACAGCTGGTTCTTTGCACTGAGGGAAATTGTCATTTTTTGGGGGGTATGAACTTAGGAAACTACTCCACCTCCATTTTGAACCCCTGGGTTCTTGTACTGTTGATGCAGGTGATGAAAAGATGATACCTGATCCCATTGCTATCCTGTTGCAAAGCTTAAGACAAGAAACATATTCATAATATAAGAAACTGTGCAAAACTGATTATATTTTTGTATATGGATTATCTTTTTGTCAAAGGTAAAGTGATATAAGACACATGGATGAAATATATCACTCCAGAAATTGCATTACTTCAAAATATTGTCTTTTGCTAAATCTCCATCTTAGATCTTTTTAAAAATAAGTTATAACTGACATCTTCCTCCATTTTCTTTTACAATGCAATAAAAAGCAGATAATTTATAATGTCTGTAAGATAATACTGCAGACTTTTGAATAACAGTCACCATATTTCCTAAGCAATTATTATTATAACAATTCAAGAAAACAAGACAATTTACAGATCCAGGTCCTACAATTTCAGAATGACTTCATGACAACTGTGAAGAGATGCGAATAACACTTTGACATTTTCTGCATTAAATGTCTACATAATAGAACTACCATAAGTATATGCCTACTCCAATAAATTTTGTTATGTTGCAGGCATACTTTTTCCTTTGAACTTTAAAAGTGTGATACTTTAAAACTTAAAATATGTAAACAATAACAACATATGTCAAGATCTCATGTCATCAACTTGTCACCAATTAAGTTAAGTAACATCTACAGCCAAAATATATTACGAATCACCTTGTCCATGAACTAGGATCTCTTTAATGAACAACAAGTCACCAACTTAGGTTTATACCCTACGAAAGATACCTAAATTGCAGATGGACACATATAACTTGAAATAAATGTTATGAAATGTATGTGATGAAACAGTAATTAATAATTCATGCCTAAGTAACCCAGACTGGAGGTAAATAAGACCTTGTGAAGTGAACCAGTGAATATATATTGGATTAAAATATATATCTAGACAAGACGTATCTCACCATGAAAGATAAATTGCTATCAAATTGAAATTTTCGAATAACTACACAAAGTGGCCAAGAGCAACAAATTTATAAATGGAAATTATCGTGACATTGGAAATATAATACTAAACTGACAATCAAACTGCAAACCTCCATTTTGGTAAATAACTAAATACTTTAAAACAAAATATTTGTTAACTTCCATTTATGCACCAATACAAAAGCAGAATTGGGAATGCTTGTTACAAAATTACTCCATTCTTTTAGAATGCATTGGATACAATTTAAAGAACATAATTTCAGAACTTTCGCTTTATTCCCCACTAACCTGGTGTGACCATCTTCAAAATTGAGGTGTGAATCGAACTGCAGCCTTGGAAAGTAGCCGGGACCATCATGAGGTAGTTGATTAGGCATAATTAGCCGATACATTGCACAAAAATATCACAATAATACCAAATAGATGCTTGTCAAGTTGTGTCAGTATAGTAACACCAAATCTTTTAGAAAGTGACAAGTTGGCCCAAATCGACCTTCCAGGAAACTGAGCTTTGGCAAAAAGTTAGGATATTCTGTGAAAGCAGGGCATGTATCGTGAACATGGGCATGATGCAGTCCATTAGAGACCCCACAGAGAGTGAGCTGGATGTCACATGCTTTTAGTGAGTGCCTTACTCAAATTGACATCAGCATCCCTGGCAGTCAAGAAGAAGAAAGCAGGAGACACTTATAACTTCAGACTGGCATGATATCACATGAGTCACCAGGTAGGTCTGTTGGGTAAGTACTACTAAGTCCAGCCCTCAAACCCAAGTTATTGCTGCAAGTGAAAGCAGGCTTCAAACTGGTTAGAAGAGAGGATTCCACATCATGTTGCATATTTACTGCTTGCGTGGGATCTTTTAACAGCCGAGCAAGGTTTCGTCTCATTCAAACAATCAAACCGAACAAAACGCATAGAGCAATGTCTGGTCTCAACCGCATGACATCTGAACCACCCAGGAGATCATGGACATTGAGAATGTTGAGTACAAAACTATGATTGACTTTTTTTGTAAAATCCAGACCAGCCTAGAAATGTCTTATCTCATTGCACAATTTGTACTGGAGCAGCTGAAGAGTGCAGACCTAAAACCTTCTCAGTGTTCAAATGTCTGACCAATTTCCTCTGCACCTGTTCAACTTATTGGGCCCTCTTGGCCCATTCCAGTTCTATAATAAATCCGATGGACAGCTTTAGAGGTCATTTGAAGCATAGTTTGTAATGCACAGGAAAAGGAATACAATTTGAAAGTAGAACTTATAATCCACTTAATTTACAGAGCAATGAGGCAATAGGAAAATGTGCTTTTCATGACAATAAATATAGTCTTCATTTCTATCTTAATAATGAATCTTTATTTTGGTACTAAAAGTAAAATCCACTTTGAGCAAGTATTTTGTCGTGCTGAGTAAATTTTGGTATCTTGTCATACCGACTGTCATCAAATCATGCGAATCATTAGTTTAAATATCTCGAAATGGCATATCCAAGTTTGTGATCAGTCGGTCTGTAGCTTCCATCTGCAACATTTAAATACTTGTACTGCATGAACAAGAATTTAATATTCAGTTGCGCTATAGTATATATTTTCCATGGTTATACGCTGTACCATTACACAGAATATACAGCTTGCTGGATATTCGAAAGGGTCTATGAGAGTTTCCAGTGAGCAACATTGAGCCCTGCGCAGAATCCTATATATATCATATCTATCCATTATCATCTCAGGAAACACTTCCTCAATAAGAGAAATGGAAAAGAGATTTCGGCCAAATCCTGACACGGAAGTCGCATAAGGAAATTGAAGAGAGAATCGGAACCGTCTTCGGTTCATACATCTCACACACACTCATAATCATGGACAGAATCATGGACTCAGAGTCTATAATATAGACACATAGCAAAGATAGTGTCAGCAAGATTTTCAGAGGCAATGTATTGAATCATGCAATCTGCAACTGGCAAATGAAGAATTTGAGTAATAATGACAATAACTCCTGCTGTAGGATGATACATATTAGCCCTATCATGGTTAGGGGATTATATTAAGGGATGACAAACTAATCAAATAAGTCATATCTTAACTTGCACTAACTTTTGTGATTGTCAATAACTGTCCGAATGCAGAAGATCTGTTTGAGAGAGATATCTAGAGGTCCTAAACCTGAGTCACCCCTGTATAAAACAGCCATCAATAACTAATACTTGGTGATGCTAATAGGGAGCAACAATGCAAGAGAATAAATCATTAAAGGACTGGGAATGTACCTCACCCAAGAAGACCATCCAGTAGCAGAGTCATTTATCACACCACCTACGGGTACCCAGTTCCATTCTTATTGCCTCAATTAAGCTATGTTCTGTAAACAGCAGTCATATCAATTTCAATTGACCTTTAACACTGCTCAGCTGACAGCCATCTTCAAATCAACAACAGAATCAACAACATATTATTTAGAGAAACCAGCCAACTAGTAAAATTCTATGAAAAAGCCAAATAATACACATTTAAAAGGCCCACAGCCACTTTCTTTCCATTTATGAAGAAAGTTATGACATTAAAAACTTGAATTTTAAAATTCATCTCAGACCTAACATAAAGCACACTTTCGACACAATCTCCATCAGATGAGCAAACACAATTAGGGCAAAGTCTACACACTGCTACAGGGCTAATTTAGAAGGTGCCCCCCCCCCTAGTGTTCCCACTCTAATCATTATATTGATACAAGCTATCTCTGGGCTGTAAGACTAACTGTGCCATTTGCCAAGCTCCCACTTATGAAGTTAATTAAAAGCAATGAGAAGTAATTAGCTGGACTAACATCAATTCCACAGAGTGCTGGAGCCTATAAAGTGATTCTAAGTCTTAAACCAACACTCACATACCAGCTGCACAAATGGAATATTCAGCCTGAAGATGAGAGATTCAGTGATTGTTCAGCAGTTCATTAGGTGTCTGCTTCTAAAAAGCAAGCTCAGTTTATCATAAGAGTAAAGAGTCAGTAATAAAGCCAAGATTCTAATGGCCAAAGCTGATAGAAAGAACAATTTTATAAAACACCTTAGTGTGTTTCTATTTTCAAGAATTGACCAATTCTACTATTCTAGCCTTTGGGTATCCTACAATTCTTGAAAAAGTCGTACATCCTAATGATGCTATCCTACAAAATTGAAAATAACATCTAGTCTTGATAGTAATAAAACTCCATATTCTTTAAAATTGACTGATTTAACTCCTATTTCTGGGTTCTAAGCATCTCTGCTTTTCTTCTGTTGAACTCCATAATTATTCAGGTAAAACTGACCTCTTCTCATTTGGAATTACCCAAATTATCCCTTTTGTAAAGGTTATACGTGGCATTGTCATGACGACTACCGTAAGATTAGAGTATCAAGTTAAAACATTGTTTTGCAAATGTCAAACAAAATTTCAAACACAGAGAATTAGCTCACCTCCTGAACAGTTGAATTTAAAAACACATATGCAGAACGACACATGACTACAAGAGAGTCTCATAAAGTCATTTAATTTCAACTAATGACATGTTGGTTTTCCTGTCTTTGTCTTTGACACAGGGAGTGCAGGCAATTAATACCATTAAAAGCAGAACAAAAATAGTAAAATACACCATAATTTCTTTCTTGTTGTTACTTGTTACATTTAACAGTCATACTACACATTCTAACGACTACAACAATTACATCATAATTCCAAAATGTCTGTATCATTGGTTTGAAGTTTCAGTTTTTCCCTAAATATAGACCTAATATTCATGTACTTTTAAGTTTAGTCACAACCAATAGGGGGAACAGGGGCACATTGGGACGCGGGGCACTGTGGGACGGTGGGGTTTTCTTGGATCCTGGCTAGGTATATGATATGGTAGACTACTAAGTGCTATCATATCTTGTAATTTCACATCCTGATGTTTCCATGGTTTTATTGACAAATTACAGCCACATGCAGAAGTATGGCGAGCAAAAGTTTGTTTTCCTGCTACTAAAGTAAATATGGACGGATTCAATTCGAACCATTCTGTGGACAAACCATGAACAATGAGACTTTCTCAGTGCTTGTATGAATTTTATATATCGTAACGAAGAGTTATGAATTGCTATCGTGATAAACACACTCACTGGTGTCTGAGAAATTAGCATTTTGGTGTATAAGTCATATCGGGGCTCATTGGGACAGTGAATTCGAGGCACATTGGGATGCACTTAATATGGCAAAATTTAAGTGTCCAAGGCAACTGAATGACCTCGGACAGCACACAACAGGTGTTCAGGGTACAGTGAATAGAGGTATACTGTCTTATATTACTACTTATACATGATATCTAATATTGCACATGGAGTGTTAAAATGATGGGGCACATTGGGACAGTCATTTTTACGACTCTCTGGCTGCAAAAGGGTAGACCTGTGCACTCTAGTTTATTATGCCTTGCATTTAAGCTCAATAGTATGGGTGATATTCATGCAAACTTCTGAGTTCTTCAGTGCTTTCAGGATTGAGCAAAATTAGTAGACGTTAAAAGCGTCCCAATGTGCCCCCGTTCCCCCTACTACAGAAATAGCTTCCATTCTTGGCAAAGTCAGAACCAGACATTTCACTCATTCATTAGTTCTTCCTATAACTGTCTTTCATACAGATACACCAATAAATTGGCAACAATAACATCCCAATGTTCCAAACAGTAACACTATGACATCAATCCTTTCATTTCTTACATGTATGCAGAACCGTACTTGGCATTTCAATCCCACACACATTTCAAATTTATCCTACAAATTATCCCCAGAGAGATTTCACTTCAGCAGTTCAGAAATAACTCAGAATCACTATTTTGACTTGGAACTACAAATAATAACCAACATTGTGAATCATGTTGTTATGAAATAGCAGAAGCCAGATTCTGCAGTCAATGATGATGGGGAGGGTAATGTAATAATTCTTCTATCCAGATTGGGAGGGATAATGTTGAAATTGTATCAAATGATGCTTAATAGGTGAAATTCCAGATGCTATTAGATTGTTTTGAAAGGGCATAATGGATAAAAGATTGAAGTCTGAAGTCAATAATGAGGCAAAATATTATCATTAAAAATTTAATAAAAATAGTAATGTTTATGACTGTTTATATACTCTACAGGGGAGAATAATTTTACAAATTCGACCAAACTAATCCTTGTTGATGATGTGATATTATGATGAAAGAAGATATAATATTAATCTGTTGGACGATAATGAATGAATTTTGGTTGATCATGTAAACAGATAATTGACCATGAATATTTTATTGGGATTCCTAGAGTTTGTGAATTCATGAAACATATTCAGTTCAGAAATGTAAATATTGTATGAAATGAACAGTGTGAAATGATCTTGAATTATCTCAGATGATTCATGAAAGGGGTTGATAGTTATGAATAAATTATGATAATGATGGTAACCATGGTAACTAACCACGATATTGAATTAATGTAGAGATTGTGATCGGACTGGGATGTTTAGCAAAATGAAATGATTAAATGGACAATCAATCATTCAAGAATGATCAAAAGATTAATAATGATGAGGGGGGGGGGGGGGGGGGTTTGAGAAATTGAAACTGATGAATTATACTGCATTCTGCTGCAGCCACCAGAATAATTAAAACGAATATCCAGAAAGAGGAAAGTTCACATTAACATAATTAATATCCATTCATTGTTGCTATGTGTCAAAAATCCATGTTAAACTTTCATAAAATATGTTAACATGACAGTTGTAAATAGATCATGTTTTATAACATGACCCTCTATTTCCAGTTTTTTTTCAAGCAGCATTGTTAGTAATTTCTTTTTTCTATATTCAAGGATACATCATGTTAAATTGTGCAAATATCAACACTGCAATTACAAATTTCATGCAGCTTCAAAAAGGCAAGCAAGAAATAATCAGTTTTTAATTATAAAATTTAAGGTCCAGGGAAAGTTATTAAAATTTTACTGTTTAATCATAATTATGCATTCCCATGAACTGAGCAAATGTAATTTTATAACAATTTAGATTGGAATTATAAAAAAAAAATTATAGAGCTCATAAATGTTTTTAAATTAATTCATTGCAAAAAAGAAAACAAGAATATTTTCCCGTTTAAAATTCCAGGCACTGCATTTTAAAGTGGCAGCATAAATGTATCATATTTAACGATACCTAGTAGTGACATTATTGAAATACCCAACAAGCTGATTAGATGGCAGAAAGATGCACCGAACAAGACAAAGGCTTCCTTCCATCAAGTGAAGTCTTGCAACATGTTCAAGCCATCAACAAGACAAGACATTCTGTGGAAACTGACAAAACTGCCACAATAGATACTCAGCTGATACTGGTGCCTTACAACCGTGTAACTATGTACCACATCATGTTCATGTATTTTAGGATGGTAGGAGTTCAGCTAAGAACTACTTTCAGAATAGGAATTCAATCAGCAACAGCATTTCAGGAAATTTCAATTTGCCGCAAAATTGGTTTCATCCATTTGCTAATTTAGAGCTCTTTGTGAACATCTCTTAGAAGTAATTTTGCCTCATCTTAATATATATGCCACTTTTCCTGCTGAATGGTATTGACATGATTAATTTGAAGGCCTTTGTTGACGTGGAATAGATGTTTGAAAATCAAAGCAGGTATTTTACACTTTTTGCACAACTGCATTTGAGAGTACTTTGAAAAGTTGTGAACTTGGCAGACCAGTATTGGAAGGCCCCACTGCCAAAGCTTGATCACGAACCACTGCTACACCACATAGGAAACACCATATCAGAGGGAACCAGTGAACTCAGTGTCTGTTTTGCCACTAATTAGGCTCAGGACAAAGCGTCTGTGATCATAAAACAAAGGTTTAGTCTGACAGATAAGACCTACAACAAAACGCCAATGATGTCTCATCGATCGGCTTAATCTGCTTTTACAAAGCGCAGTCACTACCGAAGGTATTCGATATGTTGTACATCGCTTGTTACTTTTTTAGCCTACTGTTTTGTTAAATATTTGGAAAAAAAAGACATATGTATCAACTTATCAGGAAAAAGCAGCGCTCTACGTCAATTAAAAAAAAAAGATTCAGCATTGTTCAAGCAAAGCTTGTGTGGTCACTGATTGTCACTGACTGTCTCTCTGATCTTTTTCTTCAAAATCTCCAAATGTATTTGCAAGAAAAAAGGAGCAAAGCTAGGTCGACAAAATTATCTTTTCTTTTTCAGGCAGTGGCTTAGATTTTTCAGAACAAAATGGCCACAAAGGTCTTCGGAGTCCTTTGTAGAGAAAATAATCTCTGTGAGTTGAGTGAATTGCCTCAGTGACAAACCATCCATCATTCTCTTTCTGATGGAGTTCTCGGATAGTTCTCTCTCTGGAAATAGCTGTCGCAAAATCAGTGTCCGAAATCTTATAAGCTCAGTGCATGAATGGGGAATCCTTCTCGACATAAATTAAGAAAGTCTAAGAACTGAAGAACATGATTTTGACACTAAAATAGCACAATAATGACATAAGATTAGTCGAATAATGAGTTAATGTTCTTTAAATATCCTAAATTTATTGCAAATGAAACATAATCATGGAAGCCATTTTCACTAAGTTTATTTTGGTAATAAAAAATTTAAGTGTCAAACAATCTGATTATTCTTTACTTGCCTTTCTAAGCTTGCATGGCACCTCTTTTAGGTGGGACAATATTGAACAACAAGTCTATTGCAAATTGACTCAACTGTGATTATAATGGTATTTTCGTTAAAGCTAGAGCCTCTGAGGTCAATTTAAAGAGGCCAATCCAATCAATAAGCCAAAAATGGTCTTTTCACAAGATAATGTATTATAGGATACATACAGAAACCTATGGTGATTTTTTTAATTTGTACAAATCTGAACATGGAAATGATGGAGAATTGTTAATTTCATGAGTAGGATGATTTTGATGAATCATTATCTGGTTAGTGCAACAATGGCAAGAGTTAATTTTAATGAAGCAATTGTTAGTTTAGTTAAATTTCAATGAAATTAGATGATTCAAGTTTCAACAAATGTCAAAAAGCAATAGACTGCAATATAAACATGTAATAAACGGTTACGATAATTAGTGCGAATGTTCATCAACTACATCTAGAGTGCGAATAGGAAAGAGACTGACCTCATCACCCAGACAGGTTCCTCCCCGTTGCCCTTTTCGTCGTCCTTTGGCTTCAGCATGAGGCTTTTGCTTTGTTCAATGGCCGACTTGATGTCGCGGATGGCCATGTCTACGGCTTCTTTGGACATATCGCACGACTCCGGGCGACTCAGGGTGGAGTGGTGGGATGAACTTCCGCTATCTTTGGAATGGTTGCTGCGGTAGTCCTCCGCGGCACTCTGGTTGCTCAACATCTCCTGGTCGATGTCAACCTTGTGGCGGTGCTTCAGCATCTCGGAGGGACGCTGGACGTCCATGGTGGAGGTGTCCTCCGTGTCCGACCCCTGGCTGCTGGACAGGCCGTCTTCTACGGCAGGCATGGTCTTGCCGTCATCTTCCGTCTCCTCCGAGATGACGCTCTCCACCTCGGCGCTATCGCACTCGGTCGCCTCGGGAGACAGAGAGAAGTTCTTGTGCTCCTCTTGACCAAGCTCGCTTCCGTTCAGAGGAATCTCCGTGAGACTGTCCTCGTTCACGTTGGCTAAACGCTGGAGTTGTTCGCTGAAGCTCCTCTGGTGCGGATGGTGCTGGGGATGGTGCAGTGACTTTTCAGGAGAGGCTTCCCGACTACTTCCGAGGTAATCGTTTCTATCCATGTTGTTGACGGGAGCCATCCCTTGGGGGCCTACCCCGTTGTTGGCTCGGTAACTCAGGGAATCGTTAGAACTAGAGTAAGCAAGGCGCATGCCCACGTAAGAGTCGCCCTGCTGGATGCGTGCATATTTCACATAGTCATACTCATTCTCAATGTCCACCCCGGGGGGTATTTGCACTTTGTTCTCAACACTGGTATCCATGGGACTTTCCTGGCGAATCATACCATCGCTGGTAATGGTGAACGGGTGGGGGATCCCCTCCACCTTGGTTTCTTTGGTGGTCTTGTTACGACTGGCCGTGACGTTTCCGTTATAATGCTGGGTCTCGGCAGCCTCCTCCTCAACCAACACCTCCTTGACTGGCGGAGGAGGGTTGCTCGGCTTGGGACCTTCCACCTCCTTCTCGGAGCTGGACGTATCCCTCTCATTGGTGGGTGAATCGGTCAGCCTTCTGGCTAATCCTGGGGACTTCTTCTTGATCTTTGGGACTGCACCTGAATTCTGGAAGCGGCTGAGATCGAGGCTGGCATCGCCTTCGTACGCCTTCACCTCGTTCACGTTGGGAATGTTGTTCCTGATCTCCAGGCTGTTGCGCTTCTTGCCAGGGTTTTGCATATCTGAGGGGGGTCCACTGTTGGAGACTAGGGGGTTGACACCTACACTTGTAACTAAGTCGCTGACCTGGGTGTGGCCGCCCTGGCCATGACCCGGGTCGATTTCCCTGATGTGTTTGGCCAGCATCTGGTCCAGACTCGTGTTGGACTGCTGGCCTGGATCACAGTGGCTTTTAGTGGCTGGTTGGTGGTGGGGGCTCGGAAATCTCTCCTCCTCGATGTACTCATTGCTGGCGAGTAGCTGCTTCTCCCTGCGCTTCTTCATCGTGCCTGTGTCTGACTCCTCATCCATGGACATCTCATCAGAGTACGCTTTGCGGTGGGAGTACATGTCGTCATCACTGCAATCCAGGCTGCGGTCCGGGTCCTTTTCTCGCTGCTTCACCTTCCTGCGGATCTCCTCCTCCAGACTACCTCGGAATCGTTCCGACGAGTCTTCGTCACCCGGATAATCGTTAGGAATGCTATCGCTGCTATCTATGCTATCTCTCCTCGACCCTGCTGCTTCCACGGTCTCTGAGTCTATCATCTCACCATCTACGTCATCTAACACCATGTTCTGGAAGGACAGGCTACTCACATCACTGACCCTGCACGAGCTACCGTCTCCAAAGTTCACTTCTAAACTAGTGTTGTCTCCGCAGTCCTGAAGGTTGTCGTTGACCTGATCTAGGTCAAGGTCATTGGTGGCCTGACCTATGACCTCGGGGTCAAGGTTCAAATAGTCATCGATGGATCCCTCAGCGCCCACTGCTGCCATTGCGGAGGGAGGCGTCTTGTGTTTAACGACAGCAGCGGCGGCCGGCACACACTCTTCCTCGACGTCGGACATGATGGCGGGTATCACAGCAGACCTTGCTCTCTCTCTCTTCCTCTCTTTGGTTCACCGCATCATGGTGGTGATTCTGAAATGAGAGAAGGGAGGAATGGTCAGAAACATGGTTACAAGAACTTTACAACCTGTTTTGATTCTCATGGAACATCACAGGCCAGAAAGTCATTAAGAGCAGAGCAAAAACTTGCAAAGAGCTCTCTCCAGTTTCAGATGCTCACAGGGCTACACACTCAAGAATCTAGAAATTTCATTTCATTCAACATGGAAGGAGTTGATCAGAGCCTGGTCCCACATCAGGCTTCAGTCTGAACACAGTATCAGTTGGTTTACATTCAGTTTTGGTCATTGTTGGATTGGACAATCGGGCACGAGTTGTAACTTGGTGTTCGGCTTGAAACTTTCAATCATTCAAGATATTTCTGAGGTCAGGATATAATCCTCGCAAGTCTTAACCAAACATCCATACATTCCTTTCAAATCTATCAATATCATGCTTCCATCAACAATATTGCCAATTCTGTAATGACTTAAAAGTCACAAATAGCTCTGTTCGATTGGCCAAGGGCAGCATAACTATTTCGCAGTACTCCAGTCGCTTTAATCAATCAAACCACCTCAAAGTGAACAATGAGTCCATCATGGATATTACATGTAATTTACTGCAATATCAATTAATCCCTCCGAATATTTTCCAACCACAGAATTTCAACTTCAACTTGTCCGATTGATGGATTACCCGATTTCAAAGTTGACGGATTAGTTTCTGGCACAGCATCACAAGAGATTGCAGCAATTTAGCCAGAGAAATAAAGCTCTATCAGAGCTCACTCAATCCTCTCTGGCATAAACACAGTGGTCCTTGTGAAAGTAACCTCCACTCAGAGACCAGCCCCAATATGAGACCAATTTCATTCAAGTTCTGTGAAAACTAAAAGTCAATTTTTTTAAAATCAAGATCTTTATAAAACCAATCTCAGGTGTCTCCCTGCAAAAGACCATCCCACTAGGGATGCACCAATACCACTTTTTCACTTCTGATCAAATAGCGACGCTAGTATTTTGTTGCAACCGATACCGATGCCATTCCAATACCGATACCATTGGTTATATATATGTAGCAGTGCCTCCCATATCTGATACCGATACTGCTATTTGGTGCTGCATCGCCACTGGATCGGCAACGGCACTGACACTTGGTATCAGATCGGCACATACTACATCTCCAGAAGGAACGGTCTCGCAATCATTAACACAATACACAGAATTATAACACAAAGTATCAATTTATTTGAGATTTCTTCATTCTGAGAAATCCTATAACATTTAGTTGCTTCTCTTTTTAACTGTTGCATTTCTATATAATTATCTTCTTGGAAAGGACATATAAAATATTTTTGTTTACAAATATTGAGTAAGTGTAAAACTCACTTCCAAGAAAATATCTTTAATACAATAGTGAATAACCCGGTGGTATTATTGGATGATGCTTTCAATTCAATTATATTTCATTTCCCTTTTTTTTCAATTTTGGAACTACAACAAATGCAGAAGGGTGAAAAGAAAGTAAATATATTTTTTCACTCTTAACGGCAAACAAATTTAATTCAAGAGCTAAAGCAAAAATCTACCTTTTGCTGCTACCGAACAACACAAAAAAGAAGGCTTAACAGTCTCTACACATTTTGATCACTCAATTCATGGAGCGTTATCCAGGTAAATATTTGCGGACCAAAAAAATGAGGTAAAAAAGTAAAACAAACATTTATTTTCCATAAAAGTCAAATAGTGGTAAGCTCGCAGGCTTCACTGCAGTAACAACAGATAACTGAAGCATTGGGACTGCCAACAATGAGGTCTATCATACCAAGCACTTCATGTGAGACCGAAATATTAGATTGCTTGGAATTAAAAAAGAAATCCATGAAAAAATGAAGAGTAGATTGTGACAGAACAAACACATTATTTGAAATACCCTGTCTCATGGAGGACACAAAAAGCTAGTTCCTCAACATATTCATGAATGGGTCACATATGATTATATGGCAGCTTGAATTTATGTCGGCAGATGAAATGATGAGCCGATAGTGCAAAGAAAAACACAAATGACACCAGATTTTAGCAATACGGCTTCAAACGCCATGTCGCCGGCAATCGATGCCTATCGGTCCAATGTGCAGTCCAGAATCGTAACAGCGACAGAACAAAATTTTCTGCAAATGAACATTTACACTGCATAATATCTCATCCGATACCAAAGTATACCAAACAGCAAAATGTGAAAAGTACATAAGAGTGAGACATAGAAATTGGAGATGAATTCAGCAGAACTGCAGCTGAATCAAATTGGCGTGTTTGGGAGGGAGGAGTGACTTGTTTTACATACACCAGCTGACTGCTGGGACGTGAGGGGCATTTAAGGCCAGCAAATAGACTGACTGGATTACCAAGAAATATCACAATACTGCATTACCTGACTGATAATTCACTTTTGCTCTGTATACAGTACAGTGTGGGTGGAGTCACTCAAATATATATACCATGTATACAGTGAGGTATGGGCATAGTACTATTGCAGTACTCAACTGTTTCAACAGCAGCTCATTGGAGTAACTTCATAACTGTATAAGTGAGGATGGGTCAAAAATGTGGGAAGTTCTGAAGAGAATACCTGGTGGGGGAATCACAGCTCATTCACCTCATCATTATGTCTGCCTCAGGTGGCTCAGCTGACCAGGGCCTGACAATTACCAAGTTAACAACCAGACAATTTACTATAGCACACACTGTAAAATTGGAAATTTTGAATCAGCTTGAATGATTGAGTGAGATGGTTGCACAATTCCTTTGAGCTAACATAGCTTGTTGTTTCAAGTTATGATAATATGTCCGTTATCATAACTTAAAACAACAAGCTATGTTAGCTCAAAGGAATTGTGCAACCATATCACTCAATCATTAAAGCTGACTCAAAATTTGAATCTTACAATGCACATCAGTTGCATTCTAACCAGTCTTCTATCGCCTTGGTTACATTCTGGTATGACACTGCATACAAAAGCTGAAAAGACAGACGCAAACTCAGTGCTGAACTAAATGCTAAATCATGGTAATAGAGTCCAATAAAACATTGAAATATTCATAGGGCGGCGCCCAGCAAACATTGACCAGCATGTCCAAATAGTGAGGCTCATTGGCAGAGTTGTCTGGCGAGGTGACCACTGTGCACTGCTGTGTGTTTGCTGGCTGTCTGTTTGAATTGACTGATCACTTGGCTGCTTAGTCTGGATGTCCATGGGTGAGATAAAAGATAGATATTTATTGAATGCACTGGTGGACAGACAAATAGATAGACATCATTATACAGATAGATAGATAGATAGATAGATAGATAGATAGATAGATAGATAGATAGATAGATAGATAGATAGATAGATAGATAGATAGATAGAATATAGACAAATTGACTGATAGACAAAATGACAGCATGACATGCAGGTTGACTATATATACATGAATTCCACAAGGATAGGCTTATACATGGTCTGGATAAATATACAGATTAGTATAGGTTATTCACCTAGGGAGAGGCAATATGTGATTTATCCAGCGAGGGCGTTAGCCCGAGCTGTGATAAACACATATTGTCGATCCCGCGGTGAATAACTGGCTTATACCATAAGACAAAACTGAAACTCGCCATTTGTTGCTGTGGTTTTTCACAGCTTCACTTATTATTCTCCCATGGGAGGATAACTAGACAACAAAGAATATGGGTTTTATTGCAGTGAAATACTGGCTCATGATTGGCTGACAGAGGTGTCGAATGGTATAAACCCAATAAAACCCCAAGCTTATTTATGAAGAGCACCCAGTCCCACCATTCTTATACAAGTTTCTAAATTCAGTCAACATTTGTGAAACATTTAAATTGATTCCAGGAAAAACAATTACCCAACTTCTTCTAAGATTGGCTAAATTACACAAATTCTTGTTTCTGGAGAAGTAGAGAAGTTTAATTTGGAATCCAGAGGGCCAAGAACGCAGCACGGAATTCTGTGGCCAAACAATGAGATGGAAATGAGATTTTTGATCTATGCCAAAAATAAACCTTTGGAATTAACCATATATTGTGCACTTAATGCAATAATGCCAGAAAGAGGCAATATAATGCAGAATTCCATGGTGGAAGGCAGTCAAGCTGAGACCAAGCCCCTGCAAAGCCATGCAAGGCAGTGTATCATATTGCAATAAAATGGCATTTAATTCTTCAGATTTATTTTTGGCCACCATGAAGCTTCCTTCAGAAGTTGCAATCGATGAAAAGCATCTGCATCTGGGTGGCATGTCATCATCATCACCTACATCATGAACATGATGCTATACACAGCAAAAACAATGATGGTATGATATAGATTGGAAGTTTGGCATTAACATGCTTCAGGCAATGTGGAGATGTTCACTTGATTAAGCGAAAAATACAACAACAACAAAAAATCAAACAAAAAAAATACACTCATTACCAAGTCCAGGACAAATAAATTTAATATTCTGTTAACTCATCTTAGAATAAAAATCAGTCAAAGAATAACATACATGAGAGAAATTGAGCAAGCAATCGTATTCTTGTTTAAAGGATAGAATTAAATGATTTCATTTTGAAATTTCAGCGGACAGCCATTTGTGCAGGAAAATGCAATACAATTAAATTGCCTCCTGACCACTCTTGAAAATGCCAGGCAGCTCATTGCAGCTAATTGAATCAAATTGGCTGAAACAAGCAATGCATCGTGAAGCAATACACTTTCAAGAAATTCACAAAAGCATAAAATGATAATTTCATAACATAACGTTGACTCAAGAATTTTCCATAATTTATTTATAATGCACAGTACTGTCAACAATTATAAGCACAGACACATATCAATATGTAAAATAATATGCATGCGCTGTTCATCAATACCAGTAAATTAATTCAGTGATTAAAGAATGTTATATTTTGGATTCTGAAAGTCACTTCTTCCAACATTGATCGACCTAGAAATGATGCACTGATTTTTAAAACAGATTCTGTCTTAACCAATCTGTTGAATAATTTCAGAGCACATTGTTGCATCAGAAAACAGCACACCATATTTTTGGCCTCCTTTTGTTTTTGCGTGATTTCTTGCATCTGTCAGAATCATCCTGAATGAAATGCAGAGCACAAAACAAAATGTGGGCGATTGGCAGCACACTGAGATTGGCAAGAGATTGGCAGGAGGCAGGCTGAGATTGGCAAGGAAGGCCACTGCATTTCTACGCACACTGTCAGACAGCATGTCACTTGGCTAATTGGGCCAGCCATGTCCTCATGCTCCTCCATGCTCAGCAAATGCTCAACCAATGCTCAGCATTACTCTGGGTAACAACAGATGCTCACCATGTTCCAGGCAGGCTTCCAGTCCCTATCTACTAATGTCTGGGCCCATGAACATGAGCTCACTCCTCTTCTGAGCCCACTAAGCTCATGTTAGGGTAAAGAAACTCAAGTTTAGCATGGTCAGTTGACTCAGTTCAGCCAGGGTGAACATGGTGAAGCTTGTAGAATAAGAAACCCCAGACAGTCAAGCTGGTCAATACACTTCTGGTAGAAACAGAGACATGGTCAATGTTTGTAAAGTTCTTAAAACTGTTTAAACTTAAAAAAAATCAAATCCCTAACAGTCAACTTACGGAACACTGCACTAATTCTTGACAATATAATAAAATAACTATTTACAAATTTTAGTGACAGTGATTTTCCCAGGTATAGACATTTGAAGACCTTTAAAGTTTACACAGACACATTACGTACTACACTGTAAGAAATGAGCGTGTTTTTGTGGCTAAAAGAACTGTAAATTTATTGTTATTTTAAAAGTATTTATTTTATACAGACATTGTCTGGGAATATACTGTTCTTTGTCAGTAACAAAGCCGGCTCCAAGACAAATTCATTGCAACATGTCATTTAACATTCAGTTTACGTTGATGAACAATTACTTCGACCGTTAATTTACTGGCAACTTGTAATATGCAGACAAAACATTTGAATTGGCCAAACAATCAATACACCTGGTAAAATTATATAAACAAGAGATTATATGGACTTCAACCACGGAACATGGGGCGCCATCTATAACATATGCTTTACACAGCTGTTAATCAAACTCAATTTATAACTTATCTGAAGGTAAGGGAACATCCTCATTCATATGATCTTATAGATGCCGTCATTATGCAAAAGTTGTAATATCTATTTGTGACAGTGACATTTTTGTGGGTCTTATGATGTGTTCTAAAGAATGACAGTATTAAAACCAAAATAACCCAAGCGCAGTCTGCATAAATAGAACATACTTCTGTCAACTTGACATCTGCTTCTTTTTGAAAATATCCATCAATTTTATGACAGCAATTTGTGTGCAAACTTGTGTGAACTGATTGCTTGGTATAATAGATGGACTTACTTCCCTGCTGTCAAGCAAGAGATGAGCAAGGGCGAGCCTGGAGTCAGTGGCTCTCTCAGCCGATTCCAGCTTCGGTACATGCCTACAGCTATGCGACAGTTAAATCACATGCTTAGTAACAAATTCTATCTGTATTTTTACAGTAGATTCTACAGCATGCTTTACTTTCTATGTTTGACAGTTGATGTAACTGTAAAATATACTTTACAGTAGACGAACATCAAGTGCTTACAGATTTGGACTGAAATGTTCCTTGTGAGGTCAGAGCCCTATACATGCCATGTTATTCTTATGAGTCATAAGGAATTTATGAAGTCATAGCTTATACTTGCAATGTTATCAAATCTAGAGACCAACTAAGTGTCAATGAGGTCACAAGTTACTCAATGACACGTTAACAGCTTATTTCAATGCTATGGATAGGGCCTGTTGTGAGGTCATTGATGTCCACAAGCAGCCAAATGTAAGTACTCGTCGTTCGTCGGCTGTAAATAAACTGTTTTATTTTTGTACATTATACCGTAATATCACTTTGTTGAATCCGCAAAATTACAGTTCAATGTACCAATCTGCATTTTACGGTTTATTGTCCTGTTCAGGTTTATGAGTACTTTCACAGTTCTTTTAGCTGGAACAAAGTTGCCAGTTAATTTAACTGTAAAATTTAAAGGGAATTAAAGGGAATTTTTTGCAGTGTATCTTTGAGATCATTACTGTCACCAAGTTACAACAGCAACCAGCTTTGGCTATTATTAACACTGGCCAAAACAGTGAATGACAATTGCCTTGTATTGAAATTACATGTCAAAAGAACTTAGCGCCAAACCCTGCACAAAACTAATATGAGCACTGGCACACTCGTTGTGACACATGTTGATACATTTGTAACACTTGTGTCCACCAAATTGGTATTGTCCTGTGCAGTGCAATACACTCCATTCTCATACAATCAAGAAGACCTCTCCATTGTAGTTGTAGAAAACTTGTATTATTGCCTTTCCCAGCAGTTGGCTTGTAAATAAGCAATGTCCTCCCAGCTGACATGTCCCCTACTACAAGCCCCACCAGCTAATAAGTCACAAGCAACACTGGGACATTAGTTGTACTTAAGCCCAGGTGGTCCCAGGGTCCTACTTAGCCCACATCCTCCTATATTTAGCCCAGCAATCAGAATGTTGATGTATTCCAGTAATATATCCCTGTGAAGGCCTGTATGAAGGGGGATTATGGAGATCATCAGGAGATGTATCAGGAGAGCAAGAGGTTAATGATGTCTCCCAATAGATTAACCATTTACTGTTAAGTGCATGTTTCTACAGCAGGAGTTCCAGGACCCAGATATTAGTACTACATGTTAACCGTTTTTTAGAGTTTCCGATTTTATATTATAAATAATTGTATTATTTCATTATAGTATGCCTAACATCATTTTCAATTTATAATGGACACATTCTCCCTTTTTGTCAATAAACTTACATACATACATACATATGTTACAAGAAAACTGAAAACATCTATAGACGAACAAGAACTTCCACATTTCATTGAAAATCTGCCACATGAGAACTTCAAAGAGAATTTGGGAGACAATTCTAACATATCACTAAACGTAAATTGAATGCACAGTGAGCAAACACAAATGGAATATTTCAAGATTTGAATGGCCGTAACGTTGTTACTTTGAGCATCTTGCATCTGGAATGGCAATACATCCCCATAATATATTTTTTAATAGCCTTGTACAATATTATATATTTCTCTCTATCTGTCTGGATACTGACTGATCTGTCAGGCATCATGGTGACAACTCAACAGAAGTTATCTCAAAATCACTTCTCCAGCTCTGGTCAATCTCAAATCACAAAGGAAATAGACTTGGATACTTAACCCTGGTTTATCACACACAGTCAGAATCTTCAAGCCTTTGTTAATGGGATGACACGAGAACATACCAAAGGGGTCAAACATCACGCGAAATCACATCCAGCAATCACCATAGATGATTAGATCACGAGACAATGACCTAATATGCAAAAATTTGGGGGGGGGGGCACTGTGGCCATTTGGAGCATGATCATAGATTTTTTTCAGTTGGTGAGATATACAAATATTTCTCTGAAAGTAACAAGATGCTAATATCAAAATTTTTTGCATGATCAGAGAAGTACCAGAACTGTACCACCATATATATATTTGAAGAAGACGACACCATTCAACAGCAAAAGGTACCTTTTATTTGTGTAAATTTGATATGAATCCAGAACAGGAAGTTGTATCATGAGAGTCCACATATATGTCATAAAACACTGAGACCACCTCAACTGTAGCTACTCGTCTGGAAAGCAGTGTACAAGAAGAGTTGACAAATTCAAAACTTCATAATTGTGCACAGACAACAAGATTGGAAAAACAATTTTTCTTCTGAGCTAATATGTAACTATGTGAGCATTTCGAAAATAAGAAATTAGAGAATTGTTCACCATCTACATTGCATTGTTGTAAGTTTGCAAAAAATCTATACACCCAGGAGAAAGAGGATAGAGCTAGTTACTCTCAGGTTTCAATCCATCCCTTGAAGTTGCCAGCCATTCCACCCCAGGGCACGAGCAAACAATGGCCAAAGGTGGACACAGCAGACACTGCAGCCTCAGCAGCATGGAGGCATTAATGGCAATGTTAGATGTAGCAAAGCATCATAAGTGGTTTAAGACAGACTAGACTGAAGGACGGCTGGAGCTTCATATCCTGTATTTTAATATGCTGACTTACAAACCAGTCTGCTGTTCAAACAGGCGAGAGGAGCTCGCAACTGGAGCAGGTTATTGTCGCCTGATATTTATTAAGTATTTGGACAGGAGGAGAACACAGCAATGATGTTAAGGATGATCGAAACTGCTGTCCAAGTTCCAACCGAAGTCCAGGTATCGAACCCGGGACCCAGCGATTAGCAACCCAGTGCGCTACCAACTGAGCTAACCCTCCCCCAAGACAAGAGTAGCCAGATAAAGGACAGCAGTATAGGATTACTAACATCAGTAAACTCAGTTTTAGAATCAGACATCAAGTTGTCATCAACATTCAACAACACCAGAAGTTGAGAAGCATAAAAAAGAAAACATCAACAGCATTAACAGCCTTAGCAACTGCACATGACTGCATCATCAAGGACCGTTGCCAATGACAACAACATCCTGCATCTCATCCCATCAGCTGTAAGTTCTACTTGCGCACTTTACATTCAAGACCCAAAGCAAAGGTCTGAGCCAAGGCAATGTCCTGTGCCCTGTGTAACTGTTATCCCTTGCAGGCCAGGGGCTTGTGTGAGCCTCAACAATATAGCACTGTGACCATTCAAACGTCCTGGCATCTTGGTATTGCCTTGGACTCTTGGTCTGCCCTTTCCTCTGGGTAACCATTCTCTTGGTCCAGTTTTGTCTTCTTCTTCTTTTTCCTTTTTTGTATCTCGGTTTATTCCTGGTCCTATCTATAGCCCTTTGGTGTCCTTTGGACCTCTCAATGGCTACACCAACTCAGCTGCTTTCTGGTAGCAATCTGTGTCTTGACACTTCAAAGTAGCTGTCCTTACCATATATATATACCAACTATCCAGATCTTGCAACAGAAGCTGTAGAGTTGACATATATCAATTATGTGAAGTAAAAGGAATATCCTGTTAATTAAGACCAGTAAATTCAATCAGTGATTAAAGAATGTTAGATTTTGGATTTTGAAAGTCAATTCTTCCAACATTGATTGACCTAGAAATGTTGCACAGATTTAACAGATTCTGTCTTAACTAATCTGTTGAATAATTTCAGAGCACATTGTTGCATGAGAAAACGGCACACAATTTTTGGTCCTCTTTAGCTTCTTTTGTTTTTGCGTGATTTCTTGCATCTGTCAGAATCATCCGAAATGCAATGCGGAGCACAAAACAAAATGTGGGCGATTGGCAAGAGATTGGCAAGAGATTGGCAAGAGATTGGCAAGAGATTGGCAAGAGATTGGCAAGGAAGGCCACTGCATTTCTACGCACACTGTCAGACAGCATGTCACTTGGCTAATTGGGCCAGCCATGTCCTCATGCTCTTCAATGCTCAGCCAATGCTCAGCATTACTCTGGGTAACGACAGATGCTCATCATGTTCCAACCCCTCAACTAATGTCTGGGTCCATGAACATGAGCTCACTCCTCTTCTGAGCCCACTAAGCTCATGTTAGGGTAAAGAAACTCAAGTTTAGCATGGTCAGTTGACTCAGTTCAGCCAGGGTGAACATGGTGAAGCTTGTAGAAAAGGAAACCCAAGCTAATCAAACTGGTCAATACACTTCTGGTAGAAACAGAGACATGGTCAATGTTTGTAAAGTTCCGTACTGTAAAATATGAAATTTTGAGTCTGCTCAAAATGATTGAGTGAGATGGTTGCACAATTTGTTTGAGCTAACAGAGCTTGTTGTTTTAAGTTATGATAATCTGTCTATTGTCATAACTAAAAACAATAAGTATGTTAGACCAAAAGAGTGGTTAGACTTCTATTGAAAGAATACCTCTAAAGAACTGCTTTGTTTCCAACACCATACAGTAGCTCAAAACCCTGCAAAACTAATATGAGCACTGGCACACTCGTTGTGACACAGGTTGATACAGTTGTAACACTTGTGTCCACCAAATTGATATTGTCCTATGCAGTGCAATACACTCCATTCTCATCCACTCAGGAAGACCTCTCCATTGTAGTTGTACAAAACTTGTATTATTGCTTTTCTCGGCAGTTGGCTTGTAAATAAACAATGTCCTCCCAGCTGACATGTCCCCTACTACAAGCTCCAACCAGCTAATAAGTCACAAGCAACACTGGGACATTAGTTGTACTTAAGCCCAGGTGGTCCCAGGGTCCTACTTAGCCCACATCCTCCTATATTTAGCCCGGCAATCAGAATGCTGATGTATTCCAGTAATAACTCCAGTAATATATCCCTGTGAAGGCCTGTATGGAAGGGGATTATGGAGATCACCAGGAGATGTATCAAGAGAGCAAGAGGTTAATGATGTCTCCCAATAGATTAACCATTTACTGTTAAGTGCATGTTTCTACAGCAGGAGTTCCAGGACCCATGTGTGAAACAGGAAAACTGAAAACATCTATAGACGAACAAGAACTTCCACATTTCATTGAAAATCTGCCACATGAGAACTTCAAAGAGAATTTGGGAGACAATTCTAACATATATCACTAAACGTAAATTGAATGCACAGTGAGCAAACACAAATGGAATATTTCAAGATTTGAATGAGTGTAACGTTGTTACTTTGAGCATCTTGCATCTGGAATGGCAATACATCCCCATAATATATTTTTTAATAGCCTTGTACAATATTATATATTTCTCTCTATCTGTCTGGATACTGACTGACAGGCCTGTCAGGCATCATGGTGACAACTCAACAGAAGTTATCTCAAAATCACTTCTCCAGCTCTGGTCAATCTCAAATCACAAAGGAAATAGACTTGGATACTTAACCCTGGTTTATCACACACAGTCAGAATCTTCAAGCCTTCGGTAATGGGATGACACGAGAACATACAAAAGGTGTTAAACATCACATGAATTCACATCCAGCAACCACCATAGATGTTGAGATCACCAGACAATGACCTAATATGCATCTGGCGGGGGGGGGGGGGGGGCACTGTGGTCAGTTGGAGCATGATAATCGATTTTTTTTTCAGCTGGTGAGATATAAAAACATTTCTCTGAAACAAACCAGATGCTAATGTCAAAAATTTTTGCATGATCAGAGAAGTACCAGAACTGTACCACCATCCTATATATATATTTGTGGAAGAAACTATATCATCTCAACCATAAGGCTTTTTCCTTTTAACTAATAACACTGTGAATCTCACCTCCAAACTCCTGAATTCGCATGAGGATTTCAACCATGCGACGATTAAGCTCAACTCTCATTAGTTTTGCTAATTACAATTAATTAGTTAAAATCGCCATGTGGTGATACTGCTATGCTGGTTAAGGTTTCTGTAAGTGTCCATTTGTGACCTTAGTATTTCACTTACAGTTATGAAATTTGGTACACATATTGGCCTGTGGCTATTGGTTGGGAGTATGTCAATAAATCGAAGATGGCTGCCATTTTGTGGCGGCCATCTTGCCAGCCATTCTTGAACTTGCCACTGTGACTTTAGTATTTCACTTACAGTTATGAAATTTGGTACAGATATTACCCTGTGACTATTGCTTGGAAGTATGTCGATAAATCCAAGATGGCGGCCATTTTGTGGCGGCCATCTTGGCAGCCACTCTAGAACTGGCCACTGTGACCTTAATATTCCACCTGCAGTTATGAAATTTGCTACAGCTACTAGCCTGTCGGTATTGCTTGGGAACATGTCCAGAAATCCAAGATGGCTGCAATTTTTGTGCTGGCCATCATGTAGGTATTGGCCTGTGCATATGGATTGGGAACATGTTGTGAAATCCAAGATGGCAGCAATTGTGTGGTGGCCATTTTGCCAGCCATCTTTCTTCATTCATGAACTGCCCGCTGTGACCTTAATATTTCGCTTAGAGTTATGAAATTTGATGCAGGTATTAACCTGTGGGTGTTGGTTGGGAATATGTCAAGAAATCCAAGATGGCCACCATTTTGCGTTGGCCATTTTGCCAGTCATTCTTCAACTGCCCGCTGTGACCCTAATATTCAGCTTAGAGTTATGCAATTTTTTACAGGTATTGCCTGAAAGTGTTACTTGGGACATTGTCCACAAATCCAAGAAGGCTGCCATTTCGTCGCGGCCATCTTTTTTAACTCTTGAACTGCCCACTGGGACCTTAATATTTTCCTTTATACAGTTATTAACAGACTAAACAATAGTTCACCTACATCTCGCGGTTCAGCTGTATATCATTCAGTTCCCCTTCTTGGGGGGGAGAGGGGACAAGATTTCTTCCACAGGAAATATCTTTCACAGTGACGTCGACAGTCATTATTTATTTTGGCTGTCTGAATTCCTCACTTATTCATTTCTAAATCTTTTCTGAACAATGCTCAAAACTATTTCTTTTGTTTCACCAAAACTAGCCAAGAAGTTACTTCTTTAACACAGGATCAAAATGGTCGCCCCGCTGACATGTAATGAAAATGCTGTTAACTCTCCACATTTTTCCTGTCTCTGACATTTTCTCAGAGTCATTCTCCAGACTGCCACAAACCTGCTTGACTGCCATTTGTGTTCTCCTTTATCACGGGTTAATGCTTATATATATATTCGAAGAAGACGCTATTCAACAGTAAAGGCACCTTTTATTTACAAAATTTATATGAATCCAGAACAGGAAGTTGTAAAAGTGAATTCTTACAGAAGTCATATCATGAGTCCACATAATGGCATAAAACACTGAGACCACCTCAACTGTACTCATCTGGAAAGCAGTATACAAGAAGAGTTGACAAATTGAAAACTTCATAAATGTGCACAGACAACAAGGTTGGAAAAACAATTTTTCTTCTGAGCTAATATGTAACTATGTGAGCATTTCGAAAATAAGAAATTAGAGAATTGTTCTTTCTGCCCAGTCCACTATCTGCATTGCGTTATTGTATGTTGGCAGAAAATATATACAAAAAGGAGAAAGAGGATAGAGCTAGTTACTCTCAGGTTTCAATCCATCCCTTGAAGTTGCCAGCCATTCCACCCCAGGGCACAAGCAAACAATGGCCAAAGGTGGACACAGCAGACACAGCAGCATGGAGGCATTAATGGCAATGTTAGATCTTGAAGTAACTAGCACCAAATCTGCAATTAGAGGGGTATAGCTTAATGAGCGGTAGCGCGACGTACATGGTACATCAAAGAGGAGCTGCTCTCCAGGGGTCCTGGGCTACATTTGACACCATTTTCAGCTATTAAGTTGTAAAAATTAGTGGTGTCATATCACTGTTAATGATGTTTCTTCTCCTGGGCTAGTTACTTCAAGGTTAGATGTAGCAAAGCATCGTAAGTGGTTTAAAACAGACCAGATTGAAGGACGGTTGGAGCTTCATATCCTGTATTTTAATATGCTGACTTACAAACCAGTCTGCTGTTCAAACAGGCGAGAGGACCTCGCAACTGGAGCAGGTTATTGTCGCCTGGTATTTAAGTCTTTGGACAGGAGGAGGAAACGGCAATGAGGTGAAGGATGATTGAAACTGCTGTCCGAGTTCCAACCTAAGTCCAGGATGATTTGAACCCGGGACCCAGCGATTAACCACCCTGTGCGCTACCAGCTGAGCTACGTACCCCCACCAAGACAGACTAGCCGGATTGATGACAGCAGAATAGGATTACTAACATCAGTGAATTCAGTTTTAGAATCAGACATCAAGTTGTCATCAACATTCAACAACACCAGAAGTTGAGAAGCATAAAAAAGAAAACATCAACAGCATTAACAGCCTTAGCAACTGCACATGACTGCATCACCAAGGACCGTTGCCAATGACAACAACATCCCGCATCTCATCCCATCAGCTGTTCTACTTGTGCACTTTACATTCAAGACCCAAGCAAAGGTCTGAGCCAAGGCAATGTCCTGTGCCCTGTGTAACTGTTATCCCTTGCAGGCCAGGGGCTTGTGTGAGCCTCAACAATATAGCACTGTGACCATTCAAACGTCCTGGCATCTTGGTATTGCCTTGGACTCTTGGTCTGCCCTTTCCTCTGGGTAACCATTCTCTTGGTCCAGTTTTGTCTTCTTCTTCTTTTTCCTTTTTTTGTGTCTTGGTTTATTCTTGGTCCTATCTTTAGCCCTTTGGACCTTTCAATGGCTGGACCAACTCAGCTGCTTTCTGGCAGCAATCTGTGTCTTGATACTTCAAAGTAGCTGTCCTTACCATATATAACAACTATCCAGATCTTGTAACACAAGCTGTAGAGTTGAGAATACTCAGAACATCATATTTATGGTTCGCTACAAAACATACATTATGCGAGATTAAGGTCTGCTCATTACACACAGCTTTAACACACTGGTGTATTGTAGATCAGAATTCACAAAACCATAATGTCTGTTGCCTGGCAACTAAATTATTGCAACACACGAAACCTTTCAGCAGGTTTTTCAATTGTCAAGGAGACAGATAAAACTTCACAATGTGTTAGACAAACATGCTACATACATTGCACTTTAAAATTGAAATTTGGAGTCAGCAAAAATCATAGAGTGCGATGGTTGCACAATTTGTTTGAGCTAACATAGCTTGTTGTTTTGAGTTATTATACGCTTTCCGTTATCATAACTTTAAAAGAACAAGCTGTGTTAGCTCAAAGGATTTTAAGCTGATTCAAAATTCATATTTTACAGTGCACACTACTTCCCATCTTTCAAAGTTTAAATTATCAAGCAATACTGTAATAACTAGAGCGAGTTTGGAGATTGAACGGATCGCCCAATGCTGTCCCACAGGGACTAAATGATCGCCTATTGTAGCCTACATGTAGGCCCGTGTAATACACAAGCGTAAACAAATAAGCTTTCAGATTAGGAGACAGCACTATTGGCGATCAATGAGGTAATCTAACTGTAAGTATGTGTATTTCTACTGTGTGGCCAGTAGAATGAAGATGAGGAGCAATGAGGTAGCTAAAACACTAGTGGCCATGGCCCCTGTCCTGTGCCCATGCCCCCTCTACCCATGGCGCCTTGCCATGGCCCCTGTGCCGATGGCCCCTGTAGCCACACCCCTCTGCCTAACTGGCCATGGCCATGGCCCTTCTTTGCCATGCCCCCTCTGGCCATGCCCCCCCCCCCCTGGCCATGGCCCCTCTGGCCATGCTCCGAGGGTTTGCTGCCACGCAGGTGTAACAGAAGACGGCAGCACCAGCACCTACACAAAAATCGATGACATCATACACAAGTTGCAAAGCATGGCTGCAGGATGTTGATTGAGCTGAATAAAAGTTTGAGGTTTAATTTCAGGTGGAAAACGGCTGAGAACGAATCCTTTTGAGGGTTTGGCATGACTATAAGACAGGTTAGTTTCGGGACTGAAGGTGATGTGGACGATTTCAGCAACGGAAGTGTGTTTATTTGTGGATTTACTTCGTCATATTCTGTCGGCAACACTCGTCCGGGCAGACATGCTAGAAGTCAAGTTTGAGAATTGGATGACAGTAGAAGGCTTTTTTCTCAGTTAAATCGAAATGACAGAGCGAAATGACATGAGTGTTAGGAAATGACAATGATATTGAGTTGAATACGTTTATTTTTGAACGACCTGGCAGCGTATGTACTGAGATAGAGGTCTGTCAACTCTACGACATGATCCCCCCGACGTTTTTTCCCCGACGTTTTTCCCCGACGTTTTTTCCCCGACGTTTGTCCCCGACGTTTTATCCCCCGACGCGTGACACAGCAGAAACAGAGATCGGCCTTTTAGGCGATCAACAATATGTAACCATCCGAAAAGCGATCAAATAGCAACACACAATATACTATAGTGTGTTATATATTATTACACATCAAGTAAAACCAATAAATCCGACATTATCTAAATCTTCCAGGGACTTTTTTTTCAGAAATACCTAGATGATGAAAATATATCGACATATCAACTTTTTATTATCAAGAAAGGACAGCATCTCAAGTTTCTCAGCTTAAAAAAGTTGAAGGACATCAAATGGGATTTTGCTCCCTTGAGGATAAGTCTGGTGTCGCCCGAGGCATAAAGGCAATATGTGATATACTCCGATATAGTCAGATAAAACCCATTAACTGGCTTACATTTGGAAAAGCTGTTTCACAGTCAAAAGCTGTGGAGTCGTTTGCCTTTTGATCTACTGGAAAAAGTAATTTTCTGAAGGTAAATTTCATTTGATGGCATTTTCCATTCTGCAATATACATAAGTTGTCTTTTTCTAAAGTTTGTTTTTATTTTCAAAAAGCCAAATTATACATTCCGCAATCATTCGGAGTCATTCCTATAAGTCTGACATGACAACTCATAACAGGCTCGAATCATCCCAAGTAATGATGACAGGTCAGATGAATCTTCACTTCTCTTTGCATAACATATAGTCTGACATTTATATGCCACACATATATCAGTTACAAATGTGGAGTTAGTAGCAATAATATGTAAAACAATAACATTCACAATATCATACATTTACTCTGCTTGCTCCAAGTTGCTTACTTCAGGGTGTAAGTTCTTGATACTTCCTGACAGAACTTCAAAGGTCTGCCTTACATCAAAGGTATCACAGACAACCTTGTGATATGAAGAATTTCATACAGGCCTCGAAGAGGCAAGGTATGGCAACTTGCAAGCAAATGCTAACTCCTCTTATATTACAGCTCATATTAAGTAAGCCACCTTGACAGAGTAGCAGACATGATACTAATTACAAATGAAAGGATTGCTCAAGATGCTGCAAAGGTTCAGTCAGGTTTTTATAACACAGCTGGGATCAGAAAGTGGCTTAGTAATTCCATATAACCAAGTTTCAGGGTCGTGTATGGACAGCGGAAGGCTTTTCCAGATTAAATCAAGCACCCTCTTCAGGGATATTAATATAGAAGAACTTTTTTTATCTATGCCTGAAAATTTCTATCCTAAACTTCAAGTCCAGACAAATATTGGGAGGTTGCATTTTACAGTTCAGCACTGCAGAACTCAATCACTTGAAGAACGACAGAAGCAGACTGGACCAGAAGTTAAAACCAAGAGTCCAACATTAATACAGTGGTCTTGAACCTCTAGTCAGAATCAGTAGTCATGACATTTAGAATCAATGGAGCCTGGAATTTATATTTGAATTGTTTTTTCAAATCTAGTGTCACCGATCACCACTTTTGGGTCCAAAACAGGAACATAATACATTTTGTGCAAAAATAGACCAACAGAGAGCCTGCTCAACACAGGATATGTATACATAGTCCTAGTCTAAACCTGGTAACCAGCAGTACTCCATTGAAAGGCGTGCTATCTGATCAGCAATGCATAACAAGACTGGTCTAATGGGCTAACATCCTGAGTGTTCTCTGCCCAGCCATATATAAGCACCTATAAGCACCTCCAGTGGTCCTACAGGCACATATAGGCACCTATAGGCAGCCATTACAGGCACCTAGGGCCAAATTATAAAGCCTAATGCCCATACTAAAGTCCTGTGCCAACACTGTCATTGACCCGGCCTTCATCCAAGAAATGAATAGCTGCACAATCTCAGCCTGTATGATAGTTCCCTGGCATGGTAAACACGCAGCCCGGCAATCAGCAGGGTTATGCTAGACACAGCCAGCCGCATCTAGACACAGCCTAGCATTGCTGGCCTACGCAGCCTGTATACTGTGCAGTACTAGCAGTAGGCCTTCTATACAAGTGCAATGCTGAGCTGCTGTGCAGTGCTATAGTCTAGCATTTATCAATAAGAACCCTGATGGGCTGTATATACGCATAATTGACCCGATAAATGACCAAGCATAAGATTAACAGCAAACGCAAAAGGATATAGGCCTACAAAATAACAACCACATGTATTCATACTCAACATTTGATTTATATAATAGGGTTACATTTATACAACTAGGAAAAAATTGGGACTTTCAGTCAAGGTGCATCATCACCTGCTATCCTGGCAATATTAAGTTTTATATCCAACTTTACAGGTCATTTATTTGGCTCGGGATAATGAGTAACGTCTAAAAATAAATTTTATGTTATCTGCAGCACTGCCAGGGGACCCATTTGTGAGTCACTCAGATGAAGTACATGTAAATTCTGCGACACAGGAGTCCAGTTTCCACACCATGCATGTATCAGGGATGTGATTGGCTTAACAAGAAACAAGAATCCGCGGATTCAAAGCTAGCCATTTGCTATTATATTAAAGGGGCAGCGATTAATTGATAGCAATGTTGACTTAATCTATAGTATATCCATACTGAAGACATGTAAATAACAATTTGAAGAATGTGAATAATATCATGAAATCCTCGAAATAAAAGGCAACTAGCAAGCTGCTTGTAAATGGGAGGCAAAAAAATAGAATAAGACAGATACATAAATAAATAAGATAGATAGGTGAATGGACTTGAAAGGGGGAGCTTCCATCTTAATACATGTAGGAAGGAATGTACATGACAAATCGGAAGATCCAGCATTAATTATAAGTTGAGATAATATGAACTCTATCATTTTATTGCAAGTGAAGTACAAATTTAAGGAATAAACCCATTTCCCCGAGTGGCTTGAACATTGGCCCCAAACAACTTTTTGTTAAAACAGTAAACAGTGAGGCTTAATTTGCTTTTCATATGAAGCAGACATGGCACTTCAATTCCAAAAACAAAACTTTCTAAATTTTACCTAAAGGAGTGAACTAGTTGTGAAGCCTTAAAGTTACATTGAATTCACCAAACATACTCCATATTGTCTCTTGGCTGGACCAACAGAGGCAAGGTCGGGAAATCGTTCAGCCAAATTGAAGGATTCAAGCACCACTTTTCCCCTGGTGTTAACTGATAGAATTTCCATGAAGTTAAAACTATGGGGCACTTCTTTTTAAACTTGTAAATTAGCCACAAATTCAATTGTTGCTGTCGTAAAATAGGAAACGAAATGCAAGAAAGCAAGCACCTCTAAAAAAGGATTGATAGGAAATCATTAAAAAAAAAGACAAAAATCTCTCTATGCCACCAAGGTTCTCTACCATATCACAAGAGTCCAGCAACCTAAGTGAAGAGGCCCAGCTGGTATAGGTCTGATCCACTCAGCTGATAGTGCCTTGTCGGTAGACGGCACACACATGGCATATATGAGAAACTATGCTAAATCACAAGAATCCAAAATCATGAATTGTTTCATATTATGAAGGGACACCACCTACCTGGCTCTACCTGTCAGTGGTCGAAATAGCCCGTGTCATTTGGGGGGGTCTCCCACCGGCAAGGCAAAGCTTTTGGGGCTGGAGGTCCGCGGGCCGTCAGAAGTCCGCGTATATTTAGTATTTGAGGGGGTTTTTAGGGGACCCCCCCCTGGGTCCCTCTAAAAAATGTATTTTTAAGGGGTCCTTATAGCATTTGGGGGGGTCAAAACCCCCTTGACCCCCCCTTATTTCGAACACTGCTACCTGTTATGCATATATATTATATATCTGTTTGTCTACATCTGGTGTCTCACAGTCACATAGGTCTCTCAGCTATACATGTAGCTATGTATACTTGCATTCAGTCATGAACAGTTTTGGGTGGCATTTAAAAACTAACTGACAATGATATAATTTCATACAAATTATATTGAATTAGGCCCAACTTTGTCTACCTTGAGACTATTATCTCTCTGACTTTCCTGATATTGTTTTATGAAGCTGGCTATTGGCTGATTCAGTGCACCACTCGGGTGTCCTAACTTGATATTAAACAGGTGAGCTATTTATCATTTTCAAAACCGCTGCATTGTGATAAGTATGCCTAATATCCATTACACCTGTTGGCCTATGCTACATTTGACTCACTTATCAATTCAACCATTCACAGTGTCTATATTCAGAATTGTTAAATTTGAGTACTTATTTATATTCAATCATCAAACAAAGGTCTACATTTTTCTCACCGAGGCACTCATTGTGTGATGATTGACTATATATAATCTTCCATAGGTCAGGATTAAGTTTACACAGTTGAATACAAGTGTTTTAAATTGGCATTGTGTGCTATGCCCAGTTTTAGCCTAGTTACAACAGACATTGGCATCAAACCATATTGACACAGGAAATCCAATGCATTGTATTGTATCTAACTACACTCCTGAAAGGTAATTGATGTTAGACCTGTCAGGGAATGAACTCAAGAAAGTGCAAGGCTTATCCACCAGAGGGCTTTTTTCATACATACAGTGGATCTGCTGCCACCTAGCCTGTTCTTGGTTCACATGGTTTCATGGTTACATGGTTACATGGTTACATGGTTACATGGTTACATGGTTACATGGTTTGTTTATGGTTTCAGAATCCCATATACTCATCACCCATTCCAATAGCTACGCCTTTGGCTAGCTAAAAACCTGAAAGGCAGGATCGAGTGGCGAAGCCACTCGCAAGTAGGGGGGTCTGGGGGCATGCCCCCCCAGGAAAATATTTTTAAGTCAAGGCCCAGATATGGCATTTGGAGCCCCCTGAGACCATTTCTGCCACTACACAACAAGCCTCTCAAAAGGATGCACAATGAAGGAGAAAACTGAAAAATACTCAGTTCCATGACCAAAAAAAATGTATAGTGATGTTTTGCCATTGTGCCAACCAACCTTCTCGTGGAAGCATGAATTCTCATCTGAGGAGATGAAAAGATACATTTAATTCAGTCATAAGGGATGATATTTGGGTCATTAAAGCTTTTGACCCATGTGTAACTTTCTAGAACAAAGAAAATTGGAAGCCATTTGTATCCTCTTCGTCTGAATGTGTTCCCCTTTAGAATGAACTTATATATTTTTTTTCTTTGCACCAAATGAGTTTATTTCTGTTTTTGCATCATGTAATGAATTATCACACTTGTCAAACTTTTAAAATTGAATGTATTTAAAATGTGTCATGTTGATTATGTTCATACGGGCTCCAATTCTTCTGAAAAATTGGATTCCCAATAAAAATTGTAAACTTGCTGTCACAAGCAGTTTGCTTGCGGATGTCTAGCATTGACCTAGTCAGCTAATATCAAAATATCACTTGCTACCTACCTAAACTGTAAACACATTGACTGCATTTCATCAATGTGTGATACAGACGAAAACTGCTGCACCTCAAACCTCTGTCTTAAAAAAGGTAACTGTCACTCAAATGGATCAATATGGAGTCAATGCTTATCTATGATGACAAATTTTGTTACTCATGTTTTGGAGGTTTGTCACTTCACCGCCTGACTGGGTTTGTATAATAAGGAAGACCTATACCTAATTGGCATCCACTGATTCTTGTTTTGAAACAGAATGAAAGATATTTCTGCTGCTATTGAGTTTCTTGAGTCTCAAATAAATCAAGATGAGAGATACCCCTTTTAAAAAGGTATTCAAAGCCACTTCATGGAACCCAGATATCATGTCAGGAAACAATCAAGGTCGTATCTTTCATGAAATCCCAAATATTAACATTTGAAAAGCGACTTTCATATGACAAAAAAGCCATAAAAACAGTCTGTTTTGAAAACGTTTCTAAACTAAACTGTTCAAGATATTGAGCTGAAACTATTCACACATCTATTACACTACTAAAGGCTAGTTTGAGAAAAGTTTGAGATGAATCTAAGGGGGTCAAGTGGAAAAATTTCCTGAAATTTATTGAACTAACATGGAATTACGCAAATCTAATTGCTAGAAATGCCTGGAAACTTGTCATTCTCGTCTGTATGACAAAATAAGATAACAGGCAAAGTTTGAATGAAATATGAGCAACACAAAGCGAGGTATGATTGACGAAATCCCCAGCTACCCGTCATGCGGTGGACCGCAGTACCCCGTAGGCTATTACATAGCCAGCGGTGTAAAAAAAACTTAACGTAAATGAGAAAAGTATACGAATGAGCATGTGACCCCCCCCCCCCCCCAGTATAGTTATGCCACTGCCTTCCAGCATTGGTCCAGGGTAAGACAATTGATAAAGTTCTATACCTCAATATATTCTCATTCTGAGTGCTTCATGTGATATACAACCCTTTACTTGTCATATCTATGATGGCATATGTTGTAGGTCTACACAGGTCTACTCTTAGCATGGTTTGTTACATGTTTAGGTAAGCACACTGAATGTCACTGCATGGATGAGTCATTAATAGAGTCAAACATACACACATGACATTGTTTCCAAATGACAACTCATTTTAATTTTGAAGGTATGACGTACATGAGCTATCCTGCAGTGACATCACTGTTTTTTTTTTTCTTTTTTTTTGTACTCAGACTAGATATGTAGATTTCAGCATCTCTTTGTGACTGCTGTCACATTGTCATTTGCTTACTTGTTTATGGGAAATAGATTTGTACCGCTCTAGCAATCTAGTAATTTCATCATCGTACACTCAGGTGATTTTGTTAATACAGCAAATATGGTTATAAGGATATTCTTACAATGTCTTATTATGACCGCCGCCAGCGCTGGCGCGGTCATTTTGCTTTTACCCCCGTATTGTACCATTTAACTCACATTTTTGGGGATGGATAGAACAAGTTACACTCAATGTACAATCATGAAAGTTGCTATATAAACATAACTTTACATTCTTTACTCAACCCCTGAAAACCAGAATGATCCAAGGGGTCTTTCATACCTTTCTGAGATTCATGATTTTTCAGTGAAACACCCCACCTTATTGTTATTTTGGCTATCTGAATGTTGTTTTCGTGATTTTTGGCACTGTGCCAGATTAGACCTGCTTGGACCGCTTGACTGCTGGGGGATGTCTCAAAAGCAGCCAAACTCTTATTGATCGCCTTTAGGCTGATCTCTGTTTTTATGCGGTCACATGGCGGGATTTCATGTGTCGGAGGGTGTCGGAGGATTTATGTGGCGGAGTCGTAGACAAAGGTAATGAATGATGGCAGTCAATGATGGCAGTCAATGATGGCAGTCAATGATGGCAATCAATGATGGCAATCAATGATGGCAATCAATGATGGCAATCAATGATGGCAATCAATGATGAAGATAGATAGATAGATAGATAGATAGATAGATAGATAGATAAGGTATCTACTAAGGATAAGGGGGCGACCATTTAATATCTCCTAAGAATAAGGGGGCAACCATTTAATATCTACTAAGGTGCTAAGATAACAAAAGTACATGCATGAATGAACCAAGGGGGCATCCATTTAATATCTACTAAGCAATGATGATAGATATAGATAGATAGATACATAGATAGATAGATAGGATAAGGGGCGACCATTTAATATCTACTAAGGAGGGGGCGACCATTATTACTAAGAATGTATGAACCAAGGGGGCAACCATTTAATATCTACTAAGCAATGCTGATAGATATACATAGATAGATAGATAGATAGATAGGATAAGGGGGCGACCATTTAATATATACTAAAGAGTGGGCGACCATTATTACTAAGAATAAGGGGGCAACCATTTAATATCTACTAAACCCCCTGCGGACATGGGGACATACCCCCGCGGACATGGGGACATGCCCCCCCGGACATGGGGACATGGGGACATGCCCCCGGGGACATGGGGACATGCCCCCGGGGACATGGAGACATGCCCCCAGGGACATGGGGACATGCCCCCGGGGACATGGGGACATGCCCCCGGGGACATGGGGACATGCCCCCGGGGACATGGGGCCATGCCCCGGGGACATGGGGACATGCCCCCTGGGACATGGGGACATGCCCCCTGGGACATGGGGACATGCCCCCCGGGGACATGGGGACATGGCCCCCGGGGACATGGGGACATGCCCCCGGGGACATGGGGACATGCCCCCGCGGACATGGGGACATGCCCCCGCGGACATGGGGACATGCCCCCGCGGAAATGGGGACATGCCCCCGCGGAAATTGGGACATGCCCCCGCGGACATGGGGACATGCCCCCGCGGACATGGGGACATGCCCCCGCGGACATGGGGGCATACCCCCGGGGACATACCTCCGGGGCCATTGGGACATACCCCCGAGGACATGGGGCCATGCCCGCAGGGACATGCCCCCAGGGACATGGGGACATACCCCTGGGGACATGCCCGGGGGACATGGGGACATGCCCCCGGGAACATGCCCCCGCGGACATGGGGACATGCCCCCGCGGACACGGGGACATGCCCCCGCGGACACGGGGCCATGCCCCCGTGGACACATAACTGCACTGCATCACTGCCTTGCATTACAACACTGCAGTCTGCATTGCAGCTCTGTGTTACTGCACTGCATCACAGAACCTCATTACTGCAATGCATTACAGCACTGCAGCACAACACTTCATTACTGCACTGTATTTCAACAGTGCTTTTTTGCACTGCATAACTGCACTGCATTACAGACCACATCACAGCACTGCTTTGTGGGCCTGCACTGACAGATGTGTGTGTACACACAGGTGGCCCTGCAGACACACATGGCCGTCCACACACACATGGGCATCCACACTGGGATAGGCATACAGATGGCCATGCACATACAAATGGGCATGCACACACAGATGGGCGTGCACGCACAGGTGGGCTTACACACACTGACGGGCGTGCTGATATGGGCGTATACATGCAGATGGCTGTACATATGGGCATGCGCACACAGATGGCCATATCAATGGGCGTGCACACGAAGGTGGCTGTGCACACACAAATTGGCATACTCACACAGACGGTCGTACTCCCAGCTAGGTGTAAAGGGGGGCGTGCACACTAAGAAGGCATGCACTCACAGATGAGGGTACCAACACAGATGGGCATGCACTCAAGAGATGGGCATAGGCCTACAGGTGGGCGTACACATAGATGGGTGTACAGGTGGGCGTGCCCGCACAGATAGGCATTCAGGTGGACATGCCCACGCAAATGGGTGCGTACACAGATGGGTGTGTACACACAAATTGGCGTGAACACACAGATGGGCATGCCAGACGAGCTACAGATGGGCGTACACTTGACGATGGCCGTACACAGGCATGCACAATGGATGTACACATATACGCCCCTCGAATAAACCCCCCGTCAAATAGAGGCCCCACTGCGCCATGGACAACAAAGAATATATATCTATTTATTATTATTATTATACGACTGAGCTTTTTTAAGCCAGGTCCAAACAAGCTGCACTCAAAACACAAATTGTTATTCATCTTTTATGGATCGACACAGTCACACTTGATTGCACTTGATCAGCAAAAGGCGTCCAGCAGCGCCGGCGGTCATATTATCATCGCTTACGATTCTAGTTTTTAGATATTGATCAGATTTGTTCACCTGAGTTTGTTGTATGTTTTTGGAGTTGGTTTGTTTATATCTAATAAGTTTGTTTGCCAGAGTGCAAAACAGCATTGTTTGTGTTGTCTGCTTGTAGCCAACCACGTGTGTTTGACCTTGTTCAGCAATTTTCACAAGTTGTTGAACCTTAACAACTTAATAGCATTAAGTGACATCACTGTAATAAGCACTCCTATTTCCTTGGCTGTAACTGCTAAGACCAGAGAGAACTGAGCAGGAACACCAGTATTTTGTTACTTGTCACACCAAAATCCCAACATCCATAACTATTAATTTGTATTCAAAGAAGTCATGTCAATTATTTAGTTTGAATTGAGTGGCATCCTCCAATGAGTGCATTGATATTGACATTGCATGAAGAAGTCCATCCTAACATGAATATTACTTGATTTGTGGCTACTTCTAAAGACATAGAGTGAATTGCAATTTAGTAACTCCTAGGAAAGAGGGGCAGGAATATGACAGACTGCGAAGTTTTGATAAAATATAATGAGGCAATCGAAGCTGATTGCACTTCACCTGTCACTTTTGACAGGTCACTTCAATCAGTGTCAATAGCACTTGACAAGTTGACTGAACATATGCTGATTGGGGTGAAATTACCTGCAGGAGGTGTGAAAGGAAGCTAGGACATTGTCTTTGAATTGCAATGGAAATGTTTCCATAGGCTTAAGTCAGTAAGTGTCATCTGATTCAATCACTTTGATTGACAATGCACGCGAATGACGTCTTGCGTCGGGCGCTCGATCGTAGCCTCTCCCTACAACCCCCCCCCCTATATTGAAGTGAAAATATTAAATTGGATTTACATGAATCACAGGGATGATGGATTTGGTCCCGAAAATACCGGAAATCCGGCAAAAACCGGAAAAATCACATCCCTGATGTATCACAATGAGACTAAAAACAATATATAAACACATTTTTTGGTCGTCAAGTCATAATAAATACACTGTAAAATCTGTCTACAAGTTGACCGCTATTTGCTGCCACCTAGGGTGCAAAATTCGCTAGCTCCTGTGAGCGGTCAACATAATTTCAATCTTTGGAAGAAACCAGGACAGTGTGGAAGAAACCAGGACAGTTTCATCATTTAGTGATGGTCTAGTTTATTTCCAAAACTCTGCAAGTGTCTAATCTGACTTTGGTTGGCTTCAATTTTAAGCAGACAGCTTGTAAATACCAAAATAAGTTGGAACTATTTTTTATCATGGAGGATGTATACATTGTAGCTCACATATATTGCCAGTATAGAGGGGGCCACTTGTGGCATGGACAAGACATTTTGCTGAGTGTAACACGGCTTTTATGAAACTGAAATATATTGTTGTCCTAGTTAATAAATCCCCATAAAGTAACAGAATAAATACAATTGAGCATTTTTGATATCACAAAGCAAAAACATTGGTTTTGTATGGACACATGAATAAGTGAGAATGCATTCTTTTTGAACCCTTTTCTGACAACAATTTAACATGCACTAAATGGCATAAGTAGATTGAATACCATCAAACTTCTGATGAGTAAAATCATCCCTTTCACAGGCAAAGTTTATGCTAAAGTTTCAAAACTTTCTTTTTGTCTCATGATTTCCAAACATTTTCATTCAAAGCAGTGGACTGGATATTTGCCAGCAACCATGCTTTGTGAAAGTAGTTTGGCATAGTAATATGGACAGCTGTTGTGAGACCTGATCTGGTGATCTGTCCGCAACAGATCAAATAATTGTTGACCCAATTCGATTTTCCAGGGACTGTCAGCATTCTGCTGCCACTTGACAGTCCCGAGCAGAGACAGCTGTAAAATTTTAAACTTTGAGTCAGCTTAAATGATTGAGTGAGATGGTTGTATAATTTGTTAGAGTCAACATAGCTTGTTGTTTTGAGTTATGATAATCTGTCCGTTGTAATAACTTAAAACAACAAGCTATGTTACATGTAACTCAAAACTGAATTGTGCAACCATCTCACTCAATCATTTAAGCTCACAAAATTCTCAAATTTTACATTGTAGCTCTATCGGTCTAGGCATAGGCCAACCTGAGTTTCAGTAATTGACCAATCAGTGAATTGTCCATTTGATTGAGTTATCGGCAATTTGCAGCATTGACAATTTACAAGTCTTTGCTTTTAACCTATTAGTCTATTACTGCAAGTGCAAATGACAGGGGCAATAGCAGAAATAGAAATCCACTTGAACAGGAATGGGCAAAAGCAAGTGGAATGGCAGACTTGGGCAACAGCTCCATTCCCAGTGATCCAATTGTTTCTAATTTCCCAAATTATTCCTCAAATTAGAGAATCCTAACTGATTCAATAAACACTGGCCCAGCATTCATTTGGTGCCATAACAAATTAATAGCATCAATAAATTCCATTGTGTTGGCTTTTTGGCTTCTGGCAACTCAAAGGCTTCATCGAAAAGCCAAAATTAGAACTGGGATGAACTCAGGCGTTGTATAAACAATATCAAAACACTAAACGATTCAAATGTTTCTAAGTACGATCGATCATACCGATTCAACGAAAATGTAGAAAAGTTAACCAGAAACTGCATATTTCCAGCTACCATTTTTCGTTTCTCTACCAGTTCAAACAAGAATTTCTCATTTCCAACATCATTTGGTAAACGTATAAGTGGTACATATTGTATTGAAGGGCACCAAGTGGATTTTAGAAACTTGCGTGATACTATTCCATGTGACCATATCTTCAGTTTACAAAAAATAAACACATGCCATTTCTGTATCTTGACAACACCACTGGGCTCTCTTTGGAAAAAACCAAGCTTTCGTGACAGTGAAATCAACACAACCAGAAAACACACACACGTGAAAAACACTTCCCTAACCAAACAGAAACCTGTAAAAAGTGAGAAAGCAACAGCAAAGATCAAGAGCAATTGTGGAATTGTGGTGGAGGCTGAAAAACAAGTTGAGCAAGCTGCTTTTGTGGGCGGAAGAAAGATTTGGAATAAATTCAAACATGTTAATGGGAGTTTACGAGATTCGTCATTTTATGTCGAAGATGGGACACTTGAGTTCCAAATAGAAATGAGCAATGAGTGAATAATGAATATAAATGTGGCAACAGAAGTGACCAAATAATCCATCAATATGCCAAAGTCAATCAATGAAGCCAACTGTGTATCATATCAATCATCAATCAATCAATCATTCAAACTGTCAACCAATTGACAACCAACCATTGGCAACCAATGAACCAACCAACCATTGCCAACAAACCAACGTTAACCAATCAATATATCAATCATCAAATCAATCCATCAATCAACCAATAAATTAATCACCTGATCCATCAATCACACAGCACACAGAGTAGAATTGGAATTGTAGAAAAGGGTTAACTGTGGACTTCCCACTGTTCCTGTGTACTGCTGGCAGAATCGGGACTGCTAGTTCTACTCCTTTGCTTACATGTCCTGGAGTTCCTGGCAGAGCAAATAGAGTGCAACAAGAAAATGGAACACGAAACCTGGTTGTAGCAAACAATACCCAAGTCAGCGAGGTTAAGCAGTGCAAAAAAGGGAGGCCTTGTGTGGGATATGGCCAATTGCATAAGAAAAGACTCGTCCATCAGATAATGCTGTAGTTTTGCTTCTATATATGGACTTTTTTGGTCCAATAAATACAGTGTACTTGTGGGGAGAAGTGGAGGCCTAAGGCATAATTCCTATGACAAGCTGTCTCAGCCTATCTGTCAGGCATAAATATTGGATTTAGTCCACACATAACATTTTAGAAGATTGGCGTGTCCCAGTTCTCATGATGCTGCTGAAAGCTCTACTCGATTTACTGGCATTGAACTTTTCAAAAGAGGCATAATCACTTCAAAATGTGACTTAAAGCAAAAGTCGATATTCAGAATAATTTCACAACAGTCTGGTTCTCACCTCTGGGGTTACTTTATCAAATCACCTTTTAAGAAATGTAATATTATAACAGTATCCTTATTTCATAAATCACATGAATACATCATCATATGCTGGAGTGGAATGCATGGATCTTTAACATTGCTTACTACTTTCACAACAATACCAAGATAATACTTATTCAACTTTTAAGGGCAAGGTTAACAACCAGTGGCTGCCTTTGGTTACCAAGAAGTGTTTTTCTCTTCTTCTTCTTTCTCACCTAGCACATAGACTCAGGATAATCTTTGCAACATAGCAAAATAGTAACTAAATCTGATGGCATGACATTTTGCTACATCTTTTGTCCCCAGTGGCTCCCTACTACAATACCCTACACAAAACATGTGTACATATATGACCCAATATGTCATTGGTAATGCCTTATTAATGACAGGGATGTCAGTAATGCCACAGATTCTGCTACAATCTGTCATTAGGACAACAAAGTGGGCTGCTGCTTGGTGATTGGGAGGCAGCAAACAATATCAAGATAGCCATTCTTTTTGCTAACAATGTACTCCTGTCAGGGCAGTTGTCATTGCTTGGAGGCCCCTGCTCATTTGCCATGGCTGTAGCAGTTGCTCAGCCTGAGCTGGCTGATTGATAGTGTAATTGCCATTCTTGCCTGTCCCCCCTCAGCCCCCCTGATTGATGGAAACCTCTTATAACATTTGCTTTGCCCTGCCTCAAAGTTGCCACTTGCCATACCAGTCCTCTCCTGGCTCTCCACAGTGCACTCTACATGCTCTAGTCTGTAGTACTTGGGACAGAGAGCTTGGTAATGATTTAAGAATTAGGTTGGTAATTGATTTATTGATCACTCTTTTAGTATTTTTCCACACACAATGCATGCTGTTTGTAAATTGGCAGTTTTGCAATGCAACTACTTTGGCACCCATCCACAATACTGTACATTACAAATCTTGAATCAACAGCCAATGAGCAAGTTCTGACACTTTGGTTTTGAAACATTTTACCCAAACTTTGGGAAAGTAATTTTCTGACATATGACGATGATATGACCACATTTATGAGCCAAAATCAAATCCTTTCAAATTAAAAGGTTAAGAAAAATACATCTAGAAATTAAATTGATGAACTGGAATTAGGACCAGTAGAAGTCTCAGCAAATAAATGTACCAGATATGTCAGACTGTCAAAAGTTCATAATCATAATAATAAATAGGTCCAATGACCAAATTGACCAATGACTGACCAATGTCCCTTCCTCTCCTCAGTGCAATTCATATCCAAGACCAAGATGACCATCCAACACGATCCCAGGGCATCCCAAAGAGGGCATCCCTAATACCTCAGTCCTCAATGATTCCTCATCCAGTCTTTATCCCCCAACCAGGCATCATCTCATTCTTGCATGCAGACAGCCCATTAATAAGTTCAGGCCACCTTCAGCGTCCAAGGTCATTATTACAGAAAATGGAAAGATTTCTCACAATTTTTCTTCCCATACTTTTAATGTGAAATAACCTCAGTGTGAATCTCTGAAGTATGATCTGTAAAAAGATACTAAGGCCAGACATATTTAATTTTCAGCTTCTCCGATCGACCGACCCAACATATCTTCAGCATACAGGATAAAATATGAGCTTACCTACAATATTTTACAAATGTACATTATTAAACATTGAGATTACGGCTTGTTTTTTTCTTCTTGTGTTGCCGAGCGCCCCCAGAAAAAGTTTCTCGAGAAGATCCGAGAAGATAAAGATCAATTATGTCTGGCCTAAAATAAGTATGGTCCAGGAGCCCATAGATTTTCATTTCCCGATCAGTATATGTATGAATTTATATTGGAATAAAAACTTCATCATAATAACTTCCAGTATTCCGCACGTCAGTTCATTTTACACATGTCGTTCTTTGGTGCATGCATAACTCTCATCAAATCCCAAGTAATCAAAAATACTCAAAATACAGAAAATGAAGTCACATCATGACGAGAGTCACGTGGTGTAACAAATTATCTTGACAAGATGTAATATAAATTTCAAATCAGGGACGGTCCTGAATCACAGCTTATCATGACAGATCTATGTTAGGATTTGGAAGAGAGTTAAACATGTGAAATAGCACTAAATGAGGCATAGACGATATTGATGGGATGAGCTATGATCAAGGAGATCACAGATGGTGTGTGGTAGGGAAGATAATGAATAGAATAGAATAGAATAGAATAGAAGAGAATAGAATGCAGATGAATATGGAGGGAGTCTGAAAGAGAAGTTATAGAATAGAGAAGAGAATGCCCTGAAATAGTAAGTATTATAAAATATGGAAAAATGATATTATTTTCTACAAGAGAACAAGAATTACAAATACAATGCAGTCAAAACAAAGAGAATCAATACGAGTTTTGCAGTCTGTAGTATCATGTTGGGTCTCCTCCACTTCAGCATGAAAGATAAAGATCCTCAACTTATCATCATGGTTATAACAAATCTTCTATTTCCAGTTTCCATCAACACTGATCAAACTTAGCAAGAGCTCAGCTGATCTAACTCAGAAGGTAAACAGACAAGGGATTGCATGTGGAGAAATAACCAGGCTCAATCCCAGTTAAATGGGCAAATTCCAGTCTAAAAAAAGTGAAAAAGTGACCATCATGGATACGGAAATTTTTGCTGAATATCTTTTATACGTGGTCAAAAGGTGCAATTTCTAGAATATCTTTCACTAATCTTAACTTTTATTTTGCTCATTTCCAATGCAATTTCACAGGTTAAAATGAGAAATGGTAACGTAATTTACACTGTTTAGAACAAATTTACACAAATTTGGACACTTTGTCCCTTCTCAGTTCAAAAATAATCATCACAAATTAGGGTTGGGAAAAAACCGGGTTTTATTCATTTTGCCCGGGCCACCGGTCAAAACCTGGTTTAAACCGGGGTTTTTTCCCAAAATCCGGGTTAAAAGCGGGTTTTATTGATTTGAACGCCCATTACATCTTAGAAAATTTACTTTTCAACTCTGAGCAAGGAAAGCAACATTGCTCCATCTTTGTCAATTCAATATTAGACCTACACAAACAGCAGAGATGACTATAGCTGTGTACTTCTTGCTTTTTACTAAAAAAAGTCAAAATTCCGAAAACTTGCAATGTGGCTTCTTAGTTTGCCGGCCAGCTCAACATTTATTGAAAGAATCTTCTCTAATTTTGGTTGGACATTCAAGCTGACACCCAGAGAATTTAAACCAGACGAATCACCCTTAAATTGTATATTATCATGAATTTACTATTAGTTCCTCAGAGGCGTAACACACTAACACAGTCTAACATCTAGACGGACAAGACTATCGGGGTGAATGCATCAATTGGCTTTTGCGTTGTTGCCTGACAGGTGCAATAGTGGTAAAATAACAAAGAAAAGAGATTTGGTTGTTGTTAATGTTAGTTCGTCTTCCTTGCTCCCCAATTTCTGCTATTTGTCATGCTAATTGCAAGACAATTTGCCATTTTACCCGGATTTTGACCACTTTTTGGGAAATATCTCATTTTGCCCAGTCCGGGTTAAACCCGGGTTTAATCCGGGTTAAACCCGGGGGGTGGGTTTTTTGTGCCAACCCTGTGACACAAATTCATGAGATTTACCATATGATTTCAGGCATCCAGGGCCTACAAAAATCAAAAATAATTGTTTTTATATCTCAATTGGTCTTTTCTGAGGCCATGGTAACGTAATTTACACCCAAAAACAACAAAATCAACTTTTTACCTTCCTCGGCCTCTTGTGAAAAGAATTTTCAATATATTTCAAAACCCTAAATTGCACCATAAACTAGACTTTTAAAACTTGGCAATGAAGTTCTTAAATTTGAGAATTGGCAAATATTAACGTGATTAAAGTGGCGTTGAATCTTGCTAACGTAATTTACAAGAATAAAATGACTTTTTAAATAACCTTAAAAACTTATTTATAGATTTCAAAATGAGTTATGAATTTTTTTGTTTGAAAGACAGCATTGTTAGGCACATTTTCATTCATTTCTCCAGTCAATACCAGCAAAAATAGTGCCACAGCGTCATATTATATTAAACCACACAGCCATTGGACATGCCATTTAACAGTTTTTCGGCCATTCAACATGGTATTTACCCCAGTTCCTATCCCATATTGTATGTGTATTGTATATGAATACATTTCTATATAAGTATTCTAAATAATTGCCAAATTTCAAAATTGTACAATGATTCTACTAGAAATGACAGCCAATACTCTTTAAACATTCTTTATTTTTGGAATTTGCCCGTTTAACTGGGATTGAGCCACCAAGAACCATTTCACAATTCTGATTCTAATATTCTCATCTGAATCTAACACCACATCTGCATGGGAAATCTGATTAAGCGAACCAGAGCTAGATTGGAGTTGCTGCAACTTGCTGGTCACCAGGACCGAAATTGATCATGAAATCCCAGGTCAATGCTTGACAAAATGACATATCGAGTGCAGACCAACAATCTGTCAATGTACCAATATGCAGAACAACATAATTGAACATGGGGAATATTTCACCATCACACATGATCTGAATGCACAAGTTGTGCTCTATTCGAGAGACCGCAGCTATGCATCAGACGCACAGTAACAAGCTGGGAATATATGTCTATAGGCCTATAGGAATATTATACTAGAGATAATCATCTGTAATTCAATGAAAACTGAGACACTAGAATAACATGAATAACTTGGTTCTTTTCATAGGCCCTTAGAACCAATAGAACCAAATATGGAGTTTGCTATCATCTGGAATTTAGTGGAATCTCATACTAAACGTTCAACGGATTGTATCCAGAATAACATAATTTCTGATTCAGGCAATTGTACTTGGGAAGTTGCTCTGCAACCTTACACATCAAGTATATGTGCCTTTAAGGTTTTCAAAATTATTTAACTAAAGAAAATAGGCAAATCTTGTGGATAATCTAATCTTTACATTTATTCAAAATCTGCAGTTCTGCTGAGCCATTCCAATTCAGCCACAACCCACATGCTTCATTCAGTCGAACCATGTTTGGGCCTGAAGCCAGTAATGATGACATGTTATATTTGCAGGGAAATCCAAGCTGACCATTGCAGGCAATTCAAAGGCCATAAACAGGGAGAACATCTAGAGCTAAGGAGACTGGAGAGTCCAAGACAGGCTGGCAGTTCTGGTGGAGATGGTTGATGGCTCCTCTGGTGCTGGCAATTGTAGACAGCTTTTGCAACCTCCTGCAGGAGTCCTGCTGAGACCATTAAAGGTGCACTGGAAACTGGGGAAGCAGAGACTGGATATAGTCAGGCTGCAATTACATTATACTGAAAACACAGGGGTGAAAGTGTGTAGCAATCCAGGCTGTTTTAGACATAATATAATCTGCATAACTGAATAATTCCACACAGATCTATATCATAATATACAATTTGACAATGTTGTTGGCCAGTATTGGTCTGTGAATTTGGTCAAGCATAGGAATTAAAGTAGAAGTAACTTTACGACCCATGTATTGCATTCCCTCATGAGTCTTGGGGCAGTCGAAGGTGATTATTCATAGAATATACAACCAAATGCATCCCCTTTTGGGAATTGAATCCGGAACCTCCAACCGAGAAGACAATAAAGGCACATTACCATCCGGAAAGTAACCGATCTTGTATAATCGTACAGACAACTATTGGTTGTATCCCCAAAACAAAAGAATTGCTTTAACTGGGACTCGCCTTACTGGGTAAATTTACAGGGTGACACAATTCCGTGATACAAATGCTTTTGTACCCTGGAAGGTTACACAGCTACAGGCATGGTAGTAGAGACAAGACTGGGTAATTCCTTGTGTATATGCTGTGGCACCGTGTGGCAGTGGCTGTGCAACCTGGGGTGTGGTCTGGGCTAGGTTAGGTAGGTAGGTGCTGTCAGATCAATATTATGATGCAGACCTACTTCAGAATTCTTGCTCTAGCATATTGATTACGTTGCACCACTTTCTCAATTACAGCCCCGGCTCCTTTTCGATACTCCCACTAAAATGGAAGAGAATACCAAGCAATGTAGGCATCTAGACTGATCTAGAGCAACCAATCAGCACTCAAGGATGGCCAAGCAATTATTTGTGCAGCATTCTATAGTATCTAATTGGTTTCAGGTTAGATATTGTTACAAGCAACATATACATATTAGCCTGGCCTTTAATATTATATATGTAATTTGCCGAACTTCAAAGTATCACCCTCCTTATTTTTCTGGATGCAGAAGACATTCCATCAGATTTTAATTCTTAAATACTAAAGAATTAAGATATACATAAACTTAAGTTATGGAAACAAAACTCCAATGATGGTGACAGTTTGTTGATTTTATTTGTTTATCACTATCATTGACGATTCGTTGGTGATACATGAAAAGTTTTCGGACATAGCTAAGTCCAGAGACTCTTGGAAAGTTAAATACGACTCTAACCACCACATTATGAATATATTTCCCTTTCTGACTGGCTCACCATAGCATTTTAACACCTACAGTCAGACGATAATTAAATTGTGTAGCTATCAAATGAACAATGAGCTCTTGGCAAACAACAATTAAAAACACAATGGCAATATCATATGGAGTTATTTGCAAGTCACATTCTCTTTACAATGAGCAATTACGATATCACTAGTCTATATGTCTTCTTTTTTCCACCTTGCAAACCTTTAGCAAAATAAACACAGGCAGCAACACCAGAGCATAGCTTCACAAAAACACACATTCATGAATGCTGATATTGCCACAGATAAGCATGGCTTCAGCCTACATGAACAACATGATCACCAGATGAGTATGCTGGATGGCTATGCTAACCATGCCACATGAACGAATAACTTCCTTTATTTGGTAGATGGTCAGTAAATCATGATTTTTACACTATTACAGACATTATAGAATAATTTTTTTACTATATGATTTTTTATGCTTTTTTTTTTTTTTTTTTTTGAGAGAGAGAGAGAGAGAGAGAGAGAGAGAGAGAGAGAGAAATGTTTTATTTGACCAAATAAAATTATACACAATTATTTTGATTATGTCATATATATATATACATCAGATTGTGGTCAAGGAGGCAGCATCTAAGTCACGTAAGTGACGCTGTCGGTACTGCCCCCTTTTGGTTATTAAATTCTGTCATCATGCAGGCATGTATGAGACTGGTCACTTCACTATATTAAGGATGTTAGCAGATGGAGTAAAACACAAAATAGAGAAATTGAGAAGAATTAATATATATATACGAGTAGCAGATGGATGAGTGAATCAGAGAATGAGTGCATGGATGGAATATGGAATGAAGATGTGAATACATGAAAAAAAATCAAAAAAGAAAAAGAAAAAAAAAAAACAAAACAAAAAACAAAACAAAAAAAAAGACATGGGATATCTTTCGAGCTCATTAAGATGGGGGGGGGGAGTGATAAATTCAATAAATAAGTACCTACATAATAGGCAAAGGGTTATGTATTACACACATAACAATTAGGAATAGTACAATTATCTTCGTAAGAGTTAATAAGATGCCTTTTGACATAAAATGAGAAACCGAATTCACTGTGAGTATTTACCTTGTTGATGATGCTATTTTCATTATTATTAAGGAGAATGGGCAACTGATATCTAACATTATATTCAGCATATTTGTGGATGACCCTAGGAATAACATACGTAGAATTGCGAGTATGATGGGAATGAGTCGGGTGATTCAGGTATGTATTGTTGAGAAAATAGTATGGCAATGTATTATTTGAGTACCTATAAAAAAATTTGTAGAGCTTTCTTGAGACAATATCTGTAACTTTCAGAATGTTGAGTTTCTTGAATATAGGATCAGTATGTTGCTTATATTTAGTGTTAGCTATTATTCGGACAGCTTTTTTTTGCAATTTAACTAGCCTGTTCAGTTTGAAGCCCCAACATAATATTCCATAGTTAAGATAAGAATTTATCAGGCTATCATATATTGTTTTAAGAGTATACATGGGGAGAAAATGTTTCAGTTTATTCAGAATGCCGACTGTCTTGGATATCTTCTTGCCAATAGTTTCCATATGCACTTTCCAGTTTAACTGACTATCCATGATTATGCCTAGAAAGTTAAAATTTTCAACATATTCAATCATTTGATTGTTTATCAGAAGTTTAGGAGGCCGTACAGTTTTATTGTAAGTTCGATACACCATACATTTAGTCTTATCTGCATTTAGAGATAATTTATTTAGGTTTAACCATTCTGTTATTTTGGTAATTTCAGAATTTAGTTTATTTTCTTGGCTGACATCATCACAATTTTGTTGATGAACAGAGTCTAACGTAACAAATAATGTTGTGTCATCTGCATAGGTGATGAATTTAAAAGTGTTGGAAGACGAGCTAATATCATTTATATAAATTATAAAAAGTAGTGGACCTAAGATAGATCCTTGCGGGACCCCAGTAGTTATCGGAAGAAGACTAGATTTACTATCATCAATGTCAACATACTGTTTTTGCTGGTTGTAGCCGTATGTCTAATGCTAACTTTTTCAATAGTAAATTTGAAATAGGCTCTGCAATTTACTTTGCATGCCAAAATATAAATGTCCATATAATAATATTATGCGTCTTTGCCAGAAGTTAAATTAGTGATTGACGTGTATGTCAGATGGGTATGCCAGATGTGTATTCCGAGAGAATCATGCATGCATGCATACGGCCACTCCCAAATCCTTTTTCAGAATCCTCATCCATATATCATGTATATATCCATGCTTTGTGCCTCAGCAGCCAAAAATGCTGCCACATAGCTATGTTACACAGGCATGCATGCTTCCAAGGCTCCTCTGTGATATGTCCATGAATCCCCATACAGTGCAGGGAATAGCTACCCAAAACTGCCCGTGAGGGGCAGCGGGGCAGCGTTTCATCTCACCGTCAACAAGATTTATGTGCAACCTTGTGCCCTGTTAGGGTATCTGTTGTCAACCACAAAATGTGGCAACCTATTTAACTATTTTAAAACCCAACTTTGACACAATTCTCTCTCCCCTTTTCAATTCTGATGGATGCCACATGTCCCTGTGTATAAGCATGACCATGGAGTGTGGGAGGGTGGTGGGGATTATGTCCTGTATTTTTGCACTGCTGCATACAGTGTATAGCACCAGTTCAGTATTGGGACCACAGTAATGCACTGATATATATATCCTTTGTATAATGCTAATTATTGGAGGATTATTATTAATACTCTCTTCTTAGGATTCTGTATATTACAGATTTCTGAGAAATGTGTTTTTATTGCAAATACATGTATACATATCATTATTATGTACATAGTTATGGCTTTCTTCTTATTGTGGTCAATTTACATGTACTATAGGACTACATGATTAGCTAATTAGGAAATACATGTAGTCCAAAAAACAAACAAAATGTACACACAATTTCATAATCGGAGTCATTCTTTTTAAGAATTTTGAATTCAACAATGTCTCCACAAAGACCAGTTAAATGAATGTGAGCAACATTACAGTTAATTATTGTAAAAAGTAAATGAGGGAAGGAGACATGTTGTGGCTTTTTCTGCCCTAATCAAACAAAAGATGCTTTTTAATGTTAGTATATGGGATTCTTGGTAAATACAATCTTGGTTGTCACAAGAAATGATATCAGGGGTCCCCATGGTGCAAAATAATTTTAAGGAATATCCTTCATCTGGAATAATTATTTCTAGGTACATGTATTCCAAATAAGTTTTCTATTTAGGGGGCAACCATTCGATAGGCAGGAGAGGGTCTTGATGTTTTCCATTTTCAAAAACTAAATAACCTATTTTTTTTGCCAGTGGGGGGTACGGTAACTTAACCTAATTAACAACCTAAAGGGGCTCTTTATCTGGTCATTTAATTAGTACAATAATAATTAAATATGTATCTATGAATATCAGAGACGCATATATACATATCTACAGGGCTTTATTTGACAACAGAATATATTATTTGAACTAATATTAACTGCAATTTGCAGCACTTCATCAGTTCTGAAACTTAGTGTATGTATACACTGGGCCAGAGCATAGAGTTAGAAGAGGTTAACTTATATTCATGGTCAGAGCAGGCTCATGACTAAAACTTTCTCTTGCTGGGCCTTTTCCCAAAACTAAATAGCCAGCTGAAAGTTTTTGGTGTGACCATGGATTAAATGGAATGTCACTAACCACAAGCAAAGGAGGCAGGCTTCCCCAAGCACATGGCTTTAATCATCCAGAACAAACGTAACTGTCAACAAGCTGTCACACAAAAACCACCAAGAACTGGGGTAAAACTTGGAGCTGGTAGATATTCCCTGCACTGCATACTCCAATCATCACACTGGAGTTGGCAGCAATGTTCAGCAAACCAAGTCCACAGCCAACAACAGCCCACATTGCCCTACAACCACCACAAAGAATGCACTCATCGATCTGCTACTCTCCTCATCCACGATGATAACATGCAAGATCAGCCATTGACTTACTACTTATTGGACCACAGCCAATTACTAATCACACAACTTAGACAATAATGGGCCAAAGGAGGTAACCTCATGATCATGATGATTTAGTCACTAAAAACAGTGTTCAGCAACTTGTACAACGTCATTGTCATTAGCAGGGATGCAGTGATGGGAATACAGTATTTCTCAACATAAAGATAAATAGGGCCTAACTGGGTAAATTAATAATATTTCATTCAAGTGCATCTTGCTATTCTTTGCATGAATTCTTACAATCACTACTACAAGGAATCACACTTACTATACCAAATGATATTGAGCCAAGTCACTAAACGGTGCTGAAGCCTCACCAGTAAAAGTAAGGCAAGCAATACTAGGAAGACAATGCTAGGAAGACAGCCATTGGAGGAGACTGAAGCCTTGTTTCTTACCAGCTTGGCTTGGAGAGGCTACTATTACACTGGCGTGGCAGGTCATAACCCCAGGGCAAAGCTTGGCAGCAATATATAAGCCTGAACAAGGTGCTTTTTGAGCAGCTCTAGGTCTTCCCCTTGGCTCCTGGGCCTTTCCTCTCGGCCCAGTCTCGGGTCTAGCATGATGAGAGAGGATAACTTGCCAAAATAAATGGAAACATGTTGAAGTGGCTTATATCAAAATCTCCTCACCGAGTCCTCGGCTTGTGAGTTATAAGAGTGTCATCGCACCGTGATCAGCGAGATCCAGCCGTGAAGCCTAACCATATTTTATCATCTCCTCTTCGGAGGCTCTTCCCCTTTAACACCTTTTTTCGCCCACTTCCTCCTTCTTTCATTTCGCCAAGCATCAAATTTGAAGCCAAGTGCCCCCAAAGATGAGCACTTTAATCCAGATTTAAGGCTAAGGCGAACAACTCTGACCTGAAGGGCCTGATGGAGGACTGTATTAGAGCAAAGGATCAAATGGGTCACTCAGAGTGGACCTTTTCAGAGGTAGAGAACCCACTGTGGTGAACGTTGCACTATTTCACAGGACAACCAGGAAGGCAGGAAGGACCCTGTCAAGAGAAAATAGGACCTTCTGAAATTCCAGTGGCCAATTTCAGAGTTCTGTTTCCAATAGTCTCTTGAAAACAACACAAAGAAAAAATCTCAAGACAATAAGAGCGAAAAAATCATCAACACGACATTCAGAACGAATCGGATATAAAAGGGAATCCCAAAAATGATGATAATCGTGGGCTGCCAGTCCCTATGATGGTCTCTCGCGAAAAGAGGAAACAGACCCATAATCCAAAGAGACAATGTTATTGGACTAAGATCATAGCATTATATATACCAAGAAGATTTCAGCCACGAAAGAACCTTTGAACTATCATACTTCATACAAAAAGACCATTGCAAACGATTATCTAGACCGAACATCCGGATGTCCATGCCATTAGTTGAAGGTCTTTCTTTGAGGCTGGCATCTTCAAGCCTTAGTAAGACTATAATATAAGACCTTGCAGCAGCCCTGAAGCACACATCAGAGAAGACCATGTTATGATGGAACCAAAGATGGCTTACTGGTCATGAGCCTTTGGTGGAACACATAAACAATACATGTATATACTTCAAAAGATGACAATCCCTATCGAGTACCTTATTTGGCATCCTCCTGGCTCTAACTTAGTCTAAAGTTAGACAATCTCATCTTTGAGGTCAATCAGTCTTTAAGACTATAGTATAGACCTAATCTCAAAGTAAGACCATGGTATTCCTCAGGGGACTGTCTGGGAGTACATTGTCAGTAACAAAATCTCAGTAAGTCTGAGATTTTTAGAGACCATCCTCAGAGACCATCCTCAGAGACAGTCTCAGGAGACCCTCTCGGGAATCTCTTAGGAAACTCTCTTGGGAGACCCTCTTGAAGTGGAGTCCGGAGCGAATCTGACTGGCTCCTTGTGAGGAAACCTCAGTCCTTTGACTGCGAATTGTGCAGGACTGCAGCAGGAGTGTCCTTTGAGGACGCCATGAAACGCCAGACTTAACTCTTAAGACGTGACTGCCACAAGGAACCCCAGTACAGGCACCGCAGCCTCTTGTAGCCTCTTGGAGACTTCAAGAACCAACTTCAAGCAGGCAGAAAAAAAGAAAGCTTCTCCAAGAAAAGCTAGCTGCTAAGATCACTTGAGTCCTGATAGATGACTCAATTTGATGCCCTAAAAACATCCTGGGACAAATTACTCCCCAAAAGGCTCACCGGTTAAATAAGCCACAGAATCCTTAGAAATGAGATTCAAATGACAGAGCAAAGGAACTTGTGGGGCCAGAATTGGATTTCATGGTTGTTGAAAAACCACCAACAAAAAGTTTAAAACCGAAGCCCACAATTTAACTAAATGTTGACAGTAACAACGTGACAATAAATCAGATTTGATCAAGTGAAAAATGCCAAAATCACAGTATTTTATTTAATCGTCCATAAACATGATAAATGGCAAAATTCTGATTTACAACTAAATGTTCTCAATTTTGCTACTACAGATCCTATTTTCAAAGACAAGCTTTCAACTGATTGGCTCTCCTTCAAAGTAATTCTCAAATTTTATGTTTGTATTTCGTGCGAAAGAGTAAATATTTCAAAAAGTAGGTTAACGTTTTCTCCGTGGACAAAGTGACTGTCAGTGAGTCAGCTGACTCTGCTCCAGAAATCCAGTTTTCTCCTATTTTCTTCCAATTTGAAAACGCAGTTTAACTGCAGTCTGACTTCAGTTGGAAGCATCAAATGACCATCAATCCATGCAAAATAAAGCCAATGACAAACAACAGTAAGACGAGACATGGAGTAAACATAATAAAACATCAATTGAAAAAAGTTTGAAAAGGTATCAATTGGATAACAAATAAACAGGTACAGCTGTCACTTGATCAAGTCATGTCTTGTTGAATAGAGTATGAATAGAATATGGACAATGTATTAAAATCTGAAATCCATACTATGTGTAGTGAGCAACACACTAGAAAGTTATGTGTACCAGACAGAGGTATGTCACTGTCACATACAATAGCTCACAATAAAGAAGTCATAGTAACATGTTTACTTGTATGAACCTTTTTGAAAATTGCAAGCATACCAATTGAAATTTAATGAGTTTAATTGAAAAATAACTACTTTAGGGATAGTTTATGGCCCCCGAACACATTCTTTTGGCAGGAGTTCAAACTTAATGAAAATGCATTTGAAAAAAAAAAAACTTCCACAACATAAAATATAGGATATCTAGAATCTAGATGCAACATTACAAGAATTTATATAAAGAAATACATATAAAGGGTTTTAAAACTTTTAAAGGATGACTACTTTTTTAAAATGTCAAACCTACATAATTATATTACAAGCAACTTTTTACCAGCCACAACTAATGCAAACTGGAGAAAATCGAGAAAATCCTTCAAGATTTACACTAGAGTTCAGAACTTAGGCAATATTAATCAGCTGGCCGTCCTTGAAATGATGACAAACACCAGAAGCCACCAAAAAGCCAAGCAGCCAGCAGAGGTGCCCAACAGAGGGTCAACAAGCACAAATGAGTCAGCCCATCCGACCATCCAATGCTAATCTCAGCTGAACAGCCTCCAGAAGCAGCTGCAGGCATGGCCTAGCAGGCAAAGGCAGTATGATAGCATTGCAGGCATTGCAAGTATGTGGGCAATGCAAGCATGGCATGGGGCTGGCTTGAGACTGGCTTGAGGCTGGCATGAGAATAAGCATTGATCAAACATAGGGTCCACACACAAGCAATGCTTGGCAATCCACAAACAGGAAGGCAATACACGCAGAGCCATGGCTTGTAAGGCAGTCTGGACTCAAGACCAAATACGTGTAATACAAGCATAAACACTGATTCAAGTCAGTTCAAAGTTGAGTCAAGCCTGCCATTTTTACATGCATTGGAAATTTACAGATGTTGCCAGGGTATTTATACCAGTCAAATCAATCAATCCAAATCATTCATTACTCTTTTGGATGTTCAGCACCAACAACCGATTCATCCTATTGACTTTATAGGACGAAGTTCCTTCAATTAAGATATATTATAGAGCCATGATAGAGGCCTATAGCACAGATCAGCATACCACCATCCCAAAAAATCACTTCATAAAGTCGTCATGACTTTCATGATATTCATTAGTCATTACATATAACTAGTCAGACAGGGCTTGTCAAAAGTGGCTTTCAAAATCTCAATATCAATGCTGTCAATAAAATCCACCCTGAACCATGCTAAATACTCTGAATCGTTTATAAATTCTGTATACAAAATGTAGTGTAAGAGTATTCTTGGTGAATCACAGGCTGAGCTTGTATCATTTTGTAAGCAATGAGCATCACTTGACTCTTGTGACCAGCAGCAGCAGCCGCATCCTGGGCTAATGACTCATCAGAGATGAAGCATATTAGCACAGCCAACTTACTCAACAACTATTGAGCCATTCCAAGAGACACATGGCCTCTAAAACCATGATTAATTGATGAGCCTCTGTCAAATATCCACAACTGACAACTCTCTATAAAACATTGCAAATTTTTAAAATGTATAATGTAAATAGTACAAACTAGTCAAATCAATGCCTGACACTTGATTCAGCTACTAGTATTAAGTGCAGGCCTAAATACTCTAAAGTTTAAAATCCTAAACTGCCCTATTTATGCAATTTTTTTTCTTGTTTCTTGTGGGACGAAATACTAATGCGTCTAAGGTTCACGAAGGAGTTGTCCGGAATAAGATAGAATTTATATTTGATTGTTTGATATAAATTATGTAAGATATATTTAACTCAGTTGACTGTCAACTTGAGTGTCAAGATATGTAACAGATAGATTTATACTATCATACTATCAGACAGCTACTGATAAATCATATCAGCTGGAAATATTTTGTGAAACATCAACGTAAAAATACCTTTGCAGGTCAACTCAAAGAGTTCACTGATATTTGTAAAAGCCATGAGGAGAGTACTGATTGGGCAGCCAGAGATTGCATAACATGAGACAGTTAATTAATACTTGGGACCTATAACAGCCAGACTGGCTCATCTGTTCAATATTTAATACCCTAGAGGTTAGATGCTTTATTCCAGACTTGATATCCTGAAGACCCCCCTCTCCAGGCCTTTTATTGACCTCACATTGGCATTGTTTATTGATCATGTTGATTGCATAGTGCATCATCATGCATCATGAAGCATCTTTCAGAGTTCTTCAGATTCCTGGATCCATGGCCTGTGTTGTGAATGATGATTTGTTCCAGTGACAGTTTGTACAACAAGAACCTGCTATAAATACTGAGGTGTCACATACAGTGACTTAGCCAGCCCTAATCCCAATTGATCAAACAGTGAATGTGTGACAGTGACAGGTCAGCAGGTTTCATGTTGACAGCTGGATGAAGTCATGCGTGACCTGTCAAATCACGTCCCATCACAGCTGTCAAAATCTAGGATCACGGTATCATTAGAAAAATCAACTTGTACACATCAAAATCTCAGCTGCTCACTAGAGACGGTTGCCGATTAATCAACAAGAACTTTAATTTTGATCCAGAGATGCCTGGCGCCGAATCACCTTTGATCATGCGATTTCAGCTGTCACATTTTCGGATATTTATTCCGCCGCAGTGGCTTAACTTAAACACATTCTGAGTATTATTTCCAGAAACATATATAGTAATACACTTACCACACAAATATAATTCGGTAAATCGCAGGTAAAATCAGTCTTAGACGGGAAAATCCAATCGTATTCCAACGTCGACAGAAAGAGCAAAATCTATTCGGCCATTATTATGTACAGACAAGAATAGCCTCTAAAAAGGTAACATGGATTTCTTAAAATGCCATGCAATCACACCACATTGTTAAGTCCTAATCTATTTTAACTGAAACACACATTAAATCCGTCATAACGTCCCAAGATGTTTCATAACTAAGAACAAAGTCTTTTTCGCGAAAATTAGAGACTATTGTCAGATTCTCCACAAGTACTAGGCGGTGCTGTCATCTGGCGTATTTTTCGAAAATTACAGATTTTTTTTTTTGTTCAGTTGAGAGTCTCCTTGCAACTCTTATCATTACAAGATTTTCATTGCAACAAATGCATACCCTCACATAACTTCTGTCCCAAGTATATTTAGTGATCTTGAGTTGTTTCTTTTTTTTATTTCAAATGCCCAACTCTGAGAGGCCCAGGTCACTCTGAGAGGCCCAGGTCACTCCAATCTAGTTCCGGTCTGTATTTCAACAGACAAGCAGGGAGTACTGCTTTCTGCGCTCTGATTGGTCGAGAAAACAATCAAAGTGACGTCACCGATTGTGAAATGTTTTGTGACGTAACGCAGTAGGTGCCTAAGGCCTTGATGCCGTGGAAACCAGATTGGGTCACTCTGAGAGGCCCAGGTCACTCTGAGAGGCCCAGGTCACTCTGAGAGGCCCAGGTCACTCTGAGAGGCCCAGGTCACTCTGACAGGCCCAGGTCACTCTGAGAGGCCCAGGTCACTCTGAGAGGCCCAGGTCACTCTGAGAGGCCCAGGTCACTCTGAGAAAGTAAAATAACCATTTAACGGTAGTTTTCTTAGAGGGTTTTAAGCAAAAAAATAGGGTTTTTTTCATTAAAATTAAGGTATGAGGGTCTTAGGGAGAAAACCCTATTTTTTAGGGTTGGTTGAGAGGTCTGCAATCACCATACTGAGCAATCCAAACATGTATAGAATATTAGCTTTTCAACAAAAATCTCTTGGAAACCACTGATTGAAAAATGGGGGGTCCAACAGCAAGTCCCGAAAAAGGCCGAAGCCAATCCATGTCGGGATTGAAAGGAGGGGGGGGGGGGTCCTGGACCCTCCTCATGGATCTGCCTCTGATCTGCCCAAATTTTCAGCCTCCTTGCAAAGGTTTTTAGTGATTCCAAAATTTTCTTTTTTTGGGTGGGGGCCTCCCCCCTCTGGTTCCCCCACGAATCCATATAAAGACAAAGTCATATATTTGAAGTTTATGGTTTATTTTAGAAACAATAAATAATCATACAAACAGTTATACATACGTATAAAAGTAGTTTACAAAACACGACTTCTGGTGTATGTACATGGGTATATATATTCTGCCTGTGGGTTTATCACAACAATATAAAGCAGTCGATCCTTTCCGTACTAAAATGACTTCATATAAAGGTGTCTGTTAGTTCAAAATCACTATGTTAATCTTATACATCAAATATAGACAGATGATACATCTTTCAACTTGCTAATAACTTACAGTGCAATTATAGAAATTTATAAATACTTGAGTGAAAAATATTAGATCACATTACAATGCGTAGATAAATGACATAATGAAGAGTTGATAGTGAATCTTCCTAATTATTACTTAACTTACTAAAAAATGTTATTCAAAGAGTTCAATAATAGTGTTTAATATAATAAATATGCTTATATACAATATACACCACAAATTACTGTACTACTTAAATACTCAGACAAGACTGTAAGCATACTAATTTTAGGACACGAGACATGCTTATCTAATAACTAGTTTATCATATTCTGGCATGCTCTATGCTTCCACAACAAATTATTAATAAATATATCTTTTCTCTATAAATTATTGTTAAATAACTGTTTTATTCTAAATATGCACTAGATTACTTAGGCCGAATAGAAGTCAGACTGATAGGATGTATGTTGAAAATGAACAAACCTTATCAAAGTTTAGTAATTTGTTTTCATCACATTTAGTATTGACTGCAAAGGTATGATTATTTTCTTTAAACAGATTTGATATAGAAATTGCCTCTATATTGGAATTACAATAACCATAATATGTATAATTTTTCACAATATGCAGATTCAAAATCAGATCTTTGCATTGTTTTGTAAGTCAGAAACATAACAAGTACTATGAACAAAGTACTATGAACAAAGTACTATGACAAGGAAAAAGTCGGGAAAAGATGCTTTTCTTTCTCATATATATATCATCACTCCATTTCTTAGACTATCTCAGTCCTTCCTCTGCATCCAGTGCAATAGGACTCATAACAAGTAACAATTTGCACCAATCCTAACTCATGACTCACTCTCGAGTCTCATGCCTCTCCAACAACATCACAGTTTTTAACCACAAACCAATCAGGAGAGCTTAAGGAACCAGCAATATCTGATTAGTGAGACTTCAATAATCAACATTTGGAAAATGTATCTTTTTTAAATTTTAAGCAAGTTATGTGGATCCCTGTCAATTCAAATAATTTGACAATATTTTAATAAGGCTGATTCAATACCATCTTTTAAAACAATCAATGCCTCTCAAAACCTGACCATGCACCATCACTGCATGTAACATCACATAGTAGGAGTTTATAACTAACTCTTTGACTGGTTTGAATCCGCCAATCAATCTAATTATCAAAAGCTTTGAATTGGGCCAATATCCACAATAGTTACATTTAGCAACACATTTTACAATCTAAACAAGAGCACCAAATGTTGCTAAGCCAAATTGGAAGTTCACAGTAAGTGTCACAATTTCACAAATCATTTTAAATCCATAACAGGTTCTCACACGTAGATATTCTGATCCCTTAGCTCTCACCAATAACTCTCTCATCACAAAGACAATCTTTCACTATATATGTACAGGAGGTATTGTGAATCAACAGAAACTATTAAACAAATCAATGAGACTACTTAAACAATAACAACTAATAACGTGAACAGACTTAAAGAGATAATATATCATTTGAACAATCACTAAACTGCAGATATATGGAATTGTATTGAATGCATTCGACTGAACACTGAAATTGCATCATGCGTATTGCACTGCTACCGTAGAACGCAATTTACCCTCGCATAATTTACCTAGTATAAGAATACCTAATTAATTATTCATTACCTATAGATTCAGATTTAGCACATTATTCATTGAAAAGCACCTGACATTCACAAATTCATTTCAACATTTAAATAACGCTCAATAACTACAGGTCACAGGAACATATTGCGGAACAAATGACGTTCTAATGGAACATTCTAAATGGAACATTCTGAAGACATTCTCTCAGAACAGTTTGCAAACATTCTTTCATAATTTATCAGTCATGGAACCATTGCGGAATGTTTTGGGGTCTAATTTAAATACTTCGGAAGCTCAACTTTTGAACACTTTGACAAGTAACTGCAGGTATCAGGGAAATGGATGAATTTTATCATTCAATTAAATTCTACAAAAACTTATTGAAAAATTGTACAGTGAATTGTACAGATTATTTTATAGCGTACACATAATTAGTATCAATTTTATCAATTATCATTTGGTTCAATGATGACTTTCTATCTTGAGATATGAAATGAAATTATTCTGAATCACAATTTAATGATAATGAAAAGGGGCAATGCCAGAAATTCACCTGATTTGTCATTCAATTAAGCACTACATTAGTCCAAACAAATGCTATCACAAACAAAAGCGTATCTACAATATAGCTGTTTAAAATATGCAAATTATTTACAACACAAACCTCATACAACTGAGCAAATTTGTACTTATAAGGCTGAATACATGGATACAGACACACACACATCTAAATGCTTTGTATATATATGTTGTAAATGGTATAAAGAATATATACAATAAAGTATATAGACTATGACAGTGCTGAGAATGTGCATTGATATTGTTTATGTACATGTTTGTGTGCAAAGTTGGGGACTATAAATGTATATAAATTCCATAGTATAAAGTGATACATATGTTGCATTTAAAGGCACAGAATTTTGTTTAAAATTGTGCACGTTACATGCAATGCTGCTATGGTGCTGGCTATAAAAACAGGGTCAATTGGACATATGTATATCTGTATAATCGTGACATATTGTACGTATGCGTTATCATTTATGTGCTGCTTATTGGAAAATATTATTGTACTAATGATGACTAGTAATATTTGGCCATTAATATTGCTTTGACAAAGAATATCAATCATTTCATTAATCATATTATAGATCATCATAATTGTTATGTCACAATGAATGATAATCATAATTATGTTGCTATGTTCTAGATTATTGGCTTCATGTGGCAAGTTTACAAAGCATAGCTTTTATGTTATGATTGGTATTAAAGTATTAACAAAATAACTGATTGTAAGATTTATTTTGGAAATTCTCCTAATTACTTTGGTGAAAACCAACTTGTGTGTTTCCAAAAGATGTTGTGCATTCCATATTACATATGAATATATCGTATCATACATTCTAATATGATTTCTATAGCATCTACTGCTAACAACAATAGTTATGAGACATATTGGAATCAAAAAATTGGATTATAACCAATATATTGGATTATATAGTCACCTGAATGTAGCCATTATTTTATATATTGTTCGTAATGTAAAATATCAATATTACATATATGTAGTGCGCAATATAATTGCTTGAGTCAATCTTGACAATTATTGTCTATTTCATATTTACAGTGCTCAGTGGATCTGAGGATATTAAAGTGGCAATAAAATAAAACACCTATAATGTATATAACAGGGGGATAAATAAGTACCATCACTACATGATTTACAAATGCTGAAGTCGCAAGAATAAATCATACTAAGTCACAATCAGATGCTTCCTCGGATTAAATGCATATTTACTAGACATAATCTAGATTTTATCTAGTATTACAGCTACTTGACTTATATTAAGTCTTGTGCTGCGGTTATCTGAATATCATGATATAGCAATAAATAGTCATAAATACATGGAGTCAGAAATCAAACATAGGCACCACAAACGATAAATGACTATACATAGTCTGATTAATAAAGAGTTTTATAAAACGTTAGTATAAACTCGATCATGGAAGGCTATACCTCAGTTTTTGAGCCAGGGATGACTCTCAACATCATAAATGGTACACATATTCCAAGACCTTTTTTAGGGTTTTTATCAAAATAACTTTTCATTTTTGTTCACAATTGTGAACACACAAGGTGTGTAGATACAATTGCGTGCTCACAATACTGTTTTCACAAAAATCATGTTAAGACAATCATGTTCACAGCATTGTGAGCAACCAAGGTTGGTCAATGAGACTTGACTACTCGTCAGCTACAGTCCGTTATAAACAAATCCAGGTCGGTGTCCTGTTTAGGGCGACAAGGGTCCCTCTGATCCGTGGAGTCCAGAAATTTCCGTTCGGCTGGGGGATAGACTGCTGCTGCTGGCGGGAGTGGGGCTTGATGTTCGGGAGAATCCGTCGCTCTGGGTCGTTGATCGTTTTTCCGTCTTAGAAGTCGGTCTTGTCTGCAAACTTGCGTGTCGTCTTGCGTGTTTGTTCAAATGGTCGCTTCTCATAAATCGCTTCTCACACACCAAGCAAACGAATCGCTTCTCTCCTGCAATGGCAAAAATAAATAAATATTAAGTTATTTTAAAGTGAGAGCTTTAAACTTGCAACTAATTAACACATTGTCTCTCTCTCTCTTGTTTATCACACACTGCATCAATCTCAATGATTTTTTACAGGAATTTTCTTCAGATTGTTCAGCTGGAATAAGCAGCAATCATGCATAATTGCATTCTGCTTAGTGACTATGCACCAATTGTTTCAAGAACATTCTGATTTCAGCTGAGGTGGGTGTGACACAACCTGCTAGGAGAGTTTAGGTGTGACAAACCTCAACCCAAATTTATCAAATATTATCACGAGAGGGCAGCACGAGTCAGTTGAGATCCAGCAGCAGCATGGAGCAGAGAGAACCAGGGAGAGAATGGAGAAGGATGGGCGTGGCGTGAGTCATCCAGGAACCAGCCACTGAGCAGGCACTGGCAGCCAGGCACCAAACAAAGACACTTAGCATTATCACCCACATTGCAGCACAAAATGTGAAGAAAAAAAAGACAAAGAAGCCAAAAAAGAGAGCAGCTTTTCTGTTGAAAAACAAGCCATGAATAATTCTTGCACTTGCTCTGACCTGTTTGGCCCAACCCAGCTACCTTGGTCCTTGGTCTTGGTTAGGTGTAACACTGGTATCAGGTTGCTAATGTCCCATATAATTGCTTTGTTACAATTTGGGAATTTACAGGCTCCACAGTTTACCACAAAGAGTGCTAAAATATTGTAGGTGGATGTGGAATTCATTCCAAGCCAGCCATGCAAGTAAATATAATTTAGGGTGGGAATATTAATATTTTACGTTTTTGTCAAGCATTTTTGTTCAATTTTTTGTTTGCATTTTCCCCAATGCTGAATGGGTAGGATAAGGAGTAGTACCACAAAGTTATTAAGAACCAATTCCTCAATTGTAATTTGTTAAGCAATGTGCTCAGTGCTCACTGCTAAGTCTGCAGAAGGTATACAAGGAAGAGCAAGTCCAGCAACCATCATGTACACGTATGTGTAACTGTTACATAAATCTGAGACATTACACAAGCACAGGCCAATGGCAGGGAAGTGAGGCAACTGATGTAATGGCAAAAGGCAGTTGCAAGTGAAGCAAAGCTGCATCAATCAAATCTCCCAGTTTCATGAAACACTTGAGTGTCATTGCATCAAATGAGTGATGTAGCCCAATTGTATGATTTTATATAGATCTATGTAAAATTAAATTATCTGTTTAATTACCTGTATGGGTCCTGAAGTGTCTTGCCAGTTCATCTGATCTTGCGAATCTCTTCCCACAGGCCTCCCAGGTGCAAGGAAATGGTCTCTCTCCTGAAAAACAAATGAAACACCAAATTAAGTATTGGGTTAAATTAATTGAATTTCTTACAAAATCCAGGTTATGGATATCATATATCTTCTTTTAGTATAATTATGTAGGGAATGATATTTCAAGGAGGAGATGAAATACATTTTCTTTGTATTTTACCCTATTTGTACAATTCTGAACCATTCATTTGACCTTTGCCATGGTGAAGTCCCTGAAGTGCAAAGCAATCATAAATCCCTCAAGTCAATTATGTCGCCCAAGATAATTCAGCAGAGTGCATATATGATAAATTGATAATATACAAGGGATGTCACACCAATTCAAGTGCATCCCAAATATGTTGAAGTCTTTTTTTTTCTTGAAATGGATACTTCCTAGTTCCTTGTAAGCTCTCATACAGTAAAGTATACAAAGACCATTACCTACATGACTAAGATAACACTGAGAGACAACACCCACAGGCTCAAGAAAGAAGAAGAAAAGAACCCAGTGGTGTATGAAATGTCACTTAATGCTGAGTCTGAAGCAAGCATTAAATTATTTTTACTGCACCCAAAAGACTCAACAGATACAGGATGTCATCAGTAGCCATTTGAGTCACCTCAACAAAAGAAGAACCTGGACTGTCAAAAGAGTTGAGTTATTATAGGAAGGGCATACTGAGACTGTGACATAGCCATCACAACAGTGTCATCATGCTGAGACAGCCATTATCAATGGAACTGAAGGAATCCCAGATTTTTTTTTTTTTTTTGGAACGTTCTGATGACGTAATTTCTTCTAAACATCCGGGCCTCTAAAGAGCTTCAGGGGATGCCTTCTGGGGATCCCCTTTAAGATGCATTGCCTGCTGAGTTGAGCAAGAGCTGTGCATTGTCTACTTGTCACCAGGCCAGCACTGAACAAGTTCTAGAGCTGGTTGAAGCAGCAATTTCTCTGGAGTTATAGTCTGTTTCCCCTGAGTTGAGAGCGGTAAAATGCACAAACTGCCACACAAGCCTATCCAATTCCACACCTTCAACACCAAAAACTGCACTATCTTGAGCTAATGCATCTGTTTCTCATAAAGCATCAGATCTGGTCCTGCTTCATCAGTGTCCATGGGCATATCTGGTACCCTTTTAGGAGATTTTCAGCAGAGGTAAAACCCTAAACTGTGCACCCCTTATTGAATATCTACACCACTGATACAACTGCCAGTATCACCAGGACCTCTGTCATTTCCAGGGTGATAAACAGGTCATGGTTCATCTATGCTGTTGACATCTGCAGTTTAGGAACTGTTTGAAGCACCGCTCTCAACTCAGGGGAAACAGACTATAGTTGGTGGTATTGAGTGGCCCATTGCTTTCCTGTGACCCACACTCAGTGCAAAGCAACAGCTGCATTGGAAATTGCCCCAGGCATCAGGGTCTGGGAAGACAGACAATCAGAGACAAAGACATAATAGAAGAGCAGGGGACAGACAGAGACAGAAGACAAGACAGCAGTCAAAGCAAAGACAACCACAGGGGGTCACTCTGAGAGGATGTCCACTTAGTTGCAGATACAATCAATGATCTAAGGGCTAAGGCCATCTAAAGCAATGTCACTTCCTCACTCCAACCACAGCTAATTGCTAAATTTGGGAGATATGTCACTAATATATCACTATTTATATATAAGGCCTACAAGCCACCATTCAGGATGTCCAGAAGCAAAAAGGATACACCACAGGACAACCACAAGACAACCTCACATATAACTTGACAAAACTTTAAGATCTTTGTAAAACTTTCTTGCTGAAGTCTCATAAAAGAAAACGTCAAAGAAACTTAGAAAGTAACTAACACCCAAGCAAATTAAGAGACGAAAAAACCTTCAATGAGTACCAGACCAGTGCAAGACTTCCAATCTAGCTGCTAATTATAGGGTTTTTATTTTTCTCTAAACAATTTTTCTTTCCTTTCAAAAGTGCCACTATTTCTTCGTCTGCTTCCATTCAGCCTCTCTTTGAGATTTCCTTCTTGTTGGAAGGTATGGAGACTGGGTGAGGCTGTTTTGTCTGTCCTAAGACAGGTTGACAGGGCAGATTTATTGAGCTACACAAAACAAATGAGTAAATTCACTTTCTATCAGGAGCTATCACACTTAGGTGTTCAGAGTAATCAATTTCTCATGTGGAGAACACATTATAAATTCAGAGAAATTTATTGTCCATCAGACACATCCCATTGTGTGACACTGATATCACTGCAGTGCAAATTGAGAACTAATTTATTGCTAATCACATGACACCAGGTTTGAAAAGATTTCCATCAAAAGTTCACAAACAAATGCTACATTGGTTTTATGTTATGATTTATTGTCTGGACTAATATATTTGAATTCTGTCAAAATTCAGAGTGACTAAAGAAGCTTAAAGTGTGCCATACTGACTATAATGTATCACTCAATGACAAAGAGCAAGGAAAGGCAAGTTTTCAGACATTATAGTAACTAGACAGCGGATGGAATCCGCACCTCCAGAGCTGGATAGTTGGGTTGCCCCCTGTCCCCCTAGGCCAATGTTGTGTTGGGGCAATTGAAAGACCCTGGACATCCCTGAATGAATATGTCTCATAGAGACAGGAAGACTGTGTAGGGCAACACAGAAAGCAATGTCATTGGCTACCTGTTCCTGCTAGAATACAATTGAAGCTGATGAGTACAACCTCGAAAGCATTGAACGACAAAGCACCAAAGTACATTCAGACAGTTGTGCAGCTGAAGCCCAATGGGAAACATAACTTTAGGAGGAATAATAAACTCTTATTAATAGAACCAGCTTCAAAGAACCATAACAAATTTGTAGAAAGAGCTTGCATACATGTGCATACTTTTCATAAGAAATAAGGAAAATTTGATGCATGAAAAGAGAGTTCAAAAACAATGATAATGATAGCCTATTGATGGCCATGGCAATTATGTACTCAGCTGGTCAGTGTGAAGCTCCCAACAGCATCCATGTTTTAAAATATGATTTGGGAGTACTAATTTAAATTGAAGGAACTCATGAAAATTTAAAAGAACAACAAGTCAACAACTTTGAAAGAAAGTCAAGAGCACCCTACAGTTATTGTGCAATTACATACATACATACATGTAGGTAAGTGAAAACCAGTTCAGAGATGTCTCAGCAGGGGCACTGTGAGCAATGTTGGCCAAAGTGGATGAGGAGCTCTAGTGGAGAAAGAGGGAACTACCCATTTGGGTTACAACTTGGGCAAAGGTCCGTAAATGATGCGCTCGTGATTTTTCTGATGTTTTGAGCTGAATAAAACATGACAAGACTTCCCAAGTACATCCACAACCTTTCCAGACGAAGCAATACATCCATGTTGAAGTAATCCAACCGTGCTTGATCACAGATAATGTCCGTAACATATCAAATCTCCAGATGGAATCCACTGCATTTTGCTAACATTTTTTGTTGTGCATAACGCACGTGCTCACTTCCGGAAATATCCGATGATTCACGAGGATTGCCGAAAATCACGATTGGACACGACCTCTGGCGAGCAAATTGGATTTGCAGGGAACCAGTCAGGCGACTTCGACCAATCAGATCGCTTCATTTCGGCGGGAACCTGTCAGACTTACGCCAGGCTACGCCGACCAATCACATTGCTGCATTCCAAGGACGCCGACCAATCACATTGCTGCATACCCAGGGCCGAGTTAGACCTAGTTAGAGACCGACAACACAGAAACTTGTGGATCGGCCATGATTCTGGCTCGACACTGTGTCAAAATGCTTCGAAATTCGCGATTTCTGACTATTCTCGGCATTGCGGACATCTATTAACAGTCGTCACAGATAGATCTAGCCCTAATCTATCAGCCACACCACTCTGACCCTTTAGGATGCCGTGTGTGCAGAGGTGGAGGGGGAAATTTGAGGTGTGTTGAGTAAATCACTGTATGTCATGTTTACCGAATGTCGGAAATGAAGGCTGACGGATCAGCTGGCGTAGCCGTTCAATCCTCCTGAGCCCAGTGGGCTCTGGAGGAACTACACACACCAGGCCCTGGGAGAGGTGGGAGAATGAAAGTAGTGAATTTATGGCTGGGTCACATGCAAATAGCACCATAAAGAAATAGTTAGGTTTAAATGCCCTTTGTGCTGATAATGGGTCTAACTCACAAAAGGCATTAAAATAGCCTAAGCTGCAGCAAACCCTCGGCTAAAATGACAAGACCCCCGTGCAAGCACTTTGTACAAAAGTCTTAAAAAGCCAATGTTTATCCAAGACTATATGAAATCTTCTTACTAACGTCTTAGTGATTTCAATCTTCAAGTCAAAAAGCTTTGTGTCCCGTTTGTGTCTGACACTGGCTAACAAGCTAACAACATTTTACAATAGCCTGGAGAGTCAGGGGGCTAAGTAATGTAAATGTAGTATATTAAATCAATGTTTGCCCAAAGATAACAAAATGTTTCACAATTATTTACATACCAATTAAGGCCAATTAACGTTAGAAAGTAATTTAGCAATTTTAAGTACCCACTAATTGGAAATGAGGGATATATTTGAACTAATCTAAATTCTCCATGCATACCAATTAATGAAAGTTACTAACTTATTTCATGTTAACTTATTTCATCTTAATTACTTAACTAATCGGATTTAAATTGTGTAAACAGTGGGTTAGTGACCCAGGAAGTAACTGGTACATCTTAAGTACTACTTTTAATAGAAGCTATTTAGGTGCAATTTTCAAGCTAAAATGTACTATTATCAGTGATTAGATTAGGCAGGATGATATCATGGGATAATTCATTTCCAGGATATGGTGGCTAATTTTATCACTATTTGTGTGAAGAGAAGTATCTTAGGAGTGTATTGTAAGTTTTATCCTCACTGCACAGGAAAATACAGTAGAAGGTCTACAATGGGAAATTCTATTACAAAATGAACCAAAGTGAAAAGTCTTTGAAAAGGTCAATTAGATTTGTAATTCTAACTTCATAACCTGGGGTATACTGAAACTTGTATGCAAGGCACGTAATTCTAATCAGCCTCAAATTGTCCAGAAAGGCACCACAGACCATTAGCCTAACAACAAAAGAATGTGGACAATTTGGGAACATCCAAAGCAAGGGACGGTGGTTGATAATGAAAGTAATCGTGTACAATGTAAATCTATTGAATAGTATGGTTTAGCCCTTTTCAAGTTATAAGTTACAGATCCATGGTTTTTCTCCCACAAATACACCAGATCAAATGACCAGCAAGTGACCTAGTGATCTGATATGCTGACAACTTATTACAAGTCATTACCAATACCTTGACCTAACATCAAAGAGGAGACACAATCTCAATTGAGCTCAATTGCACTTCAAGTGGATTTTAGGCCATCTCAAAGTGGACTAATGACCTGGGCTAATCACCTCAAGATGTCTCAGACATACCCTCCTCCTGTTGAGAAAATGTCCAGTGAGTTTTACCCTCATAAATATTCATCACTTTCGCCCCAGGGTACTGTACTCTGTCACTCACTCATTGTATGTCACAAGTTTCTCAACATCTCACAACTTCAACCACTTCACAAAGGGGTGTACACAATCTTTTACAACTTTTTACAACATGATCAAGATCCTATCTACATCCAGTACCTCCAGAATCCAAACTTAATACTTTCTCCTGGATATTCTTATACATCACTATATTAGGGCATACGTTTAAGTACATCAAACACTGTAAACACCAGCATGAGGTACTAAAGTCAAATATAACAATATAGGCCTACAGTTCCTTGACGTTCTGACCATCCTCTAAGTTTTGACATACATTGCATGCTCATGACTAGTAGTAGCAGTTGACTATAGGATAAGTTACAAAAGTGTTGTCAATGGTTTGATTGGTTTCATATCCACCAATGCTGCTAATTGCAAGTTTTTCAATTATGTCAAGTTTAGTAAACAATTAAAACATCAAAAGCATGATACTAGTTGACACGTAAGTCTCCAAGATAAGAACTGGCACCACCCTCAATTAATTTGCATACCATTAGCATTTCACCCTATAGGGCATATTGGTATACACCCCTGGTTAATGCATGCCATGTGGCAGAGTAGTAGTCTTATGAATAAATCAGTTCAGGGCTTAATAGGAACAAGAATCCGCGGATTCAAAACCGACCTAGCGCAATGAAATTGAAGGTGCCAATGCTTACACCACTGAGCAACTGATATTGGAAGATAGCAGAAATAGTTGATTGGAAGATGCTAGACTATTAGTATACAATCAATGCAGTCTGAACAGATTTCTAAAAAAAAGGAAATATGGCTGTCAAAATGGCCACCATCTTGGATTTCTCAACATGTTATTCATCCATACCCACAGGCCAATACCTGTACCAAATTTCATAACTGTAAGTGAAATATTAAGGTCACAATGGTCAGTTCAATAATGAAGAAAGATGGCTGCCAAAATGGCTGCCATCTTGGATTTCTCAACATGTTCCCGTGTGATACCCACAGCCCCATACCAGTACCAAATTTCATAACTTTTAAGTGAAATATTGAGGTCACAATGGGCAGTTCAAGAAATGAAAGATGGCTGCCAAAATGGCCGCCATCTTGGATTTCTCAACATGTCCCTGATCCATTCCCACAGGCCACTACCTGTACCAAATTTCATAACTGTAAGTGAAATATTAAGGTCACAATGGGCAGTTCAATAATGAAGGAAGATGGCTGCCAAAATGGCTGCCATCTTGGATTTCTCAACATGTTCCCGTGTGATACCCACAGCCCCATACCAGTACCAAATTTCATAACTTTTAAGTGAAATATTGAGGTCACAATGGGCAGTTCAAGAAATGAAAGATGGCTGCCAAAATGGCCGCCATCTTGGATTTCTCAACATGTCCCTGATCCATACCCACAGGCCCATACCTGTAACAAATTTTATAACTCCAAGCGAAATATTGAGGTCACTATGAGCAGTTCAATAATGAAAAAAGATAGCTGCCAACATGGCCACCACAAAACGGCAGCCATCTTGGATTTATCGACATGTTCCCAATCCATACCCAGAGTCCCATACCTGTACCAAATTTCATAACTGTAGGTGAAATATTAAGGTCACAATGGGCAGTTCAAGAATGAAGAAAGATGGCTGCCAAAATTGCCAACACAAAATGGCCGACATCTTGGATTTCTCGATATCTTCCCAATCCATACCCAGAGTCCCATACCTGTACCAAATTTCATAACTGTAAGTGAAATATTAAGGTCACAATGGGCAGTTCAAGAATGAAGAAAGATGGCTGCCAAAATGGCCGCCATCTTGGATTTCTCGACATGTTCCCAATCCATACCCAGAGTACTATACCTGTACCAAATTTCATAACTGTAGGTGAAATATTAAGGTCACAATGGGCAGTTCAAGAATGAAGAAAGATGGCTGCCAAAATGGCCGCCACAAAATGGCAGCCATCTTGGATTTTTCACAATGTTCCCAATCCATACCCAGAGTACCATACCTGTACCAAATTTCATAACTGTAAGTGAAATATTATGGTCACAATGGGCAGTTCAAGAATGAAGAAAGATGGCTGCCAAAATGGCCACCACAAAATGGCTGCCATCTTGGATTTCTCAACATGTTCCCAATCCATACCCAGAGTACCATACCTGTACCAAATTTCATAACTGTAAGTGAAATATTATGGTCACAATGGGCAGTTCAAGAATGAAGAAAGATGGCTGCCAAAATGGCCACCACAAAATGGCTGCCATCTTGGATTTCTCAACATGTTCCTAATCCATACCCAGAGGCCCATACCTGTACCAAATTTCATAACTCTTAAAGTGAAATATTAAGGTCACAATGGGCAGTTCAAGAATGAAGAAAGATGGCTGCCAAAATGGCCACCACAAAATGGCTGCCATCTGGATTTCTCAACATATTCCAATCCATACCCAGAGGCCCATACCTGTACCAAATTTCATAACTCTTAAAGTGAAATATTAAGCTCACAATGGGCAGTTCAAGAATGAAGAAAGATGGCTGCCAAAATGCCCGCCACAAAATGGCAGCCATCTTGGATTTCTCAACATGTTCCCAATCCATAGCCAGAGGCTCATACGTGTACCAAATTTCATAACTGTAGGTGAAATAATAAGGTCACAATGGGCAGTTCAAGAATGAAGAAAGATGGCTGCCAAAATAGCCGCCACAAAACGGCAGCCATCTTGGATTTCTCGACATGTTCCCAATCCATACCGAGAGGCCCATACCTGTACCAAATTTCATAACCGTAAGTGAAATATTATGGTCACAATGGGCAGTTCAAGAATGAAGAAAGATGGCTGCCAAAATGGCCACCACAAAACGGCCGCCATCTTGGATTTCTCGACATGTTCCCAATCCATACCCAGAGGCCCATACCTGTACCAAATTTCATAACTGTAAGTGAAATATTAAGGTCACAATGGGGAAAAACCATGGTTTACATCTGGTTTGTGGTTGCAAGCTTGTGGTTGCAGTTTATGCCTACTGTTTATGGTTTCACCTGATCCATTTACAGCTCCTGTATTAACCGGCCTCCGCTGTTAGGCCGGTTAAAAACATTACTGGTGTAAAGTTACATGCTCCTGAGTGTACTAGTAATTTATGGTATCAATAAAACTGCTTACAAAATGAACTTTAATCTAACCTATGATGCATCAGTGCATGTTAAAAGAATGTGGCACCTAAGGCATGGCACCATCATAAATTTAATCCTTAGAAAATAAGCATATATATCTTTCAAAGAAATTGTCAATGTGTTTTTAATCACAACACCTAAAGTAAGCAAGTCTGCATAGAAACATAGATTTGAAAATGAGCAAGGATGCTCCGATACCACTTTTTCACTTAAGATCCGATACCAATACTGCCGATACTGCCGATACCACCGATAACGGTATCATTGGTTACAAGTGGAGTAGTTCCTCCGATTCAGATACCAACACTGCTTTTTCATTTCGATACCATATCAGACCATTCTAACAAATGAACATGCTAAAATCATAGAAATATTATTAGCTCTATGCTAAAATAAAAGGAAGCAATTCTGAAGCATAAACTCCTCCTTTTTATGATTTTTTTGTTCGAAACTTACAGGTGTAATTAGCATTAAGCATGTAACAAAACTGTTTCCCAGTGCCATGATAAGACTGACCCATGACATTTCTTTCTCACTTTGACATTTTCCAGACAGGGAAACGCAGATTAAACCACTCTTTTGTTTTCAAAACATGTCATTAAAACTGCACTAGAAGGTGAAATTTATTCAACTAAACAAGTCTCTGGTCTGAATGTGACTATTTCAAAGGTTACTCACAATACTCAAATGTCATTTGGCAGCAGATGATAGTAATTGTGAGGAAAATGAATGGGGATAAACAGTGCCCTATGTTACACCATCTCATCATTGCGTGTGCCAAAAAAGAAAGAGTTGAGATCCTGGATAAAAAGTCTCTATTTTTTACCCATAAATTGCAATGCAAGTATATTACAATATTAGACTGACGACGTAAATTTCAGACATGTTCATGGATTTATGGTAATTTTGGTATAATTCAATGTAGAACAAATTTAAATTCAAAAAGACCTTTTTTTAAAATTTGTTTGAACTTGAAAAATTGAAGAGCATTATAGAAATAGAACACCCCAGCACACCAGATGGAGCTGTAAGTACACATGCACTAGAATTTGCATAAGTAAACAGAACCCCACCTGGCTGGTAGCTTTGTGCCTTTGTCCTTTGATCATGTTTATCATTGCAAAAAATATTTAAAATTTTGTGATGGAGTATCCCTTCAAAATTGCTTTCAATTACCGTGGCATGATGAGGACAATTATATTTGAAATTTATTCTGCTTTTAATGTGGATTTTATTTGCTCATGTCTCTATTTCATAACCGATCTATCACTGTAATAAAGATCCAAGGCAGCCTAAGCACCTCACTTGGCAGTCTAGACTGAAGCAATAATTTATCAATAAATACATGTAAGCATGTGCTTGACTTCCATTATGATCCATGGACAATGTCATGTATCAAGTTTATTGATAGAGCAAGTTATTTCCTTGCTGCAATGCCAGGGTAATGTTATACCTCTAACAAAGGCCAGGGGGAATCGCAAGCACATTCAGGTGAGCAAACTGAGCATGTTTTTCCGTTTAACCCAAAAACCCAGAACTTGGCCAATTGGCCACAAGGAAACCTGGAGGGAGGGAGGATGGGTGGAGATAAGAGAAGCAAGGCATAACATAATCATATCTTTTTGCTTTTTTGTTCTGCCCTACTGTGAGCCCCTGTGAAGATGTATCAACTTGCCCTGTGCACATTCTGTGCAGACCCTGTGCTCATTGTGTCATCTTGAGCATCAATCTTTGATCCTACTCATTCCCTGGGATACCCTGCTTTTCTCCAGCTTTCCCAGATTTTCCCAATTTCCTGGGTGTGCCAGTATAAATTACTGTATAATTCCAGGGCAGGCTGCTGGCTGGGCCTCATCTGAGGCCTCATCCAATGCATCCAGACAATTTCGCACTTCCCCAATACCCTGCATCAAGAATTGGATTGGTTGGGGTTGCCTACAGCCAGCCTGCAGAATCCCAGCAGATGCAGTTCTTTGTCTGGGTGCAGCCAAAGGCAGTCCAATGGCCCACTGCACATGCTAGTTGTTGCTGCAGGCACCTCATATATCAATGCAGGGGGCTCATAAGGTGCAGAGGCAAGTCTGATCATGTATTGGGGACACTTACCCCATTCATCTGATTGTCGGCTTACTGCATGCTCAACTTGCTTGAGCCATGATGAATGCATTAGTTCAAATATAGGCCTACTGAATATTACCAGTTTTACAGATATTACAAAGTTTCATGTCTCCTGTATTCTTTTTTATAATGATTGAAATGTGCACATTCAGTCATTCAACTCTAAAAACTTAATGACAAAGAAACACAAAAAGATATCCATCAGCAACAAACTTCTGAACTCTGTGACAGTCTGCATCACCATGAGTTCCTTCCACAGAAATGCAATTACATCAATACATGACACAGAAAGGACATGCACTAGTGCCATCTATCAGTCTACCAGTGAGTCCTCTGCATTCCAGACTCCCAATTCCTTTGTCCCAAACTGCCCCTGGCCTCCTGCATAGCATTGCCAGTTTGCAAGCAATGTGACACGGTAATTTAAGCAGCTGCAGTCGCTCGTAGGTAACTGAATGCTTGGATTCACACGACTTTATTGGACTCTGCCTTTGTTTGGTTTCTCCCAGTTTCTTTGTGCCACACGTTCATGGTGACACTCCAAATATAATGAAATAGATAGATAGAAGTGTGGCAGTCATTTTTGCTCGATAAACAGAAGCTATGTTTTGTCACCTAAATTGTGTTTTTACTGCAGACAGAAAAGATGTTAAACATAAGCTTAATATAAAACCATGGAGTTATAATGTAAACTTATAGCCTCACGGTAGAACTATTGTCTTATAAAGAAAGGCATAACCAGTTCATAGCTTTATATGAAAAGTTAGTATCTATATTTATATGCAAAATGTTTATAACATCGACAACTGTATCCTAGTAGACCTTTGAGAGTAATTAGTAAATGCCTTGAGGACCCACATGCACAGAAGTAGAGCAAACCCTGTTGATACCCAAATTTCAATCCCATGAATTTCAACCCCATTTCAGTCCTTCAACCCTGCAACATCCTAACCTGTTTTCTTTACCCTAAAAAAAGTCCAAACACAACCAAAGAGGTCAAGCATGTAACACCCCAGCACGTGCAAGACGCCAGACCACGTGGTTGGATCGTTCCACACAAAGGATCCACTTCCTGTTTAGAACAAAGAACGTTTGGATCTTGATCCTCCACGTGCTTGTTGCCATGGTGACAAGTGTGGTGTCTTGGAGTCATGTTCAGCATTAACTATTCAGGTTGGTATTGGTAGAAGGCCCACAATGAGAGTGAGGGGGGGGGGTGAGGCCAAGACAGGACATTAGCACCTTCTCCACAATAACAAACACAAATTCTTGTATGCATATGATCAATGGTGGTACATGATCCCCAGGGTAATGTTTCCAGAAAGTGCCAGCCTCACAGGGTAGAAGGCTACCAGAAGCCCTTCTAAGGAGACAAAGGAAGTCCCTCTAACATGGAAGCCCTGGAGGGGCCCTTGAAAGGGCATCAGGAAAGGGATTGTTGGTTCTTCCATTGGTAATTGATTGATTTGTGTAGAACTCCATAGGAGAACTCCACAGGGAACAAAGGGCTTTGTATTCTTTCCATGGTTTGGTAACTTTGGTTGGTATACAGGAGAGCTTAGAAGGAACATCTTTCCAAGTTGCTGCAGCTGCAGATCTAGAAGGTCATCTCGAAATGTAATGTTGGTTTTCTATTGGACAATGAGATACATATTTTATGAAGATATCACAAATCAATTCACATCACACCTGATACAATTGCAATGAAGCGATCATCCAGTTTAACCCTAACTCAGACCTGCAGAAATTGAACCTAAAGCTACTGAACCACCGCCAACATTGTTCCCAGGATTCCTCGACAACTTCGTACACATTCACAGAAAAGAAACCTTGGTGTTTTTATGATTTTATGAAATAGTTCTTGCATAGATTTCCAAGAACAGATGCAGGTGCTTGCTGTGAATTACAACAAAGACAAGTGGAGATCTATGTACATCTTGTGTGTAATAGAATGTGTAATATAATGTGTATCACTTGCAGCAATCCACAGTGCCAAAAAAAAAAAAAAAAAAACAACACCGTTCATCTTGGTTGGCCCTATTGAGAAACATGGTATGAAAACATGGCATGAAAGAAGTTATAATACATCATAGTATGCAAAACCATATCTCCACATTAACATACAATGCCAGTCTAAGCCTTGGCTTAATTCTTTGTCCTCCCAAGAAAGAGTTCAGTCAGAAGCCTAGGAAAACAGCAAGGAAAGGACTGGGAAGCTGTGCTGTGAAAAATAGCAGAGCAACCCCTAGATGTGCGGACCAGGCACTCCATTGGATGCTTATGCTCATAAGGCAAATCTATGGCCATTAAAGCACTGCTGTGAGCACTGCCATATAAGCACTAAATATTCTCTCATCGTAAATGCTTATGTACCCATGTTCCATGCCCTAACATCATAGCACATAGGCATCACATTTAAGCACAATATATTCCTGAAGGTTTCTAGCTACAGACTACAGAGCCAGAGTAGAAGTGAAGTTGGTCTTTGTCTTTTGAGTACCATATCACCTTGATTGATCAGTTCAATTACTCCAGTTCAAGCACTTTCAGACCATTTCCGGGTTCAAACACCTCCAGTGTTGTTTAATTTGATCATTGCAACGTCTGGTAGTTTACAAGTGAAATCCAGTCTTCAAAATTGGTCAAAGAATTGAATCACCCTGATAATATGATAATTTCATTTTTTTCAACTTAAACTGTTTTATGAATAATTCATTAACATCATAGAACTGCACAAGGGTGGGGAAATGGATACCACCAGCTGGAAATCATGTATTATCCAACAAATCTTTCAACTTTCTCTAGCTGTCCATGAAATTTCAGCTTTTAGTTTGCTTCTAAAATTTTGAATAATTTGCCAACTGGGCAAATACGGTAGTATTGTGATACCTTGCATTAGAAGTGAAGGTATTTGAACATGATGAAGGCATAATATAATGAGACCTGTGGTATTATTATACAGTCACCTGAAACAACCTCAGAATATTGCAATGCAGCAAACAGCACTTGGAAGATGTCACGAAATTGCATAGCTGTTATGGAAATGAACCTATACAAATAACATACATTTATCTATATATACTATTATATAGGATAGATAACAATGCCATACCTTGAGTTCTGACACACATGTGTCTTTTAAAGGATTCCAGAAACAAACAGTGAAATATGATACCATGATTAATGTATGAAAGGACATCTTTTAATTTGCCATGATTTAAGTGGACTAGTCAATTTTAAGAATTTAATATTTATCAGAGATGCAACAAAATACAAGTCATTATCTAATCACTTTTCACTGGTCATAAAACAGATTCAAATTCATTTATTTCCTCAAACACGAGTTACACAACAAGCCAATTCACAATGAAACCACAAATAATACACGTTTTTATAGGCTTGCAGCAAAACTATTTCCTCTGATTATTATACAAGTCAAAATGTGAAACCTTCTGACCTATTAACAAATGGACATATTTCGAACATGCTTTCGTTATCTCTACACTTCAGTATTTTCCACAATGTCCTGTTCGGGTATATTGGGTGGTTACAATTGACAAATCATGGAATTGTAGTCCTGACTTGAAGCTAAGTTGAAAACAAAATGCATGAAGAAATATCAATCTCATGATTTGAAAATGAACTGCCAAAATACTTCATCTAAAACTGACAAAAGACATTGGTCCAATATCAACAAATAGATCATTCAAATTAAGGCTATACAAATGGCAAAAATTAAATTTTTATTATATCAAATGAATGGAGTATATAACATATTTTGTACAGATTGATCGTGTATATTTTGTCACCAACAAACATGTCATTAATTGATCCAAGTGACCTTAATTGTAAGCCGGAGTAGCCACAAGATGCTACATGTCCATTACCTAAGGCATTACATCCTCATTTTCAGATCAGTACTGCAGAAAAATAAATATACATGATAACATTGGCACTGGATTGTTTACAGTGACCTTGACCAACTTTCTGAGGTCAATGCCAAACAAGAGGTACACAGCACTGCACACCACACTTGCATTAGAGAGAATTGTTCGATTATCAGCATTGGCTCAACAAAATCACTCACCCTCTCACTTTGGACACCCAGACAATCTTTGCTGAAGTGACTTTGGATAGATAGTAGATAGAAAGCCAAGAAAATGGGTATTGCAGCAGACAAACAGACAAATGAACATGTTATGTGCAGTCCCCTGAGACCAGTTCTTGGCATCTCTCACTGAGCTTCACATTTCGTTAGAGTAAAATTCAATTTGACAATTGTATGACATCAAAGGAATACGGTAGGTACTTCGAGGCAGTGCCACAATATACATGGATATCAGGTGATGGCATCCATGGAAGCAGCTGTAGTGTTCCCATTCTCACACCTTTGCTGCAGTATACCAGCCATCTTTAGGCATTTGCTTGTTTATGTTTAGAGATCTGCTCATACAAATGCAAGACTCGCATCATGACCATCAATGCCTGTCATCTGGGCTCTTCTCATGCTTATTACTGACCCATTTCTGGGCACAATGAGTATACTCCCAGAGTACACGGGGAGTATACACACAGAGTATACTAAGTGAACTCTTCTCCTGTTAGACTTGAGATTGTTGCTAAACAAAACACCAAACACAATAGGCAGGCACTTTACACATGCAGGTCGTGTGTGTATGGGTGTTTATTGTGTTTACTGTGTCTCTGTAACTGTAAAGGAAAGTGTGGATCTGCACCTCAGCTGGTTTTCACCCGACCCACCTTTCAAGTCTCACTACCTGGCCCAACCTCACCTGAGTGGGCTGGGTACTGCCAAGGTCACTGCAAATGGCTCCAAGGCAAAAGGCACCACCATCAGCATCTTTCTCAAGTTCTGAAGACCTTTCTCAGTATCATGACTTAAGAAGATGTATACTATCATGATATTGACTAATTGACAATTAGACAGTATTGAAGAGATCAATTCAGACTGAATGACTCAATTGGTGAAATAATCATTAAAATTTACTTGAACACAAACCATGAAAAAATATGCATTTCATATTAAACATTTAAATCTGTTTTACAAATACATGGTTATCGAATATGCTGTCGAAGTAGCAATATTAATATATCACTTTTTAAAATTCAATACGTGATATTGAGTATTGAGTAGTCTAGAACAAACTGATATCATGAGCAATTTGGAGTGGTGCACACTGATGCGTGATATTACAACCTTTTAATAATTTTCAGAATAATTTTTAGAATAATTTTCAGAATAAGTTCTGAATAACCTGAACTGTTTGAATATAATGATATTCATAGCAAATTAAAAGCAACATTTCACATAAATTTATTTATGCTCTATCATGACTTAGTGAGCATTTCTAGATCACTGTCCCAGATATCATTTACAACCCAGTCACAATTTGCAGGCTCAACATGCAAGGCTGATATTGGAAAATAATGATTCAAAATATGGCAAGTCATGATTGCTAAATGCTATTCCTCCCTATTTGTTGTGACACAAATAGATAATGTATTGACATCAATTTGATACTGCAGCAATTAGATATAATCTGACAATCTGTGACATGTTAGTTTGAGAGTATTTGGCCTTGTATTGTAGTAAATAGTACTAAATACTAGTAATACCGCATTAATAAGGCCACAATCAACAAATGAACATTAACATGTCAAGGCAAGGCCATATTCAGCCCAACTGTAACAATTAAAGTCAATGATAGCTAAATATTCTGTCTAATAATTATAATACTGCTGATGCACTAGTTTGAATATAATAGTTTCCTCACCATCTGTGCTTTTAAAGTTTTATAAGTGGTATCTACCTCTCTTGGCCTTGCCAATTTAGAAGTTAATCTCCAAATTGTAATACCAAATAGTACTGTGGTGAGATTTCTCAGTAACTAAACAAAGATCTATCAATGGGACTATAGGTACTGTTAAATCTGTTCTATTGTAGGAGTTAACTGACTATTGTAGCAGTGAACTTATAAATGCCAGAAGTCCACAACTGCCACACTTACAGCAACAATGAGAAGTGACCTGGCACCTGAAGCAATTTAAACTTCTGAAGGTTAGAGGCAAAGGAGTTTGGACCTTCCACAAGAACAATTTCATTTCAATAAGAAAGGAGAATAGACGACCACTGCTGAGAAAATGACGTCCACAACTGAAAGGGATGAAAGGGAAACAAGGGGGGGGGGGAACTATAGACCTATACTATTTAATTCTCACAGGCAAAAAATATCATTGAAAACTGCAAAGGACAAGGACGTGAGGTCAGGTAGGAATGAAAATGTATGTGGTCTAACCAAACCTCCAGTATTTTCAGATCATGTAAGGTTTGTGCTTACTTTTCAATTTCATATCACCAAGCCAAGAACCCTGAGAATTACCCCCATTAAATTGATAGAGCATAACCCAAATGACTGAAAGTATCCCCCTCCAAGTTGCACCAACTTCATCATCCAACCCCATCACCAAAGCAACAAGCAAACCCCAGCAAGGTGTAAAGTGAAAGGCCTGGACAAAAAGGGGGCGTGGCAGCCACTAGCAGGCAGGTGTGTGGGGCTTCAAGGTAGGGTGATAGAGCTACAGGGGATTGGAGATTTGAGAGGCAGTTACCCTCAGAGGGGTACAGAAAAGAGTAAGGGCCCACTAACTTATTCTATGCTAAGAGGAGGGGGGGGGGGTGAGTTGTCTTTGTTATTGTTTGACAACTGCTTGATTCCCTCAATAGCTGCACAGCAAAGCCCATGGATAGCTGATATAGGGGTAGCCCAGGCAGAAGATGCAGTAAGCCACCTGTCCCGCCAAAAAAGTTGAGGGGAACAAGAATGAGTAGTAAAGCATCACTAACTACCGTTTCAAACTACTTTGAACTCAGGTTGTTTGAACCATGAATCAAATTCATATCAATCAAAGTTAAGTTATTAAATCTGCTGTACATAATGTATATTCTATGTTGTACAATGATACTGCACATCTAAAATCAAACTTTGCATTGCCTTTCACTAGCTGTTCACTGTCAGTTCACTGAACTCCACTCCCAGTCTCAAGGGTTACTTCAGGTTGTGCTACTTTGCATCCTCTTTTCATATTCAAATGCAGAACTTTGAAGCAGTTCAGGTTTGAAATTTGAATATTGGGCACTAGCCCTGGAGACCTGGGGCCACTGATCCAATATTCCTCCTAATGACTCTGCACTATCATGGACTCCAATCATGCAATTTGATCTATAGAATCTCTTGATCTTGGTCAAGCCTTCCTTGTTAATGTTGGACTATTACATGCTAAATGTACATCTAAATATAATAGGTTCGTACTTCAGTACACAAACATTGTAAACATTTGTAGGGCAATGTATGGTAGTGTGTGGCAAGAAATGACCTTGTGAACTTGTGAGGTCATTTGCAAGGACATTACACACTTCTAAGATCATGTTAATGACAGCTTTGCATATGTCCACAATTGAAGTCACCTGTGACATGCCTCACACCTTGCCATGAGGATGCTCACATTTGTACACTAATGGTTCTATCAAAAGTCACTAAAAAGGCTGCAAAACAGCTCCTAAATTAGTCACAAAATATAACCTACTTTATAGTCCATACTGACCACAGACAGTTTAGACACTAAGCAAGCCTTTGAAGCAGTCATAAAGATTCAGGTATGACCACAACAGAGGTTGGGGCCTCTCCCTTGTAGAAATCATGAGTGAATTGGTGACAATTTGGTCAACATGTAACATTCGTGTTTTGTGATTTTTTAATGACCACAACAGTCACAGCACAAGGACATAACTTACTTTTGCATGACATGTAAATGATGTTATGTAATGCAAGGTCACAACCATAAGTCCTGACTTAGTTCTAAGGTCATTTGCGGCTAATAAATGACCTCTTATGGATACAATTGGACCACCTACAAATGTAAGACCCACTTTTTACTGACCAATAGGTCCAATACACTCCTGTACATGTGATCATCCTGTGAAGGTATGAGGACACGGTTGTTGACAGAGACCTTGTCTGTAGGTTATATTAGAGACTCTAACAATGGTTCAACACTGTCAAAGTAGCATTGTCGAAGGTCTTGTAGACATCTATGAACAGCAAAAGATAGATATTTTCAATGACTTAAAGTAAGTTTATGTAAGAGTAAGACTTAGCCAGTATACAATGCAACAGTGTCAAAGGCTCTATAAGATAATATACAGACTCCAGGCCATCTATGAACTTGAGACCTTTGAAATAGTTAACTGCCCATTAGAAGTTTAGAAGGTCGAATGCCCTTTTGGAGTGTATGCTATTGTGGAATATAATAACACCTTAAAAGGTCCATCCATGGCATACTTACCTGGCACAATTGCTAATTTGCCATCCCATACATTATATGGGCTGCTGTCAGGGGCATTCGGGGTTGTGGGGATGAATGACAGGCCATCTGTTGCTCTGAATCCACGACTAGAGGTATTTGGGTGGAACTGGCAAAACCCTAGGCCATCTTTGTTTGATCACATACCAGACAGGATGAACTCTGCACAAACTTTGCACAACTTTGCAGTTTGCATGCATATATAGTTCAGTAGTTGAATATCAACAGAATAACAGGAAACTGAAAGTTCAGGTCTGAATCTAAATTTCCTGCAGTTTTTGTTTTGAACCTTTAATTGGGAGAAATGACAAGGTAGTGGCAAGTAATTATAATATAATTTTCCATTTTCTTCAACACACTTATCAATTAAGCAGCTTTTAAGAGAAGTTTACATATTTTGTGAACGTTGTACACCAGGAAAGAACAGTATGTTATATTATGTTATTCTGACAGAATGGGCAGGCTGGCTAAAGGCCACATTATATACACCTCTGGGAGTGAGTGGATCCACAACCTGAATTTCTCATTCCTTTATTTTGGCATTTTGACAAACTGCATGGACCATCACAAAGGCTGACCTACAAATTGCCTTTAAATGCCAGGCTACAAACACTCAAATAGTCACTATTATGTGATTATTCAGGTCTGTCTATCTTCCTGACAGTCCTGACTATTCACTCTATTCAGTCTGACCAAGAAACTTCTAAGCAGTTACATTGAAGAAGGACTGCCTATCCTCATGATCAGCTCTTGGTCTATTACACAACTTGGGTGTCATATTCAGATTAAGAAATAGGCAGGGCTAGAAAAAATGTCAATTTCCAGACAATTTCATAAAGTTCAACATAATTTCCCACAAATGGTCAAATAAAGCAAATGCATGTCTGTTTCCAAGTAAAAAATGTGGACCTTTCTTCAAAAATTTCCAGTGTGATTTGGAAATTTCCAGGCAATGACAAGCCCGAATCCCTACTTTTCCAGGCATGGATAGAGGCATACTGTCTGGCATATAGTGTCTCTCATTTAGAAAACAGTCAAATATACATTTGGGTATGAGGTAAACAGGTGCTCAACTGTACTGCCCAAACAGCTGTAGAGACACAGTTCACTGCCAATACATATGGATTGGGCTGCAATGTGAATGTTGTTGGCTGAGAAGTGGGTGGTACCAGTATACTACCAAAATAAAACCTCCCATGTTATCTTTTTTGCACTGCGGCAAAACAAGATATTTACTCAGTGCACAGTGTTGAATTTAATTAAGACATAAAATATAATTTTTTTTAATAGACTACACTAAAAGTGGTCAGGTTTGATTACTCTCCAGTATCAGTAACATTGAATCTGTAATCGCCTTATCAAATAAGACATGTTTTTAATAGATACAAGACATTATATTTGCCACCAATTAAAGAACACTTTCAATTCACTGTGACCTTGATGAAACAGCATAAAATAGGACTCTAAATTAAGGTATATTTGACAATTGTTATCCAAAATATAACATAAAAGGCATCAATATTACAATGGTTCTTATCTGACATCTTACATGTAGGTAATTGTCTCATTATAAATCAAATAAAATCATTGTTACATGATTACATGACAGTTGAAAAAGTTATAAGGGTATTGAGCAATTACAGTGTTCTTCAATTTCTTTTGTAAATTGAAGAACTTAAAACCCTTATAAGTTGTTGTAGTGACTTGCTAAATAGTGACTCTTTTGAGGTGTAATGAGAAATTACCCTTCGGTGAAATTCACTCCCACTTTACTATTGCAGAACACCTACCCCTATAATTATGCTGTACTCAGTGAATGACCATTGAGCAATTAGTGAATGAACAGTGAATAATCAGTGCTATTAAAGAGAAGGTTACATGATTATGACATCATGATGCATAACAGGTTCAGCAGTGTTGTAAGACTTGTGAAAAACTTCTATTTGGGGAAGAAAGGGAGATGCTGGATTGAGTTAGAGGTTAACTGAAGCGGAAGGAAGGATGGAAGGGTGAATACCTCAGCGCCCTCTGGGGAGTCCTCTCAGCAGGAAGTCTGGGGGTACACAAATGAGGGCTCCAGTTCCTATTCACCTTCCCACCCCCTGCCTTCAAAAACCTTCAAGAAGGTACATCAGGATGTGCCCTGGATATCCATATAGTATTAGATGCCATAGAGGGCCCTGTAGGCCTATACCCACGTGCTCTGCATGCTCATGGTTGTGTCACTTTGGCAAAAGCAAAATCTGATTTGTACATGCAGCATCTTTAATGAGATAGATGATGGTTCATGGATGTGATGATGGTGGATCTCATGTATTGAGTGCAATTTGTTTATAAGATAGCACTGTAGGAATTTTGAACTTGAACATGATAACTTACTTTGGAAGGAAGGAAGGAAGGTGGTTATATACAAGATATGATGCCTTCTTTTTCTTTCTTTTTCTCGTTTTTTGGGGGTACTGAAACTGCAGAGAGAAGGATAAGAGAAGGATAAGAGTTTGCTCTTCTTAGCTGAGGTCTGAGACACACAAAGATGGTTGCTGCTCTGACAGAATGCCAGACATGTGGGCATGAAATGCTAGAAGTAAAACAACATGTAGTTTTGTAAACATTAGCAGGATTCCTGCACAACACTGCACATGTAATATTCACAGGAGATGGTGCCAAGGTGTCCTCTCAGCAAAAACAATGGATGGAGCTGCATAGACCTGGACCTGTATATTTTACTGTTATAAGTACTGGTTGTTCATTGAATAGACATAATGATTGCCTCCTTATCTTTTGAAACTTTATAAAGTAAATGTATAGCCACAGAAATCATGACCTTCCATCTTCTAAATGCCAAAAGTTTAATCATTCAGAACTCTTGAAAAATTGATCCGAATTCCAGTTCTCAACTTCTCAGAATGACCTTACTGACATATCCTTATGAATCTCTAATTGACCATCATTAACATGGGCTTAGGCGTTATAATTCTCACTTTAGCCACTTAAACAGATAAGAATATTAGGCACTTATCATGCATAATCATTGCCACCTGTATAAGTACTTTCCTTTTTTTTTAAAAGTTGTTTGAGAAGAGCTAAAAACATGTATGCTTTATTTCACCAAAGAACTCACTCTTTCTCTGTGTTCTTCTTTGTAGCCATATTACCTTTCATAACCCAGAACTCAAAACTCACTTTTTTCACCAAAAAACCCAAACTGCCAACCAAAACCAAGTGGAAATTTTACTGCAAGACAACCCAGCAACAACTCACAGGTCTGACCCTGACCTACTCCACAGTTTACCCTCCTTCCTAAAACCCCACCTGCCTGGACTTGTGTTGCTATCTGGGCCAGCAACAGCAGGTATTCATGAATACACCCTACTAAGTTTTTAAACTGTTTTTACATCTTTTCTTTTGGTGATTTTCTGAAGTTTTTCCATTTTCTTCCTCTCTATTTTTTGTTTGCACCAAGAGAACACAGGTCATAATTTCCAAGCCTCCTCCTCTTTGGGTCTTTTTGAGTCTTTAACACTACAATAACAACTTATGAATGAACATGAGTTTCCACTGTTTGCATGGGAACTCAGAGGGATCAACAACAGTGCATGAATCATTTAACCCTCTTTTTTGCTGAAATGCATGAAAATACATAAAGGCAACTCAAAACAGGAGGTGGAAATGGTTTAGATGGCTATGTAGAAGTCAGTAAAAGACAAACATCCGTGATAGGATCAAGAAAGATTTATTTGGGGACATGAGGCAAATCCTCACCAAAATTTAAATTCAAGCTTCAATTTGACTTGGAGGAGATATAATTTATATAACATTTATATTGAGGTGCGACCAGGAATCAAGGACTCATCATGACCCATGAATTACACAGAAAATTAAAGAGCAAAATGAGAAGTTTGCCCTATGATCCCTTCATTCACTGCTTCACGATGTGTTTGAGCGTGAAGCATGTCAAGAAGAAGTTTAAATGCCACAAAAGCAGGTGTTCAAATAAATCTCGAGTTCCAAACAACAGCCAAACATAAGAGGGCAGACTCACACGCATGCTGTCCTAATAGAATCACACTAATTCAACAGGGCACGGGCATATGGCTGGGAGTGTAACCCTATTATTTCTTTGTTTCTCGAAGCCATACTAATCTAACAAACATACTTATTGCTCCAAGTAAACACAATCTAATATCTCTACAGGCTCATGGCATTGTTTGTCTAAACACTGAACTTATCCCATAGCAGCTGCATTTGATAAGAGATAAGATAGAAACAAGAGAAAAACACCAGCTGATCGTTATCTATAGCAAACATACAAGATAATATCTTGTAATTGCATGTCAATGCATTGTATATTGTACATGTAATTGCAGCAGGTGCTATCAAGTTATATCAATACTGATCAAGGTCAGATGTGCATGCCTTTTATGACTATAGATATTAGATAGAGAAACTACTTGATTTTTACCAAATTTTAGATCATATTATATTAATGTCATACATGTATATTATAGCAGTGGAATTCCATAATTTAGTAAGAATTCCATACTTATTGTGCACTATCAACTAGGTTGTAACTTGTAACTATGTTCAAGGCATGAACTTGAAAGGTTATCAACAAGGTGGGTGTGGCACCAGTCTTCTTAGGTGCAATGCATTTAATTATCTGATAAATGTTCTGCGTTAAATTGTCAGTGTCTGTGATAACTTTGCTTCAGAATAATTAGCTGTTGGCTAATTTGGCTTGATGGGTTTAAAGCTATCAGCCCAATAAATATGGCAACAGAGTCAATAGGGAACTATCAAAACGGTTTTGTCATGAACCTGTACATGTGCCTTGGTGTGTTAAAATTTAAAGTGACATGAGCTGTCATCAGGTCAAACTGACAGCTCCATCTGGTCACGACATGACAATGATGACACACCTTAAAATTCTGTGCAACAATGTTGAGCACAAGATCATTCACAAAGTGAAGTTCAGGCATAAAGAAAGATGAGATCAGCTTGCAGCTGCCTTTTCCCGCCACTGCAGGATCAGCCTGGCTACTGTGCAACGGTGACTTCCCTATATTCAGAAGGTCCAATGTTCAGAAGGTCCATTGGTCAGAAGGTTCAATGTTCAGAAGGTCCATTGGTCAGAAGGTCCGTTGTTCAGAAGGTCCAATGTTCAGAATTTTTGTCATTTTTTCACAGACAGTTGTTCTGGAAATTTACCTTAAACTTTTTTGTGAATGCTGGGGTAATATCCAATTGGTTGATTGCCCCTGTATATTTAAGTGGATGACAATTATTAAGATATTTCGAAATCTTAATTGCGCTCTGATTGCTGCCCAAATGTTGTGCCTGAATTTGGGCAAGAATATGGAAACAGGTCAGAACTTCCCCCCCTCGACCCTCTGAAAGTCAATTCATGTAAATATATATATGCCCCTGGAAGATCCAGGAAGTTGGCTACCATTTCTGGCTGGTGAAGGGGCCGGAATGCAACCCTCCGAAAAGCTGCAGAGCTTGGCCGGTGACGGGGCCAACTCAGTGGAAGTTAGCTACCCGAACTGACTACCTGGCAGTTACCTGGCAGCTACTTGAAACTTTGTGAAGATATCTACTTGAACTGGCTACCTGGCAGTTACCTGGCAGCTACTTGAATATCTTCCGAATACTGGCTAGCCCTGGACCCCTGGGGACAGGGGTCATGAATCCTCCCATTGGAAAACCATGAGATTTCACAGACACACTCAAGGAGAATTGAATATTCTCTTTTGTATTGGTAGTAGGGCCAAAATAAAGCATACAAGCTGAAAGTTGTCACTGAGTTGGCCCCGTCACCGGAAAAGCTCTGCAACTTTTCGGAGGGTTGGATTCCGGCCCTGTCACAAGCCAGAAATGGAAAGAGTTTCAAGTAGCTGCCAGGTAACTGCCAGGTACCAGTTCAACTAGCTAACTTCCACTGAGTTGGCCCCGTCACCGGCCAAGCTCTGCAGCTTTTCGGACGGTTGGATTCCGGCCCCGTCACCAGCCAGAAATGGAAAGAGTTTCAAGTAGCTGCCAGGTAACTGCCAGGTACCAGTTCAAGTAGCTATCTTCCACTGAGTTGGCCCTGTCACATTAATTTTGTATACTGTCAAATCATTAGCAAATATATATGCAATGTCATGAACTTCCCATTTTGCTTATAATGTACCGATTGAAATAGGAATGTCTTGTCAGGTTTGCAAAGATCCACTTAATTTTGTGAACAGAGGTACCCCGAACTAGCACTGGTACAGTCTGTGTAAACATGCTGGAGGAGGTGGTCCAACTTATACCCTGAACTTACATTATTTATGAACAGAAATTGCACCAATATCACCCAAGCCGGAATTTGTATGATTTGGGCTGATATGTATGCCTAGTTATGCTATTTTAGTAGCAGAAATAAAAATTTTCGGCCGTCCATTCCGTTCCCTTTCCCGTAATTTTTAATGGATGTGTGTACACATCATGCCTATAAAGTATGGCGCTGCGAGCGCCGTTTTCCAAAATGGATGTTCTTGTCAGATTTGACAATTTTGCGAGGTGAAAATGTGGATTTATTGGTTCATGTCAATCTTTGGTGATTGTTTCAAGGGCAATATCTTTAACTCTGATTGCAATGAAGCATCAGCTGCTATCATGACTATCACACAGTCTCTTGATTGATTACAAATTGCAATTATCCATGCTAATTAGGGGCCGACCAGATGATCTTTGGGGGGGGGGCTATGGATATTTAGAGAAAAAAAAAATTGTTTCCCACTTGACAATGAAAAAAAAGTTTGTTCAGTACATGGAAATAAAAAAAAAGTTTGTTTCCACCTGTAGCTAGGGTACCGTAATGTTAAAATTCCGATAAAAAAGTTTGTTGCGAGTTCGCATGCGAAAAAATTGTTCGTCGACGCGCCGCGAACGAAAAAAAAAGTTCGTGCCGGGCGTAAAATTCATAGCCCTCCCCCAACTATCGTCTGGTCGGCCCCTTACGACTTCGTGCTCAATTGGATGTTGATTCAAGGCAATCGTCCACTTCACAGGCCATTTAATTGCATTTGAGATCAATATCCACTCATGTAATTGTCCCGTGAGTCAGATAATTGGTCATTTTTATCAATACAGTGGTTAAAGAATATTACAACTCACCAGTCAGTAATAAATGCCAATTTTCAGGTTGCAGAATGTCCTCTTTTACCCCGGTGACACATCTCCATTCATAGAGTCACAGTGACAAAATGGACAATTTTGGCGGGAAATTTGAAATTGGAGCATTTTCAGAATGTCTTTTGGGCCCTGTCTTGGCTGTATTGTTTGGAGATGTTTGGGTCAAGAGATATCCATAACTTGATTATAGAGCATGCATCTGGCATAGGAACGAATACCAGGCAAGTTGTAATTAAGACGTGTTTTCCTTTTATATCTTGCTTGGATCCACTGCGGGCAGCTGCACACATTGTGTATTGGCCGCTGAACCTAAACTATTGCACATATGATATTTGGCACCGCTCCTATCCTGCACTGCTCCTATTCTACACTGCTCCTATTCTACACTGCTCCTATCCTGCACTACTCCTATGATTCTATCCTGCATTACTCCTATCCTGCACTACTCCTATTCTGTGCTCCCTCTGCATTGCTCCTATCCTGCGCTACTCCCTCTGCAGTGCTCCTACACTGCACTGCCAATATCCTGAACTCCTATTCTGCATTGGTCCTATTCTGCACTTCTCCCTTTGCGCTGCTCCTTTCGAGCACTACTCCCTGTGCACTTCTCCTATCCTGCACTACTCCCTCTGCGCTTCCTTTTCTGCACTACTCCTATCCTGCACTGATCCTATCCTGATGATTCCTACACTGCTCCTATCCTGCACTGCTCCTATCCTGGAACTTCATATAAAAAGCACATAAAGACAGCAATTTCTAAGATTTCATGAGCAGAAGCATTTCCATCAACAACACATAAACGGTGCTGTGCGATAACTGTATAATATTGTATCAGTAGTGGGCCTACAGAAAATGAGAAGTTGGCCTGCCTTACATTTATTGTCTGGATGATCGTATCACTATGGTTAGGTCACTTGCATGGCCGAGTGGTCACGGTTGCATTGTGGCTCCCTTGTACTATGGGACCATCCTGACTGAGACTGGGAATATGTCAAGATGTGTGGGGCAAATCTAGGGCTGCCCTAAGGACCCCACTCCAAAGGGGGCCCCACACCCAAACCCAACAATAAAAAAAAAGAAAAAGAAAAAAAAAAGGGTTGCTCAAATTCTGAACATTGGACCTTCTGAACATTGGACCTTCTGAACAATGGACCTTCTGACCATTGAACCTTCTGACCATTGGACCTTCTGAACATTGAACCTTCTGAACATAGGGCTGTAACCCTGTGCAACAGGCCATGACTGCAGCTGTTGCTGCCAAGCAAGCCTCGTGGTCACAACAAAGAACTGCTTGTCAAGTCAATCAACGAATCAGAACACACCCAAACCTGGTTTAACCGTGTTTTCCAGTCTGAAATGGCCAAATACATTCATAAATGATCCTATATTCGATTCTACAAGAATAGAAGTCACGATTACACCAGTATTTGCACCGAAATTCGAGAAATTTAAAGTGACAGCTGAGCCCTGCAGAGCACGTGGTAGGTAAACAAAGACTGCTCAGCCGTCAGCTGCTTGCAGGCAATGCAGACCTGCGACGAGATTTCACCACCACGAGGCAATGATGTTTTTTGGACACAGCGCTTCACAGACATGACAGATCAATTGGAAAATTGGAACACAACATTGCAACATACAAAGCAACAACCACAAGCAACCATGAAGTTAGATCTTTGTAAATAAAGACGTACGTCAAGTGAACGTCGTCGCAGCGCACGTGCAATACACACCACGTGGTGTTCGCCATAACACAAAATGGACAACACAAACCGTAAACAAGGCGGAAAAAGGCAATTAACTTACCAGTATGTGTTCGGATGTGGGCTTTAAGATGAGAACTCTTTCCGTAGACTTTGTCGCAATCGTCGTAATGACATCTGTGAAGTTTTTTGCCCGACAAGGCAGCCTCGCGGTCGTTTTTCCTTGGCTTCAAGGAATCGAAGGTAGGCGTGGCCCCTTGTTGTTTAGATTTCTTCGTTCGTCGTTTACCAGCGTTTTCCTCACTCCCAGAGAACTTTGTATTTCTCTGAGACATGTCCATTCGGTTAATAGAGTCGTCGTCCATGTAACAGTCCACAGGGGCTTGCCTAACTTTGTTCAGATCCGTCAGAATTCGAGCAATCATGTACAAATGGTTTCCAGGGTTGTTGTCATCCAAAACAGGGTGGTAACTGTCTCTGCTCGCTTCACTGCTTGTATCCTCGGTTGTCATGCCATGTACTACAGGGTTGGACATTGCAAGAAGACATTCTGCTGCAAAGTTAGTGTCATCGTCCCTCCGATCTCCGAAATTCAGCGTCATGTCGGTGTTGCAGGTTGAACAGCTGATTGCAAACTGAACGAATCGTGCCAACACCCTCCGGGCTGCTCAGCTGTTCTTTGTCCTCCCACGCGGTCAGATCTCCCGCCACAGATAGTCCGACTGTTTTCGGAAAATTCAGTAGATCCTGCTCAATGACAACACGTGCTTCTGGTCCTCCTCTGCAACCTGCATGTACACCCTCGTCTGCAGCACCTCCAAATGTGCCCCTCTTTGCTTGAAACGCATTAAAATTGTCAGACTAACGAGGGACGAGGTGGGCGTGACAGTGCGGCAGGGTTGCTGTGACGTCACGAGCACCTGTTCACGCTGATTGGCTGAGAGCAAATAAAGCGCGGGAAATCTCTACGATCCTTTCTCCTTTCTGTGTGTTGCAAGTGACCCTGTTTGGAGCTGTTGTTGGCGCCAAAGCAGCTGCAGACAAAGTCATGCAGTTGAGTGGAGTTGTGAAGTGACCCACTAAAGCAGAGTCACTGCAGGACATCAAAAATAGAGTGACAGATGTTTGACGACTTCCTCTGTCCCAAAAGATGCTACGCCCACCAAAGCCTATACATGGTCTATAAGGCCTGGGCCCTAGGCTCCCGAAATTTGTCTATATCAGGAATTCAAGATCACTTATGATTTAATAAAAAATAGGCAATAATAAAATAATAAATCTAGTGAAATCTAGTGAAACGTTCCTTATAATTATACCAGCACAACGTGAGAAGAAGAAGAAGTACACATAGTCAAATTCTATAATATAGACTCTACCTATAGTTAAATTCTATATAATGCAAATTAATTCCAAGGCCTATACGAAAGATAGTGCAGCATAATATAGCTCCCCACCCCCCGTTTCTACACCTATGTCTATCTATTCGGCTCAGAGCTTCTTTTTTGCCTTGGGTAGGCAATTAAAACTCAAATCATTGAAAATGAATTATTTGAAAAAAAAATTAATTAATTAAGTCAATCATGACAATTTCAGTAAGTTTGACACTGCAATTTGATAATATCTAGGGATAATATTCCCCCATGTTTTGGGCGACGTTTTAACTAATAGGCTAGGCAAAGAAAGCGCCACAATAGAGAAACTTGGTTTTGTATTCAACACTTCTTAGACTTTCTCAAACCTTTTTCTTACAGAAGAAAGATTATGGAAAGAATGGCATATGTCGGTGTGTACTTAGTCTGGTTAAAGGGACAGCATGGTCCCTTGCACCTGCTATTAAATGATAAATGGTGTCAGATGAAAGTAAAGGGGTTGAGGTCAAGCAAAGATCGCGTCATTCGGTGCAGGTTCCTAGTGAGCTCCTTTGAGCGCGTGGGGAGCAGGCAGCCGTGCCAGGAGCACGTGGGGGGCCGGAAGCAGACGAACTTTGGGAGAAGCTGGAATGGAGATAGAACTCTTGACCCAGTCGTTACAGGCCAGTGCCACTCAATTATGACAGAACTTTGTGCCACTGTATGCATCAGCCTGTTATAGGCCTACTGACCAGTGGGCTACCATTGATAAAATTTAGTTGTAGCCTTCTACCCTGGTAGCTAGCCTACACTACCTACAGGGAAGCTAATTTATTATGTGGGGCCTACTGAACCATGTCCTGCATTGGTTATCCTAACAGATAGGAAGGACCCGAAGGACAGATGATCACAGATCAGCATGTATAGAAAAGCTAAAATGGTCAATAGGCCTATGTAGGCCAAACAAGTGACCTTTAGGTCACCAATGGGCAAGCCCTTCGCTAGGGAGTCAAAGAGGGGTTAAATAGCCCACGTGCCATCAATTTCAGGTGAGGTCTCTGGCTATCTTTTTAATTGCACCCAAAAGTAAAAGGTCCATAAACCCCTCACCATCAGCCAGCTCAGCCCAGCCTGTTGGAATTTTATGGGGTAGCAGGTCAACTGGTTTACATGTAAAACCACTTATTTAGTTTATTTACACATGCAAAGTGAAAGTGGTTCTGCCATGCAAAGTATAATTTCATCTTTAAAAAAGAAAACAAGTTTTACTACCTACCAATTAAACATGTCTGTGAATTGGATGAAGTGAGAAACTTTCATATTTGTCAAGCCAGGTGTCACTTAGCCAGGTGCTTGGAGTTAGAATTATAAAGACATTTTCCTTCAGAACTTGCGATCAGAAGAATAAATAAATTTTTCCATTGAGAACTTAAGATTTTTTTTATAAAAAAATAATAAAGGGGGGTTTTAGAATAATAACAGAAAACTATTCCAAGATGTTACCTCAATTAATTTATTAATTTAGCCATTTAAACTTTCAAAGAAAGTCTTTTTTTGGTAAACTTGATAATTGTCAATAAAAACAAATGACATGGACTTAAAATGCTTTATTTGTCCATATATTATTAAAAGCAATGCTAAAAACGAAAAGAAGAGGGAAAATACATTTGACATATATATTCATTTATTGAAAATTTTCAAGCACGTCCAATTACTTTGGTAGTCAACAATTCCCTTGGTAAAGGTTTGGGTTTGGCAAGGTGGACCTGGTGTCTATTTCTCTGTTGGATCTCTAGGTGGGGTAGTCGTCCGCTGGTAGCTCTGGATGCCACCTGGTGTAAGACAATGTTATAACAAACAGTTACAATGAAGTGAAAAGTGTAATTAATCTGATATGATCATTAGCCTCTATCTGCCTGTTATTGGGAAATAAATTCAGAAGTAACAGGCCTACATTTGATTAATTGACCTTTAAAAATGGGCCCTGCTTGCTGAATATAACAACAGCATTTAAGTTCAAACCAGAAATTTTCAAAGGAGAAAGTGATAATCAATTACCACAGAAGAAAGGTCATCATCAGTGTCCACCGAGGTCCTTCCGGAAGAGGCAGACCTCTCCTTTGTATACCGGAAGTGGATAGGACTGTCAAAAGAGGAAGAGGACATCCTGCTTGCCCTGCGTTCCACCATGACCGGATTCTGCTCCACAAACATCCTGTTGAAGTTGCTCTCTCTGTTTTGCAGCTCGTTCCTGTATTTCTGGACTTCCCTCTTCAATCTCTCTATTTCGTCAATGTAGTCCTGTAAAGGAATACAATAATCCATAATATAGCCTACTATACCCATCACTTCTGCATGAAATGGCATACTATTAGTTTTTCACACCCCACAAATCAACATTTAACAAGTTTGCAAAATGTTCTCATATAGCTACTTGGCATATTATACATCCTATGTCAAGTTGAAAAGAAAAGTAACAAAAGAGTGATAAAACTGGAGAGATGACAGAACACAAAAGTTGAGTTTATGCAAGGAAACGAGTAAAATCCCATCACTGAATATTGAAGACATTTACTTGCACATACACGACTTATACACTCTAATCTAATTAGATGGACCCAATTTAACATAAAATTAATTGGCAAATGTTGAATGATTAGATCTATATAGACCGACAATACTTTCAATTTTCCGCAAGAGCAGCTATTTAAAATCAGCAGCAGATGAAGATGCATGTATTGAGATCACTGCTTATTGCATTGCGGATGGTACCATGAAAAAAAAACCATCATTTTGCCATTCTGTCAATTGTAATGCTGCATGTTATGAAGTGCCATTTCTTGCAAATATTTTATGCTCACATATGTTGCATTCCAAAAACAATTTACGAGAAATTTGCAATATTTAACATAGGGGATAATCCCGGATTGTTAATGAAATTGAGAGTGGATTTACCGCAGTATTAGCATCCCTGACTTCCCTGACCTCCATAGATGTTGACGCGATGCTATCTCTCCTTTCCTTCCTCCCCAATTCCTTCCTCATCAACCTGATCTCATTCTCTAATTGCTTATTCCTCAACATTAATTGTTCTTTGATCTTTTCATTGTCATGGTAAGCCCCCCTGGTGTGGGAGAACTCTTTGAGCAACCTGTTGTGGGCCCTTTGTAATTCACTAATTGCTCCATTCGATTGGCTGTCTGCTTCTTTCAACCTCTTCTCAAGGTTGTTCACTTGTATTCTTAATTTGTTTATTTCTTGGTTCTTTGCTTCAATGTCTGTGTTCCATGTTTTGACCTCTCCATCGTGAGCTGCATGCAACGAATCAAGGTCCCTCTGTGCCTGGATCAAAAGGTCCCTCACACTCTGACACTCCTTCTTTTCGTCCTTGACCTGACCTTCAAGGTCACCGACCTTCCTTTTCCACTCTTCTTCCTTCTTTTTGTGACCTTCTTCCAATTCTGCTTGATTTGGAATGGACTTCTTCATTTTATCCAGTTCTTTTTCCAATTCACTCACTCTATTCTTGCATTCATCCTGCACCAAGCAGATCTCAGCTTCATAAGCTTCTTTAACAGCTTCTAACTCGACTTCCCTCTCATGGTTCTTAGTGAACAACATGTGCACAACCTGAGTCAGTTCTGCCACTTTCTTGGACATGCGAAAGTCAAAACTCTTCTTGCTTTGAGAAGCCATTTTAAGTGTATTTCAAAACCGGTAATCACAGACCTGTGTTTATAATTTGTATTTTAAAAACTTACAGTACCTTTAACGAATGTATTCCCATTGACAAATTCCATCAAACCCATCAATGCAATAAAGTAAATATCATGTAACATTAAATATATTCCACTGAATAAACCCAAACAATGACTTTTTGCTACATAAAAGTGGCATAAGTTGAGAAGACCCAAGCTGGGTACGATTTTTTGCTACATGTATAAAAGTGGCATAAGTTGAAAACAGCCAAGCTGGGTACGATTAATAAGAAAAGGCCGATATATCAAACATTATATTACACATGTCACAACCAAATCCATTATTTCGCCATGCCAATGTACTTCTTCTTGATCCTAAAACTGTTACTCGTACAAATCAACAAGGATTCATATTTTGTACTGAGACAATCAAAATAACAAAATCCATTTTGTCTTCGTGTTCATAAAATCATAATTTCAGTGTGGTGAAAAGTAACTATTAGAAATAAACAAATGGTAACACGTATATCAAACATTAATGCTCATATATAAGTCACTAACATTGATTACAAGGCAGAATTAGGTTTGCTTTGGAGCTCATCCATATTCAAGATTAGTCACACATGATTGCCCAACACGAAAACTCATATAGGCTCAACACGATCAAGATTAATCAGTGAAATAATAATTATATCTGTCAAGATGAGCCTAATACATGCCTATATAATTAAAACAACACAACCGTTGCCAGGGCAAAACTCCAGTAGCAAAACCCTTCAATGACCAGACTTTTGAAAAGCTGGACTTCTTCAGTTAACTACATTTCTTTAGCACCATACTTTTTCAGTCATATTTCTGCAGCACCATACTTTTTTTCAGTCATATTTCTGCAGCACCATACTTTTCAGTCATATTTCTGGAGCACCATACTTTTTTTCAGTCATATTTCTGCAGCACCATACTTTTTCAGTTATATTTTTGCAGCTCCATACTTTTTCAGTCACATTTCCGCAGCACCATACTTTTTCAGTCACATTTCCGCAGCACCATACTTTTTCAGTCATATTTCTGCAGCACCATACTTTTTCAGTCATATTTCTGCAGCACCATACTTTTTCAGTTATATTTTTGCAGCACCATACTTTTTCAGTTATATTTCTGCAGCACCATACTTTTTCAGTCATATTTCTGCAGCACTACTTTTTCAGTTATATTTTTGCAGCACCATACTTTTTCAGTCATATTTCTGCAGCACTGTACTTTTTCAGTCATATTTCCGCAGCACCATACTTTTTCAGTCATATTTCTGCAGCACCATACTTTTTTAGTCATATTTCTGCAGCACCATACTTTTTTTCAGTCATATTTCTGCAGCACCATACTTTTTCAGTTATATTTTTGCAGCACCATACTTTTTCAGTCAAATTTCCGCAGCACCATACTTTTTCAGTCATATTTCTGCAGCACCATACTTTTTCAGTCATATTTCTGCACCACCATACTTTTTCAGTCAAATTTCCGCAGCACCATACTTTATCAGTCATGTTCTGCAGCACCATACTTTTTCAGTCACATTCTGCAGCATCATACTTTTTCAGTCATATATTTCTGCAGCACCATACTTTTTCAGTCATATTTCTGCAGCACCATACTTTTTCAGTCATATATTTTTGCAGCATCATACTTTTTCAGTCATATTTCTGCAGCACTGTACTTTTTCAGTCACATTTCCGCAGCACCATACTTTTTCAGTCATATTTCTGCAGCACCATACTTTTTTTGTCATATTTCTGCAGCACCATACTTTTTCAGTCATATTCTGCAGCACCATACTTTTTTTCAGTCATATTTCTGCAGCACCATACTTTTTCAGTCAAATTTCCGCTGCACCATACTTTATCAGTCATATTCTGCAGCACCATACTTTTTCAGTCACATTCTGCAGCACCATACTTTTTTTCAGTCATATTTCTGCAGCACATACTTTTTCAGTTATATTTTTGCAGCACCATACTTTTTCAGTCACATTTCCGCAGCACCATACTTTTTCAGTCACATTTCCGCAGCACCATACTTTTTCAGTCATATTTCTGCAGCATCATACTTTTTCAGTCATATTTCTGCAGCACCATACTTTTTCAGTTATATTTTTGCAGCACCATACTTTTTCAGTTATATTTCTGCAGCACCATACTTTTTCAGTCATATTTCTGCAGCATCATACTTTTTCAGTTATATTTTTGCAGCACCATACTTTTTCAGTCATATTTCTGCAGCACTGTACTTTTTCAGTCATATTTCCGCAGCACCATACTTTTTCAGTCATATTTCTGCAGCACCATACTTTTTTTAGTCATATTTCTGCAGCACCATACTTTTTTTCAGTCATATTTCTGCAGCACCATACTTTTTCAGTTATATTTTTGCAGCACCATACTTTTTCAGTCAAATTTCCGCAGCACCATACTTTTTCAGTCATATTTCTGCAGCACCATACTTTTTCAGTCATATTTCTGCACCACCATACTTTTTCAGTCAAATTTCTGCAGCACCATACTTTATCAGTCATGTTCTGCAGCACCATACTTTTTCAGTCACATTCTGCAGCATCATACTTTTTCAGTCATATATTTCTGCAGCACCATACTTTTTCAGTCATATTTCTGCAGCACCATACTTTTTCAGTCATATATTTTTGCAGCATCATACTTTTTCAGTCATATTTCTGCAGCACCATACTTTTTCAGTCACATTTCCGCAGCACCATACTTTTTCAGTCATATTTCTGCAGCACCATACTTTTTTTGTCATATTTCTGCAGCACCATACTTTTTTGTCATATTTCTGCAGCACCATACTTTTTTTCAGTCATATTTCTGCAGCACCATACTTTTTCAGTCAAATTTCCGCTGCACCATACTTTATCAGTCATATTCTGCAGCACCATACTTTTTCAGTCACATTCTGCAGCATCATACTTTTTCAGTCATATATTTCTGCAGCACCATACTTTTTCAGTCATATTTCTGCAGCACCATACTTTTTCAGTTATATTTTTGCAGCACCATACTTTTTCAGTCACATTTCCGCAGCATCATACTTTTTCAGTCACATTTCCGCAGCACCATACTTTTTCAGTCATATTTCTGCAGCACCATACTTTTTTAGTCATATTTCTGCAGCCCCATACTTTTTTTCAATCATATTTCTGCAGCACCATACTTTTCCAGTTATATTTTTGCAGCACCATATTTTTTCAATCACTTTTCCGCAGCACCATACTTTTTCAGTCACATTTCCGCAGCACCATACTATTTATTTCAGCAGCATCATACTTTTTTTCAGTCATATTTTTGCAGCACTGTACCTTTTCAGTTATATTTTTGCAGCACCATACTTTTTCAGTCATATTTCCGCAGCACCATACTTTTTCAGTCATATTTCTGCAGCACCATACTTTTTCAGTCATATTTCTGCAGCACCATACTTTTTCAGTCATATTTCTGCAGCACCATACTTTTTCAGTCATATTTCTGCAGCACCATACTTTTTTTTAGTCATATTTCTGCAGCACCATACTTTTTTTAGTCATATTTCTGCAGCACCATACTTTTTTTTCAGTCATATTTCTGCAGCACCATACTTTTTCAGTCATATTTCTGCAGCACCATACTTTTTCAGTCATATTCTGCAGCACCATACTTTTTCAGTCATATTTCTGCAGCACCATATTTTTTCCAGTGTACTTTTTCAGTCATATTTCTGGAGCACCATACTTTTTTTCAGTCATATTTCTGCAGCACTGTACTTTATCAGTCCAATTTCTGCAGCCCCATACTTTTTCAGTCATATTTGAATGTTTGAATGTTTGAATATGTTTATTGCATAAAAACATAACAGGGGTGAACTAGATGTAAGTGGTCCTATAGGAGGACTAGAGATCGCCACTATGAGACTAAGCAACTTGCGACTATTTTTCTATTGTTGCATTCAGAGAACATTTAAATTTACAATTGTAAAATACCCAGCCTTTATCTATACAGCTCATCTAAAACTTTATGGCAACCTGAAAACTAGAAGGCAACAAAGGTGCAATGGCCGCAAGGGGGGGGGCCAGACGGAATTGACAAAGATATTCAGACAAGTTTTGGTCAGGTGGGGGAGGGGGGTTGTACATTGTGCATTGAAGGAGGTGACAACCAAGTAGTTGATGCTACACCAGAAGCAGGTACCTCACAGAAAATTCATAGACAATATGTGATGTGATTATGTAGCAATATATGAACTGCCTGGGTAACTATCTGGCTGTCTGTCGATCTTTCTATGCAGATGCCTATTAATTCAATGTACATCTGATCTGCCAATGCAAGAGCAACGGGGAAACCAGACAATTTTGGTGGAGGGGTTGTCTATCGGGCAATCACATTGGAGAGTGCATAGCCCTCCACATAATGAGACTGCGCTGATATAACTAGAAGGCACACAAGTGTCCAATGGGTGCCAGTTTATGTAAGTGACAGTAGATTTTGTTACATAGAAATACACTTTCTGACAGATCTGTGTAAAATGTTCACTTTTTCACAGATCTGTGATCATTGTGACCAGATGGGGATGAAAAAGTGATAATTGCATAAATTTTGGATCCAATCAGGGAAAATATCCATAAGGTTGTTGGAACAGCAGTCAGGAATGATCAAAAGCATTGCCAGTTACTTTCTCTTCAACTCTCTTGGAAGAAATGCCACAAACTAGAGGCAGTGTCACAAGCGGAATTACCTGGTGGCCAGGGCACATTGGGAGGGGGCACATTGGTGGGGAGCGGCACATTTATTGGGAGGGAGGGGCACATTGGAGTGGAGGGGCACATTGGTGGGGAGGGGGCACATTGGTAGGAAGGGCACATTGGTGTGGAGGGGCACATTGGAGTGGAGGGGCACATTGCAGTTGAGGGGGCACATTGGTAGGGAGGGGCACATTGGTAGGAAGGGGCACATTGGTTCGGAGGGGGCACATTGATGGGGAGGGGGCACATTGGCGGGGAGGGGCACATTGGTAGGGAGGGGCACATTGGTAGGGAGGGGGCACATTGGTGGGGAGGGGCACATTGGAGGGGAGGGGGCACATCGGTGGGGAGGGGCACATTGGTGGGGAGGGGGCACATCGATGGGGAGGGGGCACATTGGTAGGGAGGGGCACATTGGAGTGGAGGGGGCACATTGGTGGGGAGGGGGCACATTGGAGGGGAGGGCACATTGGTGGGGAGGGGGCACATTGGTGGGGAGGGGGCACATTGGTGGGAGGGGGCACATCGGTAGGGAGGGGCACATTAGTGGGGAGGGGGCATATTGGTGGGGAGGGGCACATTGGTGGGGAGGGGCACCTAAGTGGGGAGGGGCACCTAAGGGTAGGGGGCACCTAAGGGGAGGGGGCAATTGAGTCACTACAAGAATGGCACGCATGCCAAGCCACATTTACTTTTCTTTTAAATGTTTTCATATTTCTAGAACATACAATATCATTAGTTAAGTTATTCCAAAAAGATACAATCCTGTTAACCCAGAAAAACTTCCTTATGTTAGTTCTACTGTAGTAGGCCTACATGAACAAATGTTTACTATGCCCTCTTGATCTATTACCAAATGGATAATATTCCTGAACATCAACACAAGTCACATTGTTTATAACTTTATAGAACATTATTAAGTCTGAACAGATGCGTCTATTTTCTAGAGTTTTTATATTAAGAAAGGTTAACCTCCCTAAGTATGGCATATTGTTGGGACAAATACGCCTAGTATAGTATCTCTGGACACTTTCATCCTGTCTATATTTGTCTTAAGATTTCAGCACCATACTTTTTCAGTTATATTTTTGCAGCACCATACTTTTTCAGTCATATTTCTGCAGCACCATATTTTTTTCAGTTATATTTTGGCAGCACCATACTTTTTCAGTCACATTTCTGCAGCACCATACTTTTTCAGTTATATTTTTACACTGTACTTTTTCAGTCATATTTCTACCTCAACTCAAAATAGCAATGAAGATGTTTATTACTTCAGGGGGAACTGGAATCCACTCTCTGCTTTTTATAGCTGCAAACTCTCTCCGAAGTGTGGTCCAGGGCAAGGGAAAACTTTCAAGTCACTTGAGCACTTGTTCCATTACAGGACGTTGATCAGTCATGGGTTGACTAATGAAGTGGACAGGGTTAAAGATGCCTCTTTGCCGGCTGACGTGAAACGGTTATCCCACAAGTTTCTTCCAAAGGAGAAGGAATCTCCACACTGGATGGAAACAAGACTATCATTGATGACTGAACTGTGCTTACTAAAGGCTCGACAGACAGTGCAAACTTTTCCATGATACCTTAGTTGGTATTGGAAAGGGCAATCTCGTTCACAATATAGAGATCGATTCTGACTACGGTTTTGGACTGGATGGGAAAGGCATTAGAAGCGACTAGAAATGAACTATTTCATTATGAAAGACACTGATGTATTTCTCATGCCTGAACGAAGTAGATCAATGACAGAGTCTCCTGTTCAAGAACAAACTCACAATGTATCTTAGAAAAAGACACTTATTTTGAGTGACTCTACACTGAAAGACATTGGAGGGTATATGGATCCACTCTCTGAAGTAGTTGTCGAGTCATCAAGTGGTTCCACACCAATTGATTTGGCTAATGTGGTTGATGAAGTTTTGCAAGGTAAAGATAATGATGCAATTGTTTTCCATTGTGGAACTGTGTAACACAAAAAAGCCCAAGAGCACATGATGGCTTTCGTGAATTATTGAACAATATCAGATGACATACAAGTGCAACATGTTGAGGTGCTACTTTCTGGTTTTCTTCATAGACTGGATGACACTTTACTCAATACCAAAGTTGATGCAATCAATGCCATGTTGTGCAAAATAGCAATGAAGACGTTTATTACTTCAGGGGGAACTGGAATCCACTCTCTGCTTTTTATAGCTGCAAACTCTCTCCGAAGTGTTGTGCAATATGGAGGAAGACATGGTCCATTTTGTGAACTGTGCTTACTAAAGGCTCGACAGACAGTGCAAACTTTTCCATGATACCTTAGTTGGTATTGGAAAGGGCAATCTCGTTCACAATATAGAGATCGATTCTGACTACGGTTTTGGACTGGATGGGAAAGGCATTAGAAGCGACTAGAAATGAACTATTTCATTATGAAAGACACTGATGTATTTCTCATGCCTGAACGAAGTAGATCAATGACAGAGTCTCCTGTTCAAGAACAAACTCACAATGTATCTTAGAAAAAGACACTTATTTTGAGTGACTCTACACTGAAAGACATTGGAGGGTATATGGATCCACTCTCTGAAGTAGTTGTCGAGTCATCAAGTGGTTCCACACCAATTGATTTGGCTAATGTGGTTGATGAAGTTTTGCAAGGTAAAGATAATGATGCAATTGTTTTCCATTGTGGAACTGTGTAACACAAAAAAGCCCAAGAGCACATGATGGCTTTCGTGAATTATTGAACAATATCAGATGACATACAAGTGCAACATGTTGAGGTGCTACTTTCTGGTTTTCTTCATAGACTGGATGACACTTTACTCAATACCAAAGTTGATGCAATCAATGCCATGTTGTGCAAAATAGCAATGAAGACGTTTATTACTTCAGGGGGAACTGGAATCCACTCTCTGCTTTTTATAGCTGCAAACTCTCTCCGAAGTGTTGTGCAATATGGAGGAAGACATGGTCCATTTTGTGGACCATAATGCCACAATACGACATTTGAGTAAATCACTTGACAGTGGACTGAGTGGAGGTCTTCATCTAAAGCCTAGTAGCTGATTGCCGAGAACCTAAGTCTTGTACTGAGAACAGGGTCGTCCACGGACATCTCGATCCGCAAATGGGACTTTACAAGAAGTCACATGACCTGTCCGAAACCCACTGCAGAAGTTGGGAGAGAGCGTACTAAATGCTGCAACATTGCTTGACGTGAGTGGTATGGCACAAACTTCTGCTGAAACCATCGGAATTACCATGACACAGTATATGGATTGGATGTGATTTGCGAGTCCGGTGCTGATGACATCCCTGCTAGCCACTCTGCAACTACATAGGGTCCAATGACTGCCCTTGGAATTTCACTTTCTCTTGCACTTGTAGCAATTTGCCTTCGGAATTGCCATGACACAGTATATAGATTGGATGTGATTTGCGAGTCCGGAGCTGATGACATCCCTGCTAGCCACTCTGCAACTACATAGGGTCCAATGACTGCCCTTGGAATTTCACTTTCTCTTGCACTTGTAGCAATTTGCCTTCGGAATTGCCATGACACAGTATATAGATTGGATGTGATTTGCGAGTCCGGTGCTGATGACATCCCTGCTAGCCACTCTGCAACTACATAGGGTCCAATGACTGCCCTTGGAATTTCACTTTCTCTGGCACTTGTAGCAATTTGCCTTCGGAATTGCCATGACATAGTATATAGATTGGATGTGACTTGCGAGTCCGGTGCTGATGACATCCCTGCTAGCCACTCTGCAACTACTTAGGGTCCAATGACTGCCCTTGGAATTTCACTTTCTCTGGCACTTGTAGCACTTGTACAGCGCGTGAGTATGTCCAACAAGATGACATTTCACCTTGTAGCTCAGCTCCTATTGTACTTGGAGCTTTGGTTGATGGCTTGTCTGATTCCTATTACCTGGCCTCATGCCTATTTAACAATGAAATAACTGAGGTGTAATGGTAGGGCTACACAAGCTGCTAAAGTGTCAAATCTGTAAATCTGACTTTACGGAATTGCCCCTATACCGGGAACTGAAACCACAAATTGATGCAGGTAATACGCTCGAAATGTTTTTTAGGACGTTAGGGAGGTCTCGGGGTAATTACAATTCACTTGGAATCATTTTTTGTGGGGTCAATTCCGATATTTTAAATTTTTTCTGTTTCCCAACATTTACCTGATATGGCTACATCTTATATATAAGAGACCTGTTTATGGTGTTTCATGTCCAAAATGGCCTTCAAAGAAGATTTAAGTATGCCATTGAGCCTTCTGAAACCAAGGAAGCTGACTCAGGCCAAAAAATGGTCTAAAAAAGCATGCAAAATGGCTGAAAATATGCATTTTTATAAAAACCGGAGTGGCCCAGCACAAGTCACATGCCACAATTTTTTTTTTGCACCAATTTTCATTTTTTGGCCATAACCAACTTTCTATACCATTGACATATATTGAAATCCAAAAAAGATTTTTTTCAGCCCACCCTACCCTACATGGATAAAGTTTGGTACACATATGGATAATGGCTTAGGCCTATTATGGTCTGCAGCGGGCGAATAGAGATAATTGCAGGCCAAGACTCGGCCACTATTGCATATACCTGTATTATATGTAAACACACCAATTTTATGGTGTAATTGTAATCTTCTAAAGTTGTTCTTCACTGAAGGTTTGCTGCTATGCAGCCTATTTTTTACAATTGTGAAGGCAATGGAGCTTGTGGGCAGTTTTACAGTATTTGCACTCGGCCGATTTTTCATGTTTATGCAATTATTACGAGAAAAGTATGATAGGTATATCGAAATTTCGGGCAGTGGCAATCTTGTCCTGCACTGATATATAAATGCACCATATTTTACCCTTCTGCAATGCCTTGTTTTGAAGCTGTAAGGAATTTAGGACACATTTTGACACATTTTTATGTCTCACAGACTTTTTAGCCAATTTCATGGATGAACAGAAAAAAATATTCAATCAGTTATGATTCATGTTAATGATACCTTGCTGGACCTACGGCTTGGGTATAAAATACAACAAGTTTCATGTGAATAAGTTATATACTACATGACTTGGGTCCTAAAATGTAAAAAGTGACAGATGTCAAAAATTTTGTTTTCAATGGACCATGAGTTGCTTTATATGCTGTTATGAGTAAGTATCAAAGAATGTGTATACTGTTTGTGTTAATTTTGAAGCTTGAGACATATCTCAAGGTAAAACAGAAACATTTGTTTCACTAACCATAATTGGTTTTCAGAATGTGAGGCTTGAAAGTGATGTCAAAAAAAGTATGTCCTCTCCAACCCATAGGAAAAACATTAAGTGTTTTGTAGGAAAAACAAGCTATCCGTGTATCTTTTGCTCAATCATGTGCCTTTACAAGTATGTGACAAATACAAGTTAAAAAGATATCCAGGCCATGTTGATACATTTTCTTATAAATTAAAATTCATGATGTCAAAAAATGTCCTCTCCAACCCATCAGAAATTTTGCTCTGATTCGTGAGTTTTAACACTGGATTCATTCAAGAAACGGCCATGGTTATACACACTAAGTAAACCTGGATGCCTAAAAAGGGTTTTTATAAGTATTGAAAATGTCAAATATATTATCTTTCGTTATCTATTACATTATTTTGAGAAAATCAAAATTGAGAAAAAAGTTGATTTATTTGTGTCATATATCTATATAATTGTAATTTTTCGCTATTAACTGAATGACTTTAAAGGATAATAACCAAATATCTTGTTAATGGAGCCATCAAAGATGATTTTTCCAAAGGCACCTTATTTTTGGTCATTTTCGGCGGTTTTTTGCTCCAAAACACTATGTTCGACACAGCCGAACACCATGAGTTTCAATCGTACAGTAACAAAACTTGACATGGGGTTAATAGGATACCTAGGGATTATTAACCATGGAAATCATGTGTCTTTTGAGACTAGTACCCTACTTAACAGAATCTTTCAGGGTAATGGCAAGCCAGATTTCTGTAATTTCGTAATAAAAATGATTAAAAAAAATTGTGGCATGTTTAATCAAAATTTAAGTTTTGTATGGGTTTTGATGTTCCTTTGCAACAATGTGGCTTGATTTCCAAGAATAATAATGGGTGAAAATTGTTTCTGGCCGGATATTTTTCCTGATAAACAGTTTTTCCAAGAATCAATCCTTGAATACTTTAAGTAGCGGTATTTTGGTAGTAAACCACCAAATCACTTCAGTCCTCTTTGATTACAGAAACAGTAATATGTTAATTTTATGATAGAATGATGGAAATTCTCAAATTTCAAACTTTATTTTGACCCCCCATGAGACACTTTGAGTGCAAATACTGTAAAACTGCCCTTGTATTCCAGGCTCAAGAACATTCATAAATCCATTCAAACACTACGGAATTGCATCGAGTCTTAAAGGGAATGTTTAGAACAGATTCCGACCATTATCCAGTCGATTTACGACATATATCTTCAGCTATGGCCCCGCGAAGTTGGAAAAATGTGGTGGGAATCGGCCAGACGGACTTCATCGGACAAATATCAGGATTAATCACAGGTATGTCTCGTAAAACTGGCATGATCCATAGATTAGGTACAGATGTCGACTCAGTGGGGCTAATACATCATCCCAAGTCATACCATGACAAAATGGCCCATAACCTTTGCTAATTCATGAATACTTAATTAACTTAATCACAGTTTGAAATTGTTGCTTCTGTTTCACACAGTTACAAATGGATAAATTGTGTAATGTTGAAAGGTGCTATCACAGTTCCGAAAATTGCATTGAATTATGTATTTTCAGTTTTGAAATGAAACTGTTTGAAAGTTTGCTTGTTTTACACTGTTTTTCTTAGTTGCCAGTAATCCTCTAAGTGTCCATAATCTGACTAAATCTGCCTGCAAAATGCTTATGACCTAAATAAGCAGCCAATCACAGAAGAGATTGGAAATAGCAGAAAGCCCTGTCCATTATAGCAGGGCTTGCATGAGGACACAGTATGCTAAAAATCTCACTTTACATCACTAACAAAGTTAGCAAGATATTTTCTGACAAGCTGCATATGGTGGTTCATTTGCCGCTTTGCCTTAGTTCAAGAAGTAATAAAGCCGAAATGGTCATGTTTATATATATGATTTAAACATATTATAATATTCGATGAGTTTGCAACACCCCTAACTATTGGAAATGATGTGAAAATTAAAAATAAAAGGCTTTTCTCTGATTTTTTTTAACCTGATTGAGCAACCTAATGTATAACTAAATAAATTATGATGTTTCAGTATCACTTAACTGCCAGTTGATATATCTTGAACAGCATGCAACAAGGGTGTGAAAAACCAAAAATTTTAAATTTCAATTTTCTCAAAATTTTCCCAACAGATTTTTTTTTTATCTTTGCATCAAATCGAAGCTCAGACCCCATACTACAATGCTGCGTTGACAGATTCTTCTTACATTTTTTAAAACCCGAAACTTCGTTCAAGGACACTGCGTGCAAATTTTTTGGCCGTACTGCTATAAGTCAGTTTTTAGAGTTTTTTAGTTGCCCCTATCATTTTTAAGTGTGAGCATTGCAGTTCAAAGGGCATGCATATCACCAAACAGTATAGTACATAGGTTGTTAATGGTTCAATTATAACCTATTATAATTTGAGGTAACAAATAATGCATGTGGGCAATATCAAGCTAATCCAGATTATAATCACAATTGACATGCATTGCATGAATGGAGGTCAGCCAAAACAAACTGCAAAGTGGTCAGCAGTTCACATAGGGGTACAATGTGGCAACTATAAGCTACCATAATTGACACATCATACTGGTACATATATGTATTTCATTATCATCAGTTTTGGGTTGGCATTCAAGCACATTGTACATTTTCATAATTTCACTGATTTGTGGAAGAACAGCCACAGGATTAATGTCTCACTTTTCTGTCACTTAGGACTTTGCAAATCAAGAATGGATTACAGAGGATTATACAAATTAGCAACAAGACTGGCAAGTCTATTTAGGTTATAAGAATTACTGACACGTGCCAAGCTAGACTTCTGTAAATGTGGAGTCTAGTACTGAGACTGATGAGAGAACCATGTAAATAGTAGAATACTGGAAAACATTGGAAGTGCATCATTGCAGAACATGAATCTTTAACTCATTGTCAAGGAAATTACAAGTGAAATGTAACCGAAACATTTGAAAATGGACCCAATAAATGTTACAGGGCGTGAAAAAGAGATGACATATGGTGGAGATAATGCCGACGGAAACAACTCAATGCTTATTAATATGATGACAGAAGTCTTCACAGATTTTGGAAACCACTCTATCAGCAGAAATGAAGCAGACCACCCTCTGGCCATCACTCTGGTCATTCTGATGTCATGCATCTCTCTCCTAGGAACATTGGGCAATGTGTTGTTGGTGATCCGTTTGACCAAGAGGTTCAAACTGGACCTCCGAGCACGTTTCATGATGGGAACTGTCTTTTCGGCACTCTTAATGGCCGCCATATTCCAACCAATCAACATTTTTCATCTGATGCTCCCAGATGTTTTCCAGCGCAACCACCAGCTCTGCGTCATATCTTTCGCACTCCGAGGAATATGCGTCCTGTGTCACATATCAAGTGTTTGTGTTTCATCCGTTTCAAACTACATCTACATCAACTACCCCCTCCGAGGATCAAAATGGCTGACATTAAGAAGAGTCGTGACAGTTAATACCATTACATGGATGATTATAATTACCAACATTTTGGGCATATATGTCGGTTTTGTGTCCAAACGGTTTACTTTCACTAGAGGTTGTGATTATCTTTTCATGGAGGTTCCAATCGGATTCTTAGCTGGGACAGTATACGGTGTCCTTGTGCCATTACTTTTACTAAGTATGGCTGTTAATATAAGAATAATATTTATCGCACAGAGACATATTCATCACATCGGAAAAAATACTCCTTCCTCTTCCGAAATTGGTTTGAGCACTTTGAATACACAGAGTCAGCAGACAATGAGGATATCCGAAGGACAAGTCAAAACGAGACGCAAAGCATCAACTTCACTCAAAACAAGATGGCGGCAGAGCAAACCGCACGTTATATTTCTGCTTGTGACTGTTATCTTTTGGATTCCTTGTCTGATTGGAGCTAGTATGGTGGTTTTTTCAAACGCTCTGAACGTGCAAGCAATTAAGAAGTATTTACTCTTCGCTCTCATTGGTGTTGGGTTCGGCTCATCCAGCCTTGTGACATTAATTGAATTTAGAAGAGATATATTTGTTAGCAACTGCATTTCTGTGAAGAAAGACTTGTTACAACATTAATCATAAGGATTTACAATTTTACATAATGTCATGGGATTGTTTGTCATGATCCATTTGCCTGCTGTAGGTTTGTTTCAAAACTGGTAATCAATCCAGAGTAACATCATACAGTTCGTACTGCAGTGAGTAGATATTACAAGAATATAGATAGTCGTGTTAATAGCCTTTGTGGCTAATGTTTGTTTTTAACCCTTTTCAACGACTATAAATAAAATGATTTGATTTGATGAAACTTTGAAGAAAGCATTTCTTTATTGGTGCCAAAGACATGGATGAAATCAAAAATATCCAAGAACTTGAATGCTCTCCAGTGCTTTCTCTGGGTGCTTGGATGAATTTGAAATAAATTCAAAATCACAATCACAGACCAAGTGTGACATTTATTTATTTCCAATCAAATTTCAAGAATTTTGCTGCTGTTGCAAGGCAAAGAACTAGAAATCAGGAGAACCTCCAAATCTGTCACTTTGAAAGAATTGCAATGCCTTCTATTCAATTGACTTTGTGGATTTTGCAAAGCTGAATAATGCATTTAAATATTTTCGAGAACAAAACATTTAGCCATTTTTGAATCAATCGAAACCCACTCGATATATAGTTTGACAAGCTCTCGACTTTTGCAGAATTTGCAATCTAGAAAATATTTGTCTTTGATGAAAGTCACATGCCATCGATTCAGCATTTTAATGGGAGAAAACAGGTGCATCGAATTGCACTACACAATATTAAATAATAACTATTATATCAAACCACCTTAGTTTCACGCAAAACCGAAATAAAGGAAAACATTTTATGTACACGACTACACGTTCAGCAACCCAAAGCAAACTCTTTTATCGGAAAAATCTTTCATTCGTAGAATCAGGAATTGCCAAATCACATTCTCCCCAAACTTCATTGAACAAATCACAGCCTCCGTAGCATTTTCTGAGGTAAAAATGTAGACATTGATTACCGGCAGAAAGTACAAGAGCTGGGTGCTCATTGGTCAGAAGTTGAAGACGAATCCAGCAGGTATACCTGCTAGAAACCCAATTCAAATGTTTGTAAATATTTCAATGAAATTCAAAGGCTTTCAGGAATTGAATGACTTCTGTCTATCCTTAAGCCTTTTCAATATAAAAACTCAAGGAAACTCTGCTAAAATGAGGGTACCCGGTCATGTGCATAATATTCTGCATTATGCATAGGAAACAAATCCTATTGGTCTTTACTGCTGTTCCAGTCGAGAGTAGGTAAAGGCCAACGAAATGGCAAGCCATGTAAAATTTCTCCAAGTAGCAGCAAGACTCAGTTGCACCATAATAACTGTGTGACTTTCAGTGGTGTTCACTTGAAAACTCTTGAGAATTGAAAATGCTGCTATGGCACTCACATAAACTGTACAATTAAATGTGTACATAGAGGAGTAAGGTACTTTCTTCGAGAATCACACAGTAAAAGACACCTGGTAGAAATGGTTTGCAAAACAAACTCTTGAAAACAAGGGGACACTCCACTGACAAGATCTGCAAGCACATTTAACCCTTTTTCAAGAATCATTTCACCGAGTTTTAATATGAATAGCTGAATCCGTTTTTTTTTCAGAATCCTGAAGCCGGTAAGATTTTTTAAGCAGACTCAGCAGTGAAGAGAAATATGGTTATCTAGTTGCCACCTGAGCAGAATGTAGAAACCGGAAAATCTATTCAATGAGACCCAACGCAGGAGAACCACTAATGTGGACATTCATTTACGTTATCCAGTAGTTTTCATAACAGAACACAAAATCAGTCAAATATGCAAACCACACCGAGAAATACGTTTGATGAAATTCACATGCCATTGATTTAGCATTTTAATAAGAGAGAACACGTCCAGCAAACTGAGCATACCACAGTGCATGCAAATCTTTTGTCCCACGAAATACAGCGATCACAATACTAATTCTGCCAATTTGGTACCTCATTGACTTAAAACCTTATTTTGATGAAATTCACATGTCGAAATTAAGACTCAGCATTTTAAACCAGTTCAATAGTCAAATATTTCCATTGACTGCTAAATTTGCTATAACACTAGATCTGCCAGCCTACATTGAATCTAACGAGGCTTTTGACGATAACCATATAAGAAATGTACATTAAAACATTTTCAAAGTATGTTAAACCACCCCCTGAAGATAAATTCAGCAATCTTCAGAACCAATGCATTAAAAATCAAAATAACCAGGCATTTACAACAATCAATGGCATTTATTGACAAAATACATTTTCACATAGAATTAGAAACACTCCAGGTTATCATTCTGACACATTTATGCCCATAAGTGACGATAAAACTCTCATTAATAGAGTCATTATTGACACATTTACACTACAAAAACCAGCACTGATTCATCAGCTACAACAATGAATAATACAAACTGTACAAAAATTAAATTAAAAGCAATCATAATCTGCCTACGTAAATCTATTCATGTTAAATTATAATGATTACATTATGTCATCATGAAAAGTGGAAGCAATATTACGAACGAAGTAGCAGAGATCATGGAAGAAAATGTCTTTTGGTAAAAACGATGAATGGGAAGTAATCATCAGAACATTAAAATGGCAGTTGTAAAATAAAATATACACTCCGGCTGGTCCAAAACAAGAAATCAGTATGGCACTGTGGAATATACAGGAAGCTAATTATTTTATTTCGGCAAAAGTAACAAATTGAGGTCATAATTGAGTCGAATTTGGTGATAATTGGAAGTTAGTTGTATTTCTAACTTTTTAGAAATTGAGGTAATAACTTATTGGAAATAATATGTTAATTCCTATAAAATAATTAATTTTTTTATTTGGTATGTGAAGGAATCAGTTCTGTTAGTTGTTATCCTTTTTAATCTTGAGTCCCAAATTGTCCAGTGTTCCCCTTGCTTTAGAGACCATTCCTCTCATTGTGTCCTTCCAGTGGGGTTTTGAGGCGGAACCATACTAAAACAGAAAAGGGAAAAATTAAACTTCAAGTTCAAATCAACTTAATTCCCTTTAATTTTTGCGACAAATGCTTTCTGAGGTTGTGCTATTATAGATTCTGTTCTTTTCATTTTCAACTATCTTAAAGAGGCCTGTAGCCAGGAATTTTTTTGGGGGGGTGCTTTTGAAGAGAAAAGTGGACCTTCCTTCGCGAGCACCGAAGGTGCGAAGCCAAGCTAGGGGGGTCTGGGGGCATGCCCCCCCAGGAAAATTTTTGAGAAAATAATGACAATGGTGTATTCTGAGCCTTTCTGATCATGGTAAGGTCAATCAATTTTTCCTTGGGCCATACTGCATTCGCATTACTTCAAACAAAAAATCGCTCTTTGGCCTGGAGATGTGTCTTTCAAATATTATTTTTCGAGCCACAAAATGTTGGCTTACTGTTATGCCTGATTCATAAGTAAAATGTGCAGAATCATTAGCATAATTATATCCTTATATTATGAAGGCTGAATTACACTAATAAATAATTGGAAGGGAGGCACAATGCGGCATTGGGTCTTTGGATGCCCAAAAGTAGCAAGCCAATGGTACCAAGATGGCTGGAGAAGAATTCTGAATAATGTGGAGTACTAATTCTACCACAAAATGTATAAGACATGATCGGGAAGATGGGAACCAGCCTGTTGAACTGCATGTTCTGTCTCTATACCTCCTTCTTGCCAGCTCTTGCCTCCTCCTGATAGCTCCTTCTGTTGTGTGCTTTCTCCCCATCTCTGCAGCCAGCTTATACCTTATTCCGCTCTATATTCTCCCTCTCTTAATTGTCTCCCCCCTAGCTTCTGCCTCCTCTACAGTGCCGCCTGTAAGTAAGTGAAACGTATGAAATGGTGCCATTGCATCAATGCTAAACATCCTCAGCAAAACTGCTTTTGGAAGCATGAATTCTCATCACAAGAGATGAAAACATATCAGGCCATAAAGGCCGATATGTGAGGCATGTAGGATAACGATGGCAACCAATTCTCTTTGCTGTAGTCGGAGTTAGGTATGGGTCAAAGTCTTTGATAAGTAAGTGAAACACAGGCCCAATGTCAATCATAGGGAAGGGTGGTTCACTTACTTATCAAAGGAAATTTGCTGCATGTTATCCCACATGCCTCACATATCAGCCTTAATGACCCAATATGTTTTCCTCTCATCGGATGAGAATTCATTCTTCCACAAGCAGTTTGGTTGAGGATGTTTAGCATTGATGCAATGGCACAATATCATGCGTTTCACTTACTTACAGGCGGCACTGTATGTGCCATGTCACCTCTTCCCTCTCTGCACTAGTATATTAGCCTTTTCTGCCTTGCTCCAGCTCTTGTATCCTTCGTACAATGCAGTTCTTTGCTCCTTGGATTGCTCTAACCTCCTCAAATCCTCTGCCTTATCTGCCTCTGTCTAGTAGAGCCCTGCGCGGTCACCCAAAAGCATGACCGCCCCGCCCCGCAATGGACTAAGCTTGACCGCGACCGCACCGCCCCGCACAAATGCAAAAGGTTGATTTTTCTAACTTTGGTATACTTATGACTGAGAGCAGATGAAGGTCTAATAACTTTGGATATTAATTTTAAATTGGAAAAGAACAACAAATTTGATTTACTAATAAGCCTACACATATTATTGATGTTACATAAACTGATATACTCAAGTTTAGGAATTATGTAAAATTTGCCAATTACTGAATGTCATATATATCACTATATTTTCCCTTAATTAAAAAATATATATACCTATGTAACAGAAAATATTGACAGATTCTGAAGTTTGCGGTCAATTGCGGTCATATTCTGACCGCATGGATTGCCCGCCCCGCCGAGCGACCGCTTGGCCAAAAGTGTGACCATGACCGCCCCGCCCCGCAAAGGTCTCAACCTGACCGCGACCGCCCCGCACCGCATGCGGTCAAGAAAACTGTGACCGCACCGCCCCGCAGGCTGCGGTCCTTGCGGGCGACCGCATTGCGGTCTGACCGCGCAGGGCTCTACTGTCTACTATGCTTTCTCCCATTCTCTGACTCCTCTCCTAGCTTGTGTCTCCTTTCTACAGTGTAGCTATTGGCCGCTTGGATTGTGCTTGCCTTCTCCCTCTCCTCTCCTCTCACTGCCTCTTCCCTTTATGGTTCCCTCTCTGTCTCCTCCTTCTGTGCTTAGACCCTCTCTGCCTCCTCCCTCCCTGTTATCTCCCATTCTGACTCCTCCCTAGCTCTTGTCTCCTTTCTACAGGGTAGCTTTTTGATTTTTGGATTGCTCTTGTCTCCTCCCTCTCCTTTCTCTGCCTCTTCCCTCTATATGCTTTCTCCTTCTCCGTTTTCTCCCTCTCCGCTATCTTCCTCTCCTCCTCCCTCGCTGCTGTTACCCATTCTGACTCCTCCCCAGCTCCTCGCTAGCTCTTGTCTCCTTCCTAAAGTGCATGTGGTTCTTGGCTTCTTGGGTTGCTCTTCCCTCCTCTGCGGTGTTTCTGCCTCTTTTCTCTATGCTTTCTCTCTCTCTGCCTCATCCCTCTCTGCTTTCTCCCATCTCTGCAGCTCTTGTCTTCTTTTATAGGTGTATGGGAGCGGCATATAAAGCCTCCATACTTGCGACATTGTGACAATTTTAAAGAGCAAACAATCACTGGAACTGCATGTCTTTACATTGGACTTGAATCCCTCTCTGCTTTCACTCTCTGCTTCTTCCTTTTTGTTAACCCTCCTCTCTACTATCTCCCTCTCTACCAGTAGTCCCAATAGTGGAGGTCCAATATCAGGAAACAGGAGGTCCAATATAAATTCCATGTTCCTTAAATTGGACGAGTGGTCAAAACTTATTTTTGATTTTATGCAAAATACAGCACATGTTTTTTTAAACCTCAATTTGGCCACACACTGAGACCATGGCCATTACCATGTACATTATGTATCATCAAATAATTAATCTCAGGTAATACCCTGTATGAGAAATAGGGCCTTTGAAGTAGGTGGTCAAGCATATGTACACTTCCCCTGCCCTATACACAACTCTTGTAAGATCTTTTGAAAGTAATCAAAGCAAAAAATGGTCATGCATAGGCCTATTAATTGTAATCTGCATTGACCAAAAGGGATAAAATGCAATTAGGAGCGGGGGAATTCATCCATAGGTGTGAATTTCAATTGTGAAAGGCTGTGAAGTCTATGATCGATTGGACATATCAAACACACTGAATTGCAGTTTGAATGACTGGACATGAAGTCAGGTATATCCTCTTGGTTCTGGGACAATTTTGGACCTAAATAGTGGACCTTTTGGGACCATTTTCGGCCGTGGGGGGGTGCGATCGCACCCGTCGCACCCCCCCTGGCTACGGGCCTGTTAAAGTCTAAAAATAATTCTGACAAACAATCCAACATGTTCCTTTTTTTATCCAGTTTTCATTGAGCCTAATCTCAGTTGAAATAAACTTACAAACAAACACTCTACTTCTGAATGAATTTTTCTATAAGATTAAGGCCAGGTACTTCAGGTTTCACTTAACATCTAATTGAAATTGAAGCCATTCCCTTATCAGTTATACCTTATTAACAGTAGTAGAACTGTAAAAGTAGATAAGCAACAGTGTCGGCACATTCAGAATTTGAGATAATCAGATTTTATTAGATTTGATGCTGTGATGCCGTAACAATTGGTATGCTTGACTTTATGTGTAACTACCAGGCTTTAAACCCAGTTGGTTCTTTCTCGTATCAGTAATATTGAAATTCTTTTGGAGAATTATTTCCAAGCAAGAAATGCTGCATATGCCTCTCAGATAGACAATTTAATAAGCATTTTCATGTAGAGAAACATGCATCTGCGCATTAAATTCTAATCATGCTGTCACCTGTGTCCCTCAAATATTGGACCTTGGATCTATCAAGGGACATCTTTTCTTGAATTCCTTTTGTGACGTCGTTTAGGTTGTAACTTTGGCACCTCAAGATACTGGGATAACAACCATTCCAATTAGACACTCAAATTATTAGTTAATTTAATATTTGAAGAAAAGAACCACTGACAATTTACTTATAATTTTCTTGTTAGCTTTGATCTACATTGATCTATATCTTAATAATTCTAAATCTACTTTCATATTGAATTTGTGGGAAGCCAGAACCAAATCTTTCTGTGACCATGAATTCAACAAGAAAGACTGAAATACCATGAAGCAGGTCTTTAAAAGACATCTACACGACTTCAGGTATTTGCACTTCCATAAATTCTCTGAGTAGATACATTTGTAATTATAAGATAATATATTATCTACCAGACCATCACCACACATTTACCAGTAAATTAGATATCTCACCTTTGGTTTTCTTGGATACTGCAAGAACAAATGATGCACATGTATGAGAAGCACTGAACACAACAATTTCAAATAATATATTGGTCAGCAAATAATTTTTTCTAAGTAAAAAATAGCTTACCTGGTAGGGGACTTCTGAACTTGGTTGTGGACCAGTTGTCTGGAACAGAACATCCAAATTAAATATATATGTTTTTCAAACTATTAAAATCTAACTCTACTTCATCTTTGTTTGTTGAAGCACGATATAATAGAGGCAGCAAATGCTTTGAAACAGATATTTTAAGTTTTGTAACTTCTGCCATCAATTCTACATCTATACCAGTGCTTTATAATAGAGTGGCCTTTGAAAAATAAAAGTTCGGCCTAATCCAGATTTATGTTCATCCAAAAAGTCATTCTGCACTAAATGGTTCCATTTTAACTCACCCTTGATGCTTCTTGTGTGTTTGGTTCAAGTTCCTTGTAGTCACACTTTCCAGGAAGCTGTAAAAATATCAAAATTTATTTTTTGTACTGCATTATTCCATCAGTAAAACTCTTATTTTTCTCACTAAAGAGCAGCAATATTTGCAGGAAGAAACAAAAACACAAAATGCAAATTATTTTAAAGAGGAAAAATTAAAAAATCCTGTCTTACCTGCCCACATGGCTGACCAAGCATACCTTCCCAATTTGACAATTGATGCTGAAATTTATAAAGAAAATGATGACATTTGAATTTGCAATTGTTATATCTCAGCGTCAAAAAAATGTTACACTAATTCTAGACATTTAATATGAGATACATGCACTATTCATGGAATAAGAGGCCATTCAAAATTAGATAATGGACTTCATCATTCTGGGGATACTCCATCTAATTCAAAATCAAAGTAACACCACAGCGAGGGTCCCATCCAGCTATGATCCCGCATTTTCATAATATAATGGGGAAAGTGTTACAGAGGGGCAGGGAGTATCAAAAGTACCATTTCTGTATCACATAATTTCTTAATAACCCTGAAATGTATAAATGATCATCTATAAACTTCGGAGGATTATTTTCATGCCACTTACTCTTCTGTAATAATCGATCATCTCCTTCATACTTTTATGGACCTTTGATTCTCCCACAATGTTGTACTTCTTGCTGCGAGTCACATCCACCATGTAATGCCGCACTTTTTCCTTGGTGCTGTGAAATGAAACAAGAAAACATGACTTGTCAAAAACAAAGCTATGGCAGCTAAGTGGTCTAAATCTAGTCTGATTTTGCAAGTGTTAAATAAATGTTATGAATTTCGGGTGTTGATCATAACTTTAATGAGTAGACAATAATAAATATTCAATAACCATTTTACATCTACATTACACAATGCATTTCATGAATAAGTTCGGAATAACAGCAATTATTCTTACTTGAATGACAGGGTGTAGCCAAACCGACTTTCACTGACTCTGACCAAGAAACAACCACTTGGACGAGGCTTCAGCAAATGCTCAGCTTCCCTGAAAATTGTCAAAGAAATTTGTTACACTTCATGAATACCTGTAAAGAACTTTGCAAGGTTTGCATGAGGACACAATGAGCACTATTTTAGTGTACCATTTCACAACCACTACATATAATTTCTGCAGTAACTAACGAAAATAATGAAGAAACACCAGAGCTGATACAGACATGATTATTGGTTATGGAAAAATTCAATTTTTACAGATTTTCATGGTAAAATGATGACACTTCCGTGAAAAAAAAAGTAAAGAAACACAATAACTGTAAAAACACCAACAACACGTTGTTACATGACTCAACAAAAGACACTCAAACTCTCACTAGCTGAGGAAGCCTCATGAATGGGAGGCGAAATCTCCAATAAATGATACATCCTGTTGTGAGTACAAAGTTAAAACTTGAATCTTTTCAAACATAACGAACGGTTATAAAAACAAGCCAACATGTTATATATAAAGAAACAATAAATCTTACTGTCTCCTAATGATGCCATGAAACCACTCTTCGAAGCTGCCATCACGGCCACGGACTTTATCATCCTGAGTTTCTCTGAACCAATTAACAGAGGCTTGTCTTGAACCCACTTCACCCCACGGAGATCTTGCTCCTTTTTTAAATTCAGTATCAATTGGTTCAAAATCGTCCTCCAGAATTCCCTCAACTTCTTCTCCCTCAACTGGTTGACGAACGGGACTTCTCTGAAATAATAAATAATAATCGCACTAAGAAAAGAGACTCTTTAGATACTTAACCCTTACTGGACTGATCAGTCCCAAAAAACAATTGTGTGCTTGTGACGTCATAGCAGCCTTCAGGGATATAAATGGACATAAATGGCCCAACAGGCAGTAAGCTGGGGATGCACATAAATGTCCCTTCAGTCCAGTAAGGGTTAAATTAAAAAAATAAGTTTTCATTGTATTATTTTACTGCAGGAACGACGAAAATATTTCCTTTTCATCTAAAACTTAGCATTACTGTTTGCCTTAGATTATAAAGAGGGTGATGAGAAAAATATCAAAGAACTACATTAAATCTGCAGGGTCAAGACAAATAATTTAAAACTAATGATAGTTGCCTGGCAATGCCTGCCCAGATCACGGTTAATACCTACTGATTTTGAAATAACAAGAATAGTTGCCAATTGAAATGACTTGCAAAAAATAACCGACAGATGTCAGATATCTTGGTAATAGAATGGTAGAGGGACAACTATCTTCCACTATGCATGCTTTTCCTTGTCAATAAAGAATGTACGGATTAAAATTGCAAAATTCAACACCAAATATATGATTTTGATCATAATGTAAGTTAATCTGAAAGTCACAACAGTTGCATGATGCTACAAAATGAAGGTTAATTGTTAATAAATCATTCATTAGTTTGCGCAAATCATATCATAAATACTGAAGTTAATAAAAATAAAATATCACCAAAGAAAAATTTGATTAATAAATGCACAAAAAAAGTTACAATCTGTGACTAAACAAACTTCTGCTAATTGTCTAACACAACACCAAACCATTCAATCTAGCTAAATACAGCTACAATGTAAAACCATAAGTCTACAATATTATACACTTTCTACAATAGAAACTACCTTTGTACGCATCTTCACTCCTCCTCTAGATATTGTCATAACCTGTAAAAAGTGGCTTTTCAGTTTAATTACTTGTTTTACAACTGAAACAATGCTACCATATTAGTTAATTAATCAATCTTATCATAACTGATCGACTCAATTTAACAACAATCTGTCTCATTTCACAACTAAAGCAAATGCTGGTGTTTTGGCAATTACAGAGCTAAGCAGAATATTGCAAAGTCAGCAAGTTCCAATTATAGATGTTATCAGCACATCAATGCATCTATCTTCCAAATAAAAAGAATGCAAACACTTCGTCATTTGCAAGTGGTTGGCAAACAGGAATCGGCTCCAAACACAGAATCACACCATTCACGAATTGTAAAAAATCTCATAATTTTGATCAATATTTGAAACTTTACTTCTAGCGCATATGTGCATTAATGTTTTTGGGCCAAATCATTAAAATTTCTTAGAAAGTTTTAGTCGTTTATCAATTTCTTGAAACAATTTTGTAAAAGGCAGGCGTTTCTTGGAAATCTTTTTTTTTTTTCAGTCTTGTGCATGATATTAGACAGCATGCTGCATCACAGAATGGACATAGGAGATATTCAATAACTTCCTAAAAATTGTGTACCTATGGAAGTGAAACGTGGATTCAATGCTGATATCACATTTATAAATATATCATGAAAATACTTACATTAACTGGTGGTGGTTCAACGATAGGCAGTGATTCAATGAACGGTGGGACTGCAAGAACAGGAGTTTTGGGCGGAACAAGATCGTGAACCTCTGGGGGAGGCTCTGGGAGTTCCTCCTCCTCCTTGAATTTATCTATAAAAGAAATTTCATTGATTAGAATTAATAAAAGAGTTCATGTACTGTGTTTATTTGACTTTCTATCGTCATAAAATGGCATACACATGTCGTATTAAAATTTTGATAAATACTTATTTCAAGCTAATTGCAACTCTGCAAAATAGTAGGGACAAAAAAACCATTTCATATGTTTCAGCGCAATGTTGATAAAATGATGCATCTGCAGCATGAAGCCAACAAATAATCTTCGGCTCACAGACTCAACAATTTATAAATTCACTTGAGGCTTTGGTCAAACAGATGTACAATCTAAGAAATTATTTCACACAGAAATTTAATTATATTCAACCTTAAAGTTTACTTGATCACATACCTTGAGCTATTTGCTCATCTTCAGCAATTATCTGCTTCTGTTGAGCTAAGATGGCGTCATTCTGCGCTTTCAATTGCCTGGCAAGTTCTGCGACTCTTTCAGCTTCTTCTCGAGCAATTTTTCTCCGTTTTTCAACTTCCCGTCTGGCAAGGAAACTTCGGGCAGCTGAATAAGAATATTTAATTTATTACATTGTATAAGCTTAATTCAGTAGATTGCATCAACAAATTAACTTAATCTCTTCAAAAAGATTTCTTAAGATTTTGAGTAAGTGAAGTTATTATATCCAATTTTGGAAGGTAAGCAGCTGCATTTCTTTAAGTAGAAAATTAAAATTAGTCATAAATCAAATCATATATTCCAACTCCAAGTTTTACTTATGAATGGATGATTGGGGCTTTACATCATTTATTTATTTTGGCAGGTCAATTAGGACATGAGGAGGAGCAAATTTTACTGAAACATCAGCGAATATTGTTTCTTGTGACAGTAGAGAGAATCACTTTCTAGATTAAATCTATCACCTAGACTTAATGCAGGATACAAAACAGAATTCTCCTACCTCTCTGCATGTGTATGACCTTCTTCTCCATCTTCTCAATCTCATCTGACAGTTTGTCCACATGGTGGTAACGTAAAAATACTTTGGTTTTGCTGCAAAATTAATCATCAATTTATTAATATCGTAGATCCTTAAGCAACATCCTATGTACTGCATGAATTATATCTGCCAAATAGATCTTAGCACTATGAACCCTACAATTTTTATTCCAAATTAGCTTCCTCTAAATGTATGAGTAAGCTGTACGACAATGTTGGCAGCATGGAATAAACACAACAGTATAAAACCATTAACTGCTGAGATCAAATTCTAACATTTTTATTTAGGTGCCATGACAATTCGATGCCAGTGTGATGTTGGGCAAGAAGTGCCATCTTATGGCATCAATCAACTTTCACTGGAGGACCATTAAGGATTTTACTTCATATTTATCTATCGAACTATCGAACTATCGAACTATCGACCTATCTATGATCTATCTATCTTGCTATTTATCCACTTCTGGTGGTGTCTAACATTCACATATCAACCTATCATGCTCAATATGACTTCATGGGCACAAACAAGCAATTTTGTTTTGTTAGTTTTGCAGATAATGTAGACTCTGAAGTTATCAAAACAGTCGTATGCGATAACACACATACCCAATTTGCCAATCCTGGACATCACATCTGTTGAGGATCATTCGGCAACTGTCGGCTGTGGGAGGGAGATCCGTGCGGCAATCAAGCACTTGGTAACTGAAACAACATCCAATCTGTTATGAAAACAATCATAATGGGGGTGTGTGGGAAACACTCTATCCACTGAGAAAACAATAACAGGATTGCAACAGCAGTGCAGCTGGGGCTCTTGCCTTGTTGCATGTGGAGTGTCAGAGAATCCTATCAAAATTCAATATGAAAATATGACATGGACACAAAATTCTGCAAATTGTAATTTGTAAATAAGGTAAAATACATGTTAGTAAAAACAGGACTTACCTATTTACAAAATCTTCAAGAGTGGGACGGAAGGCATAACCATCTCTTCTGATGGTGACGGTTTCTAGGAGACCAGTGTACAAAAGCTGAAAACAATGTATTATGTTGTTTATTATGGCAAGGATAATAAGTAAACTTTCCTTATTGAAACCAATATGTGAACCTTAAATTTTATCCATTCAATAATTGACCCATGGAATAAATTACGTTCTGCTCAAGAAGAATTAATCACAATATTCCACTTTTTACAGACTTACCTGGTTTTTGACGTATTCATCGTCGAAGTTGTTTGGTGACTTAGTTGTGTTTGGTTTTATGCATCGAATAAATATTGGATTTGAGGCTGAGAGTCTTTCAATGAGAACATGCAGAGAGTTCTGAAAATGGTAAAAGATACAAGCTGAAGCTGGTACAAGAAGTGACAATTATGTTGGGACAATCTATCAAAATAGCATCATGATGGTCATTAAAATTTGTCACTAAATGAGTTAGTCTTACCTTGAATTGTGCTCCTAATGTTAACTTCAATGCTTTGGTATTTTGTGCTGCTCTCATGGCCTGTATGAATGAATACAATACATCGTTAGCATATCAATTTCAGAATTTTATCTCCATAATTTTGAGTCAAAACAGAATTCATTGCTGTTCTTTCAATGATGCCCTGATATGTGACACATGCGATGTAATATCACAATTCAAAAGCAACTTCTAAAAAGTTCAGCCAAGTTTTTGACCTGTAGGACGTTCGTTTTTCATATTTTATAGTTCAGACTTGAAAACTGGCGAAACTTGAGACAATTTACATATTGGGCGAAAATTACGATGTTGTATAATTCGGAAGAAGCCAATTCCAAAACAACCACAAAAATAACTGCAAATCATAAGCGCATGTAAATTTGTTTGTAAAGAATTTCAACTAATCTTAAAAGAATCATACATTTTTCTTGGTGGTGATTCGGCTCATTCTTTGCTGCAATGATAATGTCCCTGTTCTGCTAATTTTGGCTGAAAAAAAAAGAAGAAGAAATACTTTTAAGCAAGTGCTAGAACATTTTTTTAGGCTGGCAGCATCCTGGTCATCAAAGATTGCTTCACAGATGTCACACCATGTTAGAAGCATTTTGAGCATTAAAACTGGTTTATTATCCTTGCACATTAACTTGAAAAGTGCCCTTTCCAATATTGTCATTAACTCATGCGACAACAAATATATATATAAATAAGTAAATATGGTTGAGCGAAGGAAGAGTGAGAGAATCACAAGTATTTTTATTTACATCCAGACAAGAACAGAGCAACCAAAGAACCAACAAAAGGCAGGCACATAACATCACTAGACTAAACCATTAAAAAGATAATTTAACATACCTTTAAATATTCGCATGAGGAGACTATTTGTGCTTTCTATTAACATATTATGCACTCCCTGAGGCATGGTGTCCCTGTTTTTGTCCAACCAATTTGATGCACTGTACTCTACCTGGAATGAGGGGAAAATTTAATGACATTGAGGGAACCATCACCAAAATGTATGCAAGATACATGACAAATGGAAAGCAATATTACCTTTCCAGCATAATGCTTGATAGAGAAGTTCAGTGACCTGACTTGTTTTGATTTTTCATAATACTCGTTGTCTTTGAATCTTTCATTCATTTTCTCCTTGAATGTAAAATCTGTACCCTAAAAATGAAACATAGCCAATTGAGAGTAAAGATACCTTGTTAGGTCAAGCCATATAGGTATTGCACCATACGATCTTTGAACATGTATATAATACTATATATCTGACAATTTGACAGGTATGGATTGCATAAAACTCATACAAAATTTAACATAAATTAGAATTTATCATCGAAGTATGAATATATTCAAACTGATATTTCCAGCCTACAAAAAATGTTTTAGATTCTTTATATCATGTGTGATTTCCTCATTCAGTTTTGATCTTGGTTTCAATGAACCCTTTAACTGCATTTACCAAGGAAAGTTATCATTATTTGCAGAGATTGAAGGGGGGGGGGGGGGGCGATCATTGGGTTGACCAAGTAACTGACCCTAGATGTTATGATGTTGAAATAAATACCTGAGGAAAATTGCACTCTTCATCAAGCAAGGCCAACAACCCAACATGTTTGGCAATAAAGAGATCCTGCAAAAACAAAATAGTACCATCAAATTTTATTCTCAATCTGCAAGAATATTTAAAAAAACTGATTTCATAACAATGTAAAATACTAAAAATTGGATAATAACAAAAGACGTTTAGTCATTTACATACCAGAACAGGTTGATTGTCCTTAAAATCAACTTGTGTTCCATCAATGCCTTCTTGTTGGTATTCCGCCTGCTCCAGTTTGAAAATGTGCTGAAAATCAAATACAAAGAAATAAATTAAAACTTGCATCATTTACAAAAATGCGAACTCAATCTCTGAGGCTGTGTGATTTCAGTTATACCACTATCAGCCTGGCCATCCCATGGTACTCACCTCATTGAAGAAGAACTGCAACTGTTCATTTGCGAGGTTGATACAAGCTTGTTCAAAGCTGTTCTCCTCCAAATGCTCAAAACCAAAAATGTCCAGAATTCCTGAAAAAACAAAGAAGAACATTTTTAAGTTTCGGTTTTTGGCAATGATAATCATATGCTGATTACCTTTATAAATATTGTTGAAATGTTTAATATAACTACAAAAATTCATATTGCACAAACCTATTTCCTTAATCTTGTCAGGGGTGTATCCTTCCCTTGGAGCAAGTAATTGGTTGACTTTATTCACCAACCAACCAAATATCCGACCATACACTGCTTTTGCCAGGGCATCTCGGCAGTCTGCAAATACAGAAAATTAAGAATTGGTACATGATCATTTGTTGATCCCTATGCAGTGTTGAAAAGTCATCTTGAAGAACAATTTTAGCATATATTCATTTACTGAATTAAGAAAGAATAATCTGCCAGGGCATGACATTCAGTTATAACAGGGCTCAATCAAACTGCATGAATAACTGATATTATAGAAACAAGAATACCTGTAGCTTGATCCATAGTGTAGTTACGGATGATTTCCTGCCCGGCAGTGAAAATGACATTCCTCGTTAAGACATCTGCCAATTCATCAGGTCGGAGTCCGAGTATTTGTGCGGCTAAGTTCAATGAATCGTGGTTGGTGACTTTGCACACCTCTCCATCTAATTCAAACTCTATATTTCCCAAAGCTAATATTCCTGACAAGATCTGAAACATGCTGTCCTGTTCTTCGGTTGTGAAACCCACTATATCCATAGAGTCCATTAAACTGTTGTAAGCTTCCTTGAGCTTCGCTAATTTCGTGGGGTCTTGTAATGAACTGCCACCATCACTGAGGTATCTGAAATGCAACATAAATGTATTGAATTGATAATTATAATGTTATGTTATGGAAATGATGTGATTGTTATTGTTATTCCATGAACTTGCTGACCAATACCACAATTTAGGGTGACAATATGGACACCAGATCTTTTAACTTTAATTAATCACACTTTGCCTTCATCCTAAATCAGTGATTGTTCAATAACATTATGTTCCAATAATTTCATATGGTCCTGAGGATCCCTAAGCCACTGTCAATTCCAATTCCATTTCGGAAAAATGATATTTCCCACCTGTAAGAATCGGGGGCCTGCAAACTGTACAATTTCTTCTCTTCATCTGTAGCACCAGCGAACAAGTAATAGAAGATGTGGAAGTTTTGTTCGCCATCACCCTGGTGAACAACTCGTGACTTCTCAAGGAGGTATTCGGAAATCTTTGAGCCTTTTACTGAAGAAAAATATGAGGAATTGTTAGTGCCATTTAGCGACTCCATGGATCTGGAAATGTACATGTATGGTGCTGTTACAATGATTTGAGTCTTTTCTGCTATTGCCATGTATAAGTAGAACTGAATTGGGAGTTAAAACTAAACTTAAAAATATGTAATGACTTGCATGGTTCTGATCTTCACGTCATGAGAAATTAATTTACAAATTGTAATGCATGTTGAGGAGTACATTCTCAAGTCTTTTGCTAACTTACAAACCACAATTGGGATAACAATCATAGACATTTTTGAGTAATTTCTCTCATGTATCAAAGCGTGATGAAGCTGCTGATCTAAGCATGATTCTGAATCAGCTCTTTAAATATTGGCATTTAAAAGTGAGCAATAATGAGAATCCCAATCAGGTCAAACTAGAACCAGAACTCTGATCACCTCATGTGCCTGTCATTGATAACCTTTTTCAATTTGAAGTGCTGAAGCAGGAGTAGTTTACGATTTGCTGGCAAGGGCAGTAAATGTGCCATAATTCAAAGTAGCAGATAGTATCCTACTGATGTTACAATTGTTGTTTCTTTTGCACCATCTTTTATAAAGTACACTTGCATATTCTATATACTTGCAGTGCCAACAAACACTTCATGAACATGTTCCGCAATCAAGAGCATTTTCAGAGCAAACATGTTTTTTCTCCATATCAAACAAGAGCGAGAGAGCTTCCAGACAAACCACAGTACAGAGAGTCTGTGGCATGTACTATTTTTGGACAAGCACAAAATAAAGGAGTCCCAATGCTATATCACACATGTATAATAAAAGCAAAAAATAAAATATACATAAAAGGATTCAATCAACCATATCAAAATAAACATACACCAGGAGTTTGGAATACTACAGAAGTCAAAAGATAGATCTATATCGAAGACTTAGATATATATTCTATCTTAAAATTATGGAGCATGCAGTGTATATTTTCATGCATAAGGCGAACAAGGAAAAATTTACTAAGACTTCAAATATTCCTGAAGCAGCCTATTGCCAAAATAAACAAGTTCTCATTTGATCAAGAGATATCCGAGTACAGACACACAAATTGACAAATGAGACTCTGCATAGGTTTTTCAACAGGAATATTTTCAATAATGCATTGGCTATCTAAGCAATGTAATGGTATAAATATACATGAAACATATTGATGCATATTCATATAATAAAAAAGATCTGCATGCAAAATTTTCTAACTGAAATAACGGCAACCAAAAGCCAAAGAGTCATGCAAAATTTAAAAAAATTCATAATTTTGCCACCTAACCATGCATAAAAGGTGATGAGTTGATAACTAAAGAAACTTTACCAATAAAATCTTACACACAATGGAATTTTCTGATGTATGAATGTCGTTTGTTTCCATTGTGCTGATCTGCCAAAGCTTGAAAAGGGAAAATGAAGCAAATATTGAAAAAATATTAAATAAATATTGAATATTTGTCTTGCTCAATTGCATGCCCCATCAAATATTTGCATCTGTTAATGAGTTGCAGATGAATATTTCGGTTGTCATTATAAAGTTATAAAATAGATATATATTGTAATAATATGAATGTCATAACGTGCTGTATCTGTGTACACATAGGCCAGGAACATGGCAAAAGGGAAGTTGGTGCAATATGCAAAATATGGAAGGATAAATCAATTATAATAACAGAGTATGTAGAAAAATATCACTAAAATATCTACTGGTGTTTATCATATATGGTTGACAATCAACTGATAAAGCAATCAGTCAATGTAATCAATGAATTGATCATTCAATAACCTATTTGAGAAATTTCGTAATTATTCATTTATAACATACATCATACATGTTTGAGATGAACTCAATTTCTGGCAAATGGCTTTACCATCATGCAGGAAGATTAAAATGTGTTAATATTTGAGGTAGTGGTGCATAAACCACAATTTAAAGGCAATAAACTGACAAATTATGTTATGACATACATTTACTTAGAATCTCCATGAAGTCATATACCATCTCTCAACACTGTATTTTTTTTAAACTAGATAATATCCTCCCGCAGAAAAGCTATTATTTTTTGGAATGGCAGTAAATCAGTATTGAACAATGGACATACAAGTACATGCATAAATTAATATGAAACTTTGTGGACAACAAAGGTTTCCTATTGCATGCAAGAATAGGGAGTATCATATAAAAAAAATTCTCTGATTATGAAAATCATTTTAACGCAACAGAATTTGTCAGAATCAATCGGATTATCTCAAGAATGAGTGAGTAACTAAGCATCAGACTGAATACTCAAATAGGTTCACACTTGTATGAAAACTAAAAGGAAACATACCTTGCCCATCGACAAATTTAAGAAGAATGTATCTGCCATAACGACTGGAGTTGTCGTTCATGATTGTTTGGGCATTTCCAAAAGCCTCCATCAAAGGGTTAACCTAAAAATAAAAGATATATTTTTAAAAAATTTGGTGTGAAATAAAACGCTCTGCATAATAGGACATGCAGTGATATTTTATCATTAAGAAATGTTGTAGCCTTAACACATATTTTCTATTGGAAGATATGATTTTGGTTGGATGGCGTATATAACTGGTTTTAAACAAAAGACGCACTTTGGTCGAAACTGATTGCTGTACTTCTAACCAAGCTGACTTTGACAGGTTGCAGGGGTCACTCACTCCACAAATAACTGCCATTCATGAAGATGTAAGATTGAGAATCAACTACAATTTCAATAGAAATGTTTAGTCACCTGGATAATCTGTTGTTCCAACTGTGTGTTGCTTTTGGAAAGTTCTGTCAACTGTTTAATGACATACTTTGTGCTTTCTGTCTTTCCAGCACCACTCTCTCCACTGAAACCAAAAAGAAAATTCTTGAAAAATCAGACAAATTTTTGAAAAATTTTGTTCAGACAAATTCCTGAAAAATTCAGACAAATTCTTGACAACTTAAAACAAATAATTGAAAATGCCAGCATTTAGAAAGTTCACAGTTGCTGTGCAATATTTCAGGAAATGTGTACCCAGTATATAACAATATCTATCTGAATATCAATGCCATTGATGACATTATTTCACACTTTCGGCCTCAAAAGTATTTGGTCAAGAAGAATATACCTGGTGTACCAGATCCTAATATGATACTTTTAAAGGACTTTTAAACATTACTAAACACTCATCTCTCAAAATCAAAAGTTGGGCATTGCAAAATTCACTATCGTTATTGCTATTACTCATAACAAAACCCATTAAAAAGAGACACATCCATTGAATCGATTTGTGTATGTTTGTAGACTTGACACAGTTCTGAACTTCAGTGCAAAAAAGTTGGGTAATTCAATATCAAAACAACGGCAAGGAACACAATTCCCTTAAATCTCAGTGTCATTGACTTTCTACAGAATTAATTTCCTTGACAGAGCAAGCATGGATATAAATGTTGACTGTGACCACAACCTAAATGGCTTCCTTGAAAAAAAAATCAAGTCTTCATGTTTTTCCTTATTTGCAACTTTGCATATTGTGAGGTCCATTAAAACGGGTAGATCTTAGAAAGCAGTCACTTCCCTAATTATGGCTTTGCGAGTAATGTCCCTTTGGTTATGGTTTCACAATGGCGGCAATGCTGAAAAATATTCTCTTGTTTTTTTACTAATTCATCAAATATTGTGCAAGCCTTTTTTTAATATAATATGCAATGAATGGAATTAAAATACTTTTACTGAGTTCAGTTCCCAACTTAAGGACTTCCAAAATAAATAAGCGATGACACAGTGCATATTTCATTCTACAGCATAGCACAGTAGAATACAATAAGGACTGGCTTTCAAAATAAACTGGGCCTCACAACATTATATCTCCAATGCCGTTTATGCATTTAACATCTTAATTTAATCAGGTTCTATTTTAACGAGGCTTTTAAGACATCATTTGTTGACTTAGTATTGCGATTTATTTGAGAAAAAAAATATATATATTAGACAACAACGAAGATAAGTTTAAGATAAGCCATTGTACAAATGACACATCAGTGAGATTATTAGTGATAGATCAGTCAGTGATAGTAGAGATACACAAGTTGCATTTCACACAGGCGAAAGCTTGAGGTGGACCAGGTGGGACACTTTGGAGATAACATATGATCTAGATATTTATCTATGCTGATTTAAGGTTTCTTGGAATATAAGTATATCACCACACCTAAAGAGTCATCTGATACACTGCGCAATGATTATCAAGTCGTGATGACAATATTTACAACCCCTCCAGTCTATTTGTAATGGTTAGGAATCATAAATTTGGTATGGAAGTGAGTATAGGTCATAAAGTTCACCTGAATCACAAGAACTGAGGAAAACTTGACCAATAGGTTTACTTGGATGACATGAATCATGAGTAATCTTTCCAAAAAAAGATTTCTTAGATTTTTAACAAACCACTAATTACAAGATACCTTAACAAAGAGTCTTCAAATATTTCATCAGCACCCAAATAATATCTCATATAAATTGTGTGCATTTCCAAAAACATGTTGTAAATTCAGAAAGTTAGTGAGCAGTTTTCTTTAGTAAACTACATTCATTTAAATCAATGAGCGCCAGTCATCATTATGAACCAGATTGATTTTTTTCATACCTTTTTATATGAAATACTCGGTGTTACAAATCTCACAGAGAAATATTTACCACAAGAAATTTTATGTCCTACATATCCAAATATCTTCAGAAATATTGTATCAGAAAGTTCACCGCCATGTTCATAGTTATAGGTTATGGTTACTAAAGTCAAATCTATCATTAATGATTGAGAACACGTTCAGTTGACATGTCATGATCTGTATTTTATATACTGAACAGCAAAAAACTATATTTCAGACCAGACTTTATGTCTATGTCTTTAAAAGAATTTTTAGAAGTGGAAACCAACCATGGCCTATATCAAACCAGAAAGTAACACAAGTTCCCACACATTCTTAATTTGATTTTTCAACACATTGCATAACAGATTACTGTCCATGGCATTTAATTAGTGGTGCATGTCAAACAGATACTTATTCACTTTTATGTCAACAAGGAAGAACGAAAATGAAGAGCAAAATTTGTTGTGCCTGAAATGAGTTTCACAAATAAAACACTTCTGATAAAAAGTTGTCTTCTATGTCAAAAATAAATTCATCAAAAATAAAATTATGAAAGACCTGTTGGCCAATTAAATTTGGTTTCCATACAGTGCCTTTAAAAAATAAACATATTAATTAAATATCTGATAAAAAAATTATTATGCCAGACTGAAGATAGACAAACTCAGGATTTCGTTCCAGTCCAGTGCTCCCCCCATTTTCTATATTTAGAGATAGGAACAAGGAAGAACAATTCAGACTTATGTAATAGAAGGTCATGCAGTGTAAATATGATTACTTGCCGAAAAAAAGTGAGGAAGTGATATTTCCTCTCATAGCCATTTAACATAACGTCCTTTCAGAGAAAAATATTATGTGGCTTATGCTAACTATAGAAATAAGTAATAATTTTAACTTCTTTTCCAAAACTAACACAAACTTCACACATTATTCAACAAATGCTACATAAATAGAGAAAATGCTTTAAGAAAGGCCAAAATTCTCTTAACAACCAGGCTGCAGCTGTAGTGGGAGATAAACTTCAAAGATAGCATAAAAACAATTGATCGTATCTAATTTTAAAAATAGTCACACAGAAAATAAAGTCCTGAAATTCTTCCATTTTCAGCATTATTATAACAGATTATCAGAGTAACGGTAATTACCTGATGAGTATGCACTGGTTCTTTGGCTGACTCCCTCCGAGCCCAAGCATGAGTTGGTAGGACATGTCCGCAACTCCGAATATGTGGGGAGGGTGTTGTCCCCTCTTGGACATTTTGTACGTGTTGACATGCTGGAACAGAAGTAATAAACATCTAATTAACTCCATATATTCTTAAATTATTTTAAATTTCAGTTTTAAAATGCACGAAATATGAAGTGTTGAATGTTAAGCAAGTGTCATTAATATTTCATTATGTTAAAAGTTAGTTATCATTAAGCAAAGGTCAAACTTGACCTAGCAAGGAGCTTGAACCCATATCTCACTCACTGGCTCTCTCGGTTTTCTCACATACTCTTGGAGAGTCAAAATTAGACTACCCTAGGGAGTCACCATAATAAAGAAGGTTGTCTTTTGGCAAATTTGAAACTTAGAAAGTGAATAAAGATGGCAAATGAATTTGGAAAAATATTTTTGAGTGTTGATGCCATGTACTTACGTTTCTGCTGTATAAGTTCAAATCCCGAAATGGATTAATGGCGACCAGGATATCTCCAACATAGGTCTGAAAATAATTAAAGAAAGTCAGTTGCAACAAAAATAAAATCAAATTTGTATCATTTTAAAGGTGAATTCATGGATATATTTGGTGCAATAAGCTAAATTGGATGGGCTAAACTACAACAGCTTATTGATTTGACTAATTTCTACAATATCTAAGCTGAGCAAAGTCTCCACATGTATACAATACTGGCAAATATTTGGCTAGTATGAACCTACAATATGTTTGAGTCTAGTTACCTATAGCTGAACTCTAACCCTGACAGTATTTTTCCTACTATCAATGCAAAGAAAAAGGTTATGCTTCAGGTAACCTGATAAGAAGCAGGCCTATTTTTTGGAACCCCTTTCTCCTCGAAGTGATTTTTTCAAAAATTTCAACCCTTTTCCAAAAATGTCTAGCTCAAGGGTGCATCTTGTTATTATGGTTAGGAAAAGTCATTTTAGTCTAAGAAATTATACCTTGACAAGGAAAAACAGCTGGAAGCCAAAAGTGAGTCATACATAATTTTTAAACAGACCACAACTTTCACAGGTTAGTTGGTGACTGTTCTATTAAAATCTTGTTCTTGGCAATGGTAAAGCCACTTGAAAAAATTCTAAAGAAATGTACTTGACTACTAGTACTCATTCTAATGCAAAACAGTAGGCAATTGCTAATACAGGTTATAAAATGCACTCTCAACACTGCCAACAAGTACGAATACAGACACTTATTCTTGTAAGACTTGTTTCCGGCACTACCATGTACAACCAACAGGGAAATGAACATATGTTTTTTTTCTTCACTCAGATGCACGATATTTACATTCCTATGGGAAGTACAAGATTTGAATAGTACCAGGTATGAATAACCCAGGATAATTGCACGAGGAAATGTTAAATATAGTATGTAAATATGCAAATATATATATTTTGCTAATTGTATTAACAGAAAGTGTCTACTGTCTGGTTCTGCTTACAGTCTTGAGTTTGCACTGATTGTTGAAGAAGGAAATAATTAGCAATTCATGATATGACGGAAGGATATTTATTCAGGGACTTCAGAGATATTTGAAGCAAACCTTGATATATTTCCAGTACTTTTTTAAGGTAGCAAATTCTTCCAACATTGAAGATGAAGGTAGATAGCTTAATTCAATAAAAAAAGTGAATGCCTATACAATTCAAATCATTGATATAACAGGGTTGCCACTTGAATTGGATTCCGAAATTCCCTGACTTTTCCCTGTCTCGAAACAAGTTTTCCCTGATCACAAAACAGGCATACAAAATTCTGGATTGTAATTCACAGGTTTTTTGTGAATTTATATTGCGATTTGAAACAAAAAGGCAATGGATGATGCCAGGTGGCTCACTCAAGACACCTTGAGCGATAGATTCCTGATTTTAAGGCCACTTCATAACCATCAAACAGGTTAGATGGGCAAATGTCATACATTTCTCTGTCATTCTTATCATGAAACCATCGCCTTTATGTGTCGCGAATTAGTTTTTATGCAAAATTTCCCTTACCAAGGTGAGATTTCCCTGACTTTTTACAAAATCACTAATTTCTCTTCAGGACTAATTTTAAAAGTTCCCTGACTTTTCCCTGAACTTGAATTTCCCTGACCAGTGGCAACCCTGTAAACAACACTGAACTATTGGGCTATATCGAAAACATAATTCATGTCTCTAAATTGAAAGACTCTACGTTTAATACACCGAGGATCTTTGCCCTGAGGGCTTCGAAGCAAATGAGGAATTTTGTAAAGTGCCTTAAAAAGGTGTAGGTGGTCACCCACAAAATTACTGTGTCACCAGACAGCAGCTGACTGACGTGACACCAATAATAAGGACACAAGTTTACAACTAAAAAGGATCATATTTGTCAAACGGCATAAGGCACAATCTGCCTTTTTTGGCACATGGATCTATCATAAAATTTATATCATATCGGACATTATATTTAGTTACTGTCAGATATCTATAATATATCCTGAAAAACAAATTGCATTTAGTGTCCACATCCCTTTTGCAGTTTTGACTTTTACAGAAATATATACAATTATACATATATAATATTAGTCATTTTTGGCCTTATGCCACACTTTCTAGTCTCTTGTTGAATGAAGTCAGTCTTTAAAACAATGAAATAACAATGGGCATGACTCATACTGGAAATTTGGCATCCATTTACCACGGTAATAGAGAGTGGATATCATGGATAACAACTTTTAACATTTCAACCCCACAGGCTACCTAAATGACTGCATGAGTTACTTTTTGGTCCACTTTCCAATACATGTAACAATGTCAAATGTGCAGTTTAGATCAATTCCTGAATTGTCCAGGGTGATATACCATGATTGACTTCTCATATTACATTACATGTAAATATATACTATAATGTATTATGGCAAAATTGCATATATCTAAAAATTTCTTATCTATCCACATTGATCAGATATACATCCATTGGATTATTTCTGGTTCTATACATATCTACCCATGTATCTATGCACATTCTCTGTATCGTGTTTATCAAATCAAAATCAAGGACTGAGTAGAATTCAAAATACACTGAAAATATTGTCTATGCTTACTACAACACGTTGATTAACCAATCAAATCAATCTATCAATCAACACTTAGTTGAAGCTATCTATATCTATCTATCTATCTATCTATCTATCTATCTATCTATCTATCTATCTATCTATCTATCTAATCTTTATCTGTAGTGGTCAATAATTCAATACTGGAAGTGAATGAAGAATTCAACCAATTATGACAACACAACTAATAACCTAATTAACTTTTAGTAACTCTATCAAGCATTTAAACACACAGTACTAAAAGGTCATTAATTTTCCACCTGTGGTCATTGTCAAATAGAACACCAGCTGACCTACTTATGAACATCACAAGAGCCTGTGGTCTGAGGTCATCAATTAAGTCAATGATATGATGTCAATGGTTTAATGGCCAACTGTTTACAGTAATAATCAAGCACCTTGTCAGTTGTCACTGTTCATAAACATTGCTATTTAAACACAAAATTGCGCAAAATCTGCAGTTTGAAAGTTAGTGAACTTTAGCATTATCAAAATATATATTTCATGAATTTGTTTAATTTGTCTATCATCAAGCTGTTTGATTGATGAAGACAAAAGAACTATTTTACTTCCAATAATCAGAAAAATCACAATGACTAGAGTTTCGATCGGGACCGATGCGAAGGGAGAGCTCTCGCATGTCGAGTGGGCGTGGTGTAGTTAGGTTGATGTCACCTTTTCGTCACTGGGAATGAGTATTAAAAGAAATAGTGTGTATCTTTCATTAGATATATTTCAATGTAGCGAACTGTGACTCTGTTGCATATATGCAGCATCAGTAACAAAGCACCCGGGACTAGTTTTTGCACTGTATTTGGCATTTTTCCGAAAGTATATATATAGAATGGTCTGCATTTGGTCAGCATTTGGCCTGCATGATGAGAATTTTGGTCTGCATTCTCCTAATCTCCTAGAAAAATTCTTGGTTATTTATGCTCATTACCTTTTTTTTAAACTACCACTTAAAAGACTGGATTTTATTATTTTAAGACAATGTCTTGTAATCAACTGTGGATTACAGAGAGTGGAAATCATTGATGATGGCTTAAATGCAATTAATAGAAACAACCTCGATTGGATGAAATTCTAGCCTGCAAAACAAAATTTGTGTAGCCTTCTTGAAATAAACTTTGTTGATAGGGGTATACATGGGTCTCAAAAACAGATGGGGTGTCAAATGTTGGAATTTAAAGGAAAAATGAATGTCTCATGTCCCATTTTATCGAAGCATAAATGATAAAGAAATGTATCAAATGTTTGTCACTTTTTATTAGTCAATCTGTCAGTGTCTCTCGATTTTTAAGAGGGCCAGTGTCCCTGTGTCACTTTTTCAGAAGGGCAGTGTCCCCATGTCGATTGTTAATTGCCATTGATTATTGAACTTCCTCAACAGCAATAGGTCAGGTGTCATCTTCAAGTGAACTAATCCACTCAATTACAATTAGACAGTTATGTTTTTCCACTTTTCTGAGTTGAATAAAACAAGTTTCCATATTTTTTATTTCGATTTCTTGTAGGCCTATATAGGCCTATAATAAAAAATTCTAAGAAATTGTTGTTTTTTTGCAATCTATCATTTTGAAGAAAAATAAAGTCCTGATATTCAGTCATAACTGTCCCCATGTCCCCGGGTGTTACGTCCCCATGTCCCCGGGGGTTAAGTCCCCATGTCCCCGGGGTTACGTCCCCATGTCCCCGGGGGTTACGTCCCCAAGTCCCCGGGGGTTACATCCCCAAGTCCCCGGGGGTTACGTCCCCAAGTCCCCAGGGGTTACGTCCCCAAGTCCCCGGGGGTTACGTCCCCATGTCCCCGGGGGTTACGTCCCCATGTCCCCAGGGTTACGTCCCCATGACCCCGGGGGTTACGTCCCCATGTCCCCGGGGGTTACGTCCCCATGACCCCGGGGGTTACGTCCCCATGTCCCCGGGGGTTACGTCCCCATGTCCCCGGGGGTTACGGCCCCATGTCCCCGGGGGTTATGGCCCATGTCCCCGGGGGTTACGGCCCCATATTCCCGGGGGTTACGTCCCCATGTCCCTGAGGGTTACGGCCCCATGTCCCGGGGGTTACGTCCTATGTCCCGGGGGTTACGTCCCATGTCCCCGGGGGTTACGTCCCCATGTCCCCGGGGGTTACGTCCCCATGTCCCCGGGGTTACGTCCCCATGTCCCCGGGGGTTACGTCCCCATGACCCCGAGGGTTACGGCCCCATGTCCCGGGGGTTACGTCCTATGTCCCCGGGGTTACGTCCCATGTCCCCGGGGGTTACGTCCCCATGTCCCCGGGGTTACGTCCCCATGTCCCCGGGGGTTACGTCCCCATGACCCCGAGGGTTACGGCCCCATGTCCCAGGGGTTATGTCCTATGTCCCCGGGGTTACGAACCATGTCCCCGGGGGTTACGTCCCCATGTCCCCGGGGGTTACGTCCCCATGTCCTCGAGGGTTACATCCCCATGTCCCCGGGGGTTACGTCCCCATGTCCCCAGGGGTTACGTCCCCGGGGGTTACGTCCCCATGTCCCCGGGGTTACGTCCCCATGTCCCCGGGGTTACGTCCCCATGTCCCCGGGGGTTACGTCCCCATGTCCCCGGGGGTTACGTCCCCATTACCCCGGGGTTACGTCCCCATTACCCCGGGGGTTACGCCCCATGACCCCGGGGGTTACGTCCCCATGTCCCCGGGGGTTACGTCCCCATGACCCCAGGGGTTACGTCCCCATGTCCCCGGGGGTTACGTCCCCATGTCCCGGGGGTTACGGCCCCATGTCCCGGGGGTTACGGCCCCATGTTCCCGGGGGTTACGTCCCCATGTCCCTGTGGGTTACGGCCCCATGTCCCGGGAGTTACGTCCCCATGTCCCCGGGGTTACGTCCCCATGTCCCCGGGGGTTACGTCCCCATGACCCCGAGGGTTACGGCCCCATGTCCCGGGGGTACGTCCTATGTCCCCGGGGTTACGTCCCATGTCCCCGGGGGTTACGTCCCCATGTCCCCGGGGGTTACGTCCCCATGTCCTCGAGTGTTACATCCCCATGTCCCCGGGGGTTACGTCCCCATGTCCCCTGGGGCTACATCCCCTGGGGTTACGTCCCCATGTCCCCGGGGGTTACGTCCCCATGTCCCCGGGGGTTACGTCCCCATGTCCCCGGGGATTACGTCCCCATGTCCCCGGAGGTTACGTCCCCATGTCCCCGGAGGTTACGTCCCCATGTCCCCGGGGTTACGTCCCCATGTCCTCGGGGGTTACGTCCCCATGTCCCCGGGGGTGTGTCCCCATGTCCCCGGGGGTATGTCCCCATGTCCCCTGGGGTATGTCCCCATGTCCCCAGGGGTATGTCCCGGGGGTATGTCCCCGGGGGTATGTCCCCGGGGGTATGTCCCCGGGGGTATGTCCCCGGGGGTATGTCCCCGGGGGTATGTCACCATGTCCCCGGGGGTAAATGGTCGCCCCCTCCTTAGTAGATATTAAATGGTCGCCCCCTTATCCTATCTATCTATCTATGTATCTATCTATGTATCTATCTATGTATCTATCTATGTATCTATCTATGTATCTATGTATCTATCTATCTTGTTATCTTAGCACCTTAGTAGATATTTAATGGTTGCCCCCTTATTCTTAAGAGATATTAAATGGTCGCCCCATTAAATGGTCGCCCCCTTATCTATCTATCTGGCAAAACAACATACACATAGAACTCGCATGTGTTCCGCTTGCGACACAAATTCTAGTTTTGTTTTCAATGTGCAGTCCCCCCCCCCTGTCCTAAGCCCACTCTGCCGATTATTTGCAATGTCGGAGAAACTTTTCTTGGACAAGAGGAGTGACCATTGGTCAGGCTGTCATTGCACATGCCACATTAACAACAACCACTTACAAATGCAACCATTGGTTAGGCAAGATCCTTGTGCCTAAATTGACAGCAGTTCAATAATCCAAATAGGCATGTAGTGCGTGTTTACTTGACTAGAAAACAACCTGTCAATTTCAGCTGCGATCATTAGGGGAAAGCTATCGCTCTCCCAATAAGTTAAACACTGCTTATCATTATTCTACCTGACAAAATGATGATTTGGGATAAGAATGACTCACATTTTATCAATACTATTTCAGCAAATAGATAGTACTAAAAGCCGTCAAAATCTGAATTAATATTATCGGCATGTATGGCGTATATAACATATATATATCTATTATTATGAGCAATATAATATTTAGGTGGTCACGAATACAGATAATCTCGAGATAAGGTAGCAAAGACCTCCAGTTTTATTACTCACAGGTAATTCATCTGCATACAGTCCTTCACTGAGTGTGATAACAAAACACTTCACAAACAAAATTTCATTGATTGCTTTCAAAATCCCACTTGAGCTAAAATATCACCAAAATGCCTAGTCAATAAGTTTCAGTTTTAAAAATTTAAGGCTTTTTTGAGAGGTGGATCAGATTTAGCTGTGTGGGCAATGAGATCAGATGAAGTACTCTCATGTGGTGGAAAAGTGTCAATCTAAAGCAGTGTGTTACACCTTTACTGACCCTGACTTTTCTAGGGAATTTGTAAGGAATTACCAGTGAGCCAGCGACTTGACTTGCATATGTCATGCATGAACTAAGTACAGCCAAGAGGCCAATGCATGATGTATATAATGGTTTTTAAAACCTCGTGAAAGTTAAATTTGAATAAAATTAGTCTGGAGTTTCCAAGTATTGATTATATATCATCCTGTGATTTTTCTCCTTAAAAATACAGATTTTTTTTTTCACCTACATTATCTGCATGTCTACAGAAATATTTAATTTGTCACTTAATGACTTCATCCAATTAGCTAGACAGCAGATGCCAGAAAAGCAGACAAATATCATAGAAACTACAATATCTCATTTTACAAAGAGAAATGGAAGGACAAGACCTAAGCAAAAAAGAAACTTCCTGTCTTTTCTAAAGAACGAAACTCAGTCAGCACACAAAGCATGCCTACACTGAACACTGCTGGAAGGAATTCACATTCTACTTCTTGAGTTGGTGAATCCATACAATTGCAAGTAGCCAGGAGGGACATCAAATCTCTACAGATATATGGTCACCTGAATTTTACTAATTGTGGAAGTGCAGAGAATCAAAAAAAAAGAAAATAATAAATTAATGCATGTTTCTCGACAGTAACTAACAAACTCATAATAATAATTTGTGGTTATCTGAAGTTAATTATTAGAAAAGTCAAAGAAACAGTCATTGATGACCAATCAAAGGGTTAATAAATATCTAAATATCACTTCAGCACCACATGGCAATGAATAAATTTTGCAGCTTAACAGTATGTACAATGCATATATAGTCATATCTGAATATTTGTATGTGGTTGCACAGAGAGTGCATGTACTTGACATGACTTGTATGCATATTGCATTGACACTCTGATAATGGTGCCACATTATCATGATTGCTATGGAATCACACTGATATAAAGATGACCCATATATGTATAGATGTATATTTACAAAAATATTTGGCCATCATGATTTCATGATCAAACAAGGATGTTTGCCCAAGAATCAGATTATTTTTAAGTTTTTGGGTATTTTTAACTATAACAAGTCGTGTGGAACAATTCAAGGGTACTCAAATAGGACAAAAGTAAGTTCAAAGTGACAGACCAGGTCATGCATGACAGTTACCCACAGTGGCATGTAGAAATGGTTTTGCTCCATATTCATTATTGTAAATAAGTATGTAATCAATGTAATGCAAACACAGAATATTTACAATAGGATATACAATAGATAGGGCAGAATATATATTTGTAAATTACGTGAATGTACATATATATTGATTGCAGAGAGACAGACAGAGCTAGGTCTACACTGCAGTTTTGATTTTATCTGCTATTATCATTGCCATGATCAAGATGTTAAGTGTTTTGACCCACATGAAGCAGTATGTCAATGGACAGAAATTGACAATTAACTAAAATTATAGTGATATATCATAAAGAGAATCTTACAGACAGTAATTGGACCTGTGGACACTACTGGACATGGACAACTGACTCTTGAAGTGAAGTGTTAAAAATTGCTGCAGACTAACTAAAAATCAATCTTACAGGTCCATACATCACTCAGCCAAGACATACAAGTATACCACACCAAGTTAAGCAAACTACTAATTTTGACAAATTACCATTGAATGAAATAACTCATACTCACATAAATGACATTCTTGTTGTAAGCCTCCTTAAGTTTTTCCAAAAGTGAATTTTCTGTCAACTCTGAGAGAGTTGCAAGATCCCAAGTTTCCTCAGCCATAACTAGCTCACCTGTGTTGACATACTACCACTGAGGACTGAATACTCTCTATGATCATGCAGTCATTTTACTGTCAACCACCTGCTGCCCTCTGTTGAGGACAATGAAGTCACGTGACCAATTGTTAGGTGAGTGAAGTAAGCACCACCATGTGTCAAACAGGATTATTACTTGATGATTGGAGTAAATTTGTTGGAAGCCAAAACAATTAACATGACCAATAGGAATATCACCACACATGAAAAAAAACCAAAAAAAAAACAACAACAAACAAACAAACACAAACCAACAAAGTGTGAAAATATTTTTAAGTTATTGGTCATATGGCATCCCACTGCCAGAGGTACTGCTGGAAGCAGCCATTGTACAGTCATGACTCCAGCTATGATATAATATTAATGAGACATGAAGTTGACTTCATTCTTTTAACATACTCATGAATCACCTCTGGGAATTTCAATAATTTAATCCATTGTCAGACTAGAATTAAAAAAATGAGATGGAAAATAAAACAAATAAAAAAGCTCACCTGTTTTTATAATAGTCCAGTACAGTAGTCCAAGGTTAGTCAGCCAAGTCAATCCAGGATCTTGCTTGTTTTAGGGCCCAGTAGGCCTATGTATAATGTCAAGCAACCAACTTCATCTGCCACACTTCGTGTATTTATTGTAAATTTAAGCTGCCTGATATCAAAACTGTGCACATCCACTATGACTGTGGGTAAATGAAAATAACACATTTCCATTGTCCTTTCCTGCCCTGAATCCCCCTTTCTAGTCTGCTTTCCCTGCTCCTTGATCCACACCCTTTTTGTCCTTTCTCTGCTCTACTCATGCAGCCTTCATGTCTCCCTCAACTATGCATCCTTCCTATTCCACTTCCAACTTCTAATCAGATCTCTTTGCTTCCTCCATCCCTGAATCCCTTCCTACCCCCTCCATCTATGTCTCTTCCCTACCTGTTTCCTTATTCAATTCATCCTTCATGCTCCCTCCCTCACCGGAACACCCTCAAGTCTTCTCCCACCCTTCCTCCTCCTCCATCCCTGTCTCCAACTTTTATTTATCCTTCATGGCTCCTCCCTCTCTGCACACCCTCTAGTCTTCAGTCTTCGCCCACCCTGCCTTCCATTTCTGGTCAGTTCTCTTTGCTTCCTCCGTCCATACCTCCTCCTTCTATTTATCCTCTATGCCCCTCTCTTTCTAAACATCCCCTAGTCTTCATCCACCATGCCTTCCACTTCTGGTTGGTTCTCTTCCTTTCCTCCAACCCTGTATATCTATCTCTCCTACTATGCCTCCTTCACCCCTGTCTCCTTCTATTTATCCTTCATGCCCCCTCCCTCCCTACAAAGATCCAGTCTTCAGTTTCCGCCCACCCTGCCTTTCATTTCTGGTCAGTTTGTTTTGCTTCCCCCATCCAAGAATCCCTTCCTCCCCCACCCGTGCCTCCTACTATGCCTCATCCATCCCTGTCTCCTCCTTCTATTTATCCATCATGTCCCTCCCTCTCTGCACACCCCCTAGTTTTCATGCACCCTGCCTTCCATTTCTGGTCGGTTCTCTTTGCTTCCTCCATCCCTGAATCCCTTCCTCCTCCTCCATCTATGTCCCCTCCATCCCTGTCTCCTCCTTCTATTTATCCTTCATGCCCCCTCCCTTTTTAAACACCCCCTAGTCTTCACTTCAGTCTTCGGCTCTTCGCCCACCATGCCTTCCATTTCTGGTCGGTTCTCTTTGCTTCCTCGATCCCTGAATCCCTTCCTACTCCTCCATCCATGCCTCCTCCATCCCTGTCTCCAACTTCTATTTATCCTTCATGGCTCCTCCCTCTCTGCACACCCTCTAGTCTTCAGTCTTCGCCCACCCTGCCTTCCATTTCTATTCAGTTCTCTTTGCTTCCTCCATCCCTGAATCCTCCTCCATTTATGTCTCCTCCGTCTATGTCTCCTCAATCTATGTCTCCTCCATCCTTGTCTCCTCCTTCTATTAATCCTTTATGTCCCATCCCTCCGTGCACACCCCACTAGTCTTCAGTCTTCGTCCTCCCTGCCTTCCATTTCTGGTTGGTTCTCTTCGCTTCCTCCATCACTGTATCTATCTTTCTCCCCTCAACCTATGTCTCCTCCCTCCATTTCTCCTTCATGCCCCTTCCTTCCCTGCACACCCCCAGTCTTCAGTTTTCATCCTTCTTTTTCTGGTTGGCTCTATTTGCTTCCTTCATCCCTGAATCCCTTTCTTCTCCACCCGTGCCTCCTACTACGCCTCATCCATCCCTATCTGGATCCTCCTATTTTTCCTTCATGCCCCCCCCCCCCTCCCTCTCTGCACACCACCTAGTCTTCACTTCAGTCTTCGCCCAGCATGCCTTCCATTTCTGGTCTGTTCTCTACACTTCCTCCATCCCGGAATCCCTTCCTCCTCCTCCATCTATGTCTCCTCCCTCCCTGTCTACTCCTTCTATTTATTCTTCATGCCCCCTCCCTCTCTAAACACCCCCTAGTTTTCACGCACCGTGCCATCCATTTCCGGTGGGTTCTCTTCACTTACTCCATCCCTGAATCCCTTCCTCCTCCATCTGTGTGTCTCATCCATCCCTGTCTCCTCCTTCTATTTATCCATCATGTCCCTCCCTCTCTGCTCAACCCCAGTCTTCATCCACCCTGCCTTCCATTTCTGGTCGGTTCTCTTCACTTACTTCATCCCTGAATCCCTTCCTCCTCCATCTCTGTCTCCTCCTTCTGCTTATCCCTCATGCCCCCTCCCTCTCTGCTCAACCCCAGTCTTCATCCACCCTGCCTTCCATTTCTGGTCAGTTCTATTCACTTACTTCATCCCTGAATCCCTTCCTCCTCCATCTCTGTCTCCTCCTTCTGCTTATCCTTCATGTCCCCTCCATCTCTGCACAACCCCAGTCTTCATCCACCCTTCCATTTCTGGTCGGTTCTCTGCACTTCCTCCATCTCTGAATCCCGTCTTCCTCCTCCACCTTTGCCTCTTCCATCTATTTATCCTTCATGCCCCCTCCCTCTCTGCACACTCCCCAGTCTTCATCCACCCAGCCACGCCTGCCTTCCATTTCTGGTCTGTTCTCTACACTTCCTCAATCCCGGAATCCCTTCCTCCTCCTTCTCTGTCTCCTCCTTCTGCTTATCCCTCATGCCCCCTCCCTCTCTGCTCAACCCCAGTCTTCATCCACCCTGCCTTCCATTTCTGGTCAGTTCTATTCACTTCCTCCATCCCTGAATCCCTTCTTCCTCCTCCACCTTTGCCTCTTCCATCTATTTATCCTTCATGCCCCATCCCTCTGTACAAATGCCCCAGTTTTCAGCCACTCTTCCATTTCTAGTCAGTTCATTTTGCATCCTCAATCCCCGAAACCCTGTCTTTTCCTCCACCTATGCCTTCTCCATCCCTGCCTCCTTTCATCCAGAACTGGGCTTGGAGGGCTGCACTTACCATATCTATCTATCATCCCTTCTGGGCCTCCCTCACCATGTCTCCCCTTTATCGTCAGTCCTCCTTGCTTCCTTCTTCCTCTATCCTTGCCTCTATTTCCCACCAAGTCCTCTCCAACTGCTTAAACCAATCACTCTTGGGGACAGTCGATCTCCAATCCAATTCAGATCCACCAGAAGTTTTCTTAAGATTTATTTGTGAAAGAAGATCACCAAATGTAGGCTGTCAGTGACAAGACATTTCATGCCATGTTCCTCTGGCCCATCCCACTAATAAGAGATATCAATGAACAAAGAGACATTTTTTGCATTTCAATAATACATTTAATGTATGAAACTTCATTCACATAGAAATTGATAAGTACATAATACATGGTACAATTACATTAACAAATAATTTATAAGTCATATATTATCATATTCATTATGATTATGTTTTTTCATAATTTAAAATACAAATATCTAAAGATAACATTTCGTAAAAAACACAGATAACAACATACAAAGGGATATGTTTTGGAGTAAGTTTATAACTTACTTGGAACTATTTACAAAATGTACAGAAGTAATGCTGTGGTGTTACAATGAGTTATGCACAACAACTATGAAATAGGGAAGGGGGTGGTTAGGAGTTATAACACAGTACTATCATTTATTCATGCCCAATTGGCATAATTTAAGATAAAGTATAGACTACACATATGATATAAGATGTTTTTAACCCTTACCAAACTGGGCTGTTTAAACAAAACAATCTCCCAGGACGATTTCGACGTCATCAGCATGTTCCTGAGGGACATAAATGGTCCCTCAGGCAGCTAGCTAGGGATGCCATAAATGTCCTTTCAGTCCAGTAAGGGTTAATAAGTGAACTCCAGAAAGTACTTTTACTTGCTATTGAAACATTTATGTGTGCACTAAATGTTAATTTGTCATAATGGACTTCCATGTGTGCCTTCCGTTACTTCATCATAATCATAAGAACGAAAGAATATTTGAGAGCTCAGCTCATACAGGGAATCAATACAAACCATATATATACATATTATATTATATATTGAATGCTAATGGCATTGACAAGAGACGCAACTTTAAGTAATACTGAAATTTCACAGTATCAACAATAACAGATTTGTCTTAAATGACCAGATAATTAAGTAGAGAGTTTGACATTGTGCCGTTCATGCCATCATATGATAAAAGTGATCAACTACTTTCTGAAACTCTTACGAAGATTTTTTCAGATCCACAAACAGGAAAAAATTAAATACAATATTTAAATTACATACGCAAAATAATTTTTGTGAATGACATAAAAGTCATAATTTCAAGTCAATAACGTTATATCATGAAGGTTAACAAATTTGGTCTTAAAATCCAGCTGAAGAATTGTAACCACTTAAATATAATAAATATGTACTACATGTGCAATTTAAAATCAAAAACGCATTGTTTACGGAACAAATAAACAATTTTTGTCATTAGGAGATTCTTGTCAGAAGCATGTTGGTTACGAGACGTAATAATGCCCATTATCAAATCTGTAAATATGTTGTCTCTTAGATACAAACAGCCTTTTCCACGAAAGAGTACATGGTTGTTAAATTGCCGATTCAGAAGATGATTCACCAAAAATGTTTGATTTTCTGTGACTGTACTTCAGGAAAAAAAGGAGAATTCCAAAAAAGCGACAACGGTTGAATCACTATAATCACCATTTTTGTCTCGAAACTGTCCAAGCGTCACAATGACCAAGCCACATCAGCAAGTGGTCCGATGATTACTTCTGTCCTTTCTGGAATGCCATGTTCGGATCGAATCCACTCTGTGGTGATGCTCCACCCCCACGGTGATGATGGCCTCCGCGCCCTCCCCCTCTTTGTAGAATCATCACGGGAGACATATTCTGTTGGGGTGAGCCATTGCCCCCACCCATGCCAGCAGAGACGTACAGGGGATTGTACATGTGACCTTGTGGCATTCCATGATTGCCATGATAACCATGACCAGGAAACGGCCCCTGGTGGGGTCCCCACTGTCCTCCGAATGGTCCTCCTTTGGCTCCATCGTGACCCCACGGCTTGTCTTGGTCCTGGCCGTCCCTGTGTCCGGACAATTTCACGTTCGCGTAAGTAGCCGGGATTCTCGGAATGTACGCAGGGATTTTGTCCCACATTTTGATCAAAGTTTCACCCACCACAGGTTCGATTTCCTGAGAACAAAGGTACAAAACAAAACTGTCAGTAAACGCTTAACTTAACATTAGGTTAGTAAGTAACGTCAACAAGCCCATAACCAAGTAAAGTGAAGAACCCTACCTGACCATCTTTGGACACCTGGACTTTCTTGTTGTCATTCCAGGGATTGGAGACATGTTGGCAATTCTGGAATGCTAGGTTGCCTCTGCAAAGAAACAATTTCATTTCTGTTATTGAATTTGAATCACTTATTGAGTTCATATCAAACCTGTCCCCAGTTGAATGGATTGACAGACTATTGTCATTTTAGACGTCTTTAACAGGGCACACTATTGGGTTTCAGAATTGAAAATTTACAGAAAAGGCATCCAAGATAGTTTCAATAGGAAGAAGAACAGAATTTCAGTTTCTAAATTTTCTTTTCATTTAGGGTCATTTCAAGGCATTCCCCACTGTGAATCCGAACTTCACTAATTGCCATAACTGAAGTGAAACAACAAACTTAACACATAAAGAAGAGTCAAAAGTGCTCAGCTTTTATAAACAATTTTCATTACCTCTTGACCCACTCGACAGCAAATGTGCCAGTGAGGCCGGGCCCAGTGAAGTCTTTGGCTTTATCTTGACCGACGCTGGACATCATCTTGGCATAGCCTTGGAAGTGTCCGCTGCCGTGCACTGAGAAGACTAGAAACACTTTCTTTCCATCCTGCAATTAAAACATCCATTGCAATTACCTGCATGTCAATCAACTTTAGCAATTTCTAAAAATCTCTTTAGCAACCTTCTTTTTGTAAAACTTGACTTCATTATTAACCTTTTTTTGCAAGTCTGTGTTAATCAATCTGTGCAGCAATAGGATATTTGCATACATGTTTCTAGAGCGTCTGACTAGGCCTACAAAGTGACGCATGGCAATTTAAAATTTTCCCTACGTTCCATGATTCCATCCTACGCCTCATGCATGGATAAATTATCAAAATATCATATAATTTTGGATCAACTTACATTGAAAGCCTTGTTGATCTTCCTCTCGTTGTAGGTGCCTGTTGCCCACTGTCCACGGTGGTATGATATGTCGAGGATTTTGTGGCTGGCTGCTTTCATCACAAAGAACCTGTGAAGACATGAGACAGTGATAACAATATGGCACATCAGAAATGTATAGGCTATCCCAGAGTGAGACAACAGTTTATTTAGTAAAGTGGATTACTTAATATCACATTTTTAAAACCACATTATCTGTGTTTTGATAAAACATGCATTCTACTGTCAAAAAGACATCGAATGAGCAACACAGCATTTGTGCAAATTGAATGGATGTGGATTTGTTTATGAAAAGTGTAAATAATTCTTTGTGCAATTAATTAGCAGAGGAAAACAAAGCACAGCAAAGACGTAATATGAGCTGTGATATGAGCTGGGGGCTCTTAACTTTTTATATGAGTGTATATTCTCATCTTACTAACCTGGAGGGGTGCTCAGAATTAGCTCCAGGGTCATAATCAACAGCTGACTTGGAGGGAGAGGAGGGTTGGGGACTAGAACATGGAGAGCTAGCAGTGCTCCCCCGGAGACTAGAAGGCTGGCTGTTGTTGGCTGAGCTACCCGAGTGAACAGAGGAGTCAGATCTGTCATCCCAGTTTGGGCCTGAAATGGTAGAATTTATACAATTACAATATTACAAAGTGCAGATCTATGTAATAAATATTGTAATAATTTTTACATGGATATACATTATACAATTGTACAGACTTTAAAGGACAATCTTATCCAATAATTTTGATAAGTAGGTTATGAGTTGTCATTCTGATACAGGCAATACTTCGGGCTGTAGACAATTTTTAACTTAGTGAGGACACAAAGTAATCTGCCACAACCGATAACTTCAACAGTTGTACTTGTCTGGCAACACATCTCAAAATACATGCGTAGATATGGATGCCTACATTTTTCCACATGTGCCTTACAGCATACGGCACCACAGTTCTCAAAATTTTCAAGAATTTAAGGCTTACCATCTCTCTTCCTGGGCGTGCCAGAGAACTTGAAGGGTCTTGCTTTGGGCGTGGTGTGTCTGCTGTCTCCTGAGGAATCATCCGACTGTTCAGTGTCCACAGAACTCCGCCGGCTGTCCATCTGACCACCTCCCATCAGTGACTCAGTTGCTGTCAGGAAATAAAAATACAATTGATAAATTTAGAGCTTTTGTAACGTGTTGATGAAAGACTGGTATCAGATTTAGCAATGGCATGACTCATTGTAGCTTGTCCAGAAGAAGGAAATCAAAACGTTTCTGCACTTTGATGCTAGGGTAATGATGTAAAACAGACAAATTACTTCAAGTGAAAACTGTCTTCCCATACTTGTCTTTTATGTGTTATCCTGGCCACCTTGTGGCAAATAAAATCAAATCAAATCAAACATTCTTGAATTCGTAAGATCATTTCCCTTGTACTTACACATGGGTTTTGGCCTCTGTCCAATTCCAGACGGCTGCTGAATACCGAGAGCTTGCTCTTCGTTGGTCAGTACATTGATCACTGCTTTGATCACATTCTGAAAATGAAACAAAGATGATCAACCTCATAAAAGCTACAGCTTGATGGGCACTTAAAAGTTTCAGCATCATAGAGTTCTCCATCGTCATATCACTCACCTCATCAACAGGGGACCATGGCTTGCAAGGAGCCCTCATTCTGCGGAAGAATAGCGAATGCCACTTGTGTCGCAGCTGCATCACAATAGCACATGCCTGAAAATAAGATACAGATGATTAATTTGAAAGTTTTAGGAACTCCCCTGGCACCCAAGATCTGGAATTGTTAGCCATTAATCCTCTACATTACAAAGTAAACTAATTTCACTAAAACAGCAACCTTTAAATGGTTTCTAGGTTTTTGATAGATAATGAGAGATAGATATAGCAAGTGCAGCCCTCTAAGGCCAGTCCTGATGGCTCATGGCAGTTCGGAGAGAGTGGGAGCTCTCAACATGTTACATATTTACCCCATGTAAAGGGATATTTTACTTGTCATCCACTGACAGTCCAACACTGATACTTATCACACTTTCGGCATTATCAATTCTTGATATGATATGACAACACCAACCAAAAAGAGTTCGACTCACCTCAGGATCCAGTCTGAACTGCAGCCAGTCGTCCAACTTGAAGCTGCACTTCCTTGGCTCATCTCTGTCCTCATCGTCCTCCTCGCTGTCACTGGTGGGGTCCAGGGACGTCCCCATGTAGCAGTCTCCTTGGCCTGCTGAAACACACACAATACGTTTGTTTCACATGCAGTTCAGCAAATTCAGTGTCAGTTCACGTAATGTTTATTGAGAATTTGAGATTAATAAAATTTGATATCGCCGATTGAAGCATATGCATTTAGTATTTCATATGGTTTTGGTAAGAAGAGTGATTTATAATCGAAAAGTCATGTATATAAACTATATATCTGATATGCACAACTTACAAATCAATGTGACTCACTCAGACACAGCAGCTCAGCCTGAGCGTAGTAAAAGCATATTAAAGTCATCAATCAATTTTCAAATTTCTATAATCTAAAATTCATTGATATTTGTCAAGTATCATACAAAAATTATTACCATGAATTCCGTTCTCAGCTTCTCGCACCAGATCCAAAGGCAACTTGGCTGGTCCAGCAAAGATGGCGACAGTGATGGGGGACACCAGAGTAGAACATCTCACATGGGCCAATCGGTGAGCTCGACTCATTTCTTCATAGACCAGCCAATCAGAAGGCAGCTTACTGATGACCTGGGCATTTGTGTCAGCTCCAACCATGTTGGCAGGACTCAAGACGGAGGAAGGGTGGAATCGGACATTGTCTTCTTTCCTGAAATCACCAAGAAGCGTATAAATCACCTCTTTATTTCAGAAGCATTGAAGTTCAGACATTCTAATGCCATTTTTTTAGATTTTTACAAATTTGATGGTAAATAAATGCATTCACAAGGACACACCAAAACGACTAAAACGTTAGTGGTGAGTTCTAGCTCTTTTGCCATACAAAATCTACTTGGACAGAGAAATCTACTTGGACAGAGAAATCAACCGTCCTTATTGCATTACATAAATGCAAAGTAGGAGACAGATGTAGGACACCCAAGTAAACAAGATATACTTTACTCGTTTTGTGCCAAATTGTGTAAAAAATAACCCATTTCATAAAATTTGTGACATAAAGCCTACATAGAGCTGAGGGTCCTCTTTGCTCGATCAACCCTGAGGACATTGGGATACATCCCAGCACAAAGAGCGGCCTTGACCACTGCCCAGTTCTCGGAATTTGTGTTCAGATCTCTGATGTCTCCTCCACCTCTTGCTCGGACAAATCCTGAAGCTCTCAGCTGGCCGAGGAGTTGAGTTCTGAAGGGAAAATACAAAACATGATAAAAGGCATATATAAAATACTTGTATTCGCTCCTTTTCAGCTGTACTGCATTGATATCCCTCACAGACAGAGATGCTTATTTGACCAAATTTTCATAGTTTTGTGAAAATTTATTATTGGCAGAAAAAGCTACGTGAAAGAGAAGGAGAAAATGGAAATCTGATGATAACTTACCTGATGCCCACAATCATCTCCATTGTAGCTGCTCTGATGAAATTCTTATCACAGAATGAGTGCTCCCAACCTTCTGTTCTCGCTCTTTGCCATGCCTATGATGAAGAATATTACATTTTATGAAATGACTTTTAAATTCGCAATTGCTCAGAGACTCTAGATGAAGAAGCAGTGAGGTTCAGAATTAAAATTTGCAGTTATCTTTACCAAAGTAAATGACCAGAAGAAAAATAGAAATATAACATACCTGGAAAGCTCTGAGGAGAGCCATGTGGTCACTGAAAGTGTTTGCAGCAAATCTGCGTTTGGTGATGGCGGCACTTCTCTTCAAGGCGGCATTGACTGGCAACACAACTGTAAAGAAAACATATCTGGTATGAAGCTAATAGCCATCCTGAACATTTTTCAAGACAATAAGCATGCAGTCACTAACCACCCACTTGAATTACAATTGCATAATTTTGTCAATTTTATATACTGCATAGTTTGATCAAAGACTTAATGTCAAGGACTTACATGGGTCCTTGTAGGCAAGAGCACAAGCGATAGTGAGCACAGGATCCAGACATTTCAGAACTACGGAATAGAGGACCATCTTTCCGAAACGGGGTTCGATGGGCAAGTCAGCCAGGTGGTGTCCCAGCTCCGTGAGTTCCTCAAAGCCATCCAAAGCATCGATTTGCTGAAAAAAGAAAAAGAAATGTATTGCTATTTCATGTACTTTGCATTGAACAACAGCATGAGTGAAAGTCAGATCTCAGGTGAGCCATTTAGGAAAGAGTATGACAAATATATACAATTTTTTCGCAAATTTTCTCTCTGAAACTATGTTTAATTTGTAACTTACCTTCAGCAAATGAACAGCATTTCTCGTCATGAGATAGGCAGGTGGTTCGGGAGCTTTGGCCAAGAAGTCAGCAATTGAACAGTTTGGTGGGGCTAGCAGTTTGGCATGGAGACACAATTCCTGTTAAGAAAAACAATTCAGTAAAGTGGTTTGTCATGAATAAGGAATGGCTTGACGATGTAAAGACAATTTACAATGGAAAATCATATTTTGTAAAAGTTTTTGGTAATTTCGAACTTAATAAATACCATAGCCATCATCAAGATCTGGCAATTCTTAATTCTTCATTTTTGTAGGATTATAAGATCTACAAACTTTTTTTGCCACAACAATAACTATTAAAAACTTCAATTAATGCCAACAACACATAACTGAAAGGTTACATAAAACATAGAGCACAACCTAGGTCAATAAATTAACACTCTTCTAAGGAGTAACATACCTGTAATGGCATTCTTAGGATTTCTGCATCCTGGAATTCTTGTAGGAAATTATTCCGATTCCTGCTGAACAGGTGGTAACACACTCCTGGCATACAACGCCCAGCCCTGACAAAGGAAATTAATATCATAAATTGACTGTATTGTGTGACTGACAAAGCATGATGTGAATATTCTTTACACCAATAACAATGAATAAGAGACATTATCACTTACATTAGTAACAATGGATAATGCAAGAAGTCATTTACAATAATCTGTCATGTAACAGGGGTTTCTTGTCACAGAGAACAATCAGACTTTTAGAGTAAGAATCTCTTACCTTCCGGCCCTTTGCAAAGCACTGGCACGAGACACCCAGTTGGTTTTCAGCATGGAGACAGATGTCAGGGCATCAAAGGATTTCTGAAAAAAAATGGTAACTTAGGTCAAATATAAATTATCAATAACATTAGCCATCATTTCACTTAAAAGCATGAGCGTCAATTCAATTTATAGGAAACAAAAATGTCATAATTAGGTTTCCTCATTTCACATTGTCCATCAAAAAGTTACAAATCAATTGCAAAAAAAATTGTGTTACTGCCCCGTATACAGAAGAGCACTTGATAGTGAGAGGCAAAGCTTTTCCGTTGTACTTAGTAACTTATTACCAATGAATAAAAAACAAACCTCCTTGACTTTTCCAGAGTCAATGACGAAGACCACATCATTGATGGTCACACTGGTTTCTGCAATATTCGTTGAGAGGACCTATGAACAAAGATTGTACAATGGCTGGTAAAATACAATGAATGTGAAGTATGAAAATCAGCTATTCAAGATTAAACTATGTTGGTGACAGAGTTAAATATTCTAAAAGCACTTTTTGTTTTCTTACTAAAAGTGAAATTTCCTCTTAAGTAAAAATTTATCTAACATGGTCATTCTCCGGTGTCTATCATAAATTTTCTCATCAAAAACTAATCAAAAATGACGAAGAGTGGCAAACTCACAATTTTCCTGACTTTCGGCGGGAGGGTCTTGAAAACCCTTCTCTGGTCTCCTGTCTGCATAGCTGAGTGCAGAATGAAGACTTGGTATCTGTTACGGTCAGCAAACCTCTTGTCATCAAAAATGCGATCTCGGAGACTAATGATCTCATCATAGCCAGGAAGGAAGACTAGGATAGCTCCTGAAACACAAACCAAGGCCAAATAGTCAGCAGTGTACAGACTGTCATACTGTAGGGTAAATAAGCAAATCAATAAAACGAACAGATCAATCTTCAGTGCAAAAGGATTTATAAATCAGTGATTCCTCTCGAGGGTGCTGAAGAGTATAATATTATTGGGAAAATGTATCATATCATTTTTGACAGAAATCATTTGGCCTGACTCTGCATTGAAAAATGAAAGCTTCATATAATTATGATCTAACGACATCCAATAACATGGTTTAATCCACAGTTTGGAGGACTTGCATTACTGAACAAGTGAACGGCTTGTGAAATGTCTTGTCACTTAGCTATATTGGCATAATTTTCACAGAGTGTATCCCTTTCAACTAGATTGAAAAATTCTATCACATTCAAGTATGGCGCAACTTTGTTGTTGTTGGTCAGCTTTAATCGGACTACCTTTCAACCACAAACAAGAAATTTAGTTTTTCAGAGACCTAAATTGACTCATCAACATCAGACGTGTAACTAACACACCCTGAATCTCAGACACAATGTTAATATGCGAAGTTTTTTTTTACTTAGGTGCAAATCTGTACAGTTATTTGATACTTATTCAAGGGGGTTAATTGAAACATTCCACCTCTTTTGTCATTTGTCGTTTGTGACAGATGACAAGAGACAAGCTTTGAATCATAGAGACATTTCTTAACATGAAAGAGTTATGCTAGATGTAATTCAAGACCCCCGTTATACACAAGAAATAAAGAAGGTAGTTACTGCAAGAAGAAATCTGACACCACAAGCAACTGAAGTAAGATATTTTTGTGTCATTAAAAGATATTTCAGTGTCATTTACCCTAAACAGCATCTAAACCTGTAATACTTAACCCCTTATTAGACTTTGATTGAAAGAAACCAATCTGCTTGTGTCAGAACTCAGAAGCAACAATCTGTCAATTAAACAGTTTTTTCAATTTCAATTTTCTACAGCTACCAGTTTTCTTTTGACAGCAATAGAGACAAATAATCAGCCAAATTTAATCACAGATCATGGCTGCGATTTGACAGTGTCACTGACTCATTTCAGCTTCAGTATTTATGCCTTCAAATCCAAGATTCTAAACTCAGGTATACCAAGGTAACATCACCCAAAGCAGGATGGCCTTTTAAATTTAAAAACTTGAAAATGAAAAAACCTAACTGCCAGCAGGTTCAGCGTTTCCATAATGACTCTAATTTAAAAAGAGAAGACAGGCAGGTGACTTTCAAAGATGGCGTACACTTTTGGGAAACTATCTTCCATTCCTTAATCTTTTAACTTCAGGGGCGAGTCTTTACGACACCTTTCTTTTTCCTTTATGACACGTTTCTTTCTTTCTTTAAATAAAAATTATTCTTTTCTAACAACAGGAGTGCCAACAACAAAATGGCAAATGTAAGTGAGAAGACAGACACATTTGGAAGCCAGTGGAAGTATGGATTCCAATGGAGCAGGGCAAAGGAACAAATGTGTTCCGTCAGAGATTCCATGGGTGACCTCTGCTGATAGGTCAGCCTCAATCTGAACCAACTTTGTTCTTTTCTCCGTATCAAAGTACAAGCTGAAAAAACATCCAGTCAAAAAAAAATCCCCAACCCTCATTTTTCTTCTTGTATTTTAAGTGACTGTTGCTTTCTCTTTGGATAACACTTAACTTTTTGTTCTTGATTCTTTACAGTTTTGACAGCAACAAAGCTTTTTTCAAAGAGTCTTCTTATTCGCTTTTCAATCATTGCAATATTGTGGTGTGATGGACAGGTGACAGACAGTTCTGCAAAGATTCTTTTAATTCAAACTCACATTGCTACCTCATAGTAGTTACAAAACAAGGTTAAAATTTTCATAAAACTTAATTACCACATTACACCACATATTTGTCTATGTCTCAATAGTACTGGCACGAGAAAACTACTGCTGATATGCAACCTCTTCTCTCACAGTCACACTAACTTACATTTTACTCTACAAATTTACAATGTTGACTCACTGAGTCTCTCACAAGCAACCTCTCCACATCCGCAGAAGGAGTGTTACTCCGTGTAATGCCACTTCTGTTCATATTTTTATTTATCCTTTTCTTGTTTTCCACAAGGACCCTATTAGCACCTAATCTAATTAGGCTTGCCATTAAGATACCATACATAAGTTTCCCACACAAAATAATCTGCAGTTACACATAACATACAGACATTGAACATTATATGAGCAATGTACCAGCAAACTGGGTTCCAGTTTAGCAGAAACAAATGGGCATCACATTATAGAACTAATTCAGAATTGGCTTTTAAGGCATATCATCACTGTTTAGTAATGTTCGCTTACCTAATAACAGTAACCAAATTTTCATAAAGTTCTAAAAATAAGATGACATAAATTGGACTTTTCCCTGATAAAACAAACCCCAAAACATATTTTTAATCTAAAATTTTGAGATTCAAGATATTGCAAGTGTTTCTTACAATCATTACAACATGAACAATGAAGTTATTTCTTGAGGGCATACTACAACTGAATGGTCAACGTTGATCATTTGGTGAATTTGTATATTTCAGCAAAATTTCTGGAGAATTTCTTGTTCATATTAATCATTCGGATCATATGGAGGACGATAAAAAGGTGCAAAAGGCAAAAAAATTGGAAAAAAAGCTACAAATGTTTCCCCTGTAACCCTCCTTCCGGCAAAGAAAAGCTCAGGAACGAGGAAAGATTAGATATGAAGTGCCTATTACACTTGTCAGATGTAAGGGTAGCATGCAGTCTGACATCAAAGAAATAGTCTGACTCTCAACTTGAGCATGTTCAAGCCAGTGTCAGGACTACAACTACAATTACTACAATACATGGCTGAGATGCACAATAAAGATACAAATAGTTACAGCATTGCTTTCTCTTCTTAACAGTTTTTTCTAACAGTTCTTTCTTCTCTCTTTTCTTCTTTTTAGTTTTTGGGTAATTTAACACTTGAAGAAACTCAACAGTACAATTACTCAAATCTAACATTACCAGAAGAGAAGTCAGAGAACAGCACTTGGTAATTAAGTTATTTTATTTCTTTAACTTGTCCAAGAGCACTGTGGGCAACAGGAAATACCTGAAGCTTTCAAAGATTTATTTGACAACATGTATTGTAGGCTTGATGGTTCCTATGCTGAGGCAAGTTAAAGACTCCAGGAGACTGCATCCAATGGAGCTAGATATGGATAGAGCAGGACAATTCTTGAGGCCGAATTGCTGAAGAGGGTAAATTGCAGAGAAGAGAGAGAGAGAGGACTCACTATGCTACATATCTACCCACAAATCTAAAATGTGGGACATTTTACTTGCTTGGCACAGACAGTAGTCAGGGTACTTATTGAATCCAAATTCAAAGTCCATCTAAATGACATCTCCATTCTCTACTCGATATCATTCAAGAAAGTCTATAAAATTTTCCCCAACATGGGACCTTCAGCGAAGCATGGGGAAACTCTAACCACTCAGCTATCCAGGTTCCAGCTGTAGATAAATGGGAGAAGAAGGTAGAAGAAAGTTCAACCTGAGAAAAAATTCAATCATATTCAAGGCTGTTGTTGTTGGTCAGGTTTTGTCAGAGAACTCACTGTCCTCTCATCATTATATCCGCTTCTTACAAGTATATAGAGACACAAATTGACTCTGCATCATGAGCAAAAATTTACAATACAATACAACAGAACACAATACATATTGTACACATACATACTTATAAGGAGCAAACTGTAAAATAAATCATTTTGTACAGCACCTCTTGGCAGCAAAACTTCAGTTTACATTCACAAATACGAGGGGCGTTCAGAAAGTTCGAGGCTTTTTTTTATATGGATACTTATTTTCAATCTAGAACTATGAATTTCTCACCGGATAAAATTCAGCATATTTGGAATGGAATTCCAAAATTTTGGACTATTTGAACATTTTTAAGTCATTCTGTGGTTGCCATGGAAACTGAAAGTTCAGCTTCTTGGGGCAGATAACACTGAAACCACTAAAGCCAATGAATTTTGGCTGTGATAGACCTCTCTCTATCATTTGCATTAGTGAGATTGACAATATCTGACACAAGAAATATAATATTAGCCTTAAAAAATACTCCCAATCTCACCAAAAGCATTGATTCATACACCTGACCCATTGAAGTAAATGTTCCTTGAAGTCCTCCAAACAAAGTTCTGTGAAAGAATTTCGGCCATCCAAAGCCTTTTCTCCTCCAGTGCCTGAAACTATAGCCCCCATGGACAAAAGTGAAGGAAAACCAAGACTTATGTAAAGCAACATGTCACAGGAATAGCTAGGATGGATAATGCTGTCCATTTTGGTCTCTTGTTCATAATAGTGAATCCATGCTTTCACAAGTCATTATGTAGTCAGGGAAACACACCTTTGCCTCCTGAATTTCCCTCGCCAAATCTGGCATGCAGGAGTGCTTTCCTACATGGGTTCAGTGTAAGAATACACACATTTGGTGTGCTTAAAAGCATATTTAGAAGCTAATAACATATTTCTTCTGTCAAATATTGTTATTCTCACAAATACAAGTGCCAGAGAGAAGTCTCTCACAGTCACAATTTCTTGGCATTCTTCGTTTCAGTGTTACCTGCCCCAAGAAGCTGAACTTTCAGTTTCCACGGCAACCACAGAATGACTTAAAAATGTCCGAATTGTCCAAAATTTTGGAAATCCATTCCAAATATGCTGAATTTTATCCTGTGAAAAATTCATAGTTCTAGATTGAAAATAAGTATCCATATGAAAAAAAGCCTCGAACTTTCTGAACGCCCCTCGTAGTTCATTGATCTATTTGCCAGTGGTTTTTCAGCCACCAAACTACCACTCTAGCCAGGTATTTTTGGATCCATTCATAAAACATTGACACACACTAGTCCCCTATTGGTTAATGATGTTGCAGGGGTCACTTCCAGTGACCTTCAGGTCAAAAGGTCAAGGGTCACTGGTCACACACTTTACAGGATAAATACAGCGTTATTGTATGATTTGAGTTTTGGTCACAGATCCATTTGATACAATGTATACAGTTACACCATAGTCACATAAATTATAATAATTGTTTTATACTGTTATGGTTACACCATTTCAATGACAGTTCATGATTTGAAGATTGAAGAACTTGAAACTTCTTTTACAGTCACTTCGATGTGACATTTATTGTGATATTTGAATTTTTTTAATTCTCTACGCAGATTTATAACTAAGTTGTCTTGTCAATTTAATGACATATATTATGATGTTGCTTCAGTAATAAGGATGAAAATTGATCACCTGAAAACTTACTGCGCTGCACTCCAGGGACAGGTCAGGTTCTGAACCTATGACCAGCTGAGGCTGAAAACACCTACCTCTAGGTGATCATTTTGCACAAAGCGGGTTTATAACATATCTCATGCCCTCTTATTACAGAGGGCCTTCATCTTGAAAATTGACCAGTACAAGCTGTTCAGATACAATGAGCCAGGGTTTTGAACCTTTGACCAAGTGAGGGACATGGAAACACCCAACCATTAGGCCACAAAGTATCTTTGTGACATTTTTCATACCCACTTATTACAGGGGGTTTTCTGTACACTGAAAATTGACCAGGCTGTTCCTACAGCAGTGACCAGAGAGCCCCTGGTGAGCTGTAATCTAACTAACAGCTCTGAGATTGGCTGTTGGCCCATGTTGCCTGAGACCCACCACTGCTCTAACAGTGGGTCTGCCACCCTTGGTCACTAAACCCCAAGACACTGTGGGGTAAAGATGCGGGTGGGCAGGAGACTGCCATGAGTGCAGGAATGCTCAGGTGACAAGCTCTTCATGAAACACAACAAGCCAGCATGCTCAGTGAATTAAGAAATGAGGATATCACTCTGAACAAGATGCACAAATGGCATACATGACATCCACATTTTTACAACCTAAGCACAAATCAGGACTATCTCAGCGACTTGGGCTACCTGCAGGCCTTGTTAGAGCTGATAAACTGACATCATTGTACTACAGGATCAAGAAGAGGGGGAGCACTTAACTTCAGGTACATCATAGTACCATAGGAATCAGAGGAGGAGTACTTAACTTACTTCAGGTATTTCAAACACAAGTGGATCATTATCTACCTCATGAATCTCAAAATCTGGCTGAAGTGTATCAAGGATCTATTTACCATTGGTGATGGCTATTGACAAGGAAAGTTTGCTAAGTTTGGTATCAGTGAAAGGTAAACTAAAGCAACCATTGCCAATCAATTGATCAATTGAGAATTTGAGATCTAAACACACCTGAAATTTGGATCAACAGTAAAAATTCAGTTGTAATGGATTTGTGTGAAATAAACTTCAGGTGCTGAGGAATGCCAATCTTATCTCAAAAGGACACCATAAAACACAGGGGAGGCATTTTACAAGCCAAACTGCAATTACAACTTACAAACCAAGGAAATAGTAACTTTTATATCTTAAAATGTAGCAGAATATGAACATTGGATGAGATGGATTTTACCTTTAAGAAGAGATCTCCTATGGAGTAAATTTTGTAAGTGCTTTGTTGGATGCATATAATTTACCAACAAAATTGTGAATTTGAGGCCTGGATTCATTTGACACCGTTTCTGGCTACTCATTACAATGTAACGAAATATTAGTTACATTTTCTCAAGACCTGGTGTTCTTGGTGCTACTCTTACAGATCATAATGGCTGAAGCAGAAGTCCCACAGCAGTCTGCAGGAGCATAAAACACTGTATAATATTGCCCATTACATAATATTGCCCATTACAATTATCCATCACAATATCAAATTTATGGCCAACATCCAGAGCAACTAATCCTCTGTGAGAGAAATGCAACAGACCCCAACAGACCCCAGAGTCAGGTGCAGCAGATTGGCATATCTGAGGAAAATGGCCAAGCAAAGGCAAGCAAAGGCAGGATACTGTTAAATTGGATAAACTGGATAAATAGGATAAATAGTCAGTGGGTGGCTGCTTAACTGCTGCTTGGTTGCTGGTGCTTTGTAGTATCAAAGGAATTCCTCCACTCATTTTGCAGACATCTGCACAGATTCTACAACCTCCATTGGAGCCTTGGGTTAGACATTTTTCTTAATTGTTCTTTTATTAGGAAAACACTTTAAAAAATACCAATCAACAAAGATTTCAACCTTCAACCTCCAGGAACACTGTGTACCTGGGATTCAAGGTGAATTTGATTAAAACAACTCCTTCATTTCTACCTCACTAAGATTCGAAATTCCTTAGTTAATTGGGAGGACCAGAATACCAGACACAATCAAATTATACATTGTCAGTTCAAGTGTACATTACAGCAGTATGTACTCAGTTCAATTACAATGTCATGTACATACTTGACACCTCCTCTAATTAATTTCCTGTTCATTTTCAGTCAAGTGACTCAAATTGTCAAATCAGTCATGTTGTAAAACCTGACAACATGAGGAGAGCTTTCATATGAGGATTACTTGGTAAATACAACAAGTTCATTGATGCCTAGTGTCAATAGAATCAACAGTGTCAACATAGAAATATTCAAATTAAATCAATTCACTCGAAGAGGCTTTGATCTGACCTCATGTGCCCTGACTCAACCTCTGCTCTTAAGTGGAATAACAATCATTATCAGTCAATTCTATGTGGGTCCTTCCAGGGTTCTACCTGGGTTCAGAGCTGTTCAGAGGTGTCCAGGGCCAGCATTGGGACTCAGCATTTGATCAATTGATCCAGAAGTGATGTAACAGACCTTGCCATCATTTAGCAACAAAGGATGAGGGAGATGAGGATGCTGGTGATGCTGCTGCTGAGCTGCCTGGCTGTGATGACAGGTCACCAGGCAAAGATGGATGGTGACAATCCTGCAGACTCAGACAGCCTTTCAGGGCATCATGGAAGGCACCAAAAGGGACATCAAGGGCCTCACAGTCCACAACAAGAAAAGCAATTAAAGGACAAAGTGACTGACCAGTCGCAGGACCTCAATCTCTTAGCCGGACAGTGCCACATGATCTCCTCCATACAGAACTCCATGATACAAGTGATGAGCGCTCACTACGAGTTTGAAAAGGGCATCCACGGCCTCCATAACCTGGTGGAGCAGACCAACCAAGATATCAGCGACCTCAAAGGTCATCTGCTTGCGTTGGAGGAGCAGGTCCTAAAAGGTCCTCCTGATAGCAGCCAGACCATTCACGAGGATGACCTGGGTGATGAAAAGGCCCTCATCCAACTATTGACCTTCTTTGAAGGGTTCATGAACGAAGGATTAAAGGAGAACGATACGTGGCTGAAGAGCCATCGCCTCGCGCCAGACTTCCTCCACTTTGTCGCTAATGTCTCCGACGCCTTGGACTTTCAGCAAGAAAGGGCCGATTTCTTGTACAGGCGTCTCCACAGCTTACGGAGGCAAGTTCGGAAGATAGCGAAGGTCGTAACCCCTCCCAAGGTCGTCCCCATTCACCAAAATCAGCTGACCACTGACAGTGACCTTTTACAAAAGCTGGTTGTGCAGCAACAGGAAGAGACTGAGGAATTAAAAACAAGGGTCATCCACTTGGAGATGACCATGAAGGACCTTCTCAAAAGACAGCAAGATGAGGCACGCCAGTTTAGAAGCAGAGACACACAGTATCTTGAAGGTAAGGTCCTATTTTTCAATACCAATAATTTATTGTTGTGGCCAGGAACCTCTATTTGAAGCATCGTCAAATTATTGTTTTAATAAACAGGTTCACATTGCAGTGTAAAAATCAGAAAAAAAAGAACTGGTGAATTAAAAGGAATCCAATGATATATATATTATTAGTCATTAAAACAACTATTTCATCAATTTCTAAATTCTAAATTTGAACAATTGTTGGGTAAATAAAATGCCAGACTTGCTGACTAAGTAATCCAAATGTGAGACTCCTAAACTTATCACGAGTGCCTTGACCAAATATTAAATTTAAATCATTGAGTGTTTGTTCGTGATTTTAAGTCCCTCTCTTTCATCAGTAGATATATACTGATGGTTTACAGACTGAGGTTACTTAGGTTAGCAAGAGGTTACAGTGATATGTTAGCTTATATATCTCCAGTAAACAACCACTGGTTTGAAGGCATCTCTGGTTTAAATCTGATACAAGTGGCCAACTCATCAATTGTGTCTTTGACAACTTGTTATTGTGTAACCATTTAACCAAAACACTTCCAATATACCAAAGTATATACCCTGCTCACTGCTCAGTGTCACTGACTCCAGCATTCTCCTCACACAGAGCTTGACTAGGTTAGGAAGATCAGAGTTATGATAACTTCCATGGAGGATGGACTCCATGAGCTCAGGGGTAGAAAGCTGTCCTGCTTCTGTTGTGATGCTTTGGATCCCAGGTTCAATTTCAGGTCCAAGGTACTTGAACTGGCAATTGGCCGATCAATATGGGATGATACATTTAATAGTGAATCATTATCATTAGTTAAGTTACTTGTATGCTTAATATCCAACCCAGGACTCCTTACTACCTAATTAAGCAGGATCAATGTTGCAAATATATTAGGCACATTGTCTGTGAGGGCTGCATGGGCATATTCAAGATATTTTTGTATTGTTTTCAAGAGGCCAAGAGGATCAAAATGAAGAGCTTGCATGTAATTCATGAGGACCCTAAGCCCTCAGGCATGCACACTTCTCAGGCATAGTGCAAATTGCAAAGTATGTTAGCAATGTACTCCAATGTGGTCCCTTGCAATTAGACAGTACTTCTTTGCTGTGGTTTACTACATGCTCTATGGGAACATACATACAACGACCACAATGTAGCATGATAATGTGTGGATATTGGGAATAAAAATGCACAAAAAGATACAAGGGGGAGATAAGGGGCCAAACAAGTGAAGATAAGAGCCATATTAAACGTTGTGAGAGTTTGCAGAAGCCCAACTTCAAACAAGCTGAACTCTTGTGATCTGGCAGTGACTGCTGCAGTCCACTACTAAGTACTAGGATTGAAACAAATACTTGCATTTTCTACATGAAGTAAACCACAAAAGAAAGATGCCTGCAGATTAACTGGTCACGACTGGCAAATTAACACCATCCTTCAGACTCAATGAGATAGGCTGTCTTGCAAGCAATGGTGCATGGGAATAAGCATCATTTCAAATTGTGAAAAAAAAAGTTGCAAAAAAGTAATGATACTTGCACACATAGTGACATACCACCTGGCAAATACAGAGTAAGTTGGACTCATTGATTCTCATCGGAATTATATGTCTTTAAACAGATAGAACAGATGGACTTCACCCTTCCAACTCTTCCAACTCATCATATCAGCCTTCAAGTGAAATAAATACTTTCCACTTTCACTTCTCAGAAGATACATATTTGGTGTGAAAAATGACCACAAGTATTGTTCCCCAGTTCAAGTTAAATTGATGATTTACACATCTCCAACAGGTGTCAGCCATTGTAGTTCTCAGAAGTCTTCTCTGATCCATTGTATTTTGTCACAAGTTTGTCATACAGCACAAGGCATCTAACAACCATGTTGATATGATAAACGACATGGACAGGAAAGGAACATCATCACCATTAGTATTGTATTGTTAAACTTGTTGCAAGGTTAATACAAATTGCTCTGAAAAGATTTGTCCTAGGACAGCTACAAGGGCAGACCAAATTCAAAATCAATGTAACAGAGGATAGACAATCCAAGGACTGTATCTAAATCAACTATTAATTTAACTGAGACATACACATTCTAAGGCTATATTGGATGAAAAAACGTTTGTAAAAAGCTATTTTTAAGAGCATTTTGCAAATTCTGCAGCTGTTCTATCAACCTGTTGCCAGTAATTTCTCATTTAAAAGTCCTTCTCAAGACTTTCTAAGCTCTACTTCTTTCAAATTCCTCTGCCAATGACAAATTCAAAATCACAAATTCTTATGAACCAAGCAAAGACACCCCACTGTACCTTAGCCATAATTCTTCCAAATCTTTGTATGTGGTGTACCAATCAATGCATAAACACCATAATTCACAGCATCAGCTGAGCTCCTGCAGCAGAACATGCCATTCATTTCTCTCACCACATGGCTCCGACATAATTAGATTGTAAATGTGATTGTACAGTGTGGTTTACTTCTTATCACCATTTACCAAGCTTACCTGCCCTTGGCATAGGCCTGGGCTCTCACAAATACAGTTGAGCTCAGAACTAAGAAGTTGGCAACAAGAATTTCTTAATAGACATCTGACTTACAGCCTAGGAAGAATGACATTGAGTGTATCTGGCAGTTTGAAAAATGTAATAATTATGTCAGTGATGTCCCTGCCATGGAGGTCGGAGGTCCTATCACTCACAGTGAAATGAGTGGTCAATTTGTCACTGAGAGACAAGAAACATCACAGATTCACTAGTGAGCTGAGTGATATGACTCATTTGCAGCAATGAGCTTATATATGATAGACTTACAGCATAGGAGTCAACGAAATAAATGTGTTTTACAATAGGAATGTGGTATCACTCAAAATAAATTTGGAAATCCATACTTTTTCCCAGACTGAAAAATGGCATCAACTTGCAGATGCACAAAGGCGCACTACATTTGAAAAAGCGCAAGGGACACTTCAGGAAGTACTGAAACACTATTTTCAAATTCAGCAAATAAGTGCTTTTGGTAACTCCTCCACATTTAAACCTAGATGTAGGTGCAACAAAGTAGGCCTAATTTCCACTTTTGGTTGTCGAAAAGCCTTCAAAGGAATCTAATGGCAATGACGGATTAATGGATGAGTGGGGCTTTACGTCCTGCGTTTAAGCACTTTGTAAGCTAATTAGGACAGGAGGGGGGAGGGCAATGGCAGTGATGGTGACTTAGAGCAATTGCAACAAATCTGGAATTCAACTCAATTAATTGAAAGAAAAGTTATCAACTGAACACATCAAGGGAATAGCAAAATTGCCACTGGAACTGGACTCCAGGATGACCACAACCTGCAAATGTAGGCCTACCCTTCCATGTTTTGTCAGTCCAGGATTTGACCTGAAGGCATCTGGATCAAGGAACAACACTTCAATCAGGGAAATTTACACTTTGGCCCCATTTTTTGAAAATATGACAATTGATATTGATATTATGTATAATTTCAAATAAGTTTGTGTTTGTTGTTGAGCAAAAATTTCCAGCAAATTATGTGTCATATGCCAGCCTCACAATGTTATGTATCATATCATGATTTATGAGACTTAATCACTGAAAATTATTGACACAATATATTGAAAGTTATCCAGAGACAACTGAATCAGGACCCAAATGGATCTACAAAACAACACATAATTTATTTGATATGCAAAATTGCATCTCAATAGCCTAGAATGTTGAGAGTTAAATTAAGTTTTTATGTAAACAGCACAATACATGAGGAAGAACAGTTCCAAGCCAGTGAACAACAAGGACAATTTTTAGATGGACTTGATAATCACGTGGTGTAACGTTTGAAGTTCATCACCCACATTAGGCATGACTGGCCAGTTATCCAACACATTTAAGTAACACTTTCCAAGTACCACTACTCCATATAAGAGTCCACTGGCATAAGAGGCTTCAGTTTGATCTGACTCCCAGGAAAAGAGTGCTGTGACTGTCAAATCAGGAAAACAAGACAATGTATTAAATCATTGAACCATTGGAATTGCTTTAGATAATTTATTGGGAATTATTTTTGGGTGATTCATTTGGGAATTGCCTCGAATTATTGATTGAATTTCAGCAGTTTAAAATCAAACAACACTGGACATGACAGTCCTGACTACACTCAATGCATATCAACTATGATGACCATTTTTGGATATACACCACAAGTTGAAGTTGGCACATAATGGCACAACTGATTTGATAATTTATGGATTCAATCTAAAGGAAGAATACAGTTAAATCTGCATAGTATTGTGACATCAGGATATTGAATTCAAAGTGACTGCAAAGATGGATACTCCACTTGTGACAACATGGATCTTGATGACTTTAGCTTTTGCATTTGTGAGCTGCAGCATTCGCATGCCATTGGAAGAGAATGCGGAATCATTTGAGAGTCCCAATTTGGATCGAATTAAAGTGAAAGACAAGTGGCTGATCGACTCGGATGGGAGAGTGAGAATATTTCACGGCTTCAACTCAGTGCGCAAGTCGTTCCCTTGGTACGATGAGGAGATCCTGAACGAGACGAGATTGGAGTATTTCGAGAAGTGGGGTTTGAATGTGGTCAGACTTGGCATGATGTGGGCTGGGGTGGAACCATCAGAGGGAAAACTGAACCACACTTACATAAACATCATGCAAAATATAGTGAAGAAGCTAAAAGAGCATGGCATGTATTCCTTACTGGACATGCACCAAGATGTCATATCTTCAGCATTCGATGCATACGATGGCATCCCTCTTTGGTTGGTGAAGAAATTTCCAACGCCAAGGAAACCATACCCCTGGCCATTGAAGAAACTGGTCAATTGGGCTGAAGGATATTTCAGCGAAGCAGTGAGTGAGACTTTCCAGCATTTGTACAAGAACACCTCAGGAGCATTGGATTCTATGTCTAACTTTTGGGCGAATGTTGCGCAAGTCTTCCGCAACGAAACTGGAGTCATAGGTTATGAGATCATCAACGAACCATGGGCAGGAGATATCTACAAAGATCCAGAGCTACTCATACCAGGACATACTGGAGAAGCCAATCTCCTCCCTGCGTATGATGTGATCAATTCGGCCATCAGAAAGGTTGACAATCACACCCTCCTTTTCTATGAACCAGTCACATGGGGTATATACTTCGATGGGAATATCACAGGCACAGGATTTTCGAGAGTGCCAGGAGGCGAAACGTACAAAGACCTAAGCGTCCTATCTTATCATTACTACTGCTGGATTCTGACCGATGCAGACAGTCATCGACCAATCCCATTCTTCAAGAAAGTCCTGTGTCAAGACCTGATGATACCAAAATCCTTCAAACAAGTCCTAAAAGATATCAAGAGGACCGGTGGCAGTGCCTTTCTGACTGAATTTGGGGGCTACAACATTGATGGACTGAAGACGACACCAGCTCAAACCGACGTTCTAGTCATGTCTCACGCTGATGCTAACTTCCAGTCTTGGATGTTCTGGGCTTCGGACTTCTTTACGACTGATGGCAATATCAAATGGGATACCGTTAAAATATTTGTGAGGACATATGCTCGTGCTATCGCAGGGATACCAACAGATATGTACTATGATGTTGACACTGGTTTCTTCGCTCTCAGCTTTGATCAAAATCCAGCGATTAAGGCGCCAACAGAAATATTTGTACCATCCTTCAAGTATCCAAAGGGACCTAAAATTTCTGTCACTTCAGGGTTTTCTGCAACTTTCAATCGAAAAACCAGCATCGTTTCAGTAAAACAGTTGTCTGATGTATTCGGTGGCATGGTCCCATGTCGAGTTGTTATTGAACCAAAATAATTGTATTTCTTGATAAAGCTTGGCGTTTTTGTAAGCTTAGATATCAGACTTGCATGCAGTAGTATCTGATAGCAGCAATGCTTTGCTTTTTACACCATAACACTGTAATACCATGCATTGTCGATGGTGAAAAATTTCTATGGTTGGTGAAAGTTGTATAATACAATAAAAAATTTGTCATGTCAATAATTTTATATAAATTGTAGGATATAGATATTGATCTTAAGGTGGAAATATTTTTAATTCAGTTGTGTTATATTATATAAAACTTCAATCAATTTAGGATACACTGGAAAGTCATAAATTTTGGAGCTTGGGCGGCTCCAAATTTTGCATATGGTAGTATTGGAACCTACCCCTTACACTGGCTTTATGGTACAAGAGTTTACAACTGCATAATTTCATATTTCTGAATCCAGCAGCTTTCAGTGAATGGAATTATTGTATGAAAAGGTATGAATGAACAGAAAATGAACAGAACATGACTATTGAAGCAGAACAGCAAACAGGCCCTTTAACAGGGAGATTTGCATTGTTGAAGCAGTTGTATTTGCTCTTGTGAGGGAAATAATCAGTGGACAGGGTGGACAATTATGGCACCCACACAATGAATTTGGACTTTACTTTAGCTTACATTATTGAGTTGTGTACACCACCACTACAGCCTTTGGCCTTTCTCACGTCTGACCAACTCAAGTTGTGTATCATTGTGTTCGGGTAGTACTCGTACCGTATTTGTTCGGTGAGAAGTCACGTTACCCGTAAGAAGTACTTGGTGTCCAAAGATGTATGACATAAGTTTCTGCATCAATTAGGGTGATGTAAAATCTAAAAGAGGGGCAATAACATAGAGGATATATATTGACCAGGAAGTTCAGGGACACTGGAGGCAAATTCTAACTTAATTGCAGGTCAGTGGACTACAGTGTAAGCGATTGAGAACAGAAACAAAGTGAGAAACTATTTCTAACTGAAAATAATTGCCAAAGAAGAAATTCAGTCTTTGAAAGCACAGTATTTTTCCTTCTGTGGACCTGAAATCTCCTAGATTTTGGTTAAATTCCTGGTCCGAGTAACCTATGTAAGACGGATGTTTTATCTTATGCCAATAGCGGCCGTTAGTGGATCTCTCTTTTTTCCAGCTCTCCTGTGTTGACGAGCAGAATAAAACTATTTCCGGAAACATCAGCCTGGGAATTTACAATGGAACCGGGGTTTCTAAGGTGCGTAACAAAGTCTAATCAGCCTGACAGTACTGGAATATGGTGGCAATCCATGCTAAACATTCCATTTAAGACTCGGCAATGCAAATCCGTAATGTTTTCAATGGATTAAAAGTGCCCTGGGGCCTGGAATGCCAGCTCCACTGACTCAGCAATGGTACAAAATGGCAGCTTGTTCCAGGAAATAGTTTTATTCTGCTCGTCAACACAGGAGAGCTTGAAAAAGGAGAGTTCCACTATCACGGCCTATTGCCAAGAGTCTGTGCAAAAATATTGGATGTAAATCCCTGTCATCCACTCACTCTTGAAAAAAGTTGTGCATTTTACTTGTTTCAGCAAATTGCCTCAAGAGAAAATCCTGGAGATTACAATGGCATTCAGGTCATTTTCGGTACTCTTGTAAAATACATGCCAAGGAAGGTAAAACCTACAACAGCTGAAGTAGTGAGACCAGGAAGAGGGAAGTCTCTTTTAAATCCTTGTATCCCAAAAGCCCTTTTAACAAGGGGAGGTCATGGTATTTTAAAAAGGCTTGTTATCATAACTGACCAGTGTACACTTTTGAACACAAGGTTCTTTCACCCTCAGCTTTGCAGTCTTTCAAAAGATAAATCATCCATTTTTCCAGAGTTTATAGAAATGCTGATTGTGAGGGCTTCCTCTTCTTTTGAAATCAGTTCAAGTTGGACATAAGGACAAGAAGGGCAAGTTCAGGGTTTAAAAGAGCAAATAAGGAAAAAGCAACAGACTAATAGCATTAGTAAGAGACTGGAAGAATATAAGCTGGCGTTATTTACCAATTTTATTTTCTGATAAAGCAACCAAGCAAAGGGGCTGTCAGGGAATAATCACTGATTCAGCATCGCCTCAGGGCACACTCTGCAAAAAGAGGGTTGCTTGGGGTTTTTGCAAAGGGAATTGCAGTCCGTTATTACAAGTTATCGAAGAAATAAATCAAGAAACATGGCATGACTATTGGTTTGAGTATTGCAGATCACTATTAAGTACTACCAGTAGTATTTGTGCTTTATAAAAGATAAGTCATCAATAAATTATTCTTCTAAGTAGTGAAGAAATCAAGAGGTAAAACAAGATTGATTTAACAAAATAGTGAATAGTCAAGTTCTTCCTTCAAATGAAATTAAGTTCATGTGACTAATCAGTAAAATAATCTGAAATACATAACTTTCTGACACACTAAGGGGCATTTTATGTATTTTTGAGCCCAAAGATGGGAGGTGGGGGGCAAGTCCCCCCCCCCCCCCCAGCTCCGCCGCCCCTGTTAAACATTGTTGGTATTATTTGATAGTTTTCTTGTGAACTCCATCTCCTTTTTCCAGTGTCCATAACAAGGCCAATGACCTGAGACATGTTTGATAGGAAATTAATCCACATCACTGGCCCCTTATCAGAGAGAGTTCCTTTCACGTTTGCAAACCTCTGAAGTGGCATAAAAAGGCACAATAAAACCATATCATTTCCTGGTACTACACATTCTCTTCAATATACAATGTGAAGGGGGCAAAGTGGAACTCACCTAGACATGGCAAGTGATTCTTAAGGACCATTTCACACAAATGAGACATCTTTACAACTTTTATGATTCCAATTCATTGTGTCTGGAACAGGGAGCTCTGGGGTCATGTCATATGCAAGACACAACAAATGATAACTTAGTTACTGAAGTGATTGAAAGCTATTGTGAAATTTATATGCCAAAACACATGGATAGTGCGAGGATATAAAACAATGCTAAGAGTCTAAGACCATCATTATCTTTAGGATGGTACTGTCACTACAGTGCAGATACTGACTCCACTCAAAGAAGGAGTGAAGTGTCTGAAAAATTGTTGAAAATTCAGATGTGTCCTCTGACTCCTCTAAAGCTTTCCTATAGCATATTTTCAACTTTTCAGATTTATTTGACGCTTTTGGTGCATTTGGGTTTACAAAATTATGTCAAAATGCATGGTCTAGATTGGTGTAATATGCCATGACATTTGTGATTTGATGGTTAGATTTCAATCTCACATTTCACAGATAGTCAAAGAGTTGCTCAGCACAAAATCGATCAAATGTGTCACCTTTTGGCACGATATACCCCATGTGTCGATATACCCCATGTGTCGCGTGTATTGACATACAATGTATTTTATAAGTGCCAAATCCAAGTGAGAAAAAAAGTTTCAGCAGCTCTTTTTTCCAGTATTTTTTTCACTCCCCTCTCCTAGCTGTAAATAGCACCTCCCACCCTGAGTCCCTGACAGGCCTGACTGTCATGAACAGGGAACACCTGTTGTGCACACAAATACAAACACAAGCCAATTTCTGTATTTTATCAGAATCCAACGCATGCTAGCCAGGAATGCCATGGCATCACCCCTGAACCCTTAATGCACATAACTGCACAGCAAGATAGCCTCCTTGACTGCAGGGGAACTGCAGGGAATTGCCAGGGCGGGGGGGGGGGGGGGGGGACAAATGCAGGGGATGGGGAGGGTTCATGGGCATTGATGGATTGGGCTCTAGCCGCTTTACATCCTGTATCTATGCACTTTGGTAAGTTTTAAAATAGTGAAAGGGGAACACAGGAATTCAGAGAAGGATGACCAGGCTACAGCTGGAATCGAACCTGGGATAAAGCATTCGGGATCCAGCATTCGCCAGCCCTATGTCCTAACAACTGTCTAAACAGTGTCTATATAATGTCTAACCTTCCCCCAGGGACAGAGTGAGGAATAAAGTTTATTTTAGAGTATCTGCCATCTCGACTAAAAGAGACAAGTACATAATTGGTATTATTCATACAGTGAGCAAGACAAGTTTAAACTTCAGAAGGACCCACCCAGCAAGTTCTAGTAATTCACTGATTAATGGAACAAAATACTTCATATATCGATGAAATTTAATCAATCGACAAAGACATCTACCTATCAAGACATATATTTCTAATAATTATTTTATCTGTGAGATCCCCAAAAATACACCATTAAATACCACTGGATTGCTCACCTCTTAGAGGATGCAATATAATGAAATCATAGGAATTATACCCCTCAGATTGTGGCAGACTAATTAGCACCATTTCACTCCATAAACCCTGCCTAATTGTACCCTTACCTAGCTCCAACCCACAGCACAAGCATGGCATTGCAGGGCATGCACTAGCACCCAGGGACCTCCCCTTTGTATCAAAACCACCCCTTCTGATCATATCATTGATACCAAGGATCATATCAGCAATAAAAGGGGCTGCATTCTGAGGCATTCTATGGCATTCCCATGACTTGTGATATCCAGCAGCATTTTTGCAATAAAAATGTAAATCAATCCAATTCCATGTCATAGTTCAATGTCATTTTCAATGTCATCTTGAACTCCAAAGACATTATATTTGTGACCTGATACTCTCTCATTGACTAACTGCATTCACAACAGGCCCAGGCTGGAGAGTATATGGACCATTACATACCACTCTGAGAATGGGGGAATATCTCACCATTGCTACCATTCCAAAATCCACATATCTCTTAGCACCACACAATGTAATTGAAGGAAATTGAAAGAAATCCAGTGCAATTCAACAAATGCTATGGTAAAGTGCTTTTGAAAAAAGCTAGTTCGAGAATAGGTCTTTTTGAGAAAATGCCACAAGAGCAGTAATTCTTTCATCTGAATGAGTTTTGTAAGTACACATCTAACCACAGACTAGAATGCCACTTATCCAATAGTAATCATTTCTGCCATTTTCTGCCATTTCACAGCCAAACCACAAAGTGAAATGAGAAAGAAACCAAATAATAATAGTAAGCACATACAAGAAAAGGTTTGATAAAATCAGAATTTTAGTTTACCCATGAAAGCATATCTGAACGACTTGGTTTATCTGAGCTCAGATTCAGTTGAAAACTCAAAATTACTAAATATGGAAATTGAATAAATTATAGTCTTTACACACACAAAGAATGGTTCCAAGCCATAATTCCTGTACACAATGATTTGATGGCTTGTGATTGCAGTGACAATTTAATCTGCCAAATTCAATCAAACCACAAAATGATAAAATAAGCCTACCATTGTGAAGGTAAGCTAAGGTTACTAAAAATATTTCCTTATGCTACAATTTGATATTACACTTTTTATGACCATATTAAAGTTAAAAGACTTAAACCACACTGGTTTAAATAATAATTTAATGACATTTAAATGCAGGAAATAGAAATCTGGTCCATAGAAAACTTTGCAAAGTCTACAATTTCTCACAGTACAGTCCAAAGGATATCTCTATTGAGAACCCCTTTTAAATGCAAACCAAGTATTGATTTTAATGTGAAAATGGCTGAGATTCAATTTATCGCTATTTTCTTTGCCATAAATTATCAAAAGAGCTGTATAAAAGCAAAGATCCCCACTGAGATAGCAAATATGGGGCTGACTATTTTAAGCTCCATTCAAGTTGAATCAACGAAATTGAGTCATATTTCAAGATAAACCAAAATCCACCAGATTAAGTGAATAGCCCGACACAGCAAACCCAACCCAAGATTCAATTCCATGTTATCTCTACAAAGTTGGAATGAGATTTTGCAAAGATTCTCAAATTCTTTTCTTTTGTTGTTCTATCAGTCTTACAGCCAGATACAGCATCAAGATCCAGCTCCAAAGAAAAGAAACAATGGAGAAGGTTTTAATAAATTTGATGCCAAAGCCTCCTTCAATAACTGCATTGTGTTCACATAATGGTTTTTGGAATCAGAATATTAGCTATTTACAATGACTACCAATGACAGATAAAAAGACAGAAATATAGATAGGCAAGAGTAGCTGAGTGCAGCCCTCTAAGCCCAGCTCTGGGTACTCATGCAGGTTGATTGATGAGATAAAAGAGAAAGAGAGAGAGAGAGCAAAATCTTAAACATGTTGTACATTTACCCATGTCAGGTTCTTTTAGTGGCCCAGCCCAGACACTGATACAAGGGGATGCCAATTTAACATCACATCCGAACGACATCAAGCTGGATTTTGCTATTAAACCTCCCTGAAAATGTTTTGGGTTCCCCACCAGGGGTTTGAACCCATGCAGGTAAAGACCATCAGCACACCTAGACTACCACTCAGCCACCCAGCTGCAGACAGTTACAAGGGGCCGTCAGTTAAAAATTTCATCCGAACTAGCCAAGGAACATTGATCAATGATGGACTGACCACATTCTATTAGCAAACGAAATGTTTAAGTTTATTCGAAAATACCGCGGAACAAAATTTCTTTTAAGGGGAAGGACAAAAGAACGAGTACTTAGTCAACCATCTGACTATGGTCTTATACCAGAGATCTGACTGCACACCATCCAGGTGATACAGTAGCCAGTGTCACAGGGTTGCAGTGACCTGTGTTTGGGTGGCCTGTTCTATAGCAACCTACAGCTGTAGCAAAAAGCAGATAACATAAAGCTTAGTGTAGGATCATAGGAATTGCGGAGACCTACACTGAGGGTCTGATTACAATCCAAAGTGAAAAAATAAAACCCCAATTCACAGACTTAGTCCACATTCACAGCAAGTAAGTTGGTAAGATATGGCAGAGATTTCCAACTGAATGCCAGGGAATAATAGTCTGGTGGTCTTATTTTCAGTTTGGTCGGCTACTCAGTGGACATTGAATGTGTCTGCAATTCAAAGGCAAGGTCCAGGTGCAGCCCTCAAACTTGGAATTTCAGACATTCAGATTCACTGAAAAGCAGCTCCATCAGCAATATTTATTTAGTATAATTACATGGCAGGAACGAACACTTGAAAAGACTCCACAACTTTAATTTCAGAAAACCTTTGACATTACTAAAAGTAGCTGGTATCTTTCTGAGAGAATCAAATCTGAGACCTCTAGCAGAACACAACAGCATCCCAGCCAACAGACTGACAATGTATTTCACAGCAAAATAGAATACCCGGTACATAATTGAACACATTGAACTTTGTGTACATTCAGACTTTGACAATGAGTTAGACATATTTTATTAGAAATTAATTACTTTTTTAAGTGAAATACTTTTTCAATTAAAGAGTTGGTGGATGTTTTCTGTATCAAAACCAGTAAGCAAACAACAATTCTCAATTTCATGTTTGCATAAAAAGGAAGGAATGACAAAAAGAGATGGCAAAAACTTTGATTGCTTTGAAATCTTGATACAGCAACAAGTTAAGACATCTTAAAAGCAAACTGTAAATACTTCTCTTTCCTATTGTAAACTTGTGCCTGTCAATTGAAAAACTCTTTCTAAGTCTACAATAGGTATCAGGTTTATCCCATGATTATCCTCTGACAGTTAGACACCAGGAATTGCCACCAACAGTTAAGGAGCTTGTCCATCAGACTAGACAATTGAGAAAGACCGAGGAATTTGGCATCGTACACAAAAAGAAACAAACAGTAAAATGAAAATGTCTACTTGTGGTGTAGACATGTGTTAAATTAGAATTTACTTCATGGGAAGGATAAGCATTTAATGCAATAAGATCCATTACCTTGTGACTAAATACTTAAGTGAAGATCAAAATAAAACATCAATATCTGATGACATTTTACTTTAAATATTGACCCAATTCTGAGAATTCCCGGCATCATTCCAACATAATTATATATATGTGATACTATTGATAAACTATGTACTTATTATTTGTCTATCATGTCCCTGTATCTTGAATCAAAGTAACATGAAGTGTTCTTTTTTTTTCCAGACTGTCCTCCTGGGTTTGTCCGGCATCGCAGTTCGTGTTATCGCTTTGTCAACCACACGAACCACTGGATAGATGCAGAGAAGCACTGCCAGTCCCTGCATCCATTTTCTCACCTGGTTGCCATAGAAACTAAGGATGAGGAGGACTTCATCCACCTGTACCGCAGACACAACGCAGGTGGGGATTCCTTCAATTTCCTTGCCCAAGTTGCATTGTTTCTAAAAACAAAACCCTAAAACCACAACCCTAATCTGTGGATGATCTGTGAAAATCTACCCCAACCCTTGTTACTCTTTCAATGTGCCCTACCCACAAGTAACCAGCCCTGTGGCAGATGTCATCTATACCACACAGGTTTATGTGCCTTTTTGCATGCTCCTGTGTGCACAACCCTTTTAATAACAGGATGTTTATCACTGTTTTGTTTTCAAATCACATTAGGTGAACACCATTTGGGTTGCCTGCTTTTGTTTTGACCCTCAGAGTTTCTAAACTCTGCATTCCTTTGGTTCATGTATACTGTTAACATGGCTTAGAATCTAGCAAAAGTGTGTAAGTTTTCATTCCAAGCAAGGTAAGCAGGTGTTTATAAAGAGAAGGCACATTCCAGTAAAAAGTGTGCACATTGCACCCATGACAAAGCAGAAAAATACTTTATTAATATTTTTTCTCAAAACAATTAGGTTTTAGGTTTTTGAGAAGCTGTGGCAGAATGTCACCAAATTTAAACATAAGGCCACTCCAAATTAATTTTATGGATGATCGATTTCTCTCTCTTCAAATTAGACAAAGAAATTTGCATCCTCAAATTAAACAATCGTGCTAAATTAGTATTGATATAAATAATTTAATTGGGGCATCTATACCTGCAGGGACAGGAGTAGTTTTCTGGCTGGCAGTCTAATAAATCATTTCTGCTTTTTTTTTCAGCAAAATGGACCAGCTATTACATGTGGATAGGAGGCAGTGACATGTTTCTTGAAAACTCCTGGGTGTGGGTTGGATCCTACAACCCCCTTGTTTATACAAATTGGTTGCCTGGGCAACCGAGTAATAATGACAATGAACAACATTGCATATACTTCCGCACGGAAGGAAGTGACCATCGGTGGGACGATTGGAACTGTTACGGAGCGAGAATGAACTATGTTTGTGAAATTGTTATGCGAGCCTTGTGAGTTATCAAATTAAGTAAGTTTTAGAAATTTTCAATTCATGGAAAGAGGATTACTGTAGGAATATTCTTATTTTATTCCCAGTTATAAAAGTACTTGAAGGTGTTGTGTCGATACTTCTAGATTGCCCAAATGTTCACTGGGTGGTTATACCACCTTACCATGTGCAGCATTCTTCTAGAGTTCTGTTACAGTGAGGGAAGGGACATCTTAATCCCTGGATTACATTTTACTGTGTCAAACAAAGTTATAGTTATCACACAAATCTTGTTGGCTCAGGATTATTCATAACCATGAGGGTGACAATCCAAATTTGAGATTGCACATATCTCTGAATCAAATTCACCAAGAGTACACTGTAAGACATTGAGGATGTCAGCGCTTGAGACTGGTTACAGTGGATGTAGAAGATGCAGTGGATATTACGTTCAGGAGTACATTATTTAATACCAATGCACAAGGCTGAAAAACCAATCTGCTACAGAAGAATTTTACAACACAGACATTTTTATCAGACGTGTTGACATGTACCGACGAGTAACAATTTGTCAATTTACAAAGAGAAAAGAGCACAAAAGAATATTTAACTACTTTAGTCAGGGAGATAGTCGTACTTAGTTTATCTTGATAAATTGATAATATATGGTGTAGTACCACAATGCACATGTAAACTGAGTATGATGTATCATAGAGTATGTGTGGAATGTGGAAATGTATTAGAAATTTTGATCTAAATGAACAAATAAGTGTGAACTGAATAAAATAAACAAATAAACTCTCAATACATGTATCAGATATTGTATCTCTCAATATATCTCACAAACACAGTTGTCTTACCAACTCTTACAGTACTCATGGTACACCAACAAGTTTAATTCTCACAATCATATTTCGACTCTGTTGTTCCAGATCTAGATAACTCAATTAAGAAGCTTTTCAAATATCTACGACATGACATGATCAACTTTGACAAGCATTATCCACACCATGGATGAGTCCTCTAACTGAAAATTCCTCCAGATTATTGATACATCGTGTCAATATATTTAACCCGGCAGTACCAACAAGAATGGGTTGTCCATTGAAAAATCTGGTTTCCTAAAACAAAATCAGGATGACTGGGAGGGCAGAACCATGAATCTGGGTGCGAGACAGCATAGAAAAGTAACTTAGGACCAATTTCAAATTGAGCACTAAAACTGACGCAGTCTTTCCAATAGCAAGCAATATGAGGCAGTAAGCCCCCAAGGTATTTGCAATTTAACTAATGCAACTAGAAGAAATCTTAACGTAAAAACGCAAAACAAACATGAAAAGTAAAAGAAACTTGCAACTCACCAGCCCTGTTATCAGAATGGATGAGATGAATAAGAGACAGAATAAGACCAATATCGACATTGTCGTCGTCAAAACTCCTTTGGTAAGCCACAAGCAGATGCTTTTCTTGCTCACTCAGGTTGTCGTCTTTGTTGGGAGATTCCTCATCCTCGTCCACCACAGGACTTACTCTGAAAGAAGTGAAGATACATTTGGAAAATTAATAATGTTAGAAATAGGCTTCTAATAGTAGATAGTCATAGAGGTGTATGTCCGATCTATGACTTTCCCTTAAAGCGCAATATGATCCAGTAATGCTGAATGAAGTTTTTAGAAACTGACACAAGTTGCCAAATATGAAGGCCACGAGGCACTCGGGCTTTGACAGACAAATAACAATGGTGAATAATTATAATTTTAATTTAGAAACACTAGTATTTCTCATAAATCAATAAGATGTCCTTTAACAGTTCGATTGTCACTTTTCTTAGAAATGTTGAACAACACTGATAATAAAATTTTGATGTATTTATCAACTCTACCATGAATTACTGTATATTTACTGAACTTTTTATATTCGCAATGCAAGAGGCAAATACGCCACCTGGTGTCATCTAGCCAATACGTATTAGCTTAGGTCAAATAAATTTGAATTAAATAGAACAGGATTTCAACTTACTCATGAGCTTGCAGCAACTCCACAATATCATTGTTGTTGAACTTAGAAGCCCAGTCAGCTGCCTTCCACCCATTGCTTGCTCGGACGTGGATATTTGCTCCCAGGTTCAGCATCTGTTCTACAGCCGCCTGGAATCCCCGTCCAGATGCCAGCATGAGAGGAGTGGCACTTGTCTGCGAATGCTGGTAATCAACTGAAATGATACAATTCTGTGTTGTAATGTACAAGAGTATGAATGGGAGATGATACTTAGTAACTATTTAAAAGGTGGAAAAATAGCATATATGTGTATATGCAAATGCACAGCACGCATATGTGCACGCATATGTGCACCAACAATAAATCAAAATTTGTCATATTCAAGGACGTCAAGGTTTATCCTATTACTAAGTAGTTACATCTTTCATGAAAGCTAAGAATTACATATTTTAATTTGAAAAGGAAAATAAAATGTACACATTTGTATCATATTGAGTATTGTAACGGGTTTTACATTCCTTAGCATTCAGTACATGAAATGTATGAATTCCTCAAGTATAGGACTGAGTCCACCGACTACCTTTTGCGCACTACTTCACTTCATGGAACAGATATTGATGAGCACCATAATCATTAATCACAGCGAAAAGTAAAAGGATTAGAGATTAAATACCTGAGACATTTTCCGTGATGATGAGATGCACAATTTGGTGAAATATATCAGGGTTCCCAGACAACCATGCTTGGCTGAGGAGTTCGTCCATTTCTTTGATCAACCATGGCTCTAGTTCATCTTTCTCTTCACCCAGCTGAAACATCAAGTCAAGACAACTAAATATTTGACATATATTCAATTTTATTTTATTAGTTGTTTATAACAGAAGGGCAGGCCTACATAACATCATGGTAGACTACTGATAGGCCAATTCAGTCTTTGCGGAGATCCGAAATCTCATTCATTTTGGCAACATTCATAAATTTCAACATCTACCCAACTTAAACTTTTTGGCCTGGGCTGATAAATAGCCAGCCAGACAGATCCTTTAGACCAGCTACCTTCCCTTTCAAGTTCAGGATTTCCTGATCTCCAAACAAAAAATGTTATGGAAAATCATGGATTTGTAGTAATTTCGCCTTCACTCAAAACTACTCAAATAAATAATCAAATCTACAATCTGCTGACCATCTGAGGTCCTCCTTAGGATCCTAGATCCCACCCTTCGTTTGTTCGTACAACCAGACACCAACATAAGTGACTTTAAAAAGTCATCAATTACCTCCATCATTTTGGCTTCCAGTTCCAGAATAGTCTCTGAAGAGATGTTAGTATCTGCATTCTCTAAAGCTGTGGCTTTGTCAATTGTTGAGATCGTCTGACTGCACCAGTCTTCTAACTGCTTCACCTTACTATCCTCTAAAAATAATAAAATAAAATACATCTTCATTAAATTATATATTATTACTAGTTTACTGATAACAATGTTGCCAAGTTCAATACGGCTTTTTCATGAGTCAGAAGTGTCTTAAATTAACTGAATTAGTACTTTAAATAAAGAATACTTCCCATCTTTCCTTCTGTGTCAAATTGAGACCTGTGCAATTATCACTTCTAACTTGATTTCTTTTAAAAATTTAAAAATTTCAATTTAAAGGATGTTGCAATAAAAATACCTTGCTGCTTTTCTTTCAGAAATCCATCCATTTTTCGGTTTGAATACCTGGTGCTGCAAGCAAGAATACAGATCATTCAAAAAGATCATTCAAACAGATCATTCAAACAGATCATTCAATCAAATATTTGTCACGATCGAACCATGCATGTTGAATCGTCGATCTACTGAAATTTGCATGAAAAATAAATAGGTCACTTACACTTTCAATATGTCTTCCAGATAGTAATTGGTGACATCAAAAAGTTTTCCAGACACTGCAAAAATTAAGATAACGACCAAATGAGAAATTTGTGAAGAAAACAATCTCATAACCAGTTTCATTTCATCGACCAGAATCATTTCATTGAAATGAGCGAAATATCAGTGAGTGAGTGAGTTTGTGCTTTACGCCCCATCAGCACCGGTGAAGAGCGAAATATCAGAAATGCATACCTTGCACTATAGGACACCCTGTGAAGTAGTTTGCAAACAGATGAATATTGATAGTTGCACTCATCAACACCAATTTCAAGTTGCGATATTTGGCTAAGCTGTCACGCAAGACAACGAGAAGAAAGTCACTGAATCTGTCTCTTTCGTGAATTTCATCCTGTAAAGAGAGACAAAAAAAAAAACAAACATCAAATCAAGAAACCCGACACATTGAAAATTACTTCAACATGCAAGATGATCAAGTATGTAAGTAATCCAACAGTAGTTTCATAATCTTATAAATTGATGATGAATTGCATTTGACCTAATAATGAATAAATTGCATGCTTACCACAATAATGTGAGTGACAGCAGCCAAAGCTGCATCTCCCCCCATCAAAGTCCTCAACAATACTCCATTGGTACAAAATGTAAGCAAGGTCTTTGGAGATGTCCTGTAATCAAAGAAGAATTCAAGTGGTAAATGTCAAACCATAACCAAAGTGTAGTTGCTTTTTCACGTCTTGGCTAATGGAGAGAAATTTGGAAAATTTAATCTATAATATACATCTTACAATTGCACCACTTGAAAATTATTACCTTTAACATGTAAAAGTCTCTTGCAGAAAAGAAACCATCATAGTATTCATAGACCTGTCTTCAAATACAAGCATTGATAGCACAATGCTGACAATCCTGCATGCCGAGAGACTCAATTTTACTTGGTTACAAATTGCACTCCATCTCAGAATTCTTAAGAGAGGATTAATCAACTGACCTGCTCTCCAATCTGATTTGGTATCCCACCGTCTGTCCTATCTTTTCTCCTCTTTCTGCTGCCACTCTCTCCGCAACGCTCAAGGCAGAAATCCTGCGGGGCTGAGTGCAGAATATTCGGCAGGGTTTTCCCAGAGCATGGTGTTCATCCAGGATCATTTGTGGGACCTGACAAAGTTTAGAGATCATAGATCGTCTTAAATACATTTGAATTGTTAAATCTAGCAATTTGCGCAAAAAAAATTGTGGTTGTGTCATTTAAATCCTGAATAGCATTCATTAATTTTATGAAAATGTTAAAAAAGTTTTAGATTTACAAATCTATAATACATGACATCAAACTTCATTGACATCAATGAATAAGCAACCATACAGTGGCATACACTATGTTAACTGAAGGGAAAAGTTCTGCATTTACCTGTGTAGTTTTTCCAGAGCCGGTTTCTCCAGAAATGAGTATGACTTTATTGTCCATAATGGCTTTCACAACCTCCTCTCTTTTCAAATTGACGGGTAACGTCTGACGGAACTGGTTAAGTTCTGAGGGTCCCCTCTGCATGGGTATCTGGGGTACTCCATTGTTCAACCGACCCGTTGTGGCTTTGCTCAATTCTTTGCTCAATCCTGAAACAAAAATGCACTAAATACAATTGCTATTCATGAAATAGCCAACTTAATTTCTACACTCAGTTATGAAATAAATCAGCTCGCATTAAATTTTAATTACAGTGCAATAACTGGACCAAACTGATTTTTAACAAGCGAATAATAATGCTCATGATTTCAAAAGCTTATATACGCATGTATCCATAAGTATCAAGACAGTCACTGTCATCAATTAAACATACCATCATTGTAAGGATTACGTTCAGTCCTCGGCTGCAGATCTTGCCTCTCTTTGTTCGTGACAGGAAAACGATGAAGAAGGCTAGAAATTTGCTGACGAGAGTTTCGTGCCAAAGAAAAGGTGGCCACACTCTGCACTTTACGACTGCTGTCTTTCTTGGTCACTGTCAAATACCTGTTTGCTCCTTTCCTGAAATACCAAGAGATTGACAAGGTCAGCTTTTTATTATAAATTCTGATCAACAATTATACATTTAGTCTGACATGATGCCAACTTAATTTATTTCTTAGACAGTACAATCGCCATGGTATTTAAATTAAAAGAAATTTAGTACATACCCTGCACTTTTGCTGTTCAGCCCCAAAGATGCACACAACTTATGTACATAAGCTCTCTCCAAAGATGTCAATGATGATGGAAATTCTAGTTCTGAAAAAAAAAATTAAGTAATGTAGCATGATTTTAAGAAGAGGACTACTCATTTTGATATCATTCACTGAGAAACAAAAACTTTTCTAATTTAATCTATTCATTATTTGTACTTATTACATGTTTAAATACAGGTCTAACCCTTACCGGACTAAAGGGACATTTATGTGCATTCCCAGCTTACTGCCTATTTGGCCATTTATGTCCCTAAAATCTGCTGTTGTCCCTGATGACGTCACAAGCACAAAATTGTTTTTTTGGGACTGATCAGTCCAGTAAGGGTTAAACTTAGTAATACTATTTCAAGAAGTTATCAATATTATCAGGTGATTCAAATTTCAATATTACATCACAGTTAAAATTGTTCCTTTCTATAGTCATAAGGAGAGTATCTTGAGAGTAAATTGCAATTATTGTAGATGACTGTACTTCTGAGAAGAGCTTCACTCATTGGACCAACAAAGCGAAATTGCAATTAAGTGAAGTATAGCCCTTTGTTCACCTACAGGTACTGGGTGTACTCTTTCTTGCAATTCAACTTTCCATTTCCAATAAAGATGAGATGGATTTTCTGGAGGCTAGACTTCTGAAGCCATGTACTTGGCTTTTGAGATAGAGAGTCAATGGTTCAGCAACACAATTTGAAGACACCAGAGTGACAGATCCAGATGGTAATTTGATAGTATGAAATATTTTTTAATCAACTGGTAGTCATGATGCCTTCAATGGAATACATACCTTTTTGTTCTTCACTCAGTCTAAATCTCTCAATGGCGATGTCAACAGCAATCTTGACCTCCTCCCCCACACAGATGTCGTACTGGTGCTTCCTCCCTCCTCGGCTGCTGCTGTGGTTGCTCTGCACACTTCCCACACTGGAAGGTCGAGGGGACTCGGCTACCGATGGTCGCGACATCATGGCGTTGTTCAGCTGGGCAGATTATAGCCCACTCTGCAATGATACATTATAATTTGATGTGTTAAGTTACTGTTTAATTACTGTTGTCAAATGAAGCTGCGACAAAGTCAAAACGAGAGGCTCAATAAAAGTGGAGTTGACACATCAGGCAATTTTTATTTTCTTGAGTGGCAGAACTACACCCAGAGAATCTACCCAAGACGCATCCGTTAGAAATTCAGCATTTTCATAGATTTACGTCACAAGCGTCTTGGCCAATCAGCGAGCAGGATTCTTCTCCACTTCAAAACTTTACTGGCAGTTTGTGAAGCAACTATTGACTTCCGGGTTCCCAGAGACGTATGAGCTATCATTTTAAAGCTCTCAGAGAGATCTATCTACCCCTGTAAGAATCTCATCTGTATCATTCACGGGAAGGCATGAAACGGCGAAATCGTCCTCATTTGCATAACGTGTGAAGGGCTGTTCATTGGCCAGCTTTAGGGGTGTGTCCGACTTATTCACTGAAGGCTTTGCTGAAGTGCAGAACTATAGATTGTCTCACAACATGCAAACTGGTGTTTGGCCCGATTTCTCCTCATCTACAGGTTACACAGTCACTGGGGCCAAACGGATGGGGCAACTGCAGTTTCCCCATCTTTCAATATGGAGGATGAAAATCAAGGAGTAGGAATTCTGCATCGTTTTCTTATTAAATGCCATTAAATTCTCTCAAAAATAGATGTATATAGGCTATAATCTGTTGTTGTACCATACTGCAGTGCAAGATGTGGTTTATTTCTTGTAAATTTCTTTAAATCGAAGGGTTGTGGAATCGGCGGGATGGGGAAACTCTGTTTGCCAACTTTGAAAAGATGGGGAAACTTATTTCATGAGATGGGGCAACTGAGAAATTAATTGATTAACTTTGCTTGTTTCTTGAGTAGTAGAGTTGATAAGATTGCCTTAGAGATGTTAGAAGTAACCAAAAACTGTCAAATAATAACTTTGCATCTAATATATATATTTGACCCATCATGGATCCGCTTAATTTATGCGCACTGCACTTGCTTGATAAAAACTAAATTAGCATCTTATGCTATCAAATGTGTGTGTCCTGAACCAACTGTTATCAGATAATATGGGTAAAATAATTGATAGCTGATTTTGAGGGGTCACTGCATTAGAATTATTTATTGAATAAATAATAATAATTCGAAATTCATAAACTCAGTATATATACTTCCCATCTAAATTCCATTTTCTGGGTGGATGGTTGGATGATTGGGGCTTTACATCTTGTATGTATTTATGTAGGGAGACCGAGGTAAGTTGTGCCATTTTCTGCTTCAGGGTGAAAGCCAAGCTTAATCATGTAATCTGAATTTATGAAAATCAGATGTCAAAATATAACACCTTCACCAGAATTGAGGCAGTTTCAGGGCAACCAGACCATTGGGAAGATCATGGTAGGCATTTGTAAAAATTAGGTCAATTTGCACAACCTGCATGCCCCTGTGCTGGGGGAAGTTGTTCCAATTAATGGGGTGAGTTGTTTCACTTAATTTATACCAAAAAAGTGTGACTTTCACCAGTTTCTTCACATTGGGCATCCTATTTCATATCATATGCAGAACTCACCCCAATCCAAATGGCACAACTTACCCAAAGTTGATTTTCAGGAGAAAACTGGTTGTCAAAAGTAAACCAACAATGCAAGATTAAATATAACAACATGGAAGCTAGATATACCTTCTCTTTTTAATATTGCATCTGTTATCTGTTATTAATATATTCTTGAGAGTCGGATGTAAAAGCCTACACAGGCTTGTGTTATCCTGTTTGTTGTTTACCGACCAAAAATAAAGATTTTTTTTACTTTTGACTTTGACTTTCACTAACTCAATCCCATCGCAGGGACACCATCATGTTACCAAGACTAAGTGACTGAGAATAAGCCTGGATTCAAACCCTGGACCCAGCAGTTGGCAGCCCAGCACACAAAATAAAACTTATATTTAGACTATTTCAAAGCTTTGTCTGCTTCAAAAGATAGTATGCAACTATGAACTTTTGAATTTATTAAAGCCATCAAAAAAATTTAAACAGAGGTATACCAAACAAAAAATTGAGTTATTTTTTTTAAGTTCCTGCATTATTTTTCGTGATGATACAGCACACCAGTGTCCTGTAGAAAGCTAACATTTGGGGAAAGTAGCATCAAATTAATCTCAGCTTGCTTCAGTTTCCCCATCTTTCTGATCATTCTGATATGAGTTTCCCCATCCCCGGGAATGAGTTTCCCCATCCCGCCGAAATTGAAACCTGCTTATTTAGATGTAAAAGACTTTTTTCCAGTCAGTTCAGGACACTGGTCGAATTTTTATAGTAAACAGAACATTCCCATTCACTTTCCCATCATTATTATGTCTGGAAATACTTAAATCAACGTGATTCATCTCAGCTGGATTTGCATCCGCCATATTGAAAGATGGGGAAACTGCAGTTGCCCCATCCGTTTGGCCCCAGTGACAGTAGAAATACACATACTCACGGGTAGATTAGCGGAGCTGGGGGGCACTGGGGGCACATGCCACCCCTCTCCCCCACTTTTGGCCCAAAAGTACATAAAATGCCCCTTTTCCTCCTTGAAATTACCATAGACGTGGTGCCCTGGAGCCCCCCCACTTTTCGAAGCGTTCCGCCACCTCTGGTAACATCCCGGGGGTAATATGCCCCCCCCCCCCGCGTCCCCCCTGCACAACCGTAGGTCCCGTTGTGCCACTGGATTTGACCAGGACATTAAGTCAGCTGAAGCACTCCTGGCAATGACACAATAATGTAACAGTGATCAGATTTACTGAACCAGCCCCCCCCCCCCCCATGCCTGGCCTCAGGTCCAGCAGTGAGTAGCTGGTACTTCAAATTCAGAATTATTCTGTTAGCTACTCACTGAGTAGAGTTTTTTACTCAGCTCATTCAAGTCATTGGCTGAACTGTCATTGATCTGTTGCATGAAACAGAGAAGATCAATCTGTAATTGACACTGTCATTGGCCTGTAAGCATACCATCATTCCGATTGTTTCACACAAAAACATCATTTTTGCAAAATCGTCTGATCTTCAGAATTCTTTCAATGCGCAGACGCAGACTGATGGTTGAGTTGAATGACAGCACTCATGAGAGTGATGAGTAGTGCTCGATTACGTCCACGAAAATTAAAGTTAATTAATTTATTCATTTTCAGTTGGTATAACACATGAAGATCAAGTTCTTTTGAATTTTCATAATAAGGTATGAATTCTGCATATTCTCAGTGAGTTTTACATGTCAACTTCATGTCAGTAGATAAGGAATGAGCAGAATAAATCTCCTCAAAAGGTGTCGCATCCATCGCTTTCCCTGTGATGACGCCGCGTGTCGTTCCTGGAGAAGAGTTGACAGAAACAGCTGCTGTGATATTTTTACGGATTTTAGGCAAAATAAGGCATCATGAACACTTTCCTGTCCAGGGCAAATACCATATTTGCCTTCACACTTAGTGTTATGGCTGCATTGACATTTGGTTGCTTCCTAACTACAGCATTCAAAGATCACAAAGCTCCAATCAACATAGGAACTGCTAAAGCAATAGTGTAAGCCGGCTCCTGTGTATTGTGATGTGTATTCACCTGTATTCTGCTATTTATTGTGATGACGTGTATTTTAATAATGTGAAGCAACCTCTAGCCAGTGAAAATATAGATTACCTGTACCATGGTAAAGTTGTTTTCATGATTAATAATTATTCATCATGTAACCATGTTTATTAATTTTAAACATTATTGACTTATTGATTTAATTTACAAATCATATTCATAATTTAGTAGTAGATGGTGCAGTACTAGGTTTATCGTGTTCAAGCTTAAGGTCTTAATTTCACATATATATTGATGTATTGACTTATATATATATAGCTACACATGTCGCCAGTGGTTTTACTTTATTTGGGGGAAGCACCTGATTACAAAATTGCTAATTTCCAATTTTAATCTTCTTCCAGAAAAAATGTTCCAGACTACAGTGCCTCAAGAGAAAAGAATGACTTGGGATTCATAACATTTGATTTGCAAGCTGGTATCCTTTTGAAAAATATAATTGGGAGAGGCTATTTTAAATCAGACACTTGTGACACAGGTGTGTTGTATGATCCATAATTCCATATTGATTGTCACAAAACTTAGACTGAGTCTGAATGATGCACTTTTAATGCAGAAGCTGGGGCTTTAGTTCATCAATTTATAAAAAGTTTATATTATCAATTTATTTCCTTGACTGTTGAAATATCTGACAAATATTTTCAACTGGAATGTTAAAGAACTTTTCCTGTATTTGACAGCTGAATACAAAACACGAAGCAATGTAAGTATGCATTAATTGTTATTATGAAACATGAAATTAGAAATTTATAATTAAATGAGTCATAATATTTTATGAATAAAAAGAAACCTTTCGTATAGAACTAATTTTGCCATTTTGAAGGTGGCTTAGAACTGTTGAAGATTTTTTTTAATCCTTCAGGTCAAATGTTATCTCATATATTATGAGTTAATGGCATTGGACTACCACGAAATAACTTAAATATAGAAATGCATTTTAAAAAAGACTTTCAACAAGTGTGATTGATAATAATGTGTCAATAAATTTATTTTCGAAAGCATTGTATCAATAAGCCTGCTCTAATGCTATGACAGTGAGATTATAATAAAAATATAATTTTATAGATTATGTAAAATGTAAAATCCAAAGTGTCTTTAAAGTGTACATAAAATAAAATAAAAAATTATAATTTTTCTCTCGCAGATTATAAATCAAGTTGTTCTGTGGGACAAAATCATAGAGCGAGGAGACAATGCCAAGCTTGATTACAGAAGTATGAATACCAAATATTACTTCTGGGATGATGGAAACGGATTGAAGTAAGTATAAATTTTTCATATTTTAAATATAAAGTTTGTCTGATGATGAAAAAAATTCCTGCCAACCTGTCAAATTTATTTATCAGATTTATTGGCACCATTTATTAAATGCGCAGGCCTTTTCCTTTGCTGTCCATGAAATTTCTTAATTAGTGTTCCATCTAGGCCATTTCAGCATGCTGATGATGCCCAAAAGAAATTTGTTTTTAATTAGAAATTTTTTTTTTTCTAAATGTTTTGGATTTTTATTTTTATTTTTTAAAGTGCCCTAATTTCTAGAAAATTGTATGCCCGAATCAAATCTTAGCTGGAAAACTGTTCATCGAATCTTTTTTTGTCACAATTGTATGGTTAATGATTACTCCTGAGACTAATTGATCTGTACTTTATTTTTTCAGGGGAAATGAAAATGTCACTCTCAGCCTGTCTTGGAATGTGATCCCAAATGCTGGTACATTACCCAAAGTTCAAGGAGTAGGATTTCATACTTTTAAGTTTCCTAATGAATATGCAACTACAAGATTTTAATTTAATTAATTTGTTCTAGAATTGACATTTCTATTTCCTTTGTGTGGGCAGTGGGAGGGGGGGGGTGGGTTAAATTCTTTGACAGCTCAACTTGTTCATTACATTTATTTGTAAAACGTGTAAACTTGAAGTTTTAAGATTTATCCAGCACTGTTTTGAAGCCACCGAAATATATATTACTCTTTTAAATATTATCCGTTATAATATTACCACCAACTGCAATCAGAGTCAAATGCAAATCAAGCTGTGCTTGTGTGGGTTTAAGGAAGTATTGAGTGCTACAATTTTCTATTTGACAACAGGATTATCTTTTTCAATCATTTAGTCATTTTTGTCTGCATTGTGTGAAAGAGAGAGAATGAAAAGGAGAGGTAAAAGTGAAAGTTGGCACCTATTTTGATTTTTGACTGAAGATTTCCTGAATAAATTTTATTTTATTTCCAAACTTCATGAGTTTGTTTTGTATAATCATGATAACAGTGAAATTTAAAGCTGAAAAATTTATGAATGATTGTAAGTAGCTTATTCCTGACCTTTGGAGTAATCAGTTGAGATTTTGCAGTTCTGTTAAAAGATGTTAAATGCGGTTTGGAGGTTTTCCTTCCAGTACCCTGTGATTCTCATCAAAACGGAATTTTCTTTTGGTTTCTATGATGCGAGAATGGAGTGCATGTTTGAAAAGTTTATCAGAACTCCCATTACATTCATCTCATTTTCATCCATTTCACCTTGGTCAGCCCTCACAAAACTCTGTGGGTTCGATGGCCTCCAATTTATTATATTCTTTGTAACTGTTGGTTGGAAAAATAAAGACCATGTCATTCACCAAAAAAAAAAAAATCTCGGACATCTACAGGGCACAGGTGATCAAGATTTAAAAAGAATAAATATCCTGATGCAGTCAAAATTATGCCTCCATGAAATTTACTAATTGACTATCATACAATAAAGTACAAAATGCTTTAGAAAACAGTTTTATTGATAGCATAATATTTTCATGTACTTCATTTGTACATGTGACAGTTATGTTAACAGACATCTTATGCCTAAACTATAGCTTAAAATATAACCTACCTCATACAAAATTTGTACTCTGACACATTATGTTACAAATGTCAAAAAGACAGTACTTATCCAAATTCAGGCACCACCTAAGCTCACCTAACCTGCTAACTTGTCCATTCAATGGCATGACAATTTTATACTTCTGCAACTTAGTAACTGTTGATGGACTGAAACTGAAACATGCTGGCTGACACAGTGTGATCCAAAAACCTAAGACCTTGTTTAGTACATTGATAACAAATTACAATTGGTAAAGTTTTAATAAACTTGCTCAAGGTCATGACTCGACATAAATGCAATAGCTCTTGCGATTCAGTAAGAACAGGCAGCTTGGTTTACATGAATAACAAACTGGCCAACATTCATTGCAAAAAACATCAAAAGACTGTAAAAGCCTTTCAAAGAAACAATATTTATCAATTTTTGTGACCATACACATTGGCACTTCAGAACAGACTGGGTACAGATAAGCCTCTGTACATCTTCCACAAGACCATGATTATAAAATATACATCATAACTGATTCATGAGCTACAAGCAAACCTTCAAATTAATTTTTGTCATTTAATAACAAAATTCTTTCAAATGAACAAATAACGATCAATGGTTATATCACAGATTAGCACTGTTTGGAATGGGCTAAATTCAGTAAATCATTTTAATTACAGTGCATTTTTGGCTTGATGACAGCCGAGTAGGTTCCAGTGATTTTGCAGTAATGCGAATCTCAGTGACCAGTGCGATAAAACTGCAGGAGATGACCATGGAGTTGAGTGTTTCTACACATATAATATTCCAGGCTAATTTATAATAGGAGATATGTGCACAAGGTTAAGCAAGTAAGATAAAAATAATTAGAGTCTAGGCCTAACTACAATGGACGGTCATAAAGAAATAATTGATTAGGCCTACATTGAAATCAACCACTGTAGATCATACAATTACAGCGCAATTAAGTTAAATGCCTATCTTCAACATTGTTTAATACATACTGCAACCACATTGATGTCTCAAGTTCACAAAAGAACGCTTAACTTGAGACATTAACCTGAATCATATCTAAAAATGCCTTTCAAATTCTGCAAATGTTATTCTAGATTGCACACACTGCCACACAGCAGGCCTACACTGCATTACTCATTCATTCATCAGGTAAATGTAATTTTATGAACAACTGATAGTGCTCACTCCGCTTGTGTTGAGGTTAAATAGAAATCTCATCTGTCACCATGTGACATGTACAAATTGATCTCTGAACATTATGTTTGAAGTTCATTGAACAAGTACAAATACCTTAACATCAATACGAACAATACAGAACCAGGATGTAATAAGTAATGCAATAGTATGCAATGCATGATATTGCATATCGAAAACTCAACTATATTTCTGACTGTAAAATACTGAACTAATGCAGTACAATGTACAAAGTTACACAAAATCAAATTCTTATAAAAAGAGAAATACCCTAAAAAGGCACTTGATAATGTTGATTTGGAAGACACCTTTTGGCACAGGTTAACTAGTACAATATTCACAAATAAAATTTTAAAAATAAAAGATACTTCATTCAACAGCAATTTGGTTATTAATTAAATAATTTGTAAGCTAAAATTCCCGTTGATCTGATAGCTCTTTTACCAAACATGTGACTAAGTTTAACAATTGTTTTTAAATGAAGATGATTCAAGATCAAGGAGGAGCAGTACAATGCGTTGTGATGACATCTGGATCTAAAAATAGCAATAGAGCTACAGTGGAATATCCTAGAATTAAAAAGAGAATTTTCAGAAGTCTATGAGGGTATCTTCTGCTTGAATTAAACTCATGGGGTAAAATTTCGAAAAACACGATATAAACAAACGTCCCACAAGCTAAACCCTGGAGACAACCGTCAATGAGTTTTGATAACGGAGAGCTTGTCTCAAAGTCAGTCACAGCTATACCAATGCCAATACCTAGAGGAGATGTGATGGAAAATGCCAAATTGGCTTCAACTATACTCTTGGTAGAAATCTTGCTCTGCACAAGATTTAGACCCAAACTGAACGCCAAGATGCACTTGTGTAATAACAATGCCACAAATATCTTGATGACTTGAGCGGCACTGGCTTGTAAGCCGACGGCCAGTCCTTCGAATATGGAATGCAAGGAGAGGGCGAGTAAGAGAATGAGCGCTCTCAGAGGAGAATGGTTATTGTCCTCTTCCTCCTCCTCTTCATCTTCTGCGAGAGGTGGAATGGGGTTAATTCCTTCGCCAGAAACTTCCGAGACGGACGTACTGAACTCCCCGCCATTGATTGCTATTTGATGATTGCGCTGGCGTACTCTCCGTACCGTACCATGGTCATGATGGTCAGAAGACCCGAGGAGAGACTCAGTTTCTCCCGTATTCGCACTCTGATGAGAATGCTTCCAAGTCACAACAAGTTGTTCAACTAATAAAATCATGAACAAACCAAAGGACATAACAAACTCCGCAATTGGATATGATGAGAAGACCTCGAAACGATCTAGGGAACTCCTGATTTTTTCCTGGACTTCAGGAAACAAGTCCAACAAACATGTTGCAAGGAAGACGCCTGCAGCAAAGCAACTGAGCAGACTGATGCCACTCTGAAAAGAAATCCATCAAAATCACTGAAAATATTGAAATAAGGATAAAATAGACAAAGTTGCTCTACATTAGGCATGTTTCAAAATAACTTGATACCTACAGAAGGGGTGTATAGATCTACTACCGGTAATTGCCGATGTGGGGGGACGGGAGGGCTAAAATGCAGCGTATATGAGTTGAAATATGCTGCTTTTTCTCATTATCCCATGGGGGATGCCACCACCTCTGGCCCAGCCGCTAAATACACCACTGATTTTCAGTGTTGAACAAATTCACTTTGTTTGAATTTCCAGCATAAGACTTTTAAAAGTTTGTTCCTTTTGCTTATTAAAGCGAAAGTGACTAAAACCATCATGCATTGCAAAATGTTTGCTAAAACCTAACTAATATAGGTGTAGGTGTACTTACTTATATCCAAAAAAGTCCATAATTACAATAAATTTACTATTATTTACGAAAATTTAAAATTAGGCCTATACCCTACCTTGTATCTCCTCCTTGTCGCCCGTGATGCATGATGCTTATTTACAAGTTTTGCTACTCTCAGCGGAAGCAGTGAAAAGATGAATGTGAGAACGAAGAGTCCCAGCAGAACTAACACTTTGGTAACTGTCAGATTTAGCATGTTGGTAGTTTGGCAGCCAGGCTTATCTGAAAGAGAGTTTGTCATTGTTACATCCATGTATGTACATTGGAGGATTACAAATCATTATCAGAGACAAATTATAAAGATCGCCAATATATTGGTGACAATGACGATAATCACACAATTAAAGTTTAAACTATGATAAAATAACCTTGAATTGGCAATCACAATAAGCCAACTACAGCATGACATATTACCAATTACATCTGTAGCGCGTTATTATTTGTCAAAATACAATATCAATTGATCATAACTACTCAAGTTAAGGCTTCAAAAGATATTCCTCAGAACATGTATGTCATACCTTTGTTAATGTGTACCATGTGACATCCACATGTAAATGAGTCAAAAATTTGCTATTGTCACAATTTCTCATGATATATCAGAATAGATGCCCTTTATATATTGATAGATGGGACAGAGCCACCATCTCATTACGCGTGACTACCTTCTCCTTCTTCTAAAATTATTATCCGCCTCTTGTTAAAAATTTTTTTAAAATTCCCAAAGAAAAAAAGAACAATTTTGAAAAAGAAAAATTGTTAAAAAAAATTTCCCCCCAAAAAAAAATCAGGAAAATTTTTTTTTTTTCCAAAAAAAAGAAAAATGCTGGGGGAAAAAAACAAATAAAAAAAAAAGAAGATTTTTCCCCAAAAAAAAAATTTCGAAAAAAAAGAATTCCCCCCCCCAAAAAAATAATAATAATTAAATTGCTCTAAAAAAAAAATTTCCAAACAAATTTTTTTTTTTAAAAACAATTATTTTCCAAATTTATAAAGTTACATTTTCCCTCAAAACTTTTTTTAAACATTTTCTTTTAGAATAGGCCTATTGCCTTTCCACCCTATTTCTCTTTGTCCCAATTTTTTTTCTCCAAACTTTTTCCAAACCTGAATACAAAAATGAATTTCGAGAAATAATTTACAGCTAAGGTCAATACTTAAAGTTCATCACTTATTAATTGTATTCATTTAATGGGAAATTCTACTTAATATTATAGTACAAGGCCAACCATTTTAGTAGTAGGCTACAAGGCCAAATGGTATTTCAAGGAAATGATTGGATATACGTACTATCAATGAGCACACGATTTTTAATGAACTGCAACTGCTAAGAAGTCAAATACACAACTTCATATAGGCTACAAGGCCAGTCTCACAGTCACACTCAGTCAGGGACTGCACTCAGTGCACTGCATGTGATTGTGACTGTACTCAGAGTCCGCGAAAAGTGCCGGTTTGCCGGTCAAAACCGGCAAAAATCGCGTGTGACCGGCAAAGATAGAGTGGTTACCTGCCCAAATGTCCGATGGTTTTGCTGGAGAGTCAATGAGCAGATTCAGCAATCAATGCAATTGGTGCTGGCCTTTGAAATTGCCAGTGCAATTAACAAACATCAATGACTCAAATTGGTGTCAGATGGATTGCAATTAAACAAAAGAAGAGTCAGTGGTTCGGCAAATTGCAATTAGCAAAAGGCCTATTCAGCATGCAGCCTCCTATGTACAAGATTTGAGGCCCTGCAAGGTTACAACAGTAAAGTGTGTATTATAGCAGGGGTTCTGGCGGGTTTTCTGCAGTAATGCAAAGTGATTTATGCATACCACAAAATGATAGACAGCTTAGGACCAATACCAATGAACCTAGAAATAAATGTGAAATAATCAATATCAAATAGACCCTACCTTTTTCAATTATAGCAATATAATTATATTCAGTACAAAATGTTTGAAATTGTGTAGGCTTATGAATATACAGGTTTAAGACTTTTCAGTTGCTTGACAGCAATGAGTTAATAGGCTCTATTTCATTGGAGACGTTTTGAGTAACTTTAAATTAAAGTTATATTTCTGAAGGCACACAAAATAGGAATACCTGTTGAAATCAATTAAATTGTAATTTCGGGCAGACAGGATATTATTCGGGCAGCCAGGGTTTCATTCGGGCAGGTAACATTCAAGATCTACCTGCCCGAATGTCCTGCATGACAAAAGCACTTTTCGCGGACTCTGACTGTACTCCAGTAGTATACCCGGGAGTATACCATTAAATACTTCACTTGGTCTTTAGTCTCAGAGCTCCAAGCTCAATTACTGATTACACTCATCCTCACCTGGTTCATCAGCTGAATTGCTTCATTGCTAAAAATCAAACAGTTGACTATCCCGCTAAGCCTCGAAAATCGTGCAAACACCTTGAAATTACTCATCGCTCTCAACTTATGATGAAAACAAAAACAACACCCATTATCGCACCTTTGCTATATTCCGCCAGGTGCCCGTCCAGTCTTCTGTAGCCATCTGGTGGCGGATAGTAAAGTAAAAAAATCTTGGTAAGATGTAAGGCCCTGGAAGGACACAGAAGGAGTGGCATCGCAAAAATAATAGAGTATTACGAGGAACATGGGACCAGGCCTCCAGTGGACAAGGATGAACTTTGCTCTGCGATTCTCAACGGCAACTGCTACGTAGGGTCTAAAGCACATGGGCTTAGACCCATTGAAATTCCACAAGATGGCCGTTCCCAGATTAACAAACTCTGTAGCTTGCTATGCCACAAATTAGCCAGGGAGCGCGACTACTTGTTGCAGAAGCTAGTTTTGGACAACCAGGAAGAATGACATTAGCGGCGAGACCTATACTACACCCGGGTAGCCCGAGCAGCCCAGGAGGGGTTAGGTTGTCGCTAAGGAGGGTATAAAACCCCCAGCCCGGAAACGCCACAAACGACATAATCAATTTTAGCCTTCCTATATTAATTGCCTGCCACGCTTTTAAAAGATATAGCACAGCCGTAGTATTTTAGCTCTTAGATTGTAGTTCTTAGTTCAAAAGTTTTTAGTCCTTGTTTTTAACCTGGTGCCATTTTCCGGCCTCATGGAGTGCTCTTAGCGGATTTTATAAACTTTTAACTACTGAACATGAATTTTACTCCTCAAAGGATTTTACATTAGTTTTTATCCTTAATCGGAGGTTCGCCTGATAAACAGGCGGAATATAAACAAGAAGAAGAAGAAGAAGGTTGCAAAGCAGCAAACCTTCAGCCAACAACTTCGCAACTGCAAATGTTCCATGGGGAGCACAGGTGATAGCATGATAGAAATGGAATGGTCTCATTTTGACAGTGTTGTGATAATGGTTTGTTCAATAGAGGGCAGCAATGTCAGAGGTTGCCCATAGCAACCAGACATGACGTCACCTGGTTACCACAAGACAGTTAAAATATAAATAGCTAAATGGCAGCATCTTGTTTGTTCTACTTATAATCATAACATGGTGTCAGGTTAAATATCCTGCTGTTATTGTGATTGTCAAGTTTCTGTGATGGATACAATTGAGAAGCCTAGACCCCTGAGCCTGGACGGAAATTTGAGCGAGAATTGGCGTCGATTTTACCAGGCCTGGCAGGTTTACTATTCCTTGAAGACTCATGGCCAATCGGTGGATGACCAGTACAAAACTTCCCTGTTTCTACATGTCGTTGGTGAGGATGCTGCAGAGTTGTACCATGCCTTTTCCTGGAATTCTGAAGGAGATGAGTGGAAACTTGACGTAGTCATAGAAAAATACAAGCTTTACTGCGCTGATAGAGACAGTGACGCCATGCACGTGCAGCGATTCTTTAACTGCAGACAGAGCCCCGACCAATCTACTGATGGTTACATTGTTGAAGTGAAGGCACTGGCGAAGAAATGCCCATTTGAGCCGATCTCAGACAAAATGGTGAAGTTCCGACTCATGTGTGGCATTCATAGTGAGTCGCTCAGGGAACGGCTCTTTCGTGAGAAGAACGATGTGACCCTCGATAAGATTATACAGATATGTCGAGTAGCCGAGGCTGCTTCCAAGCAAGCAAGAGAGCTAAAGGAATCTGATCCTCTCAATGTCCACAGTCTGCGCCTGGGAAACAACTCTCCAAAACGACGTGACAATGCAGCCACTCCTAAGTCCACTAATGGTCAAGACAGACGCAACTGTTCGTATTGTGGATATCAGCACAACCCCGGTAGATGCCCTGCTTTTGGCAAAACATGTCATCGATGCAATGGTGCGAATCATTTTTCTAGGATGTGCCCGAGGCGATCCCGTACAGTCCGCCTTGTTAACTGTGATGAATCTGAGGATGTGGATGATCCTGATCCTGCTACCTTCTTTGTGGCTGCTGTTTCAACCGACAATGCCTGTACTATGGACACATGGAAGGTTGCCTTGTATTTCAAAGACACACCTTTAACAGTGAAACTGGACACTGCTGCCGACGTCAATGTAATGAGCGAACATGACTATAAAATGGTTGCCAAGTCACCTCTTCAGGAACACTCCAAAGTCCGATTAACAGCGTATGGTGGAAGTCATATTCCCCTTCTTGGTCAATCTTCGCTTGATGTCACCGTTTCAGGGAGGACTTATTCTACAATGTGGTATGTCACAACTGCTAAAGTCCTGCCCTTGCTTGGTGGAGTTGACTGTGCCAGACTTGGCCTTGTGACACGAGCTTTCGCTATGGAATCTACAGCGCCAAGTGAACCTCATGGCTTGCGGCAACGTCTTCTGACTGAATTCAACGAGGTTTTTGAAGGTCTTGGGTGTCTTCCTGGCGCTTATAAAGTAAGACTTGACCCTACTGTTGACTCAGTTATTGAGCCCTGCAGACGTATACCTTTTGCTTTACACAATCGTGTGAAAGCTGAGCTGGACCGCATGGAGCAACTTGAAGTTATTGCTAAAGTGACTGAGCCCACTGATTGGGTTAGTGGTATGGTAGTTGCAACGAAGAAGAATGGTGAACTCCGGCTGTGCATCGATCCAAGAAATTTGAACAAAGCTGTCAAAAGAGAACATTTTCCCCAAATTACTCGCGAGGAGTTAATGGCCAAATTTGCTGGAAAGAGAATATTCAGTAAATTGGATGCTCGACATGGTTTTTGGCAGGTTAAACTTGACTACTCCTCGTCATTGCTATGCACTATTGCAACTCCCTTCGGTCGATATCGCTTCAAGCGTTTGCCTTTTGGTATCAAGTCAGCTCCAGAAGTTTTTGACAGAATAGTGAAATCTATCTTTGAGAATATGCCCGATGTTCACACTACCATGGACGATATTGTTGTTGCTAGTGCTGACTTAGTGAGTCATGAGAAGACACTCCGAGAGGTGTTACAAAGATGCAAAGACACAGGTCTAACTCTTGGCCTCAACAAATGTCAGTTTGGGGTTGAGAAACTTGTGTTTATTGGCGAGTTAATAACAAGTTCAGGAGTGAAACCGGACCCTGAAAAGGTCAAGGCCATTCAGGCCATGGAGCGGCCAAAAGATGTGAAAGCAGTTGAGAGATTCCTTGGAATGGTCAATTATTTGGCACGTTTTATCCCTGACATGTCCACTAAGGCATCCCCTTTGAATCAGTTGCGTGACAAAAGAATCGAATGGATGTGGTCCCCTGCCCAGGAACAAGCTTGGCAGGAATTAAAGAAGATAATTGTCTCAGCACCTGTTCTGCAGTTCTTCGATCCAAAACGACCTGTCAAGATATCAAGTGATGCTTCGCAATCAGGCCTCGGAGCAGTGTTGATGCAGTTGCATGGTGATACCTGGAGAGTAGTGGCATATGCTTCCCGGTCAATGACAGATGCTGAAACCCGTTATGCACAAATTGAGAAAGAAGCGTTGGCCATGACATATGCGTGTGAAAGGTTTGATCAGTATGTTTATGGAAGCAAATTCCAGGTCGAAACTGATCATAAGCCTTTAGTGACAATTTTCAAAAAAGCTCTCAATGATTGTCCAGCAAGGCTTCAGAGATTCCGCCTACGTCTTCTGAAATACGACTTTGTGCTGACATTTACACCTGGTAACAAAATGTATGTTGCTGATACACTGTCCAGATGTATTCCAAACGGTGGTGAGTGTCCTGTCAGCGAAACAGAGGAGGAAATGGAAGCCGTCGTAGCAAGTGTTGTTGCTTCACTCCAGGTGGAAAAAGGTCGTCTTGTCGAGATACAGAAGGCAACTGAGCTGGATAGCGATCTCCAACAGCTTAGTGAAACCATCTTGAAAGGTTGGCCGGCTGTCAAAGGCCATTGTCCATCAGTTGTCCGACCATATTGGAATCACCGTGATGCGCTCGTGATACAAGAAGGTGTGATTTTCAAGGGCAACCGCATTGTTATTCCACGACAACTGCGTTCTTCCATGCTGAAAAAGATTCATGTTGGACATCTTGGAAGAGAGAAATGCAAACGTAGAGCACGGCAAGTATTATTCTGGCCCAACATGAACCAGGATATCGAGAACATGGTTGATACCTGTGATGTTTGCCTGACTCATCGTCCAATGCAACCTTCTGAACCATTGTTGTCCCATCCTGTTGAAGATTGTAAAGCTCCATGGGACAAAGTAGCAACAGATTTAATGCAATTAGGTCAACGATTATTTCTCATTGCTGTGGACTACTACTCAAACTATCCAGAAGTAGCTGAGATTTCTGCAGCTTCCAGCAAACATGTTGTACAAGCATTAAAAGGTATTTTTGCTAGGCATGGCATTCCTAACATTTTGATGAGTGACAACGGCTCGTGCTTTGTCAGCCAGGAATTCTCTGCCTTCACCAAATCTTGGGATTTCAAGCACATCACTTCGAGTCCACGATTTCCGAAGTCTAATGGTATGGCCGAATCTGGTGTGAAGGTGGTTAAGACCTTGCTCAAGAAGGCCTGGGATAGTCGGGAAGATCCTTTCATGGCTCTAATGATTTTCCGCAGCTCTCCGCTGGAATGTGGTAAATCGCCTAGTGAGTTACTCATGGGTCGTTTAATCCGGACCAATTTGCCCTTCATTGCAGTGGAATCTGCGGATTCCTCAATAGAATGGAAAATAAAGTCACAAAGACAACAAGCCAGATATCATAATGCTAACGCAAGACCGCTGCCCGAGCTCCGCCCAGGAGATGTTGTCCGTATCCGGACCCCGGACCAGAAAAATTGGGCTGAAAAAGGAAGAGTACTTCAGTTGGTAGCTCCCAGATCGTATCGTGTTCAATCTGAGGATGGCTGTATATACCGCAGGAACCGCAAACATCTATTGCTCGATAAATCTACTACACCTCCGTTGAAAGTGAAAGAAATGGATGATATTGAAGACTCAGATGAAGATGAAGATAATGAGGAAATTGTGCAGGTCAATGAGGGTGATGCTGAACAAAGCGAACCGCTGCGACGTTCTGCCAGAATAACAAGAAGACCTGTCAGATTAATTGAAACTATGTAACTCAGATTAATTGAAATGTAACATCATGTATAGCCATACTGTTCAATACTTCAAATACCTAATATTTATTTTGAATGATGATTGTCATATTTGTATCATAATTTTATTGAATAAGTTTTTTTTTTTTCATTGTATTTCTGGAAGAGGGAAGATGTTGTGATAATGGTTTTGTTCAATAGAGGGCAGCAATGTCAGAGGTTGCCCATAGCAACCAGACATGACGTCACCTGGTTACCACAAGACAGTTAAAATATAAATAGCTAAATGGCAGCATCTTGTTTGTTCTACTTATAATCATAACAGACAGTTCCATAACGAAATATTGATTGAACCTCATTTTGATGGCCTCGGTCTCGGATACCCAATCGGCTGATCTGTCAGAGCCTTTGGTCTCGGATATTAATATGTCCCGAATAACGACTCCCCAAGGCTTGTCCATGGCCAGCCCTAAAAAAGTACAATTTGTTAGAATAGCCAAACAACATTTTTTGGTCAGTATTGGGCCTATCTAATTTTCCGTCAGTATGAAATCAAATCAATTTATTTATAGTCGTATTGGAAAATAAATACATGCATTAGCCATGACGCTATAGTTATAGGTCCACCTAAATTAAGGGACCTATTAACCTATAATATGTTTATGCCAAAGCATGAATACGGCCACGTCTGGACCCAAAAGATATATTAAAGAAACTAAATTGTAATAACTAAAATCCTTTCTATTATTGTGTGAATGCATACTATTCAGATTTGTTCAATAAAAAGCTTGGAGATAAAGATTAGGACAAACAGAAATGGGGTGGAAGAAAGCATTTGAAAAAAGAGTAAAAAGATGTAGGAGGAGAAAGGTTTTGAAAAAAACATGTTTGGAAAATAAATGTTGGGATGAAAAAATTTTGACAAAAATACATCAGCACGTTTTAATTTCTTTCTGCATCTGAAGAATCATGCAGCCACCTGCAGAATTTCAGAATTTGTTGTTGAGCTGCAAGACTTTAGACTTAGATCAGGTGATGAAATGAGAATATAGCCCAGTAATTGCAGCATTGAGAGGTCGCTGTCCGCTGTGAGCCATGTTTCCTGCAAGCAAAATGCACCAATAAAATTAGTATCAGTATTATAATTTTCAATAAAAAGCTTCAGCTGCTCAAACTTTGCATTAAGGCATTGACAATTAAGACTGAAGACTGAAAAACTTTTTTTTACGTTTTAGTATATTTCTAAAACCTGCATCATCAAGGTATGGTGAATTTAGAATCACAGTGGGTTCATTTTTGTCATTTTCCAGGTTACCGCTCTCCAAAAGGTTCACCGGGGCGGGTTCATGTTGTTTCCCAGGTCTAGTTATGTTTGAAACTCCTCATTATCAGATGACATAGACTGTAACAGAAAATATCAAAGTCATCATAACATCAAAAACAATGTAATAGAGTTTTTAAAAAAATAATTTTCTCACCATCTCCTTTGGCAAACGTTTTTCAGATAAATCATTTTGAGCTAAATTCTGTCTGTAATTTTAAAGAAGCAACTAAATAGTAGATTACCATTTCAAACTGTTACAAAAAAGAAAGGTACAAAGAGCTATAATGAGATTCCGGACTGGGACTTATATTGTCAATAAGAATCACACAAATTTTCCGATTAGTCACAGCTGCTCTCAGTTTCAAATTGCTTATGTGTTTGTTTAGATATTAGCATGAAACCTTCAAAATTTCGACAAGAATTTGTAAAGGTTATTCACCACGGGAGAGGGAATATGTGATTTATCACCCGAGGCCTTTTGGCCGAGGTGTGATAAACACATATTCCTGATCCCATGGTGAATAACTGGCTTATACCATGAGACAAACACTCAAACACTCAAACATGAGAGGATAACTGGACAACAAAGAATATGGGAATTATTCCCCTGCAATACTGGCATGTGATTGGCTGACAGAGGTGTGGAATGGTATAATTCATAAAACACAACCTGAATCTATGAAACACATATGATATTAATTTGCAACAAACATACGGCTATAGTAGGGCTTATAAATTTCCTACAGAAATTATCAGCTGTGAATTCTGAAGTCAATATACACTGAAAGACAAAAGTTATGCATATGTTGGGAGTGCAAGATGTTCGAGGGGTATGGTCAATATGATGGTTCCATGGTGGGACACCCGAATATAGGGTCACAAACAATAAATCACTGAACCAATTAGTGGACAAGTGAGTGGGTGGCAAACTCTTAAAAAGGGAGTGCCGCAAGGCTCCATTATGGGCCTAGTGTTTTTCAACCTTTTTGTGAACGATATCGTCTATGAATTGCGCAATGTATCACTACATAACTATGCAGACGATAACACCATCTCTGTGTCAGGCCCTAGCAGAGATACAGTGATCCAAATCCTGGCTGGAGAAACCCAGGTGGCAATCGATTGGTTCGGGAAAAACATGATGGAGGCGAACCCTCAGAAGTTTCAAGCGTTATTCTTAAGAAATGACAAAACTCAGTGACTCTTGTAATAAAAAAAGTGTGGTTAAAGAGTATTATTAACCCCATACCAAAGGGTAGTACCAAGGACTGCAGGGACCCTAACAACAGCAGAGGCATAACCCTGGCTTCAAGTGTATATAAATTATACAGTTTCATCCTGAATCAAAGACTCTCAAAATGGGCAGAACAGAATCGCAAGATTGCTGAGGAACAAAATGGTTTTAGGAGGTCGAGATCCTGCATGGATCAACTCAGTTCCGTAACACAGATCCTAGAACAGAGAAAACAGCAAAACCTGCAAACTTATGCTGCTTTTATTGACTTCAGCAAGGCATACGACCGTATTCCACGTGGACTGTTGTGGCAGAAATTGCTGGACCTTGGAATCTCAGGGAAGTTCCTCAAAGCCCTCAAGTCCCTCTACAACAATGTGACCTGTGCAGTTCGCATTAATGGAGTTCTTTCTGATTGGTTTAATGTTAATGTCGGTCTTAAACAAGGATGTTTGATTTCTCCCTTGCTCTTCAATTTATACTTAAATGACCTAGTTGAACAATTGAAGAATGTCAACTGTGGTATAAATTGGGGTGATGAAATGCTATCAGTCCTCCTGTATGCAGACGACATTTTAATCATTTCTGATAGTGAGCAAGGTCTCCAAACCCAACTGGATGTTTTAAATAGTTGGTGTCAACGGTGGAAGATGGTGGTGAATGCGGAAAAGACGAAGGTTATGCATTTCAGAAGAGGACCTGCCACTCCTTGCACTAAGTTCCCTTTTATGTGTGGTGATGCAGTTATTGGCATTACACAGGATTACAGATATCTGGGCATTCATTTGAATGAATTCTTGGATTATAAAAAGACTGCCCAGGAAGTGGCCAAAGCTGCTACTCGTGCTTTAGGGGCCCTGATAGCAAAGTGTAAGGCTCATGGAGGAATCCCCTATAAGTGTTTCAGTGAACTTTATGACATGCTGGTGCAGCCTATAATCAACTACGGAAGTTCTGTTTGGGGGCACAAGGTTTTTTCATGCATTAATGCAGTGCAACATCGAGCTTGTCGTTTCTTCATGAAGGTCGGCAGGAATACACCAGTCAGTGCTCTAAATGGAGATATGGGATGGTCTTCTCCTGTTCATCGACAATGGCTGGGCGTAGCCAGACAGTGGTGTCGTTTAGCACTGATGTCAGACTCAAGACTTAATAAACGGATCTTCAGCTGGGCTCATCGTGAGGCTCTGTCTGGCAGACGAACTGGGCTGAAACATTGTATGAATTTCTTTCGGGAGGTGGGCATGCCTGCACTATGCGACATTCATCACGGCATCGACCAGACCAGCGTATCTGTATTTAATGTGGCTCTGAAATCGTACTTCCTTCGTCAGTGGTATGAAGATCTGAACAGGGCTCAGAGTAAAAATGGGCGAGGAGGCAATAAACTGAGGACATATAAATTATTCAAAACAAATTACGCCCCAGAAAAATATCTTCTGTTGAATATGTCATCCTTGGATCGCAGTGCTCTAGCCAGATTTAGATGCGGGGTAGCGCCAATCCGTCTAGAAACAGGCCGATATGAGGGAATCCAGGAAGAAGAAAGAATTTGCCCTGTTTGTGATATGAATGAAATAGAATCTGAAGAACATGTTTTAATTCGATGCCCGCTGTACAGTCAACTTCGAAATGATATTTTTTCAATTGCTGTTTTACATATTTCAGACTTTATGAACTTTTCCGACACTGAAAAATTATGTTCACTTTTGAGTACTGATTCCCTATGTAAAACTTCAGCCAGATATTGCCATTCCATTATCCGCTCCAGATATTTTAAACTTTATATGTGATAACCTAGTCCCTTATGCTGTGATTTCATTGTGATAACTAATTTTAACTTTTTACTATTATCTTAGTTGGTGCTTTTATCCCTGTTCTTATTCTCAAATGTACACGTACAGTCTCTCGTAATTCTTATCAGAATGGATTGTCTTTTAATGTGAATGTTTTTATGATGTACATGTGTTGACAATGTGAGACTATAATAAAACTTTACTTACTTACTTACTTACTTACTTACTTACTTACTTACTTACTTACTTACTTACTTACTTACTTACTGTAATATTTTATTAAATGACTTTGAAATTAAGAGTGAACGAAATGTTAAACTACTCGGAGTAAAATTAGATGAAAATTTGAACTTTAATGAACATATCAGAGATGTATGCAGAAAGTCTGGAGCTCAGCTTAATGTGTTTAACAGACTATCAAAATATCTTGACTTTAATGGAAGAATGAGTATTTTCAGATGCTTCATATTATCACAATTTAATTACTGTGCCCTTGTTTGGCACTTCTGTGGAGCTGTAAACAGCAAAAAACTAGAGCGCATTCAGTATAGAGCGCTAAAATTTGTTTTTATGGACTTTGAAAGTTCCTATGAAACCTTGTTAGACAAAGCTAAGCTCATGCCCTTAGAGGTGAGCAGAAAACAGATGTTATTAAAGGTGGTATACAAAGCAGAGAAAGGTATCTCACCTGAGATCCTGCGTGATCTCTTCAAAATGAAAAATGTTAAGTACAATCTTAGATCAAGAAATACTGTTGAAGTGGCTCACCACTTTTTGTTTACAAAAAGCTGTGATAGTCTTTACTGTCCTTCATTTCTTCCGGTTGACTGTTCCACAACTTGGCTTGGCTCCATAGTTTCATATTCTATTTGATCCAAACTTACTGGTTCTACGGCAGTGGCGTAGCTAGGAAATTTTCCAGGGGGGGCAAAATATTCAAGTCAGCGATGAAAATGGAACATTTTTGTCGGGGGAGCTATTATCGCTGTCGCGGCAGAGGTGCGCCATCGGCAAAATGCAACGTTTGATGCCATTGTAATCATTTCTTTCCTGGTCAGGATGGAGCCAGGGGGGCGACCGCCCCCCCCTGCCCCCCCCCCCCCTGTAGCTACGCCACTGAGTGCAGATTTTAAAATTGTTTAGCCTTTTAAATTGTATGTTTTTAAAATGTTTTAAGTTAAGTTAATAATCAAATGATAAAATTTATAGGAATGTTTGCCTGTCCACCAGGATTTTATAAGGACTACGTGCTCTGTCAGTCAGATAGAACTTTTAGAGTAGATTTATCATTTACCTGTATGATGTTAGTCAAAACTGTGTTTTAATCTCATCTTTTTTTAAAATTTTTCTATGTGTTATTTAGCTAGTCATGTACTACTGTTATTGTCGGATGATTAGTGGCTAATGTTTTCTCGTTGTAAAAATTCTCACTGACGTAAAATAAAATGATTTGAACCGGGAAACATTTTCGTTTTTAAAAATGGAGTTTTCAGAAAACACAGTTTTGCTGCTGACCCATGCATACCATTTGCAGGTATGCGGTTTCATGTGAGCTTAAATGAATCCTTAAACATTCAAGCACACAATTCTTTTACAACTGAATTACCTGTGTGTGAGCTCTAAGAGATTTCAGATGCAGCAACTATAACTTTTTATAAGTGGAGTAACAATTTGGTCTGTTGAATTAGGTCTAGAATTGAATATTCAATAGTCACAATCGGCCAGTTTATTGTTTGATACTTACAGAAAAAAGATGGTATTACCATTGACACTTTCAATATAACTCATATTGCCTATGCACTGTATGCAGATGATATAGTGTTACTGGCCAATTCAGCTGAACAGTTGCAGTCATGCGTAAATAATTTCCATAATTTTTGCAGTAAATGGCATCTTATTGTAAATGTAAATAAAACTAAAGTAATGAAGATTGGAAATCGATCTACTGATTTTTCTGTTTACTATAATGGACAGCAAATTGAAGAGGTTGTAAATTTTAAATATCTTGGTCATGTGCTTACAAATAATTACAATATTCACAATGAAATGACAGACTATCTTGTGACATAGGCTCACAAAGCTATTTTTGCACTGCAAGGTGACACTAAACAATCTCTTGGTTACATTACTCCGCAATTGTCTATGAAAATGTTCGATACTTATATTTTGCCAATACTTGAATACAATTGTGAATTATGGACAAAATCAAAACCTATAAATGAAATAGAGAAAGTACAACTTGGTTACCTAAAACATATGTTAGGTGTAAGAAAGCAAACTTCCACACTAGCAGTGTATGGTGAGACAGGGAAGTTTCCTTTACATCTTAGACAACAAATGAGAATGATCAATTATTGGCTTAAACTTGAGAAAAGACCTGATGATAGTGTTCTTAAAAATGTTTGAATTTTCAGAAAAATATACCTTCACGAACATGCTGGTTCAGCAAAATAAAACAGGTACTAGAGAACAACAATATACAGTTTGGAGAAATTAATGAGACAGACCCAATAAATGAAACGTACTCTAAGATGTTTCAAGAGAAACTATACCTAAAGTATCAAAAAGATTTTTTCTCAGAAATGAATGATTCGACTAAGCAACCAAAACTTAGAACTTATAAATTAATGAAGACTGATTTCAGAATAGAACCTTATTTACTACATAATATTAACAGGAAATTATATACACTAAAATTGCGAGATTTCGCACTAGCTCTCACAACCTTCGAATTGAAACTGGAAGACATGAAAGCCCAAAGTTACCTGTAGAAAACAGAATTTGTAATAAATGCAATTTAAATGAAGTTGAAAATGAAATACATTGTTTATTGTTATGTCCTAGTCATGGATTACACAGGGAAAATCTTATTACTATATCATCTAATGTAATATGCAACTTTGATCAACTCGATAATTTTGAAAATTTTTTAGCCATTATGACATCATGAGAACCCCAACTATTAAAAGCCATAGGTAAATTTCTTGTGAGTATGATGTTTAATGATGTAGTCTGTCGTTTTGCATTTCATTTAAATGTACCCGGTATTTATAGCCCATTGTGATTAACTAATTTACTGATTTGTCATGTCTTAGACTTAACATTTATTTAATTGGCTGGAACCTTAAATTTCATTGATATATGTTGTACGATTGAAATTGATTATGTCTTTTTAAACTTGCTCCATTTCTTGTATGTTTGTATTATTATTTTGTTATTTTCTGTGTTGACAAATTTATGTATCAGGTGTGACATTTTCGTTGTCTTAATAAAAAAAATTAAAAATTTTTTAGAATGCTGCTATTGTTGCAAAATGGTATTGTTTGTGGAACTTTTTTTTTTTGGCGGAATCATTATTTTCCTACTTGGGAATTGTGAGTAGTCCCTGTGTGGCAGCCACCTTGACAGCCACACACGAAGACCCTCACTTCTCAGTATAAGTTATTATTATCGTTTTCATAGCTACATGTTTTTTGAACACTTCGTTTTGCAGTTAAACCGTGACATCATCGGGGTATCTGTGAATGTGATTGGTCCAATCTTCAATCTGTGACATATCAGTTCAGAGTTTGACATCACAGTTTATTACAAAGGAAATTAAAACTGCCAGGCAATTTTATGTTTTGTATGCAACCACAACAAACAACTTCTGTCTAAGCTGATTGTTACACCTTGCCAGTTTCAATTTTTCCGAAACAAAGTCTGTTTTGTTGCTTTTCACAAGACACTCATTTTCGCAATTTCAAATCACTTTGAGACATTTGTTGTCAGTCATTGTACACTGAAGGCCAAAAGTTTGGAAACAGAATTTTGTTTGCCATCGGATCTGTGTTACAAAAAGTTGCCTTTTGGTGCATGGATTCTTATCTGATAAGAAAAAAGTGTCAGAACTGGAAGAGGTATTGTATGAGTAGTTTCCACAGTGTACGAAGGACATTCAGTTTCCTTTGGTGATTTCAAAATACTGATTTCCCACAGGAGGTGGCCTGGCATAACAATAAAGTCGGAATTGCCAATCCCTACTCACTTTGACACATCCCCATTTTTGAGTGCATTTGAAATTTAATGCTATTTTCACACATTTATATTTTTAAAATAATCCACTTCAAATTCTCTTTAGGACTTTTTTGATTTGATCCAGTAACAATCCGAACAACCAGGTATCATGCTAAGGCAGTGTTGAACAGCTTATCATTTCCATTTTTTTGGCCAGCAGTGTAACTCTCCTTTGAGGATAAATCATCTATCAACCAGTGCAGGTAGGCCTATAAAGGCTCAACAAGCTAAACATGCATAATCCATGTGTCAATGCATTTCGTTTCTTAATGTCTGCTCGTGATATACAAAGTTATACAACTAAATCTGTGACGTCACAGTTTTGAAATAAAGCGAAGTACAAACTGGAAAAACACATATCTATGAAAACGATAATAAGCTTGCCCTGACCACAGCGTATACATTATTTGTGAAGTTGTAACAAAAAGATTAACTCTCCTCCAGTGTGACAGACATAAAATTTAACTGTTTCAGTTCTACATATATATTTTAATCCAAATATGGCACATCCACGCATGGTAGTGAGCGAACATACACGCATGTGTACATGTATTTGCGCGCATCATTACGCTTGTATGTGTGTTCACGATCACCTGTGTACATGCCATTCAGCGCATGCATGCGTGTACCTGAATTCACGACCACGCGTGTATATGCGTTCGTGTATATGCTATCCAGCTCACGCTTGGATATGCTATACAGAGCATGCTTGGACATGCCATCCAGCACAGTTTATTTATCAGAACACAGGAGCCCCTCCAGCAGTGGCGTATCCATGGGAGATGGAGGAGGGGTCTTAAGTTTGTGGTTTCTGCTCTTCATATTAGTTTGTAGCTGAACATTAATAGAGAACATTAATAGAGAAGCACATTGGATTAAGCAGCTAAAAACGGCATTCAGCGGCCCCCGACCCCCGCCGCATAAGCTTCAGCCCTTCGGGCTTCGCATCCTGTGGTCCCGGGGGGGGGGGGGTACTCACTCTATAAGGGTGTATATAGAGGCGCCGCTGGATGGTTTAGGTTTTTTGGCCTTTTGGATTAAAATGGTTTTGGTTTTTTGACAATTCTGATTAATTTGGTTCTGGTTTTCGCAACCCCAACATGTTTGGTACCGTTAGAATCGGCTTCAAAAGAGGATTAAAATGGTTTAAAAACCATGAAGATTAAATTGGTTTGCAAAAGATTTTAGTGAAGGATTAAAATGGTTTGTGGTTTTGGCGCAGTTTCCGGATTAAAATGGTTCTGGTTTTCAAAATTGCCGTGGCGCATCCATATGCAAAAGTCCGCGAAGTACCCCCCCGGGCCTGTGGTAGTCCATCTCTGAACCTGAAACCCCCCCCCTTCCCAAATTCCTGGATCCGCCCCTGGGTCCTCTCGCCAATTTGGATGTGCGCTGTAAAGCATGTCCACTCATGCACTGTATAGCATGTCCACTCATGTGCTGTAAAGCATTTACACGCATCCAAAAGCCGCGGGTGCGCGTTTTGACACGTCCACGCGCGTGTATGTGTCAAATCTTGCACATCCACGCGTCCTAAAAGCGTCAATGTGCGCTCTGGAGCATGCGTGGATATGTCAAATTTGGATAAAAATATACCTCAGATCTCTCAAAGCAATTGAATGAATGCTTTAGTGTTTCATTGGTGTCGGTTTGTTGTTTCAATTAGTTTCTTTGGAGAAAACCATAAACTATCACTTAAATAATGCTGGAAAAAGCTGTTAAAGGATTTGAAAACTTCACAATTTATGGAACTCATTGGCAGTGCATGTGCACTCATTGATTGTTTAACATTGTTGATTACGATTTGTTTATGTCTTGCTGGCAGCTCAGCTGTGCGTATGAGCACAAGTGATGAGGTCCCTCTACCTGGACATGACCTGACCTACTTGAATATTGATAAATGTGTCAGCAGGAGGTCATCCAATTTCTGGCAGACGCTCCAGCTGTACTGTTCGTTTTAGGGCTATCACGATTACAGAATTTCAAAATCGATTAATCTATTGCCCAAAATCGAATTGTAATTGATTAATCGCCGTTTTCCCGCCATTCCAGACACAGGGAGAAGTTCTGTTCGTTTCTGCATCATCATCTTGAAGAAAAGGTTATACAGACTTGGGTACTTCATTGAAAATGCGAATTGCAATTAGGACCTCACACTTCTGTCTCTTATTTGTAATCTGCTTCAATCCAGTATATTAACCAATCCAATTAGCCAATCCAATCGACAAATCCAGTTGCAATTTACTTTGAACACCTGGAATTTGACAGCCATACAAGTCTCCCAGATACAAATATACAAATAACAGATTAGTTGATTTTGGAGACTGGAATCGATATTTAACCAAAATCTAATCGGCAGCGATTAACGGTTAATCGTGAGAGCCCTAGTTCGTTTAGAGTCTGTGAGCAGACTGGGATGTCTCTGTACCCCACCAGTCATGTTTTTCCTCGTTCTCACTTGAAAAAATGTTGGCTCTTCCAGTGGCTTAGAAAAAAAGTTTCAGGCTGCTCAGTCTTTTTTGAGATCCACAGCAGAGTTCTCCCCATTTCTAGGAACACGCCGACATGCAAAAATACGTCGGCGAGATGTGAAAAATCGTCGGCGGGACGTCACAAATTATCAAAAAACCATCCAAATTGCCAGGAAATACCAGCCCGCCAACGCCAAAAGACCTCCCACAGTGTCCTTGAACAAAGTTTAGGGTTAAAAAAAATGTACAAATAATCCGTCAACACAGCGTTGTAGTATGTGGTCTCAGCTTCGATTTGATGTAAAGATTAAAAAAATCTGTTGGGAAAATTTGGAGAAAATTGAAATTTAAAATTTTTAGTTTTTCACACCCTAGTTGCATACAAAATATCAGTTATAGATATATCAAATGGCATTGCAGTGTTATTGAAACATCATAATTTATCTAGTTGTACATTAAGTTACTCAATCAGGTTAAAAAAATACCTGAAAAAGCATTTTATTTCCTATTTTCACACCTTTTCCAATATTTAGGGGTGTTGCAAACTCAGTGAATCTTATAATGTGTCAAAATCACACTAAACATGGCCATTTCGGCTTTATTAAACCAAAGAAAAGCGACAAATGAACCACCAGGGTGTGAGAAAATGCCTTGTTAGCTTCATTAATGATGGAAATTGAGAGTTTTAGCATTTCAGCAGTCAATGTTTTTCAAGTGGGATTCACAAAAACATCTGTAAAGTTATTGGAAAATAAACAGTAGACACATGTAGAAATACCTACTGCCAGCAACTGACAAGTGTATATCTTCACCACAGCTTTCCATATAAGTCGTATTTGATATCTAAGGAAATAGTATTTTTTGAGAGAAGTATTTGTTTAAATCAATTTTAAAAAAACATATGCAAGTGACCTAATAGCGGAGATGGCCAATTCCAAGTTTTATGACAATGTCGCTGTTCATATTGAAATATTGGTTACAATTTATGGTCTTCTGAAGAATTTTAAGGGCTTTCTTTACCCGTTTTTGCCAATTGTTAAGATTATTTCATGGAATTTAATGGTTGCTGACTTCCAAAATTCAGTTGTAGCATGCCTTTGCGCAACCAACAGAGTATTAAACTATCAGTCAACAGATTCTCTTCCATGGTCACATAGTTAATATTGGTTATATGTGATCTTTCCAGATGGAATTAGGTGATATTATGATTTTAAAAAGTTAACTTCAAACCAGAAGCTGCCCTGAAATAAATATTTATTGGTGATATTATTTATTTTTCTTTCATGATATGAATGACAACACTCAAAAATGCATCCTATACATATTTTTCTAGCCAATTAATTGCATTAGTAATGTAAAATCTGAATAGAAAGTAAATTGAGACTTATGCACAATTGAAGAAAATGAATAAAATGCCATCGGAAACTAAGACCCTAAACAAAAATTTTCAAATTTAAGGAATGGACAATTGAGGCAATCATGTTTCTTCAGATTGTGATTAGAGGTTTTGATATTGATATGAAGAGATACACTTTGAAAGTGTTGCGACATACATCTCAAAATATTGATACAGAAATGCTGTAAAAGCCCAAAATATGTCTTATTATTGGCTATATTGCTACAGTGTTCTGCTGCCTAGCTAATGCAGTCGATGAATTAGGGACATTATGCAGGTTCAGTTGATTGGACTCTAAATGGGATCGGAGGATGCAGATTATAGTCTAGCAAGTTTGTAACACCTTCAGAATGTGATATTCCTTAAACAACCACTTAATCATAATTCTGAATTTGGTCCACTGTATATATAAGCACCAGGGTAGGGAAGGAAAGCATTTCTATGTTAAGATTATCATTTTAAACGTTCTATAAGGGATATTTTGCAAGCAACAAGGGTGTGAAAAACTAAGAATTTCCAATTTCAATTTTCTCAAAATTTTCCCAACAGATTTTTTTTATCTTTACATCAAATCGAAGCTGAGACCATGTACTTCAACGCTGTGTTGACGGATTCTTTGTACATTTTTTTTAACCCTAGACTTCGTTCAAGGACACTGTGCTCCGTAACGTGCCGTGTGAATGGGGAAATACATGTTTCTTTGTTGTTATAATTACCTGCAATCAGAGCGCACCAAGATGCAGTGTGATTCTGGCTGTATACAAATGACACATTTGAACATTGGCCCTTTCTTGCAGTTTATCACATCGCAATGGCTACCACATAAAATGTGTTTTTCTCAAAAAAGTCCCAAGCAGATTTCTTTCCAGTTTTCAGATATGTAATGTGCAGGTCCTTGTGGATTATATCCTGCATATTTTATGGCATTAAAACATGTTTCATCGAGTTTACCACATTGAAAAATAAAAATATGTTTTTCTCAAAAAATTGCCAACGGATTTCTCTCCTGTTTTTAGATACTGAATGTTTCATGCCATAAGAATTTTTCTAACTCTGTGGTGGTTAAAACCGACTATGCTGGGCCACACTGTGGATGGAAAGGCTTGGGAAAGACTATTTTCTTTGTCTGACTCCTTACAAGTCTCAATTTCATGAGCCTCAATACAGATAAGTGTGTACACTGTACTATAAAGGTATGGTGGTGTGAGCTGACCTTCAAATCAGGCCATGGCATGACAAGCAATATTTGGGTAACAAAGAAGCTATATTTCAAGACTTCATTCAAAATTAATTATAATATATATATGTTGCACTGACTGACCAAACGTCCAGAAATGCTTTAAATATCTAATAAAGAAATGTCTTGATGAAAATTTATATTTATAAAGTCATTAAAGATGTAAATAATATAGAATATTGCAATGAAATCCTCATGCAATCATTGTCATGAAATAAAATTAAGGACAAAAACCTTATCTGAGTGTGAAGGAAAACACCTTTTCAATTTTATCTGCTGTAATTTTATCACAAGGGTACATATACATAGTGCATTTCACTCATGGGTATATAATCTATGCATTTTTCTAGAACCAATCACTCAATTGCAGTAATAACTGTGAAAGTGTCATGATGGCTCCTTGGGTAGTTGCCATCCTTCTTGTTTTTTCATTGGGATATGGCAATTGCAAGCCTCATATCAAAGGTCCTGTGATCACCCAGGACACCTACAAGGCTGCAGTGCTGGACAAGGCTCCTCTGCTGCACTACCAACTTGATAGGGTCCTTCCTCGCCAAGATGCCCTTCTGCTCATTCAGGATTTTGTTGAGCTGTTCCAGAGGATGACTGCAGAAGCCGCCTCCCAGGTAGGCCAAAAGAAATTTCCCCTCTGCTCAGTCAGAGCTGTTTAGCAGTCCTAACAGTTTCAAAATTAACTTTCAACTTGGTCGTGTGATGTCACTGGCTTAAAACTGGTTTGTTTTGCCAGTTTTGGTTAGTCAGTTGATTGAGTGATCATTTGGTGTGACTGACTGAGTGATCATTTGGTATGATTCAGTGCTTATCATAGCTTATATCTAGCAGCACAGGTGACAATAAGCAAACTAATTAAATGACTTATACCACTGTTTGCTTTTTCTGGCCAATCAGAAGGCAGGATTTCGCTCTGATATAATGCATATCACAGCTCATACACCTGACTATGATATTGCATGCTTGGCTGACTACAAGTTGACAAAATTGAAGGAAACACTGAAACAAAACTGACCAACAAAGGATTAAAACTGAACAACACAGAAAAGAAGGAGGAAGATTGTATCAAGTGTAGCAGGTCTCAATAAAAAGGCTGTATTCACTCTTTTTTATACCAATATCTGAAATAATGGCAAATATAAGGTCACTTGATAAAATAGTTCATTTTGGATAGGCAAGCTGCAAAAAAAAAACAGCGGAGCAGATTAACAATTTTGGCTCCATTTGGCAAAGTCAAAGAATTATTTTTTCTTCTTAATTCGGGGGCTACCGCCCCCGAACCCCTGCTCTTTGCTTTCTAGCTTTCTATTACTTTTTCGAATGTATTTCGTAACTTCAAAATAAAACTTGCTCAGCGACTGTAATAATCAGCCTCACCAAAGAGACCTTGGCTGAGAAGGCTGCACTATCGACCTACCTATCTATCTATTCGTCTATCTATCTATCTATCTATAAATCTATCTATAAAATTAATCTATGATATTAATTTATTGTATTATTTCTATCTATCTATCTTTCTATCTATCTTTCCCCTATCTTTCTATCCACAAAATGAATGTATTGTACTATTTCCTTAGAACAAAGAATTCTGACCTGTTGCCTTCAGGGCTGCCAACCTTCAAATGAACTGAGGAACATGAATGCGCAACAAATACAATGAAATGTTATCAAACAAGAAAGATTGATGGCAAACAAAGGGATTTAAATTAATTTGTTTTGTACTTAGTGGTGTAAGTTAGATAACACCCTTGTTTGTGACGATATGCAATAATCCTCGGGCTAAAGCCCTCGTATATATTGCACATCGTCATGAACGAGGGCGTTATCTATTACTTAAGGTACTTCACCAAACAAGGAGACCAACAGAAAACTGTCAATGACGTGGCAAAGCCAGTTTGCAAATTGAAAATAAGAAGATTAATTTTTTCAGTGGACCGCCAATTCGAAAGAACTGTAAGCTAACTAAAAGTTGGAATGAGGTCATTTTTGAAAAGAATGAAAGTTCTGCCAACTTTTGAAAATGTTAAATTTTGGTAAAATATCCATATCAGGCACCGAAATGTATCCACACAATGTCAGTCTTCTGCTTATTTTGTTTTCTTCATACAAATCCTTCACTATATATACAAAAGTTTTGAATTGTCAAAATGTCCTTAGCCGGCCTTTTTCAATCGGTTGATCTTATTGCTCGAAACTTATCAACAAAACTGAAAGAATATCAAGACAAAAGAGACCAATATTATTGGACTCTTCAACCTTATCCATTCTGTCTACCTAACTTTTAAACGAACTGATAAGTTTGATATTTGTATTCATTTTTGATGTATTTATTTCAGGATGCAGATATGGTTGTGTTTCCGGAATATGGTCTGTATCCTTCTGGAATGACCAGGGATGAGATCGAGCCATTCTTGGAGTCCATTCCGGATCCTAGCGAAGCTTGGAATCCATGTGCTGAGCCTGACAAATATCCAAATACAGAACTGCAAAGACAGCTGAGTTGTATGGCAAAGGAAAACAACATCTATGTTGTGGCAAATATTGGTGACAGAGTCCCTTGTGAAGAAGGCTCAGCTGATTGTGTCGGTGGGCGTCATCAGTATAACACAAATGTGGCATACGATCGGACAGGAACGCATGTGGCTCGCTACCACAAATACAACCTCTTCTTCGAAGATCGATATGACACTCCTCCTGAACCTGAATATTCTTATTTTGACACTCCCTTTGGAAGGTTTGTACTACTATTAAGTATTGACGTTCAGATACAGGATATTCATGTAATTTTTCCCAATACAAGTTGGTCCCATGTCTTTTTTAAAAGTTGCTTTATTTCTTCTAATAACCCAGAATTGAATTCCATAACAATTTATGTGCAATGTTTATTGCAAATTATAGTTTGTATGATTCTTTAAACAGCTTCCTTTATGTATATTAAGATTGGCTGATAATATCTAAAAATTTAATTTTTCTGCAAAGGGTGGTACCATCCGCAGTGATATTTTGACACAGATTTGAAAGTCGTAGAATGATAATCTGCAGACCTATTGGCACATGTCAATAAAGATCTCAGTATCATATTACTTATAGGCCTACTTATTCACATGACTCCCTGTTTTTCAACAACACCATGTTTTTTTTAACTGTTTGTAACATCACCTTTCGTATGAAATAATTATTTCTGGTTTCCTTTCAGGATGGGAACAGTGATTTGCTTTGACCTGCTGTTTGAAGAGCCAGCTCTGAGATTGGTGGAAGATTTCCAGATTGACACTATGGTTTTCCCCACAGCTTGGATGAATGTCTTGCCCTATTTCTCTGCTGTGCCTTTCCACCAGGCTTATGCTATTGGATCTGGAATCAACCTATTGGGCAGCAACCTCCATGCTCCTTATGCAAGGTTTTCTGGATCAGGAGTGTACGGGTACAACACGACAGTCTCTTTCAGAAATGACGAGGAGTCATTGGAACCAGCTTTGCTCATTGGTACTCTGAAGAGCTCTCCAACTAAGACCCATCAACAAGAAGTTGCCATAGAACCAACAGAGTCTGTCGATTTCACCTCAGAAATATTTGGTGATGTCTATAATTTCGTAACAGTCAAGGAACCAGAAGGTGTTCTGAAAGTCTGTTCAGATTCTCTGTGCTGCGAAGCATCCTATCGCCGAGAATCCGAAGAATCATCCGAATATTTTGCACTTGGGGCTTTCAGAGGATTGCACGTCAAAGAGGGCGTCTACTTCCTTGAGGTTTGTGCTTTCCTCAAATGCAGCGATGGACAAGAAAACTTCTGTGAGGATGGCACAATCAGGACATCCGAGACACATTTCAGCTATGTCAATGTCACAGGAAGCTTCTCCACTCAGCACGTTTATCCAATGTTTGTCAGTTCTGAAGTTGACCCCTCCGCAGGTTCTTGGAACTACGATGGACGTTTCATTGTATCACATGACTCTTCCAAGGCTTTTCTTTCAGCAATTGCTTTTGGTCGACGATTTGACCTTGATGATCCCAATGTAACGCCTCTGCCACCTGGTGCTAAATAATGACAGAATAATTTATGAAAACTGATGATTTTGAATAAACATGAACATCTGAATAACAAGGCATATTTGTCTTTTTTGTAAAATTGCTGTTGCAACATTGTGAAATAATTTTCCGAGCATACAAAGCCAAGCGGAAGGGACACTTTGCAAATGACTATCTCTCAAATTATAATTCAGAAGACCTAAAACAGTTTTTCTTCAGAGTCAATATGTCTAAGTAAAATTAGAGAATTAAGCAATACTCGTTCGAAAATTTGTATAAGCTATCAGTTCAGTTGAAAAAAAAAGTCACCAGAATGCATTTGGAAAACACACAATGTCATGTTTTGTTTTGTTTGTTTGCTTGTGTTTTATGCCTCTGCAGCACCTTAGTGGGCTATATCGAGGCAGGTGATCGCCCTATGATGATGATATGAGAAGACTGTGAGTCTGGCACATACCCTATTAATTCAGTGATGCCCAGGGTCTTTCAGTTGCCCCAGCATAGAATACTGGATCAACCCGCCTCCATTTAACGTCCCATGGGCTCGGACTAAAGTGAGTTCCCGGGGTGACACAATGTCATGTACTTTTGTAAGAGACCCATATTCACCAAATTGGTTACTCACTGCCATTGTCATAGTTACTCAAAATCCAAGTTTTTATCAATGCTTTTGGAGTGTGATGATAGTGATGTCACAGACAGCTGTCCAGTTCCATATTCCCTAATCCCCAATTGCAGCATATAAATTTGGTACATGCATGAGCTCTGTGATTTCAATCATTTCATGTGGGATGGGATTTCAAGTTTAGAACCAACATGAATCCGCCTAAACGATGTATCACAGTCTCAACAAGGTATCGTTAGACAAAACCACACCAACAATACAGTGCCGACTGCAAGTTTGTGAAACGTGTGAAATTTTGCCATTGCTGCAGTACTAAGCATCCTCCACCAAACTTTTTGTGGAAGCATGAATTCCCATCCGATGAGAGGAAAACATATTGGGTCATAATGGCCAATATTTGAGGCATGTGGGATAGCAATGGCTGCCAATTTTTCTTTGCGGTACTCGGAGGTATGGGTCAAAGCCTTTGGTAAGTAAGTGAACCACCCTTCCCGTTGAAATAACACCACGCTTGTGTTTCGCTTACTCATCAAAGACTTTTATTTGACCCATACCTAACTCAAAGTACATCGAAGAAAATAGGCAGCTGTTGCTATTCCACATGTCTCAAATATTGGCCTTTGTGACCCAATACATATGTTTCCCTCTCATCGGAAGAGAATTAATGTTTCTACGAGAGGTTCAGTCCAGGGAGTTTAGCATTGTAGCAATGGCAAAATACCACCCATTTCACTAACTTACAGGCAGCACTGAACTTAGTCTTATGAGAGACTTGAACAAGATATAATTTCCTAAACATATTTTAGTGTAGAATTAAAATCATATAAATTTCTAAACAGGAGCAAACTAGTACTCATGGGCCTCCATATTTTCATAAAACCGCATATGGCGTATTATGGTGTCACTTCATCTTCCAATGAATTAATTTTTGGAATGAAAATTTCTTATAAACAGTTAACAGATAGGAAGTGACCATATAATAATTGGCTGGAGTTTTTCTCTGTAGGAAATAATTTATTTCACGGTAACGGCGACAGTAATGATTTATTTTGGATGCGTGACGACCCCATTTATTCCTTTCTTTATCAAGCAACAGCTTGTTGAGAAATACCCCACCAAAAATTCTTTATTTCCAGACTATCCAAAAATCAGTTATTTATTTCACCGAAACAGAGCAAGAAATTATTATTTATTTTTGAAAAACTTCGATAAATATATTTTGTATACCTACATCAATGCACTTGCTTATCACTGAAGGTCAGTCATACCCTCCAAAGTATTATTATAGCTTCTGAATACATAGAAAGTGTGAAGTCTTTCACAAATAAACATGTATATATATATATATATTTTTTTTTTTAACCACCAATGCATATATTTTTGGTCATTTCTTTATAACCATGCACCAGTATTTTTCGTCAGGAGTGCAAGTTGACTGCATGGTTGTTGGAAATGGGTTACCATGCATGAACAAATTCTATAAATGCAAGTATGTTTAGGTTTAGTGTTTGAAAATGTGCTGTATATTGTGATGGCTGTGGACCATTGAACCATGAGCAGAGTTCAGTGGAAGATAAGTTACAACTGAAAATGGGTTACCAGTCACAAGCATAGGAGTGGGCAAGACATGCAGGTGTGTGCTGTTTAATTAGAATTATCATAGCCATTAAATGAATATGTGGTGTTTGGAAAAATATCGCAAAAAAAACAAACACAAAAAATATGTTCAGTGGAATGATATGTGTTTGTATAAATGTATGCCTACATGTATTCACAGAGAAGGCCAATGATACCTTGCAAATTCTTTAAAATTTACAAACATATATATATATCCCTATCAGCATGCCTCGGCGGCCCAACGTTGGCCCCAAGCCAATGCTGCTGACATCTGACCGACGCCGGGACGATGCCGGACCGCCGAGGCACGCTGACAGAGATACATGTAGATTCTGCTATGCATTTTTTAGTTACAGAGATACCTATTTTCTAAATATTTTTTGTCTTTCTGCAACTCTGCTGAGCTCTCAATAGGTGTCATCCTGAGGGTCTGTCTCTGTTTCTCTATCTGTGTGTCCTTATAATATATATGATATATATATATGTCTCGTGCCTGCATGGGTTCGATCCCTGGTTGGGGAACCCAACATTATCAGTGTACCTTCATGAGCAAAATCCCAGCTGGATGTCATTCGGATGAGACGTTAAATTGGCGGCCCCTTGTATCAGTGTCTATGCTGAGCAAGTAAAAGAGCCCTCACATGGGGTAAATGTGTAACATGTTGAGGACTCCCGCTCTCTCTCCCATCTCATCAATCAACCCTCATGAACGCCCAGAACTGGGCTTAGAGGGCTGCACTTGCCATATATATCTATCTATATCTATATATCTCGTGTATCTCAAAGAGAATTCTCTCTCAAACTTTCTATACTATAATTATAATAGCTATCTATATCATTATATGTCTCACTTTCTCTATTTTCCTCTGATGTTGTAAATATATGGACTGAACTAGGGCAAATGTTTGAGGGGGATGGGCTTATTTGGCCCTTGCACCCCAGGCGCCTTCTAAATTCAAATTTGGCCTCTTGACCAGGACATAATTTTCACTTCCTTAATTTCTTGCACACATCATTGCCAAATCTGCATGAGAAATATGACATGATTTTGATTATTTCATTTCTCATTTATGTATCATGTGATCATTTACATAGCAACTGAAAAGGTAACACAAAGCAAAAAAAGGAGCTCTGGTTGTGGAACCTTTAGTTCTTTTCAGATGTCCTCAAATGACATTTAATCAACTCATCTTGTCAGTACATGAACTCAGTTTGGATTATATATCAACATAAAATTTGAATTTTGAGGCAGCTAAAATGATTGATAGAATGGTTGCACAATTACTTTGAGCTGACATAGCTTGTTTTTTTTAAAGAAATGATAATGGATAGGTTTTCTTAGCTGACAAACAACAAGCTATGTCACCTCAAAGCAACCATCTCACTCAGTCATTTAAGCTTACTCAAAATTTCAAATTTACAGTATAGGCCTATTGGAGTATCAGCATATGTATACATGCACACAATGTTATCACCTTTCTCTTTCTTTCAGAAATCATGATAAATCTGGTCAGGATTTTCGCAGTGGCCATCTTGGCTGTAGTTGTTTCTGGATGGAGACAAACAAAACACACATCAGGTAATTTAGAAAGTTGCAAAGACCATTACATTTAGATAAAGTAAATTTATGTATTTTCTTCTAATGACATAGGCCAAGTGATAATGCCATAATTGTCACGAAATTTCCCTTACATTAACCACTTGATAAAAATAGTTTTGCCACCAATCTGTCTGTGTCACAATATGTATATGTGCTTTCCTTTATTCTATTCCCACAGAGAACAAACTGCACATCCATGGCGGAGAAGACACAAAAGACAGACTGACCATCCACATAAATGAGGCCTTCAACTACTCTGTTTTTGTCAATGGAAAAGTTTGGTTGAGTGGACTGGCACCTTTTGTGACAATAAATGGACAGAAGCTTTATGTAAATGATGGTCTGACATTCAAAAGAAGAACAAAGGCATCCGGAACGGACAATTTGGGGCCATGGGATAAAGTCACTGATGTCTATGAACACAAACCTTCTTCAACTGAAGTTGGTTTTGCCTTCAAGGCATATCAAGGGGTCACCATGGCCATCATGTACCAGGTAGATATTTATTTCAGAATAGTCCATCTTTTGGAGCACAATCTCTGACATTAACCTTTTGAGAAAACATTGATCAATGGGAACTTCTTGAGAGGCTAATTGGAAGTGACTCAGTTTCATTATGGAGCAGTTCTATGGTTTCGTCTTACCAAAGCCAGATTTATGCGTCTGCTTCAGGTCTTTCATGAAGGTCTATTTTCTCATCTATTTTCTCATCTATTTTCTCATCTATTTTCTCATCTATATCCCATCTATTTTCTCATATTTGTGCAGGAATTCTACACAGGATTGAAAGGCTCCAGTACCGGTGACAAAAATGCAGTGAGCACCGGCTTCCCTCGATTTAAGATGACCCCGGTTGAGGAGAAGCTTGGTTTCCTGGCTTATGGCGGCATGATGGTGGGAGATGTCAAGAAAAGCATGGGCCAGTAAGTGAAAGCAACTTTGTACGACTTCTCAATTTTATCTGATTGTATTATATATATATGTATTTCATAAAATAAATCTTATAGCTGATTAGTTACCGTCATTGCTAGATATGACTCCGACCACTCCAGTCTTGACGTTCATCACTGAAAAAGTGATACAGCCTGTTTTGTAAATTCACTGGCAGATTTCAGTCTGATGGGATCTTACTGACTATTTCGCTTCAGGTAATGAATATTTTTGCTTCAGATGGGGCAGTCCCAAGAGTTCATCAAAGATTGAATCTGGACTGGACAGCGGGCCTCTGGTGCTCTTCAACAAAGCCAATGATGCCATTATGATCTCTCCGTTCTCAAGTTTCATGGCAGCCCAAACCTCCTACAACCTCACCGAAGAAACCGCCTCATGGGGCTTGCTCGGAAATGCCAAAGAAGTCCCAGCAGGTTTCGAATATGCTACCATTGTGTATTACAGTGCCGGTGGCATTCAACAGGTATTCCAAACACTATATTATCGTTACATGTATGTAGTTTGTATATGGACCGAGGTGTCTGGAATAAAGTTTATAATATAATAATTTACATTAGCTAGACAAATTTGCCTCCAGAAAGGAATGATGTAGAATATGGAAATTCTAGGAAAATTGGTATGCAACATCATATGGTTGAGCCCTGCCATATCACCCTGCAGTGGGGCAATTCCATAAAGTCCGATTTACAGATTTGACACTTTAGCAACTTGTGTAGCCCTACCATTACACCTCAGCTATTTCATTGTTAAACAGGAATGAGCTAGGTAATAGGGGTATCAGACAAGCCATCAACCAAAGCCTCAAGTACATCAAGAGCTGAGCTACAAAGCAAAATGTCACCGCTTCGGGCATACTAACACGATGTACGCTTTACACAAAGACTACGATCACCGAAAGAAAAATCAACTTAAAATAAGAGCGCCATAATATATTAAATTGTAGGCTATGTATGTTTTTCGAATCAGATGTGTTAGGGCCTATATCACACACTTCATACCATTGTGTAAACTTCAAGGCAGTTACATAAATTTCCACATGTTCCATATAAATTTAAATAAAATATATGTCTGGTTCAAAATATCTTTGTAGTGCCAACATCCTTAGATATATAACATCCCAATTATAAAAGGAGGATATCTTATCTTATCTTTCAATTGTGTTTTTCAGACAATACTTGAATGGGGGGAGGTGATGAGGACATATTATGGCAAAACAAGATCTTACACAGAAGCTGATATGAGCATCAACTACTTGGGATACTGGACTGACAATGGTACCTTCATTTATAGTTGTTTATCACACTGATAAGAGATAAAGTTGATTGATGTGATTTTTTTTCTGTCTATATTTTGGAACAAACCTATGCAAAGTATAACCTTTTTAAAAACATCTGTGATATTTGATTAACTCAATTTAACTGCCTCAACAGTTTCAATGTGAGTTGGCAAAAAATTCTGTGTTGACATGGCCATAGGGGAATTTGTCTTACCTTCTCTTGTAAATTAGTGTGCTCCATGCAATATAGCTATAGTCCATGAACAATTCCATGCGGATAAATGGATGCTCAAATGTTTCAATTATCATTTCTTGGGCAAAAAGGTCCCTGGCTCTGCCACGTATTCTTATGTTCTGATGGTGTTTCAAGAGGCCCTGTTTCAAAATAGGAGGCTGTGTTATCTTGTTTAGCATTGTTTAGCGCTGACTGTTTGTTGTAATCAGCTGTTTCGCACCTGAGGAGTCCACGCTTGAAAAGTGATTGCCACATTAATAGGTTGGGTCACCATGTTCTTGGAGACCCTCTTCAGAAACAGCTGATTGGATTATAATGTGCATTGTGTTGTTTTCACAGTTTTGTTTTGTTGGTTCCAATAATCATCTATAAGTAAGTCATTTACCCCAGGTCAATAGAGTCAAGACACCTGCTTGTGTTAATGTGTGATGAGTCGCATATTAGCATTATTAGGCCTTTTTCGTCCTCCACAGGTGCTTATTACTACTACCTCACCGAAACTGGGAAGAATTATGAAGATACATTGGTGGATTATCTCGCGTATGCGAAGTCGATTGGTATTCCGTACAGGTCAGTCATGTCGAAGTAAAGTATGATGGTTTATTTGAATTAGTTACTATGGTCCCATGTCACGTTGTCCCTCCTTTTGGGTGCCTGTTGTAATGACTTATTGCTGTAAATTTCTTTTGAAATTGGATTTTCTCTTGTCAGATATGTCCAATATGACTCCTGGTGGTACCCCAAGGGGCAGTTTGAAGGGGTCACAGAATGGGTGGCCATGCCTGAGGTCTTCCCAAAAGGCCTGCAGTAAGTACATTTCTAACTTTATAGTCACCCGTTGTTTCCAAATCAGTCTGCCTCATGTCAAAATATACAAATGTACATCTTGGATCTTATTGGAAATTGTCAGTCTGGTGAAAATGCGAACTGTATGTTGCTGCCACCTGGCACAAAGTTAGTTTTGTATGCTTCAGCATTGCAGCTCCAAAGAAATAGTTCCAATTTCATGGCACATTCACAACGTTTCTATTCAACATTGAGGTAAATTAGAATAAGACTCGGCAATCACATTCTCTAAAGAAGTCGACAAGGCTATAAGCATACTCAGAAACATCCCTGGTTTCTTCCAGACAAAATTTTGTGAGTTGCCCACACTCAGTTCATGTGGACTGCTCGCTATAGCTCGCTGAATTTCACTCTTGCTACTAGGTGGCAACACATGAATGCACATGACAAAGCAGCGGCAATGAAAGAGCAGTCCACTTGTAGACAAGGAAATAATTATTGTAGTAAAAAAGCTAAATTATTTTTCTTACAGAGAAGTTTACAATAAACTTGGCCTGCCAGTGGTGGCTCACAACAGATTTTGGTAAGATTCTTTGTCTTGTCCACTTTACAGTGGTCAAAATTGCTGTATTTCTTCCCAGACCTATGTGTACATGTATGCCTTCATCACAAATCATTTACCTTTGCTTGTTTGTAGGTCTGACAAGACTGTTTATGCCAAACAAAATGGAGGGAAATACAATTTTACTGTGGAACCATCAGTTCATTTGTCAATTCCCACTGACCAGGTATTATATTTTTTTGACAAACTATTTGTTTCTCATAAATTCCACTCAATTTACAAGATCAAAACATATATTTCAAAATAGTAAAGATCAATTTTCTATCTTTTTTGTATTATAATGAAATTGTCAATTTGTGTATGATCAACACGTATTTCTTCTTTTAGACATTCTGGGATTTCTTAATGAGTTCATCGAAGAAATGGGGTCTGATAACTTATGAACAGGTAATATATTAATGTTAATATCACCTGACTGCAGTTACTGCATAGATTTTTGTAAAACTTTCTTGATTTCATGCAGAACATATATATGGATGGATTTATCGATATCTGAACATGACACATTACTCTTTGCAGGATTGGCTGAATATAGAATTTGATACGATGCAATCCACCACCAGTGATGTCCTTCTGGGCAGAAAGTGGTTGATGCAGATGGGGAAGGCAGCCTCCAAGGTTGGCCTGACCCTCCAATACTGCATGGCCACCTCAAGGTCTGTCCTTCAGTCTCTGGAGATCAGTTCTGTCACTCAGGTGAGCGATTGTAATCTGTAATAATTCCAATATAGGCCCTGTGTCTATTTGAGGTATGTATGACTATCAATCAAGTCTAGAAGACACAGGTTTAATAATCAAGTGGTCCCTAGTGGAGGCTCATGCAGCGTCGACAAAAAATCTAAAGATTAAAGGAAAGATGTGCTTCACATCGAGATAACACATGTATATACGAATGAATTAATAAAACCATCAATTTAATGATTCACCTTACAGGCCAGAGTGACCCAAGATTACCAGCCTGGCAATGAGAATTGGAGGATAGGAGTTTCATCAATTCTAGCTCATGCCGTGGGCTTAGCGCCTTTCAAGGATAATTTCTGGACCACCAAGGAACAACCTGGAAATGTTTACAGTGAGTTAAGATTAGAACCTTTCGTAGTGAAGAGTTTCTTTGTGTGACAATGACAAGTCTCAATGCTCTTTCATCCTTTCAAACAGATTTATCTGAACCCAACTCAGTGCTGCAGTCTGTCGTATCCAGTTTTAGTGGAGGACCAGTCGCCCCCGGTGACAAAATTTCCAAAAGCAACGTCAAACTCATTATGAAGTAAGTAACCGTTTCTCCAGTCACAAGGTATTCATACATATTCTATGTATTCATTTGTAAGCTTATTAAAAGATCTATAGCATCTTGAAATATAATATAAAGTAGCGCTGAACCACCATGTAGTTTTCAACACATAACCGTCACAGGGGCTCCTAAACCAATGTACATGACGTTCCCTTATTATATAATGTATGTGCATAAACTTGGTTCAGAAGCCCCTGTGATAACCGTGAAGTTGGAGAAACATGATTTCGCTTATCGGATAGTCTCTTCAGTGATCCAAGATGTTACAGTTTTGCATGGGTGCAACAGCAGTGCAATCGATTAAAGTCTGTGTCTCTCTAAATTTATTTTATGTATATTCAACAGGTCTTGCAATGCTGAAGGACTGCTTCTGAAGCCATCGAGACCTGCTCTTGCCATTGATGCCCAAATTAAACAGGTGAAAATCCATGATAACTCAAAATATAATGGAAATTTTATTGCTTGATACATTAATTGTATAATAGATCTGTCTTATCCTTGAATTGAATATGATAAATCATGATTCTAATATTTTTCCCACATGTTGCCAGGCAGCATTCCAGGATGGTTCAGGACCCAATGGCGAGATGTGGACGACATATTCTTCCATATCAGGGATGTTCTTCGGGATGATATTGGCAGCTGCTATGCCAGAGGGCCAGTCTTATAAACTTGGACCAACAGAAGCAATGTTCACTGGGCCAGAGGTAAATATTTGCAAAATTCCCATAATACATTGTAACCTTGTATATGCATATTTGTATGTGCTCATTTGGTATCCTGATAATAAGCTTGTGATGAAAAAATATAAGAATGTGCAAGGATACTGTCACATGGAGAGAGAGTATCTAAAGCGAAGACAGATCTTACAAAAAAAATGATGTGAAGAATTTCTGATCAGATGCTTTTATAAGAATAAGCAAACCCTGTTAGCATAAAATCCTAATTAAGCCCTATGGCCAACACTTATAATTTGTCTGGGACAATTAAAGTGAAAGATCTAGGGCTCCTTTGACCATTTTGGTATCACAATAAAATGCTCTTGGTCTACCACTGGTAAATAGTCAAGAAGCGTTTACACTGTAGTATATAAAGTTGTAACTAAACCACCATGTAGTTTTCCTCATCAACCATGAAGTTGCAGAAACGTGATTTCGCATTATCAGATAGTCTCTTCAGTGATCAAAGATGTTGTCAGTGGTTTTGCATTGCTGCAATGACAGCAAAATCAATAAAAGTGTAGGCCTATGTCTCTTTAAATTTATTGTATAGCTTACATAATCAAGACATATATATATTGTCATTGCAGTTCGAAGCTTCGAAGGTCTTTGCCGCAGGTACCACAACCGCGAGTGCACAAGATTTCGCAGATGACAAACCCCTGACTCTAACGGGATGCACACGGCTCAACCCTTGTATTTACTATACTACACCTCTAATCAGTATTGCAGGGTAAGATACTACAAACGACGTCTTCTTACTTTGAACTTACCTGAAGTTGTCTTTCAGCTTTCAAGATTGTTTTTGTGAATTCATAAACCATGGGCATAGTTACAGTATTTTCCTGTTCATTATATTCGCGCAGCGAAACGGCCGAAGGCTGTTGAGCGAAGCGAATTGAGTGCAAGAGAAGACTCAAAAATCTGTGCAGTGATGATCTCAACATCAACAGTCCACAGTTTGGAATTAGGTCAAGTGGGTCCAGCTTCTTATCAATGATTTAGTTTCGTATTTAACAAAACATAACATATTCATCTTCAAAAGTGTCTTAAAAATTCAGTTTTCTCTAGTAATATATCCTGTACCAATAATTTTTATGGAATTGTTAATTATTAGCATTGACAAGCTAAATCAAATTATTAACATGTGATTCATTTAATTTCAATCAGACAACAAGAAAACATAACAAAATTAAAGTTACATAATCTTATAAACAGATAATTATGTAACAGTGAACAGATAATCTACATGCAATGTTATTGTTTTTGTATTACTAGATATATAAAAATAAAATTATATTTATACTATTATGTAATATCAACAATCTAACATAGACTTGACTTTGGCAGCTTTCAGTGCTGCCTGCCTTTTTACCATTTAGCTGATTATCTATCAATCTTATTTATCTATTTAATATATATATATCTATCTATCACTTTATGTATCTATCTGTCTGTTGTTATATCTATCTATCTATCAGTCTATCTATTTATCTCTCTATTTATCTATTTATCTATTATATTTTTTGTCTAGTTTATCTTGCTATTCTACATTTTTCTCTGTCTTTCCATGTATCTGTCTTTCTAATTTTCTGAAACAGTTACATAACTCCTTTCATACATTGAATATAAATAAACATGAAAGTTATGGTAACACTATAAGTCCTACAAAAACTTTTTAAAGTGCTGCGCGAATTTCATGGCAGTGCCATTTACATATTATGCCTAATTATATATTTGACTGGAAAACTATATGAAATTGAAACGGCCAAGGAAATTATCAATCCCTGCAGGTCAAATACCAATGTACAGTATATTTTGTATACTGAACAAATTAAGCTTCTGGTTTTATGAGCCAGTAATTGGTCAGCTTTCATGTTGTGACAAAGAGCTAGCTGAGAACATGGATACCATGTTTGTTCCTGTTGCATCAAGCTCCAAATTTGGGCAAAATCATCACTAGTATCAACTGTATATAGCATTGTAACTGCTTACCTTTCTGATGAGGACGCACTTGTTTTTTTCTGTGTTTTAGAAAAGAAATCTACATCTATGGTGAACTGAGCAAATGGGTTACCATGTCACCTCAGAGAGTTTCCAACTTGGAAGTCTCCACAGAAGAAATCAACATTCACTTGAAAGGGGCTGTCCATGAACAAGTGGAAATCACCTGGACTGTTGATGGGAAGTGGCAGCAGCAGGTCTGTGCTATGGGTCAAGATGGAACAGCAGTATTAAGTGTGCTGAGCAAGAAGTGTTTGACTCTGGAGTAATGGAATTACAAAATGTCTTTCACATAATTGGCACTTAAATCAATTATCTGTGATAATTACTTCAATCCATAACAGGCCTATGTGTGTTGCATTGCGAATTGCATTGAAAATGCAAAGTTAGATCAAATCTAAAAAAGCAATAAAATTGTGAACCAGAACAAAGTGTTTCCAAATGATACATTTTAAAAATGTGAGTAGTATAAAAAGGCAGTCGTTTTTATGCTTTTGACACAAAGTTTTTCTAGGAGCTCACAGAACTGAGAAGATAATGTAATTATCTCTATTACGAGGTATAGACCTAGGTATACAGTACTATACACTGTATGTGATTTACCACTTTTTTTTCACTTTGTAATTTTGTTAAAATAATTGTTAAAAAGTGACAGGTGAATCTTAATTTGTTGCACTGTAGAGTTATAACTACATGGTGTCACTCAAAGCTTTTGCAGCTGAGTTTTCAAGTTACTGGCATTGTGTTATGATGTGGCATAATGATGTTGGACAATGTAATCAATTAATTAAGTTGTATTTCAGCTGTTTCCTTCTTCTTTTTCACTTAAAGATTTTCTATTAAAATAATATATTACACATATTTAATGATTTTAGTTGTTTATTTCGATTTTTACAATGCATTAATATAAATGTCTCAAAATGCTTACAGCACATTTAAAATTAAATCACAAATATTTGAAATTTTATCATCACAGTCACCAAGAAACTTCACATACAACATTCAAAAATTTAATAGCTTCTAACTTCAAGTTGTGTCAAATGGTTTCTCATATTTTCAAAAAACTACATCAATATACGCCTCAGTAACGCCTGTAAACTGTACAGATATTTAAAATTTAAGATTGAAAAATCTGATCTACTAACCATGTTCTAGAGATTCAATGATTTTCAAGTAAAGGTTCGGGCAAAATGAAAAATAAGATTTTCTCCGTAGAATATACATTTGCTAAGCACATTATATTTCATCAATCTATCAGTCTATTGGCTATAATCACATCGATTAGTCTACTGAAAATTATACATAAAAATATTTATCATGAGGTCCTAAACCACACAATCACTTTCTGACGAAGCCTAAGAGAAAACATATATGCCTGTGATTAAAATAGGCACTTATAAGGGCATACATACATATAGTAAATTGACAAATGTGATATTAAAATGAGTGAAAAAGCTTTTTATAGAGAGAAATGACATGCAGCTTCAGCTGCACATCTCCTTAAAGATTCTAGCCCCATCACAGATTCAGATGGGCTTGCTCAGTGATGATCTTGGCTTTTTATAAAACATGTGCCTGGTGATTTTCTTCCATGAAAAGGCAGCCAAATGTCCACACAGTTCAAAGAGTTCAACAACCGTCAATAAACTGGCTCCAATGCAAAGCCCCATTTCTCCTCCTGTATCAGCTGAAAATAGCCAAATGACATTATAATTTTTGCACAACCTCCTCCAAATAGACACATGTGATGCATGAAACATCAGCCCATAAACTGTTAGTAATAACAATAAAAGAGTCTCATAAAAGTCACTGTGCTTTCAGATTTGTTTGGAAGAGATACATGGTGGTACTGAGTCAAGCACTTACAAGTGTGACATTATACCAAAACACAATAGAGATAGAGGAAAACACAGCAATTGTGTGCCCAGGTTAAGTTATAGATCCATGCCCAGGTATAGGAAATCTGTAATTGGGACATATACATTGTCCATTGACTAATGATTTCTGTGGAAATGGCATCCATTATAAGGAGAATATTTAGCTGTAATGACACCACTTCTGCATTACTGTGACATTGCATGCAATACATTAATGCTACCATGCAGAATTGCAGATAGCATGTTGCCTTGGTAACAGATGATGAAAAATGAAACAATTACCAAACAAAGCTCCCACGGTGTAGGCTGGAGTCTGTTCCTGTCTATGAACTGCCAGGTTTTCGTAATAAATGTGCAACTGGACAAGGTTGTCACTGAAAGGGAAAAAGCAATAATTGCAAGATGTGTCAGGCTTCATCAGAACAACAGGCCATTGCATGCATAGAAGGTCACGAATAAAAAGGCCCCGGAGTCACACAGAAAGGACATTCAGAGACTGAATTGGGTCAAACTGGAATAGTAATTTCTTAAAATGACTCCCTGAACATCCCTTGACTTTTCGTATGTCTACCCTTGCATGCTCCATGCGATCCAGACTCAGACTCCACGAGTCCCTCTACTATTTTTGCATAATATTATGACACGAAGTGTCAGAGGGACTCCTTGAATTGGATTGTTTGGATTCTCAAAAAATGTTAACTGATTGGTTATGTAACTTCTCATAAACATTGCTTTTTGTTTATGTCCAAAAACACCTTGTGTTAATTGTCACTGTATAACTTGCAGAGGAACTGATAACTTAATAGTATAAACATTAATTTTGTTATCTGATATTATTGTTATTAGTCTATAACAATTAAAGATTCTCACAGTATGAAAGAAAACAATTAGGTAACAAGTTCACTCTGCCATATCTTGCTCATTCGCATGCTGCTTGTGGTTGTTTACGTGGCCAGTTTCAGAAGACTGATCCAGACTCGTCTTCGTTGCCATTTCTTTAAAAAACACCTCTATCATGGCAAACTTGCAATGCGTAAAAGATTTAAGGTGGCAACAAGCCCTGTCAAAAATGATGCGAGCCATCGCAATACCAATACACCGACAATAAAGTAATTGCTTAAACAACCAAAGTTGACCTTTTACAGCCAAAAAGTCAGTAGATCTACTTATCAGTCTCATAATTACAACTTAAGGAGTAGGCTGAATGTGTGTGCCACCATGAAAAGTAACACAAATATATTATATCAAATGCACGAATTACCTAATTGCCTGAGCTGACATGTTGAATGTGGTCTGTAGGTCATCCAGGATGTGTTGTGCTGGGAATGAGGCCCAGGAGAGTTTTTCATCGAATGTGTTGTATTCACAGGTCACCGGACAATCTTGGCTCAACTGCTCCAGCTGGTACATGGTGTGGTTTTCTGCAAACAAGAACAGTTTTTACAACAATTGCAATTGATATATATATATATATGCAATGTGATTTTATGGTTGCTTGGATTTTCAGTATGGTTTCTGGTTCAGTAGGGTATAGGCATGCTGTCACACTCCGAGGCAAGTTGTGGCCTAGCTGTCATGCAAGAAATTTAGAAACATGTGGGAACTGTACCATGCATGCAATTTCATGTTTCATCCTAAATTCAGCTGGGACATTGATCATGGCAAACAACAAAGAATTGTTCACAACTCATAGTGCAACAACGTGGCAGCACTGTACATGTTGTACATGACTTCCTGTTTGATCAAAACACTGGCTTGGAAAAAGCACATGTTTCAGAAAAAGTCAATTCATATAAAATCAAATTGCTGTCAGCTGTAGAAAACACATAGAACTGGTGTATTTAGTCACTGTGGACAAAGCCTATGCAAAGTGTAACCTTGAAACGTCTTTGATATTTGATTAACAGCCTTCAAAGTTTCAATGTGAGTTGGCAAAAAATTCTGTGTTGACATGGCCATAGGAGAATTTAATTGTACCTTTTCTATAAATCTGTATCCTACAATTTGTCCTGTTAGCAATTCCAAATAATAGATATCCCATGCAATATAAATATAGTCCATGAACAAATCCATGTGGATAAATGGATGCACAATTGCTCAAATTAGAATTTCTTTGACAAAAACTCCCTGGTTCTGTGAGCCTCTAACACATTTTCTTATGCACTGACAATGTTAAAAGGGGCCCTGTTACAAAATAGCAAGCTGGATTATCTTGTTTAGCATTGTTTGGCATTGACTGTTTGTTGTAATCACCTGTTTCGAACCTCAGTTCAGTGGAGTGCAGCAATGTCTCTGTGAATTCCATATGTGTGGTTGTGGGACCATGACAACTGAATTGGGAATCGAAGTTCTCTTAACCCGAACCTCCAGAGGACCAAGACCATCGATATTACCAACTTGGCCATCAGTCAATCAGTATTATTGTTATAAAGCTTTATTTCAATATATAAATTCTCACCTTGAGCTTTTCTGGAGCATTCTACCTGGTCAAATGTTGTACAAATTTCTCGACCTCCTGGAAATGTGAGGAATTATACATGTAACAATATTGATAGGCCTATGACATTTTTATTATCTGCCCAATTTGGGGACATATGCAGTACATAAAACGGATTTAATTTAATTGTTTACATGCTTATCTTAATTGCAATCCTCAATTTCATGTCAGGCTAATGAAATGGACCAAAAGTAATTTAGATGTATTAGCAACAATAACATTCTAATTTTGATAATGAAGCAGACAGAATTTGGCATACATACCCAGCCAGACGTTGATGCTAAGTTTGTAATGATGCTAGATTACCTATGTCTGACTGGATAATTTAATAAAAGAAGTATGTCCCTACCTACAGGATGGAAGTACTGCACACAATGACATGAACTGTAAATGTAGTTGACCCTGTGTTCCATCTTGCACCCTGTGTACGTGTACTCATCATGGTACTGCAATGGGTTCTTAAAATCCCTTTTAGAGACATCCACACAATCGCCATAGGGTGATGAAGCATACAGTTCCTGGAATGATACAATAACAGAATGTATGTCATAATTGCTAACTATGGACACCAATTTCATCATCTGTTTTTAGTTTCGATTAAATCTGAGCAAAGATTTTGTCTATGGTCATCTTTTTTTTTTCTCAAGGTTAAATGAAAGTCACTGTCAATCGAATTAAAATTTTGTAAAGGCATCTCCTTAGTAGCCATCCATAGAGCATAGGCCTACCTGCTGCAGTTTGATGGATGCTATCACAGTGGTTCCAGGTGCTGCAGAGAAGCCCTGTTGCCCAACAAGGGGAACTTCTTTTGGATCATGGACCAGGACCTAAGAAAGAAAAAAGTGCCATTCAATCAACCTGGGTGAGTAATCAAACTCATAAGGCAACTTGAGGTCAAAAACTGAAGAGTAATTATCCATGTATTTTATTTCTACGTCAGTTCTTCAGCAACAAGCTATAATATATATAATTAGTCCAAATAGATACATTCATTATTGTTTGAAAATCTCAAATTCTAAAACATAATGCACTGAACTTTCAAAATACCAACACGAAATATTTAGAGCAATTGAGAGTAAATATATACATGTATTCGACATCAGTGACTTATAAGAAAATAGTTTTTTAAAAGCCTCATAAATATTTGAGCAGGCTAATAGAAGACAGGAAGGGTTGATTTAATACATTTATAATGAGACCCTTGAATGGACAAGTAGAAGTTTTATTGACCTTAACACCTGTTGAGTCTCCTTGCCCATAGAAGTACTCGTGCCGCTGAATGTTGAGTATTAGTTTGAGTCCACAATCTGAGCCCGCGTCACGAACCAACATTGGGGTATCACCTGTAGTGTTCTTGGAATTGAAGGTGTAGCAAACACCTACGTCTGTCATTGTTTGTACAAAGTGCTGTTTGCAGTCTACTCTCATGCCACACCAAAAGCAGTAGACGACCATACCTTCTAAAGTATGCGCTAAGTCGATCAACTCTTTCAAGATGTCTACGTCGTCCGACTGTTCGGCGGTACTTGTCGTGTACACGTTTATGTGGAATATCCTGTCTAAGGAAAAGAGCTGTTCCAGAACTTTTGTTATGCTCGGTTTTTCCAAGGCTTTCGACTTCCTGAATGAGTTGTAATTGCAAACTGTCACTGCAGGGAAGGGTAAGAAGGGCTGCTCAATAACTGTCACGAGAGTGTTGGTTTTGAACTGCAGGAAAAACAGCAGCTGAGATACAAACGTGAAGAGGCACAAACAAATCATGCATAGCAAAACCACTGTCCACACTGCCCTGCAAATAAAAGTTAAGAAAATCCCATAAATAACAAATCAAGATGGATTTATGGAAATGCCACATATATAGGCCTACCTGGTCACAGATGTTTGCAAAATTCTACAAAGCAGTTTGTAATACAGTTTGTGCTTAGTCTGTAAACATATGATCAACAACAATAAACAATATGGCCTGTGCATAAAATGTAAGAATTTGCAAAAAATATAGCCTCAGGTGAAAGTTTAAAGAGAAAAAAATTGGGAATTGCGAAATCCATTGGATGAATTTCAAGATATGGTATCAAGTTTTTGTTTTTATGGGATCTATTCAAGATATTTTCCTTTCTTGGAGAAGTTTCAGTGAATGTGAGTGAGTTTGTGTTTAACGCCCCATCAGCACCGGTGTGGAGAAATGGTAAAAGTACATGTCTAGCCTGCAGTAAGCGCATTTAGCAGCAAAACGTTTTACAGTGTTGACAATCACGAATATGGACAAAGCAAGTGAGCATTTGATGGCCAGCTGTGAATAATTTAGTGAATGCAACACACTGGCAAACCAAGAACAATATTCTTAGGCAAATAAATGATCTTATGAGATTTATTTCAGACACAATGGTTTATCTCATTAATAATAGATGCTGAAATATGTGGCTGGAATAAAGAGGGTGTTTCATCTCATGTATGTGATCATGATGTGATCCAATCATTATAAATAACACCGGCAGAGCTCTACCTTTAAGTTTACAAATTTTCAGGTTTACAAAAAAACATGTGTTTACAAGTTTTCAGGTTTTTCGATTTGTTTTAGTATGATTCCAATTGAAATGCACATTATGTAGTTATTGGTAGACATTGCCTTTAAATAGCTGAAGCACATATGAGGGTATACCCTGCTGGTGGCTTTTGAAAGCTCGGAGAGCCTGTTGATTTCGATTGGTAAGTTGGGACTGCTTTCCCAAGCCACAAAACCAAAGGAAAGGGAAGAGGAGTTAATAAGAGAAGTAGGCCTACAGAGCATATCAAGAGCACTTGTTTTTCACCCAGAGAATGCTTTGCTGGGGTGTTGTTTTTGATATTTGAGCAGGCTGAGGGATACAATTCCTGCATGAATATATTGTTTTCAAATTCTCTGTAGATGCACCTGAGAATTTACATATGGCAGGGATTGGGCTTTGAAATTTCAAATTCCAAGTGAGTACTTGCTATATATTTGTATGCTATTCTATATTCTATCTTATTCTGTGTTAACTTTCTGAGGAGGGCGGATGCATATCATTGTCATGTTAGAGAATTCAATCAAGGTTGATATAATAAAAGAGCTCCAATGAAATGAGATGGAATGGGTAAATTATTACATAATTTGAACTTTGGATGGGATCGAGAGTATGAAGGACAAGGAATTCAAAGGTAATATGGCCAAAAGAAAGGAATTAAAACTGAAATGGGGACAGAATACTCCATCCAGAGCTGATCAGAGACAGGGACTCAAAATTAAATTTTTAAAAATTCAGAAGGATTATGGGACAGGGAATTCAAGGGTAATATGGCCAAGTAAAGGGTCAGAGGGACACAAACCCCATCCAGAGCTTCTGAGCAGGTGCTTTTAGGCAAAGTTTTAGATAATACTCGTAAACCAAAAATGAATTGGGGTTTATATGAACCCCTCTCTACATAAGATACCTTGAGCATTGGCTGTAAACCTGTAAGTGGATGATATGGAAAGTGTTGTGTGCGCTTAGATGACATACCATCCATCTACCTGCTGGTGGATAAACAGTACTTGAGGATAGACATATCTTTGGGTAGAAGCAATAGTAGGAATATCACTCATGCATCTGACATTGATGACCTTTGGATACTATACTGCGTCATACTGCATCACAGACAGGTGTACAATGGGATAAGTACAAGTTACAAACCTGGAGAAAGGGGATGTTTTGGCAGCTTTCCATATTCCATGCATGGAGGAATGTTCAACGTAGTCATCCAGGATTTTCCGGAGGGTTTCCTCTTCTGGATTTTTAGTTGCTGTGGGTTTGTTTGCCCCACCCTGAGATGCAATGACCACAGGGGGGTCCCTGGATGGCTCCCCTACTCTGGTCATCTTGAAGAGATCTTGAGAATTCAAGGTATAGAAATATCTCTTCTGATTGACTTGTATCTATTTCACTGATGGTCTCCTCAGCAATTGGATGCTTTTGTTCTGGAGACTGGGCTTATACTGTTCCGATGGCATATACAGTACTATAAAATGTTTATTGAGTTTATGATTAATGATTACTTAAATCTGGATTGTCATGAATGCATGCATTTGATTTTGATCACAACAGCATGGTAAGCTTCACATGTTTCAGACCTGATAGCTCCTGATGATCACAACGAATGGTAAGATACCAATAGATAGGATGAAGTTATCTGCTGGTTCATGCTTCTGTTTCAGGTAGGCCTATTGCAGCTTTCAGTGATGGTCTGTCATAAGGTCATGTCATAAGTTGCGTGAAGCCTTTAGCCCCATCTGAGAGCTTTGCCACAATGCGAAGTGCATCGATGATTTTCTCTGCAAAATCTTGTTTCAAATCCAACTGCATATCTCAAATGCAAATTTCTAATCCATTTCAAGAAAGCAGTGAGATCCAAGTGCATTTATCAAGGTATCCAGGCATTCGGAAAAAAGTGAGTGATCACAAAAACCATTTGAATGCTTTTATATACACTGCGCAGAAGTTACCCAGCCTTAATAAAGTTCAAATTTAAAGGCACTTATCTATAGTGGCATATCCCAAAATACCGCATACTTTAAATTCCAGTACTTCCGCTTAAAAGCAAATCCATGGTACAGTGTTTATCTGGGATACAAAGAACTAATCTACCAGCCAATTACAGTCCATTAAGTTATTAACGAGTTTAAATCCAGGCATTATCCTGCTTCAATGTTCAATTGTGGAACTTCCGAAAATGAGGTTAATTTTAGCAAACTGTTAAGATAGCAGTAAATACATTATAGGCTACAGTGAATGTAAATTATACTAATGCTCGTTATGTAATTTCTATTGACATGGTTGGTGTTGGGTGAACAAGACTGTTGATATACTTCAAATTTAATGAGGTTACTTCTCTTTAAATAAATCAACACCTTACAGATGCTGAACGCTTCAACAAATCAGTAAAGTGGCAGCTTTAGTACCTGCAAAAATGTCTGAAGCTCTGCAGAAGGCATTTACCTGATGCTTGCCATCAGCGAATAAAATGAAGGGGCATCATCTCAAGCACCTCTCAGGACTGCAGTAACCCTCCATGAAAATGTCAAAGTTGTTCTTCTGTTGTTTGACAAGTTTCAAAATATCCAATCCATTTGTTGGTATTGTGATGAAATTCATTCAAAGAATATTTGCATTGATGACAAAGAAGCTGCTGCTGCAGTATCTGTTCGACAACAGTTGATGTTCATCCAGGATTCCTTTGGGAATGATGAATAAATGTACATATATCGGACATAAAAAATATTGAGATACTCCAAGAAAACTAAAACAACTCTTTTGTGAAGTATCGGTTGCCCTTTACTTTGGCTTTACTTAACTGCTTAAGCTATCCAACAGATGGTTTGCCAGTTGAGTTACAACTCTGCAATGCCCAGTTGATTGTGCAGACAGGAGCATTCATCATTTGGACCCTTGCCTTCAGTGTTTGTAAAACGTCCTTTATAATTATACTATAGCTTTCCGACGTTTGCTTTTAACTGCACCAGGAATGCATTGCTTCTACATATTTAAAAGAAAATCCAATCCTGCTTGTTCTACAATGTAAAAATCAAATTAAACCTGGATTGCGGATACATAATAGCCAAGTGGGTACTTAATTATGTGTTCAGTACCCTTCAAAGGAAGGAGTCTTTACAATATTTAAGTTATAAACTTCACCAGTGGTTATTAGAGAGCTGTCACTATACTGGTGTGTTGAATACACTGTATAATTTGCTGGTGATATTGCTGAATGGAAAAGATGCAGGTTCTCTGTTTATTTAATGTGTAATATATATATAAATTACAGTTTATACTTTAGCAAAACTCCTTAGATTTATGAACCAACAGTAACTGTTTGTGTGAGGAGAGGAATATATCCAGTTTATTGCATGCTTAATCCACTGTGACAGTTCAGTTGTGAGTCCTAAGTTCCATAAACCAGTGATACTACATAGATGTCCACTTCCATCAGCCTATTGCCTGGCTATATGGCCAAACTGTGGTCCAAACAATTGCACAGGTACTGCTCCCTATTCCTCTCCTCACAACACACTGAGCACATTGCTCTGAGCATCAGAGGCTCATCCCTGCACCACCCCTTCCAGCAGCAGCAGCAGCAGCAACAGCATCAGCAGCAGATGAGACACAACTAAAGTGGATCTCTTGTTGATTGAGCAATCCACTCTGCTTTATCTGGCCAGTGAGTCCACAAGATAATACTCACACTGCATTCACTTTTAATAATTCATCTACTTTTTTACTGTATTTTACAGCATGCAATTTGTCAGGACATCATGTGGAAATCCATTCTAACCTAAATTACTTTTGATAATAACTTCTAAATTGCAGTCTCTTCAAAAAAGGATTAACGCCAGTATTAAACTAAATTAATTATTTTGACAAAAACACATTTACGATTTGAATTCTCTTCCAAAAGCTTCATACATTTTTGCACTTTTTGAAATAATCAAAATTGTATGCCCCAAATTCTTTATTGCCTGTACAGTGTACATTGCATATGGATGAAGCAATGCATTTAACAGCACATCACCCAATTAACTAGATTATCTCCAAAAATTAAATTTCACCCAAAAATAATCACAAGTGAACAGTCCTCATGGATGCTTCAACAATTTGCATTTCATTTGTTGCAAAGCATGAAAAACAGATCTGTGTGCAATGAAAAACTTAATTCCATTTGAGCATTCTCTTTAACTGAGAGGAAAGTATAGGCCTACAAGGGAATGCAATTGGGAGTCCTCCTCCATGCATGCAGAATAGAAGCTGAAGTATCTGTAAACAAGGCTGAAAACAGGTAGCAATGTCAAAATGTCATGCGTGTAACCAATAACAATGATCACACTGTCTACAAGTGGACTGCTCTTGCATTGCCACAGATCAGAACATATGCTGTCTTGTGTTGCCACCTAGTGACTAGTGTGCTATTCCGCGAGCTCCTGCGAGCGTCCACCAACTTTCAACCAGAGGAACACACACAATTTTGTCTGGAAGACACCGGGGCTGTTTCTGAGTGTGTTGATGGCCTTGTCTACTTCCTTAGAGAATGTGATTGCCGAGTCTGACTCTGGTATACATCGATGTTGAATAGAAATTTTGTGAATGTGCAATGAAATTGGAACTATATATTGGGACAGCAATGCTGTAGCATAGGAAATCAACTTAGGTGCCAGGTGGCAGCAGCATGCAGTTCTCAGTTTCACCAGACTGGATCACACTTGTTTCCATTCTGGCCATGCGTTTAAAAAATTTGCAATAATTAGGGGAGACCGGGGCTATTTGAAGCACTATTTTTTGTCCCATTCTTCTGAACTTATGGTTGTAAATACAGGTACATACATTTTGGCAAGTGCTAGCTACAGTATTCATCTCAACATTCCATGAACAACCTGTGTAAATTCAAACCCCAGGCAATGAGGGCGAAAATTCAACTAACCCCACGCCTCTAATAGCCCCGGCCCCCGGGATCCTCTACTGAGATTTACTCGTGTAAAAAAAAACAAAAAAAACTACAAAAAAAGCAAACAACATTTAATGTCACTGATAATAGTAATTAATATAATTACAATTTGAAGCACAAGTTTACATGACTGACAGAATATAGGCCTATATGTTGATCCAATTAAAAACAAGATATGACAGAAGAATGAAATTGATATGGCTAAGCACTATTGAAGTCATTTTTCTTTCCAAGCCCTGAAATCTATCTCATGATATTCACTACAAGGCATCAGTTGGTTGAACTGACAGTTAACGGAATCAGCTTGGCATTTTTCTTCACTGTCATGTGGCTGAAGGAAGACCCAAGGTTGGATGTGGTCTATTCCGTCAGAAACATCACAGAGTAGTTTAGCAAGTCTGACGCGTCTGATCTGATAAAGCTGTGCCTCCGTGAAGCGGATGCGTTCTTGGCCCGTCTCGTACCAAAAGCGGTCTCCAGCACGTAGGTTCTGAAACTGGCGAGCGATGATACAACCGAATGTGGGTCCGACTGAAGCTCCTGTCAAAAGATTCTCCATTAGACCCCCAACGTATAAGTCAATGTCCTCTACATCTTCATAAAGAGAAGCAAGCTTGCTTTTGAAAGCATCTGGTATTCCAGGTAGTTTGTTGAAATTTTTTCCCGTTGGCAAGCCGCACCATCTGCGAAAATGGTTGTAGCCAGGCAGGCCATGATCTCTTCCTCTCTGGATATTCAAGGACACGAGGTCAGTTCCCATGCCATGGGGAGGAGATTTCGTGAATAGATTTCTGGTGACTTGATCCGCGAAGTGTCGGTCGGCAACCTGAATGGGTTTCACTGCCATTCCGAATATGATCCGGTCAATTCCATGAGACTTGTAGATTTCCTGAGGTCTGAAAAATCCATGAGTCATGAAGACATCTTCAAATTTAGATTTCCTGTTCGCCATCAACCTGAAGGTATTGGATATCATGCTATGGCCAAATCTAAATGCTGCTGTCTGGAATGAATTGGTTGCATCGGGTCTAACTTTTGGATCATAGCCTCGCCAGTAACCAGTCTCGAGTGGATGCAAGTTATACTCTTTCATGAGATCATCTCCCAAAACAAGAGGCACATACTCCTTGTAGGTGACATGTTGCACCATCGCTCCCAGAATCCTCCTGCTCTCCTGATAAAGTCTTTCGCAATCCCAGTGGGGATTGACGGAGTACAGTTTGTCCTCTATTCGATTGTGTATGCGAACGAATGCAGTGTGTAGTGATACAAGTGTGATGTGTTCATTGACACGAGGATCACCAGCCAGAAAACACTTGACGGATTTGTTAGTGCCTTTGCAGTCGCCTACCTCCGCCTTGGGGAGCAGGGGCTGCCAGTGAGGATGAAGATGTACGGTCGTAAGAAGTTTACCTCTGGTGGCCTGACTCGTGTCTCGGATAATGGCGCTCTGATCGTCTGAACTCCCATACACGAAAGATGCATCAATGTAGGATGTTATCTGATTTAACTGCTGTCGATAACTGTAAGTACAGCCAGGGTCGGGCACTGGCAAAGACCTGATGAACTTGAGACATGTTTTGTTCTTGAACGCAGGATCATCAGCACTAATTGGAATTGGAAGACAGTCGAAATTTTCCACCTTGTCAGTTTGGCACCCGTCGTAACCACAGCCGGGTAACCTGTGACCGCCAAGTTCCTCGGTGTTATTGAATAGGACTGCAACTCCAGTGAGACCAGTGTCGTGAGCAAGGAGTTGGCCGTACGACATGAACATGAACGTCAGATCCTCGCTCGGGTGATCCTGGTCTCTGAAGATACCGAGGCAGATGTTACGAGGAGGCGGTAAAGGAGAACCACTGACAGAACACCTGGGTGCATCCCAGCCGTCACAATAATCTGGTCGAAGGTTACTGTGGAGAGGAATCAAGGCCTTACCCCAATAGGGATTCTGTAAATTATTACAAGACCCATCATGAGTTCTGTATACCAGGCTTCTATCACAATTAATGCGTTTATAAGGACATTCGTCCATGGCTCTGATGTTCATTTGCAGCAGATCTGGATTGGTCTGGTCCATGTGGAGCACCGAAAGAAGTTCCTCCATCTCATGCTTGTTAATCTTGAATCTGCAATGAAAATTTCAATACTGAGAGTCAAGATAAATGTCTGGGACTATTATTGTCTGTGTATACCTACAAATATATATATTGACTGACTGTAGGCCTAAACACGGGTGGAAGTACCACTCATAGATGTACATGATGCTGAAGGGCATGCAAATTGATTCAGTGAATCTACAGAGGGGGAACCTGGCACATTGGGACGCAGGGCACTATGAGACGGTTGGGCTCTCTTGGTTCTTGGCAAGGTATATGATATGGTAGCCCATCATATCTTGTAATTTCTCATCCCGAAGTTTCTATTGTTTTATTGACAACTTACAGCCACATGCAGAAGTATGATAAGGAAAAGTTTGATTTCCTACTGCCAAAGTAGATTCAGAGGGGTTCAATTCAAACCAATGAAACCATTCTGTGGACAAACCATGAACAAAGAGGCTTTCTCTAAGCTTGTGTACTTAGATACATCGTAACGAACAGTTATGAATTGCTATCCTGGTCAACATACTCACTGGTGCCTGAGAAATTAGCATTTTGGTGTAAAAGTCATATCGAGGCTCATTCGGACACTGAACCCGGGGCACATTGGGACTTTATATTGCAGAATGTAAGTGTCCAAGTCTGCTGAATGACCTGGGACAGCACACAATAGTTATTCAGGCCACAGCCAAATAGAGGCAGAGTGGATTACCATCCTCTGTGAACTAATTTATCGCAAAGCACTATGTAGGACCAGTCTGCACACAGACTCCGAACAAACAGCACAGCTGGAGAGTCTGCCAGAAATCGGATGGCCTCCAGCTGACACATTTATTAATATTCAAGTAGGTCAGGTCATGTCCAGGTAGAGGGACCTCATCACTTGTGCTCATACGCACAGATGAGCTGCCAGCAACATATAAACAAAGCGCAATCAACAATTTCAAACTATCAATGAGTGCAGTCACATGGGTGACGCCAAGCTGGTTTTGGGAATCAACTTAGTTCCCTGCCAAAACTCAGATGGCACCACTGATTTTGTTTACTTTTTGTTTAACATAAAAAATATTAGAACTATCCACAATAAATGGGGATGTTTCTACATGAGAATAAATAATAGTTAAGTCAAAATAATTTATGTATCCTCTTTGTTATTCTGTCGAATTGTCGCCATGGAGAACTCTGGCTGGGTACACATGCCAAAACTCAGATGGCACCACTGATTTTGTTTACTTTTTGTTTAACATGAAAAATATTAGAACTATCCACAATACATGGGGATGTTTCTACATGAGAATAAATAATAGTTAAGTCAAAATAATTTATGTATCCTCTTTGTTATTCTGTCGACTTTGTCGCCATGGAGAACTCTGGCTGGGTGCACATGCACTTGATGACGTCAAGAAACTGTGCACTGTTGAGTTGCTGGTCTTTTCATGGCTTGAACATGCCATGTTCAGAGATCTGAAACTCACAAAGTATCCATAATATCATCCTGAAATTTGGAGAGCATTTCAGTTAACTATTGAAGTTTATTACCTGCTTCTCAGAATTTGTCGAGCATTTCTGTAGCAACCAAAAATGTTGTTTGTTTGCACATGAAAGATCCTGGTGTTCATAGTCCCGAAACTCAATGATTATCAATACACCCGCTTTTCAGAATTTGTCTAAGATTTTTTTTATGCTCGAAAATGCGGTTCATTTAAACACAAAAAAATCACAAATTTCCAGTGAGTTTTTTCTCTTTTGCAAAACATGCTAAGTTAATAAATAGCCTTGGTTCTCAAAAACAGAGAATCAGAAAATTATGAAAGTTGCAAAATATTTTGTTAAACACTTGCTTTTGATGATGAATTTGGTTTGAAATTTTTTTTCTCAAAATCAATAGCAGATTAAGCCTTAGAGCAAGAGAATGTGTCAAAAAGATGTCTAAAATCGGCTAGCTTCGCCATGACCAATGACTCAGTTTATACATGTACATTGAAACCCATCTTATCATAAATCAGCAACTATTGAACAATTTTTTCATTTTTGGAATCTGTGTGTGTTGTCTTTGTAGCTTGGTTAAATATTTTTCCCAAACTCTATAGCAGATTTTGAACCTATGAGGGAAGGGATTTCTAAAAAGTTTGTAAAAAATTGGCGTTCTGACGTAATAACTCAGTTTATGCATGTTGATATGTATCTCATCATAAGTCATTAAATATTGGCTCACAAAATTAATTTTTACGTTTCTAGAATCTGCAAGTATTGTGCTTGAATGTGGATTTGTTTTTTAATTTCTTTCGCAAACTTTATAGCAGACTTTAAACCTCCGAATGAAAGGATTTCTCGAAAAATCGGCATTCTGACATAGTAACTCAGTTTGTGCATGTTGATGCGTATCTCATCATTAGTCATTAATTATTGGCTCACAAAATTAATTTTAGTATTTCTAGAATCTGTGAGTATTGTGCTTGAATGTGGATTTGTTTTTGAATTTTTTTTGCCAACTTTATAGCAGACTTTAAACCTCTGAATGCAAAAAAGTCACAAAAAAGTGTCCAAAATGTCATTTTTTTGGCAATTTAATGATTAATCTAGAAGAAACTGATAATGTTAGGAGTGAAAAATGATTTCCAATAGGAGTCATTTGAAATACGCATCTTTTGACATCAGCACCGTCTTACTAACTTTAATATTTTCAGAGCAATGGATTTGTAACTAAAGTCAAAATATGCTTTATCAAAATTCACTTGCTGAAAGAAGCAAGAGCTTTGTTTTGGCAACAGTTTTTATCTAGCCTAAGCAGTGTGGAATTTTGTTCCCTGCATTACGCTTTTTTAATTTTGTAATTCGGACTACTATTAAGGTCTGTAGGTCCGATTTTGCACAGAAAGTCATGCATCTCCAATGAAATTAGTTAGTGTGCCACTCCCCAGGTGACGTCTCAATATGAGGATTCCCATGGAGCCCAATGGTGGCGTCACATCTTGGGTACATAATCTTTGGTGCAGTGTACATACTTCTGAGCAGCCTGGTTGCCTAGCAACATAGCGTCACAACTGCTGCAGGCCCTGCAAAAGTTGTGACGTCACCATTTTCTGTTCTCTTTTTTTTTACAGCATGGCAGCCAGTAATTTGCTATTTAAATGAGATCTAAGGCAGCTAGAAGCATAATTATTTTTTTATTGAATGCAGTAACGTCTATTCTATGCTAGTTTAAAGTTTCAGCTTCTTATCTTTATCCAAAAAAAATTCTTAGTTAATGTCAGACCACTGTGTCAAAAATTGTCTTTATTTATTTAAATTGACATTGGGACAGTCATGGTACTGCAGTAAAAAAATGACTCGGTGAATTTTTTAAATTTTTTTGCCATTTGTTTGACAATAACTTGTTTATGATATATGCAAATTTAAAAAAAATCTGTATGATCGTTTTCCTGAAATTTGATTATTGCCGAAATTGATGCATGCAAAGTCTGTAATTAATTAGTGTGTTGGTGGCCTTTGAGCTCTTACAGAAAAAAGTATTTTAACCTTTTTCTTCAAGTTTATGGCTAATGTATTGGTGTAAATCCTTGGGAAGTCATTTCTGACATTTTTGTGTGACAAATGCATGTAATGCGTTATTCTGTGGTACATAACCAAAAACTCAATTTATGACTTTTAAGCAGTCATCAGGCAAAACATGCCGTTACCATGGCAACCAAACGAGTCGGTGAAATTTTTTTGTTTTTCATTTTTGAAATGTACGGGTCCCATAGAGTACCTGTGCAAAATTTTAGAAAAATCTGTATGATCAAACCACCATGCTTGAGTCACCTTAACTGCTATTGCCAGCATGATTTAAATGATAGTTTAGGGCGTTATCCAACGAAACTAATTGAAACAACAAACGGCCAACAATGAAACACTAAAGCATTCATTCAATTGCTTTGAGACATCGGAAACAGTTAATTATGTCTGTCACACCAAAGAAGAGTTAATCTTTTTGTTATAACGTCACAAATAATGTATGTTGTGGTCACTGGTCAGGGCAAGCTTAACAAGCTTATACTGAGAAGTGAGGGTGCTCGTTCGTGGCTGTCTGGCTGGCTGCCAAACAATTCCCTGGGCAGGAAAAATTATGACTCCGCCAAAAAAAGTTCCAAAACAAGTACCACTTTGCAGCAATAGCAGCATTCCAATAATTAAGTGGTCGATTAAAAGTTATTTAATATTCAATTCTAGACCTAATTCAACAGACCAAGTCATTACTCCACTTCCCTTAAAAAAAGCGGTCGTTACAGTCCACCTATGTACTAGCATATGATGCTATAATGATTGGTATGATTGCCATTCAGTATTGTGAGCGCTGGTGAGCAGATTTATCTGGAATGGGCGCTATATAAAATCATACTATACTACTACTACTACTACTACTGCATCTGAAATCAGGCAGAGTTCACTGACGGTGTCAGCTCACTGCTGCTGTCTCTTATGCATGATGTAAAATATGAACTCTTGTGTGCAGAGTAGGCGGCCATACTAATCATTGAGAGACAAAAGGTATCAGGGCATGCAAATGGTTTCTGTCCACCTATGTACTAGCATATGACAAATCAAGGAAATGCCCAAGACATGTGGTTTTGATATATTTGGCACAGATTCCATCTAATGTTACAGTTGATTATGAAAAACATTTTCTCAAAATTCAGTTATTGTTGGGTGTTGTTGGTTCTACAAGTTGTAGACTCTTATCTATGTCTACCTTGTGTCTACGTGCCAAAAGCACAAATAGTAACAAACAATGTATAGCAGTTTGTTATCACTACTGTTGATGTATGTTAATTAGAATTTGTCATGTGATTTTGGAATAGGCTCGTACCAGTTATGCATTTCTTCAAAATATGCAAATACTATAAAGGAAAAAATGATTTGCATGCCACAACATTATCAAAATTTGTGAGATGTACAAGGTTAACTATTGCATTTCCCCCATATCTGTATGTTATTTGCAAAATGACCCTGCTTCTGCAATCTGCAAATTCGAATTGCATATGCTTGTATTGTCTTATCTATAGGGTATTATTGGTATGCATGCCCTGTGTTTGGCCTGATTGCTATTGTTTGTTATTGTTGTTTTCTTGTTTAATGAGTGCGACATTTGGCATGAGATTAGCAATTTGGTGCATGACAGAGGAGATATTGGATTGCGTCTTATAAACTGGATTGAAGTAAGCCAAAAACCAAACTGGTATCTGCGTCGTAGCTGTGATTCCTTACCAATTCAAGTGTGAAGGTATCAACTGATCCATTATAGCATTTATTCACAAACTACTTGCAGTTTTCTAACAAATAGTGATTTTCAATTTAAATCATTGATAAAAATCACTGATTTAAATCAAATGATTTAAATCAAGCAACCCTGGTAAAAACCAACTAAATGATCAACTGATTGGTTTATGAATAACCTAAAAGACCAATCTCTGCAGAGCTGGAGAACTATAATCTTGTGACAGATACACACCTTTCAACCATGCAATCGACAATGTGGTGCAGCTTTCTCCAGTGCAAAGAGATCCATTGTCCCCCATATCGGAATCCTTTGCCTTTCAGATAGTTGATGGATTCATCCAAGTTCATCTCTTCGGAACCGGTAAGTTCAACCTTGAGGCGCTCCGTGAGGAGTTTTTTGATCTTCTGCGAATTAGCTTCGATGAAGCCATTGAGCTCATTAAGTTTGGGTACCCTACCTGAAAACAAATTACGTGAGTCTGATGAAGGGAGGTCAAGTGAGGGTGGAAGGTGAACAGAAGTGGACCATTGGAAAAAGTCGGTATCTAACTTACAATTTTGCATGTTAGCGCCCTGCTAAGGATTAGCAGTGTAACAACAGCAAACAAACAATCAGATTACTGTTTTTTTGAAAAATTATAAGTTAAAACGTAATATGTAAATGGCACTGCCATGAAATTCGCGCATTATTTTCATAGAACTACTGCATTATCTTCATCTTTCCATGCAGAAGGCCAATTTATCTTTTTAAAGGTCTGGGCAAATGGGCAGATATAGATAGAATAGATAGATAAGATCAGATCTATAGATAAGATAGATAGATAGATAGATAGATAGATAGATAGACAGATAGACAGATAGACAGATAGACAGATAGACAGATAGACAGATAGATAGATAGATAGATATAGATGAATAGATGGATAGACAGATTGCACTGACAGCTGTGTAATTCAAATCTGTTAAATTTGGATCTATTGTGTTAAATTGTTGATGTTACATAACTGAGATCAATAAAAACCATAGCTATTTAGAGATGACTGTTTACTATTAGACTGTTACATAATTGGTTGATAGTTAATGAAGATTATGTAACCTTAAGTGTTGTTGTGATTTCTTACTTGGTGAGCCATTTTGGTCATTAACTTTTGTGTTGACTTAATTTTCAGTCACTTCTTACATATCAGGGGTAAGGAGATAATTATTTCCAATGTTGATACACATGTTGATTTAAATCCTTGAAATATGTCATTGGAGGTTGTTATACGACAAGACTGAAATTTTAAAGCTATTTTGGGAGATATTTGAGGCATTTTAATTATTTACCAAACTAAACTACCAGCTCCACTTTTATGGCAACTGCAGGCACTTCCTGTTCAGGCAGTCACTGTAGACAGGAGCACCACACAGAATGAGCTGTCCTTGTGCTAAGTGAGCTTCGCTCATGGCTGCCTTCGGTAGCCATGAGCTGCGCCCATATAACATAAGAAGGATATGATGTCTAAGTCAGTTAGACACCTCTTTGTCGTCTTCTAACATGAATTTTGTCCCTCCCTCCGGTCGGGATCTAACTGACCAAAATGCATGTTAGAACCCTCCAAATCGGTGTCTAAATAATTTTTAAGCATGTATACCGCAAACAGACTTTTTGGAGCAGCAAGCAATATCTGGCATATCTGAGAATCCAATTTTTTACTACTACATTTTATTTTTGGGATTTTATAGTCATATTACACGATTAATAACAATGATAAATAAATACATTATAGGTGGTTCCTTTCTTCTACACCCCCCCCCCCCCACCAATGGTGCATATGGGACATATGAGCATAGGCATGTAAATCTATGCATATGAGAAAGTCATGGCAAACTCAATGAAGTAAGGGACTGACCACTCAGAATTTAAGAACAATTTATCACTTGGGGGGGGGGGGGGTGTGGAGTGGTGGCAGTTTTGTCGGAAGTTACCATTAAAAATTGATACCTCCCTTAGTGGCCCTTACTTAGGTTATGCAGATTTTTAGCACCCCACCTTAGGATCAATGCTGATTTTTGTACCCTCCCAGACATACAAAGCAATACAAATATATATTGTTTTATATATTACATGCACACCTCAGGAAATCACACGCATGCGATTCGCACACTTTTGTACAAGTTTAATGATTTTTTCTTTTGTTAAAATTCATACCCCCTCTTAGACATCGAAAAAATGAATACCCTCATGAAACATGTGTGAAAAATTAGTACCCCCTTGGGCAGAACTCCATCCATCCCCCAGTCATAATTCTGAATGGACCCTAACTATTTAATAATTATTATGTAGGGCCTAATAAGTGCCAAAGCATGAAGACAGCACTGCCTGGACAGTGGATCGAAAAGATACATTTTAAACTTAAAAACACTAAATTGTAACTATAATTGTAACTATAATATTTCTCAAAATTAGACTAAAAGAAAAAGTGTGAAAAATAAATATCCTTAAAAAAAAGTTGAAGTAAAAATTTGAGGGGAAAAAAAGTGTTTGATTTTTAAAAATGGAAATAAGAAACATTGGAAAAAACATTCTGAGTACCGGGTAAAAAAAAGTTTTTTTGTGATTTGTTTTTCTAAATAAAGTTGTTTTAAAAAATAATAATTTTCCAACAGACCTTTAAACAGTAGCACAACTTCCAATGTCACACTGACCGGACATTAACAGAGAAGGCGCCCCCCCCCCTCTTCCCCTATATATATATATAGTAAATATTCTGCATCAAAATTTTAAGGCCATGTAGCAGGAGATCAATCACATGACACGCCAATAAATAATAATATTGGTGTCTTAAAAGTGTTATTGGCTAGTGGAGAGTGATATTGGCGTGCCCCTATGATCTCAGCAGCAACCATGCACTTAATTGCCAATTATTAAGGGCAAGACTGTGTTTTGCAAAAACTTAACTTCTTGGAAAGTCAATCTATTATTTTATAAATGTGCCCATTGCAAATATTGGGAAAAAATTAAGTATATTTCATATAAAAAACAGTAATTTTCTTTAGAAAAGCCAGTATTTTACAAATATTTATAAGTCTGAAAATGTTGGTGCAGAATATAACAAATAGTGGATGTTGAAGTCGACCAATATTGAGTTTTATTGGCCTTAGCAGCCTACGGCCTCGACCAATATTACTGCTTCGGCCAAAAAAACACTATATTGGTCTCCTCACCATCCACTATCTATATAATATATAGTAAATATGGTACATTATATGCGCACTCTGCTAAGCAATGTTTTAATGCCAAAAAAAATTGCTTACCAAGAGAGAAGGTGACCAGAAGAAGCAAGAAGGAGAAGGAGAAGGTGAGCTTCATTTGTAATCCAGGAATTGAATGGACTCCAATGGACTCTCTGGCAGATTGTGATATGAGCATTTAAAAAGTAGATTAAGTTGGGAAATAAGTTTCCATTGACAATGCCACTCACAGTTTGTGGTGACACCCATTTCCAAAAAGTTGTACTTTCAAGCCAAACTGTGAACAAAGAAATGACAGTTTCATGAAAATTGAATAGGAAATTGTAGGCTTTTGAACTTAGCAGCTTTTGCCACATGCTCAGATTTGTTTTGGTGAATTACAATGACATAACATGGCGTTAAATCATGCCACCATTTGGTTAGATGTATCATATGAGGGGGGCCCTGTGGAAGGGGTAACATGCACACCTTTAAAAAAAAATTGCCAAAACCGAATAATTTTACAAAAGTGTGTGCAGTAACAAAAAGACTATTATTTGGGTACCCCAAGGGTCAGTATTGGGCCCCAGAAAGTACTGTATGTACACTCGGCCAGTTGGTGAAATTGCCTATTTAGACAAGCATATAATGTGATTTCAATTTTTAATTATCTTTACACTGCTTTTAGTATTTTAATTCATTTACTTCGATTTTATCTTTACATTTATATTTTCTATGCTACTTTTGTACAGCGCCCTAGAGCATTATGTATGAATAAGGCGCTTTATAAGTTTACGTAAATTTATAAATAATAAAGAATTTTGGTTTTTGAAGCAGTTTCACTAAATGTGGCCTGATGCAGCCGATTCTCAATGTTTTTGTGAAACTTTCCAGACCACAGGGAGGGATATCCAGCCAGATCAGTGCACAATTTCAATTGGAAGTTAGCTTTTAAGCCGTTCTAAAAGCTGTGTGTTTTTAAGTGTGGGCAGTGTATTTATGATAAAGCTCCTATGGCTGCAAAATGGGCGTTTGTTCTGTCGAGCTTTTCTAATTTAGGACTTGCACCAATTTTTTTTGTTTGACAAATTTTAAATCTATGAAAATTAAAAATCAGAAAGCAGAAATATAACGTAAAATCAATAAAGAATATAAAACAATTCAACAAAAATATAATTTAATTATAAGTCCCCCTTTACGAAAAACTTCTTGTCCGATTTATATAAAGTTGACCAGTTTGTGGGCCCACATATTGCATTTGTAGTTTTAATATTATTGCTTAAAATTTATTTGAGCCCGCAGATCCTGAGTGCACGTAGACTAAGGCTATATACCCCTCTTTTAAAAAATGTGAAATTTTGGCTTGTTCAAAACAAATTTTCCTGAAAGGTGCTCAAGGTGTATTAATGTCATCCAAGGAACCTAAACAGTAAACATTTTACACAAAGAAGTCCTCGTAACTAAACCGCGTTTGTCTACTAATTATCCCCTAGACCATGGTAACTCTTTTTCTTTAGAAAATCATTCAAGCGTAGAAAAACACAGATTTCCAGTAGGGGAAGAGGGGGTGAAAAGTCACAGGGGTAAAAAGTCACAGGCCTTTTTGACCAACTTGCAGTGACCTAATTCTTAAGCTAAAATCATAATTTGGGACACTTTTATGAGAAGAAGGTCTGCAAGGAATATGAAAATTATACTCATTGTGCAAAGTGGGTTTTTACCCACCCCATGCATTTTTGGTGTCCCAAACAGGTTTTATTGATTCTGAACTTTCTCTATTAATGTCTGGTCACTGTGACATAGGAAGTTGTGCTAGTGTTTCTAGGTCTTTTGGATAATTGTCTTTCATGCTGTGAACCCATTTTTGGCCATTTGGTCACCGAGTTGCCATGATGATGTGTTGAATTTAAAAAACAGCTGAGGGGTGAAATGTCACACTGTGACATTTCACCCCAGCACTGTGATATTTTACCATAGGGTACCAGGAGGTCAGTATTCTGTGCTAAGGAAAGTAAAATATTCCACACTAGAAGCTTTTAGCTTACAATCTTATCATCATCCATCATCAATAATACTTATGAGAGAGCATTGCAGTAAAATTTCATTTCGCAAATTTGGGCAATTTCTGACGCCGGCTTTGCTGATGGTGCATTGTCATTGCATACCGATAGCTTTGGAAGGCTCACTATAAATTTCATGCACAAGGATGACTATCAAGTCTAGGTCTGCATACTACCTCATGTAGTGTTGTATGTTCACAACAATTGCATGTGACTTGTTACCCCATGGTTGTGACTTCTTGACCCTGACGTGGGGTAAAAAGTCACAGCGGACTTTGCCTTAAATAATTGTGAACTGACTAAAGCCTATTTACAGCACGGCAGCTATAATGTGATACAACTATAGTCAACTAAATACTGCATAATTGTGCCAAAGGTCATTCAGATCTGACAAACACCTGCTCTGTTCTAGGGCTTTTTCTGAATTTTGTGACTTCTGACCCCCGCCTCCCCTACAAAAAGTACATTTGAAGCGCTCAAATTATTTAAATTATGCATCATTTATACTCCCCATATATCCATATGCTGCAAATATGCTCCCTTGTAGCAGGGGGGATCCAGAAAATTCTGGTGGGGGGTCTATCGGGCTATCACATCGTTTAACGAATTGCTCGCGTCATAACGCGACTGTGTGCTGATAAAATGAATATGTAAAAATATATAAATTTTGGTCTGGTGGGGGGGGGGGATGCATCCCCCCATCCCCCCTGCGTCCGTCCCTGCCTTTTAGAAAAGTATATCCATTTTTGCAGTACAAGCGGAGTACATTTGTTAATTTAAATCATTCGAGCGCTTCAAATATGCTCTTTTTTCCTCTGGGTTGCGTTTGATTAACTTGATTGACTTTGACTTTGACTTTGTAATTATAAAATCTGTATTTTGCGACTTGGTTTTTTCTTAATCACATTTAAGGGAGTCCAGAAGTAGGCCTACATAATTCCTACTGAAATGTATAATTCCTAAATGCAGATCACATAATTCTATACCCTGCAGAACTTCCGGCAGAAATCAGGGCATTTTTTAAGGAAAATACAACGGCGGGGTTTTTGCCCTGAAGAGGGCATTTTATTATCGCATCACTAACACAGATGTGCGTGTCTGAAAAATTGAAGTATTCTCACGAACAAGTAATTCAAACTGAATTTCAGATTTGAATTCCCTGGATTAACCTCCAGTTGTATTGCAAATTGCTACATTTTAGCAATTTTACATGAAATTTCTAACCGAGAGGGCACTTACTGGTGGGGGAAAATCTCTGTCAGTGGTGGGGATTTTGCAGGGACTGGTGGGCCAAATCCCCACCACTTTCATACTTAAAAAATGGCCTGGCAGAAGTAAATGACTTAAAACTCACAAGGAGATTGCCCAGGTGGTGGCAGGTTGGTATAAAAATATTCAGAGCGACACCTAGTGGAAAACGAGGGAGAGACAGGGGACGCACCTGTCGGAATGTATTAGGAGTAAACTAATTTGACAGATTGGATTTTTGAAAGAAATTGGTCTTCACTACTGTCATACTACAGAGAAAAGGATGTAATCAGGTAGGAATAAATACCGCAGTCATTCTAGAATACAATGGGCCTGTATGGTGCCAATGACATGATATGGTTTTTGTCTAAAACGTAAAAAAATACTGGTTGTCAAGGTAAACAATGCCAACATCAACTGTTCAGAAGGCTTTCACCAATCAATAAATACCCTCAACAACCTATTTCTCAACCAAAATAAATCTCCTGTGCTATTGTATGGTTTGTCCAGCTGAATGCACCTGCCTAATGAATATTTTATAGCCAATTTGAATTTGGCAATGTCTCAGCCATGGCATTGACTATAGTCAAGTCATTTTTTTTTGGCAGTAAGTTTTTGGCTGATAATTAAAAACATACCTTACTCTTGATGAAAATACTTGTCTCCTCCTGTTCCTGACACCTTGACCAAACAGTTTCATAAACATTTGTAAGTATTGGCATCTTGTAGCACTGGTTTTGAGGTGGTCCCATTAGAATAACATTGCTGTCAACACAACTCAAGAAGCCATTTTCTTCTATTGCTGCTGTTGTGACGTCACCATTGTTGCAGTGATGTCATAGAGCCAACAATGCTGATGACGTCACAACAGAAGGCTAAAAATAGCTCTAAATTTGCTGAAAAGCAGCAGGAATTTAGCATTGTAAGTGCCTGCATGATAGAGCTGGGGGATCAGAGGACATAAATTTAGTCCAAATCTTGCTTGGTCATGGTTTACTCGCCCTAATAAACCAAAAATTAAACCTCAGATTTAATCATGGATTGTTTTATTGGCTAAAAACTTACTGCCAAAGTAAAATGTCTGGACTTTAATATATATTGTACTATTGGCAGGGGCGTTTACATATATAGAAATGACCTGAGGCGAAGGGGAGGATTACATGGGGTGAATACAGGGTGTCCCACAATAGCGCACAAAAAATGTTGCATTGACTTTAAGTAGGCCTAAAAGGTTTATCATGTTAATATGTGTACTATTACCAGTTTGCTGAACAAGATTTTGTACTATGTATTACCAGTTTGCTGAACAAGATTTTTTCAATTATTTGTGTCTGATAAATACTGATACTATTATTTTTGATATTCTCCTCACTATAAATAAAAGTTTGTATTTAAATTTATATTAAGGTGTTGTTGTGCATAAATAGCCTGTGATGGCGCTGAGTGGCCGGGGGAGGCCATACCTTCACAGAGAGGACCCGCAGACCTACGCTTCCATCTTGAAGGGACAGGATGACCTGTATCCCTTTTCTGCACTGGATTTCAAACCGGTAAGTAGTCAGTCATTTCATTTGTCCTCGCTCATTTCAGTGTGAAATGTCCAGTATGCAAAAAGTGATGATAAAAACAAAAAGACCCAACTTCTGACTGAGTTCTAAGACTCGTGAGTCCAGTTTTGTGTTTGATGATTTTTACATCAATTTGATATCATTTCTTTATTGCGCTGCCTGCCCACTGGGTGTCAGGGCAGTGCCTTGGTTTCGTAAGGAAGATTTTTTGCACACACTGAAATGTTAACATTTAGGCCTAATTTTATGTAACAGCTACTGGGCACCTGCCACTACTTTCACAGCCCTTCTTCACTGTATGTTACGTTACTGTCATAAAGTTTGTCCCCAGATCTATAAACTAACATTTAGTGGCTTTATTGTGACATTTTGAAAGTATTTCTTCCACAGTTCTACACACACTGCTCTCCCAGCATGGCTATGGCTGCATTAGCCTGGTCTTCTGGCCTTTATGCATTCACATAGCAGGGCACCAGACTATGGCTAGTCATATCAAAAATCTAATGGACAATATTTCATGTGACATGTTATTTACTATTAGCTGACAATGATAAGAAAGCCTAAAGAAAAACATACCTTAATTCCTGTTCACATATCAAGTATTCCCTAGAAGTGAAAAAAGCAGGTCAGCATATACTTTATACTTCAAGAATGTCCATTTATCACATGGAACTAGGTTACATCTACATGTGTTAGAAACATGACACACCTTGTAACAGTCCTGTTTGATGTTAACTGTAAAAGTTAGTTGTTATCAACAACTTGTTTATACTAAATTTGTCCTAAAAGCATCCTAGTGCCAGCTAGATTCAGTGTTTACAAATTCGATAGAAAGAATGCAGGAAGGAATGAAGAAAAGAAGGAATGAAGGAAGGAATGAAGGAAGGAATGAACAAAGGAAGAACAAAGGAATGTAGTGGGGGAAGGAAGGGAAGGCCTCGAGATAGATAGACAGATAGATAGACAGCTAAACACATAGATAGATAGATAGATAGATAGATAGATAGATAGATAGATAAATAGATAGATAGATAGATAGATAGATAGATAGATAGATAGATGCAAGAAACTCTTAAAAGTGCTTGCACTTTTTTTTAAAAGGAATATCAGTGTTGCCAATCGTAAATGAGAGAGCAATAGCAAGCTGGTAAATTACTCCTGGGCAGAAAGACAGGAGAGTAAAATCAAAGACGGGTGGATAGTTTGGGTCAGTGGGATGGCCAGGAAATGTGTATTTAGCCAAGACAGCATTGATCCTGTGAGCAAGACTTGACTGAAATATTACACGGAGGGATATACACTAACTACGGATACATGTGTGATTCAGCCTTAGGACTCAGTCCGGGCAGCGCATCATTCACCGGTTTCCGGTTATGACATTTCTAGTTTAGGCCTCTTCAGTGTCTACACAGTTACAAATCCCTATTAATTCAATGCCTCTTTTTAAAAATTCAATTTAGAATGATGTCAAGAACACTCGGGATGGGATACTTGGTCCTCTCAGTATATTTGCCCCTGTGACATTGGAAGAAGGTAATTCAATGAAAAGTCTTGTTGGAAATTTAACAAATAAGAACAATCACTTGTTTTTAAACTCCCAAATTATTTAGATTTTTATCGGAACTTCTGTACTTTCAGAAAACCTGGAGATCTTCCAAGAAGAAGCAGAAAGACCTACAACGCCAATAAATGTTTGTAAATTTAGGCGAATCATTTAATCCATATTTTGATATATTTGGCTTCACAACTGAGGTCATTTGTAACTAGTTTGAATGATAATGTTTTAACTAGTTTTGAATGATAATGACATGTTTCATAATTTTTAAGGATGAAATCAAGGGTGCACCATCAACCTTCAATGGTTTGGCCAAACACATTCGACGGAGGATATCTGCGAGGTCTGACCTCCCTCACATGTCAGAGGATGACCAGAAAGAATTGGTAAACTTTTTGTGCTATTGTATTTTGTTTATACAGCAGAAAAAAAGTCTAAAGACCTGTTATTTTTCTTGTTACAATGTTATATTTGGACCGTCATTTGTATAACATCATCTGTCAGGAGATGAGCTATTATAATTGATAAATTTTGTATGATTTAAAGACTCCTGCTTTAAAACTGTTTAATTTCGATATGGGTTAAGCCTTTAAGGCCATGATGTGAACAAATTGAGGATAGCATTTTCTCTTCAGAATGAGACTAAATAAATGAGTGTTGCATTGTATCATTATGATTAAACTCACTTATAAACCGGCCTAACAGCGGAGGCCGGTTAATACATGAGCTGTAAATGGATCAGGTGAAACCATAAACTGCAACCACAAGCTTGCAACCACAAACCAGATGTAAACCACATTTGGCAATGACAGACAAGGTTTTTCCCCATTGTGACCTTAATATTTCACTTACAGTTATGAAATTTGGTAGAGGTATGGGACTCTTGGTATGGATTGGGAACATGTCGAGAAACCCAAGATGGCTGCCGTTTTGTGGCTGCCATTTTGGCAGCCATCTTTCTTCATTCTTGAACTGCCCACTGTGACCTTAATATTTCACTTGCAGTTGAAATTTGGTACAGGTATGGGGACTCTGGGTATGGATTGGGAACATGTCGAGAAATCCAAGATGGCTGCCGTTTTGTGGTGGACATTTTGGCAGCCATCTTTCTTCATTCTTGAACTGCCCATTGTGACCTTAATATTTCACTTACAGTTATGAAATTTGGTACAGGTATGGGACTCTGGGTATGGATTGGGAACATGTCGAGAAATCCAAGATGGCGGCCATTTTGTGGTGGCCATTTTGGCAGCCATCTTTCTTCATTCTTGAACTGCCCATTGTGACCATAATATTTCACTTACAGTTATGAAATTTGGTACAGGTATGGGACTCTGGGTATGGATTGGGAACATGTCGAAAAATCCAAGATGGTGGCCATTTTGTGGTGGCCATTTTGGCAGCCATCTTTCTTCATTCTTGAACTGCCCATTGTGACCATAATATTTCACTTACAGTTATGAAATTTGGTACAGGTATGGGACTCAGGGTATGGATTGGGAACATGTCGAGAAACCCAAGATGGCTGCCGTTTTGTGGCGACCATTTTGGCAGCCATCTTTCTTCATTCTTGAACTGCCCACTGTGACCTTAATATTTCACTTGCAGTTGAAATTTGGTACAGGTATGGGGACTCTGGGTATGGATTGGGAACATGTCGAGAAATCCAAGATGGCTGCCGTTTTGTGGTGGACATTTTGGCAGCCATCTTTCTTCATTCTTGAACTGCCCATTGTGACCTTAATATTTCACTTACAGTTATGAAATTTGGTACAGGTATGGGCCTCTGGGTATGGATTGGGAACATGTCGAGAAATCCAGGATGGCGCCCATTTTGTGGTGGCCATTTTGGCAGCCATCTTTCTTCATTCTTGAACTGCCCATTGTGACCTTAATATTTCACTTGTAGTTATGAAATTTGGTACAGGTATAGTGCTCTGAGTATGGATTGGGAACATGTCGAAAAATCCAAGATGGCGGCCATTTTGTGGTGGTCATTTTGGCAGCCATCTTTCTTCATTCTTGAACTGCTCATTGTGACTTTAATATTTCACCTACAGTTATGAAATTTGGTACAGGTATGGGACTCTGGGTATAGATTGGGAACATGTCGAGAAATCCAAGATGGCGGCCATTTTTGTGGTGGCCATTTTGGCAGCCATCTTTCTTCATTCTTGAACTGCCCACTGTGACCTTAATATTTCACTTACAGGTATGAAATTTGGTACAGGTATGGGACTCTGGGTATGGATTGGGAACATGTCGATAAATCCAAGATGGCGGTCATTTTGTGGTAGCCATTTTGTGGTGGCCATTTTGGCAGCCATCTTTCTTCATTCTTGAACTGCCCACTGTGACCTTAATATTTCACCTACAGTTATGAAATTTGGTACAGGTAGGCCTATGGGACTCTGGGTATGGATTGGGAACATGTCGAGAAATCCCAGATGGCAGCCATTTTATGGTGGCCATATTGGCAGCCATCCTTTTTTCATTTATTGAACTGCTCATAGTGACCTCAATATTTCGCTTAGAGTTATAAAATTTGTTACACGTAGGGGACTGTGGGTGTGGATCAGGGACATGTTGAGAAATCCAAGATGGCGGCCATTTTGGCAGCCATCTTTCTTCATTCTTGAACTGACCATTGTGACCTTAATATTTCACTTACAGTTATGAAATTTGGTACAGGTATTGGCCTGTGGGTATGGATGAGTAACATGTTGAGAAATCCAAGATGGCGGCCATTTTGACAGCCATCTGTCCTTTTTTCTAGAAATCTGTTCAAACTGCATTGATTCTATAGTAATAGTCTAGCATCTAGCAACCAACTATTTCTCCTATCTTCCAATATCAGTTGCTCAGTGGTTTAAGCAATGGCACCTTCAATTTCATTGCGCTAGGTCGGTTTTGAATCCGCGGATTCTTGTTTTAGTTTCTACAATATCATTTGCAATTACTCCAATTTCAGGCTGGTATAATTATTGGAGAATTAACAGTGAAATGGCCTCATCTGCGATCTCCCGTGGACCACCCTCTTTTGAGCGAAGAAGAAAACAAAGAATTGCAAAGGAGAATGACAGTGGAGATTGTGTTGGGCTGTGAGAGGCTGTTCCATGAGCATGTTAACAAATTGCAAGGTACGTGGGTCACCTGTTGGTGTTGTGTGATACAACCATACAAGACATGTATAAGGTCAGACATAATTGATTTTTACCTTCTCGGATCTTCTTGAAGACTTTTTCTTAGGTCAGTCGGCAGGACAAAAAAAAAAGCTGCAATCTGACTAATCTCAATTTCTTACTATGTCAATTGAATAAAAATCATGGGCAAATTCAATTTTTTAACCGGCCTAACAGCGGAGGCCGGTTAATACAGGAGCTGTAAATTGATCAGGTGAAACCATAAACAGTAGGCATAAACTGCAACCACAAGCTTGCAACCACAAACCAGATGTAAACCACGTTTGGAGATGACAGACAAGGTTTTTTCCCATTGTGACCTTAATATTTCACTTACAGTTATGAAATTTGGTAGAGGTATGGGACTCTTGGTATGGATTGGGAACATATCGAGAAACCCAAGATGGCTGCCGTTTTGTGGCGGCCATTTGGCAGCCATCTTTCTTCATTCTTGAACTGCCCATTGTGACCTTAATATTTCACTTACAGTTATGAAATTTGGTACAGGTATGGGGCTGTGGGTATCAGACGGGAATATGTTGAGAAATCCAAGATGGCAGCCACTTTGTGGCAGCCATTTTGGCAGCCATCTTTCTTCATTCTTGAACTGACCATTGTGACCTTAATATTTCACTTACAGTTATGAAATTTGGTACAGGTGTTGGCCTGTGGGTATGGATGAGTAACATGTTGAGAAATCCAAGATGGCGGCCATTTTGACAACCATCTTTCCTGTTTTTTAGAAATCTGTTCAAACCGCATTGATTCTATACTTATAGTCTAGCATCTTCCAATCAACTATTTCTCCTGTCTTCCAATATCAGTTGCTCAGTGGTTTAAGCAATGGCACCTTCAATTTCATTGCGCTAGGTCGGTTTTGAATCCGCGGATTCTTGTTCCCCGTATATTGAAAAACTGGGTGGTCTATCCAAGTAAAAATTCAATAATGTCTGGCCTAAGTTCCACCAATTTGTCTTTCAACCTTTCCATATAATTTGCACTGTTACTCCATTGTTTAACAGAAAAGAGATTTGAGGATGTTTTTGTTATCTCTTTACAGTTCTCAACAAGCGGGGTATATTTAGTGGTACTGCCAATATGACAAGATTGAAAGCTCAGTTAGGGCTTAACACAAGAAATTTGTAAGTATATTTGTTATACATGACATGGGCCTGCAATGCCCTGCATAACTATAAATTATATTGAAGTATAAAATGGTCATGGCACTGTAAAATTTTGAAAATTTGCTTTCAGGTTAAACTTGTCTTCCTTAAAAAGGAAAATAATGGATGAGTTGAAGTTAGCAAAGAAAATAGAAGATGCAGTTAAAAAATCTGAACATTCAAAAGGAATATCATTTAGAAACGTGGTAAGTATTTTTTCTTTGTTAATTGGTTTTGGAAATATGATTTTATCTGGCACTTCAAGTTAATGATATTTTCCTAAAAGAATTAAAATTTTTTTAAAAAAATTTCTTGTTATATGATTTTCAGGGAGAAACAGCACAGATAGTAAAGGCAATGAGACTTGACAAATATCAGAATACCCAGAGCTACGAAATAGAAGAGGTGAAACCGTATTTCAACAATATAACTTAATGAATCAGTAAATAAAATATATAAATTGAATAAACTTAACAATATTTTGGCTTGGCGTCTGTTGTTTTGCAGCTTCTTTCGAAAATGCCCACTTTGGACACATCGGACCTACATGATATCCTTGCCAATCTGTCGGCAATTCAACCTCAGTTTATCGAACAAGGTGCATATGAATATTTATGAATGATTTAAACAGTTTCACCCGACATAGAATGGTACTCACAGGAGCTTTCGTAGATCATCCAGTATCAAATTCGTTCAGGCTATTAATTACAAATTTTGTTATAATTTCAGATGATGCTTCGTCAAGCTCACCTCCTCCCCAACAATCTATAGACCAAGATGACAAAAGGTGAGGCTGTAAAATTTAAGAAAAGGAGTAGTTATTCATTACTTGATTATGATCGGTTGCTGCAAGGTCACAAATCATTAAACTGTCAAATTTTTATTTTCAGATCAGAAAAGGATGTTACCATACCTATTAAACAAGTAAGTTAGATTATTGAATGAATTTAATAACTTTATTAGGCTTGGTCAGAGAGACATGATGCTCCTAAGACAAATTAAATCGCAATAATTTCCACTTAGAAATATCATTCGGTTTTATAGGACTATCTAGGATTGTAAATTTATTATTATTTGAACTTCAGATGGAACTTTGTCATCTTGTATTTGAAATATTAATTCTTTTCAGAGGGCCATGTCGATGCCAAGAATTGGTCCAAAAGAAAAGTTGTTGGAAGAATTGAAGCATCGGCAACTGGAGAAACCAACAGAGAGAAGAAAACCCCAAAGCGCAACTGACGATAAACTCAACATCAACAACTCTAAGGTGCGAAATGGTTCTGCAACTTAGACAAATAGGAATTCTGTACTTCTTGTGTCGGGTCTTATCTGTATGATCTGTTGATGTTATGACAAAATTGAATTTTCTGTTGATGTCATGACAAAATTGTATTTTTTCTGACAAAGTTGAACCTCTGAGACTTTTGGGTTGACAATTATTGCAAGTTGAATGTTTTTTTGCTACTGTCAAAACATCATTATACTTCAATCTTCTTTGACACTTGGACAGTTAGTTCCCTGATTGTTATTTTACCAGGGCACCAGATTTTGGCTCAGTCCTGAACATCAAGATTTAGTTTAATTTTTGAAATGTTTCTTAATTGGGCTGTCCCAGAAAGTCCCAGAAATTAAAATTTTGGATAATGAATCCGAGAGTCCTGATGATGTAAAAGAAATGATTAACAGACTGCATTCTGAGGTTTCCACATTCTCTCAGTATTCAGAAAAAACCAAAGAAGAAAAGGTGCTGACTCCTCGAGAGGACCTCGCTCGTCTAATGGAGAGAAATGAAGATCAATTTGATCTGTTGGAAGAGAAGGACCTGGAGGATGATGACGCTGATTTGCCACCATTAATTAGGGTATGAGACAAAGTTTTTCACGAATTCCTTATGTTTTGATTATTACATGTTCTAACTAGAGCTTCTAAAGCATATATATAAACATATCACTGGGAATGCGTACATGGAACTTCATAGAGAACAAAATTAATCAATTCAGTATCCGAGAACATATATGCAGTTACAGCTCCTTTTCAAATTTTAAACAATGTACTATATTATTTTCTGTGACTTACAGGCCCTACCAAGAAATGCCAAACATGACGGAAAACATGCAGAGATTATGAAACAACTGAAAGAACTGGAGGAAAGGGAAAATGCCCGCATTGAAGCTGAAACGTAAGGGATTCCCGTCGTTTGTTTGTTGTCAGCTTTATTTTGATATTTTTTTCATATTGAATCTACCTCTTTGAGTCAATGTTCACTGCTGTGACAGTGCCGTCCATTTATAATCACTAAAGGCAATTTTTTTCAGAATTGATGTCGAAGAACCAAAATACATTCAACCTGAGACGACAACCACTAAAATACCTAACAAGGTAAATAATATGACTCTCCTTTGTAATTTGTTTTAGAATGGGGATTCTGTCTTAAAGAAACATATATGTATTTCAAAAATGCAGTTATTTTAGTGTTCGCCAATACTGGAATTTTATTAATTTTTTTTTTCAGATGACTGTTAAAACGTCGGACATTCGAGTTTCGGACAGGGTGTGCTTGTCGTCCATCACTGTGCAGGGACACGAAACTGTCTACAATGATCTCATTGATGAGGTAAAAAATTCCATATGTTAAAAGTTTGTTTTCAATGATTCCCACATCTTAACTGCTATGTCTATGAATAAAATTATCATTCTCAAGACATTTCAGCCTCACTTGTATAGACCTTGAGCCCTCAAGGCTTGCGGGAGAGTAGTTGTCGAAAAAAAATATAGAAGTTTGATTTAATTGATATCTCACATCTGAATATTATAGATGAATTCAGATTCTCTCATTCTATTCAGATTTCTGCAGAGGATGTCAAGAAACTCGACAGCAACCTGTTCCTTGGAGATGAGATTAAAGAAGTGTATGCTGAGATTATGAAGACTGTGCCCACGGACCATCTGAGATTAGAACAAGTAGGAATAAAAACATTGTATTTCCATACTATGGTGTCACTAATACAAATATTACTAAATGTCATAGGCGTATCGGAGGGGGGGGGCAGGGGGGGCGATTGCCCCCCCAAAAGTTTTGGAAACACTGAGATTCGGGCAAAAAGGCCAAACAATTCGGGCAAATGATTAAGTAAAATCTATCGAAAATTAATGATTTCCAGTTTATTAAGCCGAAGCTATAACATAGCTTCTGGCTTATTACAATCCTGTGTTTCCATGCCGGCAGGCAGTTTCTGGTCTGACAACCTATCACCAATGATTTCTCTGTTAATCTGACAAATGAACCTACCAAACTCCTACTGTACCTTTATTTACCCGTACACACGAGACAGGGTTGTATTCGGACCGTGTTGAGTGCCTAAATTTGCTAATACAGGCCATTTTCACAGAGTGCTGGCCATGAGTGACTTTCTCCGTCAACCATTCCTCCACTTCTGATGACACTTGGCTAATTTTGTTGCCATGACGTCACAATCACCCATGACGTCACCATCAAGTGTCAGAGATTCCAGGAGGCGGCAGCACTGGTAGGCAAGTGCTGTAGTTCAGTACCTTCACACTAGGGCTCCAGGCAGATAAAACTGAATTGACCTGGCAATCAATGATCAATGACAATCAATTAGACCTGTCAATGGCAATCAATGTCAATAGTCAATGGAAATCAGTGCACAGTGTATTGTCACATATTGTGTAGATTTGATTGCCATTGAACACTGATCAGAAGCCAAAGCTATGTTGATCTAAGTTACTTATATCCTCTTCCATTGGAGTTAATTAACTTAAATTTGATAACTGCTTAGATAAATCTATACATTAGTAAATGTATTACTTTTCAGTGGATAGTGATACTCGTAACATCTTATTTTACACACCATATTATTCAAATTTTAAGCAATGTTTATTTCTCTAGCTGAGGCTTTACATGCTTTGCATGGTATTTTTTTATTTGAAATGGTCTTAAATGAAGCTCTTAAAATTCGGTCAAATGTCGCCCGCCCCCCTAAAAATCGCGCTCGCCGTACGCCTCTGCTAAATGTTGAATGGCTAAGATAACTTGTTTTGACTTTCGAGGACCCTCGGAATTTGAGAATGATTCAAATGTCACAATAAAAGAGCTATCAAGGTTGAGAGCTGGAAGTCCTTGGACCACATCACTACTAAATCCTTCTTTATAGTAATGGGCACAAGATTCTACATATTCCTGGCTTGGGTAATTGACTTCTGATAATGATGTCACCAGTGTGTTATACACATTGCTCTGCTGTCTTGACATTACCATAAATGCAAGCGCTCGTGTTTCTAGTTTTGCATTTCCCATTGCATAGGATGACATGATAGAACCAGCGGCGGACTCTATCAACCTCTCAAAGACTTTGGCATCTTCAACTTTACGAGGCAGAAAGCAAGACCGAGTGATCAATCCAGACCTTCAACACGACACTGAACCCCCCTGGGGAGAACACAGCGTAACCACTTGGGCAAACATGTAAGCAATAGAAATGGAAATATTTACATTTAATGTATGCACAATTTTATTACCTTCAGCAAACGCAGTTCGAAGAAGGTATTGTTATCACTTTGGTAAAATGTTGTCCGTCCGCCGGGCGTCTGGGCGGTCGGGCGGCGGGCGGATAGATAGTTTCCGGGCCAGAACTCGGGCCCTATTGCATGTACATAGATGAAATTTGGTACACATATAGCCCATATATGGTCTAGTTGTGCCTTTTGATGGTCTGATTGATGGATAATCCATACTTTTTGAAATATTGAACAAAAAGATAAAAAAATATTTTTTTCGTTTCCGGATCAAGACTCAGTCACTATTGCATGTACATGGATGAAATTTGGTACACATATAGCCTATATGGTCCAATTGTGCCTTTTGGTGGTCTGATTGACGGGTATTCCATAGTTTTTGAAATATTGAGAAAAAATAATAAAAACAATTTTTTTTCATTTCTGGCCCAAAACTTGCCCAGTATTGCATGTACATGGATGACATTTCATACACACATTACCTATATGATGCTGTTGTGCCTTTTGATGGTGTGATTCATGGTCATTCTATACTTTTTGAAATATTGACAAAATATAGGCCTATTGCAAATTATCATTTTTTCTTTCTGGCCCAAAACTTAGCCTCTCTTGCATGTACCTGGATAAAAATTCATCCACATATTGCCTATAAAGATCTTTCACTGGTCTCATTGATAGGTAGTTTTAACACTTTTTAAATATTTAGAAAAAAATTGAAAAATATAAATTAATATCATTCTTGCTTTTCGACCCACAGCTCATAACCTATTCCTTGTACATGCATGAAACTGGACCATAATATGTGTAAATTTGTCTAGTTCAGCCTTTCCGTGGTTTTACATACCCTGGCAGGCAGGCGGGCAGATGGTAGGGCAGCGGGTATATAGATAATTTCAGGCCAAGATTTGGCCACGATTGCATTATACCAATTTTGTCAACATCGCTTTTATGAATTTAAAGATGTCTTTCGCTGAAGGTTTGCTGCTGCGCAGCCTATGTTTTATTTACATAGCGTTTCTTTTCCATCTTAAATATGTCTTACTTTACTCGGTCTCACAAATTTTAAAATTCTTTTTGTTTTATTTTTCAGGCCAGAACACCTTGGGCGAACAGAAACAGTACGTATGTTTTCAATAATTGAGTCATGGCTTTAGTGCATTTCATTTTTCTCGAAAGTGGAAAAGACAGCTATTCTTCACTTAATTGGTAAGCTTCGCCTTATAGACATGGCTGGAAAAAGTAGGAAATTAAGCCTTGTCATTGCCTGGAAATTTCTGAATCTCACTTGGTATTTTAGAAGAAAGGTTTTCTATTCTTGGGAAATTTTATGGTATTTAATGAAATTTGCTTGAAAATAATATATTTCTAGCCATGCTGATAGATAAACTGACCTCTCTTGAAAACTTAATTACTTGACATTCAATCTATTCTTTCTAGGCTGGCAATGGAGAATTATCCCAACCCCCAACAGCACCAAATGGGGAAGAAGCACCTGCCCAGGACTTCATGGCGAGGACTTATGCATCTTGGCTCATGTGGTGGAAGAATACCATTAACAGCGATGACTACATGAAGTACCTCTCCACCCAGGTAATCATATAATTATTATGTGCCTTTTATATTTTAGTTGTTGTCTGGTTTCTTTTAAGGGCACATGCTGGTCGAAAAATGGTGAAAATATTTCAGAAAATGGAAATTCTGATTTTGACAGTTTCAATAAATACAGATGTCAAGACAACAAATGCAACTGAAATTATGCAAAAATTCCTAGTATAACCCTGTAAACAACCTTGCCGATCTTACCTTTACAGTTAAAATTATTAAGAGTTTATTTCCTTTTTTTGCCATTTTCCGAAAACTGCAAATTTTAGTGACTTTGAGTGCTTACAAAAAATTCATCTCAAAAACCGCTGAAGGCATCATAATGAATTTTGGCATACTGCTTACTGACAAGTTTGCTTCCGCAATAAGGCTATTTTCAGAACTGTATTTGGATCAAAGGCCGAGGGACAGTGATTCAAACCTGAAAGATTGTGAATTAGCCCCGTAGTCCCATGTTCGCGAACCCAGAAAAACCCTATAAAAACATATTTTTAGTCTGAAAATAGTCTTATTGCGGATCCGAATACCTGAAATCATGAAAATAAATGAGTTCTGATTATTCTGACAGCTCAGTCTTGAGATGAATTTTTTGTAAGGCTGAATACTTAAAAATATGTAAAATTCTTTGTTGCCATGGCAACCGTAACCATGGCACCTTAAAATTTCACGGAGGGTCATAATTTGGTGCCCTTCAGACCTGTGTACAACTTCATAGCTCTAGCTGCAACAGTTTCTTCTGGACAGCATACACACATTTTTCGACTAGCATGTGCCCTTAACAGGTATAGTCCCTGGGTAACATCAACTATTGCCTAAAATGTCCTTTGGCTGCAGCTTTCAAGTGACGAAAATAATGGGTCTTTTGCCCCATTTGCCTAAATCTTTTAATTCTAGTAAGGCCACACATAATTGATCTTTAGCTTCTCGGATCTTCTCAAGGCACTTTTTCTAGGGCCGGTCGGTAGGACAAAAAAAAAAGGTTAAATCTAAATTTTTTATAATGTCAAAAAAAAAAAATTTTTTTTCTATTTTTTTTTTCGTTGGCAGAAAATCAATTGTGGCGGCGGGTCCGCGAAGCTAAGAATCAATTATGTGTGGCCTAAACTGCAGTTTAAGATTTCTAGTTCACAAAACGCCAACTTTAGGCAAAAAGGAACTGATTAAATAGTAGGCCTAAATTAATTTTCTGTCCTCCGGTAGTCCTGGAGGATAGAGTTATCACAATGATAGCACCCGCTGTTGGATTAATTAGTGCACAACTTCGGACGATATTGCACACATGTTCGATCATTTAACTTGACCTTCCAATTTTGTGACAAAGTAATCAAGAGATCCTTGGTTTTGTCATTGTGGCGCTTTGAAAGTTTCAAAAGGTCACTACAACCGTATTCCTGTTTTTCCCTCAGGAAACAGACTACCTAGGAGTGATCTTCCACTTCTATGACACGGAAGGAGAAGAAGAGGAGGAGGATGACGACGACAGCAAACAGAGACAGGCGAGCAGGTTGCAGAGGCAGATGTGAGTTTGGTGTCTCTTTCATATTAAGAATATTTATGTGACACTAACATAGTAACATACGCAGACTTTTCTTTGAGTCTGACAAGCACAGAATATCATTCTGAGTCCGTCGAGGAGCAAAATTTTTTTTGTTATACTTTTGGAACTTAATTTGCAGAGAACGAGAGGAAAAACTGACACAACTACGAGCCCAGAAGGAAACGTATGAAACGGGATATTGGAATGCCAACTCTGTGTTACTGGGAGGACTGGGAAAGGATCCTCTGTTAGTAGGTTAGTAAATTTCCAATAAAAGTGGACACTCAAAAAATATCTGTAACAAACTTTAAGTAGTAGAAATATGGTTTTCTCAAGCAAGTTTTTGTTACTTAATATACCAGGTATATACATGTGTGATTGGTACTGGTAGAGCACACCACTGACATCAGGCAGTAATTGTACTTTTAACATTTACTCTATGCCATGTTCTGGTCAATTTTACTATTTTTTCAATATAAATGATTTGAACTTAAGAGGAGCTTTTCCAATTTTACAGAAGAAGGTTTAGAGGATGAGAAATCACAGACCAACACAACTTCAACAGCTCCACTCAAGACGGCTCGGAATGGCACAACCGTCTTACCCCTGTCCCAGTTGCATGCTCAGATGCAGACTGCTGAAGCTGGACGGATTTCTGCGAGGTGAATTTCGATGACATTTATAAAAGTGCTGAGCTTGTTTTTGTTGCCATGTTGGTGATATACTGTGATACTATAAATCTTGTTTTTTCATGGGTGAGGTGTAAAAACGAACATGTAATGGTAGTCCGACAAAGGCTGCTTGAGACACGCCAGCATTTTTCGGTCTGTAATGGATTTTTTAATTCGACGGATAACCCCTTGTATGTCTTGCAGAAACACAGAGCCAGACACACCAAGAGGAACACAAAGTGGAACTCAGTCTGTAGGAAGCAGAGGAGTGTCCAGGAATACAGTAAGTTACTAATAAAACCAATTGTATTTTGTTGTAAAATTGATTCAATTAATTCCACAACCTGTTAAAAATTGAGGTTTCAGGCCAAGATTAACCATTTATCCATTTCATAGTGTAAATAATGCAGTGGTGACAATTCTTGGAATTTTTCAGTTCCTAGATATTCACGATTCATCAATTCATTAAAACTTTTCTTTCAGACAAAATCCAAACAAGCATTAGGACCTAGTCCCCAAGACCGGCTGGAGAAAGTCTGGATGGCTCTGCAAATGCCGGACAACCTCAGACTGGACATGGCCATCAAGTACAGTTCAGACGCTTACTTCAACAAACTCGATGCTGTAAGCTTGATACTGTTATAGGCCTACACAAATAATACACATGAATATGCATTTTCCCATGTTGATCGTCATGCACCAACAATGATTGGGCAAACAATATCAGCATTTTTGTCAGCATTGAACGTATTTTGATTTATAAGTTGCCCAAACACAAAAGTGTTATTTCACATTTCAGGCAATAGTTGCTTGGGAACAGATTACGGAACTGATAACCAACAGAGAGAAGGTCCTAGCTGATCTGGAATCATTTGAAAGGACAGCATCTGACCCCAACCGTTTCTTTGAAAAAGGTCAGTGAACTACTGCTCAACTTTTTTTTCTGAATGACAAGCAATAATTACATACAAATGCACTATAAATTGGAGGCATTCAAACCCAGAAAGATTTATGTGAGGCTCACCAAAGTGAAATGGATGAAAATGAGATGAGTGAAATGAGAGACGGGATGTTTGAATAACTTTGAAAGCATGCAATCCATTCTCGCATCATACAAAGAGAAAAATTCTGTTTTGATGAGAATCGTATTTCACATCTTTGAACACAACAGCAAACTCAAAATCTCCAAAAACAATTTGATGAGAATCACAGGGTTCTGGAAAATTTAATTCCAAACCATTTTTCATATGAACTTCCAATAACTAAAGTAAATCTCTAAAACAAACTAGAGGCCTCAACTGAAATTTTATGAAGAAAATGAATCTTTTGACTTGTTAAGAGTATGTGTATATACCATAGGGGTTATAATGCCTAAACTTTCTGCACAATTAATAACCAGATAAGGCTCGGAAAATAATTGAAATCACTGAATGCCTTTACAAGAAGTTCCAAGCATTTTAATGCTTAAAAGGCGAAACTACTAAGAGTGCCTTGTATTGAAGCCAGTTCGAACAATGGTCCCTTTGTTGACCGAAATTTTAAGAAAAACACTTCAGAAAAATTAATCGGTGTTAATTTCAGACTTTACAAATAATTTTGCTTGTCTCATCAAGCTGAGATACAAATTCATTGCTCATTCACACAATCACACCTGATGTCTTTTGCCTATTTTCAGGTCCCAGGGGATCATCAGTAGCGCGATTAGATGAAGCGAAAATGAGAAGCAATCTCTACAAGAAGATAGACTCCTTGGATGAGAAGATACTCGGTATGATTAAAGGCTTGCAAGAAGAATTCATGGATGAAATTACATTCAAGGTAGATATTTCAATAGTCCGGTCACACGGGGAGATTAATGCAGCCTTTCCACAAGCCCTTTATTGATTAATACAAGATGAAATTCTAACTTGTCATGGAACTTGAGGCTAACGATGTTGAGATAACTCTAGAATTCTTTATAAAAGAAAAGGCCTTGACCATGTAATCTGTTTCATACTTGGAACTTCCACACTTATTGATCAGGGCATCCTCATTATGCCAGAGACAAAACCACAAATGGCAGAAATTTGTGAATAAGCCATCACCGATGATAAAGCAACAGTAGACAAGTAAAGAGCCTTGACCATAAGGCCACAGAACACAAAAACCAACACTAAAATTTAGAAGTTTACACCTTGATTTCTTATCAATTTTATGAAAATAACTAGAGATATAAGAAGAAACTCATGAGTAGTGCCTTCGCCATAAGGCCACTTGGATAGAAAGACGCTTTTCAAACTTGTTTCTTGATCTGTTTCAGGGAAGACCTTATGCCGAGAAAATGAAATGGGACAGAGTGGAAATGCTGTACTGGCTCCAAGAAGAGAGGAAACAAGCCGTTCTAGATATGAAACCACAACAGTCCAGTCTTCCTATGGCTCAACTGGAACCAATTGTTCGCCCTCCTTCCGTTATGAGTCACTGACAAATTATTATATTATGAACTCTTACATTTTATCAAATTGCTGTAATACACTGCATTAGTATTAGTTGCACTGGTGCCAAATACAATTGTATTGTAAAGTATTTTCCATATCAATGCCAATCCTTAACTTTTAAAATTAGTGTCTTATGGAAGCGACGAAACCAATTTATGACAAAGAATTTTGGAAATTTATCGAGTGCCAAATTTTGTTGCAAAAGAAAGCAAAGAATTTAATTTGATTCACCCTGCTAAATTACCAGTAGTCTTATATATTGCTTGAACAGCTAATATTGTGAATTTTCTGACAGCTTTGGTTTTCAAATGCAAATACACCAAAAATAAACACATTAACAAAATCAATTTCTCATAATAGTTCTGTATTGCTGTAGGCATCATATTCTTATTTGACCACAATGTATCACAAAAATTGTTTGTGAAGTAAATGATTATCCACATAGTAATAAAAATATAAATTCTTCAACAGTTTGGAAGACTAAATAATGCTCTGGTATATGCCCTGTGCAATCTAAATAGTCTGAGCTGAAATACGTATGTAATTATGTATAGATCCATATATAACTTGTAGGATATGTCACATCATCACAGCTTAGAATAATTAATAGAGCAGATATAGTATAAATTCATACACTGTTATAATGTATGTGGCTAAATTAGATTACGTGTACACTGTTCATCAAATGCCACTAATTGATTAGCAAAGACTTATAAATACAAATTAATGCAGTTTATCTCTTATTGATGTCTAGATATCTCAGCAGCTAATGTAAATGATATATCTGCTAATTGCTAACACAGTAACATTATAAGATATAAACTCAAATAACTACATTTTAAGTAATAATGTCCGTTCTTGTTTCATGCATGCAATCTCTAGTGTTAGGTGGTGAGAGGTATGATTAAAAGTTATATAAGTCTTAATATATTTGACATAACTACAATCTATGATCGTCTACATGCAATGGCTGATAAAGATTGTTCCTACACTATAGTGTTACAATGATACGAATATGCTATACAATGTGTGTTATGAGATGCCTTTCAAGTCACAAAAGAAACCTGATTAATCGTGGCTGCATGCGCATAACCTAAATTTGGCTGATAAATACAAATTTAAATCATGTTAATAATATACAGGTAGAATTGTGGTAATGCAAAAATAGATTTAACTCAAAAACAATATGTAAATCAACCCAACACAACATTAAAACAAATGTATTATCAAACGTGAAACTCAACAATGACAAGCATTTATAATTTTAAAGTTACCACAAAAAAAAATTTTACCATTTTGTAGCAAAACTTAACAGTGAAAAAAATTAACAAATTCAAGTATTCTTTGTAAACCCAAACTCAGTAACTGGTACCAATATATAACACATTCCTAATTCAATGGCAATGCTCATATGACAGGAAAATGTCACAAATTTACATAAATTACCTGCCCATTTCCATGAAAATATTAAAATATTAGTTTCATTAGTTTGAGGAATGCCAAGCAAAACGTATGTATATGTTATATAGGTTAATATGACCTGTCCAAATGACAGACAAAATTTGGAATTAACAGCAGATTAACAACAATAACTGGAAAGGATAACAATAACAGACGAAATCTCATAACACTGAAAAAAATATATTTCAAAACTCAAAGCACAGGCTAATCAATAAAAATGTCAAGTGCTCAAAATACCAGATATGAGTATGAAATACTATGACATACAAATGCAATACTATACAATATTAAACTTTAACAGAATTCATATCAAAATACATACTTTCTGTTCTAACATCAGACCTATCTTTATATCACTTATGCCAAAACTGACATGTTCAGTTTTATATCCTAGATTCATTGTACGATGGCGCTAGAACAAATTCAACTTCGTGCCACCATTCACACACCCTCGCAACATGGCACATTTCAACTTGACGAATTAAGCAATTAAATACTAGTTGCAAAACAGGTAGAATATACACTGCATAGCAACACTGTGTCTTTGTTAAATTATCACCAGATGTCCGATAAGGACAAACAGAATGCACGTGTAAGCAGTGTTGTAGTTTAGGTCGGGACATCCGAGGACGAGACTTAGGCATGAGCCTCCGAGACAGGAGACCCAAGGCCATCAAAATGTGGCCTCGAGGCCGGCCTCGTCTGCCAACCTCAAGGATGAGGCCAGTCTCAAGGCCTCCAACAATGGCCAAAGGACACCCAAAATCGAATCAAGGCCAAGGATGGCCCATCATTGGGCATCCAAGACCATCAAATATGGCCTCCGAGACCGGCCTCCGAGACCGGCCTCCGAGACCTCCAACACTGCCTGTGAGACTTTAACTGTAACCAACAAAAGATCGAGGCTTTAATTCATATTGAAACCTGCTTTTATGGCCAGACACAATGACTATCTCCCTCAATCAGCAATCCCAGCCAATTATTCTTCAATATAGATTTATACAATCAAGAAGTCGAAGTGCACCTTTATATTATCATTAAGCAGACAGTGCCAGACATGTCACTCACATATATCTTTCAGTCTATATACTTTCAACCAAACTTAACAATGTGATAATCTCAAGTCTACTTAACCATATTTTCAAAATATAAGCTCATATTTATAACTTACTCTATCTGCATATAAAACGCTATTTCAAGCACTAATCTGGTCACAATGGCTCTGTGATTTCTACAAAAGCTTTTGGGAAGATTCCTTGTCGCGGACCTATTCGACCCTCCAACCAGTCCTCACTCAATTCTGCAGTCAGATCAATCACTTCTCCGACCTGTAATGTAAAGAGATCAGAGATATATATTACAGACAGGTCATTAGTCATTATATGCAATGGAAATAAGACAATTTTCAGCAAGTAACATTTATCTTACTCACTTTGAAATCATAACAGAGCAATTCATTCAAGTATTAAAAAAAAAAGAATTAAAAAACCCGTAAAAATCTGTAAATTTGTGTCTGCCTGTTTGAATAAATATCAGGCACTACAAAGGTAATATTAAGCATAATAATAGCAGCATAAATAGATGAATTTTTCTCTATTCCACTTCATATGACAGGTATGAAAATAGGTCTATATAAAAAAGCAATACACATATGGTAACCTATATTTTAAACTTGAATCAGTCAAATCACCCAAGATTACAAGAATCCATGGACTCATAGCTTAGAATTATTTTTTTAATTTATAAGGTGTAATTACTTTTCCAAAAGGCACTTTGTGAACTAACATTTTTTTTTGTGATTACAATCATCTGAGTTATACTAACAGTAAATTAAATTTATTTATGGACATTTCAATTGATTTGAGTCCGACAGAACAGCTTAGCCCCAATTACACCAATTGGACATAAGAAATTTCAATTGATACAATGTAATTGGGTTGTGGGTCTTCGTCACAAAAGTGTTAAGAAAAATATATATAGAAGAATGTACCAACCTAAAACTACTTTTTTCTGGCAGGAGATGACTAGAGGTCAGGATGGAAATAGATTTATTTGCAATTTTTTGGAAAAAAACAAAATCACTGGCCAAAAGAAATTTCAATTGATACAATGTAATTGGGTTCTGGGTCTTTTCGCAAAAATGTTCAAGAAACTTTTAGCATCTGTTTGAGGAGGACAATGTAAAAATGTAAAAAATAAATGTAGAATCATGTATCAACCCAAAACTACTTTTTGCCTTGTGGTATATAATAAGAGTATGGAAATAAGTTTATTTGCATTTTTTTTGGAGAGAGAAAAACAAAAATACAAAAGAGCATCTGTTTCAGCAGGCAACCAAAACATTGAAAGTTTGAGATGTCTGCAAGAGTTTTTCCAAGTTTCAGCTTCATACAGAAATTCTATTAGTTTAGAATTATCCATATGAAAAAGCATTGTTATTTATTTGCAATTTTTTGGAAAAAACTAAATATCACCCACCCAAAGAAATTTCAATTGATACAATGGCAGCACACGATTGGAGTTGCCGAATCTGCCCCGGCTAGCCGTTTGCCCTCGATTGGCTGCCGATTGTGCCTTCGGCACCGAAGGCAACTGCCGACTTGCCGATCTGAAAACCCCGGCGAGAGCGGTGAGGCCGACCCGGAAATGACGAAAATGACGTCATGTAATGTTAAAGTGTTGGGATTTCCTGGGATTCCCTCAGTTCATGCACATTTCGGGAGGGGGCGCCATGGGCAAATGGTGCATCCACCAGGATTTCGCCGAATGCACACGATTGGTGTCGGCAAATCGGCGAAATCGGCAAGTGCCGACGGCCAATTTCGGCATCTCAATCGTGTGCTGCCTTAGTAATTGGGTTCTGGGTTTTTGTCACAAAAATGTTCAAGAAACTTTTAGCATCTGTTTGAGGAGGACAATGTAAAATTTAAAAAATAAATGTAGAATCATGTATCAACCCAAAACTACTTTTTGTCTTGTGGTATATAATAAGAGTATGGAAATAAAGTTATTTGCATTTTTTTTGGAGAGAGAAAAACAAAAATACAAAAGAGCATCTGTTTCAGCAGGCAACCAGTTTGAGATGTCTGCAAGAGTTTTTCCAAGTTTCAGCTTCATACAGAAATTCTACTAGTTTAGAATTATCCATATGAAAAAGCATTGTCTAAAAAGCAATTTCCAGTTCTCCAGCTAGAAAAATCACAGTTGATACAGTGTTATTTGGCCGGAATCCATGTTTTTTCATTTTGGGCTCAACTCCCTTATGTTCTCTTACCTGATTAGAAAGACAGAGCGAGATACCTCGCTATGTCAAAAATGGCAATATGCCTTAGCGCTTAGAAAAAGACAAATAGGGATAAAATATAAAAGCATAATAATTGAAAACACTGTAAAACAAATATAAGGAACTTCTCGGCTTACCATCTAACTAATCAAGATCGATCTGACAAAATGAACAAACAAACAGAAATTGAAGTTTCCAGACAACGAAAGTTAATCCAACTTCTGTTCTGGTGCACCTCACTTTCCCATCAATGCCTCACATTGCATGAGTTATAAAAGTTTTTCATAGAGGGCCACAGAAGCACTCAACGCATCGTCAATCAGATTATATAACTCATAAGAAGTTTACATGATCAAAATTAATGCCATTTCCAGGTAAAAGCACTCAATTTTACCAAAATTTACTCACGTCAAATTCAAGGTCTCCCGGGCTGGAACTTTCAAACTTGAATTTTGCAACTGCTTTTCCCGTCTTGGCTTCAGAGGCTGCAGGTACACTGGCTGATGGATCTGTTGTAGTGAAAATTCATGTTATAATTTGTTATGCAGACGTACATAACCTGACAGACCCGGTATTGCTTGCAGTACCTAATCTTAGTTATTCCACCAACTCTCATAGTTGTTTCATCAACTTGTATAGTTAGGGCTATTCCATTTAAAAACCTGGGAGGGGGCGTGGTCAGGTTGATTTATTTTTCGTAAGATGGATGTAGCCCTGGATAGGCGGAAATTCGCTTCAGATGTATGGTGGGATGCAAAAGAAATCGCTTTAGATGTACGGGGGGGGCATTATCGCTCCATGAAGGCTTACGCATTGTAATAATAAAATTTTTATTTGATGCATGTGGGGTGGGTAAAAAATTTGCATTTAATGCATGGGGGAGTCGAAAATAATTCACTTTAGATGCATGAGGGGGGGGGGGTCAAAAATGTAACCTGACCACCCCACCCCCAGGTTTTTAAATGGAATAGCCCTTACTCCCATTCAGTATTATAAATTTTTTCTTAGTTAATGAATTTTCTTGTTTTTTTAAAAATGATTTCACTGGTAGTTCTGTCATATCAACATTAAGGTAGGAAAATAATTCTGAAGTCCAGATGAAATGATTATTATCCTCTTTCAGCCTGAGTACATACCTGCCAGTGGTGAGGTTCCTCCGGGTTGTTCAGGTTGACTGAGGTAAGCGACAGGAATCATCCCTTCTTGTCCTGACCCTAAACGCCCTTTAATCCAATCGTCACCAAATTGTTCAACTACTTCTATTTTGTCCCCTGCTTTGCAAGTCAAGTCCCCTTCTTCTTGCCCCTCAAAGTCGTACTGGGCAACCCTGAAGACTGGCTCTGGGCGGGGCTTGTCTTCTTCCTGAGGCTTTACCTCCTTGTAGAAAACAGAAAAGACATTTAAATAGATTTTTTAAAATTTAAATCTTATTTAAATCATTTCATTTTTTTTTGGGATTTTCTAATAAAAATTGCAACCCTGAATTTTACAGACTTAAACTATGCAACAAATTTTCTGTTAAATTTAGGGTACATAACATCGGGTATACTACTCTTGGCACAGCTATGCTCTACATAGCTGATAATACACATACTTGCACACAGACACCTTTTTTATTATTTTTATCTGAATATTCAGATTTCATCATCACTGATTTTCAGTCCATCTACCAATTTTTTTAAAGATCAAAGTGCAAGGACATTAACCTGAATATTTTCTGTTACAAATAGCTACAATTAAGTTCACCAAGTTGAAAGCGAGTCAGCTATAAGCCTATTACAACATGAGAATAGCAGGTTTAATTCAGGCTAACCTAGATCTTTGCTGACTATTAATAAAAGGTTCACCGTTGTTTACATACTCTTTGCTCATGTCAGAGTCATAATTGAATAAAAAGAAGAGTGCTGACACAACTGAGGATTAAAATGTAAATTGATTTCAAAATTGATTCCTTCACAATGTATGCATGCATAAAACATTAAGCATCATGTTTAAATATGGCTATATATAATTATAAATAAATGGCTACACGGTCCATGCCTTTTTTTCAAATTTCACACTTTTCAAAAACAGATTGTGAGACATTAATCCTATCAGGTACACCTGATAGGACAATAAAAAAACAAAAACATATCCCTGGCTAAAAAGTTATAATTGTGTATTACCTGATTACCATCAACCATAAACAAACACAAATTGAATTTAAGGATCAAAGCAACATTCTAGCAGGTGATGAAGATAAAGAATGGGGTGAAACCTAAAATCTTCAACACATGTTTGAATGTTGTTTTATGAGTGGCACCACAGTCAAGGAGTGCCCTTACAAAATCACCAAAATTTCATTAATTTTACAAGTGAATTAAGATTTAGTTTAAAGAGATCAGTTTTGAGAATAAAGCTCAAATCAACACATAATCAAAGCACCTGTTTTTCTTCCTTCTTGGCCTCCTCAATCACAGGTATTCCAGCAGGGATATGGTCGATTAAAACGGCCGGGAAAATACCTTGTTTGCCGTTCAATTCACCCTTCAACCAATCATCATTCAGTTTGCCCAAGATCAAAATGACATCGCCAGCCTGCATGCAAAATTCTAAATGATTATACGTAACTAAACTGCGGCTTAATTGAATGCTACAAGAATATCGCAATGTTGTTGAAAACGATGGGAAACTGTCCTCAAAATAATTTCTGAGGCAATGAAATTGTAAACTGAATCTAATATCTTTGTCAAAAGAAAGTTGGAACTTGATTACACATTTCCAGAGTTTAACAGCACGAAATGCATTTACCTTTTCAGGAAAATTAATGGTATATATTTTACACAAGATTTCTAGAGACAGGTTCCCATAATTTTTAACTAATTAGCAAATCAATAGCAGAAATTTCATAATCAATGCTACTACAATTTATGGCATGAATTAATCCATCCGCATGCTGCTAATTCTAGAATATTGAGCCATTGATCGATCAAATTTATCATTTCACTATTGAATGCGCCATATAATACTTCTGCATAAATTCATTTCATGCCTATTAACACATGCACTCTATTCGTTAATGAACCATGCGAAAAGTCGCCATGCATAATATAATTCATGCATGCTGGACTGTGACAGACCCCCAGGAACTGCATTCCCATGAAGAAGCAACTGTGGTTGCAGAAATGTGTTTCAAAATTCTCACTGTTCATGTATTACCATGTCATGATATAATATTAGAAAGGCCTGGGACAGTGCTGCACAGATCCCCAAAGAATGTCTTGTAATAATTCCTACCTTGAAAATAAGATCGTCCTCTTGTCCATCGTCATAGTCAAACATTGCAACTACGGCATTCGCAGGCACTGCAACAAGGCAAGGCAAACAAAGATGGCATGCAATGTATTGTCTCAGCCAAAAGAATTGGTGGAAAGGTATGAAAGAATATGACAGAATTTGGGAAGAAGGGTGCAAATATGTCATAGTTAGTTCAATATAGGTCAAAAGAATGGGTTGCAAGATATGATGCCAGTTGGGGATACAACTCATACTAGTATCTGTTAATCAATGTTAATGAAAGTTTTGTGTTTGACGCCTCTGCAGTACCTTGGTGGGCACTGGGCTATATCGAATGTTAATGAAAGGTAAACTCCAGGCTAAAAATTTAATTCCAATGTGCAATTGATCATAAAAAGGCAGAGATTTAGTTATCATTTGTCAGAAAACTATAGATTTTTCAATGCGGCAACACAAATTCATTCCTGATGTAACTAATTGCATCTACATATACCTCAAGACAAAATCAAAAGCAGAAAAAAACAAAGATCACGATGCAGAGTTAGTCAACAAACATGCAAATTAATGACAAAGATATTCACCATTTTGCTGCGGGGCTTCAGGGGGCAGATCTTCGACAATCTCCACAAACACGATAGGAAAGACTCCAGATCTTTGTTCTATGGTTCCAAAGTACCAATCAGGTCCCTCTCTGCGAATCAACTGGATCACTTCTCCCTCTTGGAATGTCAAGTCTCCTTTGCCATCCCCTTCAAACTCGAACCTGGCAACAGCTCGAGGACCATTGATTTTGTTAGCGGCATCCATGATGTCCTCTTCCTGCAAACAACATAAGATCATGACAAAATATAATACATATTTGGACAATGGAAGCACCTAGAAACTGAGGTCTTACGTTTAAATTTGATGTAGAACGATTCTAGAATCGTAGATCTTACCTTGTTAACATAATGATACAGAGGATGACCAGGACCAGGTCGAGCTGGAAGATCAGGCACTTTGCGAGGTGGTTTCTTGGCTGAATAAAATCAACATAATGAAATTCAATCATATATTGGAATCATTCTATTGTGCATATAATGATGAAAAGGCCCCGAACTGAAAACATCATTCCAAAACTATCCTCATGATCATTAGTACAAAATGGGCTATACATAGTTTACATACATATTGATATTATACAATCTACAATCATAAATGACATCAATACAATACTGACGCATAGCCCCCGGTCTCTGTGGTGCAGGACTTGGCGTGTTAGAACCAGGTGGTGCCGGTTTCTGTGGCGGTCTTTGCGGAGCAGGTCTATGTGGTGCGGGACTCTGCGGTAGTGGGCTCTGTGGTGCTGGACTGCTGGGCGAGATTTTCGGAGCTGCCGCAGGTCGGGGAGGTTGTGGTCTCGGAGGCTGGGGCCTAGGTGGGGCTGGCTTCTCACTGAAAGAAGGAATGGTAAATATTATACTTGCAAAATATACCCCTGCAAATCAAGTATTCAAACTCAAAGAGGTTATGCAACATGTTCTGATAATTGTTTTGGAAACACACTGAAAATTGTACAACTTTGAAATTTATAGAATAGACGCAATAAAGATTTCTAGGGTTTGCAGGAACAGATATTTTAGTTACAGCAAAAATAAATTGCAGTAAATTAAGTAGGCCTAAATTGATGTAAATTGCGGTGAATTAAGTAAATTGATGTAAATTGCGGTAAATTAAGTAAATTCCTGGTACTCACACTGGCTTGTCCTTGATGAGGGATGAAGGTCGTGGGGGTGGGAGTTTCTTCTCACTAGGGGGCCTTTCACTATCAGCGGGTAACACTGGATTGATGTCGTCAAACGCTAAGGAGGCCGGTACAAAGCCGTGGGGATTTGCTTCATCCGTGTGCATGCCAGTTTCCAGAAGAGATTCAGGATTCTCAGTGACTTCTGGAGCAGCAGGAGGTGGTTGAGGCTGCTTCTGTGGGAGGGTGAAAGCGAGGACCCCAACGCCACCTACAGGCTTCTTCTTTGCCACAGGAGGTGGATCATTCAGTGGGGGACCCTCTTGTGATGGCATCTCTACATTATTAGCGGCGTTATTGGAGATTTGATCATCAGATTTTGTTGGTACACTATCAGGAGATGCTTGATGGAGTCCCACTTGTTTGAGATTCAAACTCCTCTTAGGAGCGATGATGGTCGGTAATCTCCTTGCTGGCTTTTGCACATCAGGCTTGTCAGACAGAACTAAATCTGATTCCGAGTTATTTTGTGCATCATCCTGACCACCTGATGAACGACTGGATTGTCCAGAACCCTTGGCTTCACTGGGTTCTAAATTCGTGTTAAAAGAGTCATCAAAACTGGTCGACATGCTGTCGTTCTTGATATTATCAAAGGCCAAAGTTGTAAGAGGTTTGTTAATCACTGGTGGCTTAGCAGGAGCTTGCTGCTGAGGCTTTGCTTTCTCAGGGGTAGATTCGGGAGAAGTTTCCGGGGTGGTCTTGGGAGACACGTGGCTTTTGATTACAGAGTACAGAGAAGAGCGTTTTTCCGGAGTGCTTGGTTGGGGAGATGTTCTTGTATCTGAATCAGTGCTGTCCGGACTGATTTGCTGCCGAATAACGGAATAGATTCCGGCCCCGGAGGAGCTTCGTGGGCTTTCAGGTGCATTAGGGGATGGCCGTACAGATGGACTGACCATTGGACTAGCAAGTGGACTGCTGGCCAGGCTGTTTTGACTCGCAGGTCGGGGAGACACTGACATTGAAGAAACAGGAGTGTGTGATTGTGAACTCAGACCATCACTAGGAATATCGACAGATAGAGGTTCAGCAGCATTAACACTAGGATTGTTATTACCAGAAATGCTGCTGGCAGAAGTGTCCGACTTATTGCTAGACTCATCACCTTCTAAGAAGGGCTTCATACTCATCTTGAAGACGCTTGTGCGCTGGCCAGCAGCTTGAGGGCCATCTGTGTGGCTACCCTGAGACGGAGCAGGTTTCGAAGATGGAGCAGGTTTCTGACCAATTTTCGGGACATTAAATGACGTATCGATTTCAGGTTTCGTAGCATCAGGAGCACCAGTGGAATGTCTTTTAACAGATGAAAATACGTAGGAGGATTGGGTGGCATCAGTTGAAGGTGGTCTTGCAATGTTTTGTGGCCTAGCGGGTACACCAGTGGGCTTCTTTGCTATGGCAGGAACAGCCCCAGGTTTGGGTTTGGGCTTAGGCTTGGGTTTTATAGGAGGTGGAGGGCGTTTCTGTTCGCCTGTGCTTCTAACCTGCGAAGCATTATCTTGGCCTTGTGGTGCTTCTGGTTGATCTACAGGAGAAGCTATTGGAGTGGTAGGAGAGGGCGTTACAGGCTTTGGCACTGCAGGTGATTTCACATCTGTCGTTGTAATTTCTGTAACTATTTTACTGTCAACTTTGCTGTCACTAACATCCACAGGTTTGGGGGACACAGGAGCCTTGGGAGACAGTGGCTTAGCCATAACAGGAGGTGGGGTACGTTTGGCTGGTTTGGGGGCAGTTGGTGGAGGCTCAGGGGAACTCTCCTTGCTCCTGGTCACAGGCGTTTGAATAGGACTGACAGGAGACAAAGGCGGTCCACTAGCAGGAGACTGTAATCCAGAGTCAGGTTTTGATTCAGGTTGTGAGTCAGGTATGGGAGACGGTTGCTTTAGTGGAGATGATATGCTCTGTTCCTGAGCCTTTTGCTTTTCTTGAGCAAGATCAGGGTACAAACGAGACGCTGGAGATGGTTCAGGGGTCTCCTCTTTCGGAGAGGGAGATTTTCTGAATCCAAATGTCTTTAAAGGTCGGTTGAGGACACCTGGTCCAAATGGAAGCACCCGGACGCCAGCAGTGACCCCTGGTGGAACAGAAGCACCACTAGGTGGCGGTTGAGAGGTATCACTCTCAATATTGGAATCTGTAACTGCTTTTGTTTCTGTTGTTGCAGAACCAGAATCTGGCGGCTTGACGGGAGATGGTACGGGAGGTCGAGGTCTAAATGGTTTGGCCGCTACCATGGGTATTGACGGCATAGATGGTCTTTTAACTTGAGCAGGATTTGGGTCAGGTGAATCTGCCATTATTGCAGTTTCTTGAGCAGGTTCAAGTGGTGCTGATACTTCAGTGTAATGAGACACCTCTTCGTTTGTTGGTGGAGATATCTGTTCAGAAACATCTAATGAGACCAGCCCCTCAGATGCTTCGCTAGATTGAACGACTGTTTCTGGTTCTTTAGTGTCTTCCCTACTTTCTAGTTCTTTAGTGTCTTCTGTACTTTCAGATTCAATCTCTTTCGGTCTCAATTTAGCAATCAGATCTGGAGGCAAAACTCTCACCCCTCGAATTCCATGAGAAATGTCATTGCTTTCTTTCTTTGTTTCAGTCTCCTCCTCTGGCTCAGCTTCTTCAGTTACAATAGGTTTAGTGTCTGGGATAATCTTGGTTGGGGGTAATTCAGGTATTTCTTCATACAAATGTTCACTGTGGTAAACTGCTTCATGATACACATGCTCGCCATTGTTAACAGAGTCTAATTGTGACTGGAGACTTGATTCGAGATTTGATTCAAAATTAGATTCACGGTTTGATTCAAGATTAGATTCAGGATTTGAACTCACAGTTGAATCGAGTATTGGAGTAGTTACTGCCGCAGGTGGGGCGCTAGGTAGAGCAGGCCTTGATGCAGGGGAAGGGCGATTTGAAATTGGTGATTCAACAGGAGTACTATTTTGTGGGGTAGGAGTTAAATTAGGGGGTAAACCTGGTAATAAAACAGCTCCAGGGGGGAGAGACGAAGGTCTACTTGGTCTCGCAGGTCTTGGGGCTGGTCTACCAGGAGGAGGTGGACGACGCGGGACAGATTCTGCCACATCAGTTATTACTGTTCCTTGTTCTGATTTGCTGTCTGGCGTTTTGATATCACTAGCCTCTCTTTCAATCTGAGATTCAGGACGAGGCTGCGAGGCTTGACCAGCGTGTATACTATGCCTTGCGGGTCTGATGATAGTTGGTCGCGATTTTGTTGGTTTTGAAGGAGTTGTGACATCAGTGTCAAACATACATTTATCTTCAACGACGGGGGTGTCCAATTTAGGATATAAACTTGGCTCCAGAGGTTCCCCTGCTGACGTATCTCCTGAATTTGGCTGCGTTATTTCATGGTACTCTGGACTGACCGGACCAGAGGCACCTACATCTAACGGGGGCCCTACATCTACTGTAGGTGAAGGAGTGTCTCTTGGTGTTCTTGGTTTAGCAATCGGATGAACAGCGCCTTGTGGATGACTCTCCGATATCGCAAATTCCTCGACTTGTTGCTCGACTGATGGAGATGACGCAGAATTCCGAGCAGCAGGTCTCGGTGGCAGAGTAAACGTCAGTACCCCAACTCCCCCCACAGGCTTCCTCTTCACAGGGGGCACAGGAGTACTCTGATCTCCGTTATTAACATTAATCTCCGGCTCGTTAGCAGTCACTTCACCATGTACAGTCTTCGGGCGAGCTCTTGGTCGTGGAACAGGAGGCGCAGGGGTCTCTTCGTGTAGTGACGACGGTCTGCCTTTTGCAGCAGTTTCCTGTAAAAAAAGCAAACAGAAACATTCATTGAAAAATTGGCATATACCGTACATTCACATGAAAGTGATAGAAGATTAACATACCCACAATTCGTAATGACAGGATATCATAGCTTTTAGCAGATTTTGACATCTCTATAGTTGACCATTTTCAAATATCTCTTAGCATGCTTAGTTGGATTTTATGGTTTACAAAATTGATTAATTATTATTATTCGAAAATGACTGCAATAACCATTACTAAATATAACATCTATAATCTGATCATCAAATTTCATCAGTTAGTGGAAGTTTTCAGTTTAAATCATTCACCAGTTGTAGGCCTAACTTAAAGAAAATTTTCAACGAAAATTCCTCACTTACTGGCAACGATGGAGGTGGGGGTCTTCGCACAGGAGGAGGCCTGGAGGGTGGTGGACCTGTCAAAGACAATCAAATCAGAAAACTATCAAATATCTAATCATCATAACCCTTCAACATATATCTAAATCAGAACATCAATGATCACTGTGACTATCACTCGGAATCCAGGATCATGTGGGATGCCTACATTTGATGTTGACTGATCAAGTATCTGAAATCACTTCCAATCCCACACACCTGTTAGCAATTACCAATTCAATTAACACATATACCAACATTGGACCATTACAGACCCAATAATCCACAGACACATGAAAGTCAGAGCAGATTAGCATAATTGGTAATGATCATTATGATAGGATAATGGTCTTGAAGTAGACATTTTGTTGATCATCATCGTATATCTGCTTTAGACCACCTGGTGCCTTTTTATTAGACAATTAGTTATGATGATGGCAGAGGATCAAGTAATGTTTCCAAGCCTCAGGAGATTCATCACCATTATATTTGGATTCTGATTTAGATTAAATACATCAGTGAACATTGATGACATTAATAGTTTGAAAATTATTGAAAATATTTGTTTGCTAAAAACATTCTCCATCATCTACTGTACTCGGGCACGAAAGTAAGATATCCCATTTTAGAGCAGTACAACATCCACCTCAACATGCCCATGAAGTTGGTGAAATCAGAGCAGTAGTGAAACAATAAATTGATTTGAACATTACATATATTGTTCAGGGAATGGCACATAACTTTGCCAATGCAAACTCACGGAAAGCACCTATGCGCTACGGTTAGAGAGATAGGTCAATGGGAAGAGATAACCCACTTAATTTACGGAGGAACCACAAATGCTCATTCATAAACAGAGCTAAGCACTCTAAATTAGAATTGAGAAAGTAATTACATGAACAGCTCCTTAATAATAAATTTTGTCAATTTGTCATTATTGATCCAATCTGTATACTTCATACAATCATATTAGATATAAAATACAATTTGCAATCAATGTCAGATACTTATTCATATCTTATCAATTCAAAAGTAGCACACAACTTTAAAAGAAGGCAAAACATTGCGAAATGGAGATCTTTATTGCAAGAATATTAGTTTATATTTGCAAACAAATGTCTTAATATATTCCATCTAAGTATGATGATTGAGAGAAATTAAACCAATGCAATTAAGATAAGGGTACTTGCCTTTAGGTCTGGGAGGAGGCCCTTTAGCTTTTGGCGCTGGCCTGTTGGCATCTGCTTCGGGGACTGGACTGTGTCTTTTCACGTCATCTCGGAAACCGACCTGGTCCATAGGCTTCGCATCCATCACCGTTATCACAGGCCGACCCCTGTATGATTAATTGGATTGATAACGCCAAATAGATAATGCTTGAACAATGTTGGTTCAATCAGGAACAATCAGATAACAGAAGAATCAGATAGTACAATTAAGATATTTATAAATCCAAGTGAATGAAAGTGAATTGAGCTGAAAGTATGTTCTTATCAACAATGATCAATCTACAGCATGTTCAGTTCAGATACAGATAAGCAAAACATGTTGATCTCTATTATATAGGCCTAGATTGTGTGGAATATATTCAGGATTTGAAAATTTATAAATTTCATTCCACAGTTTTGAAAATCACAAATCAAGTTATTGAGATCAGGTCTTCCTTGTTTATTCATGATATATTTATGGTTATTTTACTTTTATACACCTATGGCTATGCAAGAATATGCAGCTTTGCAATACTTGTGAAAAGAATGCTCAAGAAAACATTTAGAGTATGGGAAATTTTTAAAGTTAACTATCATACGGCAATTAACGCCACCCAAACATTCTAAAAAAGATAAACACATTTGTAGCCAAACCAGTTCTAACTTTTGGTATTTGGTCAAGCTGACCTCAAAATGATCTGAATTATTTATAGCACAAACTAAGGAATAGACTACCTATGGGCCCCAGTCCATAAATTAAAAACATTTGTAAAAGCTGAATATATGTTTTGCAGAAAAACAACTGGAAACACCATAAATCATGTATAATATATATAAAGGCCTAATATTGTTTCAAGAAAGTCGTAACAATTGACCTACAAAACTGAATAAACTAATCATAATACTTCTAATTTTTCACTTAAACAGCACAGACCCACATGTGATTGTTTTCATTGTACATTACTTGAGTTGCAACTGGAGTGGCTAGTGTACACTGTACAGCACATGTATCGTGTTTGTTTGTGTGGTATCTGAGTACACAATCAATGAATGTAACTGATCTTGTTACTCCCTCATCCACTTCAGTCACTTGAAGCATTATATCCAACACTATGAAATTATGAATGCCGTTGAACGATGATGAATATCAGTTGCAAATGTGACGGTTCAATACTACAATTCAATATGCCTTTATACAGTAAGGGAAATTATCACCAGCTGATGACAATCAATGTCCTCAGTCCCACATGACAATCACCCTAGCACTGTCATCACCCTCCCATGACACTCTCACAGTGTCATGGCCTAGCCATGACTTTGGCAGTGCTCAAAATCATCTTTTACTGGCTATTTAAAAATAACTACTGCAACTATCACTTCCAAACTTGGTATAAAGTTGTATCACAGTGTCAACTAACTCTATGAATTTTGGCAGACCTATCCATTACATAATGAGGAAAAGAACCCGAAGGCTCCAGCGAAATTAGGAAATTGTCATCAGCTGCTGATGACTTTGCAGTATTTCGTGAAATTGGATAGAATTAAGTCCCGCAACTGACATCCTGCTGTGTGGTGAGGATGGCTGCAAAGAGATCAGACTTTCTTCTGAGACCCAACTGATCAACCCCACACACTCAATCATCCTGTCAGGGCCAGGACTTGGCTGGAATTGCATTTGTTCTCATATGCTGGTAATTTCCCTGACTGTTATATCTAGGTCTACAAAAATAAACTGGTATAGTGAAGTATATGAGTGATCAATAGACTAACATACATAGATCTACCATGTATCACAATTCGATGTACGAGTAATATCAGTATTACAAGTGACTGCATTGTGATATAATAAGTAAAACTACAAGTGCTAGAATTTAGAAAGTTACAGGGAATTTCTATGAGTCTTTAAATGGCTCCAATATATTTTGAGCCATCCACTAACTTGAAGGAATTGATCAGCATGTTACTATGGCAATTGAAGTCCAGTATTTCGGCTGATAACATGGATAACTCAGGACTGAATTTTTTATCTGCCAATTTCAATCCCTGCCATGTAACCCCTTCAACTAGCAACACGAAACTTACAAAAGTCTTACATCCTAACAATATCATTTTACAATTTCTTGTATTCAATGAACATTGGCTTTTAAAAAGTTTTGGTTTTTCAGATCGCGACGAAATTACGCCATGTCAACCATAACATACATATTTTACAGATAATGTAAACAGAAAACAATATAGACATGTATACAAACTTAAAATGCACACAAAGTTGTACACTGTACTCACTTTAGGCTTGGTCTTCCTGAAGCCATAGTAACTCTGCAATGAAAAAATCAAAATGACATTGTTGGGAGTTAACTCCTGTGTGTAAAGTGTATATATGGGAGTCAAATAAAAAATAGTTAAGCCACCATATGTGCCTTTATCCAGACATAAACACATACATAACATAGGAGAAGCACATACTATGAGCAGTATAGGCAAATTGCAACACCTGGCTACACAGTATTACATACCAACAGTCTATGTGGATAATCATGTCAATTATTACATGTATGCAAATTCAAGCTAATTAAGACCAATTACCATATTAGCACACATCAAAATACTAACTGGATTAAGGTGATCTGTGATAATCATCATTTTGTGGTCAATGGTCACCCTAAGACAAGTAACTTCACAGTTCAACCCTCATAAGTGCAGAGCTGGCCATAACTTCCATGTATCTTATCCAAGTATTCAATGTTGTATCCGTTTAATATGGTAGATGAAGTAGTGAATATGCGTGACTGTACAAACAATATAAACTGATTGTCACAATTCTCATGCTTGGTTTCTGAAGATCCAAAAGGGGCGTGGCCAAACAGCGGCACCGACAAGCACTGTGCAGATGGATTTTTACCTCTTGATATTTTCTCAACATGCTCAAGTTTTATATATATATATATTTATATACACTCACTGTGTACAAAAACGTGTTTTTCTTCCTAATATAAACTAGAATGAGCGCTCGTAGATCGCATACCTCAGCCTGCCTTCAAATTAAGATTGAAGGTGAATGCAACTTTCTAATTCATGATATCCTTTATCAATAATCAAGTAATTTAAAGAACATTACATTTTTCAAAAAGTTATAGTATATGTTTCCAAAGGGTTACTTTATCAGATAAACTGTTTTTCAAAGAGCCCATTGGAGCTATTAATGGATATTGAAGTCAATGGCAGTCAATCTATCTATCTATCTATCTATCTATCTATCTATCTATCTATCTATCTATCTATCTATCTATCTATCTATTCATCTATCTATTCATCTAACTGTCTTTCTATCTGTTTATGTCTCTATCCATCGGTCTGGTTGTTTAAATATTTTTTAAAGAATTATCTGTCCGTTTTTTTCCTGCAAAGTATGATGAAGTAAAATGACCTTCAACTGATGGTATAGTTTCTATGCAATTGACATGTCTGATGAAAAAGATCTGAAGCCAAGATTAATTGGATAAACAGCCATTAATTGCATTTGATGATGATTAGACTGACCAACGCCAATCAAGAAGCAATGACAATTTGTAGAATTCTTTAATTAACAGATTCAATCAAGATTCACAATTGCTGAACAGTCTGTAGACTATCTCTTGGTCTGCTAGTGCTAAATGATGTGTATACTAATAAAGTGCATGTAGCACGGTAGAGGCCTAATTTCGAATTTCTTTAACTGTAGGCCCAAAAATTCTCCAATATTCACCAAAATTTAATCAGGTATTGTGGGCTACAAATGAAGACATCATGCCAAAGGAAATCTAAATCCATTGAGAATTGTTGGCGGGAGTCGATTAACAAACACACAAACCCACAAGCAGAAATCCCAGAAACTGCCCACCCTCACAATACTCCGCCTGCAGGCTGAGTAATAAAATCAAGACATTTTTGTGTGTGCAATACATGAATCTGAAAGGAATTAAAGAAGTAGGCCTATTTACACAACAAGAAAGAATACCAATATCACTTTTGGAATACAACAATAGATACTATCCATCCAAATGTTTTTATAAATAATCATTAATCAGTGCACCTGAAACTGTCCTCATTATGAATGGAAGTGCTTTCTACTTTTCAGGAGATTCAAAATATATTTAAAGAAGTCTGTGTACTTAAGAGTTGGCAGAGCCCCTGTCTTTGTTATTAAACAGGCCTTTGTTAATAGCTACATGACTTTTCAGGGTCATGGCCTAGGAGTTGATTTAGTTTTTTCACTGACCATTTGCCCCTGGGCAGTCAAAATCACAAAACTAACAAAAAAGTTTTCTAAATAGCATGAACAGCAGGATTTGCCTGGAGCAAATGTATAAAACAGTCAGGATATAAACAAATAATTCTCTATGGCCAGGATATTGTCAAAAACATAACTTCACAAGATATGACTTACTTGCAAAAACACAATTGCAAGTATTCAAAGAACTATGCATTTACACCACAAAACTCATTATTTTCTACACATTTCACATTACCAGTATCTCACCACAGTTATAGCCTACATGCAATCTTTAAAGAAAGTGTGGATGGATGATTGGGGCTTTACATCCTGTATTAATGCACTTGGAAGGGCCGATACATTGTCTCAAGGGAGCGATACGAGGAGAACCAAAAAATTTACCAATGAAAATCATTGTTTTAATTTGTTGAATGTACCTGTTTAATGAAATCTGCAATGCTGCGGTAATGTGGAGTGTGTTCATCTTACAACATTTAGTGGAAATTGCTCATGAATAAAAAACAATTACAATTACGAGATATGGCCAGTAACGGATTGGACCGAAAAAAGGACATAAAGTAGTGATGCGTCTTTTACATCAATTAATTCAATTCAATGAAACAAGGAAAAGGTATTAATTCAAGTCTATATTCTCATAAATCGTGCAAAGAAACTTCAAAAATAATGGTACATTAGGAGAAAAATTGACACTTGATTTTGTCCACGAAGATCCCATGCGCTTGAAGGTACTGGTAAGATAATATACTAAGATTCGTGATTTTGTCATGTCAGGTCCAGTGACAGGGAATTTTAAACGATTGATTTGGCATGAGTTATAGGACATAATGCACCAAAAAAAGTCTAATAAATGACTTTTTGTCCAAATACAATGGTTCTAAACCGAAATATGAATAACAGATGTAGAGTGACGCTTCAGATATTAATTGCATTAAAATTTATGTCAGGGAACTGGAGTGACATAAATTCTCTCGAAATTTGAGAATGACCCATACCATGCATACATGATACATGGACCTTCATGTTTTCTTGGAAAACAAACAAACATGATCATGGGTGTGAGAATCAGGTAAATGCTCAAGTGGTTAATGGTTAGTAATTTAGTTGTTTGTCTTGTCTCATAACTTGACGTGTCATGTAACCCGTGTTCATCCATTGTCATCCCAAGGCTATCTGGCTTGTGACTTGTGAGGGTGTGTTTATGGTTATTTACAAAGCCAGCTTGTGATTTGAGAGCAAAAACAAGAAAGGATCTATTGATGTAAAAGCTAGAAGCTGAGCTCCACATGCTTTGTCCCACTGGCTGCTGTTAACAGTTATGTAGTTTGACCCTCAAGTATTATATTCTTCAGTCCATACTTTCTAAGCCTAAGGGGGGCCTCAGGATTGAAGATATACGCAATCCTTGGGGAAGATATGTGGCTCTGAGGGCGCATAAGAGGGCCGATATTATGTGAAATGCCATTTAATTATAATGAAGCCACAAATTTTATTGGTTTGAATATAATTGTTTACAATTGCATGCAATGTGCCAATACTCAATAGTCAATACTGAAAGCAAGATTTGCAATGGCAATTTAGGTAAACACAAAAACAGAGCAAGTGCTGACACTGCCAGAGTCAGGCAGAGAACTACAGATCAGTTAATGAGCCAGGCCCATTGATTGGAGTAGGCTAAATTATTGGATGACAGTGACAGTGTCAGTGAGGAAATCAGTCAGCAATCTTGCAGGCAAGTCAAGACACCAACCTCTTGAACTGCAACCAGGCAGTAACTTTAGAAGTTGACCAGTTTGACAGGCAGTTGCACAAGTTGACAGGGTTCAAAAGATGATCTAAGCAAGGTCCCAGCATAACTAGTATCTACATCTTTATCAGAGTATTCCTGCAACTCTTACTCACCTTTTAAAGCGTTGTCAAAGCATAGCTCAGTAAATTATTCCTAAATTTCTTAATTTTCCACACCCTGTTTACCAGCTGACCCAGTTGTGCTGCTTGAGCAATTTATTCACAAGATGTCGACACCAGTCAACTTGATGATCTTACTTCAGAGGGCACTTTGGTCTCATCCAGCTGCTAGCGCCACAGTACTGTCAGTTGAGAAAGCAAACCTTTTATGATTTGATTTGCTTTATCAGGCCTGTAGCCAGGAATTTTTGTGAGGGGGTGCTTTTAGGGGAAAAGTGGACTCTTCTTTGCGAGCACCGAAGGTGCGAAGCCAAGGTAGGGGGGTCTGGGGGCATGCCCCCCCAGGAAAATTTTGGAGAAAGTCATGACAATTTTGCATTCTGAGCCTTTCTGATCATGGTAAGGTTGATCAATTTTATCCTTGGGCCAAACTCCATTTGCAGTAATTCACACAAGAAATCCCTCAATGGGATTTATTATTTTCAAGTCACAAAATGAGGTCTACTGTAATGCATGGATTCAGAAATAAAATATGCAGAATCGTCATATATATCCTAACATTATGAAGGTCGTTATTAATAAGTTATTGGGAGGGAGGCACAATGAGGCATTGGGTCTTGGTAAACCCAAAAATAGCAAGCCAATGGCACCCAGATGGCTGGAAAAGAATTCTGAACAATGTGGAGTACTACAGTCCTGGACAGAAGTTCTGTCGCTAGCACATGTCACAGATACAATTGTCAATAATTTGACTTGTACTGAGCAGATTTTAATGAATAATGGCTCAAATGAAAGCCAAGCCCTTCTACAATATGCTTATATTGCGAAAATAAAGTTTTGTCTTAATCTGAATATCATAGAAATTAATATTGACAGTGTGTCCAAAATGTGCCTGGACAAAAGTCCTGTCGCATGAAAAATTGTCTAAAATAATTGTGAAATTGTTAGAATGATGAAAAATTGTCAGAGCATTTAGTCATGATGTAGGAGAATTAAAAAAAACTAACTTTGTTCAACTTAATGATCTTGTAGAACAATATCCATGGGGTTCCACGAGGACTCAAGTGAAATATCAACACATCATCAATAATGATCATCAAAAGTGACATAAACACATACCAATGCTTTCTAATAATAATAATAACTAGAAATCGGGTAACCGCGATGCGGTGACAAAACTTCACCAATCATAGAAATTATTGGCAATGAAATGAAAGTGAGAAATCACGGAAATTATATGGGAAATGATATTGGAAATAATGAACTTGAACATGAACTTGAACTTGAACATGAACTTGAACATGAACAAAGTTACATGCAATGTATTAAACATACAAAATCACTTGCAATATCATGCTAAATCATATCACTTGCAATATCAATTTATTACCTGTAATTTTGCATGTCAATTAAAAAGTACATAGTGTAAATGATCTGTAAAGTGATTTAGGTCTATTTTTAGCTAGCCTCGTTTTCATAAACAGTGACGTATCTCTGACGTCATTGCTTGTAATGACGTCATCGCTTGTCGACGTCATCGGTTCTATCTAGGAAGACGGGCCCGCAACATTTTCAGGACCTCAGGTTCACTTGCTTTGATTGTTGATTACTGGATGAATTGATGGAAAATAAACGATGAAACAATTGGAGACGAGTTTGGTGGATCTGTAACACTGAAAATGAGGCCCTAACGAAAGAAAAATGAAGATTGACTGACCAGATGAAGAAATCGGATGGAGCAGACGACATTGTTGACAAGTTTCTTGTCAACTTTGTGAAGTCAGGATGGATACCACGACGGCCGTAGGCTTTCAAATGGATGAAAAACTGTTTTTGCATGAACTTATGAGTATACCGTACTTGAGGGCATTATCAGCAGGGGGGGTATTATCAGCACCCCTGGACGTTTTTGCTTGTTTGCAGCTAAGTCAAGCGCACATGTCTTGGTGCCAAAACTCCTTAATGTTCATGAGGCAATTCTTATAGGATTTTAGTAGTCATTACAACCTAAATAAGGGCCTAACTGGCCTCAGGTCACATGTTTCTGCACAAGAAATAACGCCTCACTTTTAAAATCGTCATTTTTAACTCCCGAGATAAAAGGACGTTATGTTGTGTTGACCGTCCCAATCAGCTGAAACAGGAAGTAGGGCTCTGGAAATGGGTCCCAAACATTAGGTCCTATCCCTTTCAATGCATTAGGCCCAATTTTGAGGCATTATCCATTGCACTGTCCAAATGGGGGAGGGGGGTTGAAGAGGTAACCCGTAAAAGTAGAATGGAGGGTATTATCAGCACCTACCCAGGCCTCTATTCGAGGGGGGCCTCTATTCGAGGGGGGTCCTTTATTTGAGTATATATGGCATATGCATTGGAATAGCATTAGCATTTTGATATCTTACACCTTACAACTGCATTAGATTCCCACAAGTACATTACACCATATATTCAGTTTTACTTGAATTAATTCCACATTTCTATCTTATTAGCAGCACAATCAGACCTATGGCCTGAGTTGTGCTGTTACAAAGAATGGGTGACAGAGGGCCCCACTAGGTGAGAAAATTATTCTATCGAAAATGAGACCATTGGCTGCACTATCTGACACTTTTAACAATGCTGCTGAGCACAAAACAGTTTAAAATACCATCCATGTGCTGATAATACCCTCACTATGCTGATAATACCCTCCAATAACTGCATCTACATTTAGGTCCCCACCGGTACTGGAACAAGACTGACAGGGACTGTTGTCTGGTGGGATTTTGCAAAATGGTTATACTAGTTCCCAGAATGCTTGTATGGTGGCATTTGACCAAGTTTTGGTATTCCCATGACCTCCTTTTGCTTAAAGTGCCGATAATACCCTCAAGTACGGTATTTACTCCATGGAAATGTTCTGACATGGTTTGTGTTCGTCCGTAATCCAAGTGAAAAGTTTGTGAAATCTGGATGTCTGTTTCCAGCAATATTTTTGCCGATTTTTGGCCTGACAAAACACTGTAACCTTTTGGGCTACCTCGTGTCTCCACCTGTGGGATTCGCGGCACTACGTTTACTTAAGTGCCTAACTTCTGCAGCCTACCAAGATGTCGTTTCTGGATGAAGATTGAAGAAGATGGGAGCTGACTATCGTTCGTGAGCTGTCAATCGTTCGTGTGAGCTGTCAATCGTTCGTTTGTTGATTTTGACGAATATCTACACTTCACAAGGCACAGAATATTTACCCGAGAGCTCGTTATTGACACTGGCTTATCAAGTCATTCAAGAGACATTGAAGTTGAAGCAACAGCTAATAGATCAAGCTTGAAGTTTTCAGTATGTGGAACAGAACTTTCTTATTTGACTGAGTGATTGACTGTCAATGACAATGTTTGTGTTTTTGAATTTGGACACTGAAAAGTATTTGAAAATTGACAAAAATGTTTTTCTATTTCATTCTGCGTGATGCATGTTGTTTATCTCGCATTGTTTGTCACAATGGATTACCAGTTGTTTGTCACAATGAATTACCAGTTGTTCGATGATGCTTTTGATGTGTTGCTTTGCAAATATGACTGTGTTGAGTGCACTGAAATTTGTGTCTGTGCTTGTGCACTGGATTTTGAGTTGATGTATTCAATGTGCATTGGAACTGTCTATGATGAATTTGTGACAAGTGTGGGTGATAATTGCATTGTCTGAAATAGATTATTTTAGGTGTTGACTCACTTACTGTTGATTTGTTCATGAAAATATTATTGAACATACCAAGTATTTTCTACATTCATGTTGTTGGTTATTTGAATGAGAAATTTGAAAAATTTAAAAATGCTACATGGGACTTTTGAGATGTACACGTTTTATGTACAGGACATTCAAGTTGTAGCTACATGTTACATGTTTTTATGTACAGGACATTCAAGTTGTAGCTACATGTTACATGTTTTTATGTGCAGGACTTTCAAGTTTGACATGTTCTTGTGAATGATTTGAGTATGAATATGGCTAGTTCTGGTAGATATTTAGTCAGGTCTCCTAGGCCATCACACACTCTGACCTCCACCCCTCTGGTGGCACAGCGGTACTACCAGCCCTCTTCGTCTGATCAGGAGATTTGGTTTGCTCGTCAGAAGATGCAGGATCCTGCTGAATCCAGGAGACAAGACCGACTTACTCAATCATCACTGAAATTTATGAACAATGAAGTTACAGAAATGATTTCAAAACTTGAAAAAGAGATAATTGTGAATGAAAATACTCTCAGTGAACTTTGTGGAGACATTAAGAGACGAGAGACATTTAATAGTCAGACATCGGCAAAGACTAGAAATTCAGGTCTGCGAACTGGTTTGATGGAAAGTTCTAAGCTGATGAAGACACGTCGTCAATCTACTCATCATGCCCTTGTTGATGAAGATAGATTGCATGAAGTTGACCAAGGTTCTGTTCTTCGTCGAATCCAAGGTCAAGTTACTAAAAGGCCGAGAAGTTCAGCGAAGTTCGGGGGAGGTGAAACAGGCGCTCCTCGCATGACTGAAGATCAGCATCGTGAGGAAGAAGATTACAGACATCGTGAGAGAAGTGGAAATGTGTGTCATTCTTGTTCTGGAAATGACTTTGTTACCCTTCAACAGGCGCTGATTGACAGTTTGACCATTCCGAAGGCTACACAGATGAAGTTCAATGGTGATCCGATGAAGTTTTCACAGTTCAAGAGATCCTTTGAGAGTAATGTTGGAAGATCTGCTGTGGATTGTGCCACGAAGCTGAACAGATTGATTGACTGTTGTGTTGACAAGGCTGCTAAGGTGGTTGCCCCTTGTGTTTACATGGACCCTGTCTCCGGCTATGAAACTGCTTTGAGGCTGTTAGAGGAGCGGTTTGGAAACAGATACCAGATTTCTGAAGCTTGGATATCTTCAATAACAGATGGACCCCAACTCAGGGCAAATGATCCCAGGGCTCTTCAGGACTTTGTGGATGACTTGCGCAGCTGTGCTGAAACTCTGAAGGCCATGGATATGCTGGGAGAAATTGATTCGAGAATTAGGATGGGGTTAATTGTTAAGAGACTACCATCATGGCTGCAATCCAGGTGGAGGAAGCTGGTGTTCGATGAGCTTGAAAATACTGGAGGATACCCAAATATCCTGCGTTTGGTGAAATTTCTGGACAGGGCTGCGAGAGAAATAAATGATCCCGTATTTGGGCTTGAGGACAAGACACTTACAGCTACTCCGAAGCACCCCGAAAAGACTGCACCCAGGAAGACCTCCAGTTTTGCTGCAAATGAGAAACATCTCAAGGAGACCAAGACGTCACAGTCAGACAGTCACAGGAAATATAGTGAGACAACTTCGGATAGTACTTTGGTTGAGAAGAAATGCTGCCTCTGTGGAAGAGACCATAAACTTATATCTTGTACGAAATTGATAAATATGGCTCCGCAAGAGAGATTTCAAGTCATCCGAGAGAAAAAGTTATGCTTCAATTGCCTTGATGGGCATCATCCTTCTAGGTATTGTAAGAAGTCTCCGTGTGAATGTGGAAAGAAGCACGCTAAGTTGTTGCATGAAGCTTTTGAGAACTATGAGAAAGACTCCAGGAAAGCTGCAGAAACGAGTTGTGCTGTGACATCCAAGGCAGAGACGGCCCTTCCCATTGTATCTGTGACCATTAGTGCCAATGGGAGAAGTGTCAAGACTAGTGCGCTGCTGGATCCAGGAGGAACTCGGACGTTTTGTGACAGCAGTCTGATTCAGGAGCTTTGTCTGGAACCAAGAAAACAAGTTCTCAATCTTGATACACTACATGGATCTCAAGAGGTTCACGGCCACGAAGTGTCATTTGAGGTCAAAGGAGGTCAAAGGAAATCCAAGTCAACTTATTTAGATAGGGTGTTTGCTATGAAGTTGCCACGTCTTCGAAACACTGTTGATGACGTTTCACAGTGGGAGCATCTTCACGGTCTAGCACTCCTTATGGATGAAGAGGTCAGGCTGTTAGTTGGTCAAGACTATGGACACCTGATGCGACCTCTGGAGGTGAGATGTGGAGACGACCGTGCACCTTATGCTGTCCGTACAGTTCTGGGATGGATGCTGAGTGGACCCCTTGGATCAGCGAAGTCAGGAATTACTAGCAAGGCTGCTCTCAGTGCTCTGGTTTGTGGTGACTATGATGCTCAGTTATCACGTCAAGTTGAGAAGTTTTGGGAAGTAGACATGAGTGGTGTAGTCGACTCCCAGCAGTCATGGTCAGTGGAAGACAAACAAGTTGTTGAGATGTGGGACACTACAACAAGGCTTGTGGATGGACACTATGAAATGGACATCCCGTTCAGGAACAGACCTCCTGATTTACCAGACAACCTGGAGCTTGCCAAGAAGAGGTTATTGCAGTTGACCAAGCGTTTGAAGAGAAATCCTGCAGATTTTCAAGCCTACGCTGCTGAAATTCAGAAACTCTTGTCTAACGGCCATGCAGAGAAAGTGATCGGACATTCACCTTCTACTTGGTATCTGCCGCATCATTGTGTGAACAAGCCTGGGAAGAAGTTCCGTGTGGTGTTCAATTGTGCTGCGAAGTTTGAACAGAAGTCACTCAACGAGGTGTGTCTCCAAGGACCTGATTTGACCAACAATCTTTTGGGAGTCATTATGAGATTTAGAGAAAAGCAAGTAGCTGTCACAGGAGACATACAGTCCATGTTTCTTCAAGTGCGAGTCAAGCCGGAAAGTCGAGATGTTCTGAGATTCCTTTGGTGGGACGAAGATGACGACACTGAACCAGTGAGCTACCGAATGACTTCTCATCTATTTGGAGGCACGTGGAGTCCAAGCTGTGCATCTTACGCTCTTCGGCGAACGGCAGAAGATCACAAATCTGAATTTCCCAAGCAAGTCATTGATGCAGTAAATGACTCATTCTATGTAGATGACTGTCTCCTGTCTACTGACACCGTAGAAGAAGCTGTCAACTTGGTGACGCATCTGTGCAACCTATTGACCAAAGGTGGATTTCATCTCCGAAAATGGATTTCGAGCAGTAGAGATGTCTTGACTTCAGTACCTGTGGAAGACAGAGGTCAGACCTTGAAATCTCTGAACCTGGATGACTGCATACTTCCCGAGGAGAGAACACTGGGTCTCTGTTGGAACACTGAGGAGGATAGCATAGGAATTCAGATTAATCCTCAAGACACAGTTCTGACCAAGCGAGGTTTGCTGAGCACAATGAGTTCTGTCTTCGACCCCATGGGCATCTTGGCACCTTACATTCTGATTGCGAAGCTGATTTTTCAAGATGAGTGCAGACTCCAGAAGGGCTGGGATGAACGGATAGAATCTTCAAATGAGCAAGGATGGCTGAAATGGCTGGATGGCCTTCCAATCCTGACTGATTTGCACATCAACCGATGCGTCATGTTTTCTGATTGTTTGGATGTGGAGCTGCACCATTTCTGTGATGCTTCAACGAAGGGCTACGGTGTTGTCAGTTATCTCAGAACTACAAGTGCAGATGGTGATGTGAAGAGTTCTTTCATGATGGCCAAGTCTAAGTTAGCACCTTTAAAAGGAATGACAATTCCTCGACTGGAGTTACAGGCTGGAACTTTGGCAGTTCAGATGGATGCCTTTCTTCGCAGAGAGCTCAAGTTACAAGTAGGACCATCGACCTTCTGGACAGACAGCATGATAGTGATTCACTACATAAGAAATACCAGAAAACGCTTCAAAACCTTTGTGGCAAACAGACTAACGGTGATACATGAAGGAACGTCTCCTGATCAATGGCGCCATGTTGGAACAGAAGTTAATCCGGCAGATGATGCTTCTCGTGGGTTGGATGCTGTTCAGTTGCTGTCCAGTCAGCGATGGTTACAGGGGCCGGCGTTCCTAAGGCAAGACAAGTCTACATGGCCGATTTTGAATTTGGACGAAGCTGACGTCCCGGAAGATGATTTTGAGGTGAAGACACAAGCCAAATCTCATGCTGCAGTGACAATGAATGATTGCTTCATTGATGAAATGTCTACTCGTTACAGTTCTTGGTTCAAGTTCAGAAAGGGTGTGGCTTGGCTATAGATACATTCTATGGTTGAAGAGTCGACGTCAAAAGAAGTTTGAAAAAGGCATTACTACCTCTGAGCTACTGAGTGCAGAAATTGTGATCATGAAGAGTATTCAAGTCAGAAATTTCAAGGAAGAAGTACAGGCCTTGAGTACAGGACGAACACTTCCAAGAGGATCTCCCATCTACAAACTAGAACCATATTTAGATGAGAAGGACATCCTCAGAGTCAGTGGAAGGCTTCAAGAGTCGCCGTTACGGGATCGCCAGAAACACCCCTTTATTATTCCGAAAGATCATCACATTTCAAAGCTGATCATTCGTGACATACATGAGAACTCAGGTCACTCCGGAAGAGAATATGTGTTGGGAAGAATGAGAGAGAAGTATTGGATCACAAGTTGCAGACCTCTGATAAACCAGGTCACTTCTGGCTGTGTTGTCTGCAAAAGGCTTCGTTCTGAAGGAATGCGGCAGAAGATGGCTACTTTCCCCGAGGATCGGGTGACTCCAGGAGAACTACCTTTCTCAAACGTAGGAATAGACTGTTTCGGACCATTCTTGGTAAAACGAGGTCGCACACAAGAGAAAAAGTATGGATGTATTTTTTCGTGCCTCACTGTCCGAGCAATTCACTTAGAGAAGCTGGACTCCTTGGATACAAGTTCTTTTATTAACGCCCTGGTACGTTTTGAATCAAGAAGAGGGACACCGAAACTGATACGATCAGACAACGGGACCAATTTTACAGGGGCAGAACGAGAACTAGGGAGGGCTCTAGAAGAGATGTCAAAGAACCAGTCGGTCCAAAATCATTGCCTTCAGCGGGAGATAACTTGGAAGTTTAACCCACCTTACGCATCCCATATGGGTGGGGTGTGGGAGAGACAGATTAGGAGCATCAGAAGAACCTTTGCTGCTGTGGTGGGGACACAAGTCTTGGATGATGAGAGACTATCAACACTCTTCTGTGAAGTTGAGGCAATTGTCAACGGCAGACCAATTACTACTGTATCCGATGATATCAAGGATCTAGCGCCTTTAACACCACGGGATCTGTTATTGGTTGGACAGACTTCTAGCTTGCCGCCTGGGAATTTCTCCAAAGAAGATGGTTTCCGCAGACGTTGGCGCCATGTACAGTACCTCGCGGACCAGTTCTGGAAGCGTTGGACACGAGAATACCTGTCTTCATTAACTCTGCGCCAGAAGTGGAAGAAAGAAGTTCCAAGTCTGAGGGTCAACGACGTGGTTCTTCTGATGGATGACAACTTGCCCCGGAGGGAGTGGAGGTTGGGTCGTGTGATGGAAACTATTGCCAGTCATGATGGGTTTATTAGATCTGCGAATGTTCAGACTATTTCGGGTGTGTTGAAACGACCTATCAATAAGTTATGTCATTTAGTGAGTCCATAGGCGTAGACTAAGTTCTAATGTTTTTTAAATGTTAACTTATAAGTCAAATTGTTAGTGATTTTAGGTAATTGTTTTTTACCTAGTGATTTATAGACTATAATTTACACATTGTTTTACTATCTAAATGTACTTATGGTAAATTGTAAATGCAAATGATTTGCATTTAAGGGGCCGGTGTAAATGATCTGTAAAGTGATTTAGGTCTATTTTTAGCTAGCCTCGTTTTCATAAACAGTGACGTATCTCTGACGTCATTGCTTGTAATGACGTCATCGCTTGTCGACGTCATCGGTTCTATCTAGGAAGACGGGCCCGCAACATTTTCAGGACCTCAGGTTCACTTGCTTTGATTGTTGATTACTGGATGAATTGATGGAAAATAAACGATGAAACAATTGGAGACGAGTTTGGTGGATCTGTAACACATAGTGTCCACAGATATATGAAAGTACTTATAAACTATCTGTCCATGGACTAGTTGTGATGTGACATATAGTCAGCAGACAGATAAACCCTGCAATAAACCCTGCAATAAACCCTTACTGAAACATATCAATCACTTTGTGGTCATACGCTGACTGATGCACTGACTGATACACTGACTGACACAAAAATATCCTGAGGGTCAGGGAATATTGTAAAGTGTCAGAGCTACAAGAAAAAATTCAGAGAATGAAAACAGGAGGAGAATTAGAGCTTCATTTATATAATATACATAGAAAATAACATGGACCAGTACATGGACAGTACATGGACCAGTCCACTGACCAGTCCATTGACCAGTACATGAACCAGCACGTCAACCAGTGCATGAACCAGTGCATCAATCAGAACATCAACCAGTAGATGATCCAGTACATCAACCAGTACATCAACCCATACATCAACCCGTACATCAACCCATACATCAACCCGTACATCAACCAGTACATCAACCCGTACATCGATTAGAGTTACTGCTAGAGCAGAATTTTGGCTTTCCAAATCAATTTTCACATTCTCTGCTGTAACTTTATCAGAACCGGAGATACGACCGATTCAAATAATGGTACAATTCAAATATATGGACTTCAGAAATTTCTGGAAAAAAAATGTATTTTTTAAACTTAAAATTTTTCAGGGTCCGGCGATCTTTTTAACCGTCACAGCTACGATAAAATGTTCAAATATGCCAGCTAGAGGTGAATGGGGGCTTTTCGAATCTGTTTTCAGATTTTCTGTGACTTAAATAGCACCGGAGATACAGCGGATTGAAATGATGGTACAAATCAGAAATATGGCCTTTTAAGATATTCCTGAAAATATGAAGTTTTAACTTGAAATCACTCTAGAATCGAAACGGTTGAATGGAGATATATATAACTTGGCAGGATTATGTAAATAGAAGTTAGAAATATGTCTAGAAAGGTTCATCACAAAAGAATGATTCCTTCCCTGTCAAAAAATTGATATATTGTGAAAATATGACAAAAAACATGAAATTTTGAGGGTCCGGCGATCTTTTAAACTGTCAGAGCTATGACAAAATGCTCATATAAGGATACTAGAGGAGAACTTGGGCTTTCCAAATCTATTTTCAGATTCTCTGTAACTGAATTAGTTCCGGAGCTACAGCCGATTGAAATAACGCTATAATTGAGAAATGTGAAAAAATATCGTAAATTTTCCCTTCATTTTTTGACGTTATGACCTTTACGGGGTGACGTAGGTCAGTCCGAGGACCTAGAAAATTTACATGATGCCTCTAGGCTATTGTAGCAAGTATGTCTGGCATTTTTGTAACAATATCTTGATTCCTTGTCTGGGAAAAAAAATCACATGTCAAAAACGTACAATTTTTCGTCATATTTGACCTTGAATTGACCTTGAATTTGACCTTGAAAATCGTTTTCTAGGTCAAAACCAATATGATTTTCAGAATCACCATGTGAAAATGGGGGGATCAATTAATTATTGTCACTCTCTCGAATCGATATTTCTTTGTCAAAAACGCGATAATTTGTCATTTTTCAACGTTCTCCGGTTTGCGATATTTGGAATTTTGTAGAAAATTAAGCTAAAATGATACAGGACTTTGGATTGCATATTCTAAATTTGCATATTTTTTTCTGTCTTGATAAAAAATATCAAAGTGATATCGTGAAAAAAACATAGTTTTCAGAATTTTTGGAAATTAGCACTTTTTGCACTTTGACGGACCAAATGACCTTGAAAAATGAGGTCAAGGTCAAATTTGAAGGTGGATATGGGAGTTTTGGGGGCTACTTTGGGGGGGTTCACTATACATTGTTATGGCCAAAAATCGATATTTCAAGGTGAGACACCCAAGGTCACCTGTTTTGATGACGCGGTCAATCTTTAAAATTACGTAACTCAAAAACTAACTATGGCATCATCACCACAGTCCTTTCCGCAATGCGTAAGTCATTCGGGCAACTTTAGGTGTCATGCTTGTAACTCTGTGACTAGCGGGTCCTGACTTTGCCTACCGACACCTCTGGGAGTGAAATGGCACCTGTAAAATATTGACCTTGACCTACTTTCTCGAAATTGGGTCAGATTATGTAATTTACATATAGGACATGTAATTGAAATGGGAAATGAAATTTGCCTGTAACTTTTTGTGATATGATCACTTAAAGTAAATGAAAAAACGGATCTTGAAGTGGCCTGTGACCTTGAAAAATAGGTCAAGGTCATTCCGATTTTGTCAGTGTAATATGGTCATGTAATACTCCGTATGTGATTTTTTTGAGATTTTTTTGAAGAAATTTTTGTACGGAATAATAATAATAATATTTACGAAAACAAGAAACTTCACCTATGTAATAGGTGAAGTTTAATAATAATGATTTGTATAGCGCCAGTTCCAAATTGACTTTGCTCACCGGCGCTTAATCGAGATATGAACTATGTGTAATACTTATTGAATAAATGTGTTTTAAGTTTTTTCTTAAACAATTCCAGCGTTTGTTGTTGTCTGATCTCCGATGGAAGTTTGTTCCATAGGCTTGGGCCCGAGAAGCTGAAAGCTCTGTTTCCCCAACTGTGTTTTATATCAGTACGCATTGGCTCGAGCAGGTTCATTTCAGAGCTTCTTAAAGGGCGTGTTTTGGATTTGTGTTTCAAAAGGTCAATCAGATATAGCGGAGCTTGCTTGCTCATAATTTTCCAGGTCTGGGTCGAAAGTTTGTATTCAATTCTGGCTGGAATGGGTAGCCAGTGCAGGTTTTTCCTTTTCTCGGTTACATGGTCTCGCCTTCTCAGCTTTTCAATTAGTCGGACTGCCGAATTTTGTGCTACCTGGAGTTTGTTGATAGATTTTGATTTTATTCCATACAGCAGTCCATTCCCATAGTCCAGATGCGGGGTAACAAGAGCGTTAATAACAGTTTTTGTATCTTCGTAATTTAGGCAGTCTCGGATCCGAGCTATGTTGCGTATATTTAGATACGCAGCTTGACACATTTTTGTGACCTGTTTTTCCATTGTCATATTTTTGTCGAAGATCACTCCAAGATTTCTTACCTGATCAGAAGACGCAATGTCCACATTATCCACATTTATTGATTGAATATCTAGGTTCTGTAGTCTATTTTTGGGTCCAATGATAATCAATTCAGTTTTATCGCCATTATTGCAGAGCTTGTTTTCATGTAGGAAAGAACGAATATCATTGATACAGTTCTCCATTTTCCGCTTCGCATCGGTAGCGTCATCTGCTTTGGGTTTGAAGGCCAAGATCAGTTGCTCATCATCCGCGTATTTTTGGTCTTCAATATTGTGTTTTTTTGCAACTTCACTGAGAGGTGAGATATAGCTGTTAAACAGGATCGGACCTAGTTTAGAGCCTTGTGGAACACCGTAGATTAGCTTTTTAGATGCGGATTCAGTATCACCAACAATGACTGATTGTGTTCTATCTGATAAATATGATTTGAACCAATTTAAAGCTATTCCTCTTATTCCATTATTTTGTAGCCTATTTAGCAGGATTTTATGATCGATTGTGTCAAAAGCTGCCGAAAGGTCCAATAACACCAGCATTGAGACTTCCCCGTTGTTGCCATTCAGCATGATGTCATTGTGAATTTTAGTAAGAAGCGTCTCAGTACTGTGAAAGGGTTTATAAGCCGATTGTCGAGGGTCGTGTAGATTATTCTTATTAAGGTGGTCGGTATACTGTTGAATAACCGCTCCCTCAATAACCTTCCTAAGAAATTTCAGATTGGATACAGGACGGTAGTTTTTGAGTACCGTTTCCAGATTAGATTTCTTGAGTAGGGGTCTTATGATAGCATGCTTAAGTGAACCTGGCATGATTCCACATTGAAGTGAAGTATTCACTATATCAGTTATTACTGGCAGAAATTTATCAAGGTGATCCTTTATGATCCAAGTTGGTAGTGGGTCCAGATTGGAGTGCTTAGGTGCCATTCGTGATATAATCTTTCTGATTTCTTCATGACTCATATCCCGAAAGGTGTGAAGTATTGAGCCTGTGAACTCACTGGAAGCATTCATTGTAGGGTTGTTCACTGCATCGCCGGTATGGATACCTGCATCGGCGGTGTGGATACTTTCATCAAGTTTTTGCCTAATTTTAGAAATTTTGCTATCGAAGAATTCAGAAAATTCTGAAGCTAAGACTTTGTCTGTTTTGTTTGGTGGCAGTGGCAGGTCCTGGTTTCTATTTAAGGCTTTATTCACAATTCTAAATAGCGCTTTTGAGTTGCCCCTGTTGTCATTAATTTTCTTAGCCAGTTCCCTCCGTTTTAGGGTTTTTAAGTGTATGTTAAACTCGTTTCTTTTTTCCTTGAAAATCGCCAGATCAGAATCTCGCCTTGTTCTGCGCCATTTTTTCTCAGCCCTTCTTTTCGCTGATTTGAAAACTTTTATATCTTCAGTGTTCCAAGGTGTGGGATTTCTAATTCTAATTGTCTTTACTTTTTCTGGGGCATGTTTATTAAGAACTTCAACTGCACCTTCATAAATGGCAATCAGCTGATCTAACTTCTTCCCTTTCTTCATACTATGTTCGCATTTCTTAAGTTTCGATGAGAAGAAGTGCCCGAGGTCAATCCTAAAGCTGTCTAAGCTGATGTTCCGAGTTTTCCTGTATTTAACTCGTTTCTCGTTACGTTCACAGGTAGCTAAGTTTAGGTCCATAAGGATTGCGTTATGGTCAGAGAGGAGATCATCCACTTTACAGGATCGAATAAGAGAACAATTCATTCTGCTAATAACAAGATCAAGAGTGTTGCCAGCTATGTGAGTCGGACTATCCACATGTTGAACCAGATTAAACATAGCCAAAATGTCATTGAATTTCCTTGCATTGGACGAGGTAGGGATATTCTTATGGAAATTAAAGTCTCCCATTATGAGAAGTTTTTTCTTGTCACTCTGAAATTGGGCAGCCAGCTCAGTGAACTCATCAAAGAAATCAGACAAAACATAAGGATTCTTAACGGAAGGTTCAGGACGATACACAAAGAAGAACAACCATCTGGGCATTTATTTCAAGTGCCAAATGCTCAAAGGTAGAGCTAGGTTTGGTATCTATCTGCTTCACCGGAATATTGGATCTATAAAGACAACCGACACCGCCGCCATTTCTCCCCTGCCTGGATTTCAAAATAAATCGAAAATCACCATTGTTTTCGAGTTCTCCAATTTCGGGATCAGTATCATTTAGCCAGCATTCAGTGAACATCAATATCGTTATCAGATCTATATTCATTAACCATGTCAGTCTTATTTCTAAGACTCCTGGCATTCCACAAGCTAAATTTCATGACTCCCTTATTTGAGCCATTATTTTTGGAATTCTGATTCACCACAAAGACACGATTTTTGGAATTCTGATTTGCCACAGAGACCAGATTCCTAGAATTTCTATGATTTCTAGAGGGGTTGCAAACCCTTACAGAGCCCCTCACTTCTCTTTTTTTGACATAAGGAAAACAACAATTTGGATATGCTCTCAACGATTTAATTACAGGCTGGTAACAAAGTGTGTCGGTAACGTTCGGGTTCAAAGTTGGTCTCTGTGTGTTGGAATGTCACATTTTTCTTTTCTTCTCATTTGGTTCATAATCCTTATTAACACTGGTGATGTCAAAAAAATAAATATTCTTTGGAGTTGTCTTCCCTGCCTCCAAAGTTAATTTGGAGGACATGGGATCATGGAAATTGACATTATAGCATTCCCGGTTGGAGGGCAGGTATAATGGTACACGCCACATTGACAAGAAAAATTGAAGTGAGGGCTGCACTGGTACAAACTATGCCATTTGGCTGCAAAGCCTCACCATAGCAGTGGTTCACAATAATTAAGGACTAAAATTTGTTCATGTCTAATGCCACTGTTAATTATATTGTCCCCTTGCCATCTCGATCAATTTCTTGTTCCGAGGGATATTAAGGAGCTTTTGTTGATATTTTCCTGCATTATCTGCCTTCCTTGATGATTTTTACTGATAAAATGTTGATATTTTACCCAAACCCCATAGAATTTCTTCAAAGATTAGGAATTCATGCGAAGTGATATTTTTACATTCAGTTACACCATGACTACATTCTCCAACATTTTTGAATCCTTTTTTGCAGTTTCCCTATTCATTAAAACACATTTTAGCATTGACTTGTGCATGCGACAAGACTTTTGTCCAAGCACTTTGTGACAGACTCTTATTATTAATTTCTAGAATATTCAGAGTAGGTTGAAACTTTATTTTTGCAATATAAGCAAGTTGCAGAAGCGTTTGGCTTTCATTTAAGCCATTTCTTGCCAAAATCAGTCAATCAAAAGCCAAGTTATTAACAGTTTTGTCAATAACATTTGGATGCGACAAGACTTTTGTCCAGGACTGTAACACCATAAAATGCAAGACATGATCCGGGACCAACATATAGCATGTTCTGTCTCTATACCTCCTTCTTGCCAGCTCTTTCCTCCTCCTGATAGCTCCTTCTGTTCTTCCTCCATATTTCTCCAGCCAGCTTATACTTATTTCACTCTTCATTCTCCCTCTCTTAATTGTCTCCTCCCTTGATTCCGCCTCCTCTAGGTGGAATGTCACCTCTTCCCTCTCTGCACTAGCTTATTAGCGTTTTCTGCCATGCTCCAGCTCTTGTATCCTTCCGAAAATGTATAGTTCTTTGCTCCTTGGATTGCTCTAACCTCCTAAATCTCTTCTGCCTTATCTTCCTCTTTCCACTGTACTATATACTTCCTCCATCTCTGCCTCCTCCCTCGCTGCTTTCTCCCATTCTCCTCCCCCTGCTCATGTCTCCTTTCTACAGTGTAGCTATTGGCTTCTTGGATTACGCTTGTATTCTCTATCCTCTCTCCTCTCACTGCCTCTTCACTTTATGGTTTCTCCCTCTCTGCCTCCTACTTCTCTGCTTAGTCCCTCTCTGCCTCCTCCTTCTCTGCCTAGTCCCTCTCTGCCTCCTACCTCTCTGCTTAGTCCTTCTCTGCCTCCTACCTCTCGGCTCAGTCTCTCTCTGCCTCCTACCTCTCTGCTTAGTCCATCTCGGTCTCCTCCCTTTCTGTTATCTCCAATTCTGACTCATCCCTAGTTCTTTTTGCTTTTTTACAGGGCAGCTCTTGTCTTTTTGGATTGCTCTTGTCTCAACCCTCTCCTCTGTCTGCCTCTTCCCTCTATGATTTCTCCCTCTCCGCTTTCTCCCTCTGCTCCTTCCTCTCTGTTATCACCCGTTCTACTCCTCCCCAGTTCTTAATTGTCTCCTTCCTACAGTGTGGTTCTTGGCTTCTTGGGTTGCTCTTGCCACCCCTGCGGTCTTTCTGCCTCTTTTCTCTGTGCTTTCTCCCTCTCTGTCTCATCCGTGCCTGCTTTCTCCCATTCTGACTCTTTGCAGCTCTTGTCTCCTTCCTAAAACATGTACAGTGTAGCTCTTTCCTCCTTTGATGGCTCTTGCCTCCCCTCTCTGAGTTTAAGTCCAAGATATAAGTGCCAAATAGTTCCAGAGTGCAATAAGCACTTCCTTAGGTCAGTGATATACAGCCTGTCACTTTCATACCGAAAAAGAGTGTACTGTTGCACAGTGAAAATGGCACTTCGTGTGTCATCATACTGATGATTTGTCATGATCATGCCCAATACTTTCAATGTTAATTTGATTTAAGGAGACTTATCCCGCTTGTTGGTGACAGCCAAACGAAAGGATTATGCATCTGATTTTCAATCCAAAATCAGTTATGAGTCAAATGGCCTTCTCTTGATCATGACTAATCAAACTGCTTCTATGTTTCCCATGTTGAAAGTACAGAAGATGACACTTCATCAGCTATCATGAGTCCCGAAGTGCATTTTTCACAGTGAACTGGTCCTCATTGTTTCTTTATCAAAGTGACAGACTGTAATCCCAACAGCCCTTTCAGCCAACAGACAGGCGTTTGGGAGCGGTATAAAGCCTCCTTACATGTGACATTGTGACAATTTTAAAGACACTAGAACTGCATATCTTTACATTGGACTTGAATTCCTCTATGCTTTCACTCTCTGCCTCTTCTCTCTTGTTCACCCTCCTCTCTACCTTCTCCCTCTCAACCAGTAGTCCCAATATTGGATCTCTGGTCCAGTATCAGGAAACAGGTGGTCCAATATTAATTCCATGCACCTTAAATTGGACCATTGGTCAAAACTTTATTTTTGCATTTTATGCAAAATATAGCAAATTTTTTTTTTAAACATCAATCTGGCCTCACATTGAGACCATGGCCTGCCCCATGTAGGCCTACATGATGTGTCAAATAATTCATCTCTCAGGTATTAACCTGGGAGAAATAGGGCCTTGAATTGAAGTAGGTGGTCCAACATATGTACACTTCCCCAGGTCCCCTGTACATCTCTTGTAAGATATTCATCTGCAGATCTATTGAAAGTAATCAAAGCAAAAAATGGGCATGCTTATTGATTGTAATTTAGTTAAATACAATACCCTGTATGGACCAAAATGGATAAATTGCAATTAGGAGTGGGGGAATTCATCCATAGGTGTGAATTGCAATTCAGAAAGGCTGTGAAGTCTATGACCAACTGGGCAAATCAAACACACTGAATTGCATTTTGAATTACTTGACATTAAGTCAGGTATATCCTCATGATTCTTGGACAATTTTGGACCAAAATAGTGGACCTTTTGGGACCATTTTCGGCCGTGGGGGGGGGGGGGGGTGCGATCGCACCCGTCGCACCCCCCCTGGCTACGGGCCTGTAATTATTCGGAAAGATGATTATATGCATAAAAATAAAATTATTTACAATATAGCATGTTGGAAATAATATGATGTTCTTTGATTATAATAGTTTTGTAATCAATTTGACTAGATTATATAAACTGCTCACACTTAAAAACGCACACTTCTAAAAAGGTTAAAAATAGTACTTCCTCTTAAAGTATCAAGAGGAAAGTGTGAGCGTTATTGACAAAGTTTACAGTATTAAAATAAATAGATTCATCATTGTCTTTGTTAATGAGTCCTACTACTGCAGTATCGTCGGCGTACTTCATTATTCTGCAATTGCTGTTACTTGTCTGCAGACTGTCTGTGTATACGATAAACAGCAACGCTGAAAGCACGCAGCCTTGAGGAGCTCCAGTGTTTATGGTGAGAATGCTGGATGTTTCAAGGGGGGTTTTCACATACTGTGTACGATTTGTTAAAAAATTCAGCATCCACAGCTGTAGTCTGGCTGGTACAGAGAAGTCGCACAAGGCGTTTAAGAGGATGTGGGGCTGAAGCGTGTTAAACGCAGATGAGTCTATGAAGAGACAGCGGGCGTAGTTGCTGCCTTTATCAAGATGGCTTAGTAGTTCATGCACAAGTGTAATGATGGCGTCATCGGTGCATCCATTCGATAGGTATGCGAATTGAAAGTTATCCATACTAGAGCATATGATATGACTGTAGGACTTCAGTTTTTGAAGCACGACCTCTCAAGACATTTTGATACGATTGATGTAAGGGTAATGGGTCGAAGGTCATTGTCAACACTGGGCAGAGGCTTCTTAGCAATGGGTATGATTTCCTCCATTTTCCATATTTTGGGGAAAGTAAGTGTTGATACAGATTGTTGGAAGATGTAGTGGAGTATGTCTAGTAGGCTTCGAGCACAGCGCTTGAGCACTGTTGCACTAACTTTATCAGGACCACATGCTTTTTTAGTACACAGTTTTTTGAGGATTTTTAAGATTTCCTCTTTTGAAATAACAATCTCTTCTTCATGTGAAGCAAATTCTTGGAGGGTGGTAGTTTCGTTTTGTATATCATTAGAAAAGTCATAGCAGTCGAATTGAGCATAAAATTTGTTCAGCCTATCAGCCGATCCAGTCGTGGTAATCAAGGATGGAATGTTTAGGCTGTTTCCCTGACCTGTAAGGGTTTTAAGGCCTTTCCAGGCGTCTTTCATTTTCTTAGATTGGAACATGTTTTCAACTTTGGTTTTGTATTCAAATTTAGCTTTAGAGATGGCTTGTTCATGAACAACTTGATAGTGTACCTAAAATATGCTAAATTAGTGAATTTTGCGAGCAGAAACATACATTTTCTACCTCACTAATATGGAAGCTATAGAAGCTTGGTTGTACATTTAAATGAATAAGTGAGATGTCTGCCACTAATTAAATCTGTGAAACATGACTTATGTGATACAGTTAAGAAGGCAAGGGTGGTGTAGTGGTTAAGGTTCCCGTCTGCTCCGCTGAAGGTCTTTGCCTGCATGGGTTTGAACCCCGGGTGGGGGACCCAAAATTTTCAGTGGACCTTTATGAGCAAAATCCCAGCTAGATGTCGTTCGGATGAGACGATAAATTGGCGGCTCACATGGGGTAAATGTGTAACATATTGAGGAATCCAACTCTCTCTCTCATCTCATCAATCAACCCTCGTGAGCACCCAGAATTGGGCTTAGAGGGCTGCACTTACCATATCTATCTCTCTATCTATCTATCTATCAATTAAAAAGAAGCATAATTTGTTGACCAATTTTCTGCTGAACAAAATGATGCTGTTTGCAATGATATTGCTCCTCAACCATTCAAGATACAATAATGCAATGCATACCTGGGCCATACCATATGATAGATAATACTCCCTGCTTTAATTTGTCATGTGATAAGTTATTACAGGCAAAGTAGAATTCATACACCACAACTTTCAATTTTGAATGCCACTTACGATTACTTTTTGACATTTTTATACATTGCCTCATATATACACTGTACTGTGCTGGTGAGTTCCATCGAGCGTAAGACTACTAAATGATTTAAGAGTAAATCTTATACAAAATTAATTAATAATCATCACATCTTTCTTTTGTATAAATGTTGTATGAATCTCTGTGTGATTGTGAATGTTTGAATGATGCCTTGAGTGAATGTCTCTGACCAAGATTGTACATGCCAAGTTTCATGTTCCACATGATTAAATAAAGTATTTATTATTATTATTATTATTATTAGTTAGCAAACCAGTTTTGCACTTTGCAAACATTTAGATTCTGAGACATTCTTAGCTTTCATTTGGTATCCTGCAACCTTGGTTCGGTGGCCGATGCTGCCAACTTCTAAAATAAGGCCCTTTTTGGATTTCTGCTCATGGACTATATTGTGCAGATTTTGATGCGATGTCATGTACAATCTTGGCTGAAAAACAGGGGATCCCATACTCCAAAATGACTAAAACTGCCCGAAGTCCAAACTGTAGGTATTAATCAATCATTTAACACCTTTTTCCAGACAATTGCTTATATTTGAGTGTTTAATTGGTTTGTCGTGCCAACCTGCCCCATGGAGAGGTAGGTTGGCACAGAATGTTTGAGCTGCGATATCTCCTGGGCAAATAATAGTACAGGCTCAGTGAGATGCTGATAATGTTAGTGCAGCAGCATAGCTACATGTATCATAACAATAGTGCATTTTTGGAGGAAGGCATGAAACTTGGCACAACTTTAGACCATAAAGAAAGGAACTTTTTGAGATATTGTGCCACTTTGTATCTTTACCTGGGGCCATTTGACAGCCTTTTAAAGATTTTGCTTTAAAAAAACTAGATTTGTATCAATATTTTACCCACATGACCATATATATCTTTGTGAATTAAAGCAATATTTGCATGAAAGTTGGTACACTAATTGTCCTTTACCAGGGGAACATTTTGGTATGCCACACTTGTTTATATCTGAATGTACTGATGGGTTTCTAGACCTATTCCCAAATAAAAGCATTTCAAATAATGCGATTATAAAAATATGTTGTAATTCAATTGCCAATGCAGACAAGAAATAGATTGTTTGCGGATTCATCATGTTATTTTTGTGAAAGTGCATCAAAATAGGGTCATTTTGACATATCGGGGAACTCTGTATTCTGTAACCCCAGTAGTTTCCAAATGACAGCACATTGAAGTTAAATAGATATCTTGAAGTGAAAATCACAAAAGGGCATTTCTCTGGAAAAGGTCCACAGTCAGACCAAGAATTATACAGACACTTGCTGTTTTTTATTATTTTGAAGGAATTAACAAGTAAGCAATGAAACACGCAGTCAAAATCATCTTTGGTAATAAGTGTAACATGTCCAATACAAATTTATTGCAAACTGACATAAAATAGGATGAAAATAGCTCCTTTGTCGATTTCAGGAACCAGAAATTATTCAGACACTTTTACAAAGTCGTAGAAAGTGAACTATTTGCTAATATCTATCCCAAATATTGCTAATAAACTACCATTGAGTCATTGTGGCCACACTGGATGACAGGTGTGATCGTCAGTTGAGAAAATTTGGATGAATATGTGAGATAAACATCTGATTCGGTTTATCACATTTTCTTGACTAATGTGGCTGAAATCTGTTAGATATCAATTGGAAATATTTCATAATATCATAAAATGACAATTTTTAACTGTTCTATCTAAATAAAATTTAAATTCAGGCTTACTTGAAAAACTGTATGCACTTTGGTATTTTCATTTTGTTTTTGGCTCCAACTGCTCTCTGAAACCTTGCCCATTGAGCCACTGCAATCCATCAAATCACTTAAAATAAAGTTGCATGGCCTTCCTAAGGTTGTTCACTCTATTGCGTATACAGGATAGCCCATTTATGCCAGTTGTATACAAATGGTATGCCATACTAAAACTGTAGTGTGCTTTCACGGAGCATTCTCCATTGGAATAACATTTAGGCCGAAGAACCACATTTTGCCCCCTTCCCAAATGAAGTTCGAAGTGCCCCATTGAGTTGCTGTTCAGACCATGCATGGAATATAGTTTGAAATAGATAGTGAATCTTGCTTTCCGTAAAATTCGTTCAAATTTGGTGCCACATGTATGTTTTGCTTTTGGTAAAATTGGACAAATAAATACAAAAGCGCACTGAACTTAGTGTGCGGCCTCTAATGTTTCATATTGTTACTCAAAGTTTTGAGAATACAATTCTAAGGTAAACTAAAGCAATTTGAATCAATACAAGGCATGTTTGAGGTTAAAGAGTGCAAGAAAATGTGATAAACTGGACATAATGTTTATCTTCAATATTTATCCTAATTTTCTCAATTGATTGTCACACCTGTCATTCTATGCAGTCATACTGGTCCCTAGGTAGTTTATGGACATTATTTTGATATAAATCTGTTAAATAATAGTGAATAGTTCACTTTCCACAACATTGTGAAAGTGTCAGAATAATTTTTTGTTCATGGAGTTAACAAAAGTAGCTTTTTTCCTCACATTTCTTGCCAATTTGCAACAAATTTGTTTTGTGCAGGTTACATGTAATGCCAAGGATGTTTTCGATTGCATGTTTCATTGGTTTACTTGGTAATTCTTTAAATTAACAACAAAACAGCAAGCATCTGAATAATTCTTGGTCTGACTGTATGGACAGCCAATGCCAGGATCCATAATTATACAGAATTATGTGACTTATAATTTGTATTCATAGAAGAATGGAACTTTAAGGGGTATTGTGGCACTTGGTGGTGGGTATTCCTGATAGTCTGTTGACTGCATGTATGTCAGTGTATGATTGAGTTGCCTTATATGGGTTTACCAACACACTTCTTTTTCTTCATTTTGTCTATGTGAAAGAGAGTAATGGGTAGGGTGTCCCATTTTTGGAAAATTTCCTCGGATCAAGCTCTTTTTGGGCTCAGTTGTGCTCCCATGTGTACAAAGCCCACACACCAAATTTCAGCCAAATCCATAAAGGTCTAGGCCCCCCCCTACCACCATCTTTGGGGGGCCCCTCAAGGCACCCGAAAATGACCATTTTCGAGCCCAAAAAGTGGCTATTTTCCTGTCTAAAATCATCCCAGTGCCACTAAAATTGTTCATATTGGGTTTTTGAGAGTGCAGAGTCCATCTATGATGATAACAAATTACCCAGAGGTCAAGATGACTTCATAAAATGCTATAATTGGTCATTTTAGCCCTCGAGTTACCCGAAAATGACTATTTTCGAGCATAAAACGTGGCTATATTCCTACCTGAAATCAGTAAATGCCACTAAAACTGGTCAAGAGGCGGTTTTTGAAGGTGCTGAAGTCACTCATGATGAAACTGAATCACAAAGAGGTTATGCATACTTCATAACAAGCAATATTTGGTAAATTCAGCCCTCGGATTACCTAAACAGGCTGTTTTTACAGGATTTCCAGTAGTTAATTAATGCAAAATACCAATACCTGTGTTTTAAGGAATGCTGGATATGAGCATTTCATACTCGATTAATTTGTGTCAGTTGGAAGTGGAAGGCATAGATTTCAACATTTGCAGTGAGTCAGCTTTTCTTTAACGATATTGAACAGATATGTAAATGCACATAATAAGTGGTATAATCTTTGCAAGATGATCAACATATTTAATTTGGCAATTTTGTAACATAGCCTTTTTTTGCAAAATCTTGGGAAGTAATATTGATGATGGATGATTGGCCTTTATTTTCTGTTATATGCATTTGGTTGCTAATTGGGACAGGATGTAATTAAGCAAAGCGTTACAGAGACAGCTCCCCATCATTAGTCCAGGTGACCCAGCCAGTACCCCCAGTGATTGGCAGCCCCCTCTTAAGGAACTGACTGCAAACACATTTGTACAGCTCATATGTGAATTAGCATAATATCTTATACTAAATACAAAAGGGTCTTTAGTAGGTGCAAATTTGGTCTTGGTTTACAAATATTTTGTCTTCATTCTGTGTGAGAGGGACACCAAGACAATGCAATCACAATTACCACATTTGTGAAGTTTTAGATGCTCCCTCTAACTAAAGCCTCACACCTGCAATGCACTTGATGATGTTGAACATGACTGCATATTCTCTTCCAGTTTCCCACATTGGTGTGGTAAGGCAAGCTCATGTTCATATGCACTACCGAAGCTCTAATTGATGAAAGATTCGAGTTAAATGTCATCCGGAGCTTAGCAAATTCATTATCATGTTCTATAGTACCTGATGAAAGCTCTGGTTGTGCTCAGCTTTTTTGACACTGCACTGGTGCCAGATGTTACTAGTTCTTGCCTAATAACTGAACATGATGCCTCTCAACCTGATGTAATAGCCCCAAATTCCAGGAAATGATGACCTTTGACTTGAGTCATTCGTTAGACCTTCGACATGACAGGAAATTGATTGTTTTGCCACCAGGCATGTTTACAAGAAACAGGAAAAGAATATGTAGCCTTATTTAATATCATCAAATACATTGCAGTTGTTGGTGATTCTGTTAAGAGGGGCATCATACACGTCAAATATTACTGACTGAAACCAGTTTGCTACAGGCAGACAAATGCAGTTAGGTGGTAGACTGGTGAAATCCAAGTAAAATCCGCTATTGGATTGGCTTCTAGGGTACTAAGAAAGCTGTCTCTCAGATCTGCATCCTGCAGAACTCAGCAGAACTATGTTAAGAGTTTCTCAGTAATACACATGCATGGATGTGAAATAAAACACTTCCGGTGAAATGTTGTAGGGCTACTCTATGGCTCGGGATAGCACTCTTCTGGGGCGCCTTGTGTTGATGTCCCATTGACACAAAATGAAGATGCAGCAGTTCAAGAAGCCACTTAAGATACCTTTGTTCAAGATTGTTTCTACAATATAAATCCTGATTTTGCATGTGTCAAAACAGATCTTACAATGGCAGTTTGTAAAATGTGTTTTTTAATGGATTGAGAAAATTCTGAGAGCGTAATCAAGTCGTCATGATAATATATGGGCTGTATAGATGTGTTCTATTTATTGCCTATGACATTGTGAAAAAAAGTAAGCAAAGCTATGTTAGTAAATTGCTGAAGTATAATATAAACACGTATCTTACGCAGGTATATTTTCACTTAGTGTGTGCATTTACGTATCTGTACTGTATTAATAATGAAAAGTTACTCATTGCAAATGTTGAATTTCATTGTTACAACCTATCATTGATACATGCTAATGTATAATGAAATGCTCATATCTAACAATCCCAAAAACACAGGTATCAGTGCTTTTTAAAAAAATTAATTAACTACTGGAAATCCTGTCATGGGTAATCCGATGGCTGAATTTACCAAATATTGCTTGTTGTGAAGTAAGCATAACCTCTTTAAGATTCAGTTTCATCATGGGTGACTTCAGCACCTTCAAAAACCGCCTCTTGACCAGTTTTAGTGGCATTTACTGATTTCAGGTAGGAATATAGCCACTTTTTATGCTCGAAAATAGTCATTTTCGGGTAACTTGAGGGCTAAATTGACCAATTATAGCATTTTATGAAGTCATCTTGACCTCTGGGTAATTTATTATCATCATAGATAAACTCTGCACTCTGAAAAACCCCTATATGAACAATTTTAGTGACACTGGGATGATTTTAGACAGGAAAATAGCCACTTTTTGGGCTCGAAAATGGTCATTTTCTGGTGCCTTGAGGGGCCCCCCAAAGATGGTGGTAGGGGGGGGTCTAGACCTTTATGGATTTGGCTGAAATTTGGTGTGTGGCCTTTGTACACATGGGAGCACAACTGAGCCCAAAAAGAGCTTGATCCGAGAAAATTTTCGAAAAATGGGACACCCTAAGTGGCAGCCATATTGGCTCATGTTATTGATGGATTCGAGCGACCAATTGCGTACGCATCACGTACCTTAAGCCCAGCAGAAAGGAATTACAGTCAGCTCGAGCGGGAAGCATTAGCCATCATGTTTGGTGTTAAAAGATTCCATAAATATGTGTATGGAAGGAAATTTGTGCTAGTAACTGACAACAAACCGTTGTCCATCATCTTCAATCCTACCAAGGACATACCGACAGTGTCAGCCCTGCGACTGCAGCGATGGGCATTAGTTCTAATGGCACATGACTATACTATCGAGTATAGGAAGGCGGCAGACCATGGAAACGTAGACATGTTGTCTCGTTTTCCAGATGAGACAGTCAGTGAAACTTTGGAAATGCCGATGTACCATTTCAGTTATGTGGATGATCTACCTGTAACCAGTGCCGATGTACGGAAGGAGACGGCAGGGGACCCCAATTTGAAGAATGTGTTGCGTTATGTTATGTTTGGATGGCCGGAGCAGGTGGAGGAGCCCCTGACTCCATACTTCAGACGAAGGAATGAGCTCTCAGTAGAGCAGGGATGCCTCCTATGGGGAATGAGAGTGATCATTCCGAAGAGCTTACAAGCCAGAGTGCTACAAGATGTGCACCATGAGCACACAGGGGTAGTACGCATGAAGATGCTGGCGAGAAGCTACTATTGGTTTCCGAGCTTGGATCAAGAGCTCGAGAACTTGGCAAGAGCGTGTGAGTCGTGCAGGATGCACGCACAAGCCCCAGCAGCGGCCCCTACCGTTAGCTGGCCAAAGTGTACAAACCCGTGGGAACGTGTACATATTGACTTCGGAACTATTGATAATAAGGAATTACTCATTCTAGTGGATGTGTTCTCAAAGTGGATCGAGGTTGCAGTTATGAACACGACAACTTCTCAACGTGTCATTGAAGTACTGCGGAACTGGTGGGCGAGATTCGGAATACCGGTCGAGTTAGTATCTGATAACGGGCCTCAGTTCACGTCCAGTGAATTTGAAGATTTCCTGAGAAGAAATGGAGTGAAACACACCCTGACGCCACCGTACAGCCCGAAAACGAACGGATCGGCGGAGAAAACGGTGCAGGTTGTGAAAGGCATCCTAAAGAAACAGTTTACGGATGAGTACCTAAACAGCAAAGTACACCGCTCTTTCCAACAAAAGTTGGATGACTTCCTGATCACGTACAGGAGTACCCCCTCAACGGCAACTGGGCTGACGCCATCGGAAATGATTCTTGGCCGGAAGCTGAGAACAAGATTGTCATTCCTAAGGCCAGAAGGAAAGACAGAAGTCAAGGAGGTGTTTGAGAAGGGAATCCGTGAGTTCCAGGCTGGAGACCTTGTGTGGGTTCGAAATGTTGTTGGCCGGAAAAAGTGGTCTCCTGGTCAAGTTGTGAGGAGAGAGGGCGTGTTGAAATATTATGTGGACGTTGACGGCAGGCAACGATTGGTCCATGTCGACCACCTGGCCAAACGGGTTCAGGACAAGGATACAGTTGAGTGTGTGGATTCCCAAGTGAATCCTGATCAGGGTGTCATGGTACCCGTGAATGATAGTGTGCCAAGTGATGTGACCAATATGCCAATTGTGCCTAACCCAGTACCTAACCAGGCAATTGTGCCTAACCAATTACCTAACCAGGTAATTGTGCCTAACCGAGTACATGACGAAATCGAAGTGCAAGAACCAGAGCCAAGAAGAAGTACAAGAGATACGAAGGCACCGCAGAGACTAATTGAACATTGTTAAGATGGACATAACAGTTATCTGTAAATTTGTGAAATTGACTTGTACTTGAATTTGAAATTGACTTGTACTTGAATTTGAAATTGACTTGTACTTGAATTAGTTAACTGATGTATCCTAGTATACGTGTGTGTTACTTTGTGTAGTTGTTATCATACTGGTATAACCGACAGTACTTAATTGCATGACAGTATTACTTTCTAGAAACATATATACTTCATATACTCAGATATTTCTAGAACTAGTCACTTTAGTATTATGATTGTGTATCCATTAAGATGTTATAAATGTTAAAGTTGAAGTTTAGTTTAAACATTCTGATAACGTAATCAATACTTAGAAGTTTGAATTTAAACTGGGGAGAGTGTTGTATCCGCGTTTTACTGTATACGACGTTGCGCATGCGCACTGCTTAAGTATGAATAAATAATTAGTTCAGTCAAAGACAACATGGCGTCCGTGTACATTTATTAGGGAGCTCTCACAAATTGGCACATATCTGTTCATAGAAGCAGCAAGAGACATTACAGACCTTTGTTAACTAATTGACTTCTTGCCATACTGAACAGTGTTAATAGTGGGTTGGATCAATTTGTTATTGTCTCGCATGTTGTATGGAGAAATTTGTTTTGCAGCTATACTGTTTACAAGTCACAGATTGGTGAGATCGACCGCTACCACAAACAACTACTTAGACAAGTACAAAGTCTGCTGTCAAACGTATCAACCGATGCCCTGTTCATCTTACTTGGCACCCTGCCAATTGAGGCACAACTTGATATTCGGATCCTAACCCTGTTTGGCGCAATCTGCAGAGCCGGCGAAAGCAACCCAACCCTCTTCCAACTTGCTAACCGACAGCTGGCACTAAGTAACAAATACAGCTGGTTTCAAATGGTCCTCGAAAAGAGTGTGAAGTATAACATCTGTCTACAAGGCCACACCACCGCCCCATGGAGGAAAGAAATATGGAAACAGTATGTCACCTCAAACATCGAGATGTACTGGAGGAAACAGCTAGCTTCAAATAGTGAAAAAACATCATTGGGCCTGCTAGATAAGGATATATCTCAAAACTGGGAATGACACACCCAGTTTGGGACTCCTGTCAAAACAACGCCAGGGCCGTTCCAGCTGCCATGACTAGGGCAAAAATGTTATTACAGATTTCGTATAAGTGTGCCATGTTCTTTTCAACTGCCACAGTGCTCTTGTGATGTCAGTATCAGCATAATGATTTCACAGTTGGTATATTCGCAGTTTCAGCTGTGTCACTTGGAACCCATACTGATCACACCATTACAAATTCACACATAAGCTGTTAGATTGTTGCTCAACATTGATTATTCAGTTTGATGTTTTGAATAAATCCAAAAGTTACAATATCCAGCTATATATAATGCATGGATTTTGTGTATAACTGCTATCAGTTTTAGCACTTTTACAACAAAACAAATTCATTCACTCTCACATTCATTTGTTGGTCTGAGAGGCTATCATGTGCTGCTCCGTCTTGGCAAAAATAATATACTCAGGATCAATTCAGAATTTAAGACCTAAGGGGGGGGGGAGTTTTGCTTGGGGGCATCCTTATCACTGATTTCCAATAATGTTTATTTGATGATCGAATTTTTAGCCTCCTTGTCTGGCCTTTTCCCAAATTTTTGGGGAGCAACTACCCCCCCCCCATTTCTCGTCCTCTGGTATGCCCATGCAACACCGCCACATTCACTTCCGAAAAATCTTTCCATCATCCCCATTCCAGTCATCAATTCTGAACAGTTTCTTTGGCGCAGATCTCACCTAAAAGGCTGAAAAGCCACAAGGTGCTGCCCTCAATGAGAAATTTCACAACAGGACACCATGAATGTCCATGATGGATCTAGCAAGTGGCTCAAACATATCAGTTTCACCTGCTCCAACTGAATCAAACAACCATACCAATGAATGCAGATTAATCAATTGTCATTCACACATAGACAGCCCATAAACCTGACTTGGTAGCAGTTGGAATCAAGCTTGGAGTGCCAATACTGATGTTAGTATTGCAATACTGACATCATCTGGGCATATATTCACATGGAACATGGCACACTTATACAAAATCTGTAATAACTGGTATCTACTTAACACAAAGAAGAAAAAAGAAAATAGGCGCCACAGAGAACGCTATCTGTCAGCTTTGCAAATTGGAAGAAGAGGACTTGGAACATATGCTGCTGAGATGCCCAGAAACGCAAACATTGAGAGAGAGAAAACTTCAACAAATTATGGAAGGCACATCAGGTTGGGTACCAGAACTGCCAAACTTCCGCAACTTTCTGAATGGGCCAGACAGAGAACACCCAAATTACGGAAGAACACAGCGCTCCATAAATAATCTCTGCCATGGTATCCACCTTGCAAGACTACAACTTACACAAAAATAGTATCGTAAAAGCAGCCTAGAGTTTTATAAAAGTGAGGGAAGAAAAATATGAGGTACGCACTCCCCTATTCTTATGAAACTAAAAAGCGTGGTAGCACTAATAATTATAGTACTAACAACTGTAGCACTAACTAATATAGTACTAGACTAAAATCGGGGTGAGAGGGAACAGTATAGTAAATGTGACTTGACACCTGCCTCCGGTAGGGTTCTCCTGAAAAAAGGAGGAATTTACTAAAGAAGAAGAAGAGGGTAGGTAGATCATTTGACAAGTAAGTTGAAATACTGTGGCCCGTTTTCACCAACATGGTATTAAGAGTTGAGCCAGGTCTGAGCTAAGACCTGGTCTGGCTAAGCCAATCACTCAAGCAGAGCAGGATCAAGGAATTTCAGTTAAGTGAAAGCTTACACATATTGTGATAACAGATAAGCTGTTACAAACACAATGTCTCAATTTCCCAAACAAATGCAAAGATATGGCTACACAAAGAGGGAGGGGCTTGTAAATTTTTATAATAGATAATTGCCCAACCAGTCTTGGTTAAAAAAAAAACAAAGTTCAAAATTTCCCTTTCCCATTAACCAACATATCATTGCTATCAAGCAACCAAACAACACAACAACCTATTTGACAATTAGACATTGATGGCAATTAGCACTTTCATAAAAGGACCATTCTAACAAATTATAATGCCTTTGTCATTGGGCTTTTTTTAAAACAGGCTTCATTTCTGGAAAAAAAAGTTAGATGTTTTTACATGTATTCCTCTTAGTTAATACTTTTTTATTTGTTGACACATATATACATGAATAGATAGATAGATAGATAGATAGATAGATAGATAGATAGATAGATAGATAGATAGATAGATAGATAGATAGATAGATAGATAGATAGATACTTGTAGATGTAGATATGTAAACAGACAGGCAAAATGGTTGATATAGGCAGTCTATCTGCAAGCATATCTTTTAAAAAGTGCTTGCACGTTATTTTTAGGTTTTACAAATATCCATAACTCAGATCTATATGATAACTGGATTTATATTATTCCATAATGGAGCATATTTTAAACCAAAATGGGTTTTTCTAGTAATCAATTGGATATTTTTCATTCTCATAGGGCTTTCATAACCATATCAAGAATGTTGAATGGACCCATATTTATCAAGAAAAATTGTTGGAATTCTTATTGTCGCTCACAACATGAAATGGTGTTACTAAATTTCTACTCACATTTTGACCCTATATTCCATATTTATGAGCAAGAGTGTAGAACCTTTTTAAAAATCTCTTATTTTGCTCTGCGCTAGAGCCTACAGGCGTGTAACAATTTTAAAGGATAAAATTATTGTCAAATTTCTGAGAATCAAGTTAGTTAAAATTGTCTTGGGAAAAGAACTTAAAAAGTTTGGGGGTATGCGACCGAATAGCCTATGTTATAGGCCTATATATATTAACCTAATATGGGCGATGCCACGAAGAAAAGTTTAGTTTTGTCTATGCTATGTACATCACTCTCATATACATGTATGACATCCTTATAAGCTCAAATGTTGCCATGAACTAATCAGAATATGTATAGATCAAAAACGAGTACATTTACTTTACCTCTTATTTGGGAAAACCTTGGTGCTAATCAAATTTTCACCAAAGAAAAGAGCCCAGCAAACTTCAGAAATGTGAGGCTGAATCTTGCACATAATAATAATATTTGACAAATACTAAAAGCAGTCTAAAGAATTCTACCCTTTTCTAAAATAAACTCCTTGTGACCACAATAAGGGACCTACCAAGCATAAAATACAGGTCCAATCTTTGGCAGTTCATGGCCTGTTTAACACTACTTTTTTCAAGGGCCTGTATTCTATAAGGAAAAGTTACGTTAAGAAAACACTTCTGCCATATAGAATAACATATATCACTGACACATCTTCAGTAGGGGAGAGGGGCTGGTTGGCACGAACAGGACATTTTGGTGTCCTGATCAAAAGTCTATTCACTGTTATTCAGAATAATGCAGCGGCATAGCAAATCAATTGTGCATTTTTGGAGGAAAGCATGAAACTTGGCACACCTTTTGAGCATAAAGAAAGGAACATTTTGAGATATTGGCCGCTTTGTATCTTTACCTGGAGCCATTTGCCAGCCTTTTAAAGATTTTGCTTAAGAAATGCTAGATTAATATCGTTATTATGCTGTAAACTGACCCACCCATTAGTGGGTGGGTCAGTTTACAGCATAATAACGATATTAATCTAGCATTTCTTAAGCAAAATCTTTAAAAGGCTGGCAAATGGCTCCAGGTAAAGATACAAAGCGGCCAATATCTCAAAATGTTCCTTTCTTTATGCTCAAAAGGTGTGCCAAGTTTCATGCTTTCCTCCAAAAATGCACAATTGATTTGCTATGCCGCTGCATTATTCTGAATAACAGTGAATAGACTTTTGATCAGGACACCAAAATGTCCTGTTCGTGCCAACCAGCCCCTCTCCCCTACTGAAGATGTGTCAGTGATATATGTTATTCTATATGGCAGAAGTGTTTTCTTAACGTAACTTTTCCTTATAGAATACAGGCCCTTGAAAAAAGTAGTGTTAAACAGGCCATGAACTGCCAAAGATTGGACCTGTATTTTATGCTTGGTAGGTCCCTTATTGTGGTCACAAGGAGTTTATTTTAGAAAAGGGTAGAATTCTTTAGACTGCTTTTAGTATTTGTCAAATATTATTATTATGTGCAAGATTCAGCCTCACATTTCTGAAGTTTGCTGGGCTCTTTTCTTTGGTGAAAATTTGATTAGCACCAAGGTTTTCCCAAATAAGAGGTAAAGTAAATGTACTCGTTTTTGATCTATACATATTCTGATTAGTTCATGGCAACATTTGAGCTTATAAGGATGTCATACATGTATATGAGAGTGATGTACATAGCATAGACAAAACTAAACTTTTCTTCGTGGCATCGCCCATATTAGGTTAATATATATAGGCCTATAACATAGGCTATTCGGTCGCATACCCCCAAACTTTTTAAGTTCTTTTCCCCAAGACAATTTTAACTAACTTGATTCTCAGAAATTTGACAATAATTTTATCCTTTAAAATTGTTACACGCCTGTAGGCTCTAGCGCAGAGCAAAATAAGAGATTTTTAAAAAGGTTCTACACTCTTGCTCATAAATATGGAATATAGGGTCAAAATGTGAGTAGAAATTTAGTAACACCATTTCATGTTGTGAGCGACAATAAGAATTCCAACAATTTTTCTTGATAAATATGGGTCCATTCAACATTCTTGATATGGTTATGAAAGCCCTATGAGAATGAAAAATATCCAATTGATTACTAGAAAAACCCATTTTGGTTTAAAATATGCTCCATTATGGAATAATATAAATCCAGTTATCATATAGATCTGAGTTATGGATATTTGTAAAACCTAAAAATAACGTGCAAGCACTTTTTAAAAGATATGCTTGCAGATAGACTGCCTATATCAACCATTTTGCCTGTCTGTTTACATATCTACATCTACAAGTATCTATCTATCTATCTATCTATCTATCTATCTATCTATCTATCTATCTATCTATCTATCTATCTATCTATCTATCTATCTATCTATCTATTCATGTATATATGTGTCAACAAATAAAAAAGTATTAACTAAGAGGAATACATGTAAAAACATCTAACTTTTTTTTCCAGAAATGAAGCCTGTTTTAAAAAAAGCCCAATGACAAAGGCATTATAATTTGTTAGAATGGTCCTTTTATGAAAGTGCTAATTGCCATCAATGTCTAATTGTCAAATAGGTTGTTGTGTTGTTTGGTTGCTTGATAGCAATGATAGGTTGGTTAATGGAAAAGGGGGAAGTTTTGAACTTTGTTTTTTTTTAACCAAGACTGGTTGGGCAATTATCTATTATAAAAATTTACAAGCCCCTCCCTCTTTGTGTAGCCATATCTTTGCATTTGTTTGGGAAATTGAGACATTGTGTTTGTAACAGCTTATCTGTTATCACAATATGTGTAAGCTTTCACTTAACTGAAATTCCTTGATCCTGCTCTGCTTGAGTGATTGGCTTAGCCAGACCAGGTCTTAGCTCAGACCTGGCTCAACTCTTAATACCATGTTGGTGAAAACGGGCCACAGTATTTCAACTTACTTGTCAAATGATCTACCTACCCTCTTCTTCTTCTTTAGTAAATTCCTCCTTTTTTCAGGAGAACCCTACCGGAGGCAGGTGTCAAGTCACATTTACTATACTGTTCCCTCTCACCCCGATTTTAGTCTAGTACTATATTAGTTAGTGCTACAGTTGTTAGTACTATAATTATTAGTGCTACCACGCTTTTTAGTTTCATAAGAATAGGGGAGTGCGTACCTCATATTTTTCTTCCCTCACTTTTATAAAACTCTAGGCTGCTTTTACGATACTATTTTTGTGTAAGTTGTAGTCTTGCAAGGTGGATACCATGGCAGAGATTATTTATGGAGCGCTGTGTTCTTCCGTAATTTGGGTGTTCTCTGTCTGGCCCATTCAGAAAGTTGCGGAAGTTTGGCAGTTCTGGTACCCAACCTGATGTGCCTTCCATAATTTGTTGAAGTTTTCTCTCTCTCAATGTTTGCGTTTCTGGGCATCTCAGCAGCATATGTTCCAAGTCCTCTTCTTCCAATTTGCAAAGCTGACAGATAGCGTTCTCTGTGGCGCCTATTTTCTTTTTTCTTCTTTGTGTTAAGTAGATACCAGTTATTACAGATTATGTATAAGTGTGCCATGTTCCATGTGAATATATGCCCAGATGATGTCAGTATTGCAATACTAACATCAGTATTGGCACTCCAAGCTTGATTCCAACTGCTACCAAGTCAGGTTTATGGGCTGTCTATGTGTGAATGACAATTGATTAATCTGCATTCATTGGTATGGTTGTTTGATTCAGTTGGAGCAGGTGAAACTGATATGTTTGAGCCACTTGCTAGATCCATCATGGACATTCATGGTGTCCTGTTGTGAAATTTCTCATTGAGGGCAGCACCTTGTGGCTTTTCAGCCTTTTAGGTGAGATCTGCGCCAAAGAAACTGTTCAGAATTGATGACTGGAATGGGGATGATGGAAAGATTTTTCGGAAGTGAATGTGGCGGTGTTGCATGGGCATACCAGAGGACGAGAAATGGGGGGGGGGGTAGTTGCTCCCCAAAAATTTGGGAAAAGGCCAGACAAGGAGGCTAAAAATTCGATCATCAAATAAACATTATTGGAAATCAGTGATAAGGATGCCCCCAAGCAAAACTCCCCCCCCCCTTAGGTCTTAAATTCTGAATTGATCCTGAGTATATTATTTTTGCCAAGACGGAGCAGCACATGATAGCCTCTCAGACCAACAAATGAATGTGAGAGTGAATGAATTTGTTTTGTTGTAAAAGTGCTAAAACTGATAGCAGTTATACACAAAATCCATGCATTATATATAGCTGGATATTGTAACTTTTGGATTTATTCAAAACATCAAACTGAATAATCAATGTTGAGCAACAATCTAACAGCTTATGTGTGAATTTGTAATGGTGTGATCAGTATGGGTTCCAAGTGACACAGCTGAAACTGCGAATATACCAACTGTGAAATCATTATGCTGATACTGACATCACAAGAGCACTGTGGCAGTTGAAAAGAACATGGCACACTTATACGAAATCTGTAATAACATTTTTGCCCTAGTCATGGCAGCTGGAACGGCCCTGGCGTTGTTTTGACAGGAGTCCCAAACTGGGTGTGTCATTCCCAGTTTTGAGATATATCCTTATCTAGCAGGCCCAATGATGTTTTTTCACTATTTGAAGCTAGCTGTTTCCTCCAGTACATCTCGATGTTTGAGGTGACATACTGTTTCCATATTTCTTTCCTCCATGGGGCGGTGGTGTGGCCTTGTAGACAGATGTTATACTTCACACTCTTTTCGAGGACCATTTGAAACCAGCTGTATTTGTTACTTAGTGCCAGCTGTCGGTTAGCAAGTTGGAAGAGGGTTGGGTTGCTTTCGCCGGCTCTGCAGATTGCGCCAAACAGGGTTAGGATCCGAATATCAAGTTGTGCCTCAATTGGCAGGGTGCCAAGTAAGATGAACAGGGCATCGGTTGATACGTTTGACAGCAGACTTTGTACTTGTCTAAGTAGTTGTTTGTGGTAGCGGTCGATCTCACCAATCTGTGACTTGTAAACAGTATAGCTGCAAAACAAATTTCTCCATACAACATGCGAGACAATAACAAATTGATCCAACCCACTATTAACACTGTTCAGTATGGCAAGAAGTCAATTAGTTAACAAAGGTCTGTAATGTCTCTTGCTGCTTCTATGAACAGATATGTGCCAATTTGTGAGAGCTCCCTAATAAATGTACACGGACGCCATGTTGTCTTTGACTGAACTAATTATTTATTCATACTTAAGCAGTGCGCATGCGCAACGTCGTATACAGTAAAACGCGGATACAACACTCTCCCCAGTTTAAATTCAAACTTCTAAGTATTGATTACGTTATCAGAATGTTTAAACTAAACTTCAACTTTAACATTTATAACATCTTAATGGATACACAATCATAATACTAAAGTGACTAGTTCTAGAAATATCTGAGTATATGAAGTATATATGTTTCTAGAAAGTAATACTGTCATGCAATTAAGTACTGTCGGTTATACCAGTATGATAACAACTACACAAAGTAACACACACGTATACTAGGATACATCAGTTAACTAATTCAAGTACAAGTCAATTTCAAATTCAAGTACAAGTCAATTTCAAATTCAAGTACAAGTCAATTTCACAAATTTACAGATAACTGTTATGTCCATCTTAACAATGTTCAATTAGTCTCTGCGGTGCCTTCGTATCTCTTGTACTTCTTCTTGGCTCTGGTTCTTGCACTTCGATTTCGTCATGTACTCGGTTAGGCACAATTACCTGGTTAGGTAATTGGTTAGGCACAATTGCCTGGTTAGGTACTGGGTTAGGCACAATTGGCATATTGGTCACATCACTTGGCACACTATCATTCACGGGTACCATGACACCCTGATCAGGATTCACTTGGGAATCCACACACTCAACTGTATCCTTGTCCTGAACCCGTTTGGCCAGGTGGTCGACATGGACCAATCGTTGCCTGCCGTCAACGTCCACATAATATTTCAACACGCCCTCTCTCCTCACAACTTGACCAGGAGACCACTTTTTCCGGCCAACAACATTTCGAACCCACACAAGGTCTCCAGCCTGGAACTCACGGATTCCCTTCTCAAACACCTCCTTGACTTCTGTCTTTCCTTCTGGCCTTAGGAATGACAATCTTGTTCTCAGCTTCCGGCCAAGAATCATTTCCGATGGCGTCAGCCCAGTTGCCGTTGAGGGGGTACTCCTGTACGTGATCAGGAAGTCATCCAACTTTTGTTGGAAAGAGCGGTGTACTTTGCTGTTTAGGTACTCATCCGTAAACTGTTTCTTTAGGATGCCTTTCACAACCTGCACCGTTTTCTCCGCCGATCCGTTCGTTTTCGGGCTGTACGGTGGCGTCAGGGTGTGTTTCACTCCATTTCTTCTCAGGAAATCTTCAAATTCACTGGACGTGAACTGAGGCCCGTTATCAGATACTAACTCGACCGGTATTCCGAATCTCGCCCACCAGTTCCGCAGTACTTCAATGACACGTTGAGAAGTTGTCGTGTTCATAACTGCAACCTCGATCCACTTTGAGAACACATCCACTAGAATGAGTAATTCCTTATTATCAATAGTTCCGAAGTCAATATGTACACGTTCCCACGGGTTTGTACACTTTGGCCAGCTAACGGTAGGGGCCGCTGCTGGGGCTTGTGCGTGCATCCTGCACGACTCACACGCTCTTGCCAAGTTCTCGAGCTCTTGATCCAAGCTCGGAAACCAATAGTAGCTTCTCGCCAGCATCTTCATGCGTACTACCCCTGTGTGCTCATGGTGCACATCTTGTAGCACTCTGGCTTGTAAGCTCTTCGGAATGATCACTCTCATTCCCCATAGGAGGCATCCCTGCTCTACTGAGAGCTCATTCCTTCGTCTGAAGTATGGAGTCAGGGGCTCCTCCACCTGCTCCGGCCATCCAAACATAACATAACGCAACACATTCTTCAAATTGGGGTCCCCTGCCGTCTCCTTCCGTACATCGGCACTGGTTACAGGTAGATCATCCACATAACTGAAATGGTACATCGGCATTTCCAAAGTTTCACTGACTGTCTCATCTGGAAAACGAGACAACATGTCTACGTTTCCATGGTCTGCCGCCTTCCTATACTCGATAGTATAGTCATGTGCCATTAGAACTAATGCCCATCGCTGCAGTCGCAGGGCTGACACTGTCGGTATGTCCTTGGTAGGATTGAAGATGATGGACAACGGTTTGTTGTCAGTTACTAGCACAAATTTCCTTCCATACACATATTTATGGAATCTTTTAACACCAAACATGATGGCTAATGCTTCCCGCTCGAGCTGACTGTAATTCCTTTCTGCTGGGCTTAAGGTACGTGATGCGTACGCAATTGGTCGCTCGAATCCATCAATAACATGAGCCAATATGGCTGCCACTCCATGTGGCGAAGCATCTGTCGAAAGCTTCAGTGGCAATTTCACATCATAATGGGTTAATAACAAATCACCAGTCAACATTTCTTTAACCGCCAGAAATGCCTTCCTGCACTGGACTGACCAAACCCATTTGGCCTCCTTCTTGGTCAATGCATACAATGGAGTACAAACTGTCGCAAAGTCTCTTAAGAACTTGTGGTAGAAGGTCACAGCCCCGAGGAATGTCCTAAGCTCGGCCACATTCTTCGGTTCTTTGACAGCTTGCAGTGCCCGGACCTTTTCAGGACTAGGACGGATCCCCTCTTTGTCGATCACGTGTCCTAGATAGTTGACCTCTTCAATGCCAAATCTGCATTTGGTCTTGTTTGCCAATACTCCATACTCCTGCAGTCGGGTTAACACTTTCTCTAGTAAAACAGCATGTTCCTCCCTGGTCTTGGATGTCAGCAGAATATCATCCAGATAACAACACACACCATTCAAACCACTGAGAATTTGGTCCATGATTGCTTGGAACATTGCTGGTGCCACTTTAATGCCGTAAGGTAGTCTGTTATACTGAAATAATCCTTTGTGGGTATTAATCGTTAACAGTTCCTTGGATTCTGTGGTCAACATCACTTGCTGATATGCATTGGATAGATCGATGGTCGAAAATAACTGTCCCCCTGCTAGTGTAGAGAAAATATCCTGAGCGGTGGGTAAAGGATAAACTTCGTCGTCCAAATGCATGTTAACTGTTCTTTTGTAGTCACCGCATACTCGTATGTTGCCATCAGCCTTTGGCGCTACTACAATAGGTGAGGCCCACTGGCTGGTCTTCACCGGTGTCAGAATTCCTTCCTTGACTGCCTTTTCCAGGTTCTTCTCCACAGCCTCCCTAAGTGAGTAAGGGACCGGCCGGGCTTTCCGGAAAACGGGCTGAGCATCCTGCTTCACTCTAACCCTCGCTTCAAATTTTCTAATCACACCACTCCTGCAGAACACATCACTGTATCGGTTTACAACATCATCCACAGAGTCACTTTTCTGCACTGGCACAGTCTGAAACAGTTGTTTCCAGTCAAGCTTGATAATCTTAAGCCAATCTCGGCCTAAAAGTGATTCTTTTGTGCCTTTGACCACCACCAGTGAAACATCTGCACTCTGGCCCTGGTACCCAACAGTGACAGGAATTTGACCCAGAACCGGAATTTCATGCCCTGAGTAACTTCGTAACGCGTACTTCACCGGCTCCATCTTGCAGTGTCCAAACTTGGCATGATACAAGTTTTCAGAAATGACTGAAACCGCCGCCTGTGTGTCTACGGCAAATGTTACAGCCACCCCGTCAACTGTAATGGTTACGTCAAAATCACTCTTTTCCGTGCTGTTAATAGCCTGGATGTGGTACAAATTAGCGAAGTCACCAGACGTACTCTCTTCGGTTTCCACTTGGTTGACACTCCGACCACTCCGTCCTCGGTTGGCCTTCCCGCGGCCACTACTCCGGGCGCCACTAGACGTCTGCTGTGGTCGTTTACTCTGTTGGTTCCTGCAGGCGGATTTTACATGCCCTTTTCGGTTACAATTGTAACATGTAGCTCTCTTGTAGGGGCACTCAGTACTGGCATGTTCTGCCGATAGACAGCGTTCGCAGGGGTCCTCCGATCTGTAATCATTTCCACTGGTTCGGGTCCCAAATCCACGACCACGTGTAAAACCACCTCTGCGGTTCCCACCACGTCGAACTTGATGGACATCCCCCGTGGCATCACCCTTGTCTGATCTGTTCTGTTCCATCGACACTGCCTCTGCCTGGGCATTCTCCCACGTTAACTTCTTAATAGAATACAGTTTATTCTGTATCGCCGTGCTTCTCACACCAGCTGAGAATCGTTCAATCAGATTATCATTAAGCGTATCACCAAATTCACACGACATACTTAGCTGCTTTAAAGCTAGGGCAAAGTCGCTCACTGATTCATTTCCCCGTTGCTCACGTTCCCGGAAGACTTTCCGCTCGAGATATTTATTGCGGGGAGCATGGTAGTGCTTAGTGAGCATACCTGTCAAATCCTCGAAAGACTTGGTGCTGGGGTCATCTGGGTGACACGTGTTCAGAAGTACAGTAAATGCAGCTGGGCCAATGACAGACAATGCTGCATCTGCCTTGTCATTGTTTTTGACCTTGTTTGCCCTCATCCATACTGTCAAACGTGCTATATACGCTTCAATCGACTCATCTTTGGGGTTGAAGGGTCCAATGGAACCGATCTGGATCGCCGCTGCTGCCATTCTGGAATTTGCTGCCCACTCGAGCTGACCACGTGCGTTTGTGTCGCCGATTACCGGAGCTAATCCCGCCGAAAATACAGTCGTTTACGTCCGTCCGATGCTTTCCGTTGACACCCCTGGGTTTAGTTTACATCCTCGTCGCCATTGTAATGTCTCTTGCTGCTTCTATGAACAGATATGTGCCAATTTGTGAGAGCTCCCTAATAAATGTACACGGACGCCATGTTGTCTTTGACTGAACTAATTATTTATTCATACTTAAGCAGTGCGCATGCGCAACGTCGTATACAGTAAAACGCGGATACAACAAGGTCCTTCACTATGGAATGTTCTACCCTCTCATGTAAAATTAGTATAGGTTATTTACCTAGGGAGAGGCAATATGTGATTTATCCAGCGAGGGCGTTAGCCCGAGCTGTGATAAACACATATTGCCGATCCCGCGGTGAATAACCGGCTTATACCATAAGACAAAACTGAAACTTGTCATTTGTTGCTGTGTTTCTTTCACAGGTTCACTTATTATTCTCCCATGGGAGGATAACTGGACAACAAGGAATATGGGTTTTATTGCAGTGAAATGCTCGCTCATGATTGGCTGACAGAGGTGTTGAATGGTATAAGTGGATGAAATAGGCACTTTCAAGTCTGACTTACGAAGGAGTAACTACTTTAACGAAATGTGAATGTGGAGCATGTATATTGTGTCTGAGAAATTTCCTGTAATAATTATTGATGAAACTGTCAAATCTATGCTATTATGGCTAAAGTTAGAAAATAACTTTTTACAGCCCATTCATTTTATCATTTGTACATAATTTCATAATTCATATTGTTGTGTTATTTTAACTTGTCGGTAAAAAGCTTATAGCTTGTGTTTATTGTTTGTATTATCACCACCAACGTTAAAAGTCCTACAAACATTTTTAAGTGCTGCGTAAAATTCATGGCTGTGTCCTACAATTAAGTTTGACGTGCAGTATTATAATTTATTATACCTCCACCATGAGAGCAGAGCTGTCATTGGCTGAGAGCTGGTCACATGTCAGTCATTATTTTAGTATATTGCCCTGGACTAATGCCCTCAAAAAAATTTTTTTTTCCAAATTTTTTTTTTCCGAAAACTTTTCCAATTTTTTTTTTCCCCCAAATATAATTTTTTCCGAAAATTTTTTTTTTTCACTTTTTTTTCCCGCAATTTTTTTTTCAACATTTTTTTCCCCGAAAATCTTTTTTTTTCCATTTGGTTTTTCCCTAAATGTTTTTTTTTCAACATTCTTCTTCAATTTTCCATAAATTTGCAATAGTTCGGCCTCGTGAAATAGTTTTCACATACACACCCTCAAGGGAAATAGATTTGACTAATGCCCTCGAAATCAGTCAATATTTGTATAATAATGTAGTTATAATATAGTATGATTTTATATAGCATCCATTCCAGATAAATCTGCATACCAGCACACACCATACTGAAATAAATCTGCTCACCAGCGCTCACCATACCGAACGGCAATTATACCAATCATTATAGTGACAGTATTTTGCGCAACCTGACCTTACCTTTGCAAATTTCAGATGATATTAAGTTAAAAGTATTGATATACTATCTAATCTAACTCATATACATTGCACTAATTTCAGATATGGAGGGCAAAACAATCTTCTTACTATTATGTGGAATGACAGTGTTAGTATGGCTCAAGCGGAATAAAGACTTGTTCATCATCAGGAAGTTGTTCCGCACGGTTGCTTCTGAGGACATTACTGCACACAGATCGCATGAAGTCACTACGATTAGGCCGAAATTTAATCGCGACTTGATAAAACGTCCGGCGTTACGAGAGCATCGCAAAGAAGAGCTAGAAATTGTTGAATGGCTCTGTATACCTCCTCATGCAGAACAAATTGATACGTCCAATAAATGCAACAGAAATTTGAAAAAAACTTTAGAAGCATACTATGCAAGGACAGATAAGACTGAAAGCATATACAGTACCAAAGTGCGCTTTTCTTCTAAACCTATACCAGAGGATTATGTTATAATTGCAGACCACACTGCCTTATTTCATGGATTTTATATTCAATATCTTCCACAAAATATTCATCATTTCATCACCGACATATTCTATCCTATCCATTATTTATGGGAATATTGGCGCAGTTCTAATTTAACGCAAAATGCCCATATCTTTTATGCAAAACCTCTTTCGGATGAATGTATTTCTCGGAATTACTCATCATTCTTCATGGAAACTTTGGACAATGCGCAAGCCTCCGAACATGGATACAATTATTGTTTTCATCCGGGCAAGGTTTGTTATCGCTATGGGATATTTTCAGATTCACGCCGTAACGATCATTCAACATCGGTGGCTCGACATGTCGTCCATCATAAACAGATGACTAAAAAGGTGTGTCCTCTAAACAGTGTGACTCTCTTAAAGAGAACAGGCTATCGTTTATGGTTAAATATTAATGAAAATAAACAATTTCTTGGTGCTGCAAGATATGTAAATACAACAGTTGTGGAATATGGAAAAATTACGCTTTCGAAACAACTGGAAACTGCATATTGCTCAAAAGTGTTTATTGCCCCACATGGGGCAGGTTTAAGATGGACAGATTTCATGCGACCAAATTCAGTTGTCATTGAAATCGCCTGGCCTAAATTTGAATGGCCTTTTTACTACTCAGTATATCCGTCACCCACATTAAAAGCATTGCGTTTTGTTCAACTAGAAACAACTGATGTTACTAATTTGAACGAGTCATATAGAGAAATTGAAAGTCAGCTGAAGAGGGGGATTAAAGAACGTCGTCATGGTAAAAATTGCAATTTTCGAGTTGATCCCAAGCATTTATTGTCACTTGTTGAGAAGGCGAGCCCCCTCTAAGCTAATTTTTAGTTACAGAAGTTCTCTTTGAAGTTGACTTCATTTTGTTAAAATTTATTTTTCTTGGTTTCATTCGTAGGTTTGCCAAAAATTAACTGTCAATTCAAGGATGAAACTGAAGGGACTGTTGCTAAAAAAATATGTAATTATAGACCACAATACAACATTTTACTGATCATTATAGTAAAGTAAAGTATTTATTGACCATATTTACATATATATATACAATGCTATTTACATTTTCCATCACCAAAATACAATATATATGGCAGGCTGATGCCAATGCAGGCGTATTTGCTTTTATCAGTAAATATATATTGATGAATATCATATCAATCAAACACTAAATATTATAACAAAACAACCCAAGTCAGGGTCACTGAGTAACAATATCAAGAGCTGTTGTGTGAATTAATATCACTCGAGCCCGCAGGGTGAGAGTGATATTAATTCACACAACAGCTCGTGATATTATAACAAAACAACCCAAGTCAGGGTCACTGAGTAACAATATCACGAGCTGTTGTGTGAATTAATATCACTCGAGCCCGCAGGGCGAGAGTGATATTAATTCATACAACAGCGAGTGATATTGTACGAAGTGCCCTGACGCGTGGTTGTTTTGTTTTTATCACCTGGTTTTACCTCAAATTTTCAATTTTAAAGAGGGACTATTTTCTGCCATTACAAAAATGCGACGTCACCAAGGAGCAACAATGGTGGTTACGTCACAATCCTATATATTACGATACGATACGATACGATACTTTTATTGACACATTCATACACAATTTGAACACTTTGTCAAGATAAAATAAAATAAAATGAACATAAATCAGTACAATACAGAAATGACATGGACAACACATAAACAAAGCCAAACAGAAATATTAACTGGCTACCATAGTACCTTGTTTTGTTCTGAGAGAAATCTGGCTAACCTCCATGCATTAGTAAAAACTGTCATGGGCCCCATTAGATAGGCATAGATAACCAGTTAATCCCATCCTTCCCTCAATCGTGAAATTTGAGTTATAAACTCATAACATGGCAATGAAATGTCATATTCATCACATTTCAATATAATTTCAAATTTTTTGTCATTGTCAAATTCATTAAAATTGAATATGAAGTTGTTAAGCGAATCAAAACACACTTGCCTTTCGTTATTAAATTTCGCACAAGTCATTACAAAATGAAATTCATCTTCGACTTCTCCACAATGTTTGCATAAACGCATATCTGCAGGTAATTTTTTATAACGACCTCTTTCAATTTCGAGGCGGTGAGCACTGACTCGTAACTTTGTTAGACTCTGCCTTTTTCTGAAATCTGACTGAAAGTCAAGGTAATTTTCATATGTGAAATTGTTTTTGATTTTGCAATACGTCCTTAATTTACTGGAATTCCCATTCTTTCGACCATCGTTATTGTTTATATAATTTAACCATTGAAAAGTGAAAATATGTTTCATGCTCTTGGTTATAGAATTTACTGTTGAATCAATATATCTTCTACTTCCTTGGTTTTCCCATATATGTTTTAAACCCAACTTGCAATATATTAGATCATATATGTTCTTGAGCCAACATTTTTTATTATCTGCCATCAGCTGCAGATTACACAGATATTATGATATATGTGTCATGTAAAATAGTGTTCTGATCATAAGCAGCAATTCTAAGCCAGTTTTTTACTGCAAGTTTGATATTGTTTTGGCCATTGCTTGGTTTGTGACGTCATCAGGCATCTGAAATGCCAGTGATGTCATAACCATTGTTAAAAAATATCGCTCTTGAAGGGTGGTATTTTTTACAATATCATAGGCCCTGATATTTTGACTGTAAACAGTGATATTCACAGCCAACCAGGTGATAATGTACGAAGTGCCCTGACGCGTGGTTGTTTTGTTTTTATCACCTGGTTTTACCTTAAATTTTCAATTATAAAGAGGGACTATTTTCTGCCATTACAAAAATGTTATGTCACCATGGAGCAACAATGGAGGTGACGTCACAATCCTATTGTTTTGGCCATTGCTTGGTTTGTGACATCATCGGCATCTGAAATGCTGGTGATGTCATAACCATTGTTTAAAAATATCGCCCTTGAAGGATGGTATTTTTTACAATATCATAGGCCCAGATATTTTGACTGTAAACAGTGATATTCACAGCCAACCAGGTGATAAAACCAGTGAAGCATTGTCCAAGTATTTTTATTACAACACTCAGTATATCCCCAGATACAATAAATGGATGTCGGACTCCGAGTATTTTACTATATGTGACGTCAACTATGTTGTTTCAGGTCAGCGCCCTCACCGGGCATGGCAGAAAATAGTGACGTGACGTCATGTAAAGCCACTAGGCCTAAAGGTCAATACACTTTGGCCTGACTGGTCTGACTGCATGGCTTTCATGCACGACCATCTCGATCCTTCTCTTTTTCAGTGATAGTAAAATAAGTGTACGGCATCTTTCTCTAATGCATTCTCTTCAAACTTTCCTTGTACTCTTTTAAATTGTGTATAAAAAATAAGATAGATCAGGGACAAGTCTGCCACAAAATATATTGCAATAACTAGTATTTACCCGTGATAAATGGCATTCAGAGGCCTGGAAAATAAAAGTTGTTGTTGTGTCACAAACCTTTTTGCTTTTGAGATAGGATACAATAACCTAGTGAAGAGAGCTTTTGTGACTATGGGTATGACTGTGGATAAGATTAGAGCTATGGAATGACGCACATATGTTTGGGGTGCTCTGTATAACAAAATAAATATAAATGAGATGCAAAAACGTATTGAGCCAATCATAGGTGGCAATATACAGGTGTCATATACTACAGTAGCCACCCTCCAAGGATCAGCTGGTCGGCCCCTAACTTGCTAGTCCAAGCGTTGATTCTCATCCCAGAAAAAGCAGATACCAACTTGCTTGTGATAAAAAAAAAATCACCAACAGACAGACTCCCATGATTTGTTTTTCAGTTGTGACTGAGAGAAGAATGACCACCAAAACGAAAGGATAATAGTTGCTTAAATGCCCCTCCATCTTCCATCATTTACTGACTGATCACGGGAAAGTTATTTTTTATTGACAAGCAATTACTTGTCGATGTTGTCAGATTATATTCGGCTGCCCCAGTGTCAATGACCTTTTGTAACAAAGCGCAACAATGTAACAAGTTTTACATTTCCAGACAAACAAAACGTCTGAGTTGTTGGCGCTCTACAGTACTTTTGATATTGCTCAATGACGTTTGATTTACCTTTGCACCTGAACATCTTAAACTTAATTAGAAATCACCTGAAGAAATCTCACTTCATCAGAAAATAACAATTTGCTGGTTCATGGCTTCTAGAGAAGTTACAAAGCTGCAGTTTTCGGCTAACTACACAACTCTTCATCTCAAACAGATATGGATTGAGTCCATTATTTATATTCTTGATATTTTATGCTGGGCCAAAATGATGGAAAATTCCTGGAGCTCACTGTCAATGTTTTTTTTAATTCTTGTTTTATACCGCAATATAGGGTAAGGTGGGGCAAATCCGCCCCCCCCCCCCAGGGCAAATCCCCTTGAGGAGAAAAAGTTCCCTCATGGCCTTAAATATAGTTTACAATAAACATTTCTCATGCAGATTAATGCTACTAGATCCAGAGATTACTGAAACACACAGATTGTCCTGTAACATAGTTTTGTTTTGATTGCAACTGGGAAGGAAGGCAAGCAACTGACCACCCAGCAATTTCAATGTGCAACTGAAACTTTGAAAACTGAGCTGTTTTGCTGGAAAATTTTGTATGAAAAAAATAATTATTGTCATGATTTTCAACTTTTATGCCACTACTTTACATCTACAAGATATTTTGCCAATCAAGATAATGCATCTTTAGAAAATCTCAACTCATACTTTTCTAGTGGTCAGGGCAATTCCGACCCTTGTCGATGGGGCAAATCCGCCCCCTTTGATTCTCATGTTAAAAACATATAAACGCAAGATATGGTTTATAAGTCACTCTGTTTTACCATTTAACACCATTGATAGTGATAATGAGTTGAATTGAGATGACGTTAAGAATTTTGCCATGTTTTATGGTATGTTAATTGAATGTGTCATATGCAAACCTTTCTGATGTCACAAATAAATTGATGAAACAATCCTTACACATTGGCAAATATACCATAAAGAATTAGTGCTTAATTGAAGAATGGAATTTACTTTAGAAGCCAATTTTTTCTTGTCATTTGCCACCCAACTTCAAGGGGGGCGGATTTGCCCCACACTTTTGGGGCAAATCCGACCCCTAAGTCTGAACTATGATATTGTGATGTCTGCTAAAAGGTGTCAAATTAAAGCGTGTAACTTTCCAGATATGTTCCGATGTACACATTCTTTGATATCCTGAAGTAAAAGTTTTGTTTTTTAAAAAGGCGAGGGACTGAGACTGAGCTAATGTAGGTGAAAAGGGGGGCGGATTTCCCCCACCTTACCCTAATAAATAAAACATTTTTAAGCCTTTTAGTAACTGTTTCAAGAATTACGATGGTGTAGATAATTCCTGATCAGTTGCACCATCAACAGGAATTTTTCTTTCACAGAATGAAGTGACACAGAAGTTTATTGTAGCACCATTTCACCAGGGGCATAGATTTTTCTTTTTTGTGGGGGGGGGGGATGGATGATTTCAGCATGAGCGTACTATGCGCGAGGCCCAACAGGCCGAAATCACTCGGCGGGGAATTTTGTGGATCAACTGCGAGACCAGAATAGTCTGGGGTCCAACCAGGAAAAAGGTGCATATTTAAAAAGTTTTTGCCCCCGATTTTTATATAAAGAAATTTGGTGTCGTTGGATAGGTAACAAGTTGAGCTTTCAGAATCTGCTAGGTGTCGCTCTGAGACCATTCGCATAAGGTTGCTATGGCAACCAAAACGTAATAAAAGTGGTTATTTTAGTATTTCATCAATATTTCACAAAATATCGAATAACAGGAGTGCTTTTAATGCTACATATACCAAATTTTGGAAATATTTTCAGATTTGGGAGTTTTTTATGACTACTTGGTTGTTTTGACAATAAATTTTAAAAACCTTCCTTTTTTGGGTGAAAAAAACCTTCAAATACCCATTTTTCCACTATGTGCTATATTTCAAACTCTGCAGCTCAACCATATATCATTATATATTCAACTTTTGTTGTGCGTTAGAATGCCGTGGAAGTGGGCTACACATTTGCCATATAATAGCCAAGCCAAGCATTTGCATTTCTGTTGCCACGGCAACATAACATTATGATTCAAAATTCAAAATGTCAAACTCAAAAGCATAAAATGTGAATAACTCAAAGACTAGGGCTTCTATCCCCATGTAATTTGGCAAATGTATGTAATTATTAATTGTCCATCATGTAATATAACAATCTGATAACTTTCTTTTTAAAAAGTTCCATTTTTAATTGAATTAAACCCGTAAATACCTTTTTTTTCCGCAATTTACTATATTTCTCACACTGCCGATCAAACAAATTTTGATTTTATATTAAATTTTTATTATGCATTAGGATGGCCCGAGACAAGGCTGAAAATCTGATATATTATGGTCAAGCCAAGCTGTTGCATTTCTGTTACCAAGGCAACATAATATAATAATTCAGAATTCAAAAGGTCCAACTCTAAAGTACAAAATGTGACATAACACGAAGACCGGTCTATATATCCTCATGAAATTTGGCAAAAGTGTGTAATAATGAATAGTCCTTCCATGGATACAACATTCAGGTGACTGCCATTTAAAAAACAGTCTATTTTGGGTAAATATACCAATGGATACCCTTTTTGAAGGAACATTTTGTATTTCAAACCCTGTTGTTGAGCTATTGTGTCATACATATTAGGGTGGCCCAAAAAACAAAATTTTTGATTTTCTATTCGCATACCCCCTCATTTTAGGAGAAATTGTGAAAAAAGCACCCTGTAAAAATTTCAAGAAAATCGGTTAAGTCTTAGGGGTCTCTCAAGGCCCCTCCATTCTTAGCAAAAAGGAAAATTTCAACCATTTTCGCAAATACGCGGTTCCTCATAACTTAGTCAATTTGTACAGTACTGCATTTCCAATACCATGGTTGGATAGGGCTAAAAAAGAGCTTCAATTTGCATACCAACATTATTGGTCTAAGATAATATCTCAACTCCCATGGTCTTTTCAGTTTACACTTTTCGTGAATGAAATTGTTGCTGAACGACCGATCCTGATAAAAGCCAGGCTTTTTTTTTTTTTTGCTTTAAATTGCCATGATTCTTATTTTCCCAGTTCAAGAATGACCAAATATTTAAAAAGAAAAGATATTTGACCATGGGAATGCCCGGTTTATGAGTGATGAAATTTTATGTTGAAGTTTGTCGCAAACACATAAGATAGCAGTCGGGAATCGTAGTATTTCAAATTCATATCTTCATCCAAATTTATTACAGGGCACCATGATGGGTACCACTTGAAAGACAATATTCTTATGTTTCACATGATATAGATTATGTTGTCCTATATTTAACTCTTATGAAGTTAAACTATGAAATGCAACAGCCCCTCTCCGATGTTTTCAGCACTTTTGACAAAATCTAACATTAAAACTTTACAGCTCATAAAGCGGGTTTCTCCATGGTAAAAAAAAAAGTTTTATGCTTTATCGGGTCATCCTGCCTTTTGGAGAATAAGAACATGTTAATTGACAGTGAAATTTAATGGAAATCTTTTCTTGAACAGGTTTAGTCATTCAGTAAACACTTTCGCACATTAGCACTGTCAGCTGAAGAGTCCATGGGAGTCAAGATATCATCCTAGACCATTAATGTTGGTATGCAAATTGAAGCTAATTTTGATACCTTTCCAACCATTGCAATTAGAATGTTGTTCATTAAAAATTCACAAAGTTGTGGCTAACTGCGTATTGGCGAAAATGGTTGAAATGTTTCTTTTTGGTGAGAATTGAGGGGCCTTGAGAGACCACTTAGACTTGACTGATTTTCATGAAATTTTAACAAGGTGCTTTTTTCACCATTTCTCCTAAAATGAGGGGGTATGCGATGTGAATTTCAGAAAAAAAAATTTTCCTGTACATTTTTAGGCCACCCTAATACATGTGTCAAATCTATTTTGAGATACACATTGCCCTGAAAGTGGGCTATATATTGGTTGAGCAAAGAAATTGCATTTCTGTTGCCATGGAAACAAAACAATATATTTTGAAGTTCAAAATTCAAACAATTAAGCATCGAATATGGCATAACTCAAAGGCTGGTTCATGGATCTTTATGAGATTGGCAAGTATACGTAAAAATTAATAATTCAACAGTTTATACACAATTTCTATAACTGTCACATGAAAATATTCCATTATTGTGTGAATTAGACCCAAAAATAAGATGTATTATATTGACAGCTGACATTCCAAACTCTTCCAATGAAACACGTTTCATATTATATCAAAGTTGTTTTTAGAATCTGAATGCCTGAAAGTTGGCTATAAATTTGACATAAAAAAAAAGAAGAGTCCAGCAAATCCAGTATGTTGCCATAGCAACCAAATATATTTCAAAATAAACAATTGTTGTTAAACAGAAGCTTGCCATAACTCAAAGACTTCTGCAAATATCCACTTGAAATTTGGCATGAATATAATAAACCATTACATGTAGGGCCAACAAGTCAGTTAACTAAACATTTGGATAACTGTCATCAGCAAAAACATTATATTTTAGGGTGAATGAGACACATAAATAACGTAATGTAAAAATAATGTGGCAGAGGCCTGGATCCTCATATTAATGTTCAGTCCACATTGCAGAGCCTTTCCAATAAAGCTGGTAACTGCTTCCATTTTCTGGTAGCTGCTTCCATGTTCTGGTAACTGCTTCCATGTTATACAGGGGTTTCATATTTCTGGCACAATAAATAAAAATGATGTATTAATTGTGCTTGGGCTTTACCAATGCAGCTTGTTGTATGTGCCTTTTTCATTATGCTTGAACTTCTGACTTTGTAGGCTGTGTCTGAAGGACATGTAAGTGATTTTCAAATTGATCTCTAAAATCCAAAAGATAGAATTCTGTTAGTCCTGGCCAAGTTGCATTAATCTGACTTTTGCTTTTGAAAATATTTTCACATTTAAGTTTGGTGCAGATGTTGAGTTCACATCCATAATTGTCTAGCCAGATCTGTATGCACGGAGGAGGTGGGTCACACTACTCCCCTCCCATGTATGCCCAGAGGGTCACAAGCTAAAAGTGGTTGCAACAAGTTGAAACAAATATATGAGCTCTCAATAACCAAGGAAACACAATCTGATAAGGAAGCTTCTTATTTGCACCTTCTTATTACAACCCAAGATAACCAATTCCACACTAAATTATATGACAAAAGGGATGACTTCTATTTCAAGATTGTCAACTGTCCATATCCTGTTGCATCTAATATGAGCGCAGCTCATGGCTGCCGAAGGCAGCCATGAGCGAAGCTCACTTAGCACAAGGACAGCCCATTCTGTGTGGTGCTCCTGTCTGCAGTGACTGCCTGAACAGGAAGTGCCTGTAGTTGCCATAAAAGTGGAGCTATTAGTTTAGTCAGAGTTTAGTTTGGTAAATAATTAAAATACCTTAAATAACTTCCAAAATAGCTTTAAAATTTCAGTCGTGTCGTATAACAACCTCCAATGACATATTTCAGGGATTTAAATCAACATGTGTATCAACATTGGAAATAATTATTTCCATACCCCTGATTGTAAGAAGTGACTGAACATTAAAAGTCAACACAAAAGTTAATGACTTAAATGGCTCGCCAGTCACCAAATAAGAAATCATAACAACACTTAGGGTTACATAATCTTAATTAACTATCAACAAATTATGTAACAGTCTAATAGTAAACAGTCATCTCTGAATAGTTATGGTTTTATTGATCTCAGTTATGTAATATCAACAATTTAACATAAGCGATCCAAATTCATAGATCCAAATTTAATACAGATTTGAATTATCTATCTATCTATCTATCTATCTATCTATCTATCTATCTATTCTATCCTATTTGCCCAAAGATAAATTGGCCTTCTGCATGGAAAGTTGAAAATAATGCAGTAGTTCTATAACAATGCTGCGCGAATTTCATGGCAGTGCCATTTACATATTATTCCAGAAAAGCCAGCTTATAGTGTCTATGTTTCTCGCATCATCAGTTTTGCAAGGGCTTGTTATCATTACAGTGATTTCTCAGTGAGGCACATTTCATTATTTGATTCTCTCCTCAGGCAGGGATATAAATATAGGTTTTTATGCAAACAACTTTGCAGCGTTTACAAAAAAATACGAAACATTGTTTATACAATATGCAAAGTCCATTTAAGAGATTAAAGAAAAAATTCCTCCTCCAGTGATGGCATTTCGTGCTGGTTTTGTGACATTCAGGTCTCTATCCAGAAGCTCTAGTTCTTAGATTCCCATTTCAGGGTCTTGTGTGGGAGGAGATGGAAGGTTGGACGTCCTTAAAGGCCTTAACATCACACGTGAGTCATAAGTCTCACACCTTTTTACACCTGACTCTGGTTTTTTTGGTTTAGTTCCTCTGCCCTTTGCCAGGTCAGGATCTGGGATCTCAACACTTCGTAGTGCACCAGACAATTTGTTATCTTTTCTCTTGTAATTTAATATGTAATATAACTTAAACCTCAGGGACCACTGTACTTCTTATTGAAAATCCAAATGACAAGGTCATGCATATCTAGGGGTCTTGAGTGTGGGGGAGGTGGAAAAATGCATTGGGAGCAAAAGAGTGGTACTTGGGATTCATGCATTTTTTTTTTTGGGGGGGGGGGAGGTGGAGGGGCACGCACATACATTTAGCACTGTGTGTGTTAATATATTACATTTTTTTCTTGGGTGCACTTGACAGATTGTGTGGTACATGCCCCCTCTTTGCTATGCCGCTGTTGAGTTACATGTTAATGGGATCTGAATGGTTCAAGGAAGAAGTATATCCACCAAACCAGCTCCGAACCAAGATGCAGTGCTGACTACTCTCGGCAATCATCTTTCCATACCAAACTAACTATTGCTCACCAAGTGATATCATCTGTCATGATGATCTGTGACTTGAGCTGGATAATGACTTCAAAGAAAGCCATTGGAAATGGCTAAAAGTTTTGGTGAGCAAATATTTCACTCCCAATAGACTATAATTACTTCAAATAGAAAATGGATAAGTTGAACTATGGCGTTTGCAATACAATGCATCTGGATTGACAATAAAAGTGTAGTGCTGTATCGATTAGGATTATTATGAAAGAAAGGGATAGGAACAAATCGCCCTCCACCCATAAGGAGAGGTCGCGCTTGACCATAAGCAATGAACAGACTGACAACATGTATGAAAACAAGGGAAATTTGCAAAGAGAAGGTTGGCTCAACACTGTTGTTGAGAAGTGGCTTGATTCTTGAAGCGCCAGCTTCATTGGAAAAGTTCTGCAAAGTGGCCTGAAAAATAATATGAGGACCCTGGCCTCTGATCGTTTATACATTATGTCATTTATGTGTCTCATTCACCCAAAAGAGAATGTTTTTTGCCAATGACAGTCATTCAAATGTTTAATTATCCGATTGTTAGTCAGAATAATACCATTATCTAGACCCTACTTGCCAAATTTCAAACGGATATATCCTTAGCTTCAAATAATGCCAGGCTTCTGTTTAACACTTGTTTATTTTGAAATATATTTGGTTGCCATGGCAACAGACTGGCTTTGCTTGACTCTTGGATGTCACATTTATAGCCAACTTTCAAGCATTCTGGTTCTGAAAACAAAATTCATATAATATGAAGTACGGTTGATTGGAAGAGTTTACAATGTCTTATAAGACTTATTAGGTCATTATAAAACATTTTATTTTTTTGGTCTAATTCGCCATGCAATGGAATGTTTTCATATGACAGTTATAGAAATTGTGTGTAAACTGTTGAATTATTCATTTTTACATATTCTTGCCAAATCTCATGAAGATCCATGAACCAGCTTTTGAGTTATGCCATTTTTAATGCTTAATTGTTTGCGGTTTTGCATATTCAAATTTATTGTTTGGTTGCCATGGCAACAGAACCGCAATTTCTTTGCTAGACTAATATATGTCAAATATATAACCCACTTTCAGGGCAATGTGTATCTCAAAATAGATTTGATATATATATGATACAATGGCTGAACAACAGGGTTTGAAATACAAAATGTTATTTCAAAAAGGGTATCTTTGGGTAATATTTACCCCAAAATAGAATGTTTTTTGAATGAAAGTCACCTGAATGTTGTATCCATGGAAGGACTATTCATTATTACACACTTTTGCCAAATTTCATGAGAATACATACACTGGTATTCGTGTTATGTCACATTTTGTACTTGGAACTTTTGAATTCTGAATTATAATGTTATGTTGCCTTGGCAACAGAAATGCAACAGCTTGGCTTGACCATAATATATCAGATTTTCAGCCTTTTCTCAGGCCATCCTTATGCACAATAAAAATTTAATATAAAATCAAAATTTGTTTGATGGCAGTGCTGGAAATATAGTAAATTGGGGAAAAAAGGGTATTTATGGGTTTAATTCACCTAAAAATGGAACTTTTTAAAAAGAAAGTTATCAGATTGTTATATTACCTGATGGACAATTAATAATTACATACATTTGCCAAATTTCATGGGGATAGAAGCCCTAGTCTTTGAGTTATTTCACATTTTATGCTTTTGAGTTTGACATCTTGAATTTTGAATCATAATGTTATGTTGCCGTGGCAACAGAAATCCAAAGGCTTGGCTTGGCTATTATATGGCAAATGTGTAGCCCACTTCCACAGCATTCTAATGCACAACAAAAGTTGAATATATAATGATATATGGTTGAGCTGCAGAGTTTGAAATATAGCACATAGTGGAAAAATGGGTATTTGAAGGTTATTTTCACCCAAAAAAGGAAGGTTTTTAAAATTTATTGTCAAAACAACCAAGTAGTCATAAAAAACTCCCAAATCTGAAAATATTTCCAAAATTTGGTATATGTAGCATTAAAAGTTCTCCTGTTATTTGATATTTTGTAACATATTGATGAAATACTAAAATAACCACTTTTATTATGTTTTGGTTGCCATAGCAACCTTATGCGAATGGTCTCAGAGCGACACCTAGCATATTCTGAAAGCTCAACTTGTTACCTATCCAACGACACCAAATTTCTTTATATAAAAATCGGGGGCAAACTTTTTGCCAATTTGGGATGTGGACCCCAGACTAGAAGGCAGAATATTATAGCTTTTCGGAAGGTAAAAACTGAGCGACCTGGAGCATGTATTTTCTTCATAGCATTCCACTAAGTACTATAATGTCAAAAACAGTTAAACATAATAAAAAAAAATCACAACACCAAGTCCAAGTAGTTATAATCATATAATCATCCATCATCCCCCCCCCCCCCATGCTCATTCTATCCCCCCAGGATCTAGTTCCGGTTGCTTTCTGTGTATATATGACTGTGAAATTAATAAATTCAGACAAATTATAACTTCATTTGGTGAAGACCGATCGACCAGATGATTGTTGGAGGGGGCTATGGATTTTTGGTGGAACAAAGTTTAGGTGTGTTTCCGACTTGACGCTGTAAAAAAAGTTTGTTCAGCACAGAAAATCCTGAAATTCTGAATTTATTTATATTTTGTACCATTATTTAGTTTACTAACATTTCTCGTTTAATTTCACTATACATACTGATTTATAGTTCTCTGTTGTGTGTTTGAAGCTATATAATGCGTTTTGCGTAACTATTTTCCAGGGGACAGGGGTGCGCTTTTATAGACAAGCCCCTCGGAGTTTTATGCCTGCATAATGTGTGCATATGTTTGGAATTACAAATATTGTACTTTTTAGGGTGAAAAAAAATTATATAGGCCTAAAATAAAAGACGCAATTTCCAAAGAATCACACCTGCGTGAAATATTCATCCCTAATTTTCAACCACTAAATTTAATTTAGGCATATTTCAAGACTTGTCAAGAATGTTTATTTTTTGTCACCAAATCTGGACAGGCAATTGCGAATATTTTATGAACTGCTGCTGGTATTAGGCCTAGGTGTATTTAAATCAAAGTCACGTCATGAATACTGGGAGCGAGTCTTGGTCTGTTCATGACGCCACCTTGAACCAATGTTGCCATGACGTCATGGATAAGAGTTAGTTGCTGCCATGACCGGTGAGGTCGCATGAAAAACAACATAACGTCACGTAGGCCCTGACTCGTCCCTGTCCACATATCAGTGGACAAGCAAGTAGTAAATGACGTCACAAAGCAATTGTGAATGAGCGGATGTTGATTACATTGTTCTCTCGACCAATTAAATCACAGAAAGCGGTACTAGCTACCTAAGGTCATGAAATGCCGTGGATCCCAGATTGCGTAGGCCAGAGTCAGTCGTCAAGTCTATGGTATATCCGTCACCCACGTTTAAAGCACTGCGTTTTGTTCAACTAGAAACAACTGATGTTACTAATTTGAACGAGTCATATAGAGAAATTGAAAGTCAGCTAAAGAACCTCGTCATGGTAAAAATTGCAATTTTCGAGTTGATCACAAGCATTTATTGTCACTTGTTGAGAAGGCGAGCCCCCTCTAAGCTAATTTTTAGTTACAGAAGTTCTCTTTGAAGTTGACTTCATTTTGTTAAAATTTATGTTTCTTGGTTTCATTCGTAGGTTTGCAAAAAATCAACAGTCAGTTCAAAGATGAGACTGAAGGGACTATTGCTAAAAAAATTATAAACCAAGATACAATATTATACTGATCATTATAGCATGTGAGACTGTGAGTTATGGTGTGTAAAAGTAAAATTTTAAAGGTGTCATATCTCAAAAAATTCTTTACAGTTGGTCCAAATATACAATCGCAAATTCTGCAAGTGAACTAAGGAGTAGTTTGGAATCATGTGGTAATATTTTAACTGACTGGTTCACCATAAATGGAATGAAAGCGGGTCCTGAAAAATATCAGGCAATTATATTTGGAAACAAACTTGATAAAAAGATTGATTGTCTATAAATGCAAAGCTAAATGAGATACTGGAAGTATTTGACTTCTGATTATATTCTACTAAAGCCTAGTATCTTTCTACATAAAGTCATTGTGACTGGAATTTTTTTAAAAATGATTTTGATGAATAAACTTAGCATACTTCTTTTTGCAAGATATCATAGCCTGTTAACTTCTCTGCCCACTACAGTACTGAATGACCCTGGCCTTATAAATAATTGCCTTCTTATAATGTCACTCAAATACTTCCAAAATCCACCAGAAAATTGTTGGAGGCTATTCAGGAAGACCGACAACAAAGAATATAAGTGGATGATGTTAAATTGTAACAAACTTCCGGGTGACTTTGAACATCACATTATGATGGTGAGCGCAGAGACCATCAAATTTCCCCGTAAACTATATTCACAGATATATCATATTTCATAAGACACTGCATATAATTCAATGTCTGAGGCATATTTCACTATATTAGGCAATCATTTAGCTGCTAAGGCACGGAAGTAGATCAAGAATAAAAAAAGTCACAAAACATTAACAAAAACAGTGACAACATTTTAAGGAAAGGCAATTAAACCCTGCAAAATTCATAGATACAGATAAACATTTGTTTTCTGCAAATTGATGATTTTCTTTCATTGAAACTCACTCTGTTCAAAGTCACCCCGGATCTCGGGGTGAGTTTGAACGCCCATTTATCCACTGACGCAGGCATATACATGATGTCCGTCTCAAAATGCCGATGCACAGGTTAACAGTTAACTACATGCCAGTGGCCAACATTTTATCCCATGAAATACTACATAGATCTTGTATATTTTTAAAGATAAGGGAATTGTGGTGAAAACTGTTCAAAGTCACCCCGTTCTACGGTACTGTAAAACTTTTGGGTATTAACATTGATGAAGTAATGTCATTCAACGAACACCTCCGTGTAATATGTAAAAAAGCTGGAAGGCAGATAAATGCAATGATGCTCCTATCCAATGTACTAGACACCGAAGTGAAAGAGTCTATCTATAAGGCATTTATTCAAAGTAATTTCAGTTACTTTCCTGTGGTTTGGATCATAAGTAACATCAAAAATATTGCTAAATTGGAGAAGATCCAGTATAGAGCTTTAAAATTCGTTTACAATGATTTTAATGAGAGTTATGAAAACTTACTAAAGAAAAGTAAGACATTGTCTTAATGAAAGTCTTCAAGAATGAATTGATTCTCGCAAAGTTAACATGTCTGTAAGGAATCATGGCGAGTTTTTAATTTTGTTGATTTTATTTTTGTTTTATCATTTTCGCCATGTATTAGCTATCAGCTAATGTTCCTCTTTTATTGTAAACCATGACGCTAAATAAATTTTATTGTTATTGTTATTGTTATTGTTACATTAAAACTGCTCATGGAAGTAGATAGTCACATATAGGCCTATGTTTGAGATTGCAATTTCATTACCGTCAAAGCTGACTCTGCCTTGCTGTTGGCCTTTGGATTCCGTGGAAAGGAGAAAATGTGATCAAGTAGCCAATTGCTAATAAATTTCTTGAATTTCAAACCAGTATAGTCTCCGCAGTTATCACAAACAAGGAGTTGAGGTACACCATGAGCGCGAAAGTTCTTCTGAAAACCTGACGGAGTCTCAGCAGACAAATGACGTGGATCAGTCAAGTCAATGTATAATGGTCCAGGGGGGGATCCAGAAAATTCCGGTGGGGGGGTCTATCGGGCTATCGCGTCGCGGAATACATAGTTCGCGACATAACATGACCGCGCGATGATAAAATTAACAAGTAAAAGTAATAAAATGTTGGTCTGGTGTGGGGGGATGCATCCCCCCCATCCCCCCCCTGCGTCCGTCCCTGTACCATTACACTATAAAAACAACAGGGATTCCACAAAATTAAAAGCAATCAGAGCATAGAATTTCCCATGGCTGGGGACGGCACCGACATCATTGGTTCTTTGGTCTAGGAGGGCTTTAATTCATTACACTCTGGGCAAGTTGAGAGTAGTAGCAATGTCTTTGTACACATTGAGGATATTCTCTATTCGCAGCTGCATGGGGTCTGTGTCTCTGGGAGCAAGGTTGAACAATTAGCATGTTTTGTCGGAGAGTCTCAGGAATGAAAACTCGAGTAACTTGAAACATAGGCTGCACGGCAGCATACCCTCGGCCAATCAGGGGGTCTTGGAACAATTTTTGTTATACTCCACCAAGACAGTTTTCCGTTGTCTTTTGCCGTGGTATAACCAACAGATTTCTTAGTTACACCACTGATGGGGATTAAGTTAGCTTGTTGTACTACTTTTTCTGCAAACAACGGCCTAAAGATGACAACAAAACAACAAAATTCAGTTACAAATCCTTCAGGAGTCATATATGGACTATAAGTCGCTTATACAACTCGTTTTCAGTGCATAACTAACATTTCAGGGGTTACTTACCTCAGGCTAAATTAAGGCCTCGGTAAATAACCACCTGAAATGTTATACACCGAAAACGAGTTGTACAACCTATACGTAACCAGAACTAAGTCCCTCACAGCGGGTTTCTTTACCCAAAATTGTACTGTGCTATTTCTTACGATCCTTAAGGATCGACTAATCAGGTGCGAGGGCGGGGCAAAGAGTCTGAAAACACCGTTCAATGAGATCTGGGGGCTCACTGCATAGTGTGCGGGCATGAGACCACTTTTGCAGTTTGAAGAATGGCACGTTGGAAGATTGTACGTTTTATTTAACACCAGAGTGATTACAGTGCAACAAAATCGCATCAAGTAGCCATAACACTGGTGTCTTGTGTTTACTGGTGGATGTTCAAGAGCTCTATCAAGCAACTTGTCAGCTCGTTTGATAGATAGGGGGAACCAGCCCACTTGGGCGCATTGGGACGCAGGGCACTGTGGGATGGTGGGGTTTTCTTGGATCCTTGCAAGGTATATGATATATATGGTAGTGCTATCATATCTTGTAATTTCACATCCTGATGGGTTCAAGTCGAACCATTCTGTGGACAAACCATGAAAAATGAGGCTTTCACAGTGCTTTTATGAATTTTATATATGGTAACGAACAGTTATGAATTGCTATCATGATAAACACAGTCATTGGTGCCTGAGAAATTAGCATTTTGGCGTAAAAGTCATATTGGGGCTCGTTGGGACAGTGAATTCGGAGCACATTGGGATGCACTTAATATGGCAGAATTTAAGTGTCCAAGTCAACTGAATGACCTGGGACAACACACAACAGGTATTCAGGCCACAGTGAATAGAGTTATAGTGGATTACCATGCTCTGTGAACAAATTTGTCGCAAAGCACTGTGTGTTACTTACATAGATGTCCACACCCAGGACAGTTTATGTTAAATGTTAAAAACTGTTTAAAGTTTTTAACTATTGGCACTACAAGGCGTTAATGCACTGTATATTGTCTTACGCACTACTTACATATAATATCTTTGCACATGGAGTGTTAAAATGATTTTTTAATTGATGTCCCAATGTGCCCCGGCTGATGTCCCAATGTGCCACGCCGGGGCACATTGGGAAAGTCACTTTTACGACTTACATTTTGCTCTCTGGCTGCAAAAAGGTAGGTGCAGTCTAGTTTATTATGCCTTGGATTTAAGCTCAATAGTATTGGTGATATTCATGCAAACTTCGGAGTTCTTCAGTGCTTTCAGCATTGAGCAAAATTAGTCATCCCATTATCTATGCAGATGATACTGCACTCTTGGCTGCTTTAAGCACCTTTGACTCGGCTGGCCAAGACAGAGATACCAACATTATAAGGGAACTGAACAATGTGTCACTTTGGCTTCAGTTAAATAGGTTGTCTTTAAATGTGTCAAAAACAGGGGCTATTCCATTTCATAACGTACGTAAGCATGTTACCCAACCACATATAAGTATAACTGAAACCTCTATTGACTTTGTGCACACTTTCGATTATCTTGGTATGACCTTAGATAAAAATGTCAATTGGAAAGCACACACAATCAAAATTAAGTCGAAAATTTCAAAAGTGCTAGGAATATGCGTAATGTCGAAGATGAAAAACTCCCTTCCTCAAAATGTATTGTTTACAATTTATAATAGCCCTTTATTGCCACATTTAAACTATGGAATACTGTGTTGGAAATCCAAAATGAATGAACTTGTAAAACAGCAAAAGAAAGCAGTCAGAGTCATTATAAAGGAAAGATACAATGCACATACCGATCCCCTGTTTAATTAATTGAATCTACTAAAAGTCTCTGACATAGAAACCCTCCAAGAATAAAAATTTTGTTACAAATTAGAACACCATATAGTCTCCCAGCATATTTTAATTCCAATCTTTTCAAACGAAACTCTGATGTACGTCTTCGCACTACCAGAGCATCGAATGACTATTATTTACCAAAGGTAAGAACGGAATTTGCGAGAAGTGGCATTCAGTATGTCACCCCACTTGCTTTTAATAATTTTCCCCCTCAGATTAAAGAAAAGATATACACCCACAGTCTCTCTGGTTTTTCTAAGTATATCAAATATCATTATTTAAATGGATATAATGATATTTGTACTGGAAGAAACTGTTTTGTCTGTCAGAGATAGGTTATTCATTTTCTTATCAGAACAATCATTGTCATACTTTCCACAGTGTACACACATTAATTTCTTTAACTCTTCTATGTCCCTCTTGTCTGTTATACTCTGTTGTGTTACTATCGGTTCCTTCGGGATTCTTCTTTTTCGCCCTACGGCCTACTGACCCCACGCTTGATCTATTTTCATCTGTACGCACTCTCTTTTACCAGAATAAACTACATGTTTATTTACTTTATAAATCTGTTGCAAATACTTATACATATATAGGAAAAAGACCCCAGGGATTCCAGTTTTTCAGATGAGCTTTATTCTGGGGTGCCCTCTCGATAGCGGCTCTTTTGTCTTAGAGAGGTCTCCCCATAATGAAGAGACAAAACATGCTACTGCTATGTTCTTTTTACCTTCAGCGAACGAAGTTTGAAGAAGGTATTGTAATCACTTGGGTAAAAATGTTGTCCGTCCGCCGGGCGGGCGGGCGGGCGGTCGGGCGGCGGGCGGATAGATCGTTTCCGGGCCAGCACTCGGTCTCTATTGAGTGTACATGGATGAAATTTGGTACACATATAGCCTGTATGGTCTAGTTGTGCCTTTTGATGGTCTAATTGATAGATATTCAATACCTTTTGAAATAATTGAGAAAATATAAAAATTATTTTTGTTCGTTTCCGGGCCAAATCTCAGTCACTATTGCATGTGCACTTATGAAATTTGGTACAGATGTGGCCTATAGGGCAAGTTGACCTAACTTCAGCCTACTTTGGTTTTTGATTGCTTGTCATTGGCTGGCTATTCATGGGAATAACCTGTAGCTGTGGGCCTAACCCCAGCCTTCACTCCTCTTTACGACTATATTGTAAAAAAAAACAACCACATGCTTTATAAGGCAGTGCAAATGTGTTCAAAAGACAATAGTGGGAAATGTACCTAACTTCAGCCGTGTCGTACCTAACTTCAGCCTAGGGTGTACCTAACTTCAGCCCCTCACCTAACTCCAACCAATTGATCCTATTCTGTCATAAAAAAACAGCAGAATGATTAAATTTGGCCTTAATTACTTACCTGTATATAAAACATGACAGTCTGAAAAAAATCAATGCTCCAAAAATGTATTTCAAAAAAGCTTGGAAAGAAGTCATCCTTTAAATTTATTTTAAACTCCAGTTCAGGCAACTGGTCTATTCCAGTATGCCAGATGTAAAAATGCTTTAAAAATTAAATCTTTAGATAGATAGATATTCAGGGATGAATAAGCAAACTTCTCATGTGAGATGTATTGGCTGGAGTTTGGGAAACCAGGGGGCTGAAGTTAGGTCATATTGGGGCTGAAGTTAGGACCATGGGGGCTGAAGTTAGGCAAGATTGACATGTCTTATTAATCACCTAATTCATTGAATGATCAAGTAGAAAATATTGAAAAAAAAACTTAATTTATGGAAGATTACTAATTTTTCCTTGTGATGAAACTTTTTTTGGGCTGCTCCTGCTTTGGTGAATTGGTACAGTCAGCTGACAGATTTAATGTTTTATCAAACTTTTTTTCGTTTCGCGTTGTATTCGCGTCGCAAAACAAGCAAAATGCGGTCTACCAAAAAAACATGTAAAATTCCTGATTCATAGTTATGATGGTCATAACGTTTTGATAATTTATTATAAACACATTGACAATAACTTAAAACCCAAATACTGGCACCTTGGCCTCATCAAAATTCAATTACAAGGAGTTTTCTGTAGGGGGGCTGAAGTTAGGTGAGAGGCTGAAGTTAGGTCAACTTGCCCTATGGTCTAGTTGTGCCTTTTGATGGTCTCATTGATTGATATTCAATACTTTTTTCAAAAATTTGGAAAATAGAAAAATATGTATTTTTTTTAGTTTTTTGGGCTGAGACTCGGTCACTATTGCATGTAAATGGATAAGGTTTGGTACACACATGCCTATAAGGTCTAGTTGTGCCCTTTGAAAGGTCTGGTGGAAAATATTAAATGCTATTTGAAATATTGAAAAAAAAAAGAGAAAAAAAATATTTTTTGTTTCTGGCCCAAGACTTGGTCACTATTGCATGTACGTGGATAGACTTTGGTACACATATGACTTATGTGGTTTAGTTGTGCCTTTTCATGGTCTGACTGATACATATTCTATACTTTTTGTAATATTGAGAAAAAATACTAAAAATACTTATTTTCTTATAGGAGCCAAAACGTGCCCACTATTGCATATACAGCAATGCCAATTCCTACACGTATCACCTATAAAATGTAGCAGTGCTCTTTGACTTGTATTTAACACTTTTTGAATGCTCGGAAAAAAATTGGTGCATGCATAAAACCGTACCATAATATAAGTAAATTAGTATAATAAGGCCTTTCCCTGCTTTTACAAACCCTGGCAAGCACACAGGTAGATTGCAGGGCAGTAGGCAAATAACAGATAATAGAATGCCATTTCTCGACCACTGTTGCATACCTATAATATACGGAATTTGGTAAACACACCAATTTTATGATGTAATTGTACTCTTCTAAATGTGTTATTCTCTGAAGGTTTGCTGCTGCGCAGCCTATGTTTATTTCTGTAAAAATGTATTATATGTATTATTGTACACCGCGTTCCCAATTATTATGCAACTATGCTTTTTTACATTATCTCAAAGAGAAATAATACTATTTGAATATTCTTTTCACATAATGATAAGTGTACCATGGAGCTAATATCCTGTCAATTTTGTCCAATTCCATTGACTCAGTTGGGAGTTATGCCATATAATGATGTTTTGGGGTGTTCCCAATTATTACGCAAAGTCGTCACTCAAAATGACCTAAACTAATCTGAAGATGCCATCAACATATACCCCATAACACAAAAGAAAAAGTATAACCATCATTTCAAACATACATGCATTGATAGCCAAGAAATTCATGTTATTCGCCTGCATTGGAATTGCATTGAAATTACAGTTTTATTGCGATAAAAAGCCTCTGTTAGCCTTGAACAAAATTAAAAATCATTATCGAAGTCATTTTCCACTTTCCTTAGGTTTAGAACTCTCCTGTAAACAAATGGCAATTAAGTTGCACCACTGCATTTGAGAAATATCGTGAAATGAATTGAAAGCATCCAATTGCCTATGCTATTCCAATGGGAAACAGAAGTGGGAGTTTTTGATTTGGTGTCATATTTTGCAGAGATACCAGATTTGGTGTTTCATCGCACAGTATGACCGTGGTGTGCTATAGATATATTCTAAACTGGAATTTTATTGATATTAAATTTTTTAAAATCATGGGAGGCTGCTGTATTTAGAAAAAAGCAAATTTCAATGGTTTTTCAATGCAGTTGTATTATATTGATTTCTTGGTCATGAGGGCATCCACGTTTGAAAAGACGGTTCCATTTTTTATTTAGTGTTATGAGGTATATCCTAATGTCAATTCACAATCAACTTTGCTGATTTTGGGTGGCAAAGGATGCTTTTCCAAGAATTTGCGTAATAATTGGGAACACCACAAAACATCATTATATGGCATAACTCCCAACTGAGTCAATGGAATTGGACAAAATTGGAGGGATATTAGCTCCATGGTACACTTATCATTATGTGAAAAGAATATTGAAATAGTGTTATTTCTTTTTGAGATAATGCATAATAATTGGGAATGCGGTGTATATATCTTGTCTCTTTGTTATGAATAAATTTCTTGTCTGTCTGTCTGGACGTTAAAAGCGTCCCAATGTGCCCCGGTTCCCCCTACGTAAATAATGAATGATGAAGAATGAATGACGATTGATGAGTACTTACATTTAGCTGTTAATGCAAGAGCATCAATGATGTGAGAACAAGCCCTGCATTGGAAGTAACTGCACATTTGTCATTGCATAGGCCTCCGGCGCACGCGATTTTCGGGGGGGGGGGGGAACGACATTTGCCCGAATTTCAAGATCTAAATTTAATACTATTTCTAATGGAATTGCCTGTAAATCATTAATTTTCAATAATTTTTATTTAAAGTTACCTCGAATGACAGGTAAGCTTTCGGAGAAAAAAGTGTTTAATTTTTACACTATCTTGTATAATGGGTCAAAGAAACACTTCAATAAATTAACCAAAATTATTGTTTATCACAAGTTTATATCATATCATACTGCACATGAAGCCAGTATCAAACCACCAATATTCAGCAAAGGGTTTTATCATTCAGGGCAGCTTACAGATATGGTGGAAATGCAATAGTTGACCTTGTACATCTCACTTATTTTGATAATATTGCGGCATGCAAATCATTTTTTCCTTTATAGCATTTGCATATTTGAAGAAATGCATAACTAGTGGGAGCCTATTCCAAAATCACATGACAAATTCTAATTAACATACATCAACAGTAGTGATAACAAACTGTTATACATTGTTTGTTACTATTTGTGCTTTTAGTAGTTGGACACGAGATAGAAGTTGATAAGAATCTATAATTTGTAGAACCAACAACGCCCAACAATAACTGTGAATTTTGATCAAATGTTTTTCATAATCAACTGTGAAATTGGATGGAATCTGTGACAAATATATAAAAACACACATGTCATGTCTTGGGCATTTCTTTCATTTTTCATATGCTAGTATATAGGTGGCTGAAGCCATTTGCATGCCCTGATACCTTTTGTCTCTCATTGATTAGTATGGCCACCCATGGCTGCATGTCCTACAAACTTATGTTCTGCTGGGGGGGGGGTTCCACCTGCATGGATCTTCTTATACTTCGCAGTGCTCTAATGACCTTTGCATACTTGTCGGATTTACTAAGTGAACTGTAAAATTTACTTTGTCACAACTTTAAAAAAGTTCCAAAATGTCATGACGCTAGGTCTGGTCCTTTCTTTTTTTTAGATTTTTATTATTTTTTGGTATTTTCATTTTTCAACAGCATACCTCTTAAAGTAAACATGTTGCGTCATGAACACCTACTTCTTGCTTAAGTTTTTTAAAGTTTATTTTTCCGTAAAATATTTCGAAATGTTTGTTATGTGAGTTCAATCAAACAATCCCAATCCCAACCAGGAAGGACTGAGTAATGCTTCTGCTTGTACCGGTATCATTCGGGAAAATGTCGATCTTCCTGATTTCCATTCCAACTGTAACGATACACTCAGTAGATCCAATTGTACACCTGATGACATTATAAAAGTTGTTAGAAATCTAAGAAGTAATTCATCCCCAGGTCCTGATAGTATCACAGTGTATTTTTTAAAGAAAATTACTGCATATTGTTGATCCCCTTGCTAGAATGTATAATCAATCCTTAATTGATGGTATTTTTCCCAGTGATTGTTCCATTGTACAAGAAGGATGATGCACGATGTACATCACAATATAGACCTGTTAGTTTAACTTCCGTTGTATGTAAAATCTTGGAACGTATTATTAGATCTCAATTGTTAGACTACTTGCTAAGAAATGATATCATACCAAAATCTCAAGATGAATTTCTGCCAAAAAAATCGGCAGTTACCAATCTTTTGGAATGCTTGACTGATTGGTCAAGTAATTTTGATAAGAAATTGTCTACTAATGTTATATATTTGGACTATTCTAAATGTTTTGACAAAGTATGTCATAATAAACTCATGTATAAATTAGAGAGATATGGCCCATATGGGATATCAGATTGTGCTTTGCAATGGTTAAAGAACTTTTTAACTTGAAGACTTCAACAGGTAAAAATTAATGATGCAAGCTCACACGTAACTGATGTTAAATCAGGAGTCCCTCAAGGGACTGTGTTAGGTCCTGTTTTATTTTTGTGTTACTCATCAGATTTGCCTAATGTTGTCAAACATGGTACTGTTAGTATGTATGCTGATGATACAAAACTGTACAAGTCTTTTCAAAATGTAAATTTTGCATGTTACTTCAAGAAGATTTAGATAATGTTGCTAAATGGGCCGACATTTGGCAGATGGATTTAAATCCAGACAAGACGAAAATGTTGACTATTGGTATTAACAAAATGAACTTAAATTTTTTAATGGAATAATGAAATTATTGAAACTGTCAACAACATTAATGATGTTGGAGTTACTATCCAATCAAATTTGAAAATTACACTCCATTGTATTAATATTACTAGGAAAGCGTATTTTGTTATTCATAAATTTATTTTCAATTTTTAAGAATCACCATTACAAGTTTTATCTCAAAATGGTTACTTGTTATGTTAGACTACTTTTAGAATATTCCAGTCAAGCTTGGTCACTTATACTACAATGTAATAAAGACAAAGTAGAACGGGTGCAAAGGTATTTCACCAGACGTATTGAACTAAGAAAATGTTTCGTATGAAGAAAGATTACATTTTTAAAAATTAGATTCATTAGACATTCGAAGAAAAAATTCTGATTTAATATTGTTTTACAAAGTAATTAATTGTCATACAAATCTTAATATAAATGATAGGGAAGAAGTTTATAAATTTGTACATAGAAGTAGAGGTCATAATAAACAGCTGTATGTGTTTTTCAGCCGTACTGATAGAAGGAAACATTTTTGGAGCAATCGAATTGTAAATAATTGGAATAATTTAGATGAAAGTACTATTAATTCAGTTTCAATCAAGAATTTTATAAGTAATTTGAAAATGTTAAATTCTGCTAGTTAGTAAAAACGCTGTTGGACACTGAGAACTACATTTTGGCAGAGGCGAGCAAAGACAGAATTTGGGGAATTGGTTTAACGCTGGCTGATAAAAATATTGCAAAAAAAGATGATTGGGGTTAAAACTTGTTGGGTGCAACCCTCATGAACATTAGAGACCAATTAATGTTAAGTCGTTTATATGATCATGTTACTGCGCATGAAATAATTGACACTCCAGCTTGTAAGTCTACATGGGTTTATTGTTCTTTCTTTTTAATGCACTTTGATAAGCAGTATTATCCATTTAAATGTTTTTTTTGCGTTGATGTTCATGTTAAGAATTTGTTTTTATTTTATTTTATTAGTTATAATATTGTGCTCAGAGATGCAACTTTACAGGAGGTTTTCAAAAATTACAATGTTAATCCGTATGTATGATTAATTGTAGTATTTGTGGTGGGAGAGTGTTAAGACACTCTAGAATTTATGTTTGCTATGTTTGCTCTGCAAATTGTCATGTTAGATGTTTACCGTTAGATGCTGAAATTACTGCTGACGAGAGCTCTCAAAATCAGTGGATCTGTATGACCTGTAACGGTTCTCTTTTTCCCTTCAATCATATTGCTGATAATGATTTATATTTGAAAAACATTAATAGTTTTTTTGGTCAACACCATTCAACAACACAATTTGATGATGTTGTATTCAACCCCTTTGAACTAGATGTTGAGGTGGATATGCTGTTACTAAATGAAATTGATCCCGACTTACAGTTTTATAACAGGTTGGCTATACTTCAAATAACAATTTTTGTCAGTATTTTACAGAGAACTCTTTTAATGATAAGATTGTGTGTTTGCCTGGTGATGCTGTTTCAATCTTGCACTTCAACATAAGAAGTTTACAAAGACATTTTTCTGAATTCACCAGTTATCTAAGCAACTTGAATGTGAATTTCTCTATAATTGGCCTTTCAGAAACATGGCTTACAGAATATAACTTTGAACTTTATAACATAGAGAATTATAATTGTGAACATGCATATAGACCTGATAGGATTGGAGGTGGTGTATCAATAATGGTTTCTAACAGAATTTCTTACACTGTAAGACGTGATATTGCCATATTTAATGAGTTTATTGAAAGTATTTTCATAGAACTGCCAAGAAATGCAATCGGTTATTCTAAACAAGTTATTGTTGGCATGATTTACAGACCTCCGAATACTGATATTGATACATTCAATGAAATATTTACTGATATATGTTCAAAACTTAAAAATGAAAGGAAAATTGGCTTTTTCTTAGGCGATTTTAATATAAATTTGCTGAATCATGAAACTCATTCAGCAACGAGTGCATTTCTTGACATTCTTTATGCAAACAGTTTTTTCCCTTTGATAACAAAGCCAACGCGTGTACAAAATAATTCCGCTACATTGATAGACAATATTTTTTGTAACAGTTTGAATGAGACAAAAACTTGTAATGGCATTCTTTGTACGGATATTTCTGATCACTACCCTGTATTCACAATTCTTCTTAAAAATTGTATCAATAACAAACCTGTTGAGATAAAGAAAAGGCTTTATTCACAACTAAATTTAGACAAGTTTAAAAATGCCATCCAGAATTACTCATGGAATAATGTTTTAACTGCAACAGATTGTAAAGAAGCATTTACTCAATTCCAAAGGGAATTTAAATCTGTTTATGATGATTGTTTCCCAGTTAAGACATTCAAATATGGTTATAAAACAAGGAAAACTTGGCTTTCTGAAGGCATAAAAAGCTCAATTAAAACTAAAAATAAACTCTATATATTATCAGAAACTAATCCCAGTGAAGGAAATATTCAAACTTATAAAAATTATAAAACAAAACTTCAAAAGTTGTTACGACATGCTGAAAAAAGCACTTTCAGGATCTTTTTGAAATAAACAAAGGCAATATTAAGAAAACATGGGAAATTATTAAAAATGTCATTAATCGGAAACAATCATCAAATAAGTCTTCAGAATTTCTTATTAATGGTGTAAACACTACAAATGGGAAAGAAATTGCTGATGCATTTAATAAATTCTACACTAATATTGGTAAGGGACCGTTCAGAATTTATGACTGGGGGGGGGTGGGAGTTTTGCTGGAACTTCCCGTCAAAAATTGATACCCCCCCCTTGACTTTCATGCGGATTTTTAGTACCCCACCCCTAGGTTTCACGCGTATTTTTAGTACCCCCCCCTCGACATACAAAGCAATACACTCATATATATACTGTTATACATGGCAACGCGTACAGATTCGCGTCATTTCACTTTTGCCCGTAAAAAAGGCCAAATAAAATGAATTAATGCGTGTTTTTAAACATTTTTTCTTTGTTAAAATTTCTTACCCCCCTTGGAAGTGTTGTCAAAAATTAATACCCCCCCCTTGAAACACGTGTGAAAAGTTAGTACCCCCTCGGCCAAAACTCCCACCCCCCCCCAGTCATAAATTCGGAACGGTCCCTAAGAATCTCAGTGAGAAGATTCCACACGCTGACACTGACCCTATTTTTTACATGAGAAATATAAATGTGGCCAGTTCTATTTATCTTGTACCGACGAGTATTGACGAATTACGTAGCATTGTCTTAAATATCAGTACCACGAGTGTAGGCTGGGATGATGTTCATGTCAAAGTAGTCAAATGCTCATTTGACAATATCAGTAATATAATACTTCATTTGGTTAATTTATCTCTTTTACAAGGGGTATTTCCTGATGAAATGAAAATTGCAAGGGTTGTTCCGTTATATAAGAGTGGTGATAGTAAACTTGTCACAAATTATCGCCCAGTTTCTGTCCTCTCTATATTTTCAAAGATTTTTGAACGAATAATTTATAATAGAATAATGAAGTTTGTAAATGATAATAATCTTCTTTACAAGTTTCAGTTTGGATTCCGAAAAAAAAAAATATTCGCGCAGCGAAACTTAGCACAAGAAAGGTTTCAAAGATCTGTGCAGTGATGGTCTCAACATCAATGGTTGACAGCAGGAAATTAGGTCAAGTGGGACCAGCTTCTTATCAATGATTTAGTTTTGAATTTAACAAAACAAGATATATTCATATTCAAAAGTGTCTTAAAATTCAATATTCTCCATTAATATTCCCTGCATCTATAATTTTTATGAAATAGTTAATTATAAGTCTTGACAAGCCAAATTAAATTATTAACATGTGATTCATTTAATTTCAAAACAGACAAGAAAACATAATAAAATTAAAGTTACATAATCTTTGTCAACTGATGATTATGTAACACTGAGCAGTTAATCTACATGCAGATCATTGTTTTTGTTGTCACTATTATGTAATATCAACAATCTAGCATCGACTTAAATTTGGCAGCTTTCTGTGTTGTCTTCCTTTTCACTATTTATCTGATTATATTGATTATTATTCATCTATCTATCATGTCTATCTATCTGTCTATTTTTGATCTATTTTATCTTTCTAATAGTTTCTAGTAGAAATTTCTCCCTTTTTTCTGTATTTCCATCTTTCAATTTCTTTTAAACAGTAACATAACTGCCTTTCATACATTGAATATTAAATAAATGTAATGAAAGTTATGGTAAAACCATAAATCCTAAAAAAACTTTTTAAGTGCTGTGCGAATTTCATGGCTGTGCCATTTACATATTACAACAATGGCTTTGATAACACTTATTGATAAGATTGTAACAGGTATGAATAGGAATGAAATGACATTAGGAACATTTTTGGATTTTAGTAAAGCTTTTGACACCATCGATCATGACATATTATTACGTAAACTAAATAAATACGGGATCAGAGGGGTGGCTAATAGATTAATTTGCAGTTACTTGGGTAACAGAAAACAATTTGTATCTTTTGATGGAAATTACTCAGAACTGATGTCCATAAATTGTGGTGTCCCCCAGGGATCTATTTTGGGCCCTCTGTTATTTATATTATACATTAATGACATTTATTTAGTTTCAAATAGCGTTATGCCAATCTTGTTTGCTGATGATAGCAGCTTATTTGTTCAAGGCAAGAATGTTACAGTTATGACAGATATTTTGAATGATGTATTAAGCCATGTGTATAATTGGGTTAATGCTAACAAACTTTCCCTAAATGTAAGTAAAACAAATTGCATGTTATTTAAATCCAAAAGGAAAAATGTTTCCAGTGACTTTGAAATTAAGATTGCTAACAAAGAAATTTGTCATGTTGAGTCTACTAAATTCCTTGGTGTTATTATTGACTCGAAACTTGCTTGGGTCGACCACATAAATTTTATAAGAAAGAAAATAGCTAAAGCCATAGGCATAATATTAAAGGCCAGACATCACCTTAATTCACATTCATTGCTCAGTCTTTACAATTCTCTTGTCTATCCATACCTTAATTATGCCATAGAGGTATCATGATTTCCATGAAAATGGCTACCAGAGACAAAAATGAAAAATGTTCTTTTAAGCTCGGAAATGTGATTGGGTGTTTTTGTTAATATGTTAACTTTCCAATTTCAATGTGGAAATTATTCAATGTTGGCTCAAATTTTTGTGAGCTGCGTTTCGGTGAGGCACTTTGAGACATCACTTTAAATTTCAACAGAATAGCCGATCAGGTACACTTCATCGAACTGCTTGCTGGGTACTTAATTTAAGATGGAGCCCCTTATATGGCCCATCATTTTGAAGCGCTCTGTTTCTTCTTCCAATTAAACTAATTCTCTATTAATAATATAAATTTTCCCCCAATGCGTGCCTCTTTTGTCTGCACTGTGACCATGCAGTTTTTTGCATGGTGATTCCGTAACAGAAAAAGTCTAAAAAGTTCTCAAATCACAATTTCTTTAACTACCTATAACATGAAATTGAATATTCTCCTTAAAATGGCTATGTTAAGTAATTATTTGCAAAATAAAAGATTGTAGCATCATTTTTCTTGTCATGGTAGTGGGTCCTTTTTGTTACGGAATCACATGTTACGGAATCACACCACCTTTTCCTTTGACTTTCAAGAGCCATTTTCCACCTTTTTTCCAACTGGATGCTGAAAAATTATGTAGTAACTCAGAAAATAAAATTTCATGAGTAATATTAACTGTTATTTAGTAAAACTGGTCAATTGATTTTACAGAATGAGTCCCTTGGCGCCATCAAACAAAGATCACGTCAGAACAAGAAATGTCACCTAAGAAGTGATCTGACTGCTGATGAGGAATGAACTCTTACTCCAAAGTGAAAAGGCAAAAAAAAACAGAAAGGATTGTCAATGGTCACAGCAGAAAAGCTAGAACACAATAGTGATATTCGCTAGCCACAAGTCAGCGGAGAACGACGACAAGTAGTTTTGAGTGTAGGAACTCAAATTTAAGCAGTTTTGCACATATTAGATTGCTGTCCATTAAAGGAATAAAATGGCCCTAAAGTTGCAATAACACAAATGACACTTTTGCTTATGGACCCTTTTGCAAGCAACCAGCCTCACAGATGACATATATCTGCCTTATTGGCAAATCTCAGGCTTAACCCTCAAGTTGCCTTCACATCCTAAATATTCAAGAATTGTTTCCTGTCTTTTAAAAATTGAGTAAGCAGTTTCGTTTGGGGTACACATTGGCTTCAAACCAAGAACTTCAGCCATTTTACTGACAAAAGCAATCTTTATCCATGAGGCATGCCTTTTCTGCTTTACTTTTGACCTTCCCAAGGGTTTATTGTTGCTGAAGGCTCCAGATCTATTACAAACAGTGTCACTGAATTTTTTGAAGGTTCCATTGTTTTCACAATAATTTTCTGCAGCTTTCCTCTTGACTCTCCGCTTGCTTGTGGCTATCTAATATCTATATTGTGTTCTAGCTTTTTGCCTACGGCCATTGAGATGGCTTTCTGTTTTTTTCTTGCCTTTTCACTTTGGAGTAAGAGTTCATTCCTCATCAGCAGTCAGATCACTTCTTAGGCCAGATTTCTTGTTCTGACGTGAACTTTGTTTGGTGGCTCCAAGTGACTCATTCTGTAAATTAAATTGACCATATTGACTAAATAGCAGTATAGTTGCTCATGGAATTTTATTTTCTGAGTTACTACATCATTTTTCAGCATCCAGTTAGAAAAAAGGTGGAAAATGGCTCTAGAAAGTCAAAAGAAATGGTGGTGTGATTCCGTAACATGTGATTCCGTAACAAAAAGGGCTCACTACCATGACAAGAAAAATGATGTTACAATCCTTTATTTTGCAAATAATTACTAAATACAACCATATTATGGAAAATATAAAGTTATAAGCTGACAGTGGTTAAAGAAATTGTGATTTGAGAACTTTTTAAGAGTTTTTTGTTACGGAATCACGATGCCAAATACCGCATGGCGACATTGCAGTAAAAAAAGGCTGCAATTGAGGGGAAAAAATTATATTTTTATTATAAAAACTATTTCAGTTGAAAGATTAAACAAATAGCAAAAAATTATGTACCATACAATGGGTTTCATCTTAAATTAAATGCCTACCTCAGCAATTTTGTAGGGTGCGGGTGATCTGCTAACTGGCTGAAATCTGCTATTATGTCATAAGCTGTCACACTGGAAATTTTATTGTGAAGGCCACAGAAATCTATAAAATGCACTTATACTGCCTAAACAATTGGGGGCCAACAGGAAATAATGGAAATTGAGACTTAATGCCTTAAGAAATACACACAAACATAGTTGCGCTGTTGGAAGCACACTAATTTTTTTTAGAAATTTGTCGCTGGCAAAATTTTTCATACAATCCATGAAACATTGATTTAATTACACATATTGTCTCTATAACAGTCCCACTACTGATTTAATTTCTGAAACAGTCTTAGAAGTGATTCATTTATGTGTATCATCCCAATACATATTTCTTGACGGTTTACAAAAAGCCACAGGTGATTCCGTAACGCTCACATGTGATTCCGTAACTTACCGATATGGAGCCTCAAGAGGGATAAGAGCTTATGGTTACCAAAAGTGCATATATTTTCCAAATGTTAACTTAGGGTACTACCATGCAATGTTTTAAGCAGTATTCCTGGGGTCTTGTGGGAGCTGAAATCTGGTGATGAAATTGTACTCTCAAAATTGACTTCCAAATCAATGTGATTCCGTAACGGAGTTTTAAACCCACTGCTTTCAGAGAGAGTTGAATAATGTTGCAAGAAATTTATTTCAAAGTGATCAGTAAAGTATTGGCCTTCACTGACATACTTTATACATGATTTTCCCCCAGAACTATTGTCAGCACAAAGGCTTTTTGGAAAAAAATCATAATGACTTCTGTGATTCCGTAACATGGAATTCATGGTATGGGGTTCAGTGCCATCAACAAACTTGGCTTCAATTCATAAACTCCAAAAAAGAACTTTAAGGATTATATCATTTTCACCTCTTAGAACGCCATCAATTCCCCTCTTCCTGAAATATGGAGTTTTAGATATATTCAAAATCTATGTTCTTAAGGTTGCCTTGTTTATGTTTAAATTGCAGAAAGGAGAAAGCCCTGACATTTTTAATGACATGTTTCTTTCTAATTCCCAGTATCATGCTCATAATACTAGGTTACGCGATAAGTTACACTTGCCCATTTTTAGAAGTAGTTTTTGTCAAAGACGTTTGAGATATAAGGGAGTCATTGTGTGGAATTTTCTTTCTGACGTTATAATGAGTAATTTTACATTATCCACTATAAAAAAACACCTGAAAAAGTACCTCCTTGTTAATGATTTTGATTTTTGTAATAACTAGCAGTGATATTGTAACTTTGTAATTTTATTTTTTTATTTTTAAAATTTTCTTAATTTATATAATTATATTTATTTTTTAATATATATATTAAGATTATTATTATTTTGTTTTCAGTATATGTTATATTATTTTTTATACAGGTGTTAGTTTAGTTTGTTAGAAGTTCTAGCCAATGTAACGTAAATTATATTTGTAATATTAATCATACGTCAAAATATACATTTTTTTGTATCTTGACTAAGGAAAATTTGATTGTTGATAATTGTACATGATTTATATATTTTTGCTAAGTAATTATTTTCCAATAAAGAACTTGAACTTGAACTTGAACTTGAACTTGAAGTGGGAGTTACGTTGTAATTTTTTCTTAAACTCCCATTGTTTGTGCAGGATATCCGGTATCCTGCAGGATTAATTAGGGTGTCAGAACCGGATATCTGGGATGCTCAAAAATAAGTGAAAAGCTAAAAAAACTTTTATAATAATGAACAAAAGAATGTTACAAGAACAGAGTCAAAAGCATGATGTAACCATATTCAAAATTTAAATTCAGTTACAGAACATGACGAAAAAAATTCAATCAGCGGTATTGTCCCCGCCGGACATGATCTATTTCCTGGGTTCAGAAAAAAATATTTATCATCAACTTCGAATGCTGAAAATCTTCCTTTTTCGCACGTTTACTATCCAGTTCCAACTATCCGGTTAATATCCGGCAGTTGGTGTTGCCGGATTATCCGGTATCCGACTATTTTCACTATCCGTGCATCACTAGAGAAGAAATAGTGTAGATGGATAGATAGATGGATAGATCTAGGTGTAAACAGATACGAACATAGATATGTGACCAGATAGGCCTATATTATGGCTGGCTGGCAGTCATATGCACTCTCTGAGTGTTCGTTCTTGTTTCTAAATGTGCACATGTGTTCACAAGATGTCAAAAAGGGAAATCAGGGGCTTGTCTGTGGTGACACATAAAAAAAGATCCCCAGCTGCTGCTCTACTCTTCATATGTCCTCACTTTCCAGGATTGTTTCCGTGGTAGTGTGGTGGTTTAGGAAAATTACCTTTACCGGGTGGATAAAAGCAAGGCGTCCAAGATGGCTGCCCAAAAACTAAAAGGGATATGTATCTCAGCAATTTCTCAACTTAAGAGAATGCCAGGTTTTTGGTGTTCAGTCAGGATCTGCTTGGCTCAGACAAAAGTTAAGCAATAAAGCTACAACTACCTAGGCACAATGTCAGTATGCAGGTCCAAAATCTGGACAACTTTGGTGCCAAATCAGAAAATTGTGTCCTTCCCAGGTGCACATCCAATTACACAGCTGTAATCAATCTTTCTAAAAATCCTTGAAGTGTCTGGTATTAAATACATATCAGGCCACACTGACCACTCAGGACTATGTTTGCTTGAGATTTTGTGTAAGCCCACAGTGTATCCTTTGATAATGATATAAAAAATCTGCCTTGGTTGCCTACATTACCTTGGGCAATTATACATGTAGCACGGTTAGGGTAATTGGGCATAAAATTTATTAATCTTCCTTGAAGTATGGAGCCTTGAATTTTTTATCAAGATCAATGCATGCAAACGGGCACATATAAACTAATACGTAAATGGCACATCCATTAAGTTCGTGCAGCACTTAAATGTTTATGTGTTACCATAACTTTTTATTTCATATTCAATGTATGAAAGGCAGTTATGTAACCATTTCAAAAACTAGTTAGACAGATATATGGGAAGACAGAGAGAAATGTAAAACAGAAAGATAAAATAGATAAAAATATAATATAACAACAAAACACTACTTTTGAGGGCGCTATGCTGTTTGAATGGCCCAAGGTGATGTCCAGCAGCCCAAGTGATTCAAAGCAGAACGAGCAGCGTATTTCCTTCATATCTCGGCTAATATTGTACTTAGCAATGCAATCAAGGTGTCTAACCCCATGTTTAGAGGGTCAGAGAACACAATAAAACCATCATTGATCATATTGGACCAGTTCTGGTGGATATAAGGTCATGTATAGCATTTATTTATCCAAAAATGCTTAAAATGAAAAAATATTTGTCTCAATATCAAGAATTGTTATACATAGTTTGTATTTACTGATTATAAGTATCAATTCATTTAAATATGTCACAACATACAGTTTATCTATATACAAACATTACCTGTGCCATTTTAATCTATTTTGTTCAGTTTAACAAATGAGGTCAACAGGTTGAATGGCCAAACAAAACTATTCCACTGACAAAAAATTGCCGTTTGATGGATGAGTGATGGTAAGGCTTGGAGTCTGCCACATACCGTTTTTTTGCAGAACTGCAGAATTCTGCAGTTTTTTTTCAGAATTCTGCAGTTTTTTGCAGAACTACAGAAAGAAATTATATACTCTTCCAAATGTTGCTTAGTTACCTTGCAAAACAAAATTCCATGACACAGTATCTATTGTCTAGTAGATAACACACCTAACCATCGCAGAAACTAGAGAAAGTCTCTAGAGTTCATCCAGAGTAAATGAGCTTCCAGAAGTTAAATTTATGTATTTATATGGTTTTCTGTGTTATACATCCTGCACAAAATAATTGTTATTTGCTTATTTCTGTATTAAGAGTAAGACTATTGAATACACAGGATTGCACATAATTACCATGACAAAATATCATATTACAAGTTACTGACTGAGGATGAGGTTAAAATAAGGAATTTTTCAGAATGCTTATCAAAATTATGATACTGTTTATCAGTTTGATCCCTCTGATTTCACACACTCAGCTTAGAAACGGTTGTTAAAATCAAACTGGCAAGGTTTCCAATACAGTTGTTTTTATAAAATTTTATCATGTGATGTTTTTCTACAGCTAAAATTTATTTAATACATAAAACAAAGCATTATACATACCCAAAAATTTGGCAAAAATGTCCAAAAACATGCCACGGTTGGATGAATTGATGTCATTATATCCACCAGAACTGGTCCTATATGATCCATGATGGTTTTATTGTGTTCTATGACCCTTAAAACATGGGGTAAGACACCTTGATAGCATTGCTAAGTATACTATTAGCCGAGATATGGAGAAAATAACATTTTTCGATAATGGCCGCACTAATGTAAAACATATGTGGGACATTTTTTCACCTTTTTAACAAGGCTTATCATTTTCTACACAATTTTTGCCATCTAGTAGCACTGGTTAAAAGTTTATTTCAGGGGGGTGCATCAGGACCCCCTGCTCCTACTAGACTAAATTTGATATATATTAAATATAGATAAATTGATATCTAGATATGTATTATATAAATAAGAATGAAAGATAATCAGCTAAACTTGACCTAATTCCCTGCTGTGGACTATTGATGTTGAGACCATCACTGCACAGATTTTTGAGTCCTCTCTTATGCTCAATTCGCTTTGTGAAACGGCCTTAGGCCATTTCGCTGCATGAATATAAAGAATCAAGTCGAATGACAGCAGGCCCTCCCTAATTCTCAATACCAAAATTTTACTAACCCCATGGATTTGTGTTAGATACACCTCTCCCCGTGGTCCTTGGCTATTCCACATTTAGAAGCATTAATTATCAGTGCAAGAATACAGGTTAAAAACCCCTCACGGTAGGATACACCCCCGACGCCCTGTCATAAACTCGGTACACTCAACTGAAACATTTTACCCTCATACTAGGGGAGAGGGGGGCTGGTTGGCATGACAGGACATTTAGGTGTCCTGAACAAAAGCTATTTGGGATATGGATTTGGTTCATATGTCAATTCGAAGTCCTATCCCCAACCTATATTATCAGTACCTCACTGATCCTGTATTGTTATTTGCCCAGGAGATATCGCAGCTCAAAAATTTTGTGCCAACCTACCCCACCATGGGGCAGGTTGGCACATAAGGGGGGCTGGTTGGCACAAGTGACACCAGGAAATCAAACAATGTGAAATGACACTTTTTGTATTTTTAACATGTTCTATGCATAAAATATATCAAATTATTACAGTATGCACATTCTTACCACAAGGCCTGTCCTGTATGCTCCACAATCCTAAATTATCGTCATTAGGCTAAGCTAACTAATCTCAGAACACCACTACAGCATGCTATACTCGGGAAAAGTTCAGTGCTATAAAATCCCAACAACTTACAATATCATTTAATTCAATTATTCAATGACTTATTAGTTTGACTTAAATTGCATTCACTTAACACAGTGTGCCAACCTGCCCCCGCCTGTCATTTTCTGATGATTTGTAATTTCAAGGAAAACCAAGATAGTTATCCGGGTGACAAATAGCACCCTTATAGTCAACATATTTACAAAGCTTATCAACAATTAATGAACTAGGTTAAGCCATCAGTTATTGATGAACAACTTTTTCCGTTTTATCGAAAAACGACTTTTGGGGTCTCTAAGCGTGAAAGTGCTCCACAGCAACATGAGTAAGCCGACACCCAAGATGGTTGATTCTCCTGAAGGGCCTTATCATGAACACAAAATGTGGCAACAACACATCTCTGTACTACACTTCAGCTTCCCACGAACAAGGGTGTGCCAACCTGCCCCTGTGCCAACCAGCCCCCCTCTCCCCTATCCCTTTTAACCTCTGCTACCCTCAAATAACCTCATCTTCCCTCAACAAAACTCGCCTTCCCTCCACCAAACCCAGCTTTAACCAAACTTGGCTTCCCTCAACCAAACTTGGCTCCCCTTAGCTAAACTCGCCTCCCCTCAGTTACCCCATCATAAAACAGTGGTTAACATTACATTCAGGAGTTTTATAAAACATCATGTGGTACTTACTATAATTGAACAAGTATATAAAAACTATAGACCAGTGTCGAACCTTTCCTTCCTTGGTAAATTGATTGAGAGCGCTGTAATCAAGCAATATATCAATCACCTTGAAGACAATAATCTAAATGATAAAAAACAATCAGCCTATAAGAAATATCACAGTACTGAGACTCTACTATCAAAAATCCACAATGACATCATGTCCAGTCTAGGCAAAGGTGAAGTAACAATGCTTGTATTGCTCGATTTATCTGCAGCCTTCGACACAATTGATCATGACATCCTTGTTAACAGACTGAAAGATGTACATGGTATTTATGGGAAAGTCCTTCAGTGGTTTCGATCATACATATCAAATCGCTCTCAAGCAGTGACTCTAAATAACAAAGTATCGGACAAACTCGGACTAAATCATGGGGTGCCACAAGGATCCAAATTAGGGCCAATCCTCTTCAATACTTACATTGCCCCAGTGAGCACAATGGCATTTAACAACAACATAAACGATGAAAAGTATGCTGATGACCAACAGTTGATACTATCTTTCAAGCCGGCTCCCATAAGTCAAGATAATGCGAAAGACAAAATGGAGAAATGCATCTCAGACATCAGGAAATTTCTGAATGAAAATATGCTCTGCAACAATGGAGAAAAAACAGAATTACTAATATCATCGGGTCCACTAAACAACTTGCTAAACTACACATCTCCTCCATCAAGGTGGATAATGTCGAAATATCAACAGCTGACAATGTCCGAAACCTTGGAGTGATATTTGATAAAAACATGACAATGGAAAATCAGGTTAACAAAATGTGCCGGAATGCTTACTTCAACCTGAAAAATATATCAAAAATTAGAAAAAGCATGGACAAAAACACTACAAAAACTGTGGTTAATGCCCTTGTTACACCACATCTTGATTACGGCAATGGGCTTCTTCTAGGAATATCAAAACGACTCGAGAACAAACTCCAGATAGCACAGAACTCAGCAGTGCGTCTAATAGAGCGACTGAAGCGCTATGACAGTGTATCAAACCACAGGAAGAACCTCCACTGGCTACCAATTCCTGCTCATGGTCTCTTCAAACTCCTAACTACCACGCGGAAAGCCCTTAACAACCAAGCCCCTGAATATATTAAACAACTAATCTGCCTCAGAAAATCGGAACGCATCAATTTAAGAAGCAACAATCAGCAAATACTATAACTACCCAAACCGAATAGAAACAAACTTGACAATCGCTATTTCTCTGCGGTCGTTCCGAAATTATGGAATGATTTACCTGTTAGTATTAGAAAGTCACAATTACTACTAGAAATATTCAAGAAAAATCTGAAAACGTATCTTTTCAAAAAATTGTATTCATAGATCAAAATACTCCGAAAAGCGCTGATGAGCAGTCTCACTGAAATTGGCGCAATACAAATTCATATTATTATTATTATTATTATTATAATATAAAGAAAAATAAGTAGACCATTAGATATATTCAGGGAGTGGGGGTGGGGGTTATAAGTTTTCCTCGATGGGAAATTAATCAAATTATGAACTTTACTTTGAGAAACCCATGGATTTTCTTTAGACTTTCACTATCTTTAACCCCCAAACAGTGAATACAAATACACAAGTTTGGAACAGCTACAACAAGTTAAACATTCTTTTGAGTACACAAGATCATACATTTTAAAAAAGTGTAAGGATTAAAGAAGAAATTTGTAGGTGAGTTCATACGCTTCAGTGATCTTCATACATCTTTTATAGTGCATCATGCAAAAGCACATGGCCAGGGTGGTGCTTAAACTCAAATAGATTTGATTGGCTGAGAGGCCAAATACACCCCCAAAGTGCCTCAACACACAAGGGTCTCCTTGAAAAGCTAGAATGCAATCCACAGGGGTAATGAACTCTTTTCATCAGAAAAACTCGGTTTTAGCCATGATTTCCCTGCGAAGACGTACACTTGGGCTAACCCTGCTCACAATATGTAGCATCCACTTTATTCTTCTGATTTCACAAAACTCCAGCGTCAACGAACTAAAAGTGCAAGATGTCATGATGCATTACGGCAGAGACGCAAACTTCACAGACTGTTCTTCAGCAGGCTTCAAAAATCCAAAATGGTGTCAGTCACAATGCTGGCAAGGCTACGAATGGAGAGTGCCCCCTGCTGTTTTTGCACCAAATTGCGATGAATTCAACCACAAGGAGGTGCTCTTTTACACATATTCTGCACCATACAATTTTGAGGAGAGGGTGGAAGCCCGTAAAGCTTATGGAAACCATTTTGGAAAGGATCAATTTGATGGAAATGTCAGCCTTCTATTTGTCATTGGGTATGCGTCTTCACAGACGAGCAAAGACGAAGCAGCTTTACGGCAAGAAATGACTTTTTACCAGGATATCTTACAGCTTGATTTTGTTGATGGATATCACCAGCTTGGATACAAGGGATTGGGGGTATTTCAGTGGATTCAAAGTTGCGGAAGAAGATTAAAACTACTCATAAAGACTGATGATGATGAGCTGGAGCAGTTCAGTCAAGCTCGTGTGTTTCTGGCTCACACGCCATTTTATAATTTGACTTCATCTAATAATATCTACTGTATGAAGCTGATGTATGATATCAATGTGCATGAAAAGAAAGAAAAACGTTCTTGGGAGGTATCTTTCTACGACTATCCCGGATTCTTCTTTCCAATGTATTGTAAAGGTGACTATGGAACAATTATTCCTGCAAAAGTGGCCTCCAAACTGCTGCAAGCCTCACGATTCACCAAAATATTCAGAATTGATGATGTATATATTTCAGGATTATTGAGGCACAGGGCATGCATTGGGATTAAAGATATTGACACTTTCAGCTTCAGATTGGATTATGTGAAATACAGGACATTTAAGATACTTTAAGTTTAATAAGTCACATTATTTTTTGTGATGAAAGACTATTGAAAACCTAGTGCACAACTGTTACATGACTGACTGTTTCTCAGTAACATGATACTGACAATGAGATAATATCTCTTTGGCCTATTGCTCATTCAGAAGAATATTTATTCTCAGATTTTATACTATGACACTGTTGCAATAAATGCATATGTACATAATATGTGTGTGTGTTTTAAAAAATGAATCTGGGCAAAGTTTTGTCAACAGTTATTGCCTCAAGGGGTAAGTTATGATTGCAGTATAATTTGACCATAATGTTTCTCTCGGATATATTTTAGCATATTTTATACTTTGTCATGGGCATGTTGAATTTAATTCCAAATTCGCACGTTTCTGATGTATGCCTCAACTGCCTGCCAAAGTTAAAACAAAATATAGGCTGCATGAGAGTAAACCTTCAGCAAACAACTTCTTAACAGTGAATGTGGTATTCTGTTGTGGGGAGCATATATGATAGAGAAACCAAGACTATTTACGATGGAATTGTCTCGTTCACAGTTTCGTAACCTAGACTATATTGGCCAAATTTTGCTGAAAAAGAGTTGTTAGGGACCGTTCAGAATTTATGACTGGGGGGTGGGAGTTTTGGCCGAGGGGGTACAAACTTTTCACATGTGTTTCAAGGGGGGTATTAATTTTTGACATCACTTCCAAGGGGGTAAGAAATTTTAACAAAGAAAAAATGTTAATAAACACGCATAAACTCATTTTATTTGGACTTTTTTCCGCACAAAAGTCTGCGAAAAGACGCGAATCTGTATGCGTGGCCGTGTATAACAGTATATATGTGTGTATTGCTTTGTATGTCGAGGGGAGGGGGTTACTAAAAATATGCGTGAAACCTAAGGGTGGTGTACTAAAAATCCGCATGAAACTCTAGGAGGGGGTATAAATTTTTGACGGGAAGTTCCAGCAAAATTCCCACCCCCCCAGTCATAAATTCTGAACGGTCCCTTACCTCCCCCCAGCCCCCCCCCCCTCAGAAAATTGTGTCCTTCCCAGGTGCACCGAGGACACATGTATATATGTTTTGATATAAGGATGTCAATAAAGGTTTATATATATATGTAATCACTCTAAAATCCCTGAAGTTTTTGCAAAGACATGTCATGCCACACTGGCCACTCCTATATGTTTGCTCTATATTTTGTGTGAGCCAACAATGTTTCATATGATAATAATATAAAAAATCTACCTTGGTTGCCATTATTACCACGGGCAATTATTGCATGATTATGGTAATCATCCCCACAGAGTGCATACACAGAGTGCATGGAGGGGGGTATAGTAGTGATCCAGGTCTGAAACAGGTCAAAAGGTTAGATCTGGCAAGATTTCTTCAGCCACACCATGTACACTTGTCATATTTAATTAGGCTATTAGCCAGTAGCCTATAATCCTTGAAATAACCCCGGTCCCAATATATTTAAGCTTAAATAACTCATACATTTGATATTATAAAAGAAATAATAAAAAATAGCAATAAGTGGTTGCTCTTAGTCAAATTTGGGTTTTGAATAGATTTTTTATAGGCGCCCATTAAGCAAAAAAAATATCCCAAAACGTTGTGACATCATCACTTTAAGGTCCATTGTTTACATTCTTTCATGTGGTTCACAACGATGAACCACATGGTTTGAATCACATTGTTTTTTGCCAGAACTACACTGCCTATTGTGGGATATTATGATAAAACTTAATGGGAGTGAGGTTCACAGCAATGAACCTCATGAATGTCAGGTCGCGGAAGAATACAACACGAGTCGGAAAGACGAGTGTTTTTTTCTGCAGCAGACCTGACATGAGTGAGGTTCATTGCTCTGAACCACACTCCCATTAAGTTTTATATCCCACAATGAAAATAAACCTCCAATAAAGAAATAGAGTGATCTCATACATATGGCACTATTTTGTTTGAATGGCGCCAAAAAATATCCCTGGCAACCAAATGGACCAATCAGAGCCTCAAAACATTGTTTACATAGCAACATAAGGACTTCTTTCATGTGGTTCACAACGATGAACCACATGGTTTGAATCACATTCTTTTTTTGCCAGTACTACACTGCCTATTGTGGGATATAAGAAAAAGATAGTGCTTCTCCCCGGTAGGGGAGAGTGGGGCATAACCACCCCCAGGGCATAATCACCCACCCAGTGGTTCCAGGTGATTGGTTCCACAGAGTGAAAATATTGTTAATGCAGGTGATTTTACTTGTTAAAGACAACTTTTTAAAAGAAGGGGGTGCAAGCGAAAGGCAGAACCAAGCTGACCAGCTCAGTTTGCTTAGTTTTTTAGCTTTTTTAAGCCGCTTCATCTTATTTTACATGTTACGGTATTTGTGATGGCATTCTAAATAAAGGAGATGTAAGGTATCGGTGATAGGCATTGTGTTGGGTCATATTCTGACAAATTTTTAAAATGAATTTAACTGTCATTAAATCATGTCATGAGTGATAATAGGGGTAGTGGCTGTTTTTATCCCAATATGGGGCATAACCACCTGCCCCTGGAAAAAATACAGTAGGGGGGTGACAGAAACATGAGGGGGGTTTTCAAAAATGTACTGTAAATGTTCTGAGAAACTGGGGAAGGGTTAGCATAGATGATGTCATTTGGGTTGTCTGGAAAAACCAAAAGATTGGTATTGGCGGAGCGTCCCGGAGATAAATATCTCAGAAGTCATTACCATAGCAAAAGTGAGGACACTGATATGGTTTAATATTTTCCAAGTTAGGAGCACCTGTATTTTCATCAGAAAGGGACATAGTATCCTTCCACCAGATATGTAAATCATCCAGTTATTTTTGTTGCTCCTACCTTGGGGGAGGGTTTATGCCCCATGGGGTGGGTGGTTATGCCCCGAGCATGGGGCATAACCACCCACCTTGCACCAAAAACTATTTCATATCCCATGTGCTATAAGGGAGAGTCATCTGATGCTACAGGTAGGGAATATGAAAGTACTCTAAGAGTGTGTCATATTGCCAATTGTAGTTCTTAATTGTGTTGGTCATAATCATCCTGCGAGACATTTTGTCTTAGGGGGGTGGTTATGCCCCACTTTCCCCTACTCAGCTGGAATTTGATACTGATGTGCTGCACGCCCCCTGAAATTCCATAAACATGTATATATATTGGCATATTTGACACATTCAAGAGTGCAACTGAGCCCAATTTCAAGCGCTGGGATGTGCATTCCAGCGTACCATTCTTGAGGATGCTATCACTCCCACTCCTTAGTGTGTAATCTAACGGACACCTGACACTGAGCACTATCCCTTGCACTCTTGAGGGTGACGTCTAAGACCTCCAGTGGTTACGCAATGAATGGCGCTCGTGACAATGCACTCTTGATACTGCGAGTGAGCGCATCTTATATAATGCTACTGGGGCTGCTAACGGTTAGTACATCTTTTAATGGCCAGACCACACGCCTTTCATTACAACACCAGGAGTGATGGGAGTGCCATCCAGCGCACTTCATTCAACACATGTTTTACAGCGCACCTTCTCCTCATAAAACTATGCACATTGTATGGTACTGTTTAGTGGATGAATCTATCTATCTATCTATCTATCTATCTATCTATCTATCTATCTATCTATTTATCTATCCATCTATCTATCTATCTATCTATCTATCTATTTATCTATCTATCTATCTATCTATCTATCTATCTATCTATCTATCTATCTATCTATCTATCTATCTATCTATCTATTTATCTATTTATCTATTTTGTAAGTGAAAGACTCTCTAGGGTGTCTCATTTTTCAAACTTTTTTCCAGATCATGCTCTTCTTTAAACCAATTGATTTCCTATGTGAACAGACTACGCAGTTCAAATTTCAGCCTAATCCATTGATGTTTAGACCCCCCCCCTACCCACTTCTATTTTGGGGCTATTTTCACCATTCGCGAGTAGAGTAAAAAATGTCATTTTTGTATGGAAAAACATGCACTACAGACCTATTGTACCTATTAAGGTTGCTTAAAAGGTACAATGAGGTGTCTGCTGGGTACTGCTTTCATTTCCATCAACTTTTTCTCCATATAATTTAATCTATAGGCATTTTAAGGGCAAAAAATCACTGAATTCAGCCTTAATCCTTGTAAAATTGCACCAAATATCTGATCTTATGCTTACTATGCATGGTAAATTAATGATCTTTTACACTTTAAGGAGTGGAGGAATTCTGTAAATTTTGAAGAACTGAGAATTGCACTTAAGGGAGTTTATTCATTCTATGATCTCTAAAAATGTTAATTAACCCAAAAGCATTACATGCGTACCAATACGTCTGTTGTTGCCAGTCCAATAAAACGAAACAAGATGGACAAAAATATTCTTGTATGATCAGGTACTTGTGAGTAACTAGATAATGGAAAATTTGACACCTGATAATACAGGCTGTCAGAAATTCATATCTTGAATCCAGACATGGTCATTTGGCTCTGTCAGGAATGACTCCATCAAATGCAGTCTGATTTGTGAATTCAAGTAAATACCTTAATATACACCCTGGAAGTTAAATATCCTATTATCTCAATCCAGTTATTGTGGTCTCCAATATGCCCATGGTTTATGATAATATTTAGGATAAACTGCAGCAATATTCAGAATTATTGAAGACATGTATAATTCATTTGTTGGATATTTTTAAAAATTCTTTGCTGAGGTGTTGTCTAGAGCCAATTAATTATTCAGGTTTCACAATTTCAATTAAAAAAAGACACAGATGACAGGAAAATGTCACTGGTTTGGCTTGAACAGCATTGTTGAGTTTACTAGCTGCAGTAATCCAGTAATCTCTCTCAGTCAAGTCAATCTTACATGTGTACTTCAAATGCATTTCAATTCAAGTCTGATGCCAAGTTCTTGAGTGGCACTGACCCAAATTCAGATAATATTTTGAATTATAAGATCAATTTCATGAAGTTTTAGTTTAGAAATAGCTGAATAGAGTTAATAATGACATAAATGTATTCAAACCTGTTACAAAAACTGTATAGGCATTTATGGCAATCTTTAGTATTGCCTGGAGCAATTACACATGATTGATCCATTGCTCCATATAATATATTGCATCTCAGACACCACACAGCACCTGCGGAAGCAAAATTATAAAGGTTTTGGATTACTGGATGAATATGAAGCTCTGTAACTCAATTGGGATCTGTGACATAAATCACATTATGTATATTGACTTTCTGGAAGGCAGATTTATATGACAGCACATTTCCAAGCCATGAAGTGTTCACTATCTTTAATTAACAGGAGAGCATTGGTCATTGTGTCTCGGCTATGATTCATTTAAACCCCTGCAAAAAGGCCCTAAACAGTGTTCTAACAGTCTCAATGATTATTTGATGGTCAGTCTGTGTCTTGTCAGTAATGTGGTTTTTTGCTGTACCACCTGGCAAATAATATAGCCATGATAGGTGAAAAAAATCATAGCTGGGTCAGAATATTTCAATGACAGTAGTACCAGGTTAATAAGGGCCTCTCAAAGTGCAATCACTGTACCCAGAACTGCAGTATCATCCTGATATTTAATCTCTAAAGACCTAGTTTGACCACATTTATGCATAAATTATAAATTACACAATAAAATTGAACCATATAACATATCTCTATTGATGTGACTGTTGTGCTAGTTTATAGAATAAAATAATAAAAATAATTATTTCATCAGTGAATTCCTCATTGAAGTCCAATTGGGGTTGGCAACTCTTGATTTTACTGTAGTTCTTAATTATTCAATCTTATCAAAAGTCCTATACTTCTAAAAAATATCACTATCCTCAATCTACCCTTCTCAGTAAGGACAAGATTAGATATTTGGGCAATTTACAAGATTTTGCAAGAATTTTAGCTGAATTTAGCGATTTTTGCCCTTGAAATGCCAATAGAATACATGATATGGAGAAGAAAATGATGGAAATGAAAGCAGTACCCAGCAGACACCTCATTCTGCCTTTTAAGCAACCTTAATAGGTACAATAGGTCTGTAGTGCATGTTTTTCCATACGAAAATGACATTTTTACTGTACTCGCGAATGGTGAAAATAGCCCCAAAATTGAAGTGGGTGGGGGGGGGTCTAAACATCAATGGATTAGGCTGAAATTTGAACTGCGTGGTCTGTTCACATAGGAGATCAATTGGTTTAAAGAAGAGCATGATCTGGAAAAAATGTCGAAAAGTGAGACACCCTAAGGCTCTCTGCTGGCATATGCAACTTGAAGAGTGACGACACCACACAAATTAAAATTTCATCTAAAAAATTTTGACTACATGTTGGCCAAATTAAGGGTCTTAAACCCAAAAAACTTTTAAAAGTGACAGTAAAAATGATAGAGAAAAAGTAATAATTCTAGAATCATGGCGTTTTCAATGATACATGTAGACTTAACATTTTGAACTCTTTAATAATTTCATTCTCTCTTTATAAAGGTGATTGTCATATATCCTTATAAAATAACATTTTGTTTATGCAATTGAATTTATAATTGTTCTGCTTTTTTTACAATCTCATAGGCATATTTCAAAAATTGAGAGTAGGTGCCTAGGATGGTGCCCCCAGTCTGTCTACAAGTGGACTGCATTGTCACAGATCAGAACATATGCTGTCTTGTGTTGCCACCTAGTGATTAGTATGGTATTCCGCGAGCTCAAGCGAGCGTCCACATCATTTGAATCAGAGGAACACACACAATTTGTCTGGAAGACACCGGGGCTGTTTCTGAGTGTGCTGATGGCCTTGTCTACTTCCTTAGAGAATGTGATTGCCGAGTCTGACTCTGGTATACATCATTATTACATCAATGTTTAATAGAAATTTTGTCAATGTGCAATGAAATTAGAACTATTTCTTTGGAGCTCAATGCTGAATCATAAAAAACTAACTTTTCTGCTAGGTGGCAGCAGCATGCAGTTCTCGTTTTCACCAGATTGGCCCTCAGTAGTGCTGAATACTATTTTGAAGAAATTCATAACTGGTGTGAGCCTATTCCAAAATCACATGACAAATACTAAGTAACATACATCGACAGAAGTGATCACAAAATGTTATACATTGTTAGTTACTATTTGTGCTTTTAGCAGTTAGACATAAGATAGAAATAGATAAGAATCTACAACTGATAGAACCAACAACACCCAACAATAACTGTGAATTTTAAGAAAATGTTTTTCGTAATCAACTGTTAAATTGGATGGAATCTGTGATAAATAGCTATATCAAAACACACATTTCTTTTGATTTGTCATATGCTAGATTGTAGGTGCACTGAAGCCATTTGCTAGCCCTGATACATCATGTCTCTCAATGATCAGTATGGTCGCCCATGAGAACGACCCTGTTTACAAAAGGGGGTGAGGTTGTATCATGCCATAAGGTCTACATAGAATTATTTTGAGAAACTAAAATAAATAATTCTGATCTAGTCAAGCTGGTCAAGGAGGCAATTTTATTAAAAGACCAAACTGTTCAAACAATAGTCCTACACAATGTTACTTTTCTGGAAGTAATTCTTATGTGTGTGTGAGGATTTTGAATGCGATTGTAACCATACAAGAACTTACTTTTTCTTTCAGGTCTGATAGTTTGATACATTGTAAACTTAGTGTTTTGCACTTCTTGCTATCCTATTTTTGTGGAGAAAACTTCGTTGGGAATGGTGATTTCAATGTCCTTTTACATAACTGAATGTTTCGCGAAAACAGCACTCAAGTGTCAGACAACAAAAATATTGAGGTGGGTAGTCGCACAACTAAGCACCCAGTGCCCCTAGACCTCCCCTCCCAATTGAAAAATTGTGACCTTGGTTAAAATAAATTTAAAACAACATTTCAGTATCTAGAAAGTGTGGTCAATCAATACATTTCATAATTTCCATGGGTGACATTGCCTGATGTTCAGTCTGACAGGGTTTTTATTAGACTGTAAATCGATTTAATCAAACTTGGGGGGGGGGGGTGGCTTGAAGTTTTCCTCTACGTGAAATTAATCAAATTATTGACTTTACAGAAACATCAGAATTACATTGCCCTCCGAAAGTTTGAATACACCTGGATAAGTGAGGTTTCTTTTAAAAATACTTGATTTTGAATGGAATTTTTGTTTAATATTTACATCAAACAATATGAGAAGTCACATTGAAGTCAGAAGTTGTCTTTATTTTGTCATTTTAGGTCATTTTGGTTGAAATTTAGGGCCTCTCTCGATATCCAAATTTTGGTATTTTATAGAAAATTGTCACAGCCGACTTATCTTCTAGGTTTATGAAATTTAATCACATTTAATGGTTTCCAGAGTTGTAACATGATTGTAACAGTTATTTTAGACCCCAAAAAGACAGTTTAAAAATTGGACATTGACCACTTATAAATACAAAATTTAGATAATTTCGGGTCACGTTGAAGTAGGCTATAATCATATAATATATCTTATCTAGAGAAAATTATTTTATTTGAGCTGTTTCAGCATTGTTTTGACCCAAAAATAACCAAAATCAGTATTTTTGTCCGATTTTCAAGGGTCATTTTCTGGTCTGAAACTACTTGTAAAATCATCACAAACCAGTAGAAATGTGTAAAAAATGATAAAATGTCATATATAGAAGATAACCATGCTTTTATAGCTTTTTATAAAAAATGAAAAGATGGGATATCGAAAAATGTATATATATTTATACTAAAATAATCTAAATCTTGAAATATGGATACCTTATGGCCTGAATGTGAATTTCCATATTGTCTGATGTAAGTATAAAACAAAACTTGTTTTGAAGATGAAGTACTTTTGACAGAAATCTCACCTTATCTGGTGTATTCAAACTTTTGGAGGGTAGCGTAAGTATTAATGGATGAAGACTGTGTATTTACAAGGCTATTCAAATCAGCTGTTTTTTTTTGTTTTTTTGTGTGATACCAAAAATATCCATTTGTATATTTCCATCCAAGGCTTTCAGTTTCCTTGAGGGAGGGGCACCCTGGCAACCAGTGGCAAGGCTATTCTTCTCACTACTTGTAGCTCATTCAACTTCACAAATCCCAAATTTGCCACAATGCTGCCAAATCATGTCTGATTCTTTGAGAAACCCGTGGATTTTCTTTAAACTTACTGAGGCAAATTCCATTTATGGTAAAACATAGGACCTTTGCATCATATCATAGATCATATCTTATCGTATCTTAAACCAAACAGTTCGTACACAACATGGAAAGTAGCGACAAGTTGAATGTTCTCTTGAGTAGTCTTCAAATTCCGTCACCTTAAAAACAATTACATTTTTAATTGTGAGGAGTTTAGAGATTTTAGAAACTAATGGTAGCTGAGGTCATACCCTTCATGCATATGTTTATTTAAATTTCAGTGTGCAAAAGAACATGGCAAGGGTGGGGCTTAAACTCAAGCAGATTTGATTGGCTGAGAGGTTAATGGCCAAATACACCCCCAGGTGCCTCAACAGGCCAGAGTGTCCTTGATAAGCCAGTATGCATTCCACAGGGGTAATGAACTCATTTCATGGGAAAAACTTGGTTTTAACCATGATTTCCCTGCGAAGACGTACATTTGTGCTTGCCCTGCTTGCAATATGCATCATCCACTTTATTCTTCAGATTTCACAAAACTCCTCCCCCGTTCATGAACTGAAAGTGCAAGACGTCATGATGCATTACGGCAGAGACGCAAACTTCACGGATTGTTCCTCGGCAGGCTTCAAAAATCCAAAATGGTGTCAGTCACAATGCTGGCAAGGCTACGAATGGAGAGTGCCCCCTGCTGTTGCCGCACCAAATTGTGATGAATTCAACCACAAGGAGGTGCTCTTTTACACATATTCTGCACCGTACAATTTTGAGGAGAGGATGGAAGCCCGTAAAGCTTATGGAAACCATTTTGGAAAGGATCAGTTTGATCGAAATGTCAGCCTCCTCTTTGTCATTGGCTATGCACCTTCACAGACGAGCAAAGACGAAGCAGCTTTACGACAAGAAATGGCATTTTACCAGGATATCTTACAGCTTGATTTTGTTGATGGATATCACCAGCTTGGATACAAGGGATTGGGGGTATTTCGGTGGATTCAAAGTTGTGGAAGAAGATTAAAACTACTCATAAAGACTGATGATGATGAGCTGGAGCAGTTCGGTCAAGCTCGAGTGTTTCTGGCTCGTACGCCATTTTATAATTTGACTTCATCTAATAATATCTACTGCATGAAGCTGTTGCCTGATATCATTGTGCATGGAAAGAAAGAAAAACGCTCTTGGGAAGTATCTTTCTACGACTATCCTGGATTCTTCTTTCCAATGTATTGTAAAGGTGACAACGGAACCATTATTCCAGCAAAAGTGGCCTACAAACTGCTGCAAGCCTCACGTTTCACCAAAATATTCAGAATTGATGATGTATATATTTCAGGCTTATTGAGACTCAGGGCATGCATTGGTATTAAAAATATTGACACTTTCAGCTTCAGATTGGATTACATGAAATACAGGATATTTAAGATACTTTAAGTTTAATAAATAACATTATTTTTAATGACGAAAGACTATTGAAAAACTGGTGCACAACTGACTGTTTCTCAATAACTACTATTTGATTGGAAGATTGTGCTTTATCAGAGTTTATATAATGACACTGTTGCAATAAATGCACATAATTATTATATATGTATTAAAAGAGAATTTGGGCAAAGTTGTGCCAACAGTCATTGCCTCGGGGTAAGTTGTGACTAAGGTATACAAATGATAACAGTATGCTGCGGCTTCATGAATAAGAGGTCGAAGCAAGGCATGCTGGGAGCAGGTCACCTTGTGTCAGTGGCCTGCGCTTGTTTTCAGCTGAGATCAGATTAAAAATAAGTGCCATGAACTCAATAAATACAGATACAAATACAAATACAAATAATTTGAACATAATGTTGCTTTCAGATATGGATATTCCAAAATTTGCACTTTTCTGATGTCTGCCGCAATTGCCCAAAGTAGAAACACAAAAAGAAAAGTTTTGTGAATGTAGGCCCATACCATGCCATCATGCAAGTAATTTAATGGTATGCACTCCTCTACAGGTCAATTCCAAGGAAAATGTGAATTTTTCTGTAAATATTCAGATTTCTGATTGACAAATTTTCACCAGTTGAAAATGGTACTGCACTAAACTTGTTAAAATGCATCATAATGTGCTAAAAATGTTTCCTTTCTGGCATTCTATTACCTTTACTTATATCCACATCCTTGAAATGAGTTGAAAAATATCAAAACAGGTCCCATGTACACTGTACAGTGTATGCCTGTTTAATTTAAAGACATTATCTCTCTGCAGATTGGCGCTCCACTGGAAAAATCAATTTTCTTATTTTCAATTAGCAGACTGGCTTGGCCACATCATTGACAGTTTTCTGTTGGTTTGCTAATCTTCTTATTTGATGAAGTACCTTAGGTCAGTTAATTAGTTTATTTATACCACTGTTGGCTTTTTTTGGCCAGTCAGAAGTCAGGATTTCACTCTGATATAATGCATAACCTGTCTCTGTTCGGGACTGACAAGTGGCAGCAGAATGCTGACAGTCCCTGGAAAATCGAATAGGGTCATCAATAATTTGATCTGTATTGGACAGATCACAAGATCAGGTCACACAACAGCTGTCCATATTACTACGCCAAACTACTTTCACAAAGCATGGTTGCTGGCAAAGATCCAGTTCACTGCTTTGAATGAAAATGTTTGGAAATCATGAGACAAAAAGAAAGTTTTGAGACTTTAGCATTTAAACTTTGCCTGTGAAAGGGATGATTTTACTCATCAGAAGTTTGATGGTATTCAATCTACTTATGCCATGTAGTGCATGTTAAATTGTGGTCAGAAAAGTGTCCAAAATGAAAGCTCTCTCACCAATCCACCCATCCATGTAAAAAATATAAAATGGCCTTCTTACCCCACCCATCGGGCAAGAAGCCCCCTATTATAATCCTATGGCAATTTTTTTGCGAGCGCATTCAGCCTGAAAGTTATTTCTTGGGGTTCTTCTATCATTTTTAAGGCATTCTATTCACTTTTTCTGAATTTCAGAATTTTTCTGTTCATACATTTATTTTTTAATATTTTTTGCCCTGTTTTAATTTCGGCCAAATTTTTCCGATTTCAATTAGCTCTTCTATCAAGATTTAACGTAAAGTACACATTATGAAATTGTTCCTGAAGCAGCTTCGAGGCCTCAGTGAAGGGGGGCCTCATGCCCCATACCGTGTGGGGCCTCTCGCCCCAAACTCACATATTTTAAATTGACCTCTATATTTTGAGCTAAAAATGCAAAAACTATGATCCAAATGATATTTATGTAATGGTCATAAAGTGAAGCAGTGCAGATATAAGTTATTTCTGACAACCACTTTCAAAGAATTAATCAAAGTTACAAAAACCATGCACCTTTTTTTGTTTCTTTAATTACTTCTATGGTTTGGTGCTGTTTGCCCTGAAAATTTTTAACGTCACCTAAAAAGCCTCTAGCTTCAATCCTATCAATAAGAAAAAGCACCAAAAATGTAAGTTTAGATATAACCCTGGGGGGGCCCCTCGCCTAACCTTTAGGAATGAATATTCTATTCAGCGACTTTGCATGCTTAATTACTGCTGACGTTGCCGTGAAATAAATAATTTCAAACCTAGGAAAACTCCAAGACTCCTATGGAAATCGAATGGTCGCCCCTTGCAACTGGTTCATAAGTTATACAAAAGAGACTCAAGACTCAAGAAGTTTATTTTGACATGAAATGCATGAAATATATACAATATGATGTTTGATGGCTATACTCTATGCATAGATAAAAAAAAAAAAGCATTACATGAGTGGGAGGACACCCCTAAGGCAACTACTTGCCGCTGACGAGGTGCCCACCTAAAATTGTTAATAAGGAGAGGCTCAAGCAAGGAGAGGCAGTTAATTCAACCAGATAAATAGTAGCGGCATAACTCATTGCAGGCTTTTCCAGTTTTTTAAAAGGAGGCATTACAGATGATTTCATATTTGTAGACATAAGGACTGAACGTGCTTTTTTTTCTGGGACATGTATTCAATAGGGAAAAGTGACATCACTTTTCCCCATAGGATAACATGTCCTAGAAAAAAAATCACATTCAGTCCTTTAGTCTACAAATATGAAATCATTTGTAAGGTAACATTTGTAGGTCAATTTCAACGTATTCAACGGTCAAAAATGCGCTTTGTGACTCACGATAGACAATGATGTGTCAATAACAAATTTTAAGTCATATTTCATAGAAAAATATAGCTTATCTTTCCCCGTATCAAATTGACAGGCTGTTATTCAAATTACTATCGATGATCTATTGTTCATGACATCATCAGCATTATGAATAAGTGAATCGCAAAGTGTGATTTTCACAATGAATTTGCCTCATCATGACATGTTATGCCCCCAATGTACTTTTTAATTTAATTCATGGCCATTTTTATGCTTGACAGTGACACCTTCAGCTCCTTTAGTTCTTCGGCCTCGTAGAAAGGACAAAATAATTTGTAATGCTACAAAATGATAACAAATTAAAACCACGCAGCGCAATTATATATATGCAAGGTTTCAAAGCTTCCATGCAGATAAGGCGAAATTCTTCTTCAAGTTTCAAGTTTTATTTCTCACAGAAAAAAATATACATGCATGCATAGATATGTACAAGTAAAAGCAAATATATCTACAAATTCTGTGAGCGTCTGAGGGTGACGTGAACGTATGCATACGTGTATCCCCAACTAACTGGTTACACTGATATAGGCTACTTGTTACAATTTATTTCATTGTACTGGCGAATGTAAATAGGCTATCCTTGAAAATCTCATTAAACTATTTTAATTCATAACCAAAACTCATAAGAATATTTTAATACACAAGGAACGCAGTTTTAAACTTCCTGGTACACATGATTGTTAATTGGTTATATTCAAGGCTCGAAACTGAGTCGAACATGCAATGCATTCTCAATAAAAATACCTTGGAGACATGTTCATATGCATAGATCAACTCTGGATCTCTCACGAATGTGAATGGGTGTTTCTTGTAAAAAAGAAACGTCCTGTGTTTAACTTAATGTAAATACAAGGACGACCCCTTTAAAACTGACTTCAGAATTTGCACAATTGTCCACTGCACTGTCCAGAGAGTCAATAAAAATTTTGTATAAATAAAATCATTCAGGCGCAGCAGGAACAGTGGTCCATATCTTATGCTTATGCACTGATATGGTCTATGGAAACAGAACGACCTTTTTGAAAAACGTGCAGACTTAAAACCTTTCAGATTTAATGTTGTGAAGAGAAAAACAACCTAAAATGATCAGAGCAACCCCCGCAAAACCAATGCTATATATATATATAAGACTGACATCAGAGCATCACCCGAGACCAAGTATATCCCAAGACCCGAAGGGTCGAGGGATATACTGGGTCAAGGGTGACTATACCAGGGATATACTGCCCAGCCAATGATGTAACCTTTTTATCCCATGTCTTAAAAAAAAAAAATTATTTCATATCAATGTAAAACAGTTTGCAGCACTTAATGTGAATGCAGATGTGCTACAAAAAATCAATACTCTTAATTGGCAGAACTTAATTGCCTTAAATAACAACAATCAGCAAATATGCTGGAATCTACATGCTAATAAGCATGATATATAGGGGCACTGTTGTCTTTTGATTGGTCAGTTCCAGTAGGCATATATCCCCGTTAATCTCATTATCTTTCAGTATATCCCTGCTGGCTAATTAGCCAAAGGAATTTGATTGGTTGAACTAAATATCCCTGTTTCTCTCTGTTGTATTTCCCACTCTCAATCTGTATTGACAAGGGAAAAGTTCAGTATGAGGGACAAAAGTTGGCTAGACATGGGATAAGCTACAAACTGCATGACCAGTAAGCAAGTTGCTTGGATCACTCCGGGGTTGCAGGCTGGACCGTTTTGGACCAGTACCACACCTATTCAGTGTGGACTGCACTCAATTCCAAAAACCAATCCGGAGGTATACTGCACTATTATCCCATGTCTAGCCATCTTTTGTCCCTCATACTGAGCTTTTCCCTGGTCAATACAGATTGAGAGAGGGAAATACAACAGAAAGAAACAGGGATATATTTAGTTCAACCAATCAAATTCCTTTGGCTGGTTAGCCAGCAGGGCTATACTGAAAGATAATGAGATCAACAGGGATATACTGGAACTGACCAATCAAAAGACACCAGTGCCCCTATATATCATGCTTATTAGCATGTAGATACCAGCATATTTGGTGATTGTTGTAATTTAAGGCAATTAAGTGCTGCCAATTAAGAGTATTGATTTTTTTTTTGTAGCACAGCTGCATTCACATTGAATGCTTCAAACTGTTTCACATTGATATAAAATAAAAGTATTAAAAAAAAAAAGACGAGGGATAAAAAGGTTATACCATGGGTTGCGGCAGTATATCCCTGGTATAGTCACCCTCGACCCCCTATATCCTTCGACCCTTCGGGTCTCGGGATATACTGGATCTTGGGTGACTATACCAGGGGTATACTGCCTCCACCCATGGTATAACCTCATAGTACGGACTGACACATTGAAAATTGGTACAAACGAAACAAAAAATTCTTTGCTTTCACACCCTTTCTGATAATGTTTGGTGAAAATTGTGCATAAATCAGCAACTGGTATCTAACGGCATACCTGACCACATTCTCTCGAGCCTGACTACCTCACTCCTGGTTCTGGATATCGTGCCATGGCAGCCGGAAGTCTAAACATGAACCATTGAACACGTCTGGGGTGCCTTTGACGGAAGAGCCAGGTATGGAGATCCCCACTCCAGGAAATGAGTAATGCTATACGTGGAGATCCCCACTCCAGGAAATGAGTAATGCTAGGGTGAAGGAATTGATCCACATATCCAACATGCTCCAGGAAACCTTGAAGCAGCTGGTGCATTCTAAGACAAAAAGGTGTGAGGGGTGGAGCAAAACACCTACAGGGTGGATGCAAAAATCTTTGGGGTGCAAAAGGTTCATCAACATCGTTTTGGTGTCACACATTACAAGGTGCGTCAGAGTGGGGTTCTTTACCATCCTTCCATGGTTGCTGCAACTGAAAATTAAAATTACGAAATAATTGGGTAGCTGGGTTATTGCCTGACTGACTGACAAGCTGGCCTGCTGTGGGAAGGTGAAGGTGGTGACCTGGGGCATATTTAGAAATGGTCTGGGCGGGAAGCATTACATGAGGTGAATAGGCAGCACTCTGGGTTTTTCCTATCTTCTCTATGTCAACTTCAGGCCTTATGGTAAGGCCATACCCCACTGACTTTACTGACCTACCTCCATGCTGTCGCATATCCTGGTGAGTGTAACCATTCCAGCTTCAACAGAATACGAATTCATTGGTGGGCATTTCTACTGAACACAGACATAGTAATAGGCTGCTGCCCCAGTCAGGGCCGGATTAAGGTAGTATGAGGCCCTAGGCTGAACCTCAACGTGAGGCCCCCTTGCTGGACCTGACCTGAGACTACCAATTACCGCAGAATATTCCCCATGGTTCCCACTTTTCATTTGTGGGCGTAAAAAATGTGTATGTATAAATTGTCATAAAAAGCCATTAAATGGCTTGCGTGATCGTAAAAGTTTTCTGTACAAAATTAAATGCGCTAGTAAGGAACCAGAAAGAAATCAGTCCCTGTCTCTACTGCATTTGACCCTGTTCTTAGCTCCTCTATTATCAACTGTACAATTATTGTAATTGCAAAAATTTGGGCAAAACAATGTTCTTTTTTTTCAATAATCAGAAAAATGTCTGCAATAAACATCAAAATACTTCCAAAAATCATAAAAATATCTGCCATAATTGTGAAAAATGTGTTTGTGCTGTAAAAATTAATGATTCAGTGACTGATTGGTTTAACAATGACATAGGTGTTCGCCAAGGGGACCCACTTTCACCCACTTTATTTTCTTTGTTTATCAATGACCTAGCAGTTGAACTAAATGTTATGAACCTAGGTGTTAAATTCGGTGATGAGATTGTTAATATTTTACTTTATGCTGATGATTTGGTTATCTTAGCTGAAAATGAAATTGCTTTACAGCGAATGATAGATAAATGTTGTGATTGGTGTATGCAATGGAGACTGAAAATGAATGTAGATAAAACACTTTCGTAATCCTTCAGTACCCAGAACTGATTATGACTTCGTGTGTTTTCAAGAGTCACTTGTGGTTGATCACAAATACACATATTTGGGAATAATTCTTGAAGAAAATATGAACTTCCAGGTCACAGCAAAGGTTCTTTCTGAGAGCTCATGCAGAGCCTTCGGTTTGATATTGTCAAAATTGCGGAATTTGAAAACATTTGATTTTCAGTTGTTTGAAAAATTATGTAAAACGTGTATTCATCCCATCATGGACTATGCTTCTGCAGTCTGGGGTTATAAAACGTATGATAGTTCTAAAATTATGGAGAATAAAATGTTGCGCTATTTCTTGGGAGTGCATCGTTTTGCACCAAATTTGGCAGTGTGGGGAGATCTAGGTTGGACTCCGAGTGAAATAAGAAGAAAAGTTAATATGGTCCGCCTTTGGTGTAGGTTGATTAGATTAGATGATTCTAGGCTAGTAAAAAGAATATTTTTACATGATGTTGACCTTTGTAAAATATCGAATTTAAAAAATTGGGCCTGGGAGGTTAAACAGATTTTTGAGGCTACTGATCAGTTTAACTTATTTGAATCTGTGTCTGATGAATTCTGCTTAGATCGTGTACTGAAAGTTACCGAAACCAGGTTAGTTGAAAGTTATAAAAATCGATGGAAACAGGATCTTGCTAATTTTCCAAAACTTAGAACTTATCTTATATTTAAAAATGATTATAATGTGGAATATTATGTCAATAGAGTAATTAACTGTTCTGAGAGATCATTTCTTGCTCAATTCAGGTTAGGAATATTGCCCTTGTCAATAGAAACAGGTAGATTTACTTCCCCTATTACTCCATTGGAAAATAGAGTTTGTCCAAATTGTAATAATAATGAAATTGAAGATGAAAAACATTTTTTGATGACTTGTACTTTGCACACTGTTCAAAGAAATATTTTGTTTGAGAATTGTGTATAATTTATTGACAATTTTCCAAATTTGGATGAATTAGACAAATTCAAATCTATTTTAAATTGTAAACAATTATGTACTTATCTAGCAAAATTTATAAAGAATGCTTATAAATGTAGGAGATGAGGATTTTCAATTATTCATACTGATGTTTTGCTTTGTTTTTGCATGTGTTCTTTGTCGCCCACCTGGTGACTTGTAGGCCTTAGAGGCCGGGCAGTGTAAACTGCAGGTCACTTAAATAAAAAATATTTGACTTGACTTGACTTGACTTGTGTCCAAAAAGCAATAGAATGCAATAAATTTGAAGAAAATATGGGAAATTTTACACATTCATTTATTCCAAGATAATAGCACATTTCATTGTTGCACCAATATTTCTGAGACAGTCATAGAGATTTAACCAATAGTTGCGGAACTGTTTACAATAATTGAAGAATTTTTCTACAATAATTGTAAATTCTCATTATGGCATCAATTTCAGCAATAATCATAGTAATTCAGTCTTGCAAAGTTTGTATGATTTTTTATGCCAAATTAGCTAGTGTAATTGTAAGATTGAGTCCAGAGGTACTTCATATGATATACTCTTTAAACAGGTATTTCTGGGCTACACAATTGGTGATTATAAATTTGGGGCCCCTTAAAATGTATTTGAGCCCAACAGGTTGCTTGATTTTTCACAATTTATTTATGACTTTATATTCTCAAATTTGGGCAAATGTTATTTTAATTTTTTTCATCAAATATGAGGCCCCCCTCAGATGTGAGGCCCTAGGCTATAGCCTACTTAGCGTAATGGGTAATCCAGGCCTGGCCCCAGTTTCCAATTTGATACCCGTTCATCTCAAAATTCACCGTCTGCAACAGCAGCCAAGCTACTCTCACCTGCCTATGCAGCTGACTGACTTGTCAGGCAGAGCAATGCTACATTATTTGAGGAACCGCCGGAAACCAGATGCCTTACCGATTTACCAGCAGTTCAAAAATCATGGCCAAGAGTGGTAAATCCACTATTCACCAGTTAAGTCTCAGTGCAATTGGCAGCTCATGCTAATGTATCCTGGGAAACTAAACATCTTTAAACAAATCTGAATCAGGAATTTTGACTTGGTTGAGCAAACAGCAATTTCTTTGTCTGACTTAGGAAGGCTTATCTACAGCAAATAAAATTGCACAATTGGCCAGAATATACTGTTTATGTTTATTGCACACCTTTATAGGGATTGTTTAATGAGGTAAGTAATGTCGTATATGTCTGGATCACAAATAATTTTGTTTTGGGTAAATATTTTGAAAATTGTCAGTGCCAGGTCACTTTATGCGAGAAAAGGTCATGTTTCCAAGAGATGCGACATTTGCGTGGAATTCATGTTTTACAATGTGAATCATCCCTTGTGGGAATGTGGCCGCTCCTTGTAGTGCAAAATTATTTTAAAATCATAAATGTTGTATTACTTTGCGGAGACTGAGGGTGGTCGCAAAGAGGAAGTGGTCTTACAGGAAGGTTTATATTAATTCAGAGACCACTGTATTTAAGCAATGAATTGAATTTATGTTCATCAGTTGAAAACAGCAACCAAGCTTATATGGCAAATATTTTTAAGGTTGAACAACATACCTAAATCAGGTCTGAAGTCCATCTTCACTGAAACCATTTTCTTAGATATTTGAGTTGGATTAATCTGGAAATAAAATGATATGATAAATCTTCGTTGCATTGTTTATCTTCGCTGATATTTAAAAGCGTAATATTACTTATACAGTGCATTAGAGAGAATTGTACTGGCAACCCTCAAAAAAATATAAGGTAAAAGAACACAGACAATAACATGTTATAAAATAATAATGTAAAAAAATCATAATGATATACTCATCAGCAGGCCTGGATTACCCATTACGCTGAGTAGGCTATAGCCTAGGGCCTCACATCTCAGGGGGGCCTCAGATTGGATGAAAAAAATTAAAATAACATTTGTCAAAATTTGAGAATATAAAGTCATAAATAAATTGTGAAAAATCAAGCAACCTGTTGGGCTGAAATACATTTTTAAGGGGCCCCAAATTTATAATCACCAATTGTGTAGCCCAGAAATACCTGTTTAAAGAGTTTATCATATGAAGTACCTCTGGACTCAATCTTACAATTACACTAGCAGAAATTTGGCTGAAAAATCATACAAATTTTGCAAGACTGAATTACTATGATTATTGCTGAAATTGATGCCATAATGAGAATTTACAATTATTGTAAAAAAATTCTTCAATTATTGTAAACAGTTCCGCGACTATTGGTTAAATCTCTATGACTGTCTCAGAAATATTGGTGCAACAATGAAATGTGCTATTATCTTGGAATAAATAAATGTGTAAAATTTCCCATATTTTCTTCAAATTTATTGCATTCTTTGGCTTTTTGGACACAAGTCAAGTCAAGTCAAGTCAAATATTTTTTATTTAAGTGACCTGCAGTTTACACTGCCCGGCCTCTAAGGCCTACAAGTCACCAGGTGGGCCACAAAGAACACATGCAAAAACAAAGCAAAACATCAGTATGAATAATTGAAAATCCTCATCTCCTACATTTATAAGCATTCTTTATAAATTTTGCTAGATAAGTACATAATTGTTTACAATTTAAAATAGATTTGAATTTGTCTAATTCATCCAAATTTGGAAAATTGTCAATAAATTTTACACAATTCTCAAACAAAATATTTCTTTGAACAGTGTGCAAAGTACAAGTCATCAAAAAATGTTTTTCATCTTCAATTTCATTATTATTACAATTTGGACAAACTCTATTTTCCAATGGAGTAATAGGGGAAGTAAATCTACCTGTTTCTATTGACAAGGGCAATATTCCTAACCTGAATTGAGCAAGAAATGATCTCTCAGAACAGTTAATTACTCTATTGACATAATATTCCACATTATAATCATTTTTAAATATAAGATAAGTTCTAAGTTTTGGAAAATTAGCAAGATCCTGTTTCCATCGATTTTTATAACTTTCAACTAACCTGGTTTCGGTAACTTTCAGTACACGATCTAAGCAGAATTCATCAGACACAGATTCAAATAAGTTAAACTGATCAGTAGCCTCAAAAATCTGTTTAACCTCCCAGGCCCAATTTTTTGAATTCAATATTTTACAAAGGTCAACATTATGTAAAAATATTCTTTTTACTAGCCTAGAATCATCTAATCTAATCAACCTACACCAAAGGCGGACCATATTAACTTTTCTTCTTATTTCACTCGGAGTCCAACCTAGATCTCCCCACACTGCCAAATTTGGTGCAAAACGATGCACTCCCAAGAAATAGCGCAACATTTTATTCTCCATAATTTTAGAACTATCATACGTTTTATAACCCCAGACTGCAGAAGCATAGTCCATGATGGGATGAATACACGTTTTACATAATTTTTCAAACAACTGAAAATCAAATGTTTTCAAATTCCGCAATTTTGACAATATCAAACCGAAGGCTCTGCATGAGCTCTCAGAAAGAACCTTTGCTGTGACCTGGAAGTTCATATTTTCTTCAAGAATTATTCCCAAATATGTGTATTTGTGATCAACCACAAGTGACTCTTGAAAACACATGAAGTCATAATCAGTTCTGGGTACTGAAGGATTACGAAAGTGTTTTATCTACATTCATTTTCAGTCTCCATTGCATACACCAATCACAACATTTATCTATCATTCGCTGTAAAGCAATTTCATTTTCAGCTAAGATAACCAAATCATCAGCATAAAGTAAAATATTAACAATCTCATCACCGAATTTAACACCTAGGTTCATAACATTTAGTTCAACTGCTAGGTCATTGATAAACAAAGAAAATAAAGTGGGTGAAAGTGGGTCCCCTTGGCGAACACCTATGTCATTGTTAAACCAATCAGTCGCTGAATCATTAATTTTTACAGCACAAACACATTTTTCACAATTATGGCAGATATTTTTATGATTTTTGGAAGTATTTTGATGTTTATTGCAGACATTTTTCTGATTATTGAAAAAAAGTACAAGGTTTTGCCCAATTTTTTGCAATTATAATAATTGTACAGTTGATAATAGAGGAGCTAAGAACAGGGTCAAATGCAGTAGAGACAGGGACTGATTTCTTTCTGGTTCGTTACTAGCGCGTGTAATTTTGTACAGAAAACTTTTACGATCACGCAAGCCATTTAATGGCTTTTTATGACAATTTATACATACACATTTTTTACGCCCACAAATGAAAAGTGGGAACCATGGGGAATATTCTGCGGTAATTGGTAGTCTCAGGTCAGGTCCAGCAAGGGGGCCTCACGTTGAGGTTCAGCCTAGGGCCTCATACTACCTTAATCCGGCCCTGATCATCAGTTTAATTGTACATAGATTCCATACTTCCATGCATTGATATGGATATTCTTCATAAGTAATGACAGTTGGAGAAAGAACACTGTATTAGTGAAAAGAGGTTGGATTTGCCCCAACTTACCCTAAGTGCAAAATGCAATTTTTACAACTGGTAATTGTCTAACAAAAAATACTACATAGAAAATATTGTTTATATAATATCATCAGGCTCCTCCAATGCTCCACATACTGTTTGTCTTGAATATAAAATTTGCAATGTATATATATTGAATTGAATTCCTACAAAATAGAAGAACAAGTCTCACCTTTTAAATGCATGCATTGCTGCAAAGTTGTCTTAAAGAATGACAGTTGACTGCTATTTTCAGGTGCTAAACGCAAACTGTGAAGAGATTAACACACTTAAATGGCAACAGCCTTAAGGAATGACAATAATATGTCAAAGGTGCTATAAAAAAACTCATTAATGCTGGCACCTTAAAGGATGGGAACCTTAAATGTTGACACTACACATAAAAATTATTTTGAGACTTAAAACTTTTAGGGCTATAAAGAACCTTAAAGTTGGGATATAGCTCCTTCAGGAACCTTCTTTTCTGAGAGTGTACGAGGGGTGTCCCAAAATTTCTGACCAATTTTTTTGGCAGACCTTGCTATTTCAAATAGCTAAATGAAATTTTCACAGAATAAATTTCAGGTATTTCACTATCTATTTTGAAAAAATCAAGACTGTAAGTAGTGTTTAAGTTACTGTTCTGTTGCCATGGTTATGAGAGGTCAGTGCACCCAGCGCAGCTGAATTTCTCTCACGGAATTCAGCAAATTAGCTGTGTTAAAAGTCAGAGAACTTATAGTAAAAAGCAAATGATTGCAAGAAAATGTATTTCCTGATAGGCTTGCAGTCTTTCAAGATATCTTCCATTAGATTATGGACATTTATTTATATTTCAACCTGATCAGCTGAGGCAATTATCAAAGGCGTTTTCCAGCAGTTGCCTAACAGCGCTTGAGACGGTTTGGCTGAAACAATCTGCTGTCGAGAGGCAGTGCTCAAGAACCTTAGGTTCAAAACCCCATCTTATCAGCTTTAATTACCAGATTTGGCCTTCCGTAACTTTGCATGACACTAAAATTTATATACTAGTTCAAAAATTAAAGAAATAATAGTCATAACGAGAAATGAAGCAGTCTCCACATACACTGAAATTCCACAATTTAGGAACAGTGTAGTTTGGAGGACCATGGTGATCGCCTCAACACATGGGTTAAACTGATTCATAGGGACTTTCAATGTAAATGAAAAACTTTGAGATACTGTTAGGTCTCCTAATAATATTTTTCATGATCATCCGTTGCATATTTACAGTAAATTTCTTGGTTATTTATAAGCCTAGACACTTGGATTTGGCCTAAAAAACTGAGCTGCGCTGGGTGCACTGACCTTCTGTTTCCTGCGTCTGCCTGCCGTGAGACATGAATTCGCTAGAAATGGCATCAGGTACAGGTTTCCTAAATTTTACAACAATATGCCTGATTTATTTAAACAAAAAATTTTTACACATAGTTTTCTAGGTTTTAAGTTATATATAAAGAAAACAATTTTAGAAAGTTATACTAGCATATGTACCAATCCTCATTGTTATGTGTGTAGATAATTGCATTAAGAGTTTCTCCAAATTTCAGATGGTCACCTCCTCAGGTCTGTCAACCACAGGTTTTCTGTTTCTTTCTAAATTTTTCTTTCAAAAACATTTTTAAAGCTTCCAGCCACTGTACCTAATGATGTATGGACAAATAATAACAGGGACTCCTCGACAGCGGCACAACATTGCCTTAGAGGAGTTCCTGTAGCTTATATATTTATGTTCATTGTAAGATAGACCTACTATGGAATTATAATTACAGTTTATTAAATGTACATATATGAGCTACAAATAAATAATCTGAATCTGAATCTGAATCTGTTTCCATGGCAACAGAAAAGTTATTTAAAATGTTCAAACAGGTACCATATTTTCAAAATGGATAGTGATATATACCTGAAATTGATTCTGTGAAAATGTTATACAGCTACTTCAAATAGAAAGGTCAACCAAAAAAATTGGTCAGAACTTTTGGGACACCCCTCGTACTCCACATGTGAATTAACATTAGGATGGCACACAAAGTTTTCCCAATCTATTCACTATACTAGTGATATTTACAGAAAGAGCTGATCTATGACACCTGAATATATTCACTAGTGATATTTTAAAAGAGCTAATCCATAAAACCTGAATCTATTTACTTGTGGTGTTACAGAAGACATAGTCTATGGCATCAGAATCTATTCATTTCTGATATTTCAAAAGTGCTAATCTGTGACACCTGAAACTATTCACACGTGATATTTCAAAAGAATTAGTGTATGACAACAGAATCTATTCCCTGGTTATATTTTAGAAGTTCTAATCTTTTACACCTGAATCTATTCATGTGTGGCATTTCAAAATGGCTAATCTATCACACATATATATTTAGTTGTGATTTATTTCAGAGGAGGAAGTGTTGAAGCTAACTGGAAAACGAGGATTCTCTGGCATTTTCAGAAACTATGTACTCTGGCCTTTCGATTACAAGAATACCTAACTTGGTGAAACAATCTTCATGCATAATGATTGTGTCAGAACATGCCTAGTAACTGATGGATGCCATTACTTCAAACATGGGAACAGAACAGATACGAATGGTATCGATCACAAAGACACTAAAAAATGCTCCATATGGACTCTAGAACCATAGCTGCCATAAAAACAGTGGTAGGAATTTGAATGTTCAAATTTTGCAGACTATCCACCATAATTTGTGAAGCGAATTTGGTGCCTTATCGAAATCCAAAAAAGAGTGGTATACTCTAAAACATTTCAGGACAAAACTGGTTTTTTAAAATCCAAAATGGTTTTTTGAAAAATCCATGTTGGTTTTTGCGTGGAAGTTTGGTTTTTCAAAAAAACATTTTTCATTTGAAAAACCAGTTTTGCCCCGAACCATAGGTGCCATAAAAACAGTTGTAGGAATTTGAATGTTCACATTTTGCAGACTGTCCACCATAATTTGTGAAGCGAATTTGTTGCCTATCGAAATCCAAAAAAGAGTGGTATGTATATTCACCAATTTTGACCGAGAAAAAGAGACCTCTTTTCACAAATTATCAGAAGTAAAACCTGATTCCCTGTGTTTTTCCAAATATTAAGCCATTTTTCAAATTCACTACTTTCTCCTTTTTTTTCAAACCGTCTTCAATAATAACAAGTATTTTCATTGTTTTTCCTGATATCTGGTGAATACCCTGAATTTGGCTCTTCGACATTGGCGATGTCACTGGAGGTTCAATTTTCGATTTGGATAATTTCATCGCAATCACAAAGCAGTTATTCACACAGTGCTAGTAATTGACATGAATATTTTTTTCTTGGAACTGAACTTTTTAAAATCCATACATGAAGTAATATGCGTAATAAGGAATATCATTTCTGTGTGTTTCTATCTTAGTTTGTTGAAATGTACACATAAAATTTAGTAATATATATGTGCTGGGGTAGCTTAACACAGCCTGGTGTCAGAGCTGGGGTTGTAGGATGTGCTATTTATAGACACAGCATAGCAGACTTGCTCACCAAGCCCCTGGTGAGAGAACTCTACATAATATTATCTGTGAAGTGCAGCCACATCAGCTGATCAGTGAGTCATTTGGAATCATATCGTGCATCATGTGCTGTGAGCAGATTTTCAGTACCAAGTTCAAGTGGACTACTTTGGGTTAAAAACTCAAGCTTCTCAGAATCACCAAACATTTGAATTGAAGGGCATTTGCCTTTTAATTTTTCTTTGATTTCCAATTTTAGCATTCGTGATACAATTCGCCATTTAGGGGCTGACCAAACGATAGTTGGAGGAGGGGGCTATGGATTTTACCCGCTGAACAAACTTTTTTCGTCTCGATGCAACAACAAACAATATTTTTCTCACGCAGAATAGCGACAAACTTTTCTTTTGCCATTTTAACATCACGATACGATACCCTAGCTACAGGTGGAAACAAACTTTTTATTTTATTTTCATTGTAGCGTACAATTTTTTTTTTTGTGTCAAGAGGGAAACAAACTTTTTTAAACCAAAAATCCATACACTGAAAAAAAGGATTGTCTGATAACAGACAATCAATGTATATGTGTCCAATCAAGCGATTGTCTAATCCAGACAATTGAATTGTTCAAAATGTCAAAGAACTTGTTTCATTCAATTGTTTGTTTGAACCAAGCCCCCCCAAGATCATCTGGTCGGCCCCTTAGATATATGGAACATCCTTCTCCAAATCCACAACACTGAGCGATAAGGGACCGTTCAGAATTTATGACTAGGTTGGGTCGGAGTTTTGCCCTAGGGATTACAAATTGTTCACACCAGTTTCTGAGTTTCAAAGGGGGGGGGGGGGTTAATTTTAACAAGGGGGGGGGGTTATATCAATATTTGTTGTCTGAAATAAAAATTATATCGGCCTATATAATAAATAAATAGTTTAAAAGGAGGCGGTCGCTTTGAGAAAATCTTTCCCAGAACAACAAACATATTCAAAAGGTATGTTTTGTCCAAAATGTCAAGAAGATCACAAAAGTATGGATGTTAATGAACAATAACCCTATTGTATAAAGCGGTTTTATATCCAATTTTATTGTAAGTGCAGATGTTAGTGAAACGTGTGTGATTATCTCAGATATATGAGCTAAATGGCAGAAATAGATAGACAAATTGATTCTCGGATAGAGTAGGCCGGGGCAAGAAGCCCGGGTTAGGTGAGAGGCCCCCCCAGGCTTATATCCAAACTTACATTTTTGGTGCGTTTATCTATTGATAGGATTGAAGCTAGAGGCGTTTCAGGTGATGTCACAAATTTTCAGGGCAAACATCACCAAACCATAGTAGAAATTTAAAATACAAAAAAATGTGCATGGTTTTTGTAACTTTGACTAATTCTTTGAAAGGGGTTGTCAGAAATAACTTTGGAAATTTTTCAAAGTATAATGGATATCTGCATTGCTTCACTTTATGACTATCACATAAATATGATTTGGCTCATGTTTTTTGCATTTAGTTCAAAATATAGAGGTCAAATTAAAATATGTGGGTTTGGGGCGAGAGGCCCCACATGATATGGGGCATGAGGCCCCCTTCACTGGGGGGTCGAAGCTGCTTCAGGAACCCTTTAATAATGTGTACTTTACCTTAAATCTTGATAGAATAGCTAATTAAAGTAGAAAAAAAATTGGCCCGAAATTGAAACTGGGCAAAAAATATTAAAAAATAATAGTATGAACAGAAAAATTCAGAAATTAAGAAAAAGTGAATAGAATGCCTTAAAAATGATAGAAGAACCCTAAGAAATAAGTATAGGCTGAATGCGGTCGCAAAAAAAATTGCCATAGGATTATAATAGGGGGGCTTCTTGCCCGATGGGTGGGGTAAGAAGGCCATTTTAAATTTTTTACAAAAATGGCCGTAACCTCTTTATTAAAATTGGTAGACATTTGTTTCACTAGTTATTAGTAGAGTCAAGTGATCCCTTCCTGACAGCATAAGCATCCAAATATTCGCTCATAAAAATAGGTCAAATCGCACCTCGAAGTTAAGGGGGCCGCATGCATCTTAGAAAAAAGGTCTCCTAAATGAATGTGATGCATATTTTATAATGAAAAAATTATGTAAAAATAAATTATGACACTGTATTGTTGCATCAAATGTAATTGATGCTCTCTGTACCTGTTTTCGTTTTGGGCTGATGTAAAATAAACTAATATATTGTTTAACTGTCATAATTTTATTTTGTACAGGAATACAAAATTGTAAAATCTGTGACTGTGTGTGAAATAAATGGTTCATTAAAAAAAATACTGGACATATTTTTGATGACAGAGAAGTTGCAGAACATGACATGGTCCTCTTATGAATGATTCATCAACAAACGGTGACTAACAGAACGCGTATTTCGAACAGATATAATGACCGATAACTTCTGGAACAGCAATATCGTGCCACTGAGACATAATTTAAAAAAACAAAAAAAATTTGTAGCGCCAAAACATCTTCACAATTATACAATGACCTGTCAAAAGTTGTCCTGATAAATATTAAGAAAATGATATATATTGACTTATAATCTACATCCGAATGATGTATATGAATATAATATTATGATAACCTGATCTTACTGATAAGTGATGTAGATTTATCTGAATGAGCTGAAATATCAAAATTGTGTCAGAATGAAAAAATCAGCAAACTGGGCATATCTACTTTTATCACTTATCATGGCGTTCCAATGTTCAGCGATATGGAGATTGTTGGCCGATTGGTTGATAGCAAATTGTATTATCTGCGCAGACTGAGAAATAAGTCAGTTTCCTGTAAGAAATCATGGTTTAATGATATAGCAATGATTAATATCTAAACAATAACGACTGGATTGGATTGCCATGGTGTGAGGATTAGATATAACATACATACTACATGTTTTTTTGCAAAAAGGAGCGTCATAAATCATTAATAGCATCCAACCATTGTGGATACGAGGAAACTTAACATCATCAGTGGCAACTAATAACAGAAAAAAGAAAGAAAAACAGGATGAAGTTCAGAGAACAACTCAACATTTTACTATGGAAGAACTGGAAGATCAAGATACGCAGCCCGGTAAGAATATTTACATGTACCTATACAAGAAATTGGATAATGGTTATTGATTATCACGCCTGAATAAGACATTTACTGAATGCACCTACTTAGTTATTTTGTTTCACACAAACCTTTTATTGAGTCTCTACGGAGGGTAATCCATATATGAACATCTGAAGGGATTCTTATAAGCGTAAGAAGAACAACCGGCATTTAAAAGATCTTCTAGTAATTAAATTTTTTTTTACTTTCAGTGTTTAAGACTTACAAGGAGTTTCAGAATTTTTGGAAAACGCAATTTATTGGCCTTATACAGATTTACAAATCTTACAAAAATGTTTATTAACATTTGATAAGGATGATGAATGATGATGAATTGTATTTATTGATTTTTCCCTTTTATTTTTGTTAAAACAGGTGCTTACTGTTATGGAAATTATCCTTCCTCTTGTTCTTGTTGCCATCTTGGCCATTCTCAGGAGCACAGTGACCCCTAACCCAAAAGCAACAGGTAATACAACTGAATTCATAATTATACGAAGGATGAAATTAAGAATGATTGGGAATAACCGTGTTGTTCTTAGAAATGTTGAAAGATCTCTGTGACACTGCGATAAGTATGAAGAACAGAAATATGTTCCCCTTTAAAATTGCCAAAACCACTGACATCAAGTTTTTGATTTGACATTGGGGTACAAAACACTGTCTTTAACCAATGACAGACCTGTGACAGATTTTTTTCTGTTAACATGTTTCCAGAGGAGGTTTCACAAACTTCCTTCCATCTTATTCTTTCATATAAAGCCTCTCTTGCACATGATTATTCAAGGAGTGAAAGATGGCGATGTCATTTATAACAATTACAAGAATTTCAAAGATGCTTTTAGCTTCCACATCGTAATTACTTTGATACAAATGTCGTTCATATATATATCCGCTTTACTTATAAGGTAACAATTCATGTTTGAAAGAATTAAAATATACTCAGCCCTTCTTCTTTCCAGATTACGGACAAGCCTTCCCACTTCCAACTGCAGGGATGATTCCCTTGATTCAAACGTTCTGTGATGGAGGAACGGTTGACAGCGACCACTTCAGAGGCCAGCAAGGCTCAATGTAAGTTCAAGCGAACGGCCAAGATGTCAAAATTAATGACGTGTTTGGAAAGTATGGAATTAAGAAATTTGGTCCAATTCCCAGGTTGTTGTTTTCAAATTTTAACTCTCAAGATTACATAAATTTTGCATAGGCTTGTTGCTTTGCATTCTCCATTTCTGTTTAAGACGTGGGAATTGTGTCTGGATGGTGGTCACAGGTCAGTGACATTTTTGAGGGACACTTTTTTTCTGAGCGAGGGGAGAAAAAATAGGGATACATTTTAAATGCAATGGTAAAAATGTGTCTATGAAATTATATTGTACAGAATCAATTCCAGTCTGTTTCATTACAGCCAAACACTTTGATATAGAATTAGAGTGGTCTGTGGCACTGTGAAAATGGCACTGCGTGTGTCATCATGCTGATGATTTGTCATGATCAAACCCAAAACTTTCAATGTTAATTTGATTGAAGGAGACTTATCCCACTTGTTGGTGACAGCCAAACGAAAGTATTATGCATCTGATTTTCAATCTTAAAACCATTATGAGAAGTCAATTTGGCTTTCTCTTAATTGATCAGGACTAGAGTCAAGTATGGTAATTCCGTCCAGGAGGGTAAATCCGTCCACCCCCTAATATAGGCATACAATTACAATTTTTGCAGTTTTGTGAGTTGTAAAAGAAAGAGAAACACGTTTTTCAACTAATTTTGCCGTTTTTATGGTGTTGACAACATTTTAAACGATATTCAGGTCCATTTAAAAACTGAAGACAAAAAACAATGAAATCCTGTGACGTCATCACAGCCATTTTTTAATAACAGGTAGTTGGTTTTATAGGCCTATTTCCATCAAAACCAAAATGTATTGAAGGTAAATAATTGATGCATGGGACAATTAATTTTATTATTCTTATAGGGTTTCTTAAATAACTGAATTCCAACACATGGAAGGAAGATACAATGGAAATAAAAGTGGACGGATTTACCATCATTATTTTAAAAGTGGCTTCACTGAGTTATTGTAAATCCGTCCACCCACTTCAAATGGTCTTTAAAAGTACTTTTATGACCTATATTATTTATGAATAGCAAAAAACTGATAAAAGAAATAAAATTAAGCAATTATACCACTTGATTGGGTTAAAAGGGTTTTCAAATTGTGATTGAGGCAGTCAATTGAAATTCTTGAAAGTTAACTTGACCACTGTTATTTGATTCTTCTATTATAAGTGCAATCAGCACCCCAACGTTCTGATATTGACAGAAAATCCTTGATGACAGTTAATATAGTGCAAAACTTTTAAAAATCACAAGATATTATAGGTATGTGCTGCATAATACCCTCTGGACGGATTTACCATCCTTACTGGACGGATTTAGAAGCAACCTGGACGGAATTAGATGCCCTAACCTTTAATTTTTGTTGCCATGGTTTCAGCAAAACTTATTTGAATAGTTTACTTTTCTGGCTGCTAGTGGTAGTACGGAATATTCCCCTTCCAATGTGCTAATTTTTTATTTTTGTATCTTATACCATTTGCCTTAAAATACAGTTATAGCCAAAAGTGGACGGATTTACCCTCCTTGACTCTAATCAAACAGCCTCTATGTTTCCCATGTTGAAAGTAGAGAAGATGACACTTCATTGGCTATCATGAGTCACAAAATGCCATTTCCACAGTGCCACAGTCCACTCTAATTCTATATCAAAGTGTTTGGCTGTAATTAAATGCCGATACAACTTAACAGAGCTTTGGACAACCTGGTTTTACCCATACCATCGGGCCCTGTGACAAGTGTAACATTAATTGGCCCATTATCGAGAATTGTCTGTCATCGCCCAGGGTTTGTCCAATGTCCGACAAGTATTGGGGGATAGCATTGCAAGGCATTCTGAAGCAAGTTCAATGCATTTTCAGTGAAGAGCTCCTGTGTTTTTGACAGTTCCTCTTATTCACTGATCGACAAGCGGGTTGTACAGTGACAAGGCTGAAAGCTTCTAGTAAGCAAAACTTAAGACTTGTGTACTATGGAAATTCAAACAATCATATTAGGTGTTTTAGGACGTAAAATGCTCAAACTAACTAATTACATTGGCGTTTCTGTAAAATGACTTTTTTTTTGCTTGAATGTGGTCGCCCAAAGTGTTTTGATTCATGAGTGTATAGACTGTATAGTATCATATCTAAAACTCATATTGAGCTGTAAATTCTCATTACATATTTAGGTTTCATGGAAGAAGAAAAGTTTTTTTTTTTACATTTAAAATTGTGTTTTCAAAGAACAAATTTATTTACAGGTGATTTCATTAGTACGTGATTCTCAGGTTCTTGGCCCCAAAATACATAGCATTTTTAGTTAATCTGATTGGTTTAGAAGAATAGAACGTCACACACGTAATATATATCAAACGTAGTAAGTCCCTGTTTAGCATTGATTTCTCACTATCAAGTGTGAATGACCAGAATTGTGTGCTAATGAAATCACCTGTAAGCCGTTTTGGTTTACATTTGTAATTATAGTACAATAAGCAACACTTGAAACATTTGGTTGGTCTCATTGTGCAATGATTCGGGATCCAGAGTTTCCAGACAAATCAGAACACATATAATGCATTGACCCATGCATCTGTTCCAGATAAAAGATAAAGTTGTCATTATCAAGACAATGCATCAGATGCTGACAAAATATTTAGCTTGAGCAAACACCGAAATATTGATTATTATTGGGCTGAACTAAAAACACTTGATGAATCCTGAAGCTATACAATATAGATCTATGTAGCTTTTTAAAAAAATCACAGCCTACAATTGTTGTCAGTCATGTTACCATAAAAACTACATCTTGACTTCCACACAAGTTTAATGGCATTATTACCAAGCCATGCCACATGATTTGCCTAATTGTTTACCATTTAAACATCCTTGGATTGAAAACAATCTTGTTTTGAAACCTATACCCATTAGTCCACTACCAAAAGCATTCTAGTAAGCTTTTAAAACAATATGTATATATTACTATTCTATTACTATTCTTCTGGATTTGTGGTTGCAGATTGGACGTTTCACTGACAATTGCCAACTGGCTCACCAGAATCATAGATGGAGAATGGCCTCCGACAGAACCCGATTCTCAATCAAGCAAGAACCAACCATTCATGCATTTTATAGAGAAAACATTTAAAGATAAGCACAAAGAAGGTAAGAAAGAACCTGAAGACATATATGGTATTGATGATTAAATTAATTGAGGTTGAAAAATGATGTTACCATTCTGCCAGGATTCTTTCATTACTTGTCTGGAGCCAAGATAAGGTCAAAAAGGCTCACCCTGAAATGGAAAAATTATGAATCTTTACCTGCATCTATCTTGAAATCATTAATTTTTCTTTCATTTATTGGGAAATTTTATTTTGACGTACAGAAGCACTAGCTGTGCTTATTTTTATTATTATTTTTTTCAGATGTACAACCAGACTTTTATCCATTGTGGTTAGAAAATAAAGAAAGGATACTCAATGCAATATTAAGGGTCAGTAAATGGTTAATAAGATTGTGTTACCCAATTTCTGCTTTACTGAACATATGCGTTTTTATGCACAAAGAGCCTGTTAAGTTGATGAACTAATTGATCTATTTCTAATTTCAGGAAGACAACATGTACAAAAAAGATCCAATTGGAACAGCCTCTATATTTGAAAAGGTTTGTGTATATTTTGGTTGAGACATTGTCACCAAAGAAATAATTTGTCTTTTATCACAACGTATCTTGAAAGTGCACATGAACTTAAGTTCTCTCTTGAGAAAGTATGAGCAAACAGAATACAATTTTTGAGCTTATCTGTAAGAAATGCACCTTCAACTTTGGACATTTACCCAAGTTGTTATTATTATGAAAGTTTGTGTGACTAGGGTTAATACTTGTCATAATGTAACAGTTCATTACTTTGGTATTATAACAATAACACTACTTTTGAGGGCGCTATGCTGTTTTAATGGCCCAAGGTCATGTCCAGCAGCCCAAGTGATTCAAAGCAGCACGAGCAGCGCGAGGGCTGCTGTGCAATCACGAGGGCTGCTGTACATGACCGAGGGCCATTCAAACAGCATAGCGCCTGAATAAAAAGTAGTGTTATTACTATTATTATCCACTTACTAGGTTTTTCCGTTCTGATGTACCAACAAGACCTGTCAATTCAAGATTGGTGTGAAGTGAAATCAACAAGGGCCGTTATTGACTATAACGGCCCTTGGCCTTATAAACAAGGGCCGTTATTGACTATAACGGCCCTTGACTTTGTAAACAAGGGCCGTTATTGACTATAATGGCCCCCAGCCTTGTAAACAAGGGCCGATATGGAAAATCAGCAGCCCTGAAAATTTTGCTAATACTCTAGTGATCTGCAAGTGGATAATAATACAAAACAGTTTCGCCTGTGGCCTTAACATTTCAGCCTGGTCCCTGGTCTTTTGGGTTATTGAAATTTATAATTTATGTAACTACATGTATAATCCATCCGTTTTTGCATTACGAGGGGCGTTCAGAAAGTTCACGGCTTTTTTTTATATGGACACTTACTTTCAATCCAGAACAATGAATTTTCTACAGGATAAAATTCAGCAGTTTTGAAATGTTCAATGGTTTTGTGGAACAGATAAAATGTCGTTGGCATTTAAGAGTTTATTCTCTTTTGAATTCAGCTAACTCAGTTGCAAGAAGCCAGACAGAAAGTTGATGACATCCTTACGTCCAAGGGGAGAGCAGCATTCTCAGAAAATTCTACAGTTCCTCAAGAATGCAAGCGCTTTGTGCTGCCTGGCCCCATCCGAACGGTGATTTTTAAGCAAATATAGATAAATTAGAGAAATATCTTACCACTAGATGCTATGTAAATCATCTATGTTTATGAAAGTGGCATTATAGTGTAGTTTTCTATTTTTGAGAAATCCAATATATATTGTTTTTGTTGTCATTGACATCATCACCTCGTATTTTGTTTGGTTAGTTTTCATAAATGACATTTCACAAAAGACCATGTTATTTAAATATTTCAATGTCACTTTTTGCCGTAGAAAACATCTGCCAACCAGAGGAGCGGAACAGAAAATGGATTTACAAAGCAAAATGAAGGAAACTCCCAAGAGGGTGACCCACATTTTTTGGAGGTCCTTGCAGTCCTGTGGGATTCTATTCATTATGGAATTTGTCAGAATCCGGGATCAGGCGGTAAGTCACATTTCTTATTTTAAGAATGCCAGTAATTAGCACTGTTTTGTTGTCTCATCAGAAATGTTAGGACATCCGGGGCCCAAGTAAAATATGAAGCTAAGATAGGGTTATGTTCTACTTCTCACTTCAATACTGTATGAACTATTAAAAATTACCTTTTTTGATTGTGCCATGCAGTATCACAGTTTAGTCAAAATAACATATGATATGAAGTTTTTCTACTTGACATCATCATCACAAAAATGAGAAAAAGAAAAAAGTCAGAATGTAGCTAGTACAGTAAGTAAACAATTAACAGGATGCATAAAATACTGGCTTGCTGTTGCAAATGATGTGAGCGGACTTGTGCCCCTTTGTCTTTTTACTTTTGTTTCCTGACAATATATCACTATTTTAGTTCATTTGCACTGTGTATAAAGTTTCCGTATTGGCTAAAGATGATAAATTGTTTTGACAATATATCTTTGTCAGAGTCTTACATTCTCATCGATTGCTCTTGACCTTCAAAATGTAACTAAATGTACATCATAAGCGAGATGGCCTTTCAATCTTTTATCTATAAGACAAAACATGATTTTGCAGCTACTTTACAACAGCTGGTTAATATGCGCAAACCCTATCACAGTCAACTATATAAAGAAATCATTATACTTTTAGCCATTTAAGAATGTTTGCCAGATCACTGTAGGTCTTTTACATTACATGTATCAGATTGTATCTTAATCGATGAGTGATTAATTAATATGTGTTCATAACAAGGTCAGTTACCATAATGTGTATGATCTCTCATATGTAGACAATGATATAGACAACAACATCATCTCATTGACTCTCTTTTATAGCATTCTAGCAGATTGATGACGTTGTACATTTTAGATACGAAACATCAAAATGCGGTACAATTTATCTTTCTTGCCATAAATGGAATTTGACATTCTCTGGCATGATATTGACCATGTAAACTTGTAAAGTCAGCAAAGCGGACCTGATGATGGAGATAATCTATCAAACAGTTTCAGACACTTTTAAGTGAAACCTTTTTTTAAAATTGCGGAATTCTCATAATTCATAATGTCCATTTATCACGGCTTTTATTATCTGTCCAATGTGTCCATATTTTGCCTGGTTAATCTGAACTTGGATAATTATAGAAGTAAAGAAATGTGGGTCACTAGCCTGGCCTGAGAGATTATCTGATAACACCATTTGTGGGTTATTGACATTTGTGTTTTTAACCCAATTACCAGTTGAAAAAGTTCATGATGAAAGGCAAATTAAATAATAAAAACTTTTTGATCTCCAAAAAATGACTTATTAGTCCTAAAACACAACAAGCTGAGGCAGACAATATTTTGCAGGGAAAAGAACTATTGCTGATCAGGTGTGAAATAGTAATATAGTTCTTTAACAAATATTTTAACAAAGGTACAAGTCAAAATTCAGCATATCTGTACCCATTTGATAAATGCCAATCTGCATTTTATTTCGCATTCCTGCATCCAGCTGTTCCGAAATCCCGTCCACATTTTATTGGGACAACTCGAGCCCCCATGGATACTGATGATGTCCTTTTTCTTGAATTTGAGTCGCTGCGGCACTGCCCAGTGCCCAATGCAACAAAAAGGCTATTAGAGGCGCTGAGTGCAGCCTACTTCATGTGTTTAGATGGCAATGGGATGATACATTGCCTCAAAAAGTGTTTTCAACATTGCTGCAATACGGCTTATATTTGAAAACCCACTAAAGTTAGAGAACAAAATTTGGCCAAGCACTGAAATTCCAGAAGAGCTCACGAGGACAGGAATACCACTCTTTACTCCTTATTTGCCCTGTGTTCCATATAAAATCACCTGCTTACCTGATAATGCAAATTCATCCTATCAAATGTCATCAATGATGATATCAGATAAAAATATCATGCAATCTTTGAATGAACAGTTACTGCCTGTTATCTCTCTCAGCAGTTCACAGTGACTCACACAGTTTCATAGTAATGTGAATCAAGTCAAGTGATATGAATCATACGATGAACTCCATTTTTAATAACATATATAAGACAATAAATATGCTGTGAATCATCAGAAAAAAAAGAAGGTAAGAGTTTTGAACAGTAAAGATTAGTTGGAAACCTTATGTCGTATATTTTGATATATTAATTATCAAATATTGATTACTTTAAAATGACATGATAAATCTGTTTCTTCAAACTTCCTACAAAACTATTTTATTGCTATACCATCAATACTTACTTACTCAATAAAGTCAATTGCTTACTAAATCACTTATACAGACATGCAGAATTCCTTCCCTTTTGTTTTAGGGCCTGCTCTGCCAGGACTGCCCGGAGACATTTCGTTACTTGATATCATCAAAGGAGCACCTCAAATATTGTATTCTCCAAATGGCACCCAAGCAGACAAGATCATTGATAATGTAAGTAAAACACAGGAAAAATACATTGCATCATACAATATGGTGAATACTGAATATATGTCATCTTTCTCCTTGAAATTTCTGAGATTATATTCAAGAAAAAGTCAATTAAAGTTGTCCATTGTTCTTTTACACCGTTGCTCATAAATATGGAATACTTCAACATTCTCCATTGAAATTGACAACTTTAGCAACTTTTGCTGGAGCACATAATGGTCTGATTCAATAGCAATTACATGCAATGACCACTAAGGGGAAGAACATGCTGTCGTTTAAAATGCATGCTGCAGCGTTAACCCCCGGAAAAGTTACAGCAGCACGAAATATGGAAATTCAGCGGGTTTTTTGGGTGAGGCGCATCCAACCCAAATTTAAAAATTCTTGCAAAAAACGTAATTGAGACTTTCAAAGAGCGATTAGAGAAGATGACTTGACCTTTACAACGGTCTTTGCTTACATTCACACTCTGAGATTTACTTTTATTCGACAACTTTTTTCCAAAAAGTATTCCATATTTATGGGCAGGAGTGTGTAAGGGTTGACTGTATTAAATGACAGCGGAAATTTATATTATATTTTTCCAGATTTTTGAAAGTATTCAATTTATTGATGAATTGGACTTCTTGTCAGAAGGATGGCTTCAGTTGTCAACAAAGATCAGACAAGATCTCAACCTCACAATTTATGGAACAAACCGGGTAACTAACATTTCATTTCAATTAACAAAGGGACTCATGAAGGCTTTGAGGCAAAATAGCCTCTGTCGAAATCTTATGACCATTCAATCTCTACATCTAGCTTGCTTGTTCTCTCCATTTATTCTGCAGAAAAAAAAACTTAGACAAAGGAAATCAAAATATTCATGGTACCTCATTTGATTTTCTCATCATTACAGGGCAGCAAATTGGAAGACTGGTTAGCAGATATACAAGATGACTATGATGTTTTCACAGACACCTATACCACAGAAGATGACTTCGTGACAGAACCCACTCCACCACCAATGACTTTACCACCTCTCCCCACTCTTCCTCCGGGAACTGTACTTGAGTGGATAGAAGCTGCTCTGACTGGGATAGACTATTTAGCATGTTCCTGGTTATCACTAAACCTAGATGAAATAGAATTCCGCAATTTATTCAAAGGGTTCTCCAGTGAGGACGAAATGGTTCGGTACTATCTCGAGGAAGAAACAAATGACAATGTCACAGTCATAGCAAGTGAGTTACTTTTACATGCAGTATCTATTGTGAAAAGGGAAATATATAAAACATTGTGCAAACACTGAAGAAAATCTGAAGTTTCAATGAATGAAAAATGTTCTTAGTTGCTTCATCATTCAGATTTACCTAGTTCTATTGCCTGCTTTCTGTGAAAAGTGTTTTTCTGTGTGCGTGATAAAAATGTTAGTGCTTAAACATTGATCAACAAGTTGTGTCACTTGTTCCAAGACAATTGACCATCCATGGTGTTATTTAGGTTTGGCTTTTGAAGTTGATGAAGACGGCAGCATCCCTCCCCACCTGAGCTACAAGATCAGACAGAGTGCAGCCATCAGTCAGGTCACAACAAGGTACCAGGACTTGATTTGGACTCCTGGAGCTGACATCAGGGGAATGTTCTATTTCTACAATGGATTTGTCTTTCTTCAGGTATCCTCCATTTATGATGAGTCCTAAATTATTAGAATTTGCATTGTCAAGAAAAGTCAAGAAATCTCTTTAAGGTTTCACTGATCATTTGTGTTTAAGTGAAAGGTTTACAAGAATTTTACTTTCAAAGCTTATCGATTTTTGAGATGTAATTTCATCGAAGAATAGTAATTAGTAAAAGAAGAATATACATTTCTAATCTCAATTTGCTTATTTGATTTTCTTTAAACAGGACATTGTTGAAAGAAGCATAATTGACTTTTGGGCAGGAAAGACTGTGACAGAACCAGGAGTGTATATTCAAGAGTTTCCTAAACCATGCTACATCGAGGATGGGTATGCCGAATGTCAACCATTTTGTCAGGATTTATGTTTGCTACAACAAATAGTTTTTAAACTTTCCTGGTGTGATGTTAGTGTTTGTTATCTTAGACAGTGTCAGTTGTGTTTCTAATTTTAAAAATCTTCAATTAATTGCAAATTCTTTACCACTGTCTGAAACAATAGTACGGAGGGAGGATATAGTGGGCAATTAATTTAAGTTGTCTAAATGTCAGATTGAACTATTTTGTACATGCCATCTTATGACCATTGACTACATACATGGTAACAGGAAAGTTAGATCTTTTCATGTGTGTTCAGATGCATCTGATATTGGGGTTGGTACCAGAATGGCAAGTCTCTTTATTTTCAGGGTGAGGCTAGTTCTGGTTGAGCACATGTTTCCCCTTGTCATGGTGTTCTCCAATATCTTCACAGTTGCCTTGCTTGCCAGGAATATTGTCTATGAAAAAGAACACAGACTGAAAGAGGTATTGTCATAATTGCTTATTTTTCAGTGAAAAGATTCTGTTGCAATAAAAATTCTAATTGTATGTACATTTCCAATAATTACAATATCTAATTTCGAAACAAACCAACTTCATATTTTCTTTGTACAGATTATGAAGCTTATGGGACTGGAAGCAGTGGTGCATTGGCTGGCTTGGTTCATCACGTCATTCATCCAGATTGCGATCTCCATGACTCTTGTCACAATTCTGTTGATAACCACAGATGTTTTGGCCTATTCCAACGTTGTACTAATTTGGATGTTGCTCTTAGTATTTGGAATTAACACAATAATATTTTCGTAAGATGTTCTTCTCTTTCTTTCAATGCTCTGCAAGATAACTTTGAATAGTAAAAATACTAAAAAAAAATTTCATTAGAACAATGACATGAATTCAGTAAAAGGCACGTGTATGTACGTGAGTTTGATAGACGGTGTAAGACTTGCATGTGTAGATGGAGGATGTTGCATCTACATATAATTTATGAATTGCACAAGCAATTCTAAAATTTGTTCCTCTCTTCTGCAATATCTATCTTTGTAAAAGAGTAATTGGCGAATCCTCGTTCTCTGTGGAATGCGTATTTTCTATCGTTACACTCACTACCGTTCTTCATGGAACTTAACTAAGCAATTTGTGTAGCCTATAGATCTCTAATTTCCGTTAGTGTTGTAAGTGATTGCAACTGTCATTTCTGACCCCTGTTTACATATAAAGTAGGCCTAGTTACTTGAAAATTTATCTAGTTTTATGGCTGTTTTTTTCAGATTTTTTATGAGCACTTTATTCAATGCTGCTAAAATAGCCTCAGCATGTGCTGGTATTTTCTACCTGCTGACCTACGTGCCATACATGATCATCTCCATCCTTGAAGGAGGGGGCCAACCGGTTCACCTTGCCATCAGAGTGTTCTTTGTAAGTGCATGTTTCATCTGTGAATATGTCTTAAGAATAGACAGTAAGTTCAACGGAAATATTATTTCACATCTGTATTATTGGCTATGGTTTGAAATACTTCACTTATGATGTCTGACATTTTCTCTGTGAAGATCTATAGATGTTGAAAATAAGACTTTTTCCTTTCCAATGAAACTGAAAAATTATGTATTCGAATACCATTTTGTATTTACGCTTATATGCTATATATATTCAGTTATCAAATGGATTCAACTCGATTATCATGCTTTCCTAAATTGTAAGCATTAATTTCCTGTGGCTGTATGGTCATTGCTTTGATAAAACTTTTGCACATCTCTTCCAACAGTCTCTCTTCAGTACAACTGGAATAGGTCTCTCTGGCAGATACTTCAACTTCTTTGAAACCACAGGCCAAGGGGTTCAATTTGACAACTTCCTCACATCGCTCACTATCACCGATGAGTATGATCTGTTTGTGGCGACCATGATGTCGATCATGTCTACGTTCATCTACATTGTTCTCATTTGGTACATTGACAATGTGTTTCCAGGTAAGAAAATTCACTGTAAAGTTGTGGAATATATGTAGTGTCTACCCTTTCCCAAAAAAAACAATGTAGCCATGTCTTGATACAACACTGGTGAGGAACTCAAATTAACAAAAAGACGCAGGCAATGTCAGGCATTATCAATCAATATAATTTTTCAAACTGACTATTAAATTTCAAAAACCTAAGGGGTGTACCATATAGAATATAAAGTTGCAAATTTCAAAACGGTTTGTTTGGCTGTTCAGGATTAGAGTTTAGTTTTTTTGGTAGTCCTTTATGAATGACTGGATAGAGCAAAATCAACTTGCAAAGGCTTTTTCAGAACAGTTTGCTAGACATCTTGTTAAAAAGATGGCATATTTTTAACAATATGAGAGAGATAACCAATAAAATAGCTCATATATTCTTATCTTCAAAGGTGATTATGGAATCCCTCGACCCTGGTACTTCCCATTCACCATCACCTACTGGTTCGGAAGTGCTGCAGTCGAAGACACTGAAGAAGGCTGCCACAACAAACTGCCGGCTTGGATGAAGAGACTCCTGATATCTCTCGGATGTCTTTCTATGTCACGGATGGTGGAGGATTTACTCAGGAAAAGTGCCAAAAGCTCAGATGAAAGAGGTAGCAGGGTTTTTCTAGTTTAAAATATCAAGTTCGGTAAATGAGATATATATATATATACATCAAATTCAGTTATTGTTGACAAAGCAGCGTAAACCATAAAAAAATCTTTACTTTCAGATGCCAGATATTTTGAAGCAGAGCCGAATGACTTGCCTGTAGCTGTACAGATTCAAAACATGACAAAGGTGAAGTAATTACTGATATGTTTCAAAGTGGTAATGCCAATGGTTCATCAGCAGAAATAAGAATATGTTTGGCCATGGTTTTATTTTTCAATTGTTCTTGTTTGTCCAACAGGTGTTTTCCAATGGAAAACTGGCTGTAGATGACCTGTCAATAACGATGTTTGAAGGTCAAATATTGTCATTCCTCGGCCACAATGGAGCAGGAAAAACAACTACAATGTAAGAAATGATTACAATATCACAAGACCAGAGACTGTTTTGGCAATATTTTCCTTGCCAATCCTTGGGGCAGATTCAGAGAGTATGTCATATGTGCTGTAAGGCACAAAACCAAGTCTTGTGACATATAGAATAGTCTATTAATATTTTCCATCCCTCTTTTTCACCATCAGGTCAATGTTGACTGGCATGATCCCTCCATCTAGTGGCACAGCTATGATTTATGGAAAAGACATCAGACATGAGATGGTCAGCATCCGTAAGAACCTCGGCATGTGCCCTCAGCATAATGTTCTGTTCGAAAGGTATGAAGACAAAGAGTGCAATTTAAATTTTGCTTGAAATGTTGGTTATGGACCAAAAAGATGCAGAATATTAAAGAATCTGTTGTTATACATTTGTTTTTCAGCTTGACAGTAGAAGAACATCTGAAATTCTATGCCAGAATGAAAGGAACTCACAAACATGGCCTGGATTTAGAGGTGGAAGGGTATGTATTTCATTGACTGAGTAGTAGCAATCGAGGGCACATATACTTTTCCAATTACCTGCATACCATTTAACTTATGTAATAGCAATAGTTGAACGACTGATGTATTTTTCTGTTGATGTTCAATATATTTGAACTTGAAAAATACCACTGAAGATGACATTCTACTTGACCAAATGTGCTTCCTTCTTTCAGGATGCTGGATGACACAGGATTAAGAGAGAAAAGATTCAACAGCATCGATGCCTTGTCAGGAGGAATGAAGCGTAAACTCTGCATTGGAATTGCATTCATCTCAGGGTCACGTACCGTCATCCTTGATGAACCGACTGCAGGAGTGGATCCATGGTCAAGGAGGGAAATCTGGGATCTGATCCTTAAGTACAAAGAAGGCGAGTCCATATTTAATAGGAACTAAGTTTTTGCATTGTGTTTAAAACATCAATAAAGAAGATGACACAAATGGCTTGATGGTCTTGGACGACGAGACAATATTGGGATCTTGAAAATTTGCATAAATTATGCCTCATCGAAGGACATAATTTGTTAGTAACAGGTTGGGGAAATCAATATTGACATGCAGTTTTTAGGGCATAAATATGCCCAATTATCTTATTTTAATCTTCCTTTCATTGTCCATTGCAGATCGTACTATCATGTTGTCAACTCACCACATGGACGAAGCAGATATCCTCGGAGACACAATCGCAGTTATATCCCATGGCAGTTTAAAGTGCAAAGGATCATCACTGTTCTTGAAGTCGACTTTTGGAGAAGGATACCACGTGGTTGCTGCAAAGAAACTTATTCGTACGTGTGAAATACATCAAGATATATCACATACCTGTATAACGAAGAAAAAATTTGTGGTAATTAATCAATCATTTCTTGTTTGCAGCTGTACCAGGTTTGGACAATCCAAGAGGCAGTTTGGCTTCTCAGATGGGTGGCGATATAAGTCGTTCACCTTCAATAGTTTCATCTCTTGGAGATGACCGTGGCCGATCTCCATCTTTGGCATCAAACATGAGTGTCTTCGAATCAGAGGTAGAGCACATGCACACAAAGTGCTCTGAGAGAAACGTGACACTCTTTTTCCAGTCGATTGTAGCGAATTCTTACTTAAAGAGTGAAACACCCAGAGAGCTGCATTACATCGTACCCTATTCAGCGATCAAGAACGGAAGGGCATCTGATCTCTTCAATGCCCTTGACAGAAGTCTTCCAGGCCTGGAATTAACCAGTTATGGAGTCACAGATACATCCCTTGAAGAAGTGTTCCTCAGAGTCACAGCTTATGCAAAATCTCGTCCCACAGGTTAGTAGTTCTGATGCTATGGATAAGGCTGCATTCTCAAGAAGTACATATGCACCGGCACTTATTGATATCTGTATGACTGAGAATTAATAAATGTTACGAATAGTGTAGGACACCAAATCATCAATTTACTTTGTATTCAGGGTCATATTCCCAGTCAAGTTAAATTTGTTATGACATATGCATCTGTTTGATGGTAAAATTATAAAAAATGTATGTTATTAACAAGTAACATTTCAGTATTAATTGTAAACTAAGACGAGCAGTAGCCTTAGGCTTTTCTGAATTTTCTACATCTCTTATAAGCCAACTCTCAGCAGATGGCATATCTTTATAGGATAGTAACAATATTTCCACTACAGTACTGTACTCCATGGTACTGCTTATTGAAACCATGCGTCTTTATGTCATCTAGGTGAGGCTCTTGACGGGATGCAACTGGGTGCTCCAGACCTCACCTTGACAAGAATGCCAAGCACTGAGACAAACCATACGGAGAGTGCGGCACCATCGCCACAACAGCTGAGAAGGTACTTCAGCGCTCCAAATAGAAGAACTTCGATTGACATTAATGATGCATCAGATCCCATGGGAGATCTCATCAAATTCCAACAGATGATTGACAATGCCATTGAGAATGGAGATCTGGAGACATTAGTCGTTCAGGACAGTGATGGCCACACATACACCCCGGAGTCTTTCCGTAAAGATGTATGTTTACATTCTATCGTTCCTTTCATTTCATTTTATAAGATTAGTTATAATCGGCGCATGAAAGCTGGAAAACTTTGTCAGTATACTTGCTGGACATATGCGAAGTTACGCATTGTCTCAGAATAGTTTATTCTTTGGTCTGATTTTAAAAATTTTAGTATTGGCATTAACTCAAAAGATCCTCAGCTTTATATTTTCCTTCCTCTGATATATGAATCGATGATTTTCAGAGCCGCATCAACAGTGAAGCACCAACCCCAGTCATGGCATTGCGAACTCACCGCAGAAAAGGGAGTTTGGCATCTGCGAGTAGCGTTCGTCAGCGAAATCGTTCTTCATCCGATGTATTAAGGACAACTACAAACAAAGACTTATCAAATATGAAAAAAACTAGCAATGGAAATGTTACTAACCATGATGAAAGAGACATGGCTGGTTCCCAAGAAGCCATCAATGAGGATGCAGTCAGCATCCCTGAGGAGGAACCATCAGGTTCAGCAGGGAGTTATGTGGTCTCAGGATTCAGATTGATATTCAACCAGTTCATCACCTGTTTGATAAAGAGGTTTTATTTCACCATCCGCAACTGGAAAGCTCTTGTTTCACAGGCAAGTTTATTCCCTCTTATATGTGGTTTTACCATCAAATTTCTCTGCTGTTGTTGTGTTTATATTTGAGTAGTGTAGAATATATAGTTCCTGACCATTGGTGTATTACAGGGGATTTTTGGGTCAATGGGTCATGTCTCCTCAGGACCAAAATGAAAGATAGGCAAAGCCGCAAATTGCCCTGTATTCGCCCCATGTTATGGCAGCCACCTCCTCAGGACATTTCTTGATACCCTCCTGTTCCTGGCACTGCTTTGCCAGGGTCTTGTTTGATTGATTGCATTAAAAAACACAACATATCTACTTCTACATCATTCATTCATGAATACATTGGGATTGTTAAGTGATATTAATTGCTTTTTAGACAAGGCCATTGCAATTTCTAATTGTTTACTTTAATGTGATATACTAAAATTATTGGAATACTATCTCTTTTTGCTCTATTCAGGTTGTCTTACCTGTGTTGTTCGTGACAATTGCCATGTTGATTGGTGTCATTGGTGGACCAAGTGTGCGTCAAGAGGTTCCTTTGGAATTGTCAACTGCGATGTTCTTCAACGAGTCCAAAGCCATGGGTGAACATTTTGTGCCTTATTCTGATCGCGGGTCCTACTCATGGTCATACGATGCTCCTCCTTTGACATTGATGGAAACTTTTAAGGTAAAATTACAACCCCCTTCATTTCCAAGAATGCCGTTGGCTAGACTATTTGTCATTTTATTGTTGAGTATTGAATGCAGAGATTGATTCAAAGTTTTGTCATAAGCAGGCCAACTTCTCTGCACACAATCACCATTATGCAATATGAACCTCTGTCATGCACATTGCCTACAAGAAAATATCTGTAACAGTAATAACTTACTAATAAGTAAACTTGTAAGGAAGTAAGTCAAAGTACTGAACGCAGGCTTTGGGAGAAGCCCCTATGTTCGGATCAATAATAATGTTTATGTGATGGTAAGACAGACTTGAATAATACTATACAATGTATACATATATCTTTCAGCAACCAAGTGGAATTGGAGCAACTTGTGTCCTGAATTTCACTGAACTGAATGAAGACGGAAAATATGAATACACTGACAATTGTCAAAAAGTCTTGTGGAAAGAAGGTGTACGAATACCACCATGGATATTGGACGAATATCATCCTTCAAAATCTTTTAAAAGAAGTTATTTTTCAACAAGTAAGTGGAATGGATTCTTATCTGAACAAGAAATGTACAACTGATGCTGAATATCTGTTCTCTGGACTCATGTTATTCTATATTGACGATATAATACTTTACTTATTACTTTCAGTGACAAATGAAACACACTTTGAGCCGAAGTACTTTCCAACGTGTCGATGCACATCTGACAATCGAATGTTAGTTTGCGATGAAGAAGGTGATGTGAAGGATCCTCCAGAATATAGAGTCATTACTTCAGATATTATACAAAACATCACAGGTGTCAATGAGACCAGCTTCTTCTTTGCTACTACTGACCTTTACAGGACAAGCAGGTATGATTGATTTACCATCTCTTTACTATGACTGCTGGTATGTCATATCAAAATTAGGCCCATCTTGAAAGAATGACCAAATTTTCAAAAAGTAAGACTATACATTGTCAAGTGTTTCTCTGGCGGTGTCTTTGAATTATTGCAGTAAAAAAAATCACTGTCTTATAGATGAAGTAAAACTACTTTCAGATTCGGAGCAACAACATTTGGTCATATACGAGATCACGTTCCATACTGGATAACACAACTTCCACTGCTCCTCAAGCACATGTTCAAACAAAAGGTTTCAAAGGTAAGGGTACAACTTCATTTTCATATTATTAATCTGATTTATAATATTTGAAAGAATAAATGTAGATACATTCAATTACCATTTTTCAATTTCAGGCTTGGTACGACTCGCGAGGATGGCACTCAATACCCGTCTTTGTAAATACCATCAACAATGCTATTCTCAGAGCAAACCTCCCAGAAGATAAGGGCAATCCGGCAGCATACGGTATGTACCAGTGTACCGCAGAAGCATTGGTGGCCAAATTTCACCAACAAACCTTAGACCTGTCTGACTGTAGTTCCTAAATTGATCACTACTCATTTTCAGTAAGAACATGGCAGCATCAGTTGAAACATTGAAGCATTTTCTGATAATTACATCAACTGTTTCAGGTATCACTGTCATACACCATCCTATGAATGGAACCACCACATTGAATGCTGTTGGCTCATTGTGAGTATAATGCCAACTTAAGTATCTTCATTTTCAAGTATGTGCTGTGGCATTTCAGATTTAAATCTGGGTGATGGTGATGAATTTAAAAATACACTTTGATACATTTGATACATGATACATTGCAGGATCTTTGGAGCAGAGTTCATCATTGCTGTCATGGTTGTCGTTGGCTTCTCTTTCATCCCGGCCGGATTCATCCTCTTCTTAGTTCAAGAAAGATCCTCGAAAGCAAAACATCTTCAGTTTGTATCTGGTCTGAACCCTCTGCTCTACTGGATTTCCAATCTGCTGTGGGATATGGTAAGGGTTTCAACAAACAATTTAACACTTAAAATCAATTTAGCTTTTTTCTCTGTGCTAATCATCTGGCGCTAAAGCAGTTTACGAAGTTATATACACGTATGTCTGGTGAGATCCTAGAACACAAGGTTTTCTCTGATGTTAACTCCTGCAGTTCTAATAGTCAACTTGCCAAGACTTTATATCTCTGATTTGTTTTCAGTTGATATACCTCCTTCCAGTTGGCGTCTGTGCCATCGTGCTCCAGATATTCAGAATTCCAGCTTTCACAGAGGGAACAAATTATAGCGCAACTATTATCCTAATTCTTGTATTCGGGTAAGTAGTTTAAAAACATTTGACATCATAGTAAATGTTTTGTCAAGGCACATAAAAACTTTCTTGCTCTGTGTGCAAATGAGCCAAAACCTGTAACTGAAATTTTATTTTAGTCAAATATATAATTTCAGTCATGTCATTGAAACAATGTCGATTTAGATTTGCTCAAGCTTAATATCTGAATCTGATATAATATGATTTTGTTATTTTCAGTTGGGCCTGCACTCCGGCCATGTATCCTGCATCTTTTATATTCAAAGATTCCAGTGCAGCTTACGTCACATTGGCCGTTCTCAATATTTTGCTGGGAGTCTCATTGCTCTTTATCACTTTTCTTTTGGATTACTTCGGTGACGATGATAAGGTATATTTGAAATATTTACTTTTATTTATCAAATGTTATTCTTCCCTCTATTTGTTACATGTTAGTATTCTTTTTTAAAATGAAGTTTTTCATTGCATTCCACTCTCCTTATTCCAGGATTTGGCAACAATCAGCAGCTCCTTGAAGAACTTCTTTGTCATCTTTCCAACTTTTGCATTGGGGCGAGGATTGATGGACATAGTCCTGCAATCCACCATGAACGAAGTTAGTGAACTTATAGGTGAGTTCTGAAGTAAATAAGAATTGGAAATAATTGTTGTACATGGTCTTCTTCACTGAAAACAATAAATGGTTCAAAATATACTTCATATGAAATCACCAATGAGGATTTGGTTGCTTTTCCTATTCAGTCTGTTACTGAGACCCTCCACCATATAATATCATATATTTTTATATAGGCCTACTATTTATTTTTATTTTTTTGCAAAGGTGCGGAGCCAGAGGGATCACCTTTTGACTGGGATGTCACCGGTTTGAATTTGACAGTCATGGGCATCGTTGGAACCGTGCTTTATCTGCTTACCATTCTTGTTGAATACAATTTCTTCATAAGTCCGAGGTAAATCTGTTGTTTAGGATGAGTATTAGAACAAAAATATAAGGTGAAAATCACCTGATACAGGCCTTCTTTGATAAAGTATATATTTTTATAAACTGTATGAAAATTCTTTGAATATATTTTACAACATTAGTCACATACACGAATTTGTGTAGGTGTGAAAATAAGCATTCACAAGTTTGTGGACATGCAAAAATGACCATACTACACGTCTATTTGTGAAATCTAACATCCATATTTGTGCTAGATTTGTCTCTTATTGTTATAAAAAAAACAATCTAATGCCAAGTTCAATGAAATATGATGTTTAAAAATGTGACAAACACTCAAAATGATTTTCATGAATTTTAAGAGTTATGCCTGTGGAAGAAATAACACCCGTTGGCAAAGAAGATCCAGATGTAGCTCTAGAAAGGAGAAGAATCTTAAGGGGACGTGCAAAAAATGACATCGTTCGACTTTCTAACTTGACCAAAATCTACAATACTGCTAAACTCGGAAAGCATATTGCAGTGCACAGACTCTGTCTTGGCATACCAAAAGGAGAGGTATGGTGTTTTTTTCTCTCTATACTACACTTCAAGAAATGTTTGAAAGAATTTTATTTACATTCATATAAGCTTATAGCTTACTATACTGTTTACAAAGTGAATATGTTGTGAATCACTTAAAATAGTAACAACATCATAGGGAAATATATTGTACATGATATTGACATATGCAAATATTGAGAAGCAGCGGATGAGCATATAGTACACAATTATGATAGAAGTAATTCTGGGGACATGAGCTAAATATATAATGGCCAAATCATCTTGCAAGCAATGAGTGAATTTTCTTTCTTTTTGTGTTCCTAGTGCTTTGGAATGTTGGGAGTAAACGGTGCAGGGAAAACCACCACATTCAAGATGCTGACAGGAGACCACAACCCAAGTGGAGGAGATGCTTTCATTTGTGGCAACAGTATCTTAAAAGACCAGAATCAAGTGAGACAGAACATGGGCTACTGTCCACAGTTTGATGCTTTATTTGATGAACTCACTGCCAGACAGCATCTGTCTCTGTATGCAAGGCTGAGGGGAATTCCCACCAAAGAAATTAGTCAGGTAGGTTGAATATTTAATCCTTTGCCCAATCACCAATAAATTTGTTATTATCTAAATTCCTTTCTGATACTCAAATAACAGTAATAATAATATTAAGATTTTCCATTAAAATAAATGTGTGACCTTCTTGTCTTTTTGTTATTATTCAAGAACAATATTCTTTCTTGAAAGGTAACCCTTTCCTGCTGAGCAGATTATACATCTTCAATCTAGTAATTATTTCTTCTCTCCTTTATTACAGGTTGTGGAATGGGCTCTGGACAAACTGGAGTTGCAGATGTACGCAGACAAACCAGCAGGGACTTACAGTGGAGGAAACAAAAGGAAATTGTCAACAGCAATTGCTTTGTTGGGCAATCCTCCTGTTGTCTTCTTGGTAATAATGTCATATGAAATACTTCAGAGCGTATAGCAATACTACAGAATTGAGACACGAGAAGCGAGTTCACAGACAGATGCAGTGTACTTAGTTGTGCAAACACATTGAAAGATGCAATGAACTTCAGAGCTTTGGTTGTGCAGTTATATCAAATGATAAGATTTAGAATGAAGTAATTACATTGTAACTTCAGTTGTAAAGATATTTGGACCATTATTGTTTAAACTGAGGCAAATTTTACTTAATTGTAACAATACATAGACAGATATTGTTTAAACCGAAGTGATGAACTTCAGTTATGCACTCTCAGTCTCTGTACTAATATAGTTTGGTATCAAGTCAACTAGTAACCATGCCAACTGGTAACCAAACCAACTGGTAACCCTGGCTGGTAACCAACCAACTGGTAACCAAAAGCTCTGCCAACTCGTAACCATCCTTTTTTGGTGGGTCACCAACTGGTAACCACTCACTAAAATCAATTTATTTTCCTTACCAACTAGTAACCAAGGGCCCTACCAAGTCGTAACCAAGGCCCTACCAAGTCGTAATCAGGCAAGGCCCTACCAATTAGTAACCAAGGCCCTACCAAAGTTTGTGGCTTCCCCTGTCATCTAAATTGGGTTATCAAGCAATGCACCATCTGCCATGATTACAAGTTGGTAAACTGCCACCAAAGATCATTTGGTGGTTACGAGATGGTCTTCCCTGGTTACCAGTTGGTCTTCCCTGGTTACCAGTTGGTCTTTCCTGGTTACGAGTTGGTCTTCCCTGGTTACGAGTTGGTCTTCCCTGGTTACGAGTTGGCGATGAGTACTGGTTACGAGTTGGTATACAATTTTTATTTTTTGGTTACTACTTGGTCATGGTCCCTTGATTTGAAAAGCTCTTGGTTACTACTTGGTTGGGAAAAAAGAAAAATGGTTACGAGTTGGTTTGGTTACGACTTGGCATGGTTACTAGTTGACTAGTATTCATATAGTTTACATTTGAAAAATGAACAGACTTTTGTTGTACAGATAGATTAACAAATGGGGTTTTAAATTAAGAAAAAAACATACTTTGCTTGGGCAGACTTGTTGACTAATAAGTTTAATGCGAAGCAAATGAACTTGTATCGCCACATTCTGAAATTAAGATACTCTAACCAACTTTCTTCTGACACAGGATGAACCCACTGCTGGAATGGACCCTTATGCCAAGCGTTTCCTTTGGGATTTGATACTGGATCTTGTTGATGAAGGGAAATGTATCATCTTAACCTCTCACAGTATGGAAGAGTGTGAAACCCTGTGCGGACGTTTAGCTATTATGGTGCAAGGGCGATTCCGGTGCTTAGGAAGTGTGCAGCATCTTAAATCGCGATACGGGGATGGTTACAGTGCTAAAATCACAGTTCCCGGTCCTGACTTCGAAAGTGATATGAGAGACCTGATATTGTTCATGAACAGGAATTTCCCCACTGCTACAGTAAAGGTAAGAATTTGCAAAGTAATGATCGATTGGTTGTCTGCTTTGGTTTTATTCATCGATTATTTGTTATTGTGTGTTGTTGGAGCTGCTTTCAATAGTATATTTTTGCTATTTCAGGAAAGGCATCATAACCTCATAGAATACGAATTCAAACCTGACAAAGAAAGCCTGTCATCAGTTTTCAAAGGCTTGGAAAAAGCCAAAGTAAAGGAAATAGTGGAAGACTATTCAATATCTCAAAACACACTTGATAACGTAAGTAAAAATTGGTCACCTTCTGCTCATGAATCAAGATTTTCTCTACTTTGGTAGAACTTACCTTATTGTAACATTTGCAGGTATTCATCAATTTTGTGAAAGAACAACAAGAAAATTATGAGACACGAGTCGGACCAGTATCCGCCAATCAAAGAAAGAGACCAAAATCTTCATTTGGTCTCGACTTGGACGGACTTACCGATCCCCTACTTGTGGAAGAGGAGTGTCGGAATCAGTTTGTGTCCAATATTCTCAATATTGATGAGGTAGGAGAAACAAATCTGGCTATTATTTTGCAAAGGCTGTTACTATTTCCTTTGACTAGCAACCATTTGCAGACATGTAGTCATTGCTCATTTTTGAGTGTTTGACTGTGGTAGTATGGTTGCTCAATCGGTCAGGTTCATTAGCTGAACTACCATCGTAATTGTTGAAGGAGGAGGTTACAATTTGCCTGAAGGTTGCTCCTAGAAAGGTTGCTGCCAGGTAGGGTGCTCTTGACAGGGACAACCACGCTTATGATTTCAAGCATTATGTTGGTATCGAACAGCATATACACATGCATTTTATGTGGAAGATATTACAATTTAACCGATACACTCTAGTTTCTACAATTGTTATCTTTAGATGTTTTTATTCAACATGCATTGACATATCTATCAGGAAGTTTACTGTTATTGGATATAATTTATTTTCAGCTTGATGAGCTTGGCACAGAAATCCATCTCTACACACCAGTATAAATGTTGCACAGGTCACTGGACAGGATGGGCTCAGTCATGAGGACTATATATGCATAATTATGGACCATTATTATTTTTGGTGTGGTTTCCGAGTTTGGCACCTCCAGTGGACATTCTCTAAAAATCAATACAGTGTAACCTTCATCTCTCAAAGTACTTTGTGATGTTTGATAGGCAATGGTTTTATACGGCCAAGCAGGACTGGTCCTTAACTTTTTGACTGTCTTGTATTTTTACGGCGAGCTTCAGCACACAGTTGTTACTTTTTAATGTTGTAAATTGTGATATATAAAAACTTCAGATTTTTCTTGTACTTCGTAAATGTTGTATGCCAACCAAATAAATGTTTATGTGCTTAATGGTTTATGTAGACCTATACTAGACTATATATCAGGTCAATTTCAAATTAACGTGAGAAAAACACTAAGATGAAATAATGAGACACAAACTAGATTAATATGTCCTTTAAAAAAATGATAATACAGCAAATCATACCATTTAGGACCATAAAACACAGAATTATTAAATGTTAAATATGTTTATCCCTGCTACGTATATTTTCCTTGAATCGCAGGTCATTTGACCACTCCTCCACCATCTATACACGCCTTTCCCAGCCATCTGACTCACCTAAACTATCCACCTATTCTTTTTCATCTCTCGTTTACTTTTGATGAACAAAAATAACCAAGACTTGAGTTGCTTTAATACTGAATGTTCTGTAGCAAGCAATGAATCGTGAATCTAATTGCATCTGATCATTTGTAGGATTCGATTATCTCCTTCCACGTAGTATAGAGTTCTTCTTTTGGAGTGGCCCAAAGTTTCTCAAGTTGAGGCCAACCATTAGCAGCAGTCACCAACAAATACTCATTGCCAGGATCCATGGAATAGGAATAAGCACCCATCACTAATGACTGGCAATATCGGGCAGCAACACAAGTCTTCAGCATATCCCATTCAGTATCGTTGAGGTCACGTTCTGACTGATACCCTGCTATAACATGGCCGCCAGCTGAGATAGGGTCAACCACCTTACTTTCCACACTCATATACATGACACAAATAGCCAACTCGAAGACATAATACGATTCGGACATGTCACCAAAATCGATGACACCGGTGACCTGGTGATCTCTGTCTGATTCTGGTAAATTGATGGTGGCTGCTGTAGGCTCCACGACAATGTTATGGTCATTGAAGTCTCCGTGAATGACACCTGCAAGTCAGAGGGTCATGCAAAAACAGTTAGTTTCTTGACATGGAAGGAAATAAAAGGCTCCTAAATTAAGTCATCATGGCTTACTAATGGTGATACTGGCAGCATGTATCTTCCCAGCGTATGAAATTATTTAACTGAAAATAGCTCTGGTTGATCAGGATTTTTAGTTTAATTAGAGCATTAATCATGGGCATATTGGACAAAAAACAAGGAGGAAAACAGGTGACACATTACCTTTTGTACATTCCTCTAATCGTGGGATCACCGTTTTAGAGAAATCAGCCATTACTTCAGACACTATATCCTTATATTTTTCATCATTCACTGTGTACAAGAAATGTTTTACTTTTGGTAGATATATTAGGTCCCACCTGGAAGCATCACCAACGAGTGACGGATGGGAAAAATCCTGAAAAATTAAAACAAATATTATTTAAAAGTTAGTTCTTCGCAAATATGTTACAACAGTTTTGCATCCATGTAAACAAAACTATTTCATTGCATAGGTGCAAACATTGTTGTACTGTTGTTGCCAGTACTTGCCACATCAACTGCAGTAACATTGAGATATAAGTATTGTCAAAAGGGCGTCATCTCATAGAAATTGCATAATTTCACAGTGATTTATACCTTGTGAGGCATGACAGCTGAGTGATGATTGTGTTATATGATCATACCACATTACAACAAGTATTAGCAAGGGAAGCTGCTTGAATCATGGTCAAGCCTCAACAGTAGGCCTCTTGATGTGTTTTATGTATAAAAATGTACATAATTGTTTTTTTTCATTCACTATACTATAGCAAGCAACATTATTGCCTCCTTAAATGCAGTGTAGTGTGATCATGTCAAATTATCAGCATCACAAAAGTTAAAAAGATGAAAAAACCTCACAGACAAACACTTCCATTGTGTCTCATTGAAGGTATGGGCAGCTATAACAGCCATTCAATAAGCATGGATTTCTCTTGTTATTTTTCTCAATGTTTACATTATGAAAGTGTATCTGATCGCATTAATGTCAATGACACATCCCAAGGACCGAATTCAAATGTTGGAACCAATGAAAAACCTAATCCTCCTCCCAGCGGGCACCTTTCTGTTAATCCGACATCATTCTGAAGTCGGATTTGATGTTCAAATGTGTTACAATGAAGGTGGGTTTGCAAAAAAATAGCAATGAATTTTAACCTTGGGTGGATAACTGGATATCATAATGTGACAGGTACACAATGTACATAACAGTTTTTCATACTGACCTTCAAAGCATTGTTGACCCTGGCAAGATGACGCCCACAATCATATAACAGATTTGGCTTATGGGGAACATTCACAAAGATTATCCCAGGAATGAATGTCAGTAATCTGACTATGTGCTCACTGCCATCCTTTGTCGTTTGGGCTGAAATCATACAAATGCTTAAATTCGTATAATACATATTATTCCATGACTCCTATGTAACAAGCCCCCTGATTGGCCAACAACACACCTGCATAATCTGATGTTTACCTGTGTGCGGTGGACGGTGGTTTGTGACAGGCAGGTCAATAATACATGTGTTATTCACTGATCAGTGAATATCACATGTGTTATGGACCTCCCTGGAAAAAAAATCCTAAAAGTAAAAGATTACCAAAAAATTCCAAAAAAAACTCCCTAAAACAAAAGAATCCAAAATAAACAATTCCAAAGTAAGCAGAAAAAAAAATTCTAAAAATAATCATTCAACATAAAAAAATTTGTCATAGAACAAAACAATTGTGGACTTCAGTTTCAGTCAATATCATGTTTTACGGACCTGACCGGTGATATTCACCGAGCTGAAGGCCGAGGTGAATATCACTAGGTAAAACTTGATTTTGACCTAAACCGAAGTCCTTAATTGTATATTGTGAGAGTTATGCCCTTGTGTTTATCACTAACTATCCTTCCAAAAGTACAGAGAATATGAAAAATCTAGGAAAATTGGTATGTGACATATTGTTAAACATCTTTTTAGGATAGGCCTATAGTTTTCATCCATAAGGTATGTGTCATCATACAGCTAGGCAACATGACTGGCCATGGTGATGCAGTGTTGGCAAGTTTATAAACTTTATTGCCTGTATATCAACAATCTGTGTATCTGTAGCTTGATTGCTTTATTACAGTCCTTGTCATCCTTACGTGGAATCTCTAGTTTTTTTCTATGCCGTTGAACTGTGATGTCAGAGATGACTCTTTTCTAGCATTGCAAGATGTGTAAATTAACTAGAAGCTGTGATGTCATTTCAAATTGGGCCAGATTCCCCAGCTTCTGGCCAATTTTTATCCTCCTGAACTGAGCGTCACAGTTTCAACACAGTGTCAGAGTAAGAATTTTATCAGGGATAGCCCCAACAACTACGTCATCACAGCTTGATAGCCAATGGGCTGACAGTAAACTACGCATCACAGTTCAAACATTGATATATTGAAGGAAGCATTACATTTGTGATCCCAATGATTTATCACAGCAATCACCAGTCTAATCCTACCAAATGGCAGCTTTCTCAGCATTCACAGTAGACAACGGTTATAATCCCCAAAGAGTTGTTTGATTAATCTGCAAACTTGCCAACTTACAAATTTAAACTTTGATGGAAGTTGGTATTTATAAACAGAAGGCTTTAACAATTTGTTTGTAAACACATGGCTTATGTTATGTATATTTGTTCTGGCAGCTCATTGGCTGAGAGGCTGGGATGTCAAACTTGTATGGGTTTTCGCAGACTCAATTGTCACTCTGACACTGAGTTGTAACTGTGATGCCCAGTTTGGTGGATTTGCATTGGCTAGAAGCTGGGGAATCTGACCAATACAAGTTTAAAAATGACATCACAGCTTGAAGTAAATTTAAATATATTGCAATGGTAGAATAGTGTCATCTCTGATATCACAGTTCAACAGCATAGAAAATAACTTGAGATTCCACGTAAGTATGACAAGGACCATAACACTCCATCTGGCATCTCTGCTTCAGAAAATGTTTCAGCCGGTCAATAAAATTATCAAAGGATGTTCCTTACTCTAAATATACTGCCGAAGAAAGACCAGCAAGTGGCATCTCCACAAGGTTTTTTTTTTGGGACTAATCTTTTTTAAACTGCATCCTGCACCTGCGGCCTGCCCATGGTAAAACCTCATAATATGCACTATGGATATATTTAAAAAAAAGAAGAAAAACTTCAGATAAAACAATCCACTCATAAATCAAACATGGGATGCAAAGCGTGCACATTAACATTAATCCTGTTATGAAACTTTAAATCGACAAGTTATTGCTGTACAAGCATGACTATGGTGCAAAGGCCAGCACGGAAAAATAATAAATCAATGATGCGAGACAGCCGGATACTTCACCCTGGTTATTGGTGTTCTCCTTTAATGTCTGCTTGCTGTAGTCTCTTCCTTTTAAATCAGGCACTGGAGTGGGGCATCTAACTCCTGCTGCGTAAATAAGGCATCCTGCTTCATGTTCTGCATCTGAAATGAGCAGAACTAGGAGAAAACCTGATATAGAAAATAAATGGAAAAAATTGCTTGTAGCTCCTTGAAGTAGACCATACAAGGCATACATCCTCCTACTGATATTAAAATAACAGTGTCCGGCATTTTTCTCAGTTGCTACTTAATGCCTGGCCTTCTAAATTTCCCCATGTCTTCCTCATATTCATAGGCTGCCATTGCCATATTTTCATCCAAATATGTTTCCTCTAAATGTCCTAATTAATGATAACCACTTTTAAGGTATTTTTCATACAATACACAAGATCTACACTTTTAAGGTATTTTGCATACAATACACCTCCAAGATCTCTACCATATTCTTTGACCATCAGGTTATAATAACACTTCACTCTGACACATTGTAATCCCATAGACAGGCCTAAATGGTTACAACTCCCCCTCTTAAAACTATTTACACAGGCACTTATTGCTAGTAGTACTGAATATTGAAGGAGCGTATTAATGTGAGGCTTTATCGAAGAGATCCTGAAAATATTTTTTGCTGCTGTGTGATTGTTGTGTTTTTTTGAGAATTTCATTTATATACTACAGTTGAACAAATGGAGTCAGAAATGTGCTTTAGAAAATGATGCAGTAGATTCACTAAATTTGCATTTTTACACTTACCAACATGTGTTTTCTGTGAATCCATGCTGTTGAGGATTTTCAAGACGTATCCAGCAGGTGAGATGTTCTCCACATGAGGATTGGTGTGGTCATCAGAGACTTTTACAAGGAAGTTCTTGTCGTAATAACTATTGAACTCTTTTACATGAGTGACTTTCATGCCATACAGCCTGAGGACGAGGTCTTTAGCATCTTCCTGGGTGATCTTTGGTCTTATAGGTTGACGCGGTTGCAACATGGACCCTTTTTCTTCTGTTTGTTTCATGTTTAAAGGTAGCAGAAGTTTTATGATCACCTAAATTGAAACAGTTTTTACACATGTGTAGTTGAAATTCAAATGAAAATTCACCATAACATACATTGTAATTCACACTGTATTGGCCCAAAGAAATTCCATATTTCGCCCTACTGTTGTAGCATATGAATCAATTCAGTAACAATTTTGTCAGACATGTTCCAGCTGAAGACAAAATTATCAATTCCTTTAGAAAATGGATGAATTCCACATTCACAATCAAGAGAGTGAGTATTGAACAAAGTTACATTCACATACCTGTCCTGCAGACTGTAAATAGTAGGCCTATGTAGAGTTGGTAACACTCACCTTGGACTGGGCAATGAATAAGATGTACACGATAAAATTGATGACCAAGTTGTGACTGAGAATAGAGCGTGTTGTAGCTGAGAATAGAGCAAATAGTCACGAAGTTCATGTCACAACTGAGTAAACCCCGAAATACGGGACAGATTTCACATAATGTTGAAAAATGGCTTGCCACAAATCCAAAAAAATACGATCTATGTCATATGATTATATCAGTGTATGGCATGCATGATCCATTCAATATCAAATATTGTTTTTTATTTTGATGAACTTGTACTTTCATGAATATAAATTCAATAATATTCAACATGTCTGTGTTTTTATGTCAAGTCCATGGGCTAATGTAAGTTGCAAGTTATCATATTTCAGTATTTTACGATCTTCTTCTTCTCTCATGCGCTCATCATACCACTCATCGTTCCACTGGTTACCACAGATGCACACTACATGTATATAAATTTAAGTATACGATTTGGAGGGACACTACAGTATATAGGTACTTTGCATCTAAACCTTATGGAACTCTCTGTGACGAAAATAAATTAGACCTTTTGTTTTTTAGGGTGGCATCTTCGTTAGTGACAATGATGTTGTCTTATATATGTCCTGCCTCTTTACTGTGACTGGGTACATATCAGGAATAACTGTTGAAGTCGAGGCCAGGACAAACAAGACCGAGGCATGAGCATCCTAGACCGAGACCGAGACCGATGCAATGACCCTCCGAGACTGAGACTGAGGCATGAGCATCCGAGACCTAGACCGAGACCGAGACCGGCTGGACAAAAATGATGGTTGACTGGCAAATTATATTTTAGCTTGGTATATTATCGGCATTTAGCCATCGCTTACGATAAGGCTGAAACAGTACAATTATAGATTTACTCAATGACTCAAGTAAAACACTGAAATGAAGACAATAAGGGGGCAACCACTACATTTTTGAAGAACTGGGTATGGAACATCCCACAAGAAATTTTGTTTTTACGGAAACAGTGACAGATTAGATTTGTTTTGAGTGTCTGACAACCTCAATTATGTTTAATTATTACTTCTAAATCAAACATTGCAGACTTAGATGGCCCATCCATCAGAAATTAATTTCAAGACTTCTGGGAAAGAATTAATTAATCTTTTTAACCATGACTTGAAAAAAAATTGGTTAGTTAAAAAAAAAATTCTGAGGCAGCTTATCAATTTCATTATTATGAGCTTTACTATAACTGCTTTAAAAATTAAACTTTCTAGATACATGTAGATAGATACTCTGAATTTCTGGGTTCCAATTTATTAGGCAGTGGCATATTTGTATTACATCAAAGTTATTTGGAATATTTTTTGAGGCATGGATGAGATTCTGTCACAAATTTTGTCCCATTCCATTTTGTTGAGTTGTGTTTTAAGTCAGACACTCTGTTGTGTGAAGTTAATGATCAGGTACTGACACATCTTGAATTACATGTAAACAAAGACTTTGAAACTTCAAATCGTTATGGTCGAAATTTACATGAAATAATGTTCAACTCAATTAGTGAAGGAATATAAAAATTCAAAAATATTCAAATACTGTTGGTCGATTTATAATTTCATATCTATCACAAAAAATGGCACCGCTAATAACTTGGCAATCGGACTAAAATAGGCCTAGATATAGACAGTCTCAAAGACAAGCAGAAAATTCTATCAGGTTCTAAAATATAGGGTAATAGGTTCGTTATATTAAATAAACTGACAGATAATTATACTTAACTGACATGAAAATTTTGTTTGACTGTTGCAGCCAAATTGTACTTTATTAATTTTGCTGGCCTCGGACGTGCCTCAGACGTGCCTCGGACAAATATCAGAGGCCAGAGGGTCCGAGGCGAGTCCAAGGCCAAGGATTGGTCATCCGAGACCGAGACCGAGGCCATCAAAAGTGGCCCCGAGGCCGGCCTTGAGGACTCCAACACTATCAGGAATAAAAATAATTGTGTTGAGTTTGAGTGTTGAGTAACACACTTTGAAACAAATTTCACTTACAGTTTCTAAATATTGCTCTTTTCCCTCTTTTCAAAAATTTAAATTTTTGGCTTGTCCAAAATATTTTTTACCGAAAGGTGCTCAAACTGTACTCAAATATATTTTTTATGTAATTCAACTTTCAAAGGTAAAAGGTAAATGGCTTTTATTTAACATGGGTAGCCAAGCTAAGTCAGTGACTTGTTTCCAGTTGGGCCCATGGCACCTCCAATTTACGTCTGATGCGAACGACGACGTAGTGGAATAACATGATGGTTTATGACTGGATTACGTAAATACGACCACATCACTGCGACATCATTACATTCACTCCATTGGCTGAAGATCCCCTATCGCGTGGAATATAAAGTTCTTCTACTTCTCTATAAGTACCTGAATGGCTGTGGTTCAATATACCTAACTGATGGGATACAGACAGCACATAACAGAACATTGAGATCTGCTACCTCAGGCAATCTACCAGTGCCGAGGTGTAAGCTGCCAAGGACTCTCAAAAGTTGTTTTATGCAGGCAGCACCACGTTTATGGAATGAGCTCCCTGGAAATAATAAAAACTCAAAGACACTTGAAGAATTTAAGGCAAAACTCAAGACTTTACATTTTAGAAGATGCTTCTGCTGATGTAAAGCGCCTTTGGCAGTACCTGCATAAAAGTGCGCTATATCAAGTTAACGGTAACGGTAACGGTAACGGTATGATGGCTAGTCTGGGGATTGAACCCTGGTCCCGCGCTTGTGAGGCGAACACCCAGGCAGCAAATTTACGTTGTTACAACGTTGTGACCACGTCATACTTCGGTTGTTACCACGTGAAAATTCTACGTGTTACAACCTGGAAATGTATGGTTGAAATTATGTTGTCACAACGTAGAAAGGCAACGTCTAAATATTATGTGGTCACCACATGGCCACAACGTGAAAGGCAACGTCTAAATATTATGTGGTCACCACGTGGCCACAACGTGAAAGGCAACGTCTAAATATTATGTGGTCACCACGTGGCCACAACGTGAAAGTTTCACCTATGAGCAACTTGGGCACGACGTGGTCACAACGTGGTCACAAGGTGAAAGTTTCACTTCTCCACAACCCCATTAATTGCTTAAATATTTAAGTTCATTTCTGAATAACAACAGAAGCTCGAATTAAGAAACATTTACACTTTATTTTAAATTATACACAAAAATTTAATTCAATCAAGTTCGTATTAATCTTGGCCTATTCGGAGTCTGATCCGTCAACCAGCTGAGTTCCAACAGTCGTTCTCGGTGTTTCTTGTTGCTGCAAAACACAAGTAAACAAATTGTAAAAATAGGGAATAAAGAGATCACAGGTATATGGAACTGAACAATTCAATAGAATTTTCCTTGGCCCAAAATTGAAATAGGAAAGATGAGGGAAACATTGTCCACATGTACAGGATCGAGCACCTGGTAATTTACCTGAATTTATATTCAATAGATAAACAAAAAGGCACTATGAAGAATATAAGGCTTTTTACCTTGTACCTAGATCCTCCTTTCTTCTTGGGGCAATGCTTCAACGGTTTTGCGATGAGTTGCTCAACTTCACTGGTAGTTGACCCCGGATGGACTTTCAAGCATGCTCCTGAAAATATAATCAGCCTCACTGTTCAAACAAAATCTCATTCAGTTGAAATCCTCACAGACTTTCAACTCAAGAAGCAACAAAAAAATTTCTATAATCAATAAGCACTACTACATACAATAAAAGCACTAACATATTTACAAATGTCTATATTTTTAACAGTATTCAAAAAATTAGAAGTACTAAAAACATAGGCTGCGCAGCTGCAAACCTTCAGCGAAAGACATCTTTAAAAGTCATAAAAGAGATGTTGACAAAATTGGTATAATGTCAAATAAAACTTCTCTGCACAGCTTGTGCAGTCTTAATTGCAAAAAATTCAATATATCGGTACTTACGAATGATAGTCCTTGAAACAAGGAGTTCAATGAAGGAACGCTTCTCCAGAGGCCCCTGGCCCTTCAAACTAGCCCATCGCCCTTCAAACTAAACACTGACCAAAGTCGGTTTATGAATTCCCAGCAGCCTGCATACGATATCATCCTGATTCCCGGTTGTGGCCCCTGAGTGATGAACAGTATAACTTCTAAAAGAGAATAAAAATGAAACATTTATATATATTTATAAGTGACCTATCAAATTATCTTTCGTTTAATGGATTCATATGCCACATATCAGCAGCATATAGGCCTGTACGTATAAGTCTCAACTAATCTTGACAGAGTCCAATTTTTTAAAAAATGGACGATGTGGGGGACAGGACTTTTTACAAGTTTATGCTCCTGTATCTTTGCTACATGTCTTTGAGATTCATAAACAATTAACGTTCCTTTGAAAATTTACAATGAATGATACAAGACAAGTATTTGCATGCACGGAAATATCAATATTTACCAATTGCTTCTTGAAGACTGGATCTTCAAGTCTGTCTTGAAACTCATCCAGCTCCTCCATGGTGTCAAGGGGCCATGGAAGCATATCGTCCACCTCTTTCACAGGACGCACTGCCACCGTCAGGGTCATCAGCATTGTCAGCATTTCCCTCTGGTTTTACTCCAGGATGTGGAGACCCATGAGTAGCTAAGGCAAGACTGTAATGAAACAAATGGTTTAATTTGAGCAACTAATCGTTTCTATTAAATTATCCTTAGCAATAACAGGAGTTAAATGGCTCAATCAAGACACTGATAATTTATACCAAACGACTCAAACAACGTTACATCATTTACCTAAGAGATCATGACATTAATATTGCCATTGTCACTGAACACAGGATATTCCACTCTGCCCCTGGGTGTAGTGGAACCAGCTAGTTCTGAAAGAAAAAAGAGACTACATTATATAAACTTTATTAAAATTTTGCCAGACTAGAGGCTATTTTATTATTATGTAATTAGGGTGCTCTGATGGTAGAGCTTATTCAATGAAGACTGGATCCAGGTTGTTGTAAATCCAAGTATTGTAGATATACTGATACATACATGTTCACTGTTTCCTAGCCAAAGCTCAACTGCCCAGGACTGGCCAGTAACCAGCCTTTCGGTAGCTGTTGGGGGTTAGATCCCACACCCTATTATGGGGATCAACCTGAGAATCAATTTATAGTTTTCATCTTCCTATTCAAACAAATGCTATTACTGAAATACTCTTTTAGATAATTAATGAATAAATAATTACTAGATAAAAAATACATTACAGTATTTCCCTCTGTAGTCTTAGGAGCTCAATCAGCAAGATTTATCATTTATATAGTTTACTTTATTTACCTGGCAGATGGCATTTCTTTTGGCCGTTCGAAGACCCTTAGCATGATGTATCTTGCTTCCTCAACCTGCAACTTTCTGAGGGAGGACTTCATGGATCTAACGAAATATGAAAACAAAACATGATGAAAAGACGTCAAGTTTTGCAGGTCAATTAGAGGTGATAATATAAAACGTAGTGCAGTTGACTTAACGCAATGAATATGTTTCATTATTACTCGACAAATACGATTTCTTTGTGATTTTCATCGAATTTATTGCCTATTTATCTGAGAGGTTTTCCATCGTAATACTCTCGTCATCACTGCAGGCAGGGTTTTCCGTTCTTCTCCTCAGTGTAGTGGAACCAGCTAGCTCTATAAAAATGAAGATTATATTATATAAAGTGCAATATAATTTTTTTTTTACTAAAGCTTGTTTTATTTCACTACACAACCAAAAGGTGCTAAGTAGCTCAATTATAATGTATAATTTATATACAGTTGTTAGGATACCATCTCCGCAAGACTACTTCAGAGCAGTGAAAGTATGCAAATGGGCAAAAATGCGGAGTGACACAATAGTCAACCATACAAGTAACAAACAAAACATTATGTAGATTCAAACTTTATTACCTGACACTGTACTACTTCCATTGGAAGGAGGGTTTGGCAGAAAGGCCTCTTCTTCATCGCTTGCTTCATTCCGGTCTGAAGTGCTGTCCTCCACTAAAACAACGGAATTTTGTCACTTGAAGGGTAATACTATAAATAATTAATGAAATCATTTTTTAAAAAAGGGAGCACAAATCAATTAAAACAATTGCATATCATCTGAATGCTCTGGAGCACATGGGCCAGAAACGCATGCAACCTATTTATTTCAACTGTTGCAGCTCTATATTACATCTTCTAGAAATAAAGGACGAAATCATGCGATTTGTCAGAAAAATTGCTTGAGTGATAATATGGGACATTCACAGACTCAAGTCTATTTGGTTCCCATGAAAAACTAGTAGGAAAAACAACCAGTGAACAGTGCATAATACAACCACAAACACCAATCCTTCATAGTCATGCAATTGAATCAATAAGTGACTGATTTATATATCAAAAATGCATTTACACTTTCCAGTTCAGAAATCCTTGCAGCTCTTTGTCACATGTGCGCCAATGAAAGATAATCCAGTAATCGCCAGGTGGCATAGTGTGAAGCGACTTAAACCACCTATGGAAAATTTTTAACACTAATATCATCCCCTAACAGTGTAAGGTGAAAACACGACGTTGTGACAACGTGAAAATGACGTCGTATGCAACGCAACGGGATTTCTACCAATTTACAATGTAGAAAAACACGTCGTGACAACGTGAATATGACGTAGTACGCAACGCAACGGGATTTCTACCAATTTACAACGTAGAAATCACGTTGTGTGCTGCCTGGGCACTCTACTGACTGAGCTATCAAGGAACCTAAATAGTAAAAATAACGTGCAAGCACTTTAAGAGATGCTTGTAGATCTACACCTTTGGCTGTCTGTCTATCTACATACATGAACATCTACAAGAATCTCTCTTTCTCGGCCAAGGCATTTTGTCTTCGTTCTTTCCTTTCTCCCTTTTCCATCCTTCATTCCTTCCTTCCCTTAATCCTTCCTTTCTCCTTTCCTTCTTTCCCCTTCCTTTCTTTCCCCTTCCTTTCTTTCCCCTTCCTTTCTCTCCCCTTCCTTTCTTTCCCCTTCCTTTCTTTCCCCCTTCCTTTCTCTCCCCCTTCCATTCTCTCCCCCTCCCTTTCTCTCCCCCTTCCATTCTCTCCCCCTTCCTTTCTCTCCCCCTTCCTTTCTCTCCCCCTTCCTTTCTCTCCCCCTTCCTTTCTACCTTCCTTTCTCCCTTCCTTTCTCCCTTCCTTTCTCCCTTCCTTTCTCCCATCCTTTCTCCCATCCTTTCTCTTTTAGGCCTAATTGTCAACCAGGCCCAGAATTAGGTCAGCATGACCGAGTGAACTGCATCACCGTGATTGACCTTTGACCTACATGCAGAAACTCAGCCTGTTTGTTTTCTTTATTAATTTTTTCATCTCAGAAAGACACCAAAAGTTTATCGACGCAAGTTAAAACAAGAGCAGATATACTGCCTCCATATCCCCCATGCCCCACACATCTACCTATACCCACCAGAATTCCAATTTTAGTTATGCCAAATATTTCCACCAGGAGCACAATTGTGCATACATGTAAGGATGTGGAGACACCTGGGGGTGGAGTTAGCTTTTAAAAATAACATGGCTGCAGGCCAAAAGCACAGGAAAAAGTATTTGTTATGTGGAAATGGTTATGATATTTATTGATTTATGGTAAGATTTGACAAGTTTAGGGGGGTCTTTGAATGTTGGGAAAGGATGAGCGTTGTGCATGGTGTGGTGTTTGAGATATTTGATGGACGCCATGACACGGAGACTAAAAGTACAGTCCCCCATGAGATATTTGATGGACGCCATGACACGGAGACTAAAAGTACAATCCCCCATAGCATAGCATGGGGGATAATTATGTTGAGGCCGTATGCAAAGTTTTAGTGACACAGGTGGCACAGCAGGACCAAGGCAGTTGTCATAAAATTCCAAACCTTCCTCCCACAATAGAGATGCGTTTGCAAGCTAGCAAGCATCTCTAAATATGTTAAAAAAGAAGTCCCCAGTTGCCTATAACATATGATAGAGAAACAAAGTAGATTAAGGCAAGTACTGCCATCTGAGCCAATTTTGGGGCAGTAAAGAGGGATTATTGGTGAGATGGGAGAGGGTCAGAGGGAGCGGTGCTGCAGCTGCAGCAGTCGTCAACATGTGATGGATCTTTTACTTGCTCGGCACAACACTCATACAAAGGGCTGCCAATTTTATATCTTCATCTAAACAACATCCTGCAGGGATTTTGCTCATAATTGTTTAGTTCCTACCCGGCATTCTAGCCCATGCAGACAAAGACCATCAGTGGGCACGAAGGAACCTTAATCACTCAGCCACCCAGTTGATTGAATCTTTGCCGTCATACCCGTCAACATTTGGTATAACATTACCAACTGCCTCCACTGCTCCAATCCTCAAAGCATGCAAACCCCCCAACACCAATGATAACTGTTATCTTCAAGATGGTGAAATAGTATTAAGGTGAGTTTTGAAATTTATCGAAGTACACTTTATTCAGTCATATCATCGAAGTACACTTTATTCAGTCATATCATAGGATATTTAATATTTATTCAGATTCTTTCACATTGAATGTGAACCAAATAAGTTTTTATGTGTTTAATGTTTCTATGGGGTTTCATTTCAAATTGATGTCACACAAACACAAGGAAGAAATAATGAGACATTAATCAGATAAAAGTGCCCTTTAGAAAAATTAATAAAGCATTTCATAGCATTAAAAACAGTAAAACATTAAATATTGGTTAATAGAGTGATACGCATAATGATGACTGACTGTATTTCTCAGAATAGATGGGATAAGGTAGCATTTAGTATAAAATTGAATGATGGAAAATTAGAACTTTCTGACATCATACATACAAAATATGATAACAAACACGTATTTTTTAAGGCTCAGACACCTTTAATACTGAATGTTCTGTAGCGATTAACAAATTCAGTTCAATCTGATCATTTGTAGGAAGCGATGATCTCCTTCCATGTGGTATAGAGTTCTTCTTTTGGAGTGGCCCAAAGTTTCTCAAGCTGAGGCCAACCATTAGCAGCAGTCACCAATAAATACTCATTGCCAGGATCCATGGAATAGGAATAAGCACCCATCACTAATGACTGGCAATATCGACCAGCAACACAGGTCTTAAGCATATCCCATTCAATGTCGTTGATGTCACGTTCAGACAAATAACCTGCTAAAACATGACCGCCAGCTGTTATAGGGTCTACCACCTTACTTTCCACACTCATATACATGACACAAATAGCCAACTCGAAGACATAATACGATTCGGACATGTCACCAAAATCAATGACTCCAGCGACCTGGTGATCTCTTTCCGATTCTGGTAAATCGACAGTGGCCTCCGTGGGTTTCACAACAATGTTCTGTTCATTGAAGTCACCATGGATGACACCTGAAAATAAGAGAGTCATGAAGTAACAAAATTAGTAACTTGACTTAAAAGAGAATAAGGTGAAAAACAAGGGACTGCCCTATCAGGTCATCATGGTTTATTTATGATGAATTTTAGCAGTGAGTAAAACTCTGGGGTCTAGATTTTTAATGACATTGGCCGCATTAAGTGTCTTTCAACAGTAGCCAATGCTTAAATGAGTATATTTTGTCTAATAAGGATTAAAATGGTCCAAGATTACCTTTTGTGCATTCTTCCAATCGAGGGATCACTGTTTTTGAGAAATCAGCCATTACTTCTGATACTAATTCCCTGCGACCTTCATCAGTTATCGCATATAAGAAATCTTTTAACTTTGGCACAGATATCATGTTCCAGATGGAGGCATGGCCAACCAGTGATGGGTGGGAAAAGCCCTGAAATTAGAAGAAACATAAAGATCAGTAGTTGTTCAGCATCTATAATGACCAGCTGCTAAGGTGAAAAGTTAGAAATCCCAGCAGAACAGCGGCTTACAGGTATTAACTTATAGATTTGGGTACCTTTTTTTTGTTTTTATACTTTAAGCCTCAATGAAACTTTTCTTGTAAACACATGTGACAGAAATACAATTTACATAAAGTTCTGTTCTTTAGTTTGTACTAACCTTTAAAGCATTGTTGACCCTGGCAAGATACCGCCCACAATCATATAACAGATTTGGCTTATAGGGAACATTCACAAAGATTATCCCAGGAATGAATGTCAATAATCTGACAATGTGCTCATTGCCATCCTTTGTTGTTTGGGCTGAAATCATGCAAAAGCCAAAATTTGACATAATATTACATACAACAGTGCGACAGAGCAGTATCATGGATGCTTATTTTCTCTCACTACTTGTAGAGGAGACCCGGATAAGGTGTGCCAAGGGGTAAGTTTTGCCACCTGCCATTGAGCAAATGAAGAACCAAGATGATGTTACCAATGTGTTTATGACAAAAAGTGAGATCATGATACTGTGAAAAGCTACATCCAGAAATTCGACTTTGCTGTCAGAAACAGATGAGGGACGATCATTGATGTTTTCTATACTCTATAACATTGATTATTAGATAATGTTTCTCTGGTCCTAGACTCCTAGCCCTATAAGTCCTTGTGTGTAACCTCAATAATCTCATAATTTTGGGTCTGGTTACATAAAAAGGCTTATTCTGGGAAAAACAGTAATTCATAACTAACGGATTGAACAGAGTGTTGAGTTTACATGACATCAGCACGAAGTTATGAAAATTTATTTGATGCGGTTATTGCTATAACATGAATCTATAGGCCCGGCCCACAAGGATAACAAATAAATCATTGGTCTGCATGATAGGCTGATATTTCACCATTGTTATTGGTGTTCTCCTCCAGTATCTGCTTGCTGTAATCTCTTCCTTTTAAATCAGGCACCGGAGTGGGGCATCGAACTCCTGTTGCGTAAATTAGTCGTTCCGCTTCATGTTCTGCATCTGAAATCATTGAAAGTGAACCCTGTCACAGAAAAGAAGTAGATAAAATAGTTTAGAGTAAAATTATAGTATTGCATATTGAAGTCAGGCATGTCCTTGCAGCTTTAAGAGGTTTAACAACAATTTTAAAAGACTGATCTTACTGATATGTTTCAGCTTAGTTACTAATTTCGAATAACAATCAAATCTATTGTATCAACAAGTGCTTTAAAAACGATTTTCTCTTGGGAAAATTCACTAACTTATCATTATTCTAATCTACCAAACTTACCAACATGTGTTTTTTGAGAATCCATGCTGTTGAGGACCTTCAAGACATACCCAGCAGGTGAGATGCTCTCCACATGAGGATTGGTGTGGTCATCAGAGACTTTCACTAGGAAGTTCTTGTCATCATAACTATTGAGCTCTTTTATGTAAGTGACTTTCATGCCATAAAGTCTGAGGACGAGGTCTTTAGCATCTTCCTGGGATGTCTTTGGTCTAATGGACTGACCTGGTTGCAACATGGACCCTTTTTCTTCAGTTTGCTCCATGTTGAAGGATTACGTCAACTCGATGATCACCTAAATTGAAATTTATATTATACTATTCATCATCTATTTTGTTGTTGGGTCAGTCAGTATAGGGTGCTTGGCAATCACTGACTTTATTTCCAGCTCTCATTGTGTCTCCTTCTCTTGTCCAAAATCCAAATAAGCCCCCAAAAAGCTAAATGCAGGATTTTAAAAACTGTCATCATGTACAATTTCAAATACATGAATTTGTATATGAAATACAAGTCATTCATGAACACCATGAACAGGATCTGTTATAGTATTTTTCCTGTAACCCTAAAAGTCATACAAGCAGAAAGAATACTCAAGTTTGTTATTGCTATAAAAAAGATCTAGTAAGCTTGTGAGATAGGCCTACCCATGCAAGGCAAAGACTAGATCACAGTCATTACCATAAGAGTTGTACTGTATAGAAACTACCTGAAGTTACAGTGTATATATATATGTACACTACACATTTGGACCACTATAGCATGTGGAGTTGATGGCACCTACCTTGTCAATGAATAAGATATAAAATAAAATTAATACAATGCAAACAGTGGCTATATAGTGACTGTGAGAATAGTTCAAAAGTCACGAAGTTCGTGTCATGACCAAGTGAACTTGCAAATCTAGGCCTCTAGACCCTTGAGTACCATATTTACTTGATAAATATTGGGAGTGCATGAAGTTCAACTGCAGCACATCCATGTATAGACCAAAGATAACCATAGGACGATAAACTGGTATCATTGAGCAAATACGGTTTGAGAACATTCCCAGCCTTGAAAAGTGTGCTATCAAATAATTACTGGACTGTTATATTTGGAATTTATCATAAAATGATACGACCTTCGTTCGGAGTGCAAATTAGATAATTAGACAAATTATTTTGGCACAGTGACCAACAACTGGAGTCTGAGCTGTAAGTTATTTCGGTCACTATGTGTTCACAAAATGTCTATGATATAATATTACGATATGCCAATATAAGGTACAAGTATCGCACGAGTAATTATTGTGTTATATTAAAAGTACAGTTCACCATCACCATAAATTGGTCTTCTTTTTCATTTCTTTTTATATATATATTTATAATAATTGTATATTGCCCCAGTCATACAGAGAAAGTATTACATCTATTAGATCCTGCCACAGACTGATATATTAAAAAAATTGGTGATATTACAGAACATGAGAATTTCATTACAGCAGCCAGTTATAATGAAACAGAAATGCAAATACTGGCAAATAAGCACGGATACATACCTTTTGTGTCCAACCTTCATGTTTGTAGCATCTCTCTTATATTATCTCTTACAAAAACAACAACAAAAGCATGTGTTTCTTCAGAGCAGCAAGCTATGCTGTATTAGGCATCAATGAAGCTGTGAAGCAGGCTCTGAGACTGACCTGGCCTTGTCACTGAGCAGGAAAATCAATAACACAACCCCAGTCAATGAGGCTTGCATCCGTTGGCTCACATGCCATCTACAGCAGAACTGATGGAAGACATGGATTTGGAAGTGCAGGACATAGTGGCTGGAGTTGAGACCTGGTCATTCATTGATACATTATTGTTGCAATTAAATTCAAACATTGAAAATAATCCATTGATAAAGACACTGACGATATGCTTCAATAATACTGTCAATTGATCTGACAAAACGTTTTTTGAGACTTAATTGAACATAACAATACTTTTCACTCAAAGTGTTCACACCATAAACTTGTGATAATCAGAAACAGGAGAGTGGGAAATGTTGAAAGAGTGAATACAAAAGCGGAAAACAGAATCAAACTAGTACAAAAGGGGGGGGGGGAGCATACGTCAATGTACAGGTGGTTAAAGTCTGACATGCCATAATTTCAAGGCTGAGTCTAATTTGTATATCAAAAGTGTACAAACTGATACCTTGAAGTATAAACCATCAATTAAGTCTCAAAAAACTTTTTTTTTATTATTCTGTGAAAAAGCCTGCCTGTGTAGAGTAGCGCGGGGCATGCAGCCCCCCTTAACTTCGAGGTGCGATTTGACCTACTTTTTGTGGTCGATTATTTAAATGCTTATGTTGTCAGGAAGGGATCATGTGACTCTACTTGTAACTAGTGAAACAAATGTCCACCAATTTTAATAAAGGAGTTACGGCCCTTTTTGTAAAAAATTTAAAATGGCCTTCTTACCCCACCCATCGGGCAAGAAGCCCCCCTATTATAATCCTATGGCAATTTTTTTTGCGAGCGCATTCGGCTTGAAAGTTATTTCTTGGGGTTCTTCTATCATTTTAAAGGCATTCTATTCACTTTTTCTGAATTTCAGAATTTTTCTGTTCATACATTTATTTTTTTATATTTTTTACCTGTTTTAATTTCGGCTAAATTTTTTCGATTTTAATTAGCTATTCTATCAAGATTTAAGGTAAAGTACACATTATGAAATGGTTCCTGAAGCAGCTTCGAGGCCTCAGTGAAGGGGGGCCTCATGCCCCATACCGTGTGGGCATTGTGGGGCCTCTCGCCCCAAACTCACATATTTTAATTTGACCTCTATATTTTGAGCTAAAATGCAAAAAATATGATCCAAATCATATTTATGTAATGGTCATAAAGTGAAGCAATGCAGATATCCATTATTCTTTTAAAAATTTCCAAAGTTATTTCTGAAAACAACTTTCAAAGAATTAACCAAAGTTTCAAAAACCATGCACCTTTTTTTGTTTCTTTAATTACTTCTACGGCTTGGTGCTGTTTGCCCTAAAAATTTGTGACGTCACCTAAAAAGCCTCTAGCTTCAATCCTATCAATAAGAAAAAGCAAGAAAAATGTAAGTTTAGATATAACGCTGGGGGGGCCTCTCACCTAACCCGGGCTTCTTGCCCCGACCCACTCTACATCATCCTGCTCACAAGTATTACAAAATGCGGAAGTTTTCAAAACAAGGTATGATGTAGTCAGGGTAAGCAATAAGATTACCCTCAGAAGTGAGGATGCCTGCTCCTTTCATATTACAGAAGAAGGCTATACAAATTAATACATGTAGCAGATATAATGCCATAAAAGTCCTTTATTAAAAAATTTAAATGTTCTAAAATGTCATGACATATGTGCACTGCCTGTTTTTCTTCAAGCTGGGATACCTTCATTCAGGTATATTTGTAAAAACGCAGACTATTAAAATCAAAATAGTTTTCATTTACCTACAATTAGTCAGGAATTTGTTAAACAAACCATCAGATACAAAATTTCAAGTTTCTTTAACAATATCTCAGATCGTTCTATTAAAGACAAAATATATACCCATTCATGTTATTGCGTCAAGCAATATACCAAAAATAAGATAATAAGTAATTTTTCACGTGACTGTAATATTCAAGACTGCTATATTTGCAACAGAACATAAATGGTGCACCTTTTTACCTCCAAGGAGCATAAACATTGTATGTACTATAATAGTATCCATGTTAATCTCATTCCGTTCAAAAACTTAGATTACATTTTTTAATCAGTTAAACCTGAAGAGCATCTTGGAATTGGATGCCTTATGATTCATATGGACGAAGTTGGTTAGAGTACAAAATAATGCCAAATAATTAGTTATGATGTGTAGGTGGCCCTCCAGTATTGTATTTTTGTATTGTATTGTATATACTCTCAGTCATGCACTGCAATGCAGGAATGAAATTCGTGGTGAGCCTTCCACAATGATACAGCTCAGGGCAGCCATAGAACGGCGCCCATGGGCAGAGCGGCACATAGATACCTGATTTTTATGCAACCTTTTAAATTATGTCTGAGTCTGCGTCTTATCTGTTTGCTTTGTCCTCCTCATGTCCTAGTAAGCTTTAAGAGTGCATAAATACAGGATGTAAAGCCCCAATTATCCATCCATCCATCTATCATTCTTCAGAAAAATATGTTGTACTGTTTTTTTCAAAAGACACTAGTCTTAACATAACAGTTTCAAATCACTTTTGTAAATTTGTTGTTCACTGTTGTCAGTCATTGTGACAAATAGGTCTGCTTCTTTGAAGATAAATATCATGTTTGAGTCAATTATGATTCATTGAGGTTTATTCACGATTGACCATATGGTCAAGACACAGATTAACAGCTTCAGGTGTTATCAACTGCCAGTTCACTTCACGGCTTCAAAGCTTCTTTTGTATTTGACCACTTCTGGCTCAGTTTTGTTTCAGTCACAGAACAATGACAAACAACAAATATCTTACAATGGGATGGTGGGCATTGATTGGAATTGAGCTGAACATTCAGATTTTCAGGGGGGGGGGGGGGCCTTGGAATTTTTCCTCAATGGGGAATTATATTTTATTTTGTGGTAACAGCGACATTAATTATTTATTTTTCAAGCATCCCATATCCAAAAATTTTCATTTCTAAATCAAACAACACCCCGTCAATAAATACCCCACCAGAAATATTTATTTTAAGACTGCCCAGGAGTTTATTAAATTTTTATCTAAAAAAAAAATCCAAACCAGAGCTTGTCACAAATGAAAAATAAGTTGATATGAACTGACTCTCTCTTTTCATAATCACAGATCATAATATATTTTCATTCTTTAGCAACCTGCATGAATGCTGGGACTTGCCAAAAATGACTCATAGTTCATGTGAGGCAAAATGTATGTTAGAAACAATTAAGAGACCTCATCTAATTCCCTCACTCAACTAAACTCAGCTCATCTCAACTACCCCCAGCTTTACCCTCTGTATCCCTCAACGACTGTTGGTTACCCCATCATCACAGTGGTTACCCTGATAGACTATGTGGGCACGAGGGTGTATCCTGCCAGGAGGGTTGTTGAGAGGGGTTGGGGTAGGATGGGTGATAGACTGATAGGCCTTGACATCCGGTACTACTTGATTTTATTGGACCAGCAGGGTGCAGTACACAGTAGTAAGGTGTCATGTACCACTCTTGGTACCGACGGAACATTTATAGATCCATCATTGGTTGTCCAGACAGGACACGAAAACTGAACAGAAATTATTTATTTAAAAAAAAAAAAACTCCCAAGCCCCCCCACCCTTGATATAAAATGTGCTCCCTGAATGTTGAATAAAAGCAAGGTTCTAATCCTTGAGGTTTGGCAATCACACAAATCTGGGCTGTTATTCATGCTGCCTGTTGGTTATATCTTTAAAGTAACCAGGCATGACTGTTCACCAAACTGCCAGTGGTAAAAAATAAAAGAGAGTTTTCAAACAGTGGTCAGATACAATGAAATTGCAATAACTGTGACACAACTCAAAAAGGTGTCTGGCCATATGGTCAATCGTGAATAAACCTCAGTGAGAGCATTAACACTCTATTAACTCGGGTAGCTATCAAAGCCTAACAAGCCGAATGTAATCCATGTGTCAATGCATTTAGCAGTTTCTTAAAATCTGTACAAACTGGAAAACACACAGCTATGAAAACGACAATAATGTAATTCTTTCTCAGCTGAAGTCATCAAAGACAAAACCCTGTCTGCAAGTTGACAGCCACTTGCTGCCACCTAGGGTGCAAAATTCGCAAGCTCCTGTGAGCGGTCAACAGAATTTCATTGGCTGGAAGAAACCAGGACAGTGTCTGGAAGAAACCAGGACAGTTCAATCATTTAGTGATGATCTAGTTTATTTCCAAAAACTCTGTAAGTGTCTAATCTGACTTAGGTTGGCTTCAATTTTAAGCAGACAGCTTGTAAATACCAAATTAAGTTGGAACTATTTTTTATCATGGAGGATGTATACATTGTAGGTCACATATAATGCCAGTATAGAGGGGGCCACTTGTAGCATAGACCAGACATTTTGTTGAGTGCTGTACAGCTCTTATAAAAATGTAGATTATATTGCTGTCCTAAATAATAAATTTCCATAAAGTAACAGAATAACTACAAATGAGTATTTTTGATATTACAAAGCATAAACATTGGCTTTGTATGGACACGTGAATAAGTGAGAGAGCATTCTTTTTGGACACTTTTCTGACCACACTTTAACATGCATAAATGACATAAATAGATTGAATACCATCAAACGTCTGATGAGTAAAATCATCCCTTTCACAGCAAAAGTTCATGCTAAAGTTTAATAACTTTCTTTTGTTTCATGATTTCCAAAACATTTTCATTCAAAGTTGTGTACTGGATCTTTGCCAGCAACCATGCTTTGTGAAGTAATTTGGTGTAGTAATATGGACAGGTGTTGTGCGACCTGATCTTGTGATCTGTCCAAAACAGATCAAATTAATGTTGACCCAATTCAATTTTCCAGGGACTGTCAGCATTCTTCTGCCACTTGTCAGTCCTGAATAGAGACAGATTTACTGGCATGTGGCTCCCGGTTTGTGCAGTTGGCAACAGCATGCACTGTATGTAAAACCACAGGACATAACAGCACCACCTACTGGATTGTGCAGACAGTCTATAGCTGGGTGAACCTCAGTTCTAAACATTATTGCTAGAAACTTGGATAAGATCTATCGTTTAAGCCCTATAACTCATTGTGTGACAATGTAATCTTCTAAAAAGATTTTGTGCAGTTGTTTGTTTTCAAATTATTATTCTCCAATGAAGAACCTGTGGTTGTAGGAACCTACTTGTGACCAAGAACTGAAGTACCTCTGTATACCGGATTGTATCAATACTTGACAAAGGTTAATTTTCTCTATTATTTTTTTCTCATAATCATTGTTCGTTCAATAAATTCTCATATTTTCAATTAAAGTAACATATTATAGTAAGTGGCTTAGACATTACGCAAACCATTGACATTGTGGAATTAATCTAATTCATTGGAAGGATTATGTTTTTCTTGGTCAGACCTCATTACAGTCACCATTGTATGAATCGATGATTCTTTTCCATGACGTGTATAGTTCTTCTTTCGGAGTGGCCCATAACCTTGCCAGTTGGTTCCAACCGTTAGCTGCTGTCACCAAGATATACTCATTCCCCGGATCCAACGAATAAGTATGCGCCCCAATTACTAGCGACTGACAGAAACGACCTGCGACGCAAGTCTTCAGCACGTCCCATTCAGTGTCATTCAGAGAATGACGGGTCAAATATCCTGCCAGAACATGGCCTCCTACTAACAGGGGGTCTATGATGTTACTGCTTACCATCAGATACATCACACAAATTGCAAGCTCAAAAATAAAGTAGGCTTCGCCAACATGGCCGAAGTCGATGATTCCTGCCAGTTGGTAATCTCTGTCTGATTCTGCTAAACCCACAGTTGCTTCTGTCGGCTCAACTATGATGTTCTGTTCATTGAAGTCTCCGTGGATAACACCTGCACAAAACAGATGAAACAGTGAGGCCAGACATAATTAATCTTCAGCTTCTCGGAACTTCTCGAGGCACTTTTCCCAGGGTTGGTTGGCAGGCCCAAAGAAAAAGTTGTAATCCTATTTTTTTTCATGTCATTTAAATACAAATCGTGGGTAAGCCAATTTTTTTTATCAGGCAGAATATCTGCTGGATCAGTCGTTCTGAGAGGCTAAAAATTTATCATGTTTAGAATTATAACTAGTTTATTTATAGATTCATAAAGTATGTACAATCACCTCCCAATAATTACAAATAATAAATCAGATATATATTTTTTAAAAGAAACAAATGCATCAAAGGGTAAGGAGCCGAGTAACAAGTTACTATGGAATGTTTGCTCCATGTTTATAATAAGTAAAATAATATATAAATTATAGATCATAAATCAAAATCAGGTGGATGAATTTTGATTAGATGAAAATGAAAATGGTCATGGATATGAGTTTCGAAGTGATTAAGAAATGATATTTGATAAGAATTGATTACATGTCGACAATAGTGTTTTGTGAAAAATTTCATCTCAATTCTTTCCTTCAATTACTCGTTCAAGTGTAACCACAAATGTGGTGACTTCCCTATAAAACGTACTTTGCATTTTTCTAGAGTGTGTTGTGGAGCTCTTAGATAGTTTCTAGTCCAGGTATAGTATGTGTGGTGACTTAGCCTTACCATGAACAAAGAGTCCCAACTTCTTAACATCTATTAACATAAATGTCATTATCAAAGGATGTACAAATTTATATCAATCAGATAACTATATGTTGTAAAAAAACATACCTTTTGGACAATATTTCAATTTTGGGATTACCGTCGCAGAGAAATCATCGATGACTTCAGAAACTATTTTTATCTGCTTTTCATCTTTTATGACGTGTAAGATGTCTTTCAATTTTGGAACAGAAATTACATTCCACTTGAAGGTTTCACGACGTACAGAAGGATGGGAGAAACCCTGGAGAATAAAGGAAAGCATTGATAATGCACATTGTAATATTTCAAAACGGTGTCGAAGCAACATTTTGACCTGTCTCAGAAGATGCACAATTTTCAAGCTATGTTTGCTGATGATATGAGGTGTCCATTTAATCATGTTAATTATTAAAACGAAACTGTGAAAACATATGTAAGGCCTATGTTTTAGTTGTTGCAGATGGTTTGACATCTCAGCTATGCCATCTATAAGAAGCAGCTCTCATAGCACCTTGAGCATTAAGTTTTAAATAATTTTTTACTGAAAAAGAACAAATAGAATTCCTATTACACCATCTTTTAGAAAATTAGTAGCACACCACTTTAGATGATAAATTTTCGTTTTCATCCATCTTAAATCTAAAATTTGTGTAAGCAATTATGTGTTCGACTGTGCTTTACACATTAGCACACTCAGAAACAGACCCGGTTTCTTCCCGAAAAAAATTGTGTGTGTTCCTCAGACTGAAATGATGGGGACCGCTCGCAGGAACTCGCGGAATAGCACACTAGGTGGCAACACATGACAGCATATGTTCTGATCTGCCAAGGCTGGAAAAAGAAGTGGCAATGTAACAGTGGTCCACTTGTAGACAGTGTACCAGCCTAAAATAATTGTTTGTGATTCGAAGCATAGCAAGCTGCTACAAAATTGTGATCAAAAAGTTCATCTTGGGGCAAAATCCATTGTCCCGACGTCTCATATGTTTGCCCCCTTGCTACCTAAAATGCATGATATAAATACCTTCATAGCATCCCTGACCCTGGCAATTAACTTCCCACAATCGTACAGGAGACTTGGCTGACATGGAACATCGCCAATAGTTCGACCAGGAATGAAGACCAGTAGTCTGACAATGTGCTCCTTGCAATCCTTAGTATTTTGGCCTGCAACATCAGTGAACCAGGATTATCAGGAGAATGCAACATTGAATATTAAAGTAATTTTTTCCATATAAAAAGCTGCATTAGATCACTACGATAAAATCCTTTGGAGAAGATCTGAGAAGCTAAGAATCAATTAGGTCTGGCCTACTGTTGGAAGAAAATCGTTGTTTTTAGAAAACGTCGTTTTGCAGTTGAAACGTGACATCATTGGGGTGCCTGTGAATGTGATCGGTCTAATCTTCAATCTGTGACATATATCAGTTCCGAGTTTGACATCACAGTGTATTACAAAGGAAATTAAAACTGCCAGGCAATGTTATGTTTTGTATGCAACCACAACAAACAACTTCTGTCTAAGCCGATTGTTACACCTTGCCAGTAGAGTCTCTGTTACAATGTTTCCCAAACAACCCTTTTTTTGTTGTTTTTCACACAACACTCATCTTCACAATTTCAAATAACTTTCAGACATTTGTTGCTAGTCATTGTACACTGAAGGCCAAAAGTTTGGAAACAGAATGTTGTTTGCCATAGGATCAGTGTTACAGAAAGTTGCCTTTGGGTGCATGGATTCTTCTTATCTCATAAAAAAAAATCATAATTGAAGAGGGATTGGATGAGTAGTTTCGACAGTGTACATGACGGACATTCAGTTTCCTTTGTTGATTTCAAAATACTGATCGCCCCTAAGAAGTGGCCAGGCACATCAATGAAGTGGCAATTGCCAATGCCTACTCACTTTGACACATCCCCATTTTTGAGAACAACATTTGAAATTTATAAATGCTATTTTAGTATGAAGTGTTTTTTCACAAAATTTGATTAAAAAAATCAGAAAGCTTTCATACGTCCTTCTGTGTGGGAACACAAAATAGGGGATTTTTGTGGAATACATTTGCAAAATGTCTTTTAATGCTTGTGGTACCTTTTCTCATACATTTGCCTGGTTTTCATAAAAAACTGAAAATGGAAAGAATATTTTGGAAACCATATGCATAATTTACGTTAGCACAGTGGACTTGCTATTACAAAGACAATACTTATCAGAAATTTCTAGTTCATCAATATACACAGTATCATACCATAGTCAATTGAGACATAAAATATGTTGAATCGTGAGTTACCATTGTGATTAGCATCCTCCTCAATCAGTATCTGTTTGCTGTAGTCTCTCCCTTCCAAGTCAGGAACCGGAAGAGGGCAACGTATCCCGGATGCATGACATAGACGTTCAGCGGCATGTTCTGCTTCTAGTAAAAGAGAGAAATTTCGGTCCTATATATATGAAATATATAGCTGAAATAAGGACTATGCCTTGTTGCAGACACATGAAATCCAAGGGATGGTGCATGTAGTGAAGTGGAAGTGGTCCAGAATCTTTCAAAATTATCATTGATAAGACATAAATTTATTTATTTATCATTTAACTAAAACAGTGAGTGTTGGAGGTGACCAGCTGCCTCCTTTGTATATCCCCTTCTGGAGTGATCACTACATTCTGATTTATACACTGTAAAACAGCTGCGTCACTTTTGTGGCAGCTACCGTAGGACTAATGAGCACAAAAACTTGCCATTTTACGACAGAAAACTTGTTTTTTTATGGCAGGTATCATTGTTTTAATGGTAGGCCTAATTGCCATTAAAGTAATACAGATGGTTTTACAGTGTATTAAGCAACATAAAGCAAAAAATTGACTCACCAACATGAGTTTTCAGAGAATCTGTAGTGTTGTGGACCTTTAAAACATACCCTGTTGCTGAGATTTTTGCAACGTGAGGGTTAGTATGTTTGTCAGAGACGAGTACATAGAAATTCTTGTCAACGTAACCATTTAGCTCATTGATGTGCAATACTTCCATGCCATAGAGTTTGAGGACAAGCTGCTTTGCCTGTTCTTTGGTTGTATCTGGTTTTGCCAATATTTCGTCTTCCATTTCGCTTCTTTGTTGTTCAGTATTCTCAGATAATTACATGTATGCTCTTCTTCTTCTTTAAGTTCCTCTTCTTCTTCTCTTATTCTTCTTCTTCGGGCAGTCACCCCCTATTGGGATAGTAATATTATAAGTTACTCAGGTAGACTGCCCCCAACATGTGTATTTTTTCTAATTATAATTGAAAAGTTATGGATATATGTCATATATGTACACTGTGTGTTGAGATAAATATCTATCTAAGGGCTATCTAAGGGATTTCCCGGGAGCGAAACTAAACTTTTATTGTGTGACAAAAAAATGTATTAATGATCTCGGACGAGAAACTTCCATTCAAAAATAGATGATGAATTGAGTTTAAAACTTCATAACGTTGACTTTTTAATGTATATCAAGATAAAACTTTTTTGGTGCACATTTACACGCATAGGTCTTATGGCTTCATGTATATGTGCACAAATAAACAATTTTTTGTTAGTATCGAGCTACCTCATAGCTGTTTGCAGATTAGCGGTCCAAACAGTTTCAAGATCAACTTTCAACTTTGTCGTGTTATGTCACTGGCTTAAAAGTATTTTGTATGTGTCAATTATGGTTAATCAGTTGATTATCATATCTAGCGCATTGGTGACAATAAACAAACTAATTAAATGACTTAAGGCACTTCATCAATTAAGACAATTAGGGGACCAACAGAAAATTGTTAATGTTATTACCTGGCAAAGCCAGTTTGCAAAATGAAAATAATCTGTGAAGAGCTCCCTGCAAAGAAGACAAATATGATGACTGTGCAGTTAAATAAGTAGCACAAGAAATGTTATGATAGTCGTTGATAGATATGAGACATTGGATCTTTTTCTCCACCACAGTCGGTAATCACCAAAGTAACTACATTTTGTGAGTGAATCGATTTAAAAGATCAAAGCAGAACAATGAATAAGTAATGGCAAGAGTGCAAACAGTAAACAAAACTCAAACTAGACATCAATATCACTGGTGAACCAGTAATGAGCATTCACTAATTTGCAGAATTTACTTAAATATCAACTTGACCTACACTCTTCATAATAACATTCATATTGACATTCACATTGACTTCATATTGATTTCATACTGACTTTTTATTGACTTTTTATTGACTTCATATTGACATTCATATTGACATTCCTATTAACATTCCTATTGAAATTCATACTAACATCCATATTTACATTCATATTGACATTCATATTGGCTTTCATATTGACTTCAAATTTCTTTCATATTGACATCCATATTGACATTTGTATTGACTTCATATTTACATTCATATTGACTACATACTGTCTCACATTAACATTCATATTGATATTCATATTGACTTCAAATTGTCTTTGATTCATTCTTTAATTAACTCCACTTGGCACTTTACTAATTTCATCACTTTTCCTCTCTTTGACTTGTGATGACCTTGAAAAAGGCTTGATATGTTATGAACTTCTTCACAAGGTCATATATATTTTAGATCTTTCAAGTTACTCTTGATTGGAAATGCTAGACCACAATTGAACAATCTTGCTTGAAAAATTACAAAAATGATGTGAACATGTACCTATCCATTCACTTTCTGTGACCTTGACCTTGATTCCAAGGTCATGGGTGTTGAAAGAAAATGTTCATCTATCATTGGCTATGTATGTTCCAAGTTTCATTAAGTTGTCTCCATTCAAAGCAAAGTTAAACAATATTTTCACTTTTGGGCAGAATATTCAAATTTTTCAAATCAAATAATTTAATTTTCTCAGTAACCACTTACAGGATCTTAACTATCTTTCTTTCCACACTGGATATTCCTATAGAGCTCCTTATCCTAGAATTTTACCAAATGCCTGCAGATAGTTTCTCCAGAACCGTGCGCAAAATAGTTTTCATCAAAAGGGTCCAGGGTGTTTACCCCTTTTCAAAAATAGAAATTGTTATGACTGAACTTGGTCAAGTGACTGACTAGTAACTTAACATTGAAGATCTAGTGTTTCTATCTTCATTAGTTCAGGAGATAGGCCTTCAAAAATGGCCACTTTGGGGTGATCTGTGACCTTGAAAAATAGGTCAAGGTCAAAAATATTTTGCAAATTTGTTTTTCTTATCTAGGACTACCTATCTACTTAATTTCAGGTTGAAATTCAGAAAAAAGGGAAGAAAAATAATATGACCAATATCAAGACAATTCACCATAGTGATGGTGAATGCTAATTAAACAATAACATACTACTGCACTGTTGAACCTTGGGAGTCAAAACTGAAGTCACGTGTCTCTGTACTGGAACGTGCTGATAAATTTAAAAACAGATGTGTTCTATGTAATATAATTATTATATACTCCACCAAAAATTCTCATCAGTATCTACTTTTCAACAAATGTCAGAGCTCTATTCTTTCTTGTTATGTTTCTGTAAACATATTATTGCAAGTGGGAGTAATTTTAAAGCAAAAATATTGAGCAAAATAAACAAATAAGACTTAGATTTATATGCATCTCATTATACACAAACATAACATATACTGTATTACAGTGAATCAAATCAAATATGCACTTGTTGGAGGCTAACAAATTTACAAAGATTGGGAAAATGAAAGCATAGTACATGTAGTGAAAATGAGGTCTTCGGTAGACTTTTTTTTTGGAACCAAGAATGTTATTATAGCTGTTTGCAGATTGGCGGTAAAAACATTTTCAAAATTAACTTTCAACTTGGTCGTGCGATGTCACTGGCTTTAAAATTTTGTTTGTGTCTGTTATGGTCAATCAGTTGATTGAGTGCTTATCAAATTTAGCAGCATGGGTGAAAATAAAAAATTAATTAAATGAATTAAGGTACTTCATCAAATAAGAAGATTAGGACACCAACAGAAAACTGTCAATGATGTCACATGGCAAAGCCTGAATTTGCAAATTGAAAATAAGAAAATTAATATTTCCAGTGGAAATAGCTCTAAAACAAAGAATAACAACAAATAGCAACTCACCAGAAAGTGTCATCAAAGTTTTAGCAAGGTGTATCGCAGTATTTTGCTGCATACATCTGTCTTTAACCGGTCTGCACTTGCAATTCCTGTTGTTATTAGAATAGGTCAATGTTTTCAGCAGCGCTGGACTGTATCGAAATAGTATTATGACAATATATCAAATATCTCATATAATACTTGTAAGTCATTGACCTGCTACATTTGACTGCTCAGCACTGTAGTTAATTTTAAAATCAAGAGAAGACAACAAAAGCAAGGCAAAGAAAGGGCTTGACAGAGCTATCTGCACATGAGGGGATGCTTAGGGGGCAACCATCTAATAATCAGGGGGAGGGGGGTTGGAGTTTCCTCAACGGGAAATTATTTATTTCATGGTAAACGTGGCAGCAGTATTTATTTATTTCAGCTTGCCAAGTCCTCGAATATTCATTCCTAAATCATCAAGCAACACCTTGTTAAGAAAACCCCCCTCAAGAAGCAAGACTGCCCACAAAGAATTTATTTATTTCACCAAAACTGAGCAAGAAATTATTTATTAAAAATGAAACAACAAGTCCAAGCCCTCCCTGGATATTAAACAGTCTCCCCCTTACGACATTATGATTGATCTGCTTCATGTGATATATTTTGGATAAACTAGCTGATGTCGAAATTGTTTTCGCTAAAAAGAGTGTCTCATATTGGCATATAGTTACCCTATACAGTCATACACACCAGACACAATTACTTTTGAACTCTAGAAAGGACATATACTTTGATTTGTGATTTTTGAAAATACTGCTTTATTAAAAACAAACAGAATGTTAATCTTCCTGCAAATGCATAAACTATCCTACACATCATGCAATCATATAGGGAAATCAGACTTCAATATAAGCTGAATTATGTAGACATAGCAAAACAAGAAAGAAGTAGGACAATGACTTAACTTAAAAATAAAAGGCATGTGTAACGGAAAAATATAAGAACTAGACATATATCACAAAAAAAAGGAAGAAAGCTAAATGTTCGGTTATACCCCAATTGTATAATTACTGCCATAATTGTATGCCGGGCGATAAAGCCAACTGCCCATGCAAGTTGCTACTACAAAATTAAAATGATAATGTACGTATTCACATTCATTAATCAATGTATATAACTACACTGTATTAACAATTTTGTACACACACTGCATTAAATATGCAGTCATATTACATTTATGGAACTCACAAGTAGAAAACAAGCATAGAAATTACACCAAGAAACAGTAACAAAGTATGAGCTTGAGGGATTGTAGATGAGTTGCACAGATCTCCATTGCAGCAGTGGATAGAGCCAACGCCATAGTGGGCCACAGGGTAGTTGTTGTGGTCTCTGCAGTTTGGAAGACAGCCTCTTTGTAAATAGCGGATTCCCCGGTCTCTCTCATTCACGTCAATTTTCTGTAAGATCAAAGCAAATACATTTATATATATATATGAAACTTCCAAATATTTTTTGAGATTCAAAGAGTCAAACAGAGACAAGTCTCCCCAAAGTAAATTTAAAAAGTCCCAAGGGCTACCATGTAATTTGTATAGATTTTTCACCACGGCAGACTTGGGGGGGATATATGTGATTTATCACCTGAAGGTTTTAGCCCGAGGTGTGATAAATGCATATTCCCGATCCCATGGTGAATAACCAGCTTATACCATGACACAAACACTCAGGAACAGTCAAACATGAAGCGATAAGTGGACAACAACAAATATGAGAATTATTGCCCTGAAATACTGGCATCTGATTGTCTGAAAGAGGTGTCCAATGGTATAAATAACAAAGTTTATACCATTCGACACCTCTGCCAGCCAATCACATGCCAGTATTGCAGGGAAATAATTCCCATATTCTTTGTTGTTCAGTTATCCTCTCATGTTTGACTGTTTGAGTGTTTGTCTCATGGTATAAGCCAGTTATTCACCATGGGATCAGGAATATGTGTTTATCACACCTCAGGCTAAAGCCCTAGGGTGATAAACCACATATTCCCTCTCCCGTGGTGAATAACCTATACTAATTGGCCATGTATCGATGTACTTGTTGCTTTTTTCAAGCCTGTTCGCAAAAATCAAAATGCTTTCTTGAGAAGTGGTTACAACACACAAGACAAGATAAAAAAAAGCTGTCAAATGTCAAAAGCTTTTACATCAAAAGTTTATTTTATTCAGTTGGTCCCTCATATGAAAAGAACTTTGGAAACAACTGAAAATATCAAGCTGAAGAAAATGAACAGTTGAAGACCCATCAAGCTGGTATAGGGGCATTTTCGGAAAGGTCGCATTCATACACGTATATGTCACATGGGTTACGAGGATTTGTTTTGGCATGCTCCTGATTCAACCCTCATGTTCCCTGAAATGCAGGTCACCGGTGCCAATGTACTTTCTCGCAAATTGGGTTTACGGTCCCACATGCACACAACAGTAGGGAGTACGAGGGTCGTGTTTTGTGCAAAGTCGGGCATTCAAGGGATTACAGCTGGCGCAGGACGAGTAATTCAGTTGTTTTGGGAAATCAACAATTTTGATCTCTCCAGTATCTCATATTGTACATTGGAATGAGTTGATACTTTGCCATTGCGTTAAGTGAACAGGAAAGTGGTATGATGTATCCACTTACTTGTGCTAATAACATGGCAGACATGGGACATGACCTCACCTATACTGGACGTGAGTGATCGAGTATAACAGGGCAAGTTTGGTGATATGACTCCAAAAGCAGAATTTTCGTGACCTCATATATTCTTTACTGCAAGGAATCTGGTTCACTGAGTACTTACATAACAATTTCCATTGCACATCTCACTTCTTACTGCAGAAACTGACGGTCTCAAACAATTAGAAACACCGGTTGGTTGGTCTCCCTGGCGTTCTGCATATAAACATGTGTAGCACCTGGTTGGCTGGTATGTCTGGCAGCTTACTGAAAGAGATTATTAAAATTATTGCATAGACTGAAGAATATTTCTGAAAGAATCTTAGTTATATATAAAGTTGACATCACTGAGAATGCACAACAACAATAGATCACAACACGAGTAATTCATAAATTGAGAGCGGCAGATATAGTGGCACATGCTGCCTCCCATATTGGTCCAGTGCTCCCCCAGGTGCCCCCAAACTGAGCTTCAGGTGTCCCTACCCTGCTCGAGGATCATAGCTGAGTATAGCTCTTCCGTGGTTAAAATACAAGGTAGATTAGTATTAATGCGCAATTGCGCATGGGCGTAATTTAGTGGGGGACATAATATGTAATGTCTCCCCAACTTTTTTGTGTGAAAACCTGTTGTGGTAATGGCCATTACTGGCATTAGGCTCAATTTGGTAGGGCGCTGTTCTGGGAGACATATCCCCCCTTTCAGCTTATAGGCAGGTTGCCATGCCATACACACGTTCGGAAGAATGTAAAAATGACTGACTAGCTTAGTTATTCGCAGATCCATCGACCGATTCTGACCGCATGACCGTCATGCCCCTCCCCCACATTTTCCGCGAAAATTACGCCCCTGCAGTAATGCGCCCTCTGATGAATAGATATATATAATATATAAACTTTTATTGACATCCTAATATCATAACAGATACATGTGTCATCAATAAAAATACAATGAAAAACAACTACAATGCTAAGTCTATTCTAAATGCTAATTATTGCTATTTTTACAGAAAGAGTTGGAAAAAAAATAGAATGACTCCCCTTTTGTGGAGGCACCACGCCATACACTTTGGTTCCACTGGAAACAAGTAGGTGGTGGATTTTTTTCTAGCTTTCTACAGAGATGGAGAAGTGCAAGTAATATCTATTAAATATAATATCGTTTTTCCAGACCTGCCAGTTGAACCATTTTGGGGAAGGTTCAATGAGAAATAGCAGAATTGTCAAAAAAGTTATATATCTATATACATAATGGATTGAATGACTGTTATTTTAAATTTTAAACAGCCACTAATAAAAAGCTATCATAAAATGCTGAACAGTGTGCCTTCCAGTGATGTAGTCGAGGCCGGGACATCCGAGGCCGAGACATGAGCCTCCGAGACCGAGGCAAGGCCGAGGCCATCAAAATGTGGCCTCGAGGCCGGCCTCGAGGACGAGGCCGGTCCCGAGGCCTCCATCACTTAAGCAAAGACACCCACGACCGAGGCAAGGCAAAGGATTTGGCATCCGAGACCGAGCCAAGGCCGAGGCCATCAAAATATGGCTCCGAGGCCGGCCTCGAGGACAAGGCCGGCCTCGAGACCTCCAACACTGGTTCCTTCACATTCTTTACAATCACCAATAATAATTAAGAACGTTAGAACTCTGTGCTAGAAACAAGTAGTTAGTGTGTTCATATTTGAAACTTACCATAAGATATAAGAACAGTGAGCGAGACCAATACTATCGTTGCCAGTGACATCTTGAAATCATTAGAGTTTCTGAAACAAACAAGGCAAATGTCTCTTAAACATCGTTAAAAATCAGGAAAATATGACAGGGAGCTCTGGAAAGAACAGCAAAATCATGCAAGTTGTTAATCATGAAAACTAGCTATTCCCATCTATAGTTTAAATTCCACATTATCGCTCTCTGATCAGACTATGACATTATTATAGTTCACTGCATGCATGGTACGAAGGATATATTATACAACTTATTCCATGGTCTTTTCTCTCACAATAGCCATTACTTACTTACCAAGCCCTACTCCATTTGCACCTGGTGGAGTAAAGCTGTGTTTTGTTTAACGCCCACCAAGACATAACACACAAGGTGTGCAATATACCCTGTTTTCAGAGTAAAGGTTCTGGTTGTTCACTCTATAAACAATCGGATGGTGTGTGACCAACAGACAAAATTTTTGCAAACAAACGTACCATCCCAAATCAACAGCCCTAGAGCAGATTTGAGAATAATAAAAATGGTTGTATTAAACTTGTATAAGTAATAAAGTTTCTAGTTATGCCCCATTACATCTATCTGCGGCAGGGAGTTTCACAGGAATCAATCAGGACAGTCCGGATGTGTCAAAGAGATAAGGATCACTCCAAAAAATTCTTGGAAGGGGAAAATAATTTATAAGCATGAACATGGGAAGTTCACTCCAGGTAATAACACTGAGAACAATCCAAAATAATAAATTTGCTTCCTGGCACTATTTGAACAATGGAGTTGAAGTCTTGGGGTTCAAATTTGTTATTTTGGATAGTTCTGATGTTCCTTGAAATATCTTCAACTGTTCAGTAAACTTATCAGTATTTAAAAGTGTGCTATCAATGCTTTCCTAAGACTTTCTGCAACGGCTCTTGCACTAAAAGCCAATTTTTTCCTCAATTCGACTTGAATTTGCCAGTCTGCAGCCTCACCCCAGTGAGCAAGTGACATAAATACGACATCATTCTGAAGTGGGATTTGATGTTCATGTAATGTAACAGTAAAGATGAGTTTGCAAAAAACACAAAAAACCCAATGAATTATAACAATCGGTGGACCTCAAAATCTGATGTGAATGCAATGTCACGGTGGAGTTACATTCAGATGGGCATCCTATTTATCCGACTTAGGTATGACGTCAGTAGAAGGTCAGTCAAAAACCTTGCTGAAGGACAACGTTTATGTCACATAATAATTCCTTGGCATTATTGTGATGTCCCTTTCTGACCTCAGTATAGAAGATCAGTCAACGGACAACGTCATGCTGACATTGGCTTTTGACTAATGCGTGTGGGGAAACAATATTGTCACAATGACTTTATATTTAAGTCAAGTTCAGTCACGACCTAAAATAACCAAAATACAACACCAGACTGACATCACAATGCCCACTGGGACTTATTCACCTACATACTGCAGAATGGCTTGTCAGTCAGTTTATACCCAAAACACACAGAGGGAGAAATTATACAACTAAGTACATTGTACATCGTCTGATCGCCTGGCTCTGGTCTTCTGAATATTTTACTTTGCTCCTTGGCTCTGTGACAATAAGACGGTCTATGTATTGTTTCTAATCTCCTCAAATGGGAAGTGTACTCTGGGTAATAGCATTGAAGTTTTGCACTACAGAGAAAATAATCTATTTTAGCAAGGATGAGTTTCAAAAGGTCACAAGGTCCCGTGAATTCTCATGAAATGTAGGATAATGTATGCAAAACCCTTTTTTTCTTTTTTTTTTGGAACACAACAATCACGAACAATGACAACTAAGGAAAAACATTTTGATGATGATAATCTTTTGTGAAATTGCAACAATGCGTTACAGCCGAAAGGTCTACATGCCCGGTTTGCAAATCGGGCTGCTTTTTGCATGCCAGACACTAAAATAGGTCTTTGTCACAATATCTACTCCCCTCACCATGCTTTGCCAATTTCCCTCACAAAATATCCAAAAAGTGCAACCAAGCCATATTTTCTACTGAACTTTTCCAAAAGTTCTAATGTGCTATGTTAGAAACTTTGTCATAGTATATTGACAGCCATCTCTTCTACATCAAATAGTGACCAAATAGTGTCTCATGGTTAGGAACTATTTGGACACTATTTGTTAGAAATTTGGGCTGTCATGCACTGCCATCTCTTCTACAACAAAAAAAGGGCACTTCAATGTAAATGAAGTGCAGCATGTATCCAGGGCCTCTGAAGTTGAAGCCCCCTCTGCTGGATATTTTGGAACCAAAAATAGGACCCGGAGAATAATTGGCAGCTGCCAAAGCTCCATATGGTCTGCCAAAGCTCCATACGGTCAGCCAAAGCTTAAGATGGAATATCATCTTATGAAATAGGGTCTGATGAAATATCCAAATAGCATCTTGGGAGATATTTGACCTTTTCAAATATCCACATAGTGCTATTTGGAATATCCGAAGTCTTTTGAAAAGCACTTTTTGATATTAGACACAATGGCAGTAGAGACATTGTCACAAGCAGTGGTCAAGTCCCCGGACTCCCCATGTTAATGTCAGCCACAAGGTGGGATTTTAAAATTCTCTGATGGTCTGACTCTACGTATTTTCTTGTCTCCCTGAAAAATATTGTGGAAATGGTGGAATCTGAAGGAAGGAATCGGTGACATACATTTTGTCCATTGTTTTGTGAATAGCATTTTTCTCTGTAAATAAAACATTCATATGTCGATTGGATTGTGTATTGTATTACAGAGGAAATTGTCCATGAACGCTGTCATCATGCCCGGGGATAAATTTGTTTGCTGTTGGAGGGGTTCATGTCAAACATATGTAAATTTGTAATCCCTTATTATCGCCACCCACAGAATTCAAGTTTGGCACAATTCAAAATGAAGAGGCAAGTTACAAAAGGGGGTGCCAAACAAAATGTGTATTCGTCAGCTTATGAGCTATGACAAAAATTGTCAATTTATTTTATGATATTGTAAAAAAATTACATAAAAAACTCAAATTTTGTTGTTCAAGCCATGATTGACTTGAATTTCATAATATTGGCCAGTTGTAATGTAAACAAAATGTTAATGTCAAATACGTAAAGGTATACTCTGAGTTATGCGAAGTATGATTAATTCTAGTATTGCTGTAGTAGGCCCTACATGTAAATTGGAATATGATCTTTTTCAGGTAGTTTATCATGCAGCTGTATTTCAAAACGCTGATGAAAATACTCTGTATGATAATATGATTTTAAAAAAGTTTTTTTTGCAAAGACAAGCTGGATGAAACAATTCAATCCAATTTGACTTCAGACCTATAACTATATGAAATGGCATGACTTATAGAGTAGGTCGGGGCAAGAAGCCCGGGTTAGGTGAGAGGCCCCCCCAGGGTTATATCCAAACTTACATTTTTGGTGCGTTTATCTATTGATAGGATTGAAGCTAGAGGCGTTTTAGGTGACGTCACAAATTTTCAGGGCAAACAGAACCAAACCATAGTAGAAATTAAAGAAACAAAAAAATGTGCATGGTTTTCGTAACTTTTACTAATTCTTTGAAAGGGGTTGTCAGAAATAGCGTTGTAATTTTTTAAAAGTATAATGGATATCTGCATTCCTTCACTTTATGACCATCACATAAATATGATTTGGATCATGTTTTTTGCATTTTAGTTTAAAATATAGAGGTCAAATTAAAATATGTGGGATTGGGGCGAGAGGCCCCACATGATATGGGGCATGAGGCCCCCTTCACTGGGGGTCGAAGCTGCTTCAGGAACCATTTAATAATGTGTACTTTACCTTAATTCTTGATAGAATAGCTAATTAAAATAGAAAAAAATTGGCCTGAAATTAAAATAGGGCAAAAAGTATTAAAAAATAAAAGTATGAACTAAACAGAAAAATTCTGATATTCAGAAAAAGTGAATAGAATGCATTAAAAATGATAGAAGAACCCTAGGAAATAACATTTAGGCTGAATGCGCTCGCAAAAAAATTGTCATAGGATTATAATAGGGGGGCTTCTTGCCCGATGGGTGGGGTAAGAAGGCCATTTAAATTTTTTTATAAAAATGGCCGTAACTCCTTTATTAAAATTGGTAGACATTTGTTTCACTAGTTATTAGTAGAGTCAAGTGATCCCTTCCTGACAGCGTAAGCATTCAAATAATCGCCCATAAAAGGTACGTCAAATCGCACCTTGAAGTTAAGGGGGGCCGCATGCCCCGACCTACTCTATCCTGCTGCTAGGTTAAGTTGTATCACTATAGTCATTAGTCATTATATACCTACTCATACATTTTTTGTTAATTGCCTACCTCCATGATCTCCTTAATTATAGGCAAGATGTTGTATTTTTCATGAGATATTGTGTGTGTGATGGTATTCATACTGTCTGGGAAAGCTACATCTTATTAGAAATGAGGCGGAAGCAAAAAAAAGAAGGCCCAACTCACCTCAGTTTCTCTCAGTATCCTATGATATATCACTGTAGTATTCACGTATCATATAATATATCAATGAGATATGATGCATTAAATGTCATAGAAAATTAAAATGTCATGCAGGAGATTTCTTACAAAACTTCTGTGCAAAATTTATTAATGCATGGTGAACCTTAACCCTTCCCTGATCCAAATGGTGTTTGCTTGTAATTTCCGTGTAATCCCTTGTTTCATTTGTGATACTCTTTATAAATGTATGCATGACAAGGAGTTGACACTTGGAATCTCCTACCTCTACAATACATAGTGAACGTGCATGCAGAGTAATGAATATATGTAATTTAAGCCTGTCCATGTCTCAGCATAAGTGCCAAAGCTTGTCTTAAGATCCTGTCATTTGGCATTTTCAGAACCTAAGCAGAAAAATAAACAGTGTGGTCCTGCAGAAACATATTCTTCTTAATGAGCAAACAAGAAAATACACTCTAAGAACAGTGTTTTACATTTAAACACCTGTAAACGCGTCTTTTGCTAAACATCTAATATTTTGTGTCTTGAACTAAAACACCTGCTGAGTAAAACACCTATACTTCTAAACACATGGCATTTTGTGTTGAAATATGAAACACTTTGTGAGCTAAACACATCTCCTTCTAAACACCTCATATTTGGTGTTTAGAAATGAAACGCTTTCTGGGGTAAACATGTTTAACATGTTGGTGTTTAGCATGTAAACACCTGACCTATATGTAGAGCCTCATTCTGAGAAGATGCAGGTCAAGTTTGAAATTAACTGTCATTAGACTGAAGTGGACCTCAGGAGATGCAGCTTGCACCTACATGGGATGGACTGGAAACACTCTCAGGACTTAATAACTGGCTTTTTACCGGGTAAGTGTTTTGTTTTAAATACACATACACATCCACAACAGTTTTAGGATGTTCAATGTGTTGTTGACTGCTATTTGAAGGGGGAAACGAGTACAATCTTTTAGCTGATCAATGTGCATGGTGTTTACAATGCTAAGTTCATCACATAACTTTATACTTATGCAGACTGTCAGAATGCAGTGTACGTTGTTGTGGCCTGATATACTGATGACAGGAAACACATCTTGAGCACTAGTTATGTTAGCTCTATTGTATTGTGGACCCATGGCTAAATCAAGACTAAATGATCAGCTGAAGCAGCCATCTTGCCTGCCTCACAGGAGGGGCAGGATTGGCTGCCTCACAGGAGGGGCAGGATTGGCTGTCACCCCTGCTCATATATATGGGATAGTCATGTTTTTTCCCTAATTAGAAAAGAAGCTCCATAATAACATACAAATCAGAAACTAGATTTTAGTTCTTCTAAAGTAAATAAATAATTATCACAATTATTGAAAAAAAAATTCTTTGCTATTCTGATAAATGTGTTCTATTTGCAGAGTTGCACGATGACCGAGATTCAACATGAGATCCACTGAAGAATACAACCCCATGCCTTGTGGATACAATTGCCCTCATCTTTATCACCAGAGATTGCGGATTTACATCTGGAGAGTCAGCAAATACCTGCTTTAGTGTGACCATGGACTGGAATGACCAAAGCCTTCACAAGATGATCGGAAATTATTAACAAAGAACTACTGGACTTTATCAAAGACTTATGGCATGTTGTAGTGCCTGCAATTTACCTTTAATTTTGACTTTTGACATCGATGAATGGACAATGGACACTGTGTTATGCTGATTTATCAATTATCATTCAGCAGAGAAATTAAGAAACATATTTACAAAAAATTTATTTTCAAGAACTGTTATTTCAAAAGTTTATACATGTTTCATTATTGTGATTGCTTGTAAGCCAATGTTGACCTTATGTTTATTCTAATAAACTTTCAAACTTATTTCAGTGTGAAAAAATGTATAATCTAAACGCAAAAATGTATGACATGTTTAAATTCTAAACATGTTTAAGATCTAAGCACATTCAAGAGCTAAATTTCAGAAGATCTAAACGCGTTTAGAGGCTAAACACGTTTAAATCCCAAACACATATTGCCTAAACACGATCATTCTAAACATGTTTAGATGTTAACGCGTAAAAAAAGTGGGGACAAATTTTGTGTTTAGGATTGTGTTTTACATCTAAACACTATTCTTAGAGTGTACAGCTACATTCTGGCCATGTTACTGTAGAGGATGGATGGATGGATGCTTGGGGCTTTATCTCCCACAGCGCTCCTGAAGAAACATTGGGGTTAAAAAAATGAACCGAAAACGGGACCTATACCGCATGAAACTACACGATCATACAAGCATTTTAAGACAAAAACGAAAAAAATCTGTTAGGAATGTTTTGAGAAATTCAAGCTTTAAAAAATCATGTTTATCTCATCACTTGAATTAATGCATGTAAAATGGCTTATAATATAATAAACAAACTAGAAAACGTGATTAAACCTGTTAGTTTAGCTCCCTTAAGAATTTCAAACTCTTTACAACAATGAAATGAAAATATTTTTATGACTTTATTGAAATAAATGTGACACATTGTTTATCACACACTGAAAATTCAAAAACGCTAAAAATAAACCCTTTTATTTTATTTCTTCACTCTTTATTGTTAAGAAGCTTTAAACCTTGCTTGACATGTATGAGGAAAGCTCTAAATATGAAAATCGGGTCTAAATATTACGTTTGGTCAAGCAGACTGCAGCAGACTGTCAACTATCAAACATTATTATGCACGTAGCAGTGACCACAAATACGCAAAGTTTCCTGACTCAGTAAAGGAGAATGGTACCGCTTTCCTTCTCCCTAATCAAAATGGTTATTATAAATATATTGCATAGTGAGCTATCACAGCTCTTTCCAAATCCAAATGACTGACTTAAAAACACCTGTTCACATCCATTTTCTCATTGTGAAAGAGAAAATTAGCAGGTAAACCTCTGAGGCAAATTAATTTATCCAATTACTGATCTTGTGTAACTCTCGAGCCTTGATATGCAGTGCAGAATATGTTGCCCAAAAAAACTTAGGCCCTATTACAGCTGTTGCATTCTATGATTCTGTGCATGCAAGCATGCTTTGGTACCTCCCTAAATCTGTTCAAAGATATTCTCAGATTAAGATGTCCAAGTAATGCCCCAGTCTCACGGCACGTTACGGAGAACTTTTTACCACTGAGGGGCAGCTTGAGTTGAATTCTAGGAAAAAAATGACCATCACGGCGACATACAATGTTTATAAAACCATTACATAATTAATTAAAAGCATATCACGGCGGGGTTCTTTTTGTTCACTGCGGAGAAGAAAAGTTGTACGCCGTCCCCAAAAGTTCGCCGGGGGAAAGGAATTTCCTCCTCCTGAGGGATACTTTTATATCGCCCCGAGATATAAAAAGTACCCCTCAGGGAACCTATAACTGCCCCTCAGTGAACCTATTTCACCGCGGCGGGATGTCAAAAACTGCCGGCGAGGCTTCAAATGTCCTCCCAGGGGCAGGAAAGGTCCCCGCGGGGGCAGGAAAGGTCCCCGCGGGGGCAGGAGAGGTCCCCTCAGCGGCAGGGGATGTCCTAATATCCCGGCGGAGATGTTTTTGAGGCGTTCTCACTGAAAAAATCCACGCCGGACATCCAAAAATTAAGAAAATTTTGGGCTCTGCTCCGCCGTCATGTAAAAAAAGTTTGTACCTGTTGAATCTTTTTTGACATCCACGGCGCAGTTTTTCCATTTCTAGGAACCGCTGAGGGGAACAAAAACTTCCCCTGGGTGGATGTTAAAAGTCGACGGCGGATCACCCAAATTCATCCAAATTACCAGGAAATACTTCGACGCCGATCTAAATAGTTCTCCGGGAGCCGCCGTGAGACTGGGGCATTAGGTGCAGGATATATATTCAAACAACCGCCACATTGTTCACTACAGTTAGGCATTTACAAGGTACCTGAAAAAGTGTAGCAAACATCAAGCCCAATTTCCGCACAACGCCAAGAACAGCCATGCCTATTTTCATAGCCTATATTATGTCAAAGGATTTGAGGATATTCCGTTCAATATTAAATAGTACTTAATTTGGAACCATATTTATCCTACAATGCAGATGCAGAAAAAAAAAATCAGCTGATTTCACAAACCTATGTTAGAAAATTAAATTGTGACGGGTTTACTTTAGCCTCAGATATCACTCTAGATATTACTGTCAAATACTTCAGCCTGCATCACCTTTGCTCTATTTGAACTATTGTATATAGATAGTATCATATAAACTAAATGGGCCAATGAAAAACCTGTCTGAAATAATAATAATCAGTGCTGTGAGAAGATACTTACTTGTCATTTTTATATCTGTTTTAGACATGCTTTCACTTTTTAAAAGCTGTATGATGCTTTTCATATCCAGTTTAAGGATAACAAATTTGTTTAATAACCCCCAAAGACTGAAAATATGGAGAATTTGGTTATTTTCAGCATTTTTGCATTTATACGGTGTGTGATAAACAATGTGTCACATTTACTTTTAAAAAATCGCTAAATATTTTTGTTTCATTTTTTTAACTTTATTGAAATTCCTCAGAGAGCTAAACTAACAGGTTTAATCACGTTTTCAAGCTTGTTTATTGAATTATATACCATTTTACACGTATTCAGGTGATGAGATAAACACGATTTTCAAAAACTTGAATTTCTCAAAAAATTCCCAACAGATTTTTTTCGTTTTTGTCTTAAAACGTTCGTATGATCGTGTAGTTTCAGGTGGTATAGGTCCCGTTTTCGGTTCATTTTTTTAACCCCAATGTTTCTTCAGGAGCGCTGTGCTCCCTCCTGTATACTTATGCACTTGGTAGGCTATTTAGGACAGGAGGAGGACACAGCAGTGAGTGAGACAAAGGATAATTGAAACAGCCGTCCAACACAGGCCCGGGTGACCCGGCAAGAGCTGGATTCGAACCGGTTTCGAGATAGGACCTCCATTAACCGACGGTCCAAACAGTAAAAAATAATTACTTGACTTTTTCAAATGCAAGGTTTCAGATTCACTGACGTAGCACTACCCCCTTAACCAAATATCACTTTTGTAACACCATATGGTAAATATTGTTTAAATATTTCAGTTTGTCTAAAGAAAAAAAAACCCAGAAAAATAAGCATTATTCATTTCTACAGAACTCCCTTATCAAACGTTCCTATGAATGGTTAAATTTCTAGCAAATTTGATTTGGCAATTGCACTTCACTTCCTGTGAATAAGAGGCTCATATCACATCTCTGGCCCAAACTCCAAGCGCTTATGAAACTTTGCTTAGATAAACTTACAACCTTCCAATTATAAGCAGCTTAGGTTTAATGGATCACAAGAATAAAGGCATAGAGTAAACTATAATGAAGGTCTTACAGTATCTCCATATTTTTTTTATAGGGAAGTTTCTTAGGTGAAAATAGCACTTTGTAATTCATGGCGTTGATGATGTGTCATGCTCATACCAATACTTTCAATAAAATAGGACTTGAGTTTTAGGAGACTAATATTGTTTTTTTTTTTACAGCTGGTCCATCAGTTATGAGAAAAGAGACGACCATTTCACTGAAAAATGCTCTTCGTGACTCATGATAGCCATCATTATCTTCAGTAACGCTCTTCTGTCCTGACATGGTGCAGTTCGTATGAACCATGACTTTTTTTCTTGATGTTATAAGCCAGGGAAAGGATAGGCATCACCATACTTTTAATATGGAAACCATAAAGACTGTTTGATTAGTCATGTGATTTAGGGGTAATAATCAGATTGGTAATCCTTTCAGTTATCAGTCACAAACAAAAAATTGACCGGCTGTGATAGAGACCAATGGACGAAAGGACTATTTATCCAATTCTTGCATTTTTAGCTTTGACAAATCAAAAGTCTTCCATGGATAATGACAAATCAGCCTCTCTTTTGTGTCAAAGTATAAATAATTACACATAATCAACTGGTTATCATGAGTAACAAAGTGCAATTTGCTAAGTTATAAGGTCATCTATTTTTCCATAAAAAGTTGACCGACTGTGAATGTTCCGCATCATGGTGCAAAAAAGTGGGGAGCTGCATTTGTTTTATGCAGAAGAAAGTTGCTGGAATGCTATTTTTATATAGTCAGTCAAATAAATTGATTAGGAGATTTGTCATCATAAGCTTGCAATCAGTATTCAACAACTTGAGGTATGGCCACTGGCTGGACAGTTCTTGATAATTGAATGAGTTATCTGGCTCACAACGAGTATGGTTTAAACAAAACTGTGATTTATATAACACATCTGAATGTGATTTCTGATACTTCCAACATGAATTTACCATTGAAGGATAATTTGCAAATGAAAATCAAGTCAAGTTGCTGCCAAAACTGTAAAACCGGCTGAATAAGTTTAACGGCAGTTACCTCCTAAGAAAAAGATATATATATATATTCACATACATACTGTCAAAACCACAGTTTTCAAACATGAGATAAATTAATAATGGTAGCTGGGCCATTCTCAAATTTCGGGACAAAGGGTATAGGAAAATTGTCCTGTAACGGAGGGGACAATGTGGTAACGGAGGGGAATTTTGATGTAAAAAACCAACTGTAGGAACAGCAACAAAAGGAAAAATGATAAAAGATTGATGTAACTATTATTTTCAGAAGTACTTCATCTCGTATCAGTAGATTTTTTGGTCCAAATGTCGATTTCTTGCTCATGATCTGGTAACGGAGGGGACGGTAACGGAGGGGAACAATTTTTTGCTTTTCGCTCATTACTGCTTTTTATTTTGGAGATTAGACAAAATAATTGCAGAATATTAAAACCTGCCACCCTCAGCAACATATACATGAAATCGCTCTGTAAAATTATCATTGGTAAGCTTGGAAATGAAGGAAACGGAGGGGACATTTTAGTGGGACCAAAAACATTTTTTATGAAAATTATGTCATAATTTATTGAATACATGTTTTATGAAGTCTGCAAGGCAGTGGTACTATGGCGCACATGCGTCTGATGATATTCAGTGAAAATAGCTCATAAAAAACAATAACGAACAGAGCTATGGCAAGTAACGGAGGGGACAAAAAAATTGACATAAATTAGTGACACGACTATTGTATCAATTTAATCAATGAAATTATACACAAAAAAAATTGAATATGAACTAAATATAAATTCAAGTCTATATTCCAATGAATGGTGCAAAGAAACTTTGAAAATAATGGTATATTAGGAGGAAAATGAACACTTGATTTTGTCATGTCAGGTCCAGTGACAGGGAAAAACCATTGATTTTGCACGGATTTCTGGACATAATGCATTAAAAAAAGTCTAATGAATGACTTTTTGCTCCAAATGCAGTGGTTCTAAGTAGAGATATGAATAACAGATGCAGAGTGACGCTTCAGATATTTATCGCATTCATATTAATGTCAGGGAGCTAGAGTGACGCAAATTGTCCCGAAATTTGAGAATGACCCAGCTGCCATTTAAGAGACGCAACTGGTTTTACAGTGCACATTTGCTTTTACAGCCCATCCATTAGTTATGCGAAAAGAGAGGACCAGTTAACTGTAAAAAATGCACTTTGTTACTCATATAGCAGGTGAAGTGTCATCTCCTCTACATTCAACTTGGGAAACATAGGGGCTGTTTGATCAGTCATGATCAAGATAAGGCACCTTGATTTGTCATAACTGATTTTAGAGTAGAAATCAGATGCATAATCCTTTTGTTTGCTTGTCACAAACAAGCGGGATCAGTCTCCTTAAATCAAACTAGCATTGAAAGTATCGGGTATGATTATGACAAATCATTAGTATGATGACTCACAAAGCGCCATTTTGCTTTTGCATATCAACTTAAAAACACAGACTGGCATAGAATAATGATATGCAAATTTATGATGCAAACACATTTCATTGGAATCAGCACTTTTTGGATATTTGAATCAAGAGCATATATATATTCCTGAAAAGTTGTATAAATTAGTTCATCAGTAAACGTAATATTTGTCAATTATGGTATATGCCAAATATTACAAGTGAATATATTTTTTAGCTCCACCAATATCTCTTGAAATGTAATGTTTCTTCGAATTGTACGAAACATCTGAAAGCTATGCCTTACCTTTAGACAGTTAGAGAAAGGTATCCCAAATGATCCACCGCTTCTTCAAGTATCTCAAGTTGTTTTCAAGTTATCAGTCCCTGAGAGAAAATGTGAGATGTCCTGCTCCTCACAGTATAGGGGAGCTTGTGATGTGCTGTCAGCTCAGAATATTTTCCACAAGGCAATGCAAATGATGTATTGTGGTGTTGTGTGGAAGATGTCCCGGGGGGGGGGGGCAAACAGTTAGTGTATGATGCTTTCTTTTGGCTATATCATGTTATGTCAATGTGTGGCAATGTGGTGTCTTCAGATCTTACTTGTGCGTCTCTTATCCTTTGGGTACCTGACATAACTAGTCCGAGCCCTCTGGGTATTTACAGAGTTTATCATGTTCTGGTTGACCCTGAAATAAATGCGTTTGACTTGTTAGCACACGTTTTTTAGGATCACACACAATAGTTCGAGGAAAGAGGAGATCTATTCCTCACCTTCTATAAGATGTAGGAGAAGTAAGCATACATAACCGAGAACACATTGGTCTCTAAATTAATTCCCAAACAGCTGATTAAATGTGACACTTCAGTTTTTCGTATAACCTCCAAGATTGCTGAAGCTGAATTTTGGAAATAACCATATAGATGAGCGGCCAAAGGCCAAAAAGTGGCTTATTTTAAGAGTTTCGTGACACCGAGAGCCAGATGGGCAAATGATACATCGTTTTAATCGTCAGGACCTGTAGTTTTCTGAACTAATATCCAAAAGTGTGAAAACTGGTGCAGAATTTTGTTATTTGAGTTACCATGGAAACGATAAAATTATGAAATACAAGTCAATTTTATCACTTTAATGCATCTGGCAAGGTGAATAATGCTCCAAATTAGTTGAAACTCCCGAAAGAGATAAATATTTGTTCAAATTAGGGAATTAACAAAATATCGATAGTAATATCTAGACTGAAATCCAAATTTGGTCATAATGGGAGACAGAGTCCGCGAAAAGTGCCGGTTTGCCGGTCAAAACCGGCAAAAATAGCGTGTGTCCGGCAAAAATAAAGTGGTTACCTGCCCAAATGTCCGATGGATGTGTTGGGAGGGTGAATGAGCCGTGGTGAGTTCATACAGCAATCAATGCAATTACCACAGGCCTTTGAAATCTCAGGTGCAATTGACAAACACCAATGACACAAATTCATGTCAGAAGTGTCAATTGGATTGCAATTAATACTACAATGGTCAATACCCCCACCTTATTGCAATTTGCAACAATGAGCAATAGGCCAATAGCCATCTTCAGCTCAGTAAGTTTTTATCTGCACATATTAATTTGATGTTGCAATGATCCAGCTGGCCATTATACCAAGCGGATTATATGCATGTGTAGCCCACCATAAATACAGTCTGGATCAATTTTAATGATGAACCTAAATGTCATTATTTACCTAACCTGGTCAATGCTAGGATTTTGAAATCTAATAATTCCAGACTTAATTTCCCCCAACAATGAGTTTACTAGCAGGCTCTATTAACATGGGAGCAGAAATATATATCTATAGTGGGCCTACATGATTTCTCAATTCAATTGCTTCATAATTTACTAATTTATTAGAATTATGTTAATTTTAAATTCTCTACACTGGGGTATTCTGAAGCATAATGCATGCTGTGACTCAATTCCAGTTGAACTTATCTAATTTCGGGCAGACAAAATCTTATTCGGGCAGGTAAAATTCAGGTTCTACCTGCCCGAATGTCCTGTACACCAAAAGTACTTTTCGCAGACTCTGATGGGAGATCTATAATTATGTTATAACTATTATTATGGAATTATACCATATTTTGACTTGCTTGAGTTTGTGAATCAACACCTGCCACACTTCGGAACCTTTTATGACAGCAAAACTTTGTGTCAAATGGATCCTTGAAATATCTAGTTTCATAAAAAGGAAATTTACAGAATTCGACAATGGGGAATTTTGTTATTTCTGCATCCATGGCAACACTTTCAAAAAAATTTGGATTGAAAAATTACAGCTTTTTATTAAATAGCTTCCTTCACAACCAAAGAAAAGCATTCAAATGCTGGACACTGTACCTGAATCAATAACTCTTCCAGACACATACACAATTTGTGGTTTGCATAGTATTTCTGAGTTGCCTTGGTAACAGAACTATTATAAATCATCAATTTTTAAAGAAAAAATATTTAGATGTATCCTATTGACGCCCAAAAATAATCTAAAAACAACAAATTGATCATCTTGTCAATGGAGCATCTCTGAATGGACAGTTGCCCCAAAAATAATGGTGGCATCTTTAATTTTATAGTCGCTATGGAGATTAATGTTGCAAAGAAGGCCTTCATTATAAAATAACCATTATGAACCAAAAGAAACAAAATGGCTTTTAATTGCACTTGAAGTTTGACATAATTTCTTCAAATTCAGTTTATATATCAACATACTTTCTGTTTACTATTAGTATTGGCAAGCAATTGGTGAGTTTAGTATTCTGTTGCCATGGAAACACTGTTGCAGCCGGTCAAAGAGCACTGGACCTCCAATGCATGTTTTGTCTAGTGGATAGCCAAAAATATTTCGAAATTTCATCGTGTGTCCTCCATAGTCTTGTTAGCTGCATATGGGTGTAGCCTATTATGTTACATGACTTAATAATTATTAATGGTTATTTGGTTTCTATGGTAACAAATGCCTCCAAACATTACAGTTCCAAAAATATGGCAAAAAGTAGCAGTTTCAGCTGTTTGTGGCATGACATTAAGTTTCAAATTTACCTGAAGACATATTTTGAGTGACACTTTTGGCAAGGAAAATCAAGAACCGCCAGAATGATATATGGTTGCCATGGAAATCAGATGATTTACTATAATTAGGGTATCGTAATTCATATATTAGACACACTAAGTAAAAATTAAATTTGTGGGTAAAGAGGAGTATGTTGTAGTGAAATACATCATTTTTAAGCTTCAGCAGCAACCCATTTAACCAATAACCATCTTAGCAATAAATTTGATTGGTCACCATGACAACATATATAGTATTTGTGGTAAACATGGCCTTGTTTGCCCCCTCCAAATTCTAGGATTTCCTTGAGTTTTACTATTGATGAGTGAAAGCAGGCATGTAAAAAAGGTGAAATAATGGTTATTATAAGTTATGAGCACTTTTAAGTGATGTTGCCATAGCAACCCAAGAGTCAGATTAGCTCCTGGCCGTAATATTGTATCATAGGAATTCAAAAGTGTGTTATACCAAATATTTCATTGGAATAAACTGTTTATCTTTTGATATTCATCAATCATCATATCAGCTTGAGGTTGCTAAATGGGTTAAGTAACCATGACAACCAAAAAATTGTTTTGAATGGTAAAAATAGAATTGTTACACCATAAAACCCATTTATATATAACTGTATATATATAAATATACATTTAAATGAAAAATTATATAAACGTCATTATGTCCTTTTAGTGTAAGGATTATTTGCACCACATGAGTCTTTGATACATTTCTTGTTGCCATGGCACCCATTTTCTAAACAGCTAAAATAGATGATATACATTTCTTGACTTGTCTTACTTAATTCATACTCAATATGCAATCAAACATGAACAAATATAAAAAACCAGTAATAAAACTCTTGATGCATTTATATACCTAAAAAATAACTTGCAAGCAGTCTAAATTTATGTCACTTGTGCAATAGAGCGGAAAACTTTTTCGGATCAATAAATTGCCTGCGGAATAGCAGAAAAGAGCATTTTTCGCAAAAGCTGGTGTAGCCGGAGAGGAAATGTATGCTTTTCTATGGTTCAATTGTCAGAATTGCTCTATTTGTTTAGTCTAATGACATTCAGACCATCAGAGTGTTACTGACTGTATATTTATTTACAAGTGGTTGCTATGGTTACAAAAATTGAATTTTAGTTTCTGACAAAATATTTTTTGATAACATAACTATAAATTCCTCACCAGAGACTTTATGTACCAAATTGGAAGAAAAATCACGAAAACTGTCTAGGCACTATGCAGTAAAATGTGTATTTTCTGAGTATTTCAATTTATTATCAAATAGTTACCTTGGCAACTAAACTGCAAAGCTGTGCACCAGTTTTCATGAAAGAGATAACTACTTCTAAAAACTTCAGAATGTCCTAGTTACAACGAGCCATCATAAGCCCAGCTGGCTCCCGGTGTCACAAACTTCTCAGAAAAGGACCTTTGGCCGATCAACTTTTTGACATTGGTCTCATTCCAACGTCCACCGCAGACTATAATATTATGAGCTATATTTAGCCCTTTTCCCCTCTGAACAGAAGAAATGTTAATTGCAATATCTTTGTAACCATCTATGTTATTGTGGTGATGTCACATGCAATTCCGCTCGCTGTTGGACACAGAATGCATAATACATGTAGCAAAATGCCATTTGAAGATCCTTTGTCATTGCCATGGTTACCATAAACTGTTTTATCAACTATCCGATTCTCTTGCCTCAAAGAAGGTTTATTGGCCTACCCATAAGACATAGATGCATGTAGACTCTATGTAAAAAAAAAAAAATCATGAACTGTCAAGATGACTGATGGATACAATGTATAATCAGAATGTTTTTTTTAAATAATTTTGAGAATTATTTGGTTGTCATGGACACCAAATATATATTTTTATTTCCAAAATAGCAAATCTGTATGACTCCTGCATAATTACACTTCTGTACAAAATTTGAACAAAATGTGTAAATATCTAGAGACACAGTGAACAAATGTGTTCATTTTAACCACTTTCTAAGTTTATGGCATCATTTGAAAAAACGGCCATAGAAACCACTTCGCTCACAATAACTTAACAAAATTTACATATAATACAGTTTTGACATAGAACCTTTTATTCATATGTAAAAATCACGAATTTCTGTTGTAAAAAATGTCAAACTGCCATTGATATAAAGCCTTTACAGCTTTTTTAAACTTTTTTGAAATATTAATTGGTTGCCATAGAAATATAAACAATGGTGGGATTTCCAAAATGGCCAAAATGTGTGCCGCTTACATGAGTACATATTTGTGCAAGATATGAATAACATCCATCAAAACGCAGAAGCACAGTGATTGAAAGTGCAATTTTATGAATTGTTGGTTTTTTCATTGAACGGTTACCTTGGTAACCATATATCTAAATTGTGCACCAGCTTTCATAAAAAAGGGTACCATAGCCAGAAACTACAGGTTCTTACCTTTCAAACGAGCTATCATAAGCCCATCTGGCTCTCGGTGTCACGAATTTTTCAAAAATAGGCCTCTGGCCGCTCATCTAATATTACCGTACCCTCAACCGTTTGATTGATTGATTGCTTAATAGATTGACCCAGAGAGAGGGGGGTTTGGGGGGTTCAACCCCAACCCACAATCTGTTAAACTCCTCTTTACCTGTTGCTAGGAACATTCACAAAATGTTCCAGAACCTATCTGATTCCGATATTATGAAAATATTCAGAACAACCGAGATGCAGAAGGAATTTTAGGAAAATTCAGTTACACAGTTTTGTTCATGTGCTGTTAATAAACCCTAAAACCCTATAAGTAGACCCTATATTAGTAGGTTTTCAGAACCATCCAGGAGCTCGGTTTAGCCAAATCCCTTGAACAATGTTCAAGCACCTTTACATGCATGTGTATATGCAGAGGCACAATCCATCCTTCCACCCTCCATTTCTTGCTTTACCCCTTCACGTAAACACCCCTGTAGCATGTAACACTAAACTGACCATGCTTTGTTTGTTTATGTTTCATCCATCTGACATCCTCACCTCCAAAGATATAGCTGCATCCAACAAGTGTTTCTATCTCACATACAATAAAGACCTGGACAATCTCATTTTTATTCTACTGAGGTCATATTCCTATACCTGCTATGATATTCGTGATGACTCACGTTATATTATCAGGTCAAGCCAGTGAATGAGTCATGCCACACACCAGTGATGTCACAATTAAGTCTCCCAATTGATAACAAATTGACCACTCATTTCAATGTATAAGATAAAACGTGCCGTATCCTACACTGTTTACCGAACCTTGATATCCTCAGGCAGCTAAAAGTTATCAATCATCTTTCCCTAGCAGTAGATAATCATTCATTAGTGTCAACATTTTTTAATTTACATTAATTTTATTCGTCCTATTAAATATGTATCTATCTATATATCTATCTATCTATCTATCTATCGATCGATCTATCGATCTATCTATCTATCTATCTATCTATCGATCGATCTATCGATCTATCTATCTATCTATCTATCTATCTATCTATCTATCTATCTATCTATCTATCTATCTACCTATCTATCTACCTATCTATATTAGAGTTGCAAATAGCAGCACACGTAGCCTGCACTAGAACCGAGCTATCATTAATGCAGTTGTCACGACTAAACTCAATACTACTATTTAAGACCAGTAATGTATTCACAGAAGCAAACCATGGAACTGTCATGACAAGCAAATATCATCATGAGACCTATCACCCACGGATATCCGATGGAAGTGCGAAAAAAAACCTGTGCGCAAAACAAAAATCAGCAAAAAAAAAAAGAAAAAAAAGAGAGCATTACATTTTCTTTGTATTGTTCATTTTATAGACTACGTCCAACTATTATATAATGTTCTATAAGTGATTGATTGGGGGAAGTACGAGTATGTCAGCCAATCACATGCCAGTATTTCAGGGAAATAATTCCCATATTCTTTGTTGTCCAGTTATCCTCATGTTTGACTGTTTGTCTCATGGTATAAGCCAGTTATTCACCATGGGATCAGGAATATGTGTTTATCACACCTCGGGCTAAAGCCCTCAGGTGATAAATCACATATTCCCTCTCCCGTGGTGAATAACCTATACGTATCTAATCACAAATTTCAACATTTAAAGGAATGGGTAGGGTTGATCTAGTGGTATCATGCAAGGCTGCCCATCGCTGCATCCACATTTCGGGCATTACCCGAGCAAAAAGGAGCACATTTGAAGTGCTCGAATTTTGAAAATTAAGCCTCATTTATACTCCCTATATGCACATCCATACCCTCCAAATATGCTTCCTTGCAAGGAGTATAAAAATATAAGTGTCAATCTGGTATATCAGAATAATAATCTCTGCTTGTCATTATCATATTCTTTCCAGAGGCTCTGCAGACAGTTCTACAGTTTTATGTAATTTGCTTTCTTTGTTTTTAGGTATCAATTACTAAAAAAAATGAGATGAGCCTAATAGCAAGAATGTGCAACACATCACAACTTAAGTATCATACATTGGAAAACATGGTGAAGTCGTCAGTATAATTGAGATGGATGGCTAGAACAAAGTTACAAAGTATTTAAATCATGACATTTTAAACAAGATAATGGACTTATGTTTGTAATAGTAGGCCTATGTACTATGTGGATTTTCGAGACTGATTAATGTTGCCAGAAAAACTGCAATGGTTTTCAAACAAGGTTACAGACAACCATTTTAATGATTCAAAGTGCAGATATTATCAGAATAGAGGGGCGGGGGCTCACAACTTCAAATTCCATGCAATTGTGCTCAAAAGCCGTTATACCTCATTGCAAAATGATCAAATTTCTTTACTTTTTTATTATTATATTTTTCTGATTTTATCAGTTTTAAATTGTTATTATAATTTAAAATTTTGTATATGGACTGTTTTAAGCGCATCTGAAGGTCTTTTCCTGTATAGACTGCACTGTACAAAAATTAATATTTACTATCTACGGGGGCTAAGAAGTACGCTGGAAGGGACATGGGGCAGGGGTAAAAAAAAAAAAAATGTTTTCAAAAATTCGTTATCCAAATATAACAGTGACTGTTATAACGTGAAAAGTAAATAATTATTTCGTTATCTCAATATAACATTGACTGTCATCACGTTTTGCGACTCTCGTGTATGTGAGTCTTGACAAGATTCAGAATGGAAGCTTGAATATTTTATACTGATCAAATGTAAAAAACAACACAGTTTATAGAATACTTGCAAGACATCAACAGCCAAAACGAAATTATTGTCACTGATATATAACTGAGTATATGACAGCCTTTGAAGTTCATGCTATACCAAGAAACAAGCAAGGACCCATGTATGCAAGCCATAGCTTATGGCAAAACCACGACATATTTCCCCAAGAAGTGGGTTAACCTCCAAAAGATGGTTTTTTGTCTATTGCAAATTGGCAAGAAATGTGGTGAAAAAAGCTACTTTCATTAGCTCCAGGAACCAACAATTATTCAGACATTTTAACAATTTTGTAGAAAGGGAACTATTTACTCTTATTTGTTAGTATTTATATCCAAATAATGTTCATAAACTACCTCTAGAGGGACCATTATTACTGCATAGAATGACAGGTGTGACCGTCAATTGAGAAAATTAGCATAAATATTGGAGATAACCATTATGTCCAGTTTATCACATTTTTATGCACTATTTAACCTCAAACATGCTCTGCATTGATTCAAATTGCTTTTATTTAGTTTACCTTAGAATTATATTCTTAAAACTTTGAGTCACAATATGAAACATTGGAGGCCGCATACTAAGTTCAGTACGCTTTTGTATTTATTTGTCCAATTTTACCAAAACAAAAACATTTCCATTTTGCGCAAAAATCTAACAAATTTTTGGAAAACAAGATTCATTATCTATTTCAAGCTATATTCCATGCATGGTCCGAACAGCAACTCAATAGGGCACTTTGAACTACATTTGGGAAGGGGGCAAAAATGTGGTTCTTCGGCCTCAATGCTATTCCAATGGAGATTGCTCCATGAAAGCACACTATAGTCATAGTATGGTATACCATTTGTAAACAACTGGCGTAAATGGGCTATCCAGTATACGTAATAGAATGAGCAACCTTAGGAAGGCCATGCAACTTTATTTTTAGTGATTTGATGGATTGCAGTGGCTCAGTGGGCAAGGATTCAGAGAGCAGTTGGAGCCAAAAACAAAAGGAAAATACCAAAGTGCCTAAAATTTTAAAGCAAGCCTGTATTTCAATTTTATTTAGATAGAACACTTAACAAATTTCATTTTATGCTATTCTGAAATATTTCCAATTCATATCTGAGAGATTTCAGCCACATTAGTCAAGAAAATTTGATAAACTGAATCAGATGTTTATCTCAGATATTCATCCAAATTTTCTTAAATGATGATCACACCTGTCATCTAATGTGGCAACAATGATCCCATGGTAGTTTATTAGCGATATTTGGGATAAATATTATTAAATAGTTCACTTTCTACAGCTTTGAAAAAGTTTCTGAATAATTTCTGAGTTCGTGAAATCGACAAAAGTAGAAATTTTCATCCGATTTTTTGTCAGTTTGCAATAAATGTGTATTGGACACATTACACTTAATATAATACCAAAGATGATTTTGAATGCATGTTTCATTGCTAACTTTGTAATTCCTTCAAAATAATAACAAAACAGCAAGCGTCTGAATAATTCTTGGTATGACTGTATGTGTGAGTAGAAGTTTTTTTTTTTCAACTGGTTTCTTGTTTTGGATGAACAAAATTTGATGGAGTATAAAGTCAAGAAGTTGAAGTTTGCTCATTTATTGAGTGAGTACTATTAAAAACAAACTCCCAGTAATAACACTATACATTTAAATGGACACCTGAAGTGAAATGGGGATATTGTATGTTGAACTGTGTCACACCAAGTAGCTGTTAGGCAATTACGTAAAGCTGATTTACAGATTTGACACTTCAGCAGCTTGTGTAAACTGCTCACACTTAAAAACGCACACTTCAAAAAAGGCTAAAAATGGTACTATTGCTTAAAGTATCAAGATGAAAGCACACTTCTAGAAGTTGCCATCAGGTATATTCACAAAAATGTTCAAATCTCCAAGTGCAGTACTTTTGTGTCAAATTAATTCGTCGTGGTTACTGTCGAAAACGCAAGTCACAAAATTTCGATATCCTCTGATCATTAATTTTTACAACTAAGCTGTTCCTTCCACAATATTTTTTGATAAACCAGGATCGTTTACATTTTTACTTGCTTGATGGGTTGGGGAAAAGGGATATTTGACCAAACCACAATTGAAGAGGATGAAGTTAATAAAATTTAAGTGTCAATGCTGACCTGCCCCCTATGGGAGACTTTTGTCAAAATCTTTAAAAAAAAGATGTTTTGAGAGTATTGATATGGAATGATTGTCTATATATGTGTTTCTACCACATGCTTCATTTCCAGATGCATGCCGAGTCGTACATTTTGAGTTTTCAATTCAAAATCTGCTCTATCTTTATTTTTTTTTTTCAAAAAATTCCGTGGGGCAGTTTTTGGATGTCCTGTGCCTGTCATGTGAAAATTTCATAAGATTAATCATATCCAGTATGCCACAAAACCACTATTTCCATTGGTGCATTTTGTGTTGAAGTGCAGTTTGTGACTTGCATTTTCGACAGTGACCATGACGATTTAATTTAACATAAAAGCACTGCGCTTAGAGATTTGTGAATTTTCATGAATCTACCTGATGGCAACTACTAGATGTGTTCAAACTTTCATCTTGATACTTAAAGAAGAAGTAAAACCTTTTTGAAAGTGTGCGTTTTTAAGTGTGAGCAGTTTAGTTCTACCATTACACCTCAGCTATTTCATTGTTAAACAGGGAAGAGAACAGTTAATAGTGGTATCAGACCCATCAACCAAAGTTCCTTGTTGCACAAGTTCCATGTGCAACAGGAGCTGAGCTACGACAAAATGTCATTCTGTCAGACGTGCACCGTGTGAGTAAGTCCGACTGCACTTGAAGTTGTAAGCTGTTTTAAAAAGTGTCAAATCTGCAAATCGGACTTTACAAAATTGGCCAGTTAGGTTTTACAGTTCTTATGTAGATTATATTGCCTTTTCTGTTAAATTGTTTTTTTTTCGATTATCACCCAGATATAATTAGTTGTAGAGGAGTGGTCACGTGCAGTTACATTACGTAGCAGACCATGACTGTTGCTAGAATAATCAACACCGAAGTGGACAAATCAGATGACCCTGCTGTAACCTGCATGTAATCTCTCTCATCCATGTAACTGACCACCGTATTGGCTTTTATAATGTCTTTGTCACAAATGCGCAGGAGATCAAGCATCCGGTTACCCATTTCTGCACCAAGAAGTTTCGGAAGAGATGCTTCAAATGGGAACCGCAGGTCATTCTTCAGACACGGTTCTGTCATGTGGACTTCCTGAAATGATGCAATAACAATTTTAAAAGTGCATATCGCCATAAATTTCCACAGAAACATGTATCAATCGACATTTCAGTTGATTATTGATATTTTATCTTTTCCGGCCCCAGCCAGACAAGCCTCAGTTTTATTTGGGGCCTCCACTGCGAAATAAGTAAACAAAAAAAACATGCATTATATTAAATGTATTTTGCAAGAATTTGAATAGGCGTATCTTCATGATTATTATATACTTTATTGAAATAATCCACTCTAATTTTTAATATTAATGTATAATCTTTCATTTTACAAGAATAAAAAATTCCTGCTGAAGCAGTTGATAATATATATTCCTGAATTGCTATAGGTCTTTGCAGATTAGCTGCAAATAACAGTTTCAAAATGAACATTCATTTTGGCCATATGTTGTCACTGCCTTAACCCTGTGGGCAATTTGAACTATTCTGACGTCAGGTGACATCATTGTGTCATCACAGACGTTATCCTGACGTCAGGTGAGGTCAGAATGCCCACTAGGAAGGGTGTGTTAGTAATGTAGTCAGCATTCGTCAGTATAGTTGTCAATAAAAAATCTATTAACTTTATCAAGGTTTTGCACCTGATTAGAAGATTATAAGACAATTCAGGTAACTGTCAATGGCTTGGTAAAGCAAGTTTGGAAGTCAAAAATGATTTCCAACGGGCCACTAATCCGCAAAGAGCTCTAATAATATGTCGCAGCCACATTTTTTAAAAATGTAACTTGATTTTTTTTTTTGGCAAATGCTGTGCTGCTTGTTTCAAGGGCAAGGAATGATAGTGTCTATAGATATTATGAGGTTATACAATATATTTGAAAAGATTTGCTGTGGCCAAAAAATGTTACCTCGAGGTACTCTTTGCACTCCCGAGTACATTTGGGGTTTATATTATTGCAGACCAATCGAGCTTTTTCAGTAACGTTTTCAAACATTCCTTGAAGTGAATCCATGTCGCATCCCATCTTCCGAGCTGCTTCTGTATAATGCAAATAAGTTATACAACTCATTTTAATTTAATTCCTGTGTTTTGGGAATACTTTGCCATCTCTCGACTACGAATAGGCTACTTATTTTTTAGCCTTGCAGATTGACTGACCCAAAATATTTTCAGCCTACAGAAAATAAATTGAGCCAACCCACATTTAGAAAAAATTGAGACGAAATATTTAAATAGATATTTCTCAACGAATAAATGGAAAGAAAATGCATAATAAATAATTACAAAGCATCAGTTTATATCATAATACAAATTAAACCACCAATATTAAGGAAAATATTTTATAATTCAGGGTAACTTTAAAGAAGGGACATATGAGAGGACATGAATTGGAAAAAGACCACTTTACTTAATAGTCTAGGCTAAATTCTCTAGTGTTGGCATCACATATATTTTTAACCACATACCATACATTGTCCTCTGAACGTCTATGTTTCCTCTTGGGCACACATTTATTGGACCAGTATTCAGACATCCTGCTAAATTATCTTTCTGAGGATAGTAATCAAAGAAAGAAAGGCACATTTCATCTAAAGTGCTGTCTCCGAAGTAGGTAATGTCGCTTCTGGATGTGGACTTGAACTTGCAAACCGTCTTCAGTTCGTCTCCAGGCATAAATACCACAGGAGAATCATACCTGGTATGGAAACAAGAAAATCTTTAAAAAAAAAAGATATGCAGGCTGCAGCAATAACATAAACGGTTTTACAAAAATAAGTCCCCCTTTACGAAAATTTGAATATCTAAAAGACCACTTTTCCGATTTATATTAGATTTATCAATTTTGTAGGCCTGCATATTGATATAACGCCTGTGAAATTGTAGCCTGAAAGCTTTATTTTTGTCTCAGCCAGCAGACCCTGAGTGCATATACCCCTCTTTTGAAATGTTGACTTTTCCAAAAAAAAAAAATTGGCAAAAGCTGCTCAAACTCCACTCAAATAATTTCTAATGTCATCTAAGGAACCTAAACTGTGATAATGAAGTACATGAGCGATGCCTGTTGTCCTTTAATCCACCAAATGACTCAATTCTATATTATAAAATCTCTTAACCAAAATTGTGATAAGATACCATAATGTAATAATTTGCACAATTTCACACCATCCGCTCAATTAAATAGCACTGCTAATTCTGTACTATAAGGAATCTTTTCCTGCATGTTCAAGAAGCCTGCGTAAAAAACAAGCTCAGAATTTTAAATCTTAAAATGTCTCACAATAATTATCAAATCCAGCAATCCATCTTGTAAGAATTATTGACATTGAAATTAATCTTATGTTATCTCTAACATATCAACTTTACGATGCATGGCGGTCCTAACAAGTTTCACAAAATTTTGATTAGAGCAAACATGAATTGGGCCAATGCAGAAATTCTAACCAGTTTAGATTTGGTCTCCTGAACAAATTATCATTGTCATCAATATGCACTCTAAGATAGGATGAATCTGAAAGTAGTGAAATCGGCACTCAATATAGGAAACACACTATATTGTGCACTATTGAATTATCCATGAAGATAAAGCATACTCTTATTTCAAAATGATTTGCCTTGCTAATGCTTACCCAAATACCACTGGGCTGTCATAGGAGTAGGAGTCGTCATCAATGAGAACCTGCACCATGGACCCATTCCTCCAGTGCTCCACTCTTCCTCCGCGGCCTGAAGTTAAGAAATAATTGCATGTCTTGCATGTCAAATTGATTGAGTGTCTATCTTATTCTTACATTGACCCAAATCTCATTTTTCAGTCAATATGACAGTGGCACGGATTAAAAAAGAGTTATGAGATGTCTTCTTTGCTATCACTGTTATTGTTATTTTTAAATCGAATCAATATTGTTAAATGTTTCATATAGATGTTTTGTTTGAATTTTTAATCTTGTTTAATTTTGTTAGACATATGTATCATTTTCTATAGTCTATATCTATCAGTCTCATCAGAAGTCTTGCTGCCAGAACAAGGAGAAAAGTCAAAAATGGTGAATTAAAATATTCAAAATCAAAAGGTTGTTCTTTGTAGACCAAAGTACATGAGTAAACACATGTGTCGTCAAATTTGAAGTCAAATTGCAATACAAGAGTAAACATATCCTCCTGTATTTTAACAGCAGATCTCGATGAGGTCCACAGTACACCGTCAAATCAGCTACTCGGTTACTGTGAAAACAACGATTCCAACCTTTAAAACAACATGCTTCGACTGTAAAATGAATATATTTTGTATTCATAGCAGTGGTTGCCATTAAAGACACACAGCAATGCTCACAGAACAGGTGAAAAGGCAAAAAAAGTTTCCTTTAACAAAAATGTCTCTAAATGGCCATGGATGTATTCATACATATTTGGCTTACCGAGGTAATGCATATGGAGTTGGGAGCGGTACAAATAAACAGGTTTATCCAGATCTCCTGTGCATTTAGAAGTGCAGTAGGCAGTCTGGTAATGGATATCAGCGCCAGGAGGAATAGCAAGACTGTTTTGTCCTACCGTTAGACGCCCAGAATCATACGTTCTCAGTTTTGATGTGTAGAAAATGGAGATTCCAGATCCATCAGTGTAGGAAGGTACCAGCATGGGGTTGTTCCAGTGGATCTGTGCAACACAAAGGCAGTTTGGAATTAAAAAACAAAATATTATCTATAAGCAAAATTTATTGTGTCTCATTTGTGTTAAAGACAGGGCTTCATTTCTCATCTGAAGTAAAAATAATCCACAATTTGTATGCACAAATTCATAAAACTCTGTCTTAACACCACCATGCCGTTTTTGTATAGGATTATTGTGTCTTCCCTGTAAAATTGTTTGAATATTTTAAGTATTAGGCCATTCTTTCTAAATTAGTATCCTGCACCGATCTGTGGGGAGTAGTGAAATAAGTATATTGTTCTGTCAGTGTAACATTCACTATGGTTCATTTTTTCCATTTGCCTATTTAAATATATTTTCATTAATTATTACACAAATTTATTATAATAAAATTCTATTACACTGCACACGTCATTTCTCATTATCAGCTGTTCTGCACAACCTGTGATAAATTGCCATGTTTCAATGTTGTATTGAGTGTTGGATATTGCTGTTGATTGCACATGTATTGTTTAACATGTATTCCATGATGCATTCACAGTTTCCCTACACATGTAGGGCATCCTGCAATTTTTAGTCAGTTGAAATCTAACTCAGGAGATATGAAGATCTTCTAAAATTGCTTACCAAATTTTGATGCTCATAAGGTTAGTACAATTTACTGTTTTTTTTTGTATAAAAGGTTCTTGTAAAATAATGTAAATTGATGTGTATAAATATATGCTTATTTCTGTATATATAAAATATTGTGTATATGCTTAAAATCACATTAGCTTAAAAACACATGCAATCTGCATTTGTGTATAGTACTTAGACATTTGAGTTTGATGAACATAATAATTTAGTCAATGTTTGATGTATATATGCGAGGTGTAGCTCCAACTTAGACAAATCATATGATGTTTCAGGTTGACTATGTACATGAGTATCTTGATAGACCTTGGATGCTACTGTGTACCCAGGAGTATGCACAATCTTGTGAGTGTTTTTCATTTGTAGTACTCAATTCATATTTTGTGTAGATTCATGTCACTGGTCAGTCATTATGGTATTCAATTTATTTATTGGGTTATTTTATGTTGTTTTCAGTTTCACCTTGAAACCTTGATCTTCAAGAGTGCAATAAAAGTGCAGAAACTTACGCAAACTCTTCGTTGTTCCTTCCCTGGGAGGTAGCATTCAAAAGTGAAAAAGATTACGTCATCATTGAAAATTGGACCAGCGGAAGTCATCATGTCTGCTGAAGACAAGAAGGTCCGAGGACAAAAGAAAGCCCAGGTGACGAGGGCCATGAACAGTATTGACAGGTATGCTGTTGAAGATAATGAAGCTAAAGTTAAAGAAAATGTGGAGCGAGTAATGACAGCATTTGATGAATTTGAACAAGCACACTTAAAATACCATGATGTGCTTGAAGACGATGCACTTGTTGAAGACAGTGATGACTACTTTGACAAAGCACTGAAGGAATATGTAGCAAAGATGAAATATGCAAAAGACTGGTTAAAAGACAGAAATGGTGGTGATGTTAAAAGTAAGAAAGAGGAAAAGCCATCTGACTCTATTCAGGCTCAACAGCACTTCATGGCAATGATGAATATGCCAAAAGTTGATATCGAGAAGTTTGATGGCAATCCACTCACGTACCATTCTTTCATTGCTCTGTTCGATGAAGCTGTTGACAGTGTACCAACATCAAATAGAGCAAAATTGACCCGCCTTATCGAATGTACCAAGGGAGATGCTAAGAATGCCATTCGTTCCTGCATCCTTCAGAAAAGTGATGACGCGTATCATGATGCTAGGGATATTCTGGCCTCCAGGTTTGGCAGTGACCATCTGGTAACCAAGCGAATGGTTCAAAATCTACAAAGCGGTGGTCGTGTCACATCCCCAGAAGCTTTGCGACAGCTAGCCGATGAGCTGCAGACTTGTGAGAAAACGCTCTCACAGATGGGAACTCTGGCAGAAGTCGAGAGCCAGAAATGCATCACAGACATCGTTCTTCGTCTGGAATTAAAGCTGCAGGATCGGTGGGTGACAAGGGCCACAAAAATGAAGCGTTCCACGAAGATGTATCCCAAATTTAAGGAGTTCGTCGAGTTTGTGAGTGTAGCCGCTGAAGATTCCAATGATCCTGTATATGGTCGTATCGGTAGCAGAGCCAAGCATGTGCCAAAGCAATCGACAAAGACGACAACTTCTTTTTCTGCCGGTGCAGCGGGGCCTTCAATCTCAAACACAACCAAGAGAGTTCCACGCAGATGTGTTTTATGTTCAGGTGATCATAAACTGTTATATTGCCAAGAGTTTAAACGAATGAGTGTTGCAGCCAGATTGAAAATTGTTGCTGATAAGAGTTTATGCAATGTGTGTTTGTTGGACAATCACAGAACTGTTGACTGTAAGAAACAATACAAATGTACAATTTCTGATTGTGGTGAGAGACATTCCAAATTTTTGCATTTCAATCAGTCGAGTGAGAATGCAAGCAATGTAAATCTACTTGCGAACACAGGTGGAGAATCTTCAGATGAAATAGGTTTGGATGTAATTGACAGTGCTGTTAAAGATCAAAAGGGAAATGTAAGTGAAAATTTTGAGGCAAATGTGTCAACTGCAGTGAATGTTAATTTACCTGTCGTCTCTGTTAGGATTACTGATACTGTCATTGTGAATGCTTTATTGGATACTGGGTCTTCTAGCAGTTTTTGTTCAGCTGATTTAGCAAATCAGTTGAATCTCAGATGTGATAGTACTAAATATAGGCTTAGCACTTTGCATGGTTCCAATGAGCAGGTCACATCTGTTGTTTCCTTTAGAGCTGCGTCTCTTGATGGCCTCAGGTCGTTGAACATGTCTAATGTCTTTGTGGTAGTAAACATTCCCGTTCAGACTTACAGTGTATCTGATGAAATTACGCAAGTCGCATATTTCACAGTAGTATGCAAACTTTTGAGCCCAACATCATATCCTTTTCACATAACAACTGGATAGGGCTAGGAAATCTTCCATGGAATTTTCATTAAGATTCATTCAGGCAAAATTAAGTTACGCCATATTTTCAAATATCTTGGTGTCTGACGAAATTACGCAAAATCCACATTTTATTTGGAAGGGCCTCGAAAATGTTAAATTTTCAAATTATTTTGCTTCAATAATTAGCGTTCCTTCATTTGTGAACTATTCATGTCAAAAAAGTTTGCTTATCTGCTGCCCATGTCAAGCAATATGTATGTCTCCATTGGAATAACATTGATTTTGCATAATTATTTCAAATTTATGCTCCCGAAAATCTCAAAATGGACTGATCGTCATCAAAATTCCTTTAAAAGTTACCTTTTTCCCATCTTTTTATTGCAGTAAAACTGACTGATCAGTTGTGTCTTTGGAGTTGACAAACTATATAATTCGGAACTCCACATCCTAATCGCAGTGCTATTTCAATGGCAAGTCAAGGATAGAATTTTTGATTGCATGTCGTTTTAAAGTTAGAGATGTTACGTCAGTTTCCCTCCCTACGGGCTAAATAGACAGTAAAAGGTAAGTACTAGAAGCATATTTTGAATGATTGGAACCATTTTGATGTTTTGGGGAGCATAAACTTGATAAATTTATGCTAAATCAATGTTATTCCAATGGAGACAATTAATACATATTACTTGACATGGGCATGAAACAAGCAAACGTTTTTGACACGATTAGTTGACAAATGATAGTACGCTTATGACTGAGGTAAAATAATTTGAAAATTTAGTGTTTTCAAGGCCCTTCCAAATAACATGTGGATTTTGCGTAATTTCGTCAGACACCAAGATATTTGAAAATATGGCGTAACTTAATTTTTGCTCAATGAATCTTAATGAAAATTACATGGAAGATTTCTTAGCCCTATCCAGTTGTCATGTGAAAAGGATATGATGTTGGGCTCAAAAGTTTGCATACTACTGTGAAATATGCGACTTGCGTAATCATAGACACCTGTTAGCAGAACCTATCCCATGCAACAAAAATAAGTTTGAGGACAGAGCTTTCTCATATGCAGCCCCAAAACTCTGGAATAGTTTGCCAGAAAAATTGAGAACAATTAACACTTTGGAAAGTTTCAAGAATAACCTTAAAACTCACTTGTTTAAACAATTCTACCCCTGAGCTCGTCTGAGCAGCGCTATTGAGCAGTTTACTGGAATTAGCGCTATATTAAGTTATTATTATTATTATTATTTATTATTATTTCATCAGACACACTGTACTCAGTAGATGTTGCAGCGTATCCACATTTAGAAGGTTTGACTTTTGCTCCCGGTCATGAGAAGGTTCAGTTGCTTATTAGTCAGGATTACTCCGAAGCTTTGATACCATTAGATGTTCGTCGAGGAGGTTTTGGAGATCCATTCGCAGTGAGGACTTTGTTCGGGTGGTCCGTAAATGGTCCCCTTAGATGTGTCGACAACGTTGGTTCTGGAGCAGTTTCTCATTTTGTGAACGTTTCTCTGGAAGAAAGGGTCAATAATATGTGGAACATTGAGAATGAGTGTATTGTTGATGAAAATTCCTGGTCAAAGAATGATCATGATGTTATTGGTTTGTGGGAGAGCTCAGTGACCAAGGTGGATGGTCACTATCAGCTTCCAATTCCTTGGAAGCCTGGAGCCTGCCTTCCGAACAATTTGTCCATGGCAAAATCCAGGTTGAAGTCTTTGTGTCGAAATTTAGAGAGGAAAGGTCTTTATATCAAGTATGATGATGAGATTAAGAAGCTATTGGTTGAAGATTATGCGGAGCCTGTCCCTGATTCTGAATCAGCAAAAAATGAGGTGTGGTACTTGCCCCATCAGGTTGTTGTCTCTGATAGTAAGCCAGGCAAAATCAGAATAGTATTTGATAGCGCGGCTAAATTCAGTGGAGAGTCCTTAAATGATAAATGTTATCAGGGTCCTGATCTTTGTAATAAGCTCTTGCATGTTCTTCTCAGGTTCAGGCAGCACGAGATTGCCATCATGGCAGATGTTAAGGCAATGTATTATCAGGTGGTGATCCCTCCAAAGGACCGTGATGCGTTAAGGTTTCTATGGTTTGATGCATCTGGCCAAGTGTGTCATTTTCGTATGACAAGGCATGTCTTCGGCGGCGTGTGGTGTTCCGCTAGCTCCACTTTTGCTTTGCGTAGGGTATTGTCTGATGGTCCAGACGTTGATCCTCTTGTTTGCAGATACAGTTCGTCGGTCTTTCTATGTGGATGATTGTCTAAGGTCAGTCTCAAGTGTGGAAGATGGACACACTGTCATTGCAGGTACAAGGTCGGTCTTACAGGAAGGAGGTTTCAAGCTCACAAAGTTCATTGCCAACAATGTTGAATTGATGTCTGCTGTCCCATTAGAAGATAGAGCTGCTGAAGCAGCTGATGTTGAGTTTGTCAAGGATAGTAAAGTTCTTGGTGTCAAGTGGAATGTTCGTGAAGACAAATTCCATTTCAATGTAAAGGTCAATGACTCTCGTGAAGTGACTAAAAGGTCTATCTTGAGTATGGTCTCATCAATGTACGACCCACTGGGGTTAGTTAGTCCCGTTGTCTTAGTTGGTAGGCTGATATTTCAGGAGGCAACCAGGGCGAAGTTGGGATGGGATGACCCAGTACCATCTCATATAGAGAGACGATGGAGAAGTTGGATCCAGGATCTTAGTGATATTGATCAGTCAGGAATTCCCAGGTGTGTTGTTTCAGGTGATGTCTCAGATATGGTCCTGGAGATCCACAACTTCAGTGATGCCAGCATGAATGCATATGGTTTCTGTAGCTTAGGGCAATAGACAAGCAGGGTACTGTCCAAACTTGTCTACTTATGGCAAAGAGTAGAGTGAAGAGTGTTACAATCCCTAGGCTAGAATTGTTGGGTGCAGTCATGGCAGCTCAAGCTGATGCTTTGCTTAGGAGGGAACTTGATTTTGATATTGTCAGATCTTATTTCTGGACTGATAGTGAAATAGCCCTCAAGTACATCCTCAATGAATCCCAGAGATTTCATGTGTTTGTCAGTAACAGGTTGTCTCAGATCCGGCAGCTTACAAAGCCTGATCAATGGTGTCATGTGTCTGGTAAGTGCAATCCTTGATCTTCAAGAGTGCACTAAAAGTACAGAAATTTACGCAAACTCTTCGTTGTTCCTTCCCTGGGAGGTAGCATTCAAAAGTCAGGCCTAATTAATTATTTAGATTTCATGGTCATTTACAGCCCTTGTCTATATGAATGTATAGATCTTACTTCAATGACGGCATAATTAAAGATCCTTTTTCCAAATCTTCTTCCCACATTCGGCGGTTCACAATCCCCGGCTTTTCCAACAGCCCAACCACCAATGTAGTGAGTGCACTTTTCAGACACCTGCATAGATGGACATTCCCTGGGAGTATTGTAGACTTCAAGGTCTTGAGCAGCTAAATAATAAATAAAGAGAAAAAAATAATGAAACAATTCTCAATATTACACCTCAGTTTGTTAGAACAATATTTGGATGGCCAATATGGCAATAGTTATGTTGATTCAACATCGACTAAATCGTTCAGGTATGGAAACCCTTGTAGTAATTGCAGAAGAGGGAGCCAGCTTTGTCGGGACACCTCACAACCACAAGGTTCCCATCTATAGCTCCTACGCCATGAAACAGGTTCCATTTCCTTATGAATGCCCTGGCAATCATCTTCCGTCTCTTTCCAAGTCCCTGTTATAAACTAATAAAAATGGTATCTCTCTCCCCGATATTAACAGGAGCTTTGATAAATGGAAGATGATTGCAAAGGCATTGTAAAGATATGGAACCTGTTTCATGGTGTTGGAGCTCTGGATGGGAACCTTATGGCTGTGAGGTGTCCTGACAAAGCTGGCCCCTTCTTCTTCAATTACTACGAGGGTTTCCATACAATGATGCTGAAGGATGTAGTAACTCGGCAGATATGAAAACTCCTGAGCCGCAAGTTTAAATCAAAGAAATATACTTTTTGTTAAAGCTGGATAGTATTAGTACAGCCAAAGACAAATCTTCCTTCTTTTGAGTTTAATATTTAATTCCTAAAGGTCGATATCTGCTGTACTGAGCCGAAGACAACATGGAAATAAATGTAGATGGGTCCCATGTGTCAATTTAGTAAGTTTTACAATCGTACATTGTTGATGAGTTTCAAAACCCAGAATTTTAGATTCAAAAGTGAAAATCACAATATTTTGATGACACACTTACCAAGCTCATCACAGCCGAAAACAATTATGTGATGCGCGACAATGTTGTTGTCAATTTCTGGCTTGGTGGCAATGATGTGGTATTGTTGATCATCAGGTAGTTTCACCAACTGACATGTGTAAGTTGTTTCCTTGGCAGGCACTTCGGTTCCAGCATCTATGGCAATTTTCATCTGTTTAACACCTGAAATATAAAGGAAAAGGAAATAAAAGTCATCCATTCAGTTCATGACTGGTAAAGAAATCTCTTCTGTTTGAGAAGCATATACAATGCATGTGGTCCTAAAGAAGTGATATCATAACACCCAAATCATCTTTGGACTGCACCTCAAGGATATTATATCTGTCATGAACTCTTGTGATTGTGCAGTTATTATATATAATGTGCATTACCTGGTTCATCAATACCATCACATTTGAACTCTCCCTGTTCACAGAATTCCCAGTCTTCCTTGGCTGCCGCATTCTTTTCTTTGCAATCAGGTGAATCGACGGGTTCACACACACCTGAAATCGGTAAAATTGATTAATTGTCATTAAAATGTGAAATTTAATTAATAATTTTGTTGTAAAGGTACCCCTAACCTAATTAGCTCCAGCCGAAGATATGCAAGTGATACTTTTTGACTGTTACTGATGCCACCTCTTTAATAGAAACCAATTGTTAGCTGGAAACTTGTGACATAATTTTTTGTGACTTAAAAGTCTTTCACAGACATATGGCTACTGTAATCATCATCATGATATATGCGCTTGTGTGCTGATGCAAGCAAATCATTCGGCGCTAGAGTTTCTGTGTGGATTCATATTACCTGGGTGTCCTTCTGCAGGGTAGGAGGGTGCACCCCCCTGAGGGGTCCATTGGCAATCTGGATCTCCCAATTCCTGACCATTGGTTTTTCCATCACCATCAGAATCCATGTCACACAACTCAAGGTTCCACGTCTGTTGTAAAATGAGTTATAAAAATAAAGAAAACTAGAACTGGTTACGATAATTCTTTCGTGATGTCTGATCCGAAAATTTGACTTCACTCTGAGTAAATAACACATGTTGAATAAGAAACTAAAATGTACTCTCAGTAAGATCTCATGCACAGGCTTTAAAGTAGCTGCTGTCATCCAGTTGAGACATAAAGTTCAGATATCATGCCTTTTAAAAGTTCAATTAATTCAAAGAAAACTCCATATTAATGGTTCAGCATATAAATAGCAAAGAGTGTAAAGTAATAATGTTATATCTACTTCATGTGACTGCTACCAAGTGAGACTAATCATTCTGATTGAGGTGGAAAAGAGAGACAAGATCAAAATGTACCTTTCCCAACTTAGCAAAATCCGCCCCGAAAGGATTCCTGTCTCCACCACCAAGAACGTTGAAATGCCCCACACCCTTCCAGAGGTAGTTAGGTTTACAAGGATGAGGGACCAGCTCTCCATTAGGTATGGCATCCTGGAATGAAGGATAGGCGTGTGCCATTGCAAGGCACAGTGCCACAAGAAGCAAGTGAGTGAACATGGTCCAAGCGTCTGTCCTGAAAAAGACAATGTAGAAAGAAATGCTTAGGCATTTGGTATCTCAAGGTCAGTCAAGAAGTTTCTTATAGACTGATTTTGAAATTTGATATTAAAAAGAGATACATAGGTCTTTGTGATTATGTTATAGGGGGAGAGTTTGGTAATATGAGCATACTTTTGTCTCATGGCTCTAGCCATGAACATAAGTGTGAAAAGTGCAGTATTCCGGCTTTTTAAGACAAAGTTGATACATGGCTAAAACATGAGGGTCATTTCAGGTCATTTGGTCAATTAGTCTTTGAGTTATTATATCACTAGGAAAAAAAAAGCCCATATTAGACCAATAGGGCACTTTATGATAGGGATGCACGGATATGCGGCAAAGTATTTGGTATCCAGCCGGATATTGGAATTTGCAGGATATCCGGCATCTGGCAGCATTAGGGTGCCAGAACCGGATATCTGGGATGATAAAAAATAAATGAACAGCCAAACAAACTTTGTTAATAAATAAAAGAATGTTACAAGAAGTTGTCAAGAACACAGTCAAAAACATGACATAACCATCTTCAAAACATAAATTCAGTCACACAACATGACAAAAAACATTCCATCAGAGGAACAACTCTCCTGCTGGACAGATATATCTCGCTTTTCAGCAAATAATATTCCTAAAATTTCCTTTTTCGTATGTTTATTATCCGGTCCCACCTATCCGGTGGCTATCCGGTATGCAAATTTTTTGAAGCTCGCCATGTTCACCAAATGGACCACAGTGGAAATAAGCTTCATAGCTTTTCTGTGCAATCCATGGTGAGGGCGTATTTATATGCTCTTACTGAATAAATCAAATCAAATCAAAATATTCGGCAGTAGGTGTTGCCAGATTATCTGGTATCCAGTATCCGACAATTTTCACTATCCATGCGTCACTATTTTATGAGCACCAAAAAGGCATAATATGAGCACTTGGATGCTCATAATAAACTCAGCCACCTCAAAGGCAATTGAAGTATTTATGCTGAAGCTTGATTGGGGCAACAGTGATGGGCAATACCGGCAATGCCCGTATTAATCTGCTTTGAGCCTATGACCTATACCATTCACTTACTTACCGGGACATATAAAGAAGTATTGTTTTTATTCATTTCAATGCTGTATGCCTTTAATATAGGTATGAGTAATAAAGAGGATAACATACTCGTGATTCTCACATTACATATCAAGACAAGTCATCAATTTTAGCTCATGATGTAATGCAAAATTCACCTAATGTAACTCTTTCATGGGCAAGAAACTGTTCGAATGAGCAATATAGAAATGAGACATTGTCCCAAATCCAAAACCACCAAACATTAGGACTCCACAAAAGTTGCAGGACATACCTAAATAAAAATATAAGAGTAAATCAGCATCCCAAAACAAAATAACAACTATTCTTGAAGATGACAGCTTCACAGTGGGCAAAGGTGGCAGCACTAGCCATGCAAAATGTGGTTGTCTGCTTGTGTGAGGGTTCCACAAAAAAATCACTTTTTGACATTTTAACAAAGTGTCATCAACTGCTTGCATAACAAATAAATAGAATTAGACCAACTTTACTTATCTAACACAGTTTACAGATTAAAATGTCATTAATAAGAGAGTAATAATCCTATTTAGCCTTCTGTTTACTGCAGCTGGCTGTTCCAACACATGATCTGCCTCCCCCCTGGGCCAAATTTCCATGGGCTTCAAACATGATTCAAACCTTTCAAATGCCACAATACAATTCACTATGAGTTCTCTAAATTACTTCTGTTGAATTTCTTGTGGCAGAAATTTCAGCACAAAGCATGAGGAATAATTCTATAAAATTATTGTAGTCACTTCCTGTGATAGTATGTTTGCAAGATTAGCAGAACATTGGGGCCCAGCCTGCATGGGTTGCAAGTGATTGTAGGTGTGATAACTATTCTATTCACTGATCCCCTTAATTGCTGGTTTTCATTGACTTTAATACATGTGTATCCTAACATTGAGGAAAATAGCACAACAACACCTTGAACATGACTTTAAGCTGAAATAAACATAACTTAAATACACAAAGCATTTGTTGTTAATGATGATAGGTTAATGCACTTATAATCCTAAATGGTTTGCTAATCAATGTCAACTTGGTTCATAGTCGTTTCGTGTTTAGTTGCTTGTTTCAGTTTTCTTCACTGAACAAGTAAAGCACTTCAAGTGACAAATCCCTATAGAACCTCCCAGGAGTTCATGTCAAAGCCTATGAATATTTATATATCTCCAGCTTTGTAGGCATGAGCTTATGTTGTGATAGACAATCAAACACAGGAGGCCAAAACATCATCTTTAGAATTTTCCAAATTTTGTGGGATTCCATTCTCTACTTATAAATTAGGCACTGCGGCCAGTCCTTGACTATGGAGGGTCGGTACAAGAAGTTGAAAGTCAAGTTAAATAATCAACCTTTTAAAAAATGTGTAGGATAATATGAGCACCCATGTCGGACATGCCCAAAAATTGCCCATATAAGCACGCAAACACATTGCACAATAAATACAAAAAATTCAGTCGTAATGTGCTGGTAAACATGAGCACCCATATGCCTATAAAAGCAGACGAGAAACAAGCTCATGTTAACCTACAACATATCATGCAGTATTTCAGTGCATCACAAATATCTGATATTATGGGTAGCCACTTCTCACACTTTTAAGTCAAGGGAAGAGCATTTACAACCAAATTTACATAACTTTGAGGCATCTTCCAAAGCAATCTTCTGAAGCAAAAACAACGAAAGAAATGAAAACCAAATATTCAAGTGACTGTACCTTGCATATTATCATGGGAGCAATCAAGGCACTGTCTGCTGAGATGATGATCAGGTCCCAAAGACTTACAAATTCCAACAGAGGTCAGCACCTATCAGCATTAGCTTTCATTTGGCAAAGGGTGCTCATATTAAACTACTGCCCATATTACCCAACTTTCCCTATCATAGGCCTAATGCCATATATGATATCTATTTTCAATTTTTACACATTTCCAAATTTTCAGTAGTCGAGAAAATACTGCCACATTAATTGGGGTCTTCAGATATGCCTATTATCAGGTAATTTCATTAGTACCGGTACACGATTCTCAGGTTCTTGGCCACAAAATAAGTAGCATTTTTGGTTAATCTGATTGGTTCAGAAGCAATGGAAGGTCACATATCTCATAAATCAATTGTAGTAAGTGCCTGTTTAGCATCGATTTCTCACTTGTGTGAATGACCAGAATCGCGTGCTAATGAAATCACCTGTAACAGGAGAGATATAAAACCTGGCAAAAATGCTATAGATGAATATTGAAAGTGAATTTAGTTGACATTTTGGGTATAGCATGTATCAACAGAGAGCTGAATTTAAAATGTCAAAAACTGGTGCAAAAGGCTGTTGTTGGCCATTTTGTTAAATGTCTCTCCTGCAGAGCCAAATTTATATAAATGAAAACTGACGGTCAGATGTTTCTTCCTTCAGTACATATAAAACCTCTACCTAATTTCCTCTAGTTTTCACATGGTGTTACAAGCCACTCCTCAGCTAGTGTGTCCATTAACAAGTCAAACCAATGAGGAAAGATAAATGCTTCTATGCAAAAATAAAATAAAATTCAATTATTGCTTACCTCAACCAGCTCACAACCAATATCTCAATGGAACTGCTGAGGCTGTTGGAGCTCTTATCAATAAAGCGTTGCTTTCGTCACAAGACCCCTTGCACGACTCAGCAGCCAACAGAGCATGAAGATATCCAACATTCTTATTATAAATTTACTTAAGGTCACAATGACCCCTTCTAAAACGTCAAAAAATCAAGGACACTGTTCTGAGAAAATTCCACAAAAAATGTTCATTGGAATTTACCTGAAACTTTTACAGGCAATGATTTCAAGGAGTCATATGCCTGGCAATGAAGAAACAGAAGCTGGATATATATACAATACCTCTAAATCAACTTGAAATTCACTTTCCGCAGTGTTCTTTAATTCCATGCAAATGCTGCATTTCTTGGGAACATGACTTTAAAAACAATTTCACATTGAACTGACAATGTTCAATATTTTTTCAAAATTGTTTGCGATCCGCATATGTTTGATCATCTGTGACTTTTATTAATTTGAAGATCTTTATGCTGGGTAGATTGTTTTCTTTCAATATCTCTCGGAAATAATGCTTTTTTTTCATCATTATTATTATTTTTATTCACTAAAAAAATCAAGAAAAATGCCAATTTTGAGGCTTTAGTACAAATGGATAACTTGGGTCTTGATGTTTGATGTCAACATCGCCTGATGTTCATATTTCTCAAATTTAAATTTTCTAAAGAATTTTCACCATATTATCATTTTCCAACAACACGGGAAGATTTAATTTAAAGTAACAGAATCACATCTGACTCAGTAACAGAATCACCACAACTGCCACCGTAAACAGAACAGCACAACTTACGTCTGCGAAGAACCAAGTTCATCAAAATGGAAGTATTTTAAAAATATATTCCCTTACTGTCAGTCTCTCTAATCTAATCCATGGCAGGAATATTTTTCTTAAAAAAGATGATGAAAAGGATATTGCCCCGACATCTTGGTCCATCATTTTTTGGCCGCGTGGTATAGGTGTGCATCACAACATTAAGAATGATACCTACTACTACTATGTATGTATGCACTCTTCCGCTGATAAAAATTTGGCTTACAAAAATTGCACACCTTTGTTCACTACATACTAAATTGGGTGTTTTTGCTTGTGATTCTGTTTCTAAAATTCTTCAGATTATCTATATTTCTAATATAACAACTTCGGGCGATGAAGCCACAAATGTGGAGCTCGGCCCATAAGTTGACCCTATGTTCTGGAATCTTGTGTATATATCTGTGTAAATATCTCTCATTTTTCTACAGACAGGGTCACAAGCAGTGTGTATACATGTACGAGAAATGTAATGGATGACTGCCTCACAAAAAAAAATTGCAGGACACCAACCTGAGAAAACTGGAATGTAGGGCAGACCTGGGGAAGTTGTGCCACGGTTAAGTTGTGCCGCCCACTGTTGTGCCGCCCAATTAAGAATTGGGTAAAGATGGCAATGCCACCAATGTACATTGTATTTGACACCTCAACTCGCTATTAAAATGTTCGATACAAATGTTTTGCCGATTTTAGAATACAACAATGAATTGTGGTTTAACGAAAAGAAAATAGAAGTCATAGAAAGAATCCAGTTGCAATTTCTGAAAAATATGCTAGGGTTAAGGAGACAAACATCAAGTATTGGTACATGTATAATGACTGACTGTGGCCGGTTCCCTCTTGTGGTCAGACAGCATATTTCAGCTGTAAAATATCTGCAAAGGCTAATGTCTCCTGATTGCCCTCCAATATTGTTTCAGTGTTTCGAGATACAGAAATAAATGCACGCTTCTGGGAAACCATGTTGGTATAAAAAAGTTTGTGGGGCACTTGAAAAGTATAATATTAGAGATTCGTTCCACGATCTTCATGCAATCCCCTAAGTTATTTATGAGCACACTCAGAATGTGTTGCTAAATAACATTTCTGATACTACTAGTAATCCGAAGCTGAGAACTTATAAAAATTTAAAGACAGAAATGCATATTGAACTGCACCTAAACTTAAGGTTACCTAAGAATCTTTATCGTAGCATAGCTCGTTTTAGATTAAGTTCTTATAATCTGCAAATTGAGTTAGGTAGACACAAGCGCCCCTTTGTCCGAGCTGAGGACCGCTTATGCAATAACTGTAGCTTGAATGTCGTTGAGGATGAGGAACATTACTTGATGGTGTGTCCGAAATGAGAGAATCACAGATCGAAGTTGATTCATTCTATAGTGACACACATTAGTGGTTTCTTAGTTTATGAAGGCAGTCAGCAATTTGTAGGGATAATATCCAGTAAAATATCAGCAGTAAATTTCGCCCTTGGACACATTCTTCTTTCTTCATTAAATGACTAAAATCATCCATTTTAAAGATGAAATTTAAATTCTTAAAGATAAAACTAAGCGACTTTCGTATGACCTTCACTTTCATGGTAACTGTCGGCAGACTTCTGACGTTGTTTTGGGTGTGATTTCATTGGTGTGCACAGCTCTTTAGCAAGTGCTGGTCATGTAATGTTTTTGTTGTGTATATCAAGTTGGACTATATATATATATATATATATATATGTGACATATGTAATATAGCATGTATCATATTGCGCTTGTACTCAATTGTGTTGCCTTAGGCTATGTTGCTACTTAAATTTCTTCTGTTTTAACCTTCATAATATATGCTCATGTCACTAAAATTTGACTGTTATTTACATTCTACTATAACTTACATTTCATGTATATCATTTCTTGGTGCATAATTGGGTGCTAGTCATAATGGTGCGTTACTTGTTCATGGTGCTCAATTTGACATTCTGTGAATGCATTATTATGAGCTTGTGTATGGACATTTATGAGGCCATGTTGGTCAATAAAAAGCAAAAGACGGGTTGGCGGAATCCATGTCAAGTCAAGTGAAGGCAGAGGTCAATACACGTGGCATTCAACATGATATTGTAATTTTTTTAGGTTGTACGCATCAAGATTAAGTTGGCATTTTTTGCATATGTTGAAATTTTGTGTCTACGTTGTTTTGCCATGATGCAATTTATTGATGATTTTTACTAAAAATTATGAATTTTTCCGGGTCACCCAAAGAAAATTTTAAAAAGATTCTCAACCACTAAAAATGTTTTATAATATCATTTATACATAAATCTAACGTCTTAGGAAAAAATCTTTGCAATTCCTCACATTCAATCACCAATTTTAAAAGTTTGAAGTTCAGACACCTTGAAAATCCAAATTATTCCAGCATTTTGATCATGAGTGTATAATGGCTGACTGTGGCCGGTTCCCTCTTGTGGTCAGACAGCATATTTCAGCTGTAAAATATCTGCAAAGGCTAATGTCTCCTGATTGCCCTCCAATATTGTTTCAGTGTTTCGAGATACAGAAACAAATGCACGCTTCTGGGAAACCATGTTGGTATAAAAAAGTTTGTGGGGAACTTGAAAAGTATAATATTAGAGATTTGTTCCACGATCTTCATGCAATCCCCTATGTTATTTATGAGCACACTCAGAATGTGTTGCTAAATAACATTTCTGATACTACTACTAATCCGAAGCTGAGAACTTATAAAAATTTAAAGACAGAAATGCATATTGAACTGTACCTAAACTTAAGGTTACCTAAGAATCTTTATCGTAGCATAGCTCGTTTTAGATTAAGTTCTTATAATCTGCAAATTGAGTTAGGTAGACACAAGCGCCCCTTTGACCGCTTATGCAATAACTGTAGCTTGAATGTCGTTGAGGATGAGGAACATTACTTGATGGTGTGTCCGAAATGAGAGAATCACAGATCGAAGTTGATTCATTCTATAGTGACACACATTAGTGGTTTCTTAGTTTATGAAGGCAGTCAGCAATTTGTAGGGATAATATCCAGTAAAATATCAACAGTAAATTTCGCCCTTGGACACATTCTTCTTTCTTCATTAAATGACTAAAATCATCCATTTTAAAGATGAAATTTAAATTCTTAAAGATAAAACTAAGCGACTTTCGTATGACCTTCACTTTCATGATAACTGTCGGCAGACTTCTGATGTTGTTTTGGGTGTGATTTCATTGGTGTGCACGGCTCTTTCTTTTTAGCAAGTGCTGGTCATGTAATGTTTTTGTTGTGTATATCAAGTTGGACTATATATATATATATATATATATATATATATATATATATATATATATATATATATATATATGTGACATATGTAATATTGCATGTATCATATTGCGCTTGTACTCAATTGTGTTGCCTTAGGCTATGTTGCTACTTAAATTTCTTCTGTTTTAACCTTCATAATATATGCTCATGTCACTAAAATTTGACTGTTATTTACATTCTACTATAACTTACATTTCATGTATATCATTTCTTGGTGCATAATTGGGTGCTAGTCATAATGGTGCGTTACTTGTTCATGGTGCTCAATTTGACATTCTGTGAATGCATTATTATGTGCTTGTGTATGGACATTTATGAGGCCATGTTGGTCAATAAAAAGCAAAAGACGGGTTGGCGGAATCCATGTCAAGTCAAGTGAAGGCAGAGGTCAATACACGTGGCATTCAACATGATATTGTAATTTTTTTAGGTTGTACACATCAAGATTAAGTTGGCATTTTTTGCATATGTTGAAATTTTGTGTCTACGTTGTTTTGCCATGATGCAATTTATTGATGATTTTTACTAAAAATTATGAATTTTTCCGGGTCACCCAAAGAAAATTTTAAAAAGATTCTCAACCACTAAAAATGTTTTATAATATCATTTATACATATATCTAACGTCTTAGGAAAAAATCTTTGCAATTCCTCACATTCAATCACCAATTTTAAAAGTTTGAATTTCAGATACCTTGAAAATCCAAATTATTCCAGCATTTTGATCATGAGTGTATAATGGCTGACTGTGGCCGGTTCCCTCTTGTGATCAGACAGCATATTTCAGCCGTAAAATATCTGCAAAGGCTAATGTCTCCTGATTGCCCTCCAATATTGTTTCAGTGTTTCGAGATACAGAAATAAATGCACGCTTCTGGGAAACCATGTTGGTATAAAAAAGTTTGTGGGGCACTTGAAAAGTATAATATTAGAGATTCGTTCCACGATCTTCATGCAATCCCCTAAGTTATTTATGAGCACACTCAGAATGTGTTGCTAAATAACATTTCTGATACTACTAGTAATCCGAAGCTGAGAACTTATAAAAATTTAAAGACAGAAATGCATATTGAACTGTACCTAAACTTAAGGTTACCTAAGAATCTTTATCGTAGCATAGCTCGTTTTAGATTAAGTTCTTATAATCTGCAAATTGAGTTAGGTAGACACAAGCGCCCCTTTGTCCGAGCTGAGGACCGCTTATGCAATAACTGTAGCTTGAATGTCGTTGAGGATGAGGAACATTACTTGATGGTGTGTCCGAAATGAGAGAATCACAGATCGAAGTTGATTCATTCTATAGTGACACACATTAGTGGTTTCTTAGTTTATGAAGGCAGTCAGCAATTTGTAGGGATAATATCCAGTAAAATATCAACAGTAAATTTCGCCCTTGGACACATTCTTCTTTCTTCATTAAATGACTAAAATCATCCATTTTAAAGATGAAATTTTAATTCTTAAAGATAAAACTAAGCGACTTTCGTATGACCTTCACTTTCATGGTAACTGTCGGCAGACTTCTGATGTTGTTTTGGGTGTGATTTCATTGGTGTGCACAGCTCTTTCTTTTTAGCAAGTGCTGGTCATGTAATGTTTTTGTTGTGTATATCAAGTTGGACTATATATATATATATATATATATATATATATATATATATATATATGTGACATATGTAATATAGCATGTATCATATTGCGCTTGTACTCAATTGTGTTGCCTTAGGCTATGTTGCTACTTAAATTTCTTCTGTTTTAACCTTCATAATATATGCTCATGTCACTAAAATTTGACTGTTATTTACATTCTACTATAACTTACATTTCATGTATATCATTTCTTGGTGCATAATTGGGTGCTAGTCATAATGGTGCGTTACTTGTTCATGGTGCTCAATTTGACATTCTGTGAATGCATTATTATGTGCTTGTGTATGGACATTTATGAAAGAAGACTGAGAGAGCTCTGTGGTGTGGCCTCATATTGGTTTCCGCTGGTTCCGTGCTCCTAAACCCCATCCTATTCAATATATTTGTCAATGACCTCCACTGTAAATTTTGAATTTTGAGTTAGCTTAATTGATTGAGTGAGATGGTTGCACAATTCCTTTGAGCCAAGATAGCTAGTTGTTTGCAAGTTATAACAACATAAAGATTATCATAACTCAAAACAGCAAGCTATCATGGCTCAAACAAATTGTGCAACCATCTCACTCAATCATTTGAGCTAACTCAGAATTTCAGAATTTACAGTGTCCCTTTCTCAGAGGAGTCAGAACTCCACATACGCAGATGATCTTGCTCTCTGGACATCAGCCATAGGCAAAAATCCCAGAAAGAAAACAAGCAAAACTCTTCAAAACTCACTTAATGAGCTTGAAGCATGGTGCTCCAAATGGAGAATTAAAATTAATGCCTCAAAATCTCAACTTATCCACTTCCCAACCAACAGAATTAACAAATATGCTTCCAACTTTTTGGCACACACATCCAAACTGCTCCTGCAGCAAAACTATTAGGCTTAACACTCAATCCATCTCTATCCCTATTTCAGCACTGCAAAGAGAAAAAAGCCAATGCCATCCGTAGAATAAACCTTCTTAGAAGGCTGCAAGGCACAGATTGGGGAACCAACATTCAAACCCTTCTCCATCTATACAAAACTTTCATTTGTCCTGTTCTGGAAACAGGCCATGTAGCCACTGTCTGGGCCTCAAAGACAGCCAAAAAACAACTAGCTATAGCTGAATGTAAAGCCCTTAGAATAGCCCTCAAACAATTTTACATTCCTGGTCAAAGCAGAACAACTAACAAGGCTCTATATGAAATGGCAAACATCACAGATATCAATAGTCGTAATGAAGAACTCAAAGCAAAAGCCCTTGTCAGATACCAAGATTCCGAGCTACTCCTAGAGCTCCAGGAATCACTCAGGCCCATCCGCAGGCAACCCTTCCCTTTCACCAAACCTCGCACTCAATATTCAATAACCTAAAAGCTCTCATCACAATCATCATATCATCCCAAATAAGCTCAAAAAGCAGTCCGGCTGAGGCCCATATATTATAACTGGCCCTATGCCAGTATGAACGGTGGGGCGACGCCAACGACTGTGGGTGGGAGCCCTGTTGCCAACCCGCGAAGACTCACTCCTTTACTTCCCAAGTACACAGCCAAAACTGCGCAGACGCAGCCTATTACTGTGTATCAATCATTCAATTACTCTCATCCAATATTTCATCAAAGGTTCACCACAAAAAGCTCAAAAAGCAGTCAGGCTGAGGCCCACATATCATGACTGGCCCTAAGCCAGTATGTACGGTGGGGCGATGCCAACGACTGTGGGTGGGAGCCCTGTTGCCAACCCGTGCAGACCCACTCCTTTGCTTCCACATACGTACACAGCTCACCTGCGCCACCACAGCCACTGTGTACATCACATCCAGTCCGAGCCCATGGGACTTTAAATGGAGGCGGGTTGTATCCAGTATCCTATGCTGGGGCAACCGAAAGACCCTGGACATCCCTGAATTAATAGGGCTTGTACCAGACTCTCACTCTTATACTCTGCTCAACTCATACAAATCAATGTGAAAACACCTCTGTCATAAATGTTCTTCTCACTTAAAAGCCCAGATACTGCTCTCTCTTTCAATTCTCTTTTCAGGAAAAACAAGAAGAACATCAGAAAAAGAACATCTCAGCCTCCCTCCGGACCCCGCACGCAGACGAAAGAAGACGCTTCACGCAAGACTCAAGAATCAAGAAAACGAAAAAGCTGCCGACCCATTGGACCCTTCCCAAGTGCCCCCTCCCCCAAAAAAAGACTATGAACTCACCCAGGTGGCCCATAAATCTAATCTTCGGAGAAGAAAAACAAGGCCACCTGGGTAAAACTTTAATAACAATTCAAGGCCACAGGGGTTTCATGCCCATATTGGCCTTGTGCTCCGGGGCTCTCACGCCTACTTAAGTTAATTCAGTTTTGAACTTAAAACAACAATAATCATTTCACTGTATATAATATTAAATGCTCAGTATTAATGCTATTAAATTGTACATATAAATATGCCTATGACTGTATAGCCTATCCCATTAGATTGTAGTTGTCTGTTGCTATGCTCCTTTATATACATATATCCATATACTTATCTTTAATATTTTATTACATATGCATCTGTTTGATGCTTTTTAAAATGTCAATAAAATTCTATATGCAATAGGGGCTGGAAACGAAAAAAATATTATATATATTTTTTTCTAATTAACAAACATTATCCCATGTCTAGGCACATTTTCTCCCCGATACTGTGTTTTTCCCTGGGCAATACAGCAGGGAAAAAGTCAGTATAGGGGAGAAAAAGCAGTATATGGTCTCGGGAATATACTGGGGTCTCGGGGAGTATACCGGGGACGTACTGCACCTACCCATGGTATAACCTCATAATCCATCTATCAGACCATCAAAAGACACAACTGGATCATATAGCTTACATGCTTACTAAATTTCATCCATGTACAGGCAATAGGGGCTGAGTAATGGCTCGGACACGATCTATCCGCATGCTGCCCGAACGCCCGTCCACCCACCCGCCTGCCCGGGGGACTGAAAACATTTTACCCAAGTGAATACAATACCTTCGTTCACTGAAGGTAAAAATACACAAAACAATACAATTTAGATTTCAATCGTTTTTTTATTCATATCTGATGATATATAATATTGTCATAAATATACATTGTGCTCAAGTTAATTGGCTTTAAAATTTAGCAAGTGTATTGAATTTGGGAGACAGATCAATGACCCCAAATGAAGACAATTCTGTCACAATGAAGACTGGTGGTAAGAGTTTTATTTTGGATTCTTTCAAGTGGCCTGAGGGTGGTCGTCTCATGGCAGTCAAATACACCACTCAAATCATTACTTGTCTAATTTTGTCACTTTAATTATCATGCTAGAGTCAATTCAGCTGCATGTTGAAGAGTGGTCACTCGCAGAACTTTATGTCATACAGCGGATCACAATTGTAGCTACAAGTATCAACACTGAAGCGCACAAATCAGATGACCCTGATGTTATAACCTGCATGTAATCTCTCTCGTCCATGTAACTGACCACCGTATTGGCTTTGACTATGTCCATGTCACAAATGTGCAATAGTTCAATCATCTTTTTAGCCCGGCTAGCTGCACCTACTCCTTGGATTCTCCAAATGAATCGCTCAAACAGGAATCGCATTTCATTTCTCAGACAAGGTTCAGTCGAGTAGACTTCCTGAAGTAAAAAATATAATATTGGTTATACCTATAATACATCAAGGTTTCTTTTCATATATCAGAATATTACACTAAAAGTTGATAATAATTTTAGGAAAGATTTTCACATATCATACTAAATGTTGTATTTGATATGGCATAATATCACACTTAGCAGTCCGGGTTATCAACTGGTTCAACAAAAATAAGTCCCCTTTTACGAAAACTTGATATCTCAAAGACCTCTTTTCCGATTTCTGTTAAAGTTATCAAATTTGTAGGCCTGCATATTGACATTATGCCTATGATTGTAGCTTGATTGCTTCATTTGTGTTTGAGCCAGCAGACCCTGAGTGCACATATCCCTCTTTTCTAATTTTCAAAGTCTTGATTTTTCCAAAAATAAATTTTCCAAAAGGTGCTCAAACTCCTCTCAAATTATTTCTTGATCACCCAAGGAGCCTAAACTGTGAAAAGGTTGAAGAAGAATTCCTCAACTGTCCACTAAATATGATTGAGAAACAAATTTTCTCCAGTATCATGATGAAGTATGCCCCAGCTGGTGGCTCCCTCACTTGGTCAAATTGTTCATATCCACTGGAAAAGCCACATATTTTTGAAAACAGGGGTAGGCTCACTTGAAGGTTGCTGGCTCAGCCAGGAATAATGCCACTAAACTTTAAATGCACACATTTAGGATCGATATACAGACCTATAATTCAATCTAACTATCATAAAAATCGGGGAAGGGATCTTTGAGATATTCAAGTTATATCAAGGGGACTTATTTTTGTTGAACTGTTTATACATGATATTTAATGCATTGAAAGAATGTTGTGAGCGAAACTTCGGAAGATGTTTTTCTCAGATGTAGTGCATCAATATAACTTACCAAAAAAAAAACTCTTAGTCATGAAACATACCTTTATACCTAGAGGATCAAAAATGTATGCAATGCAATACAATTCAACAAAATATACCTTGAGGTAGGCTTTGCAATCCGGAGTACATTTGGGGTTTATAGGATTGCAGACCAATCCAGCTCTTGTGGTAACTTTTGTCAACAGACCTTGAAGTGAACCAACATCACATCCCATGTTCCGTGCTCCCTCTATAGTATGTAAATAAGATTTACAAATTAAATGGATTTGTTTTGGAAGGAAAGGACAGTTTCAATGTGAAAATGGCACTGTGTGATTCATAATGCTGATGATGTGTCATGACCATATCAATACTTTTAATAGTAATTTGATTTAAAGAGGCTTATATATGCAACAGTATATGGCAACTGACAAACAAAAGGATTATTCATCCGATTCTTCCACTGAATTCAGTTATGACAAATCAAACGGCCCTCTCTTGATCATGACTAATCATACGGCCTCTATCTTTCTCATGTGAAAAATATGACACATCATCAGCTATCATGAGTCACAAAGTGCATTTTTCACTTGAAACGGTCCTCTTTTTTTTCATAACTATTGGACTCGCTATATGCTGTTGGCAAATGGAAGGGAATACGGTGACTTTTAAATTTACTCTTTTAAAAATTTTATTTAAGTAATTACATTTATGAGACCTTAAGGTTTGTATCGACATCATTTGGCTTAATTGACTCATAACTTAAACATGACTTGAGCAAAATAAGCATTGATAATAGCATGACATGGTCAAATCAAAATCTCAATTTTATAACTGGGATGCCATTTCAGAAAGAACTACGAAGTAATGGCACATGAGGGATTATATTAGCTGGGGATCGAACCACATCACTTCATAAAATACTTTGGAGTAGTGTAGAAAAAATATTGCTGGCAATATGCTGTAACATATCATTCATTTTTAGATACATACCATATAACACCTCCTGAATATCCTTGTCTTTGGTTCGGCACAAATTTAATGGACCATTATTAGTGCACACAGTCAAGTAGTCTATCTTTGGGTAGTAATCAATGAAAGCGAAGCACATTTCATCCGAGGTTCCGTCTCCAAAGTAGGTGATTTCACTTCTTGATGTGGACTTGAACTTGCAAAACATCTTGAGTTCGTCTCCAGCCATAAATAACAGAGGAGGGTCATGCCTGGTATAGAAAAAAACTCAAAATGAGAGTTCAAAAACCAAAGAATAAGTCACAAGAAATAAATAATCTAGCAGTCCATTATACAAGAAGGACCAACTTATGTCTTGTAGGCACTATACTAGACTACTGAAAGCTTCCCAACAACTTAATTGTGTTTTTTTACCTGTGACTTCGAAGCTATACAAAAAGTGACCTCAGCCATTGCAGAAATTCCACTTCAGCAGACATTCTAGCTAGTTTAGTGAAAAAATTGGTAGGTTTTATTGAATTGCATGACTGTTGAGAAGCTGAGAACTTGTATTGAGCATCTATGTGCAGTTGGCACTGAACACATTTTTATTCACCCAGTTGAATTGTACATATAATGCAGAATCTTGTTTCAAACTTACATAAAGTCTACAGGGCTGTCATAGGAAAAGGAGTCCTCATCAATGAGAACTTGCAACATGGAACCATTCCTCCAGTGCTCCAATCTTCCTCCACGACCTGAAGTTTGGAAATGATACATGTATTATCACACGCCGAATTCTTGGTGCTTCTTCATTATTCCTGATCGCAATTGACGTTAAATCCCATTTCCAACCAATATTTATTTAACAGGGTTAAAATGTATCCTGACATTATAATTTCCAGTTGGGATTGGATGGTTTTCTTCAGCCCTGAAGGCTTCCAGTTCAAATAAGAATACCAATGACATGTAAGATATGTGACCAAATTGGTATGACATGGTTGAAACATTACAACTGCATGCCATCACATAGCCAAGAGCAGAATGCTTAGATATTTATCTTGCTAAATCCATCTTAAAATTTGAATGGCTCTGGATGCATCAATTTGCACTGATTGACTTACCGAGGTAATGCATATGAAGTTGGGAACTGTAAAAGTAAACAGGTTCGTCCAGACCTTCTGTGCATTTAGAAGTGCAGTAGCCACTCTGATAATGGATATCAGCGCCAGGAGGAATAGCAAGACTGCCTTGTCCTACCACCAGACTCCCAGAATCATATTCTCTCAGTTTTGGAGTGTAGAAGATAGTTATGCCAGAACCATCAGTGTAGGTAGGTACAAGCATAGGATTGTTCCAGTGGATCTGTGCAACACAAAGTATTTTTAGAATAAAAAATAAATAAAATCGATAAAAAAATTTGATTATTTGCATCTCATTTGAATAGAATTGATAAATCATACTTCAATGACTGCATAATTGAAGACCCTTTTTCCAAATCTTCTCCCCACATTTGGCAGCTCACAACTGCCTGACTTGCCAACTGTCCAACCGCCAACTCTGTGTTTACAAGCATCAGAAACCTTCATTGATTTACATCTTTGTGGTGTATTGTAGTCTTCAAGCTTTTCAGCGGCTAAATTGATTAAAAGGAGACAAAAATGAAATGACTTCTTGCCACAATTTGATTTTTGAGGTGTGCCCTTTTAATCTTAAAAAAATAAAAGACCTAATTAAGCCTTATTTTACCGGTAAGTGCAAATTGATAGGTATAATTATATTCGAAATTAACTTTGCCCTTTTTTTTATCGCCCCAGCCACTCTACATGTAATTTCCTTCCGGCTCCCTCGGCTGTATAGTTGATTTTCTTTAGAAAATCATTCTGATATTTCCAATTATGCATGTTTCATTGTTCATGATCCCGGGAAAAGGGATTAATTAGCATTCATTAACACCCTAGGATAATATGGTCAGCATTTTTCAAGATTTTATCAATCACAACTTTAGAAGAAACTTCTTACGAGGTTAAAATTAGGTGAAGATACCTGTACATTGGCCTGCTTTAAGTGAGTTTACCATTGAAGATTTTTGACGAATTTCAAAGTAAAATATTTTAGGTCTCATAGCAACCATATACAATGTATTTGGATGGCATACTTACCCAACTCATCACAGCCGTAAACAATTATATGATGAGCCACAATGTCATTGTCAATTTCTGGCTTGGTGGCAATTATGTGATATTGTTGATCATCAGGTAGTTTCACCAACTGACACTGGTAAGTCGTTTCCTGGGCAGGCACTTTGGTTCCGGCATCTATGGCTATTTTCATCTGTTTAACATCTGAAACAGAGGAAGTGAATGACTAAGATATTTTAGATGTTTCAAAAGTAGATTTTCCAAAATAAGTGAAATCACTGGGCCAAATTTAAGTTGATCTTTGGACTTAGCAGAACAGGCTTTCTCAAGATGATTTACAGTATTAACCCTTGTAAAAGAGATTTACCAGGTATTGCATCAATTACCTGGTTCGTCGATACCATCACATTTGAACTCTCCCTGTTCACAGAACTCCCAGTCTTCGTTGGCTGCTGCATTCTTTGCCTTGCAGTCAGCTGATTCTATAGGTTCACACACACCTGAAATCGGTAAAATTTATTGAGAAATTTTATCAAATCCATTTTCATAGTAATCTATATGTTTGCTATCATTACCAGGAGCTACTGTTTCAATTAAAGCCAGGAGTTGGCTGGCTGAGGTAACGTTATTAACAGACTTCCATGACCAATTTACCTTATCAATTTCATGAGGACCTCACTCATGAACATGATGGCACATTGAGGAGGATTCCAAACTAATAATGCTGGAAAACTTGAGCTCTTTTCAGAATTCCCGACCATGCATTTTGACTGTTTCAGAATTTAGTAAGACTTGCATATATACTATAGTATGAAATTTCCCGGAGCCAGGGAAAACCTGCCACCTGCTCGAGCTAATGCTTCAATCTGAAGTTCATTTACCTGGGTGCCCTTCCGCAGGGGAGGAGGGTGCACCCCCCTGACGTTTCCATACGCAATCTGGATCTCCCAATTCCTGGCCATTGGTTTTGCCATCCCCATCAGAATCCATGTTACATAATTCAAGGTTCCAGGTCTGTTGGCAAAATTGCAGAAGTTACAAGAAATTTAAACTGCATGAAATGATCTACATGATGCTTTTCAGACACATTTGTCTTCTCCGTATTTCAATTAATACTTAATAGATTTGCAAGGAATATTTTTGTACTTCAAAAGAAAATGTAGGTACAGTTGAGGTCAAAAATTAGCATGCAGACGGACAGGAAATAGTTAAAGCTGTATTATGTAAGTGCAAATGGGTCTACATATTTGGCAATTTTATTTCTTGTTTCTTACACATTGAACTTATGAATTTGACTATAATTGGTCCATTTGACCAAATCCCCTTAAAAATACAGGGCATTAATCTGTGAGTCGTCCAAAATTGATGGGTCAGAAGTTTGCATACACTCCGGGACCATGGTTGTATCATGCAATATTTATGCCTTTAATTGAAAAATATTTCATTTTTCTATCCTGGTTTGTAGAAAATAAGTCTCAAATGTACTATCCTCAAAGTTCTGTTAAAAAAATTGGTAAATTATGTCCATACAATAGAGGCCCCGGACACAATCTTTCACTTTCTCCGTGAATCTCCGTGGGATCATGCAAACAGTATGGAGAAGATAAAAAGATGCAAATTATATGAATGCACAATATTGGGTGTCACCCAAGACACCCCAACATCATTGCATATTTCATTTTTAGTCAGCCTTGGATTCTGTTTAGCCATTCTGATGATTTTTATGTTGTCAGTCGCCACCAGTTTGGCTCTTCTTCCAGTTCTCTGCAGTGCAGCGATGAACTTGTGGGTCTTAAAATGACCAACTATGTGCTGTACTGAGGATACAACAATTTAAAATGCTTCCAAATTGCTCCCTATGACACCCAATATTGTGCATTCATATAATTTGCATCTTTTTATCTTCGCCATACTGTTTGCATGATCCCATGGAGATTCACGGAGAAAGTGAAAGATAGTGTCCGGGGGCATCTATTGTATGGACATAATTTACCAATTTTTTTCAACAGAACTGTGAGGATAATACATTTGAGACTTTTTTTCTACAAACTAGGATAGAACAATGAAATAATTTCCAATTAAAGGCATAATTATTGCATGATACAACCATGGTCCCGCAGTGTATGTAAACTTCTGACCCATCAACTCTGGATGACTCACAGATTAATGCCCTGTATTTTTAAGGGGATTTGGTCAAATGGACCAATTATAGTCAAATTCATAAGTTCAATGTGTAAGAAACAAGAAATAAAATTGCCAAATATGTAGACCCATTTGCACTTACATAATACAGCTTTAACTATTTCCTGTCCGTCTGTATGCAAATTTTTGACCTCAACTGTAGGTACCTTTCCCAATTTAGCAAAGTCCTTCCCAAAAGGATTCCTGTCTCCACCACCAAGAACGTTGAAATGCCCCACACCCTTCCAGAGGTAGTTAGGTTTACAGGGATGAGGGACCAACTCTCCATTGGGTATGGCATCCTGGAATGAAGGATAGGCGTGTGCCATTGCAAGGCACAGTGCCACAAGAAGCAATCCACCAGAGAGCATTTTAATCTGAAAGAAAACAATAAGTTGGTGAGTGATGAAGTTGGACAGTATTGCAGTCCCAGTCAAAAGGTTTCTTTTACCATGATACAAATATCTACATTGATGTGATACTGTACATTTAATCTTATAGTCATGATCATTTTGTATTGTAGGCTGTCAATTGCTTGAATGTATGACATTGTATACAGTGGTCCCTGCGTTATAAGACCCCCTGTTGTAAGACCGCCTTGCCTTATGTGACCGCCTTCCTCCCGCACTAAATAGTAGGCCTATTTTTGTTGCATTTTGCACCCCGATGAGAGACCGCACCCCATGAGGGACTGCTTCATGACCGCAGAAGGGGCGGTCTTATAGCGCAGGGACAACTGTATTGTAATCATGATTGATTTATAATTTTGATTTTTTATGTCTTTCTTTGTGGTTGTCAGTCATGTGGCTGCATGGAAGCTGTTAAAATAATATATTGTGGTTGTTTACCTGCCAATTTTAACATAATGACAATTGTATCATATTTGATATTTGTCAATAAAAGAAACAAATTGAAAAAAGATGTTAAATCACAATTAAATATCATTTAAAATTTAAAGTTTTGTCAGACAAACAATTATAGACTGTTTATTAGGAAAGTATCAAAAGAGAGCATCAATTTAGTCACTCGGCCCCCATCAGTTATACCAGATTACGCTTTTTGCAAGGACTTCGTCAGGGAAAAGGTAGCCTTTACAAGAAAGGTGTGCGCCTATATAAATACAGTAAATACAGAAATTATTTGCACACTTTGATTTTTCATCATACTACACAAAAAAATGGCAGTATGATACAAAACAATTTTTAAGGTTTAGCATAGTGTTAGGTTAGGATTACATGCATTTCTTTTTTTATCAGAATTCATTACTTGGAAAAAAAACCATAAGTTTGATAACAAATTTATTTTCCCAAATTATTTACATTTTTCAGCCAATTACCAGAAACATGATTTCTAAAGATGGAGCTCAGTTTTATCTATGGTAACAATGTTGTTTATGGAATCTTTAACGCATTTGTAACATCAATCAGATATTATTATGTGGGGTTCAGAGGCAGGATTAGTATAGGTTATTCACCACGGGAGAGGGAATATGTGATTTATCACCCGAGGGCTTTAGCCCGAGGTGTGGTAAACACATATTCCTGATCCCATGGTGAATAACTGGCTTATACCGTGAGACAAACACTCAAACACTCAAACATGAGAGGACAACTGGACAACAAAGAATATAGGAATTATTCCCCTGTAATAATGGCATGTGATTGGCTGACAGAGGTGTCGAATGGTATAACATGTGTTACCCGAGGAAATCACAAGCTGTTGTTCTTTTTCTATGTATGGTTATAGAAAACTGATAAGAAACAAGAAACTCAAGTGAAAGTGATGAAACTGATTGTTAAACTCCATTGCGTTGTATTTTGTCTGAAAAAGTGAATTTTTTTGGGTAGGTTTTGGTCACTAATTGTGTTCAATAGGCAATCACAAAACGCCTGAAAAGAGTAATAGCTGTGGAACTTAACTGAAAAAATCTTAATGACAAGACACACTTTGCCCTTTTGGATCCATGAACCCTAACAAATTGAGTTTCATCTTTAAAAATTATGTTTCTGGTAGTTGGCTGAAGTGTGCAAAAAATGTTTTGTCATCAACATTCAGTTTTTTTCAAATTTTCCAAGAAATGAATTTGGTAAAATATTAAATGCATGTAATTCTAACCTACTAGAACTACTCCGAACTTTAGGACGGTTTTTGTATCATACTGCTATTTTTCTATGAAATATAATGAAAATCAAAGTGGGCAAATAATTTCTGTGTTGACTGTTATGTGTATATAAACGCATGCCCACATATACTTACACATAAAAATATGTAGGACAAAAAAGAGTTTTAGAAATACCGAATTCATGGTTTTTGCTTGGAAGTTTGGTTTTTGTATAAACCTGCAGCATTCATGCTAATGCAGCTGCATGGTATTTCCAAAAAAAAACTAATTGGAATGATATGGAAACAATCCCAAAAGCAACTCAGGATTTTTTTTTAGCTTTATTTTTTTGAGTGTGTACTTGGATTTTTCAATGTCTGCTACAAGGCCCTCATAAATAAATATATATGTGACTAAACTGTAGATTTAATAACCATGTTCGCATATTGTGACCTGCTACCCCAAGCATGAAATTATTCAGGAGGAGAAACTTTCAAAATGTCTGCACTTAACAAATTGCTGCTAGTGAGTGATTAAGTTTACAAAGAATAGACACTGGCGAAACACGCATATATTTTTTCTAAATGTTGAAGTGATATTTAATACAATTCAAATGGGGTTAAATTTTAAAAGAAAAGCACAATACAAGAAGCAGCAAGTTAGTGAATATGACTGCACTTCTTATCTGAAAGTGGAAAGAAGCTAGGTCAGCCTTCCTCTCCCACTTATATGATTTATCATACAAATATTATTCCGTCAGTGAAGCAAAAAAGTAAAGATGTCATTCAATTAAATTATTGTGCAATTATAATGACATCATACAGAAAAAGTGAAGCCCTATACCAAGCTCAGAAATAGATGAATTTCACAAGGGATAGATTGGCCTTTTCTAATCTTATAGAAATGTAATTTTGCATGCCAGATGAACATATAAATTCACAGCAGGCCTTCAGTGTGTACAATGTGAGGACATTGTGGGGCTAATAATATAATTGCAATACTTTGATGAATATATTTTGGATTTCTATCAATCCTTGACTTCTTTTCGTGTGAAATATGTGACAAAATTAACCAAGCATGAAATTTCGGACAAGAAACACCCTCTTCCCAAACACATGCGTATTAGAAATTACAGCACATATACTTCCCTGTTTAGCTTCCTTAAACTGTAAAAGTCAAGGTCAGCCAAAACTGGACACTCTTGCAACACATGTATGTTTTTTATAAACCTCTCATGAGCAATTTAGGCATGGGGTGAAAGATGAGTAATTCATATATAGGAACCTATAATTGTTGGTCTATACACAGCCAGGAAAAAGTTAGGAAACACTTGGAGCTGTGTGGTCTATGAGCACTTTACTTGTATGCATATATATTATACAGTGTATATTGTGTGTGACTTTTAAGCTGACTTCAGACTCTGAGCTGACTTATAAGCTCGCAACAGGCTTGGTTTATTTTTACGCTGGTCACATTAATAGAACTAAACTATAACAGAATTTTGGAAAAGCCAAAAACAAAAACTGTAGGCTATGGATCTAATAGCTGTAGATATATATGGCTGTGGACTTATGGAACTCCCCCACCTGATCTCATGCACAGTTAAGGGGGAGATGTCACTAACAGACTGTACTCACTATAGGAATGTGATAAATAAATTGGACAAACATGCAAATAAGTGGCATGTAGGTAGATCCTCAGTTTTTTTATTTCTTCTTAAAAAAAAGTATTATCACTTTTTATTTATTTTTACACTAGTCTTAATTTACAATAAATTTTCAAAATTCGATTTTTATCCTTTAACTTGTGATTTTCATTTGTGATTTATTTGTATTTTTGTGACAATTTTATTTTAGGGTTATTAGGACTTGATTGCCAGACAACCGTGTAAAATTCATGTTTCGAAACTTTAAAATGACAAAAATACAGCTTGTCGCTAATATTATCAGACAGCGTATATACATTGTATTCTTCAGTCAAACTATAAGAAAGTGAATTAAATAACTTGAAATCTTAGTAGAGTTAATTGAAATTTCTGATGGTAAAAATTGAGACTTAAGGGTGACAGTAACCCCCCCCCCCCCGAACCCATTTGCACACTTATTAGCAATTGGTCATTGGACTTGTAACAGTCAATTTTGAGAAATAAAGAAGTCTGAAACAACACCTTGCTTACCTTAATCATTCGTGAAGCAATCCCTCAATCTTACTGCTGACGCTGTCAGAGTTTTAGCTCTTATCAATAATGCCATACATTGGTCACAAGACCCACTGCAAAAATCCAGCAGCCAACAGAGCATGAAGAGATCCAAAACACTGCATTTTAAGGTCACAGTGACCTCTTCTGGGAAGAACTTGGGATTTTCATGCATGGCATAAAATAAACACAAGTCGAATAATTATTTTTGATCTCTTTACAATTCACTGTCTAAATTGTCCTTCCATTAGAAAACTTATACCACTAAGTACAAAACAAATTAGTTTAAATGTCTTTGCTTTCTGTTAAATCCTTCTTGTTTGATAACATTTCGTTGTATTTGTTGTACATTCAAGTTCATAGATAGATAGATGGATAGATGGATAGATGGATAGATGAATAGATGGATAGATGGATAGATGGATAGATGGATAGATAGATAGATGGATAGATAGATAGGTACATATATAGATTTGATTTGATTTTTGATTTTATTTTATTAAGGAACACCCAAATTGGCCTGATATGAGGGCCGCTAGATTGGATGGTCATATAACAATGTGATGTGGTACAATGGCATTATTATTCACAAATGTAACAATTTTGAATTTGACAACTTGTTTGATATTTTTCAAAGGTTATCAACTTGTAGTACTAGGTAAATCCTTCTAGACTGTGTGTAAATATTTTGGAGTATAAGGTTGTTTCAGTTTGATTCAGTAATTCGGAGACCTTCATACTTGTGCAGTTTTGTCCGTGCAAGTCTCAGATTAGGAATGAAACATTTTGAAGTATTCCTCGTGTTGTAACTATGAATATTGCTGACTTTTATGATTGGGATATTATTGAAATAAACAGGGGATCTTTGGTTAACTACTTTATAATATAATTTGTATAATTGCAGTTGGTAGATATTTTCAATTTTCATTATTTTTAGTTCTTTGAAAAGTGGATCAGTGTGAGCATTATATTTCGAACAAGAGCAGGTACTGCCTCCACATCCCCCATGCCTGGCACAATCTATATCAACCTCAAAAACAGTGAAGGGAGACCTGGGGAGCAGGCCTTCCCAAAGTTTTCATGAGTGTGTAGTTCCATGAACACCACTAGGTGCACTATTGTGCATACCTGCATGTGGTGACACCTATGAATGGCCTGGGCTTACCAAATTTAGAAATGGTGGCAGTCTGAACAGACTCCAAAAATCCAGAAGGTACAACACTTGAACAGACTCCAAAAATCCAGAAGGACCAGTCATCGACAGTGGCCCGTCCTTCCCTCTTCGGAACCCAGGGAGAAACAACAACCAACCAACCATGGTGGCAGTCCCAGCCATACTCACAAGGATAGCTGGGAAGTAAGTTAGCTTTTTACATTTGATGATTTGATTGTAGATTTGGCAAGTTAAAGGAGTTAAAAGAACTTGTGGAAAGTATGGACACAGTGCATGGTGAGAGGCCCCATTTAAGCATGTAACTCCCGGAACTCCTTGACGTCCTGCAACTCCCGCTATGTCCCACTAACTCCCGCTAACTCCTGCTAACTCCCATAACTCCCGCTAACTCCTGCTAACTCCCGTAGCTCCCACTAACTCCCGCTAACTCCTGCTAAATCCTGCTAACTCACGTAACTCCCACTAACTCCCGTAACTCCTGCTAACTCCCGTAACTCCTGCTAACTCCCGTAACTCCTGCAAACTCCCGCAAATCCCACTAACTCCCATAACTCCTGCCAACTCCCACTAACTCCCACTAACTCCCGCTAACTCCTGCTAACTCCCATAATTCCCACTAACTCCCGTAACTCCTGCTAACTCCCACTAACTCCAGTAACTCCCGCAACTCCCACTAACTCCTGCCAACTCCCGCTAACTCCCAATAACTCCCACTAGCTCCTGCTAACTCCCATAACTCCCGTAACTCCCACTAACTCCTGCTCACTCCTGCTAACTCCCACTAACTCCCTTGACTCCCACTAACTCCCGTAACTCCCGTTAACTCCCGATAACTCCTTCTAATTCCCGTAACTCCCATTACTTCCGCTAACTCCTCCTAACTCCCACTAACTCCTGTAACTCCTATCAACTCCTGTGACTCCCACTAACTCCCGTACTCCCACTAGCTCCCGCTAACTCCCGTAACTCCCATAACTCCAAAAAACAATTACCCTCGGCAATGTATACACCTTTCAATGATACGGATAACGGGCGTCCCACTTGCGTATTGGGAGTAATGCCAAAAATATGGGATGTATACTTTTTATTTTTGGGACATTATTGTATCTTTTATCCTAGTTGTGCCTTTTAGGGGTTTAATCCACATGAGATTAATACTTTTCTCACAATTATTGAAAAATGTGAAAAAAAATTTTTTTTGTGCATTGGGTGTCAAGCCAAAACTAAGGCATGCATATTTATAATTTTTGGGTAAATATCGTATCTTCTATCCCTGTTGAGCTTTTTAAGGGTCTAATCCCCATGACGTTAATACTTTTCTCAGAATCATTGAAAGACGTGAAAAAAATTTTTTTTGTTTGTTTCTGGGACAGAACTAAAAAATAACGTGCAAGCACTTTAAGCGGCGTCAAAGGTTCATGACTAGTGAGGCTGTAGATGGGGTTTTGTGTCCCTCAATCCCTTGGCCATATTACTTGTGAATTCCTTGTCCCTTTGCAATTTTTCCAGTTGAATTTTTAATTGCCTGTCCCTGTGCTCTGGATGGGGTTTGATGTCCCCATATCCCTTGAATTGTGTCATTAAGATAAATATACTAGTGTCAAACAAAGAAAAGACTTATAAGGCTTGGGCCTGTGATCTATCCATACCAAATGTATTTATGCTTGTCTGTCTAATCTGTCAGCATGTCAGTCTCTATTTATATTTATATAAAGGAACATTTAGATAACCGTTAATCTCAGATTGGTCAAAGCATGTGTGATGATTTCCAAGATTTGAAGAGCAATCGAGTGGCTTTGAAAAGATTAGTCTGTGTTGCCAATTACAACAATTAAGTTGATTGCAAATTGCAATAAAGAAGATTCAACAATAGCTGTGTGTCTATGTACTTTGAATTGCTCTACACTTTTTTAATGGTAATTTAACTTAACACCTCTGAGCTGTCAATTGATACAGTTACAATGACATTGTCACATATGTCTATGTGAGGCCACTCAATATCATTGCTGACATGCCACGACCACTCACGGAAATGCAAGAAGCGATCAGATTCTTGTGACCCCTGACCCTTGAATTTCAGTCTATTTAGTTTCTTTATTAATTTTTTTTCGTAACAGTGGAACACCAAAATCGACTGGGCTCAAGGAAATATTCCATTGAGTCTGTATTTCAAGTTTGAATGAGATTGGTGATGGAGGGCGATCTCAGCAGTGCTAACAAGATTAACCAAAATGCTTAGGGTAAGAGCTGGCTGACGCTGCTAAAAACTACTGTACTTTTGACACTGAAATTGCATATTGTAAGCATTAAATACCCAAGATGTGTTTTTTGTGGGTCTAAATGCTCTGAGAAAGTTGAATGGACGACAATTTACCAAAAATATGGAAAAATACTATTATTTTAAACCTGTATGATTCAGTCAATTTTGGAGTTAAATCTAAGAAATTTTCCCATTAGGTGTCTAACTTATGCCTCTTTAAACATCTCAACTCAGTTGGAATATTGGTCTGATGAATTTTCATAAAAACTAACAACTAGAAAAAATCCCAATTTTCCGACATTTCTGTGTGATTAGCCAAAATTGTAATGGGTAAATTATTTAACATTAAAGCTTAGTTGTAGTTAGACACATTATGGATTAATATTCACAGCAATATTGCATGAGTTATTGCAAAATTTTCCATTGAATTTTACGATTTAAAATGCAAAAAATTGTTAAAATGTCTATTTACTCTCAATTTCATTCTGAAATTTTTTTTTTGTCGAAATAAACCTCACATGTTTCATCATCATCATGCTAATTTTGAACACTATGAAAATTTTTATTCACAGCAGAAGTCAATATTAACAAAATTAGATAAATATTGAGGATTTTCAGATAATCATATATCAGCCAATATTTGGCCCTGGTCATTGGTCAATCAAATTTCAAAATAATGACTAAATTTAAATTTGTGTACCACTCCTCATCAAATATTATCAATAGGAAATATTAAATATATATATATATATATATATATATATATATATATGGACTTTCAAAGCACTAAGTATATTCAAAAACATGCATTTGTTTGTTGATATTTTAAAATGTTGACACTGAATCTTTAACTCCCAATTATAACTTTATGGCTAATATCTAAACTCAGTGATTTAAATTTTAGAAGATTAAGTAATGTCAGCCCCTTTTATTTAGTTATTTGCATGAAAATTAAATGTGAATGAATCAGACAGACTGGCTTTTGTTGAATGGAGCACTGGTGAAGTCTTGATTATGTAATGTTATGTCACTGGGTAATTGTCTTCCCTGCTTATCCTTTCAATGACTGAAGCCAAGATCACTGGGGTAAAACTACAGTGGATATCAGGCTTGGCTACTCCATGTCTCTGCATTGCGTAATTGTTACATAATCTTATGTCAGTCACAGTTGGTGGTTTTAAAAGTGGCTGGCTAATATGCAGAACACATCAAAAGCAGCAGTCATGAACTTATGGAGATATTTTAATGAAGAAAAATGCTTTCAAAAATCTCCTTTTATTAGTTAAAATCTATTTATTCTGCAAATTTTCATTTTATTTTACTTTATTTTTCTTCCCTAAAATGGCTATACACTCAATACTGTAATGATTATCATGAGTTTTTAAAGTATATTTTTATGAAAATAAACATACTGTTGTGAAAATCATGACAAAATGGAAATGGCTTTTTAAACATCTTATTATTGTTAGACAACTACATGGCATGACTGACAAGTTTATTGTCTCAATCATATAGGCCAAAAGAAAATATTGATAGAGAAAAAAACTCAAATGATAAATATATTCAGATAAAAATAGGTTCCCATGGAGATTAGTGGCTGAAATATCATAAGTCAATCTGAATTCCGAAATTGCTAATGGCCTTATTTTTCATTTTTCACCTTAATTATTGTCTGTGCCCACGTATTAACTGTTCTCCAAATTTTTTTCGGGGGGGGGGGGGGCGGCCTGTCTTACTCACTACACAACCTCCCCCCCCCCAACCTGCGGAAAAGCCTGCTGAATAGCCAAGGGTATGCTGCTGTGCAGCTTATGTTTTTTTATTATCTTTTGTTATTATCCTTCCAGAAATTATGTGGAAAGTTCGTTTTTTTCTTGCAATGTGGAAGTGTGACATCATATGACAATTCCCATAGACTAGGATTGGAATCCAGGGGTTCCACATGAGGTCACAGGTTGTTCAGCCAATCATGGCTCACTCTGCAAAGGATGTCATATCAAATCTGTGAGGTGGTACACTGGCATAGCAGTTCATGTTATGTGTGTACAAGTAAAGTAAGACAATTACAAGCTGTGTAAGTCAATAAACAACTGTTGCTCATAAACTGCCTAATCTGAATGCTGCTTTCTGTTAGCTGTCAGTGGCACAGCTAGGATGTCTCAAGTAGGGGATACACAGTTGTTATTGCAGATTATTTGTTGGATGGATTCACTCTTCTAGGAAAGACAGGGAGGATTGACTCTGTGACCATTTCTAGCTATGCCCCTGCTGGCTACATCTCATTGTGTTTCATTTGTTATGCTTGATAAGACTTTCATACTGTGTCACATACCACATATGGCCATTCTCTATACTACATCATATACCAACACTGCATCACACTTCAAACCACAGCCAATCACGATGCTCCAGCAGTGTGAGGTCACATACCAATTTTCCAAGATTTTTCAATTTCTACATACTTTCTGGAAGGATAGCAAACCGGAACTAAAACAGAAAAAAAAAAGGTTGCACTTCTAACCTAAAAACACATATTTTCAGAACATAAAACCAGGTAACTTCATAAATAAGGGATGTAAAGAGCTACTCCGTCTCCCCCCCCCCCTTGCTTAGCCGGTTTACATTTATTCCAGCAAGTCTGAAATTATGTGGAATCCGAGCGACATGTCAGCATCAATCCTCCGTGTTGTAGTGGTTAGGGCGTTGAGCCAGCAACTGAGACGTCCTGGGTTCAAGACATTTTCAAGTTAAACTTTTTTTTAAGTCACCCAATCAAAGCCTTCTGAAGCACCTAGATGGATCCACAATACAGAAAAAAGCCTTAAAGCAACATTTTTAATATATATATAAACAGTGGCAAAAGTGCAAGAACAGGCATTTAACTGATACGCAAAATATTCCTAATTCTAATCACTGCTATATGCTACATTAGTAACCTGCGAGCTAAACTGCATGCAGAAAGCACATATCTAGCAGACGACAGTGGTTTTATAGGATTAAGTCCGGGAGAAAATAGACAGCTGTGCTCTGATTGGTTGACTTAATGCAGGTGAACTTTGAAGTACAGGCTGTACGCCAGCAACTACTATGGCAACTGGTTAAAATGGAGTAGATTAGCATGCTAAAAGATAGGAAAACAGGCCTTCCGGTCAGAATCAACCAGCGGTATCCTGGTGAAATGTCTTGATATATTACTTATCAACACTAGTAGAGCAGCATTTCCTGCAAAAATGATGAAAATCGCATCATTTCTCAGCCCGCAAAGTGCCAAAAATCTCCATTTTCGCACTTTTTGAAAAAAATTCCCCTCTCACGGCAAATTAGGTCAGAGGCCCCGATAGTGGCACTGAAAGATTTCCAGCGTTCGGGCACATGACCCTGCACTACACAACAGTTACATTACACCAAAACTGGCCCGATAACGGGTGGTGAAGTTTTGTCACCGCCCTGCGGTTGCTAGCTACCAGTGTTACTAACGTTACTTTTACACTTACAGAAAACCAGTGATTATCCAATGGTTGCCTCCTCCCTTAAATGCTGATTTTTGCCAATGATAAACAGGTATTTGCTGAAATTCCAGTGGTCAACTAGCTGTATATAAAAATTTGAAAAGCAAGATTTATCTTAAACCCCAACCCAAACCTATCCCTAACCCCAACCCAACCCCAACCCTTTTAGGGCCAGAATGATAGCTCACTTCAGTGCTATCCGTAGAAAACACTCCACTAAAATAGCACAACACTTTTTTCAAGCCTAGATCACTCCCTGGCAGATCTCTGGATTTCGGTGTTAGAAACTCCCAAGTCAAGCAAACAATTGGATAAGCTTGAATTGGGATGGATAGATAGACTCAATACAGTGAACAATGGCCTAAACATGCAAGAGGGAAACCCAGTAGGGGACATTCATTCTTCAGTATCACCCGCTGGCTTCCAAACTAGCCAAAATTGTCAATGAGTGGTGGGACCAATTCAAAATGGATAACCCATCCACAACAAAAAGACATCCCATTAATATCATTCGGGCCTTTGCCAAAAACAAGAGCCTTTCTCAAACTTTAGTCAGGTCAATGCTTGTCCAGCTAAAAGAATAAATTACCCTAAAAACTAGCCTTAACTTCATCAGACCTTAACCCCAACCCTAAACCCTAAACCTAAAACTAACCCTAACCCTAACCCTAACCCTAAACGAGCCCTAACCCTAACCCTAAATCAAAACTTTCAGATAAAGCTACCATAAGTAGACTTTTGTACTTTTGCTCCTTGATACAATTCTAGTATTAAATTTAAGTCAAACACTTTGACTCTCCGAATCACACATGTGAAGATTTAACTATAACAGTTTTACAAATTCCTAAATCAGAAAAGCAAGAAATTTTAGATAAACTTGAAAGACAATGGATCAAAAAACTTGATACTTTTCAGTCAGGCCTGAATTAAGATGCAGGCAACCCTGAAAATATGAAAAACCAGACGCAAATGTATGCAGATGATACAAAAATCTATGGCATCACGAAAAAAAAATGAACAGCAAGATTCACTGCAGGATGACCTGAATGAAGCCTTTTAACTGGGCAAGTAAATGGCAGCTGTGTTTCAACCACGAGAAATGCAAATTGATGCACCACGGACTCGGTAACAGCCAGCATGTATACAGCATGACAAATCAAGGCGTAGATGTCAGCATGACAGTCACCAATCAAGAAAAAAATCTGGGAGTACTGTTTACACCCCGTATGAAATTCTCCGAGCACATCGCCAAGGCAGTCAGCAAGGCCAATCAAGTAACCGGAGTTGTCAGGAGGTCGTTCAAATACATGAACCCAGATATGTTCAACCAATTATACAAAGGATTGATCAGATGCCACCTTGAGTATGGAAACAGAGTATGGCATCCAGTTAACAAAACAGATAGTGACCACCTGGAAAAAGCGCAAAGAAGAGCAACCAAGATCATCCCTGGCATCAGAGACCTTCCGTACCAAGAAAGGCTTCGCAGACTAGGTTTGCCCAGTCTAGTGTACAGAAGAAGGAGAGGGGACATGGTCCAGGCATATAAGATACTGCACGGAATGGAAGATCTTAAAGAAAACAACATCATCAAGAAAGCGGAGGGAACAACTGGGGGTCACAGTCTGAAACTGTTCAAGCCAAGATGTAACACACGATTAAGGCAGAATGCCTTTGGGCACAGAATCATATATAAATGACTGGAACAGCCTACCAGAGAACGTTGTCACTGCACCGTCTCTAAACGCCTTTAAAGGCAGATTAGATAAACATTGGTTAAACATACAATTTGACTTTTGAGGTGTGGGTTGGGGATGTGAAACAACCTCCATACAAGGAGCATGGCAGCCCAAGCAGCCACGCTAATTTACCGTACAGATAATTATTGTATATACATAGCAAATTTAAATATGAATTCAAAATTAGCAAAAAAAGATATCAATATACAGATGCCATGGCAGCCCGAGCAGCCAAAGGCTTAGTGGAATTCTCCTAAATTGATTGATTTATTTTGCCTCTAGCCGCTGGCTCACGTTGGATGTCCATGGCAGCCCAAGCAGCCACAGACGTTGCATTTTAAAGTTTTTTAGATTCACAGTGATTTTAAATCTGATTTTATACACTCCCTTGGCAGCCCAAGCAGCCAATCCAGGGAAATGGTGTCAGATGTGCCTCCCAGGCACCTTTTAAAAATAGAAAAGTAAAATCTGTGATAAAAAAACTAATCTGATGTACATAAATGCACTAATCAATTACGTAAATGATTTTTACAGAAACAACTATTCAGTAAAAAGTATCTGAAGAAACGAGAGACTACATACAGTAGTATCCCCTCCCAAGTGCCTTACATCAGTATATCAGTATATATATCAGAAAAGGATTTTTGTACTTTTATTCTACAGTACAATCCTCTCTCAACTAAACTTACAAACATTGCTGAAGATTGGTTAGAAAAATTCTGCCAGAATAACTCTAGATGCAAAAAACAACCAGTTTCATTAATCACAGCCAATGCTAAAATCAAGAATTTTTCTCAAACTTTAGTCAGGTCACTGCTCAAATAAGTCCCTACATGGGCCGGGAGGCCACCTTGCCTCATTACATAACTTCTTTTTGCCTGCAAATAGTGGTAGGTGGATCTAAATAGGCTATCCAGCCACATTTTCCATTTGCCTGTGCCAGTGCATAAGTTTCTTTTTTGAGGTTCTTAACTCAATAAACCCTAACCCCAACCCTAACCCCAACCCCAACCCTAAACCCTATTTTCCATTTGACTGTGCCAGTGCATGGTTAAGTTGGGATTTTAGGGGGATGGGCTGAGATAAGTTTCTTTTTTGAGAATCTTAACTCAATAAACCCTAACCCTAACCCCAACCCTAACCCTAACCCCAACCCTAAACCCTATTTTCCATTTGCCTGTGCCAGTGCATGGTTAAGTTGGAATTTTAGGGTGATGGGCAGAGACAAGTTTCTTTTTTGAGGATCTTAACTCGATAAACCCCAACCCTAACCCTAACCCCAACCCTAACCCTCTCAAAATTCTCAACTGGTACGTTTTGGCAGAATCTGTAGATTGGAGAAAGATTTTGATGAAGCAACTGGTATTTTATTCAGTGCCTTGTATCGAAGGGGCTATTCTAGACGATATTTGAGGAAAATCAAATCCCAAATCAAAGGTCAGTATTTCCCTCCAGAGGAATTTACTGGTATGAACCCTTGTAGAAATAACCGTTGCTCCATTTGTAAACATGTGAATAGAAATCACACTGTGAATATAAATTCAAAGCAGATTAGATTATTTGCCAATGGCAACTGCAATACCAAAACAGCCATCTATCTGCTGGGTTGCAGACAATGTCCTCAAAAGTACTATGTGGGACAAACAATTAACTTGAGAAATAGGTTTATCGCACACATGAGTTCAATTAGAAGAAAAAGTGACAAAAAAGTACATCAACACTTTCACTCTCCGAATCACACATGTGAAGATTTAACTATAACAGTTTTGGAAATTCCTAAATCACAAAAGCAAGAAATTTTGGATAAACTTGAAAGACAATGGATCACAAAACTTGATACTTTTCAGTCAGGCCTGAATTCAGATGCAGGCAACCCTGAAAAGGATTTTTGTACTTTTATTCTACAGTACAATCCTCTCTCAACTAAACTTACAAATATTGCTAAAGATTGGTTAGAAAAATTCTGCCAGAATAACTCTAGATACAAAAAACACCCAGTTTCATTAATAACAGCAAATGCTAAAAACAAGAATTTGTCTCAAACTTTGGTCAGGTCATTGCTCAAATAAGTCCCTACATGTATGGGGCCTGGAGGCCAACATGCCTCATTATATAACTACTTTTTGCCTACAAATAGTTGTAGGCGGATCTAAATAGGCTATCCAGCCACATTTTCCATTTGCCTGTGCCAGTGCATGGTTAAGTTGGGATTTTAGGGGGATGGACTGAGATAAGTTTCTTTTTTGAGAATCTTAACTCAATGAACCCTAACCCTAACCCCAACCCTAACCCTAACCCCAACCCTAAGCTAGCCAGAGCCTGGTAATAAATTGACAAAATAATGGAATTTGATCATAAATAATATTTTTATAAATGTTGACTAAAAATTATTTACTGAAACTATCCTAATTACTATTTTCTTAAATTTGTGATATGAAACCTTTCATCTACACAATATGTCTTATCCAAATTAAATCAAAGATATCTAATAGCACTTCCATATATCTGATTACAATTGATGTTCCATTGTGAACTATAAAGGCAAAACACTCAAAGGAGTGGAGCAATTAGTTATCTCAATTAGTCACTCTCAAAGGATAGTCTAATTGCACTTAACCATTTTGTCAACTCTCTTGTGACACCAAAGAATTGCAATTAACTTCTTTCAAACATAAATTCATTGTTCCATTGTGAACTATAAAGGCAAGACACTCAAAGGAGTGGAGCAATTGATTATCTCAATTAGTCACTTTAAAAGGATAGCCTAATTGTACTTAACCATTTTGAAAATTCTCTTGTGACACCAAAGAATTCCAATCCACTTCTTTCAAACAGAAATTCAAATTTTCAACATATAACTGTCAAATCTGAGCTATAGAAGATTAATATCAAGATAATTGTTGGCCTTTATTGACATACTTTTAATTTATTTAAAAACAAAATTCAACCATTTTTATTTTCAAGCGGTTGAAAATCCATATTTTATTTTGCTTCATTTTACTCCATCACAGAAAACATGTCTTATTCATTTCTTCAAAATATCCTGATGTTTAAATTATTATTCAAATAATTGTTGGTCTTTATTGACACAATTTTAATTCATTTAAAAACAACATTCAGCCATTTTTTATTTCAAACAGATGTAAATACATATTTATATATTTTCAATTTACGGCATCACAGAAAAACATATTTTGTGCCATAGCAAAAAAACATGCTTTTATATTTGGATTCTTTCCATTCTTTTCTATTTATCCATTATCTTATCATATTTAATGTTGACTTCTTTAGTTTAATCTTCAAATAGACCAGAAAAATCCTTTCCTTTTAAACCTGAGATGTATAGAAACATGACATCCAGGATAAACTTGAAAGACAATGGATCACAAAACTTGATACTTTTCAGTCAGGCCTGAATTCAGATGCAGGCAACCCTGAAAAGGATTTTTGTACTTTTATTCTACAGTACAATCCTCTCTCAACTAAACTTACAAATATTGCTAAAGATTGGTTAGAAAAATTCTGCCAGAATAACTCTAGATACAAAAAACACCCAGTTTCATTAATAACAGCAAATGCTAAAAACAAGAATTTGTCTCAAACTTTGGTCAGGTCATTGCTCAAATAAGTCCCTACATGTATGGGGCCTGGAGGCCAACATGCCTCATTATATAACTACTTTTTGCCTACAAATAGTTGTAGGCGGATCTAAATAGGCTATCCAGCCACATTTTCCATTTGCCTGTGCCAGTGCATGGTTAAGTTGGGATTTTAGGGGGATGGACTGAGATAAGTTTCTTTTTTGAGAATCTTAACTCAATGAACCCTAACCCTAACCCCAACCCTAACCCTAACCCCAACCCCAACCCTAACCCCAACCCTAACCCCAACCCCAACCTGGGCGATTGTTTTACATGAATCGTACTATTTTTAGATCTCATAAAGCAGAGCTTTTTTTTATATTACATTCCTAGTATTTCAAAAGTCTTCATAGAATTTCACTGCCTCCACCTTCATTGTTGGTCTCCGATAGGGCATGGTCCGTCGTGGATTAACCCATAATTAGTACTTAATATACCAGTTTGGAGGGTGTCAAATCACTGCAGGACATTTTCCCAATTGTCCTGAAAATATTTTTGAACAGGATTGGTGGCCTAGGATTTGTGGATGGCTTTGGATTGTTGTCCTGTTGCAGTGACTTGTTTAGTCATGTTCCTTACTTTCATACTGAATCATGTCAGTTCTCTTCAAAAATTTTCTGAAAACCAGTGGCATTGGAGTGTTCATAAGTCTTGACCAATTTTCCAGTGTTGTTTGCACTCAAATAGCCACAATGTATGAATAGTGCACCACCCTGGGTTCACCCTGTGAATGGTGTTATTTTTCTTGCATACCTTCAAACAGAGTGTGGGTGATTATGAGACAAACTTGGCAGCAATATACCAGAAGCAGTTTATAGTGAGTCTCAAGTCAACTGCCAAAATGTTTCGGATGGATGAGACTGAGCTTAGGTATTATATCATTAAATTTCTTTGCATTGTGTTTGGAAGGAGATTAATCAGATTTACAAAGAAAAGAAGACCATTTCTAAATTGAACAAGGATGATCCACTGTCAAAGCTTTGCAGCTGTTTCAGTTCAAATGGCACCAAAGACATTGTCAGGACTGAAGAAATGAATAATGTCACTGATTCCCAGAAAATTTTAGAAGAAAACTTGCACGAAACAGTGTCAGGGTGAAGAATGTGATAAAAATAGATGCTTCGACATTACAGCAATCCAAAACCTTCCACTTACCCTGTCCAAAAATATTTTCAGGACAATTGGGAAAAGGTCCTCGAGTGGTTTAACACCCGACAGACTAGAATATTATGGCCAAATTATGAGTTAATCTGAGACGGACCATGCCCTATTGGAGACCAACAATGAAGGTGGAGTTACAGAAAATCTGTGATGCAGAATGGACTGAAATTACTGTTGATGTAGTCGGAAGACTTTTGAAATACTTAATTAAGGTGACTCAACCGTGGTACACTGCACATACTTCTGAGCAGCCTGGTTGCCTAGCAACATAGCGTCACAACTGCTGCAGGCCCTGCAAAAGTTGTGACGTTACCATTTTCTGCTCCCTTTTTTTTAACAGCATGGCAGCCAGTAATTTGCTATTTAAATGGGATCTAATGCAGCTAGAAGCATAATTATTTTTTTATTGAATGCAGTAACACCTACTCTATGCTAATTCAAAGTTTTGGCTTCTCGTCTTTATCAAAATAATTTTCTCAACTAATTTCAGTCAACTGTGTCTAAAATTGTCTTTATTTCTTTAAATTGACATTGGCATAGTCATGGTACTGCAGTTAAAAAACGACTCGGTGAAATTTTTTTATTTTTGGACATATGCTTGACAGTAAGCTGTTTATGATATATGCAAATTTTAAAAAAAATCTGTATGATCGTTTTCCTTAAATATGATTACTGCCAAAATTGATGCATGCAAAATCTGCAATTAATTAGTGTGTTTGTGCCCTTTGAGCTCTTACAGAAAAAAGTATTTTAACCTTTTTCCTCAAATTTGTGGCAAATGTATTGGTTTACATCCATGGGAATACATTTCTGACATTTTTGTGTGACAAATGCATGTAATACTCTCAATTTATAACTTTTAAGCAGTCATCAGGCCAAACATGCTGTTACCATGGCAACCAAACGAGTCGGTGAAATTTTTTTTTTTTTCATTTTTGGAATGTATGGGTCCCATAGACTACCTGTGCAAAATTTTAGAAAAATCTGTATGATCAAACTACCACGGTTGAGTCACCTTAAGTAAATCCTGCAATCAGTTAGTGATCCTAAGGGCGAAAATATGTAATATTACAGGAGAGTATGTAAACTTTTGAAAATGCCATAAAATGCAATTAATTAATAATATCAAGGAATTTCATTGATATTGAAGTGTCAATGATTCAGAAGTGTTCGGCCACATGCAGTGCATTGTATTTCATATAAGATTTGCCTATTGTTGTAAAATAGTTCTGGAAATAGAAAAATCGGCCATTTTGCATTGTAGTATTTAAACTTTTGGGCAGAACTGTAGTCGACAGCCCAAAAACTCATGCTTATCAAAACTGCTGTGAATATCACTTTGTCATTCTCGGGTGTGGAATATGATGTCAAGAAGACATATAATTGACTGATCTATCTGTGAGTTAGTATTTATATAGGTATAACTACTGTGCGACTTTTACATTGTGAGCAATAAGGCCAAACATCAGTTCATTTCAACGGTTGTCAACTGGACGTAAGTGTCTGTTCCTCCTTGATTTTCACATCATTTGAAGTAGGATGAGTTTGTGCTTCCACCAGTCGACTTTAGTATGGTCTGCATTTAAGCATGTAACTCCTGGAACAGCTTGACGTCCTGCAACTCCAACTATGTCCCATTAACTCCCGCTAACTCCTGCTAACTCCCGTAGCTCCCACTAACTCCTGCTAACTCCCATAATTCCCACTGACTCCCATAACTCCTGCTAACTCCTGCTAACTCCCACTAACTCCCATAACTCCCACTAACTCCCGTAACTCCCGTAACTCCCACTAACTCCCATAACTCCTGCTAACTCCTGCTAACTCCCACTAATTTCCGTAACTCCCACTAACTCCTGTAACTCCCACTAACTCCCGTAACTCCTGCTAACTCCCGCTAACTCCTGCTAACTCCCATAACTCCCGCTAACTCCCACTAACTCCCGTAACTCCCACTAACTCCCGTAACTCCCAATAACTCCCGTAACTCCCGCTAACTCCTGCTTAATCTCACTGACTCCCATAACTCCCACTAACTCCCGCTAACTCCCTCTGACTCCCGTAACTCCCACTAACTCCTACAACTCCTGCTAACTCCCGCTAACTCCTGCTCACTCCCGTAACTCCCACTAACTCCCGCTAACTCCCACTAACTCTCGTAACTCCCATTAAGTCCCATAACTCCCACTAACTCCCGTAACTCCCGATAACTCCTGCTAACTCCCACTTACACCCGCTAACTCCCGCTAACTCCCGCTACCTCATGCTAACTCCCGTAACTCCCATAACTCCCTGAAGTCCCAAATGGAGGCTCCGTTTGGGAGTTACATGCTTAAATGGGGCCTGGTGAGGTATTGGAGATTTCTGATGGAAACCATGACATGGATACTGAAACCATATCCTGCATGCCATAGCATGGGGGATAATTACTGATCGCTCTGATGGCTTGCAATCTATATAGATTCGAAGCTGCATGTCCCCGAACAAGTATACCATAATACATCTTTGACTGAATTAGGGCCATGTATATCTGTCGCAGAACTTGTCTTGATATATATTTCCTAAAGCTACGAAAGCATCCTATCAATCTGGCTATGGAGAGACAGGTTTTGCTGATGTGCTGCTTGAATTCATGTTAACTCTTTGTCAAATACTATTCCCAAATATGTAAAACAATCGACTGATTCAATTATCTCATTGTCAAAGACCAAGCACGGTAGTGAAAAATTTCTTAGTTTATTGTTGAAAGTCATAAATTTGGTTTTCTTGGTATTTGCAGCAAGCCTATTCACTTTTAACCATCTGGAGAAATTACCCAGTTCATTGTTAATTTTTTGTACACTTTGGGGTTGTGCAGTGATGTTCAGTTGTGTAATAAGGGTTGTATCATCTGCTTAAATTATTGTATTGAAAAGGTCACTTGCAAATTTTATATCATTAATATAGACATTGAATAACAGTGGGCCTAGTATTGAACCTTGAGGTACTCCTGTAGTCACTGATAGATAGATAGATAGATAGATAGATAGATAGATAGATAGATAGGTACATAGATAGATAGATAGGCGGCAGCCCCCGAAATAATAAGAAGCAGGAAACAATTCTTTGAGCTTGCAAAATAGGGAAAACCTTGTTGGTCTGCGGCTTGCCTATCCAAAATGAACCTTTTTGTCAAGTGACCTAAAATTTGATCATTATTTCAGATATTAGCATAAAAAGGGTGAATGCAGTCTTTTTATTAGGACCAATTACACTTGATATAATCTTCCTCTTTGTTTGCTGTCTGTGTTGTTCAGTTTTAATCCTTTGTTGGTCAGTTTTGTTTCAGTGTCTCCTTCAATTTTGTCTCCTTCAATTTTGTCAACTTGTAGTCAGCCATGGAAATACATCATGGTCAGGTGTATGAACTGTGATATGCATTATATGAATTTATATCAGAGCGAAACCCTGACTTCTGAATGGCCAAAAAAGTGAACAATGGTATAGATTATATTATTATTTTTTATTCCCGTCAAATCTTTATTTAACATATAAATATGTCCTTATATTTCAATTTATAAGTAAGCAAAGTTTTAATAAAACATATTGATTCTAGCATTTGCAAGATCAACAATATAATTATATGGTATAATGTAAGCTTAAAACTTTGCTGGGTGATGCATTAGTACATTTTGCTTGGCATAAGAATGGTGCAATTTGCACCTGCCACTATTATACAGTCATCACACTGCATCGAGATCAATATCAGTTTTTATGGCACCGAGGTGACTAATATTGCACGAGGGCGCAGCCCGAGTGCAATATTAGTCACCGAGGTGCCATAAAAACTGATATTGGACGAGGTGATGTGCAATAACTGTTATATCATATGGTTTTTTGTGGGAAATTCAAAGAAAAGGGCAGTAATTCTGATGTCCGAACTCTTTTTGTGTTTCTTTACACCTGCATGTCTAAAATGTATCTCCTCGAAAATCGATAACTATTTCACCCACAAAAAATGTTTTCACATTTTTGGAATCCAAAAATGATATACTGGATGACGGATTGATTTTTCGATTTTTTTCTGAAACTTTATAGCAGACTTTAGACCTCTAAACAATAAAAAGCGGCAAAAAATGCTGATTTTCGGCCATGTAATGCTTTATTCTGACAAAAGAAATAATACAATCAATACAAAAAGTTGATAGGCCTATCCGACTAGCCCTTTAATAGACGCATCTTTTGTCGCAAACAGCATCTTCCTAACTTCTTCCGTTGCCGTACAGTGCGTGTTTTAGTAAATTTGAAAAACACATTTCTGTTGTTTGCTTGTGACTGCAGCAGCGCTCAAGTGTGGTGCTCCCTCTCAGGTCCGTCCAATCTTTTACACGTTAAAATGAGCGTGCAATAACATGCGTGCAATATCGCAGAATATTGCACGGCTGTCGGCCAATGAGCGAGTATTTCGGCTAGCCATATGATATATTAAATTGTTTATCAAAAATTCCACTTGCCGTGTGCAGTATAAGACACCTTTCATGTACAGTGCAAAATAATGTGGAAAATGACGCAATGGGAAAAAATAATAAGCTGTACTATGGAACTTACATAAAATCTGCACTAAATATTAATGAAGAACCACGCGTTAGTGCTGAATTCCATTCTGATCTGCACAGATTCAAAAAAGTATTGTTTGGAGACAATTTTGGTTTTTAAGACCTTTAAATTACCAAAGAGAGTTCATGTCTTCAAGAAAATTATGAACAAATGAAAATTTTCATTGGTAGGGGAGAGGCAGGTTAGTTAAGACTTTTTTCAGAAAAGCTCGCCTCCAAGCTAAACGGACGATGATATTGGAATGACAAATAGCCATGTGCATGGGGAAATACATTGTTCAAATATATGGAGAAACTTGACTTTCTCTGTTAGATAGTTTTTACCCCAGATGGCGTCAAAGTAGGTCATGTCAAACGTATCAACTAACCCACCTGGTAAGGTTAGTTGATACACCCAGGCAGAATATCTGCAACCATTGTGAGTCGGATCTGATGGTCGACCTGTTGGGAGGGGGATATCTCATGATTATTTCAACCTAAGATTCATCTATAGAGCTTTTTCATGTAAACTACTGAGTAACATCTAGCATTATGATTGTACTAATAGGTCAGGGTTGTTATTTTGACCAGGCCACCCAACAAAACCTAACCAATCTGCTGTATCAACAAACCCATCCACTCGATTATGTCAGAAAACAGCAGGTCTCTGGACCACAGGTTAACCTAGGTCATCTTTGATGGCTAATAAATAAGCCTTTTCACACACCTTATCCATATACTAAGTTACTCTGAATCATCCTTCACTATAGCGAAAGAAGAAAAAAAGCAAGATTTCAGCACAAATTTACTCGGAACAGCGATTTTTGAATTTTTTTACTTTTCTCCTAAATCTTGATTCTGATTCTACATTGACCAAGATGAGAAGATGTGTTTTTTTATTCTGCTTCTTACAAATGCCAACACTTTCTCAAATGATCATTTCTATGACCAGGAGGTGGGGCGTATCAACTAACCTTGCGTATCAACTAACCTGCCTCTCCCCTACATGACATCTTTAAAAAAGCATTGGCCAACAGTTACTGTTATCTTAAACTTTAAGAAAGCTGAGCGATCATTCACAAAAACATGATTGTCATACAAACAAATTGCATGTACAAAAAGGAAAATAATAAAAATTGCGTATGATTATCCCCTTGCCCAGTCTATAATTTTGTAATGACAATGATTTAATATTTAAGAAAATGCATGGGCGGTCATGACCCCCAAAACTTTCGGAAACACTAAAAATTCAGGTAAAGAAACCAAGAAATAAGGCAGATCTGTGATGAAATTATTAGAAATCAAAATAGTTTCCATTGATTGTTATTTGAAAAGGTATGAAATCTGGATTATGAAAACAGGGCAAATGTTAGACTTGTTGGTCGCCCTGCCAAAAATTTTACACACGGTCAGTGGTAGACCTATGTAAAATGTCTTTCGATATTTCTCGTTGTGTTTCAATGTTTTTTAGTGTGTTTGTTTACATGTATCATTCTTGATACCATTCTGTTAATGAAGGTTTCCATATACTAAAATTATGCATTTTAACCAAATGGATAAGAATTTCAACTTTCATAGAGGGAAGTCACATTTTCCAAGATTATTAATTCAGAGTGGAATCACATATTTGACAGTATTGTGAACTTCCAATGCCTTCAATTGCAATAACAAGTGATCTGTTGTTATAGGCAGTTATTTCACATTTGAATGAGCATTGGATGTTGCTTGGCTGATCGTTTGTGCCTGCTGTCCCCCATCTGTTAGCCCCAGTTCCCCCTAACACCAAACCAGCTGTTGCATCTGTGTTTTCATCCGCAACAGCAAAACAAGGATTGATCCTGCAGGTGGCATCATCGCATGATAGTTCATAGACTGAGAGGCCCCCTAGTGGCGCACAAGTGGTTACATTGCTCTTGATTGTGATCCATTTTGAACGGTGGCTGTTGGGCACTTGGATCCATGTTTGTCGGTTGATGTTGAAGCATGAAGTTTGGTTGTCATCAAACACGTCATAGGCCAGGGGGTTTCTGGCCCAAGTGAAATGTTCAGTGCAGCCAGGATTGGTTAATGATGTTCTTGCATACTCTGGTGAGAAAAACAACAACCAAAATATACTGAACATGGAAAGTTTTAAAATGGCCATTGAACGCTTTATATTTTAAATTTCAATTTTGCTGTTCAGTAAGAAGCATAAAACATATCAAAGAAAAATGTGTGTGACTTGAAAACTGCTAAGCTAAACACCAATTGAGCATCACAGCTGGTCCATCAGTTACGAAAAAGTAGAGGAACGTTTAACTTCGAAATTACACTTTGTGACCAATGATATTGTGGAGGATGTGTCATCATCATACTTTTAACATGGAACAATGTAGGTTGTTTGATTTGTCATAATAAAGAGAAGGCATTTGGTTTGTCATAACTGATTTTAGTGTGAGAATCAGATGATATTTCTTTTGTTTTTGTCATTCACAAACAAGCAGAATAAGTCTCCTTCAAGATTATTATTGAAAGTATTGGCATGATCATGACACATCAGAATCACGAAATGTGATTTTCAAAATGAAGCTGGGGGGGGGAGGGTTGGTCTAGTGGTAGCGTGCTGGACTGCCAATCGCTGGGTCCAGGGTTCAAATCCAGCTCTTGCCGGGTCACCTTGGTCTATGTCGGATGGCTGTTTCATCCTTCGCCTCATTACCGTGTCCTCCTCCTGTCCTAATAAGCCTACTTAAGTGCATATAAAACCAGGACGTAAAGCCACATCCATCCATCAAAATGAAGCTGTCCTCCCATTCAATCCACATTACAAATTGACAACAAACATGAATTCAGGATTGCAACACCACATGATAGATCTAATACTACATGTCAGAAGTATATGGTATACTAGATGTGATTACTGGGTTTCAAAATCTGGAAGTATACGTTCATTCATAGTGATAGTGATACCTTTTCTGCAGATGGTACCAGTTTCTTGCGCTTCATGATTTTGTGATGCCGGTTTGTTTTCATAGAGGAAGCAATATGTGTTGGTGACAATGAAGTAAAAGCAGGCACCACTGTTGCTACAGTCGTCTTTACATATTTGCTTTGCTGTCCCAGTCTGAACGTATTTAGACATGTAATATGAATCATCTTCAAACGGTGAAACTGGTTCTCCCGAAGAGCAGCTGTACTTTGAAGTTGCTTAAAGAAAATGAAAATACAATAATTGAGTGACTTTCCTTCTTGACATCCTTGTAAATATCTATCAGATTACAATAAGTAAACTAATGCATTTGTGTGATTGAGATTTGGCATGGGTCTAAAATATAGGCTACCGATGCTAGCCTGGTTCTTGTGACAATATCTATATGTTAATTTTTTTTTAGAAAGTGTAACTTTCCAGGTTAAAACAGTATTGTGTAGGCTTAGTCACTCTATTTGGCGCCATTTGCCTCTGAGTAGCTGGGCGCAGGCCTCCCTACAGCAGGCCAGAGGCCAGATCTGGAAAATCCGGCCGAGTAGAATCATCATCAGATCGGGGGCTAGCGCCGTAATAAATGGTGGATGGGGTCAAATTTGGACAAGCTAAATTTGCTAAAAATCACCTCTATTTTAAAAAAATTCCTGTTCCTTGTGTTGGAATTTAAAGTCAATTGATAAAACTGCTTGATCAAATGGGGTTTTGTGGGGCAAGAAGCCTGGGCTAGGCGAGAGCCCGCCCCCAGCGTTATATCAAAAACTTATATTTTTCATGCTTTTCTTGTGGATAGGATTGAAACTGGAGGCTAGTGACATCACAGATTTGCAAGGCAAACAACACAGGGGCAGACCAGTGGCGGATACAGGGGGGGGGGCCTAGGGGGCACGGGCCCCCCCCCTAGACCACTGAGATTAGTAATAGTGTTTGGAAGAAAATACGCTGCGACGGGGGCTAACGAATGCCCGAAACACGTCTAGGCCCCCCCTAGATGACCCCGTCTGGATCCGCCACTGCAGACTGGTGGCATTTCGGGCCTCGTGGCAAAATAACTAAATGGGCCCCTACACCTCTACCATCGGCATTGTTTTTTAAAAATCCATGTTGGTTTTGCATTGAAATTTGGTATTTCAAAAAACTATTTTGATTCTAAAAAAACCCATTTTGTCCCGACATTTTTTAGAGTGTGGGCCTTCCTAACTTTCAGAGAATTTTAATAATCGTTGACCTGGTAAAAAATTATGGTAGCAAATTTTAAGTATTAAATTCCATAATGGAAATTTGGAGAAATGCTTACCTTGACAGGTTACAGCCCATATGAGAATCACAGCCAGGGCAATTGTGGTGTGTTCATGCTGCATTTTGTTAATGCTGTCAACCCTCTCAGTGGAAGAAGCTTGAACTAAAATGTTTGTTTTTCTTTGCAATTATCGAAAGAGACACAAATCAAAGAAGAAGACAAGACTTTTCTTTTTGCAAATTACAGTGAAGTAAATACGACTGAACACCCCAGTGCCTTTGTAGCTGTGAGTCATATCACGTCCTCATAAATACTTGCAATTAGCAATTATGCTACATTATTAATCGAGTAGGCCTATAAATAGAATTTTACCATGACTAGCCATGTCTTGGCCCCAATAACACCAATTGTGGCAGCGAAATTAAGAACTCCGGACGGACAATAACTCATTTTCTCTCTCAAAAGATGAAGCTAATAGAGACTTTTGCTTCTTGTGTTAAGTTTTTTGGCAAAGTCATCTTTTTCTAGCAAATATTAATGCTGGTCATGGAATAAAATTATTATAACATGGATTATTTCGCGCTGACCCTTGTATTCTCCCTGCCAACCAGGGAGAATACTCAAATCAATTCAAAACAATCCATGTAATAATATATTATAATTATTTGAATCACTCCGTTATTGCAGAATTTAGATGCATATCAAAACATAATTTTTATAGAATAGATCTATGATACGAAAATCTCATTGTTCAAATAATTTTCATTTTGAAGTTGTGTCGATGCTTACTTTACCTTTCAGAAATGAAGAAATTTTGAAGACCCCGAGTAGTCAGATAGCTGTATAGATATCCGAACATGCAGTTGTTTATCGCGTGCCTGCAGTTGTCTGAAGGAACGTAATAAAACTTTGCTGGAGGCATGCTTTTTTCATTAGTTTTTTTTTGGTAACGCAATAAAATTTTGCTCATTTAGATGGAATCGTTACCGCGCAAGGAAATTGATTCAGGAAATGTTTCTTCCTCTTGTCTGGCACAACAAAACAATGAGTTGTGCAAAATTATTTTATAACTCTATAAAATGTATACACATAAAATGGAATGTTATACATTTTTTTAAAAAATACATACAAGTACACATTTTGAGTTGTTTCTACAAACTACAGTCCCGGACCATTAACATTGAAAAGCCTTCTGTCTGAATGATTTCTCTGACAGAGCTTTTAGACTGACACACACATGCAAACACAAAAGAAGAGTCACAATGGGGCTATGCTCATATACACTATGTACCGTTTGCTCTATGTGAAGCTACCTAGTTAATCATAAAATCTTACATTTCAGACAAGAATCCAATGTAATTACAATATTACACAGCCAGTATGCTGTATTTATGTATTAGACACCTTGATGTGAAATGTTGAGCTTTAAATATTTAGCAATCAAAAGATTTGGTGGTTCTAGTAAAAAATGCACTAAAATTTGCTAAAACTGCCTAATCTTCTAGAAAACTTAACTTATTGATTCCACATTTTTTATGTGTATTGTGTTTACTATAAGACAGCATACTGGCTATATGGCAAAGTTTGTTGCTAACTCTATAAATGAAAACTGGCAAAATGTAAAAAAAGAAAATCCTTAATTGGGTCACTTGGTTGGTACACAGTGTATAGCTGTTTGCAGATTGGCGGTCTAAACAGTTTCAAAATTTATTTTCAATATATGGTTATGTGACATCACTGGCTTAAACATGTATTGTTTTTGTCAATCATTAAATGACTTTTAAAAGGTGTTTTCATCAAATAAGAAGATTAGGAGACCAAAAGAAAAATGTCAATGATTTGGCATATCTAGCAGCATAGGTGACAATAAACAAACTAATTAAATGACCAAAAGTACTTCATCAAATAAGAAGGTTAGGTGACCAACAGAAAACTGTCAATGATGTGGCAAAGCCAGTTTGCAAAGTGAAAATAAGTAATTTTTCCAGTGGTCCGCAAATCTGCAAAAAGCTGTAATCCAAGCTCTGTTGCTTGATGATGATCATAACAAATGTTAACAGGTTTTTATTTCATAGATAATTAACCTCGGTTGTTCTGGTATATTCTTCGTTTACTTCCAAGTTCCATGAGCATTGAGCATGCAATGTTTTGTTGTTGTCCAAGCCAGAATTTTTTTTTTTTGCAGATGAAGAAATGCTAAATGATTCAAATGAACATCAGTAGTTTCTACTCATATGCATAATGAATAAATTAGGGATCGTTAAGAGTTTTGCCCGAGGGGGTACTACCTTTTCACACGTGTTTCAAGGGGGTATAATTTTTTACCACACATGCAAGGGGGGGTAAGAAATTTAAAAAAAGAAAAATTAAAGGCGTACTTTTCCCCTTTATATGCGCTTTTTTAATGTGCAAATGTATGTGTAACTGTACGTATGTCAAGGGGGTGGTACTAAAAAACTGCATGAAACTCTAGGGGGATATTAATTTTCTACGGGGAGTTACAGCAAAACTCCCAGTTCCCCCCCCCCAGTCTCATAAATTCTGAACCGGCCCTTACAAATATATATAAATAAATGAGCCACACTCAATTTGCTTCTAATAATGTATGCAGAGACCTAGGAGTACCAATTTGTTCCTTAGAGTGACACACCGTTCTTGTTACCAAGGTGCAGCTTTCGCCATGATACCAGACTATCTTTAATAATTCATGCTTTTCTAACTTTCTGCATAGAACAAAATTTTATTATCTTCTAAACTGGTGCAGTTTCGTTTTATGGTTGGCTCCGTCGATAAAAAAAAATTCTTAAAGAACAAATTGCTGCTGGCTTTAGATTTTGAAAGCGGTTATATGTATCAAAATATTTAGATGATAGATCTATGAAATTAAGATACTGTGAAAAAAAAATTAGGTTTAAGCTTATCTGTAAAGAGTACACACTAAATATAAGATTTTAACACCAACACTATTACATTTTATGTCTGCCTGGCCTGTGGAGTGGAAGGCAGGCATGGTAACCATTAGGCCAGTGGGGCAGGTGTGGCTGGCAGAATTTTAAGGGAGTCCTACAAGGGCCTTCACTATGCAAGATCCTTTGTGACTTATAGAAATCATGTGGCTCCGTTGCATAATGGTTAGCATGTCTGCCTTTTGCGCAGTGGATGCGGGTTCACATCCCTCTCCGGCCATGTCCAGAGGTTGTCACTATAATGATTGGTATGATTGCCATTTATTATGGTGAGTGCCGGTAGCAGATTTATCTGGAATGGGCTCAATTTAAAATCATACTATATTACAGATTATTATCTAGGTTTGAGGTTTTTTATAACTAATTTTGAAACAAAAGGAGATTTAACAGTAAAGATCACCGTGGTGATCGATCCACTTCATTCAAATTCAAACACCACAATGGGGCAGAAGCAAATGCATTAAAGATCCATATTTACACCTCCTGAGCCTAAACAGAAACTGATGACACAATTTCATAATATTATTATGGTGTTGGAAGATCCAGTGACAGGTAGTAGAAGATGGAATTCGGATGAATCAACCTAAGCTAGGATTCGATATACCATCTACAAAAAGTCTCCTTATTCTATTGATAGAATCTAGGCCCATATTCTTAAAATGGCCCTAAGATGGGCAAAGTAAGCTACTTAATTGGTATTATGTTACAGAACTCACCTTTTCATTTCATAACAAAAAACGTTTTTATTTTCATTATTTGTGCTCTTGTGCGTTTTTGCCTGTTTGATGCGAAACAATACGATAAAAGATTATAATAATTTTTTATGTTGAAAAGGGCTTTTTACATTGTCAGACACACAATGCACGAATAATGAAACTTTCCAGAAGACAGTTATAAATGAGGTCAAGCAATAAACGAATTAATTGTTGTATGAAAATGTGTTTATTACATTTATTAAAACAATAAGTCTTAATTCATACATCAGTGGACAAACACAAAAAAAGGCTTGTCAATTTTAAAATGCACCTTTGAAAAAAATTTTGCACACACACAATACTTTTTGTGCGCCTTTTACAATTGAACTTTGTGCTGGACTGTCATGGCATACATGCCATGCATATAATGTGGAATATACGTAGAAAGCAGACACCCAATAGACAAACATTATAGTATGTACAACTTCAATATCAATTTATACTAATAAATTTCAAGTCGTTAAGTGCCTATTTTACTTATAAATGACAAATGTTAAAAACAAGATTGGTAGTGTTTTTTAGCCTCTGCATTGTAAGTGTGCCGTAACGAGTTAAAACACAAGAAGATATCAAATTCATTTTCTGAAAGTTTAATGAGAGGGGGGTCCCAAATTTCTGACCCAGTTTCTTTGAAAATTTTCTTTCAGCTACTTCAAATAGAATGGTCTGCCATAGAATTGGTCAGAATTTTGGCACACCCCTCATACATAATCGTTTGAATCCAAAGATAAGAGGGCAACTACACCGATGTTAATATTATTTTACCAGAAATGTTAAGAGTATTGAAATAATTTCCTTTTACTGGGAGTGTGAGTATTGTCAGCAATTTTTTTTGTTTTTTGTTGTTGTCCTTGCCCTCTTGCTTCATGATGAAGTCCTCATTCACACACCACCAAGAATCGAGTCGCAGATTTGGTAGTAAGAGGATTCCCCTGTACCTTCCATTGCAATGATGAGTGACCTGTTATTAGCGGTCATTGCACATTTGAACGAGCATTCAATATTGGTTGGCTGATTGTATGCGCTGGCTGTTCCTCCAGTCGCTGCATTCCCAGTACCAGATCCCCCGGACGTTGCACCATTATTAACAGTTGCATCCGCGTTTTCTTCAGCTTTAGCATAACAAGGATTTCTCCTGCAGGTGGCCTCATCGCATGTCAGTTCATAGACCGAGAGGCCCCCTAGTGGTGCACAAGTGGTTACATTGCTCTTGATTGTGATCCATTTTGAACGGTGGCTGTTGGGCACTTGGATCCAGGTTTGTCGGTTGATGTTGAAGCATGAAGTTTGGTTGTCATCAAACACATTATGTGCTGAGGTGTCCTTTATCCAATTGAAGCTTTCACTGTCACACCCAGGATTGGTGTATGAGGTGTTTGCATACTCTGAAAAATTTGAGAGCTTCTAAAATTAGATAATTGAATTTGTGGTGTTCCTCTGTATTTCTCACTTCATAAGTAACATTTATTCTTCAATGAAACCATAGGTGTACAGCGGGCAAAATTTTGGGCGGGCAAGTGACGAATTTCAAGATCCATTTTTTATGCCATGTCAAATGAAATTGCTTAGAAACCACTGATTTTCGATAATCATACTTATTGATCATCTGTCCGAATTTTTATACTCATTGTCTTAATTTTTGCTTTTTCTCAAAGTTTATTGGGAAAGGGGGGGGAAGAGGGAGGCATTTGCCCTCCCCTTCCCTTCCCCATCCGATTCGCCTATGAATCCTTACATTTATATTGGAGGTAGTGCATTTCACTTGATTGGCAAAAGGAAACACAAAGCAACTGGGTTTTAACCACTTTTAACTTAGATAAAATTATAATGGAATGACCCCTGATGGATAGGGTCCGCAAGAACTTGCAGATTATATATATCTAAAAAAAACGAGAAAAAAAGATCCCTTAGAAAATTTCTAGAAAAACTCATTTATATTTGGATACCATTTTGCAATGTGATAAACTCCATAAATTGTTCCTGAAAAAAGTCAGTTGGGAATTCTGTGGGGAAAGCACAATCGTATGTGGCCAGTGGCGTAACTGGGGGGTCTCGAGCGGGGGGGCACCTGGGGGGGGCACGCGATTCTCTGGGGGGGCACCCACTATACTAATTGTATATTTTAGCCAGAGTTGGAAAGTTCATATGGGAGGGCACCTGGGGGGGCACAGGTCCAATATGGGGGGGCCTGTGCCCCCCCGTGCCCCCCATAGGGACGCCACTGTATGTGGCAGCCGTATGATAAACTCCATTTGCTCCAGATATTTCCCCATCACATACATGTATCTTTGTAATTATAATTGCATGTTTGAAAATTGACCCCCTTTATGGAGTTTACCACATTGAACAATGGTTTTCTCTTAGAATTCCCAACATATTTCTGTCCAGTTTTCAGCTATATATATAATAATATCAATGAAATTAAGAATTTTTATAGCGCTGGTTCCAGGAACACTGCTCACCAGCGCTCGGGGAGTCGGGATACTAATTGTAATATCTCTGGAATTGATGTTTTCAACTTTTCCTTGAAGTTAATGCAGAGAATCAGACATTCTTGCTGAGTACGAAAAGGCTCTGACTGCCATATTATTGCTGTTACAAACACTTGGTACAATCAATAGCAATTTGCAATTGCTCCGTAAATTGCGTTTTAGGTCTTCCAGATTTACAAGTTTCTGTGTAGACTCAGGAGCATGATCATTAAGTGCAATAATTGCTTTCCAAGTTGCAGCCTAAATCTAAAAATCAATTATTGCAGGAATAGGCAGCCAGTGCAAGTTTTTCCTGTACATGGTGCAACAACGTGGCAGCACTGTTCATGTTGTACATGGCTTCCTGTTTGATCAAAACATTGGCTTGGAGAAAGCACATGTTTCACAAAAAGTCAATTCATATAAAATCAAATTGCTGTCAGCTGTAGAAAACACATACAACTGGTGTATATAGTCACTGTGGACAAAGCCTATGCAAAGTGCAACCTTGAGACATCTTTGATATTTGATTAATAGCCTTCAAAGTTTCAATGTGGGTTGGCAAAAAAAAAGTGTTGACATGGCCATAGGAGAATTTATATCTTACCTTTTCTATGAATCTGTATCCTATGATTTGTCCTATTAGCAATTCCAAAAATATGTATCCCATGCAATATAAATATAGTCCATGAACAATTCCATGTGGATAAATGGATGCACAGATGCTCAAATCAGAATTTCTTTGGCAAATATTCCCTGGCTCTGTGAGATTCTAACACATTTTCTTATGCTTTGACAATGTTTAAAGGGGCCCTGTTACAAAATAGCAAGCTGGATTATCCTGTTTAGCATTATTTGGCATTGACTGTTTGTTGTAATCACCTGTTTCGAACCTCAGTTCAGCAGAGTGCAACAATGTTTCTGTTAATTCCTTATGTGTGGTTGTGGGACCATGCTATAGCCTATGAAGCTTTGGTGTCCTTTCAATTGTTCAATGGAGCGGACAGCAGAATTTGTTATTTGTGCATGTCTTTTTCGATAATATCCAGTATATTTTACAACAACAAAACATGTTTTGATGCATTTCAGGACCTTGACTACCGTATTACCATATTTAAAAATGTGTTTTTCTCAATAACTTCGCAACAGACTCTTTTTTGCTCAAAAACCACCAAAAAGGGTACTCCGTTCCGATATTTTGGTCTGAAAAAGTTATGGGCACAATGGAGATGTCTTTTTCTTATCATAAACATGTCGTTCAAATACCTCAAAACAGAGTACATGTATACCAAATCTGCCAACCCTCTTGGGGACTATAGGGATTAGGGAGGGACTGGCGCCCCACATTTTGGAAACCTTACTTTTTTTTGCAAGTGAGGTTGGCATATAACATTTGGCTTATGGGTCCTATTTAAACAGACAATATTAAAACATAGGTTTTGACCAAACAAATTTATTTGCTTGCGAATGAATGTTCATGCAAAAAATAAAGAGAAAGCATTACCTTTCTTGCAAATTGTGGCACTTTGCCCTTGCAACTCTGTCACATAAGAAGGGTAGGCCGTATAGAGCCAACAGTCCTCGATATCCACTTGTTTCTCCACGTAGTAGTAACAATTACTCATGATGTTGCAGAAGTCGCTGCATTTATTCCATGAATTGGGCAGAGAAGTGTTTTGTTTCATAATCGGGTTGCTGTTGAGGTGAATCGGTCCTTTCTCTACACAACTATACTGCGCTGCAGTGACTGTTGCTAAAAATAAGACACAAATTATGAATTTTTAGCATTCTAATTTTTTTCTCAGCTATACAGTTACAGATTATTTCATAATTGTAGACACTGAGCTTTAAGTTGAATTTTTTTCTAGGACATGTATTCTATAGGAAAAAGTGACTTTAAAAAATTATGAAATCACTCTGTCGTATAGGATAACATGTCCTAGAAAAGATTTATCATTCAATTTCAAGCTCATGCAGTGTCTACAATAATTAACGAAGTTGACAGGGAATACTACTTTTTATACAAATTATTTGCTTTGTTAGATTTAGCCTCTGAATTGTTTGGTAATTGAATCTAAAATATTTATATCAATGCTAAAAAAATATTCGAAACTTACGATAGTTGTTTGCTAATCCACTTCTTGCTGAGAGTAGCACCATCAACGGGATCAGGAAATATTCGTGCAACATTTTGTATCCTGTCCATGCAAACACTGAAATGTAGATGACAACATTATCATGGATGTATATTTTTATAGTATGATTTGAAGGGAGAAAGTTTACAATTAATCATTATTTTAGAACAAAAAAGAATTTTTTAAAATTGTTTATGAAGGTCAGACTAGCATTGCTGTAGTTAAGAATCATTGCAGTATGAACGGTGTTGTATATTACCATCATTGCATTTGCGGCCATACTAATCATTAAGAGACATGATGTATCAGGGCTACCAAATGGCTTCAGTGCGCCTATATACCAGCATATTATGACAAATCAAAGAAATGCCCAAGACATTTGTGTTTTGATATATTTGTCACAGATTTTATCCAATTTTGACAGTTGATTATGAAAAACATTTTCTCAAAATTCACAGTTATTGTTGTGTGTTGTTGGTTCTATAAGTTGTAGATTCTTATCTACTTCTAGCTTATACCTAACTGCTAAAAGCACAAATAGTAACAAACAATGTATAACAGTTTGTGATCACTCCTGTTGATGTATGTTAATTAGAATTTGTCGTGTGATTTTGGAATAGGCTCCCACTAGTTATGCATTTCTTCAAAATATGCAAATACTATAAAGGAAAAAATGATTTGCATGCCACAACATTATCAAAATAAGTGAGATGTACAAGGTCAACTATTGCATTTGCACCATATCTGTATGATATTTGCAAAATGACCCTGCTTCTACAATCTCCAAATTCAAATTGCATATGCTTGTATTGTCTTAAGGGTATTCATTGGCCGTAGATAAGAAGAAATTGCAAGAAAAGAAATCAGTCGAATCTCTGTTGTATATGTCCCTCCATCACAATGATACATTGTTCTGGGTGGGAGATCTAAAAAGAACTGGGTGAGAACGACTGCTTCAAAAAGGCCAAAAACAGCAACCCAAATTCAATATTTGTTATTTTCACTGATTTTGAACGAAAAATTAACCAAAAATGGCTGGGATTGATATGCACTCTTGATAAAAAATGCTAAAATAATTAGGATTTTCGAAGTGTTAGGACTTCAACATTTCAAAATTGGTCATTGAATATGTGGAAATGCAACAATTCTGTAATCAGACATTAGCTCCATGCACATGATGTATAAATTCATTATACATAATTTTTAGTGGCTAAGCGATATTTGAAACCTTTCTTTTGGTGACCCGGAAAAATCAATCATTTTCATTGAAAAATTATCCAAAATAACATCATGGCACAAGATGAACAAACAATTTTAACATATGCAAAAAAATGTCAACTTAATCTTGATGTGTAGGCCTACAACCAAAAAACCCACTATATCACGTTTAATACAACACCCTATATAGCTTTGTCATCAACCTTCACTTGTCTTGACAGGGTTTCTGCCAACTTGTTTTTGACAGATGTGAAAGTCACTTGCACCTGGTTCAGATCAGTTTACCTAACCCTCCTCTTGTGCACAGAATGGTCCAAGATGTCCAAATAATAAAATAATAAAATATCTATCTATCAGTCAATCAATCAATCAATCAATCAATCAATCAATCAATCAATCAATCTATCTATCTATCTATCTATCTATCTATCTATCTATCTATCTATCTATCTATCTATCTATCTATCTATCTGTCTATCCATCTATCTGTCTGTCTATCAATGCTGAACTAGATTCAGATCAGGTGAAGTTGCTGGCTGTGGAAAATATCAAGGTGTGCCTTTTGGTCCTAATAAAAAAACATTATTCTGCCTTATTTTAATATAACAATGACACTACTTTTGAGGGCGCCATGCTGTTTGAATGGCCCTAGGTGATGTCCAGCAGCCCAGGTGATTCAAAACAGCATGAGCAGCACGAGGGCTGCTGTGCAATCATGAGGGCTGCTGGACATGACCGAGGGCCATTCAAAAAGCATAGCGCCGCAATAAAAAGTATTTTTATTACTATTATTATCCTTTTACTAGGTTTTTCTGTTCTGATTTACCAAGACCTGTCAATTCAAGATTGACATTAAGTGAAATGAACAAGGGCTATGATTGACTACAATGGCCCCCGACTTTGTGTGTTGGTTTGATCATCAGCATTACTGGTTTGATCATATACATATCATATTGTTTGATCACTTTGTATTATTTTTTCTGATCTTCTTTTAACTACAATTTGATTGCTCTGTTGTCTATTGTTTCATTGTTGAAATGAGTTAGCTTTTGACAGTCTATTATATGTGTTTCACACTTTTACTCTGTGTATCTCTGACATCTCTGTGAAGTCCACTGTTTTCTATTACATTTTGTCAGTTTGTGGACATCTGTATGTCTTTCACACTTTATTGTTACAACTCAACATGCTAAATATCCTGCACAAATTGTCATTCTTCATTTTTAACTGAACAAGAAAGCTTCTCTTCATTCCATCTGCTAAAATGTAAGTTGATTTAATTTATATTGCTGTTATGTGGGATAAAATATGAATTTACTGTATTTAAGTATTTGTAGATTTTTATACATTTTCACTGCTTTAAACTAGCAAAGGCTTTGTACTATCAGTGTAACTATTATTTATACAATTCATTATTTGAAATTACAGTTGCTGTTAGACTGTATCTGTAGCTGTATGCGATCTGTATCTGCATCTGTATCATTGGTGTTGGAGCCCTGAAGGCATTGAGATTGTGAGTTAATCTATAAACTTGATGCATTTATCTTGCTCACATTTTTATACTGATTCTTATATTGTCTACAAGATGTTTATATGTTGTTTCCTTCATTTCTAGGGAACTCTTCAACAATTCTTCGACTATTTTTCGACTATTCTTTGCTTACTTCTGCTGACACATCTGAATAAACGTTTGAAAGAGTACCAACATGTCTGTCATCACTCCCTCACCAATAAAGTTCCAATCTGCCATGGACTGATGTTTCGATCTCCAAGACTGAACATCCGCAATGAAATTATCTCTACAGTCCGTACACAGCTGAGCAAACATCTACAACCTGAAAGATGCCTCCACCGGAACCTTCCGAGCTGGTCGATTCTGCAACTGCCCTAAAAACTGACCAGTCAACAAAGAAACGGAAGGTAACAGTAACTGCTAAAAAACTGACAACTGCTATTCTAATGAAGAAAGACTTTGAACAAATTGAAGATCTTCTCCGCGACTTTGAAACCAGCTATCTTGATTTTGAATCTACCCACATAGAATATTATGAGTTGGTGACTGGCAATGATGGGCTTGACCAGTTTAAAACTGTAAATGGAAAGACTTTGGAAGAATATTCCAAAGATGTACAGCACACTTTTGAGTCCGCAGTACAGTCTTTAAACACTTACAAGGATGAAATTGACAGTTCGGTTCGCCAAATCAAAAGAATTGCAAAGACATGTGACGATGTCAAGGGCATGTTATACGATACTTCTGCGAACTTTGCAAATATTCTCAGTTACATTAAAGATGAATTAGAACCCGATTTAAACAAGTGTATGGCCAAATTGGGTAAATGTGAAGAGCACCAGAATCTAATGGATATGGTCTGCAGCAGATTGGATGAGTTTAAACTGCATTGTGTCATGCATATATCTGAAGCAGAACAAAGTGTAATCAAATCTGAAAGGTCTGCCACCAAAATTAGTGATTTTCACACAAATATTTCCTCCAGTTTTGACTCTGTTGACCAGGCCAATGTCCAGTGTAGTGAGAGTTCAGATTTGTCTGTATTTTCATCTGAAGTGTCTCAGCAGCCACAAATCTCAAATTCTGTTCAATCTTCAGGTGAATCTCTTCTCAGTGGTGCACATGTTTCTGGTGCACCAACTTTTGTTAACAGTAGTGCCACATCACTTGCTCCACCTTTGATGTACCCCTATAATACAAGTGTATTTAGTCAGGGATCACAACCTGTGGTCGGTGGCTCTGTGTCTTCTCACACGTTTGGTTTGCAATACAGCGATGGATTGCAGACTCAATATGGTGTAACTGTTCCGTCTGTCGTCAGTTATCCGTCCTCAGTACCAATGCAGTCGGCAGGTAGTCTGCACCCAGGTGTCAGTTCCTATCAAGGAGCTTATGGTTTGTCGCCTTCTAGTGTACCTAATGTTGTACATACTCCTGCTCCTAGCCACAAGAATGATTTTTATCTGAAAAGGTCTTCACTTCCCGAATTTTCTGGTCATAGACGTGACTGGCCAGAGTTCAAAGCGGTGTGGCGGGAGTTGGCGGAGAAAGCTTTCTCAAGTAAAACTGCCTTGGCACACGAACTAAAGAAGGCATTGAAGGGTGTAGCTAAAGACCGGGTTAAAAACATCTACATCACCAGACCTGAAGCCTATGACTTGATGTGGATGCGATTGTCAGAGTATTACGATGATTGCAGTGCTTCTGTACAATGTGCACTTGAAGGATTGTACAAGTTGAAGTCTGTGCAGGAAGATGATTTTAAAGGTTTAGTCCACTTAATTGATGAGGTTGAAGTAGCATATGCACAGTTATTAGAACTTGGTCAAACTGAAAGTCTGACTTCCCGTGAAGTTGATAAAATTTGTGAATTACTTCCTAGCAATACACGGATGGTCTGGAATAGAAAGTACAATGAACTTGAGGCCAGAGATAAGTTAAAGCCACTTGACTTTTTCATGAATTTCCTGTCTAATGAACGTGCTTCTGTGCTGCGTTTGGCTGATGCACAAAAGAAGAAAATTGGTCAAACCTCTCATCATTCCGGATCCTTTTCAACTTCTGTCAACACTCCGAAGTCTGATGAGCATCCTAACAATGGTAAGCCAACTTGTGCCCTGCACAAAGACACTTCAAAGCATAAAACTTCTGATTGTTCTGATTTTAAGAAATTGAATTTGGATGAGAAATACTGTGTCTTACGTTCTGTTCATGCTTGTTTCAGATGTTTTGGCTACCATCGAAGGGATCAGTGCAGGAGCCAAGTGTTCTGTGATGTCTGCCAGAATTCTCATCACCTCACACTGATGTGCAAGAAAGCTCAGCCAGACTCTTCTTCATCTGCTTATTCGCCTGCACCTGCTTCCAGTTCAAGTCACTCAACCAAAACACCTGCCTCTGGGTCGTTGTATGCTATTTTCCACTCTCCTGTGTTGAATAGTCGGAAGCGTGCTACAGTATTTTGTGACAACGGCTCAAACTCCTCTTATATAACCCACACAGCTGCTGAACGTCTTGGTGCAAAGGTACTTGGTCAGTATACTTTGGATGTCACTACTTTAGGAAATGTTGAAGCTGAGTACAAAACAAAATTGTATGAGCTGACTCTTCAAACAACTACTGGTCTGAGTGTTCCCATAGTAGCTTATGGAATGAGTGAAATCACAAGTACTGTGTCAATCCTAGACGAAGATGTCTTGAAGACTTTGTTTCCTGACCGGGATCCATCTGCAATGCAGCGCAAGTCCCCACAAGTTGACATTCTTCTTGGCTGTGACTATTTTGGACTCCATCCAAAACATGAAGTGTGTCGAGTTGGAAGTCATCTTAGCCTCATGCAAGGAGAGCTTGGCATCTGTCTACAAGGCAACCATCCTGATTTAACTGAATCTACTGCCATGAGCAGCAGCATGGTCAAGGTACTGCACAGTGGTCATTTGAGGGCTGAATGTCACTTTGTCAACCAAGTCCTTGACAAATCTGAGTTGTGTCAACAGCAGAGTAATGTCCTGCCCACATGTAACATTGATGCATCGTTATCATCTTCTGAATCTGCGTCTCTTCCTTCCGTCCCGGATGAAAACCTGCCAGCTGAATTTCCTTTGCCAGGTGAAGTTTGTCCACATGATGAATTCCCAGCAGTCAGCCGATCAAACTCTTCTCATGAGCAGCGATCACTGAATCCTGAGAATTTTCCCTTTGATGATGAGCGAAGCTGCCATGATGCTCATAATTCTTCATCAGTAGACTTCACTGTCCAGGTTGAGGAGAATTTGAAGTTCGCTTGCCAAAATGATGATGATCTATGTGTAGAGAAGTCTGATGCAGAAGTTGTCTGTTGGTTAAGAAACTGCATTCATGATTGTACTTGCAGCAATGTTGAAAAGATTCTTTTTATTATTACGCTGTTCAGTAAATTATGTCTGAAACCTGCATCTGTGTTCCTTTATTTCATGCTTGACTTATATATGGTTACAAGAGCTGTACTTATTGAAGCTCTCTGTGTGCTTCTCTTGATCTTCTTTTTGTTTGTGAGCATTCCTGAGTCTCAATTGGTTGCAGCAGGAATAGTGTTTAGAGAAACTTTGAAAAATCTTGATCCCACAAGTGGTCTTTCTTGGATCTGTGATCCGCCTGATAGTCCTTGGGATCGAGCTGTGAAATCATTGGTCAAGTCAACTGACACATGTATTGACTTCTTTTTGTCCCCAACTGAGTTTCTTATGCTGGTTGTGCAGAATCTCATAGATTCTTTTTGGAAAAGGTGGATTGAGTTATGTGCACCCACTCTAGTATTCCAAAGAAAGTGGCATACTTCCACTCGTAATTTGAAAGCTGGAGATGTGGTGGTTGTTGCAGATAGGAATAGCTTGAGGGGGGAATACCGACTTGGTCTGGTGAAGGAGACATATGCTGGGAGAGATGGCCTGGTGCGCAGAGTCAAACTGATATACAAATCATTCAAATTGAATGACAAAATTTACTTAGCGGCTGAAACTATACAGTCATTAGTGCAGTCCAGCGATTTGCCTTACTTGTTCCTGTTGATGATCAATGAATTTTCCGTGTTCAGTTTCTACTTATGTATATAATGTAAACTGTAAATGTAAATACTCAATTGTATGTTTTCTTATAATCTACAATTTTCCCCATCACAGCAACCTCATCCTCCCGGTGTGTTGGTTTGATCATCAGCATTACTGGTTTGATCATATACATATCATATTGTTTGATCACTTTGTATTATTTTTTCTGATCTTCTTTTAACTACAATTTGATTGCTCTGTTGTCTATTGTTTCATTGTTGAAATGAGTTAGCTTTTGACAGTCTATTATATGTGTTTCACACTTTTACTCTGTGTATCTCTGACATCTCTGTGAAGTCCACTGTTTTCTATTACATTTTGTCAGTTTGTGGACATCTGTATGTCTTTCACACTTTATTGTTACAACTCAACATGCTAAATATCCTGCACAAATTGTCATTCTTCATTTTTAACTGAACAAGAAAGCTTCTCTTCATTCCATCTGCTAAAATGTAAGTTGATTTAATTTATATTGCTGTTATGTGGGATAAAATATGAATTTGCTGTATTTAAAGTATTTGTAGATTTTTATACATTTTCACTGCTTTAAACTAGCAAAGGCTTTGTACTATCAGTGTAACTATTATTTATACAATTCATTATTTGAAATTACAGTTGCTGTTAGACTGTATCTGTAGCTGTATGCGATCTGTATCTGCATCTGTATCATTGGTGTTGGAGCCCTGAAGGCATTGAGATTGTGAGTTAATCTATAAACTTGATGCATTTATCTTGCTCACATTTTTATACTGATTCTTATATTGTCTACAAGATGTTTATATGTTGTTTCCTTCATTTCTAGGGAACTCTTCAACAATTCTTCGACTATTTTTCGACTATTCTTTGCTTACTTCTGCTGACACATCTGAATAAACGTTTGAAAGAGTACCAACATGTCTGTCATCACTCCCTCACCAATAAACTTTGTAAACAAGGGCCGTTATTGACTAGAACGGCCTGGCCTTGTAAATGAGGGCCATTATTGACAATATCGGCCCTTGGCCTTGTAAACAAGGGCCGATATGGGAAATCGTTTGAACACCCATGCCGCTTGCATTTCCTTTCGGCTTGCGCATACAGAGTGTTAAAAATGAATTAAAGTTTTAACTGAATTTTTCTTACCATAATATTTCACATATCGCAAGCTGACAAAATGTTGAGTTTTTCAATTTCAATTCTAGTTAAAAAAAAAAACGGCAACGAAGGCAGAATGTAAGATGATTTCGGTGGTGAAAGATGCATCTATGAAAGGGCCAAGTGGCAATCAATTCTTTTTGCTGCTTACGTTATATATTTCAACTGCAAAATCAATAAGTGACCGAAAAAACAGCATTTTTGGCCATTTTTCTTTGACTCTGTTCTGTTTGAAGGTCTAAACTCTGCTACAAAGTTTGAAAAAAAAAATCTATAATGAACAAAACTCATCATCAAGGGTATCATTTGAGGATTCTGAAATGCGTCATTTTAATTTAGCTGAAATAGTTATTGATAAGATACGTTTCAAACATGTGGGGCAAAAGAAACGCAAGCAAAGTTTAGACATAAAAATTGCAGCCACATGGCAGTTATTGCACAGCACCTTGTGCAATATCATTTTTCATGTCACCAGGATGACTGTTACTGCACTCGGGCTGCACCCTCATTCAAAATTGGTCACCTCCGTCACATAAAAGCTGATTTTGCTTTTGGTACTGTGCAAATACTATATAGTATTTCAATCAGCAAGTGAGTTCAATTAGTAAAGGTTATTCACCACGGGAGAGGGAATATGTGATTTATCACCCGAGGCCTATAGGCCGAGGTGTGACAAACACATATTCCTGATCACATGGTGAATAACCGGCTTATACCATGAGACAAACACTCAAACAGTCAAACATGAGAGGATAACTGGACAACAAAGAATATGGGAATTATTCCCCTGCAATACTGGCATGTGATTGAATGACAGAGGTGTCGAATGGTATAAAATCAATTACCTTTGTAGGCCTATGTGAGAAGATCTGGACATTTACAAGAGAAATCCCTCTTAACTGAATGAAGCAACTCTGGCCTTCTGCAGTTGAGCAGTATATATTAGCCTTTTCGTTTCTAATTCAGCTCTGATTGGCACATTTGGGACATGTCCCCTGCAGGAAAACAAAGTTTCATCAATTATGTATTTCCTCTTTGAAAAGGTCTGACACAGTGCAGACAATGCCCCAGGAGAACTCTGCAAGCAACAATAGTCAACTCTCTGTATGGTTTGTTTTCATCTTCTTTTTTTCCAAAGGATAAATTGCATTAACTTTGTTGGCCTGTTGCTTGGCAAACTGAGAGTGCCGCTCCAAGAAATAATTTCATGGTGTCGTAAACCGGCCGAATTTGAGAACTTCCTGTATATAAGAAAGCTATATAATCACCAGTGCGTGGCTTATGTGCCTTATTGTAAAACAGTTAGAGTAAGTTTGAATCTTTCAATGACCTTTCTGAGTGCAAAATGTCAGTTCAACGTATTGGACAATAATTCTTTCGTTCATAATAGATGAATTCTATGATTGAAATGATAACACTCCTTTGTTGTGTATCAAAGGCCTTTTCTTGACAAGAACAGAATTCATCATCCATTTGTTGATGGTGAAAGGCATAAGTATCAAATTGCGGTTGGCCTATTACCCACATGAACCGAACCAAATAAAAACGCAAAACTATTTCTAGGGCTGTGGTTTTCGGGAGAGGTTTCAGATTAGCTTTTGAGTGTGCATGCACATGCATAATCAGCTGACAAAGAACCAAGTTGCGTGAAATTGCTCAATTGTGACCATTTCTTGTGTGTCGGTTGGCATGCAGGTGTGTCACAATGGGGTATGTCCACTGGATAAGGGTATGAGGCAAATGTAATGATTTCACATGAAAGCTTGAAGAAAATGATGAAAAAAGCAATTCACTTCAGTTGCAGTCACTTAACTTGTTAAAATTTCGTGTTTTGAGAAGTCATGTCAGAGTTTGTCACACACAATGATATTCCAGTTAAACCATGCAACTATTGAAACAGGTCCTCTAACCGCCTGAGAGTGGAAAAAGGCTAATAGGGTCCATCAAAAAGACCATACACAACTTGTGTAGCAGCCATAGGACAAACAGCAGTACCAAGTGTGCCCTCCGCGTCACTTTTCTTGCGGGGGCAGATGTCAGGTTGCGAGAATAGCACAAGGAGGGCACACTGACACACTCAATGCCAATGTTTACCTGTGAAGCTGTTACAGCGGTTGTATGAGGTCTTTCTGATAGACCGTAGCGCTTTTTGATGCCAAAGCTATTGTATTGGCTGTTTGAGGACTTGTATCCGTTGCTGCATTGTTGCATTGGAATAACATGGTGTGTGAAAAACTCTGGTCTGACTCCCCAAAAACCTAAATTTTTAACAAGTCAGGTGGCACATATTGTAGTGAATTGTGTGGCCTTATCCATCATTTTCTTCAAGCTTTCATAAGAAATCATTAGATCTGCTCTATGGGGTAGAATGCCCCTGTCCACAGTCCACTTTGGTCAAAAAGCACCAGCCACACCTACACTGATGCCACTGCTGGAAAAAGGCATAATTTTTTGCCAATATGTTGTGCATATATGATGCATATCATGGCCTGCAGCTGCATTGGCGTTAAGATTGCATGGTAAAAAATATTATTTTCAAACAAATATATAGACAGATAGATATGGTATTATGGTAAGTGCAGCTCTCTAAGCCCAGTTCTGGGTGCTCATGTCAGTTCATTGATGAGATGAGGAGTCCGCAACATGTTACATATTTAGGGGGAACGGGGGCACATTGGGACGCGGGGCACTGTGGGACGGTGGGGTTTTCTTGGAGCCTGGCAAGGTATAGGATATGGTAGTGCCATCATATCTTGTAATATCACATCCTGCTGTTTCCATGGTTTTATAGACAAATTACAGCCACATGCAGAAGTATGGCGAGCAAAAGTTTGTTTTCCTACCACTAAAGTAAATATGGAAGGGTTCAATTCGAACCGTTCTGTGGACAAACCATGAACAATGAGGCTTTCTCAGTGCTTGTATGAATTTTATATATCGTAATGAACAGTTACGAATTGCTATCGTGATAAACACACTCACCGGTGTCCGAGAAATTAGCATTTTGGTGTAAAAGTCATATCGGGGCTCATTGGGACAGTGAATTTGGAGCACATTGGGACGCCCTTAGTATGGCAGAATTTAAGTGTCCAAGGCAACTGAATGACCTGGGACAGCACACAACAGGTATTCAGGCCACAAGGAATAGAGGCATAGTGGATTACCATGCTCTGTGAACAAATTTGTCGCAAAGCACTGTGTGTTACTTACATAGATGTCCGCACCCAGGACAGTTTATGTTAAATGTTTAAAACTGTTTAAAGTTATGAACTATTGGCACTACAAAGTGTTAATGCTCTGTATATTATCTTACGCACTACTTATATGTGATATCTATTGCACGTGGAGTGTTAAAATGATATTTTAATTGATGTCCCAATGTGCCCCGGCTGTTTTAGCCGGGGCACATTGGGACAGTCATTTTTACGACTCTCTGGCTGCAAAAGGGTAGGTGCAGTCTAGATTATTATGCCTTGCATTTAAGCTCAATAGTATTGGGGATATTCATGCAAACTTCTGAGTTCTTCAGTGCTTTCAGCATTGAGCAAAATTAGTAGACGTAAAAAGCGTCCCAATGTGCCCCCGTTCCCCCTACTCCATTTGAGGGATCTTTTACTTGCCCAACAAAGACTCATACAGGTGGCAACCAATTTACGTTCCATCTGAACGACATCCAGCACAAATAATTTTGCTCATGAAGGTCCACTGAAAACTTTGAAGCAAAAGAGCAGACAAGACTAACTGACTGTCAGTTAGTATAAATACTAAATAAATTTATTTCATTACTACAAGGAAATATATTGTTTCATTTTTTCAAAACTGGGCAAGAACATCTATATATCTTTTAAACAACAAGCAGTGTTTGTGGAATATTGAAAAAAAAAAGAAGCGTTTCGGTTTGAAAAATGAGACATTTTGAATCTTGACATATTACTCCTGTTTTTGCCCGAGGAATAAATATTAGATGCTATAGCAATTGTTATCACCTCTACTTTTCTCAGTTTTCAGACCTTGTTACCAGTTGTCACCTTAGAGATGTACTCATGACCAGTGTTGAGTTATGTATAATTAATTAGTGCCTTGCTCTCTTTCCTTGCCAATGGCTACCAGAAAACTTCTGTTGTTTTCAGAACAGTAAAAGTCTCATGTTGGCTGTACTGCTGCTGTGCACTGGAGATGTTTTTGTATTATTTGCAGTTCACATGACAATCAGTGGCTGATCCAGACAGGGTCATCTAGAGGGGCCCGGCCTTTTCGGCATTCACGGGCCAGCGTCATCGCATATTTTCTTAAAATACTATTATTAATCTGAGGGGTGTAGGGGGGGGGGGCGGGCCTCCTAGGTCCCCCCCCTTGTATCTGCCACTTACAATAGTTGTCAATAATAAATGAGAATTTTAGTGTATAAGATATTTCAAATGAAGAAACCTTTCTTTGTGGGACCAGATTACCAAGGTACATTTGGTTGGCTATATTCAATGGCATGTTTATAGTGTTGCTCTATGTTTCAAAGAGCCCCCAAAATTACCTAATGTCATGCAGGGCCAAAAATGCTATATTTTTCCGCTTTTTAGTAAAAAATCATAGACATTTTTTTTAATTTGAACATACACTATGTTTGAGGGCGGTGCGCCCAAGTATATAAATACTGCTAGGGCCTATTGTTCCTTTTGGGGATGGGGGGCTCCTTGTTATAGATTAAAAAAAAAACTTGATTGTTCTTGCGGGTAGCCTGAGGTAAAAAATGATAAAGTTTCCCAACACCAGAAATCATTGATTGTTAACAAGATATTTATGACAGTCTGGAGGTGTGAACAATTTATTTCTTTTTTGTTATCAAGTTGCACAAAAACCGCCAGGAAATATTCACATATCAATATGTGTTATACATCACAAAAAGAAATCCAGGGCAAATCATATATGGATTGAGATGTTGATGATGTCCTGGTGTTGAAATATATAACTAAAGACATGAATTAGCGACTTCAGGGGCAGGGGGAGGTTTTCACATCTAGCTGGTTACTGGTTATTTGCGTTCATCTTCTACATCTTCTTCTTCTTCCTTTGAGGTCCAGCCCACCTTATGGCTTATTATCCGATCTTCGTGTGATGAATGAATGAATGAATGAATATTTCTTTTCAATGTACGCAGGTACAATACATGCCAATATAATTACAAACACGACAAAAGCAAATATAAGTTTTAATGGAAGAACACCCGAGTAAATAATTACTATACCCAAACTGGGAATGAGCTTCCGGATGATGAAATGGGTACAGTTAAAATCAGGTCCATTAAAGGCTCTAAAATATATACCGTAATATGGGGTGGATAGGGACACAGGGGTGAATCGGGACAAGACAGGAATGTGTATTATTTCTTCAAAGCTTAACCACTTCTACTATACCTAGAGAATTCAGTTTTGGCACTTGTATTTTACACATACTAGCGCATATTGTGATAGAATTTTATACTTCTAACTGCAGGCAGTGAGGAGCTGCAGTGACTTAAACCTGGCCCTGCATAATTTGAATTTTAACATAGGGGAGAGTGGGGCATAACCACCCCCCTAAGACAAAATGTCTCACAGAATGACAACGACCAACACAATTAAGAACTCCTATTGGCAATATGACACACTCTTTGAGTACTTTCATATCCCCTACCTGCAGCATCAAATGACTCTCCCTTATAGCACAGGGATATGAAATAGTTTTTGGTATAAGGTGGGTGATTATGCCCCATGCTCGGGGCATAACCACCCACCCCATGGGGCACAACCCCTCCCCCAAAGTACCAGCAACAAAAATAACTGGAGGATTTCCATATCTGGTGGAAGGATACTATGTCCCTTTCTGATGAAAATGCAGGTGCTCTTGACTTGGAAAGTATCAAACCATATCAGTGTCCTCACTTTTGCTATGGTAATGACTTCTGAGATATTTCTCTCCGGGACGCTCCCGCCAACACCAATCTTTTGGTTTTTCAAGACAGCCCAAATGACATAATCTATGCTAACCCTTCCCAAGTTTCTCACACATTTACAGTGCATTTTTGAAAACCCCCCTCCTGTTTTTGTCACCCCCCTACTGTATTTTTTCCAGGGGCGGGTGGTTATGCCCCATATTGGGGTAAAACAGCCACTACCCCTATTATCACTCATGACATGATTTAATGACAGTTAAATCCATTTTAAAAATTAGTCAGAATACGAACCAACACAATGCCTGTCACAGACACTTTACATCTCCTTTATGTAGAATGCCATCACAAATACCGTCACATGTAAAAATAAGATGAAGTAGCTTAAAAAAGCTAAAAAACTAAAAGAACTGAGCAGGTCAGTTTGGTTCTGCCTTTTGCTTGCACCCCCTTCTTTTAAAAAGTTGTCTTTCACAAGTAAAATCACCTGCACTAACAATATTTTCACTATGTGGAACCAATCACCTTGAACCACTGGGTGGGTGGTTATGCCCCTGGGGGTGGTTATGCCCCACTCTCCCCTACTTGTCAAAACTTTGCTCATTTCTCAAAAAATATAAACACCAGAGCCGTCAAACTTGCAGGAAACTTTTTTAAAATTTGAAATTTTTAAAAATTTAAAATGGTAATATGTAAATGGCACTGCCATGAAATTCGCGCAGCATTGTCATACAACTACTGCATTATCTTCAACTTTCCATGCAGAAGGCCAATTTATATTTTTAAAGGACTGGGCAAATGGGCAGATAGATAGAATAAATAGATAAAATCATATCTATAGATAAAATTAGATAGATAGATAGATAGATAGATCAGCTGTGTATATTTGTGTTAAATTTGGATCTATTATGTTAAATTGTTGATGTTACATAACTGAGATCAATAAAACCATAGCTATTCAGAGATGACTATTTACTATTAGACTGTTACATAATTTGTTGATAGTTAATGAAGATTATGTAACTTTAAGTGTTGTTATGATTTCTTACTTGGTGAGCCATTTAAGTCATTAACTTTTGTGTTGACTTTTAATTTTCAGTCACTTCTTACAATCAGGGATATGGAAATAATTATTTCCAATGTTGATACATATGTTGCTTTAAATCCCTGAAATATGTCATTGGGGGTTGTTATATGACAAGACTGGAATTTTAAAGCAATTTTGGAAGATATTTGAGGTATTTTAATTATTTACCAAACCAAACTCTGACTAAACTACTAGCTCCACTTTTATGGCAACTACAGGCACTTCCTGTTCAGGCAGTCACTGTATACAGGAGCACCACACTGAATGAGCTGTCCTTGTGCTAAGTGAGCTTCGCTCATGGCTGCCTTCGGCAGCCATGAGCTGCGCTCATATAAGTGAACCAGAACAGTAGACTAGATGTGGGATTGTGTATGTTTGGTCATGGGTTAAGATCCAGGTCAATGGCAAAGTTTCGGGAATAATAAAAATATACTCTACCAATTTTCATTTGAATGTACTGGCATGGCTTTTTGATAAATATTATTGAACTTGGCATCATTTATTATGGAATTAGTCTAGAATTCGTAATTAGCAGATAACTGCAGCTTTTGATATTTTTCTGTCATTTATCACATTTTCTAAAATCTGAATATTATCAATGGAATTGATATCCGATTTTCCTCAAAATAAATAATTTGCACACTGGAGATGTTTTCTATTGTTCAGTCATCAGAAGCAATCACTCAAAGAAGCTGGGAAGTATTGATTGTTGAAATAATGGAGTGTCCCGATTCACCCCAAACACTGGGGTGACTTGGGACAGTGGTTTTTTGGGCCCTGGAACTCGGCAATTTAAGATATCATTTCAAGCTCCAACCGAAAGTTAGACCTTCTGCTCGGACACAATTTGACACCATATTTCGATTTCTGAGTTGATTTTTGTCCATGTTATCACAGGAAACACCAAATGATGTCCCGATTTACCCCATATTACGGTAATTGATACTTTAAAAGTACAGTGGAGCAGACAGAAACCTTAACCAGTAAGAAAACATGGAAAGTGACCTCCATTCGACACTTCAAAAACTGGCAAACCTGAATAATTTTGCGCAAACAGTCATGAATAACTGTTACTGTATTTTGATAAACACAGCGATCAATACTTCATATGTAAACAATAACACGTTGCAAATCCTGGTCCGTGGCAGCCAACATGGATTAAAATGCTTTTTGACAACATCTGAAAATAGAGACCATTAAGAGTAGAAGATTATCCAATTGACAACAATAAATTTGTAATCACTTACTGATCAGTCTGCAAACACATATTGATGGTTTTTCAACCAAAATTAACAAGAATTATTTCAACAAATAAGCTTCAAAATAAAAGCTGAATTTTGATGGCATAAGAAGTTATACTTTTGTTCTGTTTTATAGATTGAACCTTTGAGTATGCGCTTAAACAAAAAACGTGAAGGCCTAATGTGTAAAAATTAAGTGGCCCACCACCAACCAACATATGACATTAAGACAATAGTAATTAATATGAATTTTATTTTTGAGATAATTTTGTAAATGTTTAAAAATAAAGTTGCAAAATCATAAATACCTTAATTCTAAAAAAATATACAGAAAATCTAATTGTACACAATTTGTTTCAACTGAATTAACAATAAGAGTGGAACCTTAACAAATATATATTAATGTCACTATTGTGCTTTAAGCATGTTGAGTCGATAAGGATAGGCTGAACAATGTTGATACTTTTGATATTGAAGTAGATTTTGTTGTGGATACTACAAATCGCCACATCATTAGGTGCTGATGGTGGCAATTAACACTTCACCATGTGTGCTGCTACGTGTATGCTTTCATATGACATATGGTCAATAGGTTTTTTGAAATATTTTAATCGCACCCAGTGATGTGGCACAAGTATTGACTGGCCCTGCCACGCATCAGCTGTCCCTGGGATATATAAGCAATCAGCCTCTGGACCACGACCATCAAACTCATCATTAACCATCACTCATCAGTCTTGACAGATTACTAGCTGGGAGCAACCTTCAAGGTAAGTGGATATATCAATGCATTGTGACTGATCATTTAATGAACGTATCATGGAAATGTCAAAGAAATGTCTAGAAATTTTAGGAAGTTGCCTTAAATATGTAATTTTTTTCAAAGTGCATATATATATTTGAAATATAGTTGGTTAAAAAAAATATTTACGAAAAGTTTACAAGCAACCCTTGGGGTAGACTTTCGGCAGGCTATTGAGCCTGAACTTTACGTAAGATAAAGCATTCAAGATACCCACATTTGAATCAAAATTAATTGAATGTTTGAGCGTTAACATCCAACATCATTAGTTATTAGAGTGTAGAAATTGCACAAAAAGTGCCCAGAAAATACAACTTTTCCCCTCTTAATCATCATCAATTTTTTGCATTAAACCATAGACATGCCTTTAGATTTGCAACAACTGTGCTGGTGATTATACCAAGAATCAATGATGAGCTTGTGTTTTTAGTTGCTTCACATTTGGTGTTTTCAGATCAAAATGCTCCTCTTTGTGATTGCTGCCTTCAGCGCAGTATCTGTGGTAAACTGTGGAAACTACACGGTCACTGATGAAGCCTGGTTCGATGTGGAAGTGAAGGTGAGTTTATGCGCCAAAAATAATTATATGCTATAAAGGTATCTAGCAAGAGTAATGTTTAAAGTTAAACTTTAAACAAAAAATTACCTTAATTTCTCAAACACTCCTTCTCCAAATGGTGCAGAATTGTATTTCTGATGAATCAGATACAAAATTAACAACATTTGACACTATTTTAGTAGACGTTGGACCCATAAGAAATTTATTTTATGCATGCTAGCATTCCTTTACCCCACAATTTAAATTTTGAGTCACCTTAAACTATTTCAGGAGTGAGCTGGTTGCACAATTCATTTGAGCAGACACAGCTTGTTGTTTTTTTTAAGTAATGACAATCTGTCCGTTATCATAATTTAAAACAACAAGACAAGTCAGCTCAAAAGAATTGTGTAACCATCTCACTCAATCATTTAAACTGGTCTAAATTCAAATTTTACAGTCTTGAATACATGATTTCAGAATACATTATATTTTGTAAGTGTGCATTCCACAACCAATGTCAAATTACTGTTTTGAACTGGTCATATCACACGTTTTGAATGGCATGTATTGTCCATGTACTCTATAAATAGCCCTCAATATATATTTGCCATTCATCTTTACATTACTGAGTTCTATTTCCCTATTATTTTGTCATCAGAGCTCTTTCATGTCCTTCAAAGGAATTGATCAATAGTTTGTTATTTCAGTGGAAACCCAACAAGCAACTTTATGAGAACAATATTTGAAATACAACATTGGAAATAATACAATGCCCAACACAATATCTGCACCATTTTAGCAGTGTTTAGTTATATATCATTTTGATTCTGTACCTACTCCGCACTTAGCTTAGAACTGTTTAGAAAGCACAATATTATTGTCTTTTAATGAATGAACTTATGGCAAAATGTGTCAGAACGTTTCTTTGGGTGTGACAAACTGATGTGGTAACAATAAATAAGAAAGATGACACGAGAGTAATAATCAAGAGGGAAACAATTGAATAAATAATTGTGTAACAAACAAGAGAACTACATATAAAGACTGAGAGATCAACATATAATTCCATATTAATGACTTTCTTTGGTAATTACAGGACTTGGATGGCCCTGGAGAAGACTACAGAGGAAGGTTCACCATTGCTCTGTTTGGAGAAACTGCCCCCATGACAGTCATGAACTTTGCTGCCATCACCAGAGGATACAAGAGAGGAGGAGTGAGTGTGATATGTTTATAATTATATTTTTGTCTATCCATCGTTATCTATCAGTTGATCCTCGCTGATGTGCTTTGCCGTATCACTATGGTTCTTCCAACCGATGAATGAAAAATGCTTACAAAATTGCACTGGCATGTTACTAGTGAGGTCATATCCCTATCAATGCCACTCGAAACGGAGTTTCATGTAGCTGTTTCGTCCATTCAGTCATTCTCTTGATTCTTCTTCTTCTTTTTTTTTCTGGATGAGATTTGACAGAAGCATTAATTGAAATGTATCACAGCATTTTAATTATGATACATGGGACCTGTTTTCTCTTCCTTCTACACATGAAAATCAATTCATCGATGGCCAATTTCAAATGAGAGTATTTGCCTTTTAGTTTTTTGAAAGTTCAAATCGATCTATCGGTGGATTTTTTTCACAACTGTAGACCTCCCATCATTCAGTGAATATAGGCTATTTATAAGGGTTTAAAAAAGCAAGAGAGCCATGGCCAATCCAATTTTTAGAGCCCAGTGATGGAAATATTCAAAATGTAATTTGCTTGATAACTGCATTATGATTATAGCTGTTTGGCAAGTCTTTGCGGATTGGCGGTCCACTGAAAAAATTAATTTTCTTATTTTCAATTTGCAAGCTGGCTTTGCCACATCATCGACAGTTTTCTGTTGGTCTCCTGATCTTCTTATTTGATGAAGTACCCAAAGTCATTTGATTAGTTTGTTTATTGTTACCTATGCTGCTAGATATGATAAGCACTGAATCAACTGATGAACCATAACTGACAGAAACAAAACAGTTCTAAGCCAGTGATGTCACATGTCCGAGTTGAAATTTAATTTTGAAACTGTTTGGACTGCTGATCTGTAGACAGATCTCGTTGCTAAAATGGTCGACTGTCAACTCAAATGGTGAATATTCTCAACTAACCTTTATTAATATATGGTTTCCAATGTATCTACAATTTGGCCAAGTTACCAATAAAGAGGATACAACCTAAGAAAATGCAGATCCTTCTATAGACAATGCATATTTAGAAATGATTAATTCTAAAGGCGACAGTGCTTTGAGGTGGTGATAACTTGCTGATTTATGCATTGCTAAATATCCCTCTACCTTTCTGAAGTACAATGAATACTCTCACAATATTATGAAAAGATACTTATTGATTTGTGTCAGATGTTAGCTGCATTGCTTGATGTGTTGAAAGGGTCAATCATTTCAAATTTTTGATATAGACCGCACTCAATGCTAGTATTGACACGCATTGAAATATTTTTGGTCTCTAATGTATCATAATTATTAGTCAATAATCCGTATGGATCTCGCTTCTTCTCTTAGTTCAATGATTTTAAGCTTCATATTCTCTTTTGTGCAAAAGGTGGCAAGTGTCCATGTATATTAGGGCATGAATTCCATGATAATAGGGAATGGCTCAGGAACATGTTCTTTTTTACATTAGGTGATCTTGAAAAGACAATTTTCAATATATTTACACAAAACAAAAGTATTTCTAATCCAGATATGTTTGCTCATCTGGTATTTTCATTAATCTTGAGAAATTGGTGCCGGTTAGATTATTTTCTGGTAGGTATTTCGAGGAAATCGCAATTTTTTGAATTGATTAAATTATTTCGACTGAAAAAAATAAGGAAAAAGCTATTTTATAAGGTTTCAATACAAATGGATATACTGCGTCTTGAAGTTTGATGTTGACATCACCAAGTGCTAATATACTTGAAATTTACAAATTTTTAAGAATTCTTGTCATGGTAGGATTTTGTTACTGTATAGGCCAATTTCAATTAAGCGCAACGGAATCACATCAGACAGCGTAACGGAATCACACAATTTTCTTCAGAAACTTACCCAAAAGAGGGCAGCACAATTTCCATCTGTGCCGTCTCAAATATAACTGATATTAAAATGTTCTTTTAGAGTATATCCCTGGGATGATCATGGTCAGTCTATCTTTTCCATAGTCGAGCACTGTGCAGTTTTCTTAAATCTGATAAAGAAATCAAAAAGTAACAAAATTTGCTGTTTGTCTGTGATTTCTGCAATCACACATTTTCTAATTCATCATTAAAGTGTATTTTTGTGATTTTTCTGTGATTCCGTTACCATGGGATTCATGAGGCGCCCCTTTGTCGTAGTCTCTTCATCAACAACTCATTGTCCAAATTCAGGAAACGTGGCCTCATGTCCTTCTCAAGCTTCTTTGTTTGAATGTCAGTATTCTTTTTTGGTTACTACTTGTACTTTTAGTTTGAGGGACCCACGGGCCTATAGCTCAGTGGAAACGATGCACAGGGCCACCAAATTCTTGGCCCGGATTCGATTCCAAGACCTGGAGATCCATGTCAGATGGATGTTTTGCACTTACGGCCACATTGCCTCGTTATGTTGGTCCTTGCTTGTACTGATAGGTCTCGTCAGTGCATAAATACAAAAAGTTAATTCCTATCACCCACCCACTCCACACTTACTTTCGGGCCTTAATGATTTGCTTAGCGTCATTTCATGCAATCACAGAGGAGGAGGGTTATCTTATTTGGTGGCACTCTGGAAGCTTGGTTGCATGGTTTATTCCAGATCTGGCTGGGTCAACTGGACCTGTGTTGGACAACAGATTCGACGATCCTTCACTTTATTACTCCTCCTGTCCATATAAGCCCATATACTAACTGAGTGCATGAATATATGACATAAAGCCCTGATCATTTTAGCTCTGGACCAATTGGTGGCAGGGCTGTGTTCACTCATATGTGCAATTATACAGACAAACCTATCTTTCCGATCAAAGTCAGATTCCTTTTTTAAAGTTTCCAACCTAGTTTCATTAATATTATTCATATTACTTATTCATGTATGCTCTGAATACTTCAGTTTTTCCAAATATTTAGAAAGCCTTCACAAATTTCTGAGCATTTCTTTTTGGAAATGCAGTCTTTATTTTGATTTGGCTAATGATTTGACTACACAATGTGTCTCAGCACAGTTGATAAATTGCTCTTTCAACGTGGCTCAGTTGCAAACGTGGCAGGCCAAGTGGCAGATGCCACTCCCCCCCCCCCCATCCATCCTCCCCCTAAACCATCATCATTCAATTTCAACTGAAACAACACCTGGCCACAGATCAATTCTGCATGGGCTGCTCAACACTGAAACGTGGCAAGTTATCCAAAATGAAACTGTCCAAATTTAAATTAATACTATCATTACTTATCATAAGCAATGAAGCTTATCCCTAAAAAAAAACCAAAAAAACTGACACCATATGCTTGATTAGAGCAATCACTGTTGCTGCTTCTGTGATGTTATGCATTTAATGATCCAAATAATAAATTTGATAGTCACCAGACAGTACATCATAAAATTTATAACACATTATGGCAATAAAAATTTTGGATGAAGAAAAAAAACGAACAAACAAAAACACCTTTGTGCTTTCGCTTTGCGATGTTGCAAAAAGTAGATGTGTAGTTTCCACTCAAGTTTATTTCTAATCTTTGCTGAGAAAGAAGTGGACAAGTAAATTAAGCATATTCTTAAAATAACAGTAAAGTGACTAAGTTCAAGGCAAAAAAAAACAACAAGAAAACGAAAAATCCAAAAAAGTTATTGATTATTGAGTAATTACAGATGATTTCATATTTGTAGACAGTGAGATTGAATATGAATTTTTTCTAGGACAGTTATTCTGCAGAGAAAAGAGACATAAATTTTTTTTTATGACATCACTTTTCCCCATAAAATTACATGTCCTGGAAAAAAATTCACGTTCAGTCTCAGTGTCTACCATTATTATAACATCTGTAAAATATTCACTTTAAGCCTATTTGTCTTTCCTTTTCAAGTCATTTGACAAATCTATTGTTGATTTCCAGGAGAAATTGTGGTACAAAAACAGCAAGATCCACCGAATCGTTCCGGATTTCGTCGTCCAGATGGGAGACATCACGGTGGGAGATGGAACCGGAGGAAGAAGCATCTTCGGAGAACGATTCAACGATGAAGATTTCATTCTGTCTCACAGAAGTGCCGGTTGGGTAGCCATGGCCAACCATGGGAAGGACACCAACGGATCTCAGTTCTACATCCTTCTCACCAAAGCAAGATGGCTAGACAAAAAACATGTCGTCTTCGGAAAAGTCATCCGTGGTTACGTAAGTACATCTTCTTTATCGAAGGTTGCAATCGATCTGAGATATATTTTGATTTGCACATACAACATACATTGTAGCTAAAGTATAGTTATTCGAAATAAGATCAGAAAATACATGTAATATGCCTCAGTTGGTGGAATTTGAGTACGGTCATCTTCGTCTTCAAAATTTTAAAGAAAAATATGCCTGCATCGTGCTGGATAAAATTTGAGGGTTGCTGAATAACCAATTCTTCAAAACAAACAAGATAAAGTTCAGGAACTGAAAAACGATCTTTAATTCCGAATTTCACATTCTTAATATTTCATACTATTTACTATTGCAGAAAGTCATCGAAGTTTTGGGAGATGTTCCCTCTGACTCCAACACAGCTGTACCAAGGAAAGAAGTGAAAATTGTAGATTGTGGACTAAACAGTTTGGATAGGAAATATGACCTTAAACCTGACCACTTAGACATGACCGAAGATCTGTAAATCAACCTTAATTTGCACAAATCTTGCCATTGTTAGTTCAATTACTTGTGATTACAAAAACGTATATTTTGCTCATAAAATTATGTATCACTGAAAGAACTTGAATTTCTATCTCAGTTGACAGTGGTTTTTCCTGACATGTCAATCTGATTAAAATGTCACTTGAGTTTTCTAGTCAACTTGTCTTTCACAACTTAGCTGAAACGTCTTGAAATAATCTCAACATTAGAGTATTTTTTTTTTCATTTTTAAGTCTTCCAATGCATGTGATTTTAATCTTATTTGTCTATTATAATGTGTAGTGGTAAGTTAGAGAATGTTTTTCATAAATTACATACTAGTTATTACTCCTAGTGTCAATCACATGAGACTGGTCACAATTATATGATTATTATTATAAAGTATTCAGGTTACAGTTCAGTAATGTTGTACTGTAGTTGGTATGGCTATCGATCCCTTGCAAATTATCAAATGTGAATTATACAAGTCTTCCTGATCTTTTATACCAAGGCTTTATATTTGTATCTATTGTTGTTATGAATGTGGGAACTAGAGTTGCATGTACTGTCAATTTTATACATAGGCAAATAAATTCATTTGTGGAAATGTATACTTCTGATTTGTCTTGTTTGTATAGAATTCCAAATTGTTATACTTGAGGATTTGATTATGAGCTGTAATCTCTCATAAGTGTGACTGTGGCTACTAAAGGGATAACTGACTATTTAGGAAAATAGTGTTAAGCAAGCAAACACTCCCAACAGTTTGATTTCTCGTAACTGTGAAGATTTGTTATGGAATTAATTGTCTTCATCATGACTGTCCCTCTTTCAACCAATCTTGTAAAAAACAGTCAAGGCATTTACAGATTATAATCAATGAATTCAAAACTGAGTTGTGGACATACTCTCAGTCCATTATAGTGAAAATGAGAACTGCATGCTGCTGCCACCTGGCACAAAAGTTGATTCTGCGTGCTACAGCATTGCTGTCCCAAGAAATAGTTCCAATTTAATTGCACATTCACAAAATTTCTATTCAACATCGATGTATACCAGAGTCAGACACGGCAATCACATTCTCTAAGCAGAAAAAACATCAGCACACTCAGAAACAGGCCTGGTTTCTTCCAGACAAAATTGTGTGAGTTCCTCAGACTGAAATGATGTGGAATGCTCACAGGAGCTGGCGGAATAGCACACTAGTCACTAGGTGGCAGCACATGACAGCATATATGTTCTGATCTGCCAAGGCTGGAAAAAGAAGTGGCAATGTACCAGCGGTCCACTTGTAGATAGGTGTAAAACAAGCAAACATTTGACCATTTTCATATGATAACTGTCGAAACTCATAATTAAACAGAATTGTGCTAACTGTGATACCACTCTCCAACAGTATGCAATTTTCCAGGTGTACCTTTGAACAAAATGCTGGATATCTATGTAATGACCATGTTGGGTCAATGCACTCCAGAAAGGACAAAAAGTATGGACTAGCAAAATCAGGATGACCTCCAGACACTACGCTGAGTCGCTGACAATAAGAGGAAATGATACTTGTTGATAGAGTGCCAAGTTCTATATTTTTTCTTGAGATATCTTGTCCTTAGCTGTTTTGCACACTTTGCGATATATTCTAATATCTTCTTGGAACCTTTTGTATGCTGTTTGCGTTTTCTAAAGGCCATCTGCATGTTGTTTGCTTGGCTTCCTTTTGTTCTACACCATTCCTATAGCTACTTTGCCCTTTCTTTATTAGTTTCTCAATGTTACCACATACCCTCAGCATACTCTGGGAGCTGTCTGCAGCATGGTTTGCTTTCAGGATATCATCCAGAAGAAGCTGAAGCTGTGGCAGCTCGAGAACACTCTCAAAACAATGAAGATAGGTTGCTTAAGGTACCAGGGACTAATTTAGTGCCAATATTTTGGCCTGGAGTGAGTTGAGTTTATCACATTGAAAAATGGCTTTTATTCCTCAAGAAATTAACGTTTTACAGCAATGCACTTTGATACCGAAAAGAAAATGGCACTTCGTGTGTCATCATACAGATGATTTGTCATGATCATACCCAATAATTTCAATGTTAATTTGATTTAAGGAGACTTATCCCTCTTGTTGGTGACAGCCAAACGAAAGGATTATGCATCTGATTTTCAATCCAAAATCAGTTATGACAAGTCAAATGACCTTCTCTTGATCATGACTAATCAAACTGCCTCTATGTTTCCCATGTTGAAAGCAGAGAAGATGACACTTCATCAGCTATCATGAGTCACGAAGTACATTTTTCACAGTGAACTAATCCTAATTTTTTCTTTATCAAAGTGCATCGCAGTAAATGTCATAAAACCATGGTCAGCTGTGCAACTAATGCTTTGTTCAATTTGTTTCTTTCATCATGTCAAATATTTGCACCAACAATTTCATTCTGTATTATAGTATTTTACAAGAATTACCAATAAAGAAGTCTCAGTCTTAGTTTTATAAGAATGTGCTTTTCTCAAATAATGACATATGAAGATAACCCCGTTTCATGGTAATGGTTTACAATGACATGTCACAAAATTATAAATACAAAATTAAAACTCGCTCTTTTGAAGGTTCCAAATGCCACATTAAATTTAACAAAACAAAAATGTCATAACACACAAACAGTCAATTTATCCACTCATTTTTACGCTCAAAAGTCAACGAATCTGACCTGTCATGGGCACATGTATACTGTATAACCGTATATATATAGGTGTGTATTGTTTAATTTTTTTTGTATGTCTGGCCCCCCCGGGGGGTACTAAAATGATGCACAAAACCTGAGGGCGGGGCACTAAAAATTTGCATTAAACTCCAGGGAGGGTATCAATTTTTGACAGGAAGTTCTGGAAAAACTCCAATCACCCTGTCATAAATTCTTAACGGTCCCTAAATCCCATATTTATGATTCGACCTATCGGGAGAATCATCTTGTTTTCTTTGATTTTATTATTATTATGATTCGACATAAATGGAGAATCATCTTATTTTCTTTTATTTTATTAGCATTCACCATCATTATGGTGAATGCTATTATTTTTGTAGATTTTTTTATTTTTATTTTTATTATTTTTTATTATTTTTCCGTCATTTTCGGTTGAGTTCAGGGTTGTCCTTTGGTGGATGGATAGTGCTAGGTGAGATATTATGATCCCCCAAATTTTTTTGACCTTGACCTATTTTTCAAGGTCAGAGGTCACTTCAAAGTTGAGATTTTTAAAGGGCTAACTTCAGAACTAATGAAGATAGAGAGGTCTGGATTTCAGTGTTATGTAACCCATCAATAGCTTGAACAATATCAACAAAAACATTATTCAATTTCATAAAGGGGTAATTACCCCAACCGATTAAGTTGACAAAACACCAATTTTTTTGCCGGACTTCTCCTCAGAAACCGCAAATGGTAGGATGATGCTGATAAGTGTATTATGTTCCCTAGAGATGGGTCCATGGTAAGTGGTATTTCATTTTTGGATCACACACTTTGTTTTGAAGATATTTAACTTTCAATTTCCATAGATTTTCAATTTTTTGGTATCCGTTGCGGCTGGCAAAATAAAGCACAGCTAGCACCATCCCAGGTAGTTGTCACAATTGCTGTTAGATGTGTCAAATGTGTGAAGTCAATCTGAAGTCAATATGAAGTCAATGCAAGTCAATATGAAGTCAATATGAAGTCAATATGAAGTCAATATGAAGTCAATATGAAGTCAATATGAAGTCAATAAAGTCAATACAAAGTCATTTCATTATAATTTCATTTTGATTTCATTTCATTGATCACTTCATTGATCATTTCATTGATCATTGATCATTTCATTGATCATTTCATTGATCATTTCATTGATCATTTCATTGATCATTGATCATTTTATTGATCATTTCATTGATCATTTCATTGATCATTGATCATTTCATTGATCATTGATCATTTCATTGATCATTTCATTGATCATTGATCATTTCATTGATCATTTCATTGATCATTTCATTGATCTGATGAAATGGTGAATGCTCATTCCCAGTTGCACTGGGAATATCTAATGTCTAGTTAGCATTCACCAATACTTGGTGAATGGTATTGTTTTCGCTCTTATTATTATTATTATTATTATTATTTGGCCACCTAAAATTGGAGAAAGTTAATGAAAGTTGGTGGATAGGTAGTCCTAAGTGAGAGGAGAAGTTGTGCAAAATTTTTTTGACATTGACCTATTTTTCAAGGTCAGAGGTCACCTCAAAGTCAAATTTTCCAAAATTTCAAAGTGGATTATCTCTTTTAATATCATTGTTAGAAAATTAGGACTTAGGAACCTTTATATAAACATGTGTTGCTACATTTTTGGCCTATATCGTTTATTGGGAGATGAGGGTAAAGGGGTATTTACCCCCTTTTGACAAAAACCAGTTGCCCATGTTTTCAGAAAAAACTATAATGGCTAGAGGCTTGGTTTTTGCTGTAATTGATAGCCTGACTACTCATCCAGTGCAAGACACCTTTTATATTTTGATCAAAGAAGGGGTTTTTGAGTTATGGGACTTTCAAAAATGGGTGTTTTGTCCAAAAAGTGAAAACATTTTTTAACTTTGGTTTGAATGGAGGGAATTTCATGAAACTTGGTGTGTTTATAGTATTCATGAATTACAGACACATTATAAAATAAAAATGACGTTTTGTGGGTAATTACCCCAAAAGGGGTGATTGACTCTAACTTGTGATTAAAATGGACGAATTTCTCCAAATTTTGCACAAGTCCAGTATATTGACATGGGGACATAATGCAAGTATGAATTTTATGTCAAGGGGTAATTTACCCCCTTATTCTGGATCGAAAGGGGTGAATATGTGTTTTGAGCAGTTATTGTGTATTGAATGATACAATAGGCATCGTTTGAGACTTTCCTTCGTGCTGTGGATGTTCCTGGATAAAAATTGTCGTTTTTAGGTAATTACCCCAAAAAGGGGTAAAAAGTCATAACTTTTGATTGACTTGGACGATTTTCTCCAAATTTTGCACAGGTTTAGTATCTTGACATTGGGACATAATGCAAGTACGATTTTGATGTCATGGGGTAATTTACCCCCATATTCAAGATCGAAAGGGGTGAATATGTGTTTTGAGCAGTTCTTATCTTTGCAATGGCATAATAGGCATCGGTTGGGACATTACTTCACAACACAGATGTCTTTAGGTGAAAATTGTCATTTTAAGGTAATTACCCCAAAAAGGGGGTAAATATTGATAACTTTTGATTGACTTCGACGATTTTCTTCAAATTTTGCGCAGGATTAGTATCTTGACATTGGGACGTAATGCAAGTATGATTTTGATGTCATGGGGTAATTTACCCCCATATTCAAGAGCGAAAGGGGTGAATATGTATTTTGAGCAGTTCTTGTCTTTCCAATTGTACAATTGGCATCGGTTGGGACTTTACTTCACACCATTGATGTCTTTGGGTTAAAATTGCCATTTTTAGGTAAAAACCCCGAAAAAGGGGTAAATATTCATAACTTTTGACTAACTTGGACGATTTCCTTCAAATTTTGCACAAGTTTAGTATCTTGGCATTGGGACATAATGCAAGTACGATTTTGATGTCATGGGTTAATTTACCCCCATATTCTGGATCGAAAGGGGTGAATATGTGTTTTGAGCAGTTCTTATCTTTGCAATGGTATAACAGGCATCGGTTGGGACTTTACTTCACACCATTGATGTTTTTGGGTTAAAATTGCCGTTTTTAGATAATTACCCCAAAAAAGGGGTAAATATTCATAACTTTGATTGACTTGGACGATTTTCTTCGAATTTTGCACATGTTTAGTATCTTGACATGGGGACATAATGCAAGTACGATATGGATGTCATGGGGTTATTTACCCCCACATTCCGGATCGAAAGGGGTGAATATGTGTGTTGAGCAGTTCTTATCTTTGCAATGGTATAACAGGCATCGGTTGGGACTTTACTTCACACCATTGATGTTTTTGGGTTAAAATTGCCGTTTTTAGGTAATTACCCCAAAAAAGGGGTAAATATTCATAACTTTTGATTGACTTGGACGATTTTCTTCAAATTTTGCACAGGTTTAGTATCTTGACATGGGGACATAATGCAAGTATGATATGGATGTCATGGGGTTATTTACCCCCATATTCAGGATCGAAAGGGGCGAATATGTGTTTTGAGTGGTTCTTATCTTTGCAATGGTATAACAGGCATCGGTTGGGACTTTACTTCACACCATTGATGTGTTTGTGTTAAAATTGCTGTTTTTAGGTAATTACCCCAAAAAGGGGTAGATATTCATAACTTTTGATTGACTTGGACGATTTCCTTCAAATTTTGCACAAGTTTAGTATCTTGACATGGGCACATTATGCAAGTATGATTTTGATGTCATGGGTTAATTTACCCCCATATTCAGGATCGAAAGGGGCGAATATGTGTTTTGAGCGGTTCTTATCTTTTCATTGGTTTAACAGGCATCGGTTGGGACTTTACTTCACACCATTGATGTTTTTGGGTTAAAATTGCCGTTTGTAGGTAATCACCCCAAAAAAGGGGTAAATATTCATAACTTTTGATTGACTTGGACGATTTTCTTCAAATTTTGCACAGGTTTAGTATCTTGACATGGGGACATAATTCAAGTTTGACTTTGATGTCACGGGGTAATTTACCCTCAAAATCAATGCCGAAAGGGATGAACAAGTATTTTGAGCAGTTTTTGTGTTTTCAATGGTATATTCCGTTATGTGTTTCCATTGATTTTTCGTATGAATTGTTCAATCTTTTGCCTGCAAGCCCACGTATTCCATGTCGAATCATTTCCTACCTTTTCAAAGGTTGCCTGCAAGTTACCATTAGCTTCTACAACTCCCACTAACTGGCCATGTTAATAGTTGTTAACGTTAGATGTCTTTCTTAGTCTAAGTCCTGAAAGTTTAAATATAGGAAGCACTAGTCTACAATTTGTCCCGTTTACCTTACTATTTAATCATAGATGAAAGGTGATGTCATAATCTTAAAAAAATTAGACTTCTAAATTCCAGGTAAAGTCTGGTGAATGCTCATTCCCGATAAATTTATTGGGAATAATTGAGAACTAGTTATTATTATTATTTTTCTTGTCCAGTTAATTTTGAAGCTAGAGCCTTGCAACTTTGTACATATATAGTCCATGGTTAGTACTTCATTCTGGTAGAAAAGATTTGACCTTGACCTTGAACTCAAGGTCACAGGTCATCTCAAAGTCAAAATTTTCAAATTTTCAAAGTTGATTAATTCATTAAATTTTATAGTTACAGACATGAGATTGAAATATATGTGTACAAAAGTGGTTCTCTACAAATGTGGGTAGAATTTTTTTTTCTAATGTGACGAAAAAGGGGTATTTACCCCATTTTGATAAAAACCAATTGCTCCTGTTTTTAGAGAAAACTACTTCACTTAGAGACCCAGTTTTTGCTGTGATTGGTAGCCTGACTAAATATCCATGGTAAGAAACCTTTTATGTTTTGATTGAATAAGGGGTTGTTGAGTAACAGGACTTTCAAAAATGGGTGTTTTGACCAAAAGGTTAAAACATTTTTTAACTTTGGTTTGAATGGAGGGAATTTGATGAAACTTGGAGTGTATATGGTATTTGATCACGTGTCGTAATGTTGTACAATTTCAGAAATTTTGCATTTAAATGATGATTACATGTACTTTTCAAATATCTATTATGCAATATTATACACCATAGGAATGCCTGACTTCTTCTTTATCATATTAGGTTTTAAAAAGTCAACTTTTTAACAAAATGAGGCTTCCAGCCATCAAAAACCTTAGGAAAACAAGTGATTTTTTTGTGTCCCGCGTTACATCAGATTTGAAAAAATCATCTAGAAAGTCAGTTTTCTTGCCAGCGACAAAAGATATTTTAATCTGGTTTTCTCTGCAGTAGTACCTGATTCCTACTTAAGCTCTTGAAGCTGAAATTTTCTATCTAACCATTACAGTTCCTTCTGTAGATCCTTTAACGTGCAGCGACGTGAACCTGTCCCGCTGGCAAAAAAAATTCAACACATTTTCTTATATTTAGTCTCTAGCTATTAATATTAAAGCTAGGAAGTTCAAATATATATTAATTAAATGCTCATAAGTTCTATTTTAAAATGCATTTATCAGATTTTGCTTGCAGGTAAAATTCTTTGTGTGCTGCTTGTCTACTTTAGGCTGAACTTTTCGTAACACTTGCAAAAATCTGTAAAATTGGAGAGGGGTTCTAAGTTTAAACGACAAGAACTCGAAGTAGGTTAACCTCACCCTGTAGATAAGGCTATTGCCTAAATGCTCATGAGCTATATTTTACCATGGTATAAAATATTGCTATGTTTTCAATCATTTTCTCACTTCTGTGATGCTCTGAACAAGGCTGAACCAAATGTAACACACACATGCTTGAAGCGTACACGATTTTTTCACTTGATGTAATGGACTTCCAAAAGGACAAAAAGGGCAGGCCACATCATCAATTGAATAAATAACAACCACATTCGATAATCTTGCTCTCATATAGCCAAAAAAAAGAGATACATATGGGTTAAATCCACAGATAGCTCCAGAATGGTATGCTCACTTGAGATTTTGATTTTTCTTGCACTAGACAATAACTGATTTAAGATATATTAGTAACATGTCATGTAAATATATTATAATATCTTATTTTCAATATCAGATTTTGTTCTCAGGTGTCTTGGTAATGTTTTTAAACATTTTACTTGAGATTTGGACAGTAATCAGGCTTCTGGCATAGTTTTAAACATGATGCCTGAGAAAGGTTTTTTCTCTGTTTCAGTAACATAAATTCATTGACGTATATAAAGTCTTTTGGGGAAGAGGACATATTTTTTGTTGCTTTGATTAGTAGGACCATCTTCTCAACTAACTTCAGTGAAAATTTCATGGGAATACAAGGAATACTTTGTACTTTATAGTAATGTTACTGAAATAAAGTCGTTTTTGAGAAAAATGCCTTTAAAGTTTGAGCTTTACATTGATTTGTATGGCGAATAAAATCAAATAATAAGACAAACAGCCCTAATTTTTGCGAAATTACGCTGGTTTTTGGTTTGAATAGGATATTTAAGACCTAATTTAGAATCTTTTGAAGAAAAATATTTTTGGTCCAAAACCGCCATGTAACGCAAATTGTACGACCTTGTGACACGCGACCATTTATGAATTAAAGTCATATCATAAGATAAAAATGACGTTTTGGGGTAGTTACCCCGAAAAGGGGTACATGATTATAATTTGTGATTGACATTGACGATTTACTTCAAATTTTGCAAGAGTTTACTCTTTTGCCTTGAGGACCTAATGAAAGTGTAAATTTGAAGTCATGGGTTAATTTACCCTCATAACCAAGGTCGAAAGGGGTAAATATGTATTTTGAACAGTTCTTAAGTTTTTAATGGTGTATTAGACATCGATTGGGTCTTGCCTTTTCATCACTGATGTTACTGGATAAAATTTGTCAGTTTTAAGTATTTACCCCCAAAAAGGGGTAAATAACTGTAACTTGTGATTGACATTGACGATTTTCTTCAAATTTTGCACAGGTTTACCATTTGGACATGGGGACATGATGAAAGTGTAAATTTGATTTCATGGGGTAATTTACCCTCGTAATCAGGGTCGAAAGGGGTGAATGTGTATTTTGAACAGTTCTTATGTTTTTAATGGTGTATTTCAGATTGATTGGTATTTGCCTTTTCATTACTGATGTTTGAGGATAAAATTTGTCAGTTTTAAGTAATTACCCCAAAAAGGGGTAAATAGCTATAACTTTTTATTGTTTTGAACAATTTTCTTCATTTCTTGCAAATCTTTAAATATCATGGTTTGGAGACATAATGAAAGAGTATATTTGATTTAATGGGGCAATTTACCCTTATAATCAGGAACGAAGGGGGTAATTATGGTTTTTGAGCAATACTTGTTTTTAAAAGGTGCATTTGGCATCGGTTACTTCTTGCCTCTACACTTGGGATGTTAGGGATGAAAATATGCGTATTTAGGTAATCACCCCAAAAAGGGGTAAATGTCTATAACTGCTGATTGACTTGGACGATAGTCTTCTAATTTTACATAAGTTTATTATGTGGTCCTGCGGACATGATGTAAGTAAATTTTTGATGTTAGAGGACAATTTACACCATAAGTCTTAGTCGGAAGGCGTTAATATAACATTGTGTTGATAATGGAGTATTAGGTTTTCCACCTTGTTCTACGCATATTATCGAATGTTTTAATGTCGAATCATCCCTTTGACCTTTTAAGGTTGAAGTCCCCTGGGACCCTAGTTATAAATTCCCCCGTTAGGGGAATTTATATTGTTTTTGTTCGGTTTTTTTTTTTCATCTTTTTTCCTCCTCCTCCTCCTCCTCCGCTTCTTATTTTTCATCACCACTTTTGAGAGCTCATATTTCTGGAACTACTTATGATATCTTTATAAAAATACATACCTATAATGCACTTACAAAGTACTTTAACATACTGGAATTACAGAGCGTAATTACTAGTACTCTGGAAATTACGTCCAAAATTCATAAAAAATTTGTGTCAACGGTTCTGGAATAACCGCAATACGAAATTACACCAAATTTTAACACAATAATCTCTAAAGATATACGCAGTGCGGAAAGGCGGCTTTTGGCAATATCTCTAAAAGTTTTTTTTATGTGAATTTTTCAAATAAGGGAATTCCCAAAATTGCTACTAAAATTTTCCAAAAACTAGGAAGAAATGCTCCAATCAAGCTGAAATTGTATGCAGTTACAGTCATACTATAGTGTAACAATCCACTAGAATTTCAACTTTCTAGCGTTAACGGTATCGGCGCTATAGCACCACAAAAACGCTATTTTCAAGCGCGGATAACTCGGCTCCTATTAAAGCTACAGAAAAATTAAAAACATCACCAGAAAGCTCTGTTTCTTAGCTTTCATATGGTATATAGCATTCTACTGTAGCGCCGTCCGTTAAAAATCGCGGTGGACCCTGAAAATTTTATCTCACTTTTTTCCTCCCCAAATGCTTCTTATGGCAGGAAACACTTTTTTCCTGGCCAAATGCCAATTTCATCGCTTCTCATACTTCACTGGCTCATTTTCTTTGTTGAAATAAATGCTGACCCAATTACATTTCTGTGTGAATCATCGGATGGGGAAGGTAGAAGGGAAGGGGCAGGGGGATGTAAGGGGGCAGGGGGATGTAAGGGGGCAGGGGGATGTAAGGGGGCAGGGGAGAGGAAGGGAAGGGGGGAATTTATCTTTGTAATTGTGCACAATTACAAGTATACTAGTTATTATTATTATTTTTTTCTTGGCCAGTAGGTTTTTGTGCTAGAGACTTGAAACTTGGTACATATATAGTCCATGGTTAGTACTTCATTTTGGGAGAAGATGGTTGACCTTGACCTTGAACTCAAGGTCACAGGTCATCTCAAAGTCGAAAATTGGAAAACTTAAAAGTGGAATAACTTTTTTAATATTACAAGAATCAATTTGAAACTTTGGAATATATATATAAACATGTATCCCAACATTTGTAACCCATAATTGTTTTTGTGCAATGAGGGTAAGGGGGTAATTACCCCAATTTGACTAAAACAGGTTTGCACAGGTTTCCAGAAAAACTAAGCAAGCTAGAAACTCAGTTCTTTCACTGATAGGTAGCCTGACTAACCATTCAAGGTAAGTGATATTTTATATTTTGATTATGTGAAGGGGTAACTATGTAATGGGGTGTTGAAAATAGGGTGTTTTGCCCCAAGAGTGAAAACATTGTAAAACTTTGGTTTTAATGAAAGGATTTCAATGATAGTCTGGTAATATATTAATGGTTTCTGTATTATGTAATCCTTGTTGCCCGAAGCTTGGTAATTACCCCCCAAAAAGGGGTAAATGTCTATAACTTGTGATTGACCTGGACGATTTTCTTCAAATTTTGCACACGTTTGGGAATTTGACTCAGGCACATATTAAACGAATAAATTTAACAGTATTGCCAACATAGGGTATTTACCCTCGTAATCAATGCCAAAAGGGGTGAATATATATTTTGAGGAGTTATGTTGTTCAAAATGGAATATCAGCTGTATGTTTGGTCTACGGGTATCCGGTTGGATTTTACTGGATGAAAAGTTTCTGTTTTGGGTAATTACCCCCAAAAGGGGTAAATGTCTATAACTTGTGATTGACATGGACGATTTACTTCAAATTTTGCACACGTTTGGGATATTGACTCAGGCACATATTAAACAAATAATTTTAACAGTATTGCCAACATAGGGTATTTACCCTCGTAATCAATGCCAAAAGGGGTGAATATATATTTTGAGGAGTTATGTTGTTCAAAATGGAATATCAGCTGTATGTTTGGTCTACTGCTATCCGGTTGGATTTTACTGGATGAAAACTTTCTGTTTTGGGTAATTACCCCCAAAAGGGGTAAATGACTATAACTTGTGATTGACATGGACGATTTACTTCAAATTTTGCACACGTTTGTGACATTGACTCAGACACATGCTAAAAGGAAAAAATTCACAGAATAGGGTGATTTACCCTCGTAATCAAGTTCTAAGGGGGTAAATACATATTTTGAAGAACTTGGTTGTTTAAAATGGAATATTAGTTGCACGTTTGGGCTAGGTTATTCGTATGGATGTTACGGGATGAAAAGTTTCGGTTTTAATAATTACCCCCAAAAGGGGTAAATGACTATAACTTGTGACTGACATGGATGATTTACTTCAAATTTTGCACACGTATGGGATATTGACTCAGGCACATGTTGAAAGAGAAAATGTTACAATATAGGATAATTTACCCTCGTAATCAAGGTCAAAGGGGGGTAAATACGTATTTTGAGGAATTTGGTTGTTTAAAATGGAATGTCAAGTTTATGTTGGATCTAGGCTTGTACTTAATGGATGTTACTGGATGAACAGTTTCGGTTTTAGGTAGTAACCCCCAAAAGGGGTAAATGGCTATATCTTGTGATTGACATGGACAATTTTCTTCAAATTTTGCATGGGCTAAGTGTGTCTACTTTACGACATAATATAAGTAGAAACTTCAGCTTACAGGGTCTCTACCATAATAGTCCGACATAGTCTCATATAATTTGTTTTACTCATATATTTGAGGTCGAATCATTGCCTAACCTTTTTAAAGGTTGAATACTAGTCTTTGATTACAACTTATTCTGCAATGTTTATATGTTTGAGAGTTTGACCCATGGTATATAATCTAGTTATTCACTGCATAAATACCACACACTGTATTTCCTCTCCTCTCCCCAGGTGAATAACCTATACATATACTGTATGGAAAGAGGCCAATGGTCACTCTGTCTGGTAGCTGGTCACTGTGGTCAGGGTCAATACCTTACCAGATCACCCAATTTGGTTGCCCTTAGCATTATTGATTCAACATTTGGTGACCCTATATTTGGTTTGCTTTTAACTTTAGCACCAACATGTGCATATAGTCATGAACCGATTTTCACATGCCTATACTTCGCTGTTCTTAATGCAGTGCATAAAGTGCAATATCTATTGGGAACCAGTGTTGCATGCATTTCCATGCTGAAGCATTGGGCTTGAGGAGTGTTCCTGTTCCATAGGGTGTTCCCAGCCCCTGCCCCACCATGGCCACACCCATGTTTGTATACATGTAGCCACAGACAAACCACTCAACTGGTGAATATTCATGACCATCGAACATTTTCATTGGTCAAGGAACTGAGACATACTTATATTCGTATAAAAAGACATCTCAGACACTTTAATGTTGACAGAAGTATCAATTTATATTCACAAACCAAACAACACCATGGTATCATGAGAACTCAAATTAACCAACAACTTTAGGATATCATTCAACATTTTTACAACTTATCAAGTGGTCTTAAGATCCAGTGCAAACATGGGGCATAAAATGTGCTTATCAAGCACCGTATCCTGAAAAATCAGTATATGCAACAAACTTTAAGGAATACGGAATATAATACCAATGCGAACAATACAGACATTGACAATGGATCGGATACTTAAAAGATTAGCCGGTGAGTGGTGGATTTTTAATCATCATGACTGTGCCATATATTATCAAAAACACTGGACTCTTTCATTTTTGAGCAAATAACTTCTCTTTGTAAGAAAGCTGCTTGATGGTCCTGGTTAAGGGATCATCAAGCAGCTTTCATCAGAATTTATGACTGGGGGGGGGGTATGGAAACTTTGCCAGAACTTCCCGTCAAAAATTGATACCCACCTTGAGTTCCATGCGGATTTTTAGTACCCCACCCTTAGGTGTCATGCTCATCTTTAGTAACCCTCCCCCCTTGACATACAAAGCAATACTTATATATATATGCATTCTTGTTAGAATATGTCGAACACATGTAAAATTCATCAAAAAAGTTTTTCAATTTTGGTTAGATCTCCTCTGTAACTGCTTTAAATGAATAGCTTAAATGAAAAACTAAATACCGGTAAGAGTACCAAATTTGAGGCGTCAGAGATAACCTAGAACATTCACATCTTTTAACATGAATATGCATACATTGGTATTTGTGAAAACAATGTGTATTTTAGATGACATCTGAATGCGAATGTTGTCCTTGCAACCGAGAAATAGTCCACTCTATTATTAAAATCTATATGGTAAAAAAATTGGAAGACTGGAAGTGGCACATAAATGCATTATAGCAAATAAGAAAAAAAAAAGCTTTCAATCTAGTCAAAGTGCAAATCAATAACAAAATCAATGCGAATTTCAAAAGCATTTGCAAGAGATCTGCATGGATTTGTAGACACTGATATTTAGTAGAACGACATTTTGAAATTTGTTGCGAAAAAAAAAAAAAATTGAAAGCTTCGGTAAACTACATTACACGGACAATTCAGAAATTTTGTTTTGCCAGAGGGGGTACTAACTTTTTGCATGCTTTTCAAGGGGGGGGGGGTACTTATTCTTAATAACATGTCTCGAGGGGATTATGTAATTTGATGCCTTTGTATATGCAAAGGTCGGAGTAAATCTGTACGCGCAATCATCCAAGGTGTGCATAATATTATATAAATATTTGATGGTGAGGAGTCCAATTATACTCTATATTGGACGACTTACCATCTAATATTTGTTATATTCTCCATACATGAACCCACTTTTAAAGCAATAGGTTTGAACACTTTGACTGTGCTTGAAAGCCAGTTTGTGTTTCGTTTTGTTTAACTGCAGAATTCTCTTCAAAATGTATCTCGTCCTATTTCAGCAATGGGTAGCCACACAAATATAAAATTCACATATTCTGATTCTGTATTCTATAACCAAGAAGCTTCTTTATATTTGATATTTTTTATTTCAATTTTATAGCCAGGGGCGTAGATTTTTCATTTTTGTAGGGGGGGATGATTTCGGGGATCGCAAACTTCGCGCATGGCCCAACGGGCCGAAAGTCGCGCAGCGGTAGATTTCGAGGGCCACTCTAGGGCCAAAAGCCAATATATTACAGATTATCGAAGGTTAATTTTGAGACTTTTTTTTCCACACAACATGCAACTGGCATCATGGAAAATTGCTAAATATGACAGATAATTGTTAACACAAAGTATTAATAATTTGAAATTCTAGGGGGGGATAATCATATGATCATCCCCCCCAGGTTCATCCTAGGGGGGGATGCATCCCCCCCATCCCCCCCAGGATCTACGCCCCTGTTTATAGCGCAATGTTTTTCTTTAAATATAGGCATTTACGCGAAAAATGGGTGAAAAACTGCATGTCATACCATGGTCCCATAACCTATGTAAGCAATGTTACATTTGCTTAATGTTGTTGTTCTGATCAATACGCAACTTTTGACTTCATTTGTGTTTTTCTGTGTCTTCCGTAGTCCTTATCAACCGTAGATAGGGGTACTAAAAATATGCATGAAACCTCAGGAAAGGATGTCAGTTTTTTTTTTCAGTCTCTGACAAACTCCCAGTCCTCTCCCTCGTTCATCAATTCTGAATAATTAACCATTTCCTTCATACCACTCACCTCTTATTCTGAAATTTGGTTTAGTAATCAGGCAAATGACGAGGCATTTTTTTCGCCTATATATTTATTAAAAAATTAAACTTTAAAAAAATTAATCATGCATGATATATTGAGGTTAAATTTCATAATTTTGGATTACAGTGGCGTAAATGCATTAGGAGCTGTCCAGAGAATTTAGGAAGTGCTCCATATAGGGCTAAACTAAAATATTAATGGACACCCACATACAATATGCATATGTGTACTAGAAATTATTTGGTGGTATTCTACAGTATAACGCCATAAAAAGAAAAAATAGTACACCTAAAAAATTTCAGTCTCACTTTGAGAACCAACTCATTTAAGATGACAGACTGGCCAGAATCAATGGCAGATGCTACAGCCTATATTAAAACTTGATTTACAAAAAGTTAGCGTTGCTTCACACATATTTTGGCACTCAGTATGTCATAATAGCCGGTGAAGTGTCATTTTCTCCCTTTTCCTCATGGTAACATAGAGGCTGTTTGATAAGTCATGATGATTAGAAGGCCATTTGATTTGTCATAACTGATTTTAGAGTAAAAATCAGATGCATAATCTTTTCGTTTGTCTCCTAAAATCAAATTATCAGTGAAAGTATTGGATATGATCACGACAAATCATCAATATGGTGATTCATGAAGAACCATTTACACAGTGCAGCAGTCCGGACACTCTTTTTGTCTATAAAGTTTACAGGCTGTAATGTCTACTGTCATAACTCATCTACTGTGTCTGAAAAAATCCATGGCACCATCAGTTTGTAAACTAGCTGCTCAAACAATTCATGGCGACGAGAGAAATGGAAAGAAAATCAAATGTTGCAATTTCATAAAGGCAATAAAATCACTGAATGTTGTTTCTTTTACAAATGCAAGGTTATAACAATTGTGGGCGCACAGGGGCTCAACTAGAGGTTGTGGGGCCCGTAGGATCAGGAAGGCTGGGGGCCCCTACCCGCGCCATCGGACGTCATTTAGTAGGGCTGATCATCGGTTGAAAATTTATGTTGGTTTATTGGACAAATCTTATATTCTTGTTTCAGCTAAATATATCATTGGCTATTGTCTGTCTGCAGCATATCTTTTTAATTTGTTTTAAAAAATATGAAGGATTTGTAATCACACTTGATCATATGTCACCATCATTGATCAATTTCTATACGTATTCGGAAGCTTCATGCTTAGTCGTCTTGTGCAGTTTTTACTGAATATCTGGATTGATTACGACTATAAATAAGATTTTACTACTATAGGCCTACCTTCTAGTCATTTTTGACAATTGAAAACCTTGCACCACCCAACAACTCAACCGTCAATTTCGAGTCTAAAGTACTGTGGAGGTCAATGATGTCAAGTTTTGAACAACCATGATGTAAGAAACAAATTTTGAAGTGGCACTTTCATCATTTATTGCGGGAGAGTCAATATAAACTTCACAGTTACTGTCAAGCAACTTTGAAAAACATTCACTTTACATATATACATACCCTTCCCACACTCACTATATCAATCCATAATGTTTTACAGGTTTAGTAGCATTATAAAAAAGAAAAGACGATTCTCATCTGGAATAAAATGTAGGTGCCAATGACGCAGTCGAAGCTGAGTTTGTTTCAATTTAGATAACACATCAAATTGAGACTGTGCTACAAAAATATAGCTTGTGGATTTATATCAGATTGAGAGTGGTCCCTGGATTAGGATTATGTCATGAGATTGACATACAAGACTACAAATATAGTAGTAGTAATATATTTTAATTGTCTGGTGAGCACACCAACCAATTGTAATTGTAAATACTCTTAGTAATACACTGCGACGCAGGCATGAAATTCGTGGTGAGCCTTCCACAATGATACAGCTCAGGGCAGCCATAGAACGGCGCCCATGGGCAGAGACTAGAGGAACATTGCCCAAGGTTCCCATGCCGTAGCACTATCCATTGGAAGTTGTCTATATAGTCTCTTGAAAGGAAATTGGATCATGAAATGTTAATGTCAACATTGTGCACAAGACGCAGATGTGTGTTTTGAGGCATTTTAGAAGAAGATGTTCCTCATCCTGAATTTCACGACAGTTACATTTATAACCTATGTTCAGTGGCGCAACTGGGTAGTCTCGAGTGGAGGGGCACCTGGGGGGCACGCGATTCTCTGGAGGGGGGGCACCCTCTATATATATATTGTATATATTAGCCAGAGTTGGAAAGTTCATATGGGGGGGCACCCTGGGGGGCACAGGTCCAATATGGGGGGGCCTGTGCCCCCCGTGCCCCCCCATAGGGACGCCACTGCCTATGTTCACGGGGAATTCTTGACCACCTGGTAATACGTCACGTTTTATAACAGTTACAAATAATGTCCCATGATATATTCATTCATCGTGTTTATATAATTACATATTTTAGGTACACCAATTCATTCAATTATTTTACTAGCTCAAATTTACATATACAATTACAGTACCACGCTAGATATCCACCATTATTCACTTAAATTCACAATTATGGTATTTCAGTAGTGGTAGTGTCTTGTCATATTTTGAGCCAATTTATAAACCTGTGTCATTGGAAGTATCTGATAAAAGACCTGTCCAGATGTGGTAATACGTCACGTTTTTCGGACGTCCCAGTTTGTAGCTAACTGATGTGAGAGAACCATTTCTGAATCATGTCATGCGGTAGGGCGTACTATTGTTTGGTAGTCACAACTGGGTACTAACTTTAATAGTTCAAGCATCGGCTGGTTTTCACGAAGCTCTGTCGATGTCTCAGTCAGAATAAAAAAATTATGTCATGTTTTCTGTACGTCCCATTTTTTGGTTTCATGCTTATTTGTACCTCTCACACATTCCATGCGGATTTTTAGTATGTCCCCTTTTCTTTTATTGAAATTCCATACCCCCCTTAAGCGTGTTGTGAGTAATAAGTACCCCCCTTGAAACATGTGTGAAAAATTGGTGCTCCGTCACGCAAAACTCCCATTCCCCCAAGTCATAAATTTTATTTAGCCTGCAAGGCACATAGATTCTGGACAAAAGGTAAAAATTTGTACTGCCCCCCTTGAAGCATGTGACACCCACTCAGGTAGAACTCCCATCTCCCCCTCAACCTAGTCATAAATTCTGAATAGTCCCTTACTGATGTCATAGACAATGCTTTTGGTCAAGGCATGATAATTTAGTGTAAATATAAGTGAAGTCATTCAGAGTCAGCTTGAAACTGATTTAATATCAATTGAAACAATCAACAGTTGTACACGGGAGTGTGAAATACAACAGTTCATTAAGAAATGAAAGAGTTCATGTGGATTGTGGTTTGACAGGTGTGAACAACTGCCACAATACCAAGTTGGCGCTTTGCAGTATACTATTGGTCAAAATTATGACATCAATTTTCCAGCAAACATCACTTGCTTGAAGCAAGCTGAAAAAAAGTGACACGCAATGGGCAACTTGACCAATCACCTGGCAGGATTTTCTGATTTCAGACCAGAAATTTTGCAAAATATTTTGTTATTTGATCAAAGTCTACAAATATGCAATCATCTGTAACCAATTTTGAGATATTGCATGGGATTGGCCTACATAAGATATCAGGCAAACAAACTGATCAAGAAATGGTTGGACATCCAAATAAACAAATGCAATCTCTCTACTCCTTAAAAATAAACATTTGGGATAAGATAAAAGAAAGAATGTATATATCTTTCTTTTGTAGGATTTTACGACGACTATTCATTTTGCCAAAATCCAGTCAAGCATAAATTTTATGACCACACCTACAACAGGGTGGGGTTGGGTGTGACCAGCCTGCTCCACAAAAATTATGAAATTGACTTATTAAAAATGCACTATGTGTTCAATGAATTCCAAGAGAGTAACAGTTGATTGATGAGAAGTTTATATTAAAAATAGGCTTATATTTAAGCTCTCACGCAATGCATGGATGATGTATAACTCACAGGCCTTTTCAAAAATATTTACAGTTGTCTGAATCTATTTGAACCCCAGCTTTTAAAAATTGTAGCAACATTATAGTTTCAGAATTCAGATGATCTGCAAGAAGTTAAAAATGAACTTTAATCCAATTAAACAAAGTGAACTAAGCAAATTTACTCTCACCACCAGACACGTCAGTGCATTTGATATACGTTTTTGAGGTATTCAAATTAGATCTATGCTATGTAATTCATTGTCTCAACCAATCAAATGAACATTTGCTACGTTTCTCTTTTCTTTTGCTGAAACTCATACTTGTTGACATTGCAGTAACAAGTAAACAATAACAAGTTATAAAGGGTAACCAAAGAGAACATTAGTTCATAATGCAAACCAAATTATAACAGTTACAAATGATGTCCAATGATATATACATTCATCATGTTAAATATAATTACATATTTTCGGTACACCAATTCATTCAATTATTTTACTAGCCCAAATTTACATATACAATTACAGTACCATGCTAGATATCCACCATTATTAACTTAAATTCACAATTATGGTATTTCAGTAGTGGTAGTGTCTGGTCATATTTTAAGCCTATTAATAAACCTATCTCATTGCAAGTATTTGATAAAAGCCCTGTCCAGATGTGTCCACGTTTTTCGAACGTCCCAGTTTGTAGCTAACTGATGTGAGAGAACCAGTTCTGAATCATGTCATGGGTAGAGCATACTATTGTTTGGTAAACACAATTGAGTACTGACTTGAACAGTTCAAGCATCGGCTGGTTTTCACGAAGCTCTCTCGGTGTCTCAGTCAGAATAAAAATTATGTCATGTTTTCTGTACGTCCTGTTATTTGGCAACACATATATTCGACCAGGTCATAAACGCATTCCTTGTATTGCAGGCCTGAATGGTGGCCAAAATATGTTCGCATTCCCATGCTTCAAGTTCATGCCTATAACAAGGTATATCATTGCTTAAAGTTGTAAATTAGCAAGTCTGCAGAACAATCAAACAACTCTGCTGAGATTAGATGTCCACTGTGAATGCTTCCAAAGCCGACATTTGAACAGATAAGATGAGGGATCGCTAATGATAGATCATTGGGGTCACTTCAACACTTATGTTCTGGGCATAAAATAAAACATAATGCTTCCTTTAATATATGTATCAATGTTAAAACTGTTTTGCATTGTAGTACTGTCAGCCCAATGGCTATGAGGCTGTGATGCTGTACTTGCATTGCCTATCCCGACCACAGTTTCACTCTGACATTGTTTTGAAACTGAGATGCACAGTTCAGGTGGATTCACCTTGGCTGGAAGCTGGGGGAATCTGACCAAGTATGAAATGACACTACAGTTTGTAGCCATTCTACATTTACAAGACTTTACACTTCAACAGCTGGAAAACAAATTGATGCCACGTAAATATGACAAGCTGGGATAAGTTAGGATAGTAATATATTCTGTGCTGCTGTCTACAAGTTGGCCACCATTTGCTGCCACCAAGGGGCCAAATTCACGAGCTCCTTTGAGTGGTCAACAGAAACTCAGTGTGAGGAACTCACACAACTTTGCATGCATGGTTGGTGCAGATTTTTATGCTGACTACATAGGCCTACAGGGGCGTAATTTGGTGGGGAATGGGGGGAAATGTCCCCCCCCCACATTTTTGACACCGAGGGACATAACATAAAATGTCTCCCCCCCTTTTTTGTTGGAAACAATTTGGTAGGGAGCTGTTCTCTAACTGTAGCATGTACAGATTTGCCACATATTGAACACAGTAAATAGATACTGAAAAAGTATATATATATTTTTTTAAATTTCAGGTATTTCAATTGCCCTTCTAGTATTTACAAGGACATGTGGGGCAGCCTTTACGCAGAACTCGTGCACTTCTTTAGCACCAGATCCAACCATGCCAACAAGTTCTCTCATCTCACCTATCACAATTTCACTGGATACTTCACAATTTTATGTAAAAAATCAAAATATAAAAGGTAAGGCGGTAAACTGTGAAAACGACTAGAAACAGTACACGCATGATTCATATTCTATAGAAAGCATAAAATATTCATACATGCATTATACAAATGTTACAAATAAAAGAAAAACAAATAAAACTGATTCTTTCATGCATGCCTTTCTGTTATTTTTGTGTTAGATCTTATTTGATATTACGGAGTGTAATATATGTTATTGTGGTTAGAGTGTAATATCTATTTAGAGCTCCAATTCAACTTACAAAAAATTAGCTTATTGTCCATTCATGCGAGACTTATAACATAAGGAAGAGAAATCCAATATTCTTGATTTAAGATCATTTGTCATGCAGGAAAATCATATAGGCCTATGTAAAGGTCTAATATACTTCCTTTTTGCCTTTACTTTTTCACTTATTTACAAAAAAGTTCTTTCAAATAACCGTGAATAATGCCAATAATGCTGTTCTGAATTTTCTTTTTCAGTAACATTGTCTGCCAGTTCAAGTGATATAAAAGACTTCATTGTTCAAGCAAGATATATAGACTCTGGCACAGCTCCGGTGGGTTCCTTCGCCACCGATTCGGCTGTTGCCTCTTTGACTTGCACTGCTTCTGGTGACACTGCCATCAATGCGGCCGATTCAACCAAAACTTCAGTCACATTAACTTGGACCCCACCGGAAACTGCAGGCGGAAGATTATATTTTGTGTTGGTATTTTCCATGTTTTCAACCTTTTTTTATTTTAACAATGACATGGCAAAATAGAAGAAATCTTTGCTTTCAGTTAAATTTTTAACATCCGGGATTACAAACAATTTGAAAGTTATATAAAATACGTTAATACAGGTTAAAAAAAACTATTAAAAAATAACCCTAATACTGTGGAAGAGAGAAAAGTGGTTACTTCAATGCCATTGTAGGCGTTGTGACATAATATATTAATTGTTATATTGAAAGCACATCCCAGTCCTATTATATGTTCTAGTATGGGGATGTCTCTTTATGATGAATTGACCCTACTTTTTCGGAAATTAAAGGTCCAGTACTGGCATTACTGATGTTCTTCAATTAACCAAAGATCTTCAGTCTCTTTCTGACTGCATCAAATGTTTTAAAACTTTTGAGTATTCAAATAAAGAGACCTAAAAAGTTTATAAGTATGCCTAAGCTGCAAATTAAAATCTGAATGCCTTTTGCTAACTCTTTGTTAAAAAAAAATATTTTTTTACAGTGCCAGCGTGGTTGATTCATCTAACAATTTCTGGTCATATTTGTATATATCATCGACAGTTCTCAATCCTAACTATGTTAAATGTAAGTTACATTCTGCTTTTTGTAATCGTTAAATTCTAAGTTAAAGAAATGACAATGTTCAGGCCTTATATTTTTTAATACTTAGGCACAGGCGTACGGCGTGTGCAATTTTTTTGGGGTGGGGAGGTGACAGACATCTGCCCGAATTCTCTAGATTTAATACCATTTCTAATAAAATTGGCTGGAAATCATTAATTTTCAATAGTGTTTACTTAATTATCTGCCCAAATTTGTTAAGCCTTTTTTCGCAAATCTCACTGTTTCCGAAACCCCCCCCTGCCCCCCCCCCCGATACGCCTATGTACTTGAAATGGTCTTGTATATTTACAATTTTACATTCAAATGACATTGCATGTCAGCATTTATAGCTTGGTGGATTTACATTTGCAAAATTTAATGTTTTAAGATAATTGATATAATCACATGTTCATAAAACACATCCAAAGATATCATACCAAGACAGTTTCATGGAATTTGCTGACCACTTGAGAAATTTTGATTTTTTACAACATTCAAATAATTGCATCTTGCCATCCTGATGAACTCCATAAGGTTTTAACTTAACATTTTCTAATTTTCTAAAATTCAGCATACTTATCACTAGACGTAAAGACAGACATCCCTTGGTCAACGCCTTATACTGATGAAAAATCAACAGAAGTCACCACTCTCATAAATTCTGTAGAATCTCAGGTAAATAGTTTATACACTATCTGCACTTGCATTTATAAAAAAAAACTTATGATAGGCCTACTCTCTGTTCAAATTTTTATTTCATTAATTTTTTCTCTTCTCCTTTCATGAAGCTGGACCAACAAACGTGGCCATCATATGTGACCAAAGTACGCGTTCTTAGCGTAAGGTATGCCATGTTTTTTTTATCTATTGAATTTTTGCATGATGATAGAAATATAAAGCCACACGAGAGATTGCATCCCACGAGCGACTGCTTCATGACCGCAGAAGGGGCGGTCTAATAGTGCAGGACCACTGTACATATTATAATGCAGGATCACTGTACATATTGCAACCATAAAAGTCTTAAGCGATAGTTGACATCAAATCTTTAATAACTGGGTGTTTCAGATGATGATACCGATAAATATTCAGCCATTTGATAAGCTCTTCAATTCACATAATTTATGCCATTGTATTGCTTAATCCAGATTTCTTGTTTTCTGCAGCAATACTGGAAACACAGTGACCCTGAACATCAGGGCAGACGTGGACAAGGATTACCCCACAATCTGGGATGAAGCAGTGATAGGCACCCAAGTGTGGGAATGGGGCATCCAGCCGATGCTGCCTGGTTCAGCATCTGTGACGGAAGTAAAGCAGAAGACTTCATACGCCACAAATGCCGATGGATATGGTATGTATAGATTGGAAGATTCAGATTTGTAAAGCACATAGATAAATGTTTGTAGCAAAAGTTTATACCTTGAGTTAGCCTTCAGTGCCAACTTCTGGAAAAATTTGCAAACAAAATACAAATTTGACGGCATTCTGTGGGATTTCTATGCTTGCCTGCAACTGGAATCAACATTTTACTTGTCATGATGCAAGTCTCTGATTAGCCACTTTGTTAAAAGAATGATATTGGGCAAGAAGAAAAATGGAGGCTCAAGAGAACATTCCACCTTCTCCGGTTCTTAAATGTGCATAATCAAGTTACTTCATATGCCTCCAATTCCTGTCTTGCTCTTAAATCTTGATTAAAGATTCCACAATGTTATGATGCACATTGGTGTGAACATTTTTTTCGCAATGCAATGCGATGTGTCGTGGCGGCTATGCGGCTTGATGCTATACTTGTAATTTTGCGGTCCAGGGTTCGATTCCACTGCATGGCAATACCTATGTACTTGACTGCTAAATTTAGATACTGAAGGAGCCATCTGGTGATAAACATGCTGCAAAGTGGCCAAATAAATGGAACTCAGTTTGGCCTGAAACTCCTACTGCATCTTTCTATGTGTTCTGGGGCTTATATCCCAGGGATGATGCCAGGGAAATAGGCCGTGATAGTGGAACTCTCCTTTTTTCTGCTTTTTGACGTCGCCGTACACAAATAAATTTTTTTCCGAGAACAACCGCCATTTTGTACCCATTCCTGTGTCAACGGGGGTTGTATTCCGAGGCCCAGAACATTGTTAAAACAGCTTGTCAACACTGGATTAGCCCCAACTATTCGCCATCTGTACCTAATCCGTAAATCCCGGCAGTTTTAAGAGACATACCTGTGATTAATCCTGAGAATTTGCCTGATGAAGTCCGTCTGGCCAATTCCCGCCACATTTTCGCCACTTCGTCGGCTGGTAACTGATAAGATGCATTGTCAATTGACTGGATAATGATTGAAATACACGGTAAACATTCCACTTAAGACTCGTCGAAGCAAATCCGACGTTTTGGAATGGTTTTATAAGTGCTCTGGAGCCTGGAACACAAGCCTCCATTGCCTTCACAATGGTACAAAATGGCGACGTGTTCCCGGAAAAAGTTTTAATCTGCACGGGAATGTCAGAGAGCAGGTAATTGAAGAGTTCCACTATCACGGCCTATGGAGACTTCAAGAGAACATTCCATTTCCTGCATCATACTTTATGGGAGGATGCAAGGCTTTCGACACTTTGAGCCTCACATGTACGGTGAAATAATCCCCGCTACAACAATGAAAAATCTAAACCTACATCCCCCGATTAGTTTATTTACCTTGCTTGGCATCTGCCAATACGAGGTTTTCCATCCTTTCTGTTAGACCTGCAATGCAATACATTTACTTTTTAAAGTTTTTATTAAAAAAAGCCAAGCTTTATTTGAATGTAAGAGGTACCCCAGTCTGCTTATGTTCAGATTTCTTTAAAGCAATATAAACTTAGACATTGCCAACATGGTATTCTGTACACATCACTGAAGCCTCATGCGAAGGCCTATAAATTGTTAAAATGAAGTTTGTTTTTTATGTGTAACCAGCTTATGAATGAATGGCTATGTATATGAATTCCTTTTCATTAAGTGCACAGAACGCCTATACCTTCCTTTTTCTATCAATTGCATGGCACAACCTCTGCCTGCTGCATGAATAAAAGATAACAGAGGTCAAAGGGCACTTGGAGTGATATTTGGACTTTAAAATATATAATATGAATACAAGAACTTTCCACTACTTTCATAGAAGAAACAGAAGGTCTCAGAAATTGATATCATATAAAATGATAAGGGTCTTCCCTTTTGCGTGCCTGACATGCACATTTATAAGCATAATGTTTTGATAACACAAAAAAAAAAAAAAAAAAAAAAAAAAAAAAAAAAAAAAATTGGTGCAATTTTTAGAAGGCAATATCATATTGTCAATACAAATTTTATGTATTGTGTAGGACAAGGAGTGAGTTTTATTTGAAGTCTAAGGATTGTCAGAAGGTGTAAAATAGTCATTAACCTCGAACAATCAATTTTGTGCCATTCATGTAAATATTCAAGGCTACATGTATACATATAGCCTAAATGCACTTATTTTGTTCCAGCCTTTATCAAACCATGTCAGAGGAATTTCATGTGTAGCTACATGTTCCTGGTGTGCATGGTCGAATCCTGTTTTATTTTTGTATTTTTTTAGTGTGAATTAATGAATGATGTCCTTGGCTGTTTCTGTAGTCATGTTTTTGTTTTTCAGTGACAGTGACAGGCCCTTGCTCCCTGCTGGACACTGCCCAGGAGTGTGAGAAAACCAGCAGAGTGTGCACATCGGTTAGTCTTCAGCCCGACTGTGTCTGTCCTCCAAGCGACCCCAATTGCAACGATCAATCTGGTAGGTTGCTTTTTCTTGTGTTGGCACCTGCTAGAGAAACTATGCTTTGGTATCTTAACAATAATTATGCATATAGTACAATAGGTCTCTCTCCGTGTGTAGTTCTGAATTTATATATAGGTGGCATCTCCAAGCAATGGCAGCTCTGCTGGAATCCCCTATGCCTTTCAACAAGGTGATAGGTGTTGCTGACCTTGCCGAAGAGTCTGACTTGACAAGTGTGTTTTTTTGCATGGATTGACTGGGTTAGCCAGTGATCAAGTTCTTAAGATAGAAGTTCATTTGAAAGGTGTGTTGTTTGGTTAGAATCACATACACGTAGATTGGAGGATTATAACTTATTGATAAAATTCTTAACCCAGATAAGACAGCTTATAATATTATTTTATCACCTGGTTGGCTGAGAATATCACTGTTTACAGTCAAAATATCAGGGCCTATGATATTGTAAAAAATACCACCCTTCAAGGGCGATATTTTTTAACAATGGTCATGACATCACCAGCATTTCAGCTGCCTGATGACGTCTCAAGCCAAACAATGGCCAACACAATGGGATTGTGACGTCATATCCATTGTTGCTCCATGGTTCGTCACATTTTTGTAATGGCAGAAAATAGTCCCTCTTTATAACTAAAAATTTGAGGTAAAACTCACAGGGGCTCCTAAACCAAGTGCATGCACATGTATACATTGTAGAATATATAATATATTATATAATAAGTTAATGTCATGTACATTGGTTTAGGAGCCCCTGTGGTAAAACTAGGTGATAAAAACAAAACAACCACCCGTCAGATCACTTCGTACAATATCACTCGCTGTCGTGTGAATTAATGTCACTCTCACCCTTCGGGCTCGAGTGATATTAATTCACACAACAGCTTGTGATATTGTTACTCAGTGACCATGACTTGGGTTGTTTTGTTATAATGTTGTCGTGAAGAATACGCTTTGTGGCATTTATTATATCAGACTTATTTTGGCACAAACTTACCCATACTTGTACTTTTTATAATTATATTCAACATGCCACCAATGCAAACTCAAAATCGTCTTTCATTGAGGATTTATCTGGAGGACGAAATGAATAAATAAAAGGCGCCATCTTTGGTTGAACCTTGGTCCACAAAGGAAGAAAAAAAAACAAAAAAAACTCAATACACATACATTTGTGTTAAAAGTTCAAACATGTTGGCACCACCTCAAATATCAGAGGTCATATCTTTTCTTAAGACATATATGAATTCTGTATTATACATATATGCAATACAACTGGGACGGTAGATTTGCTTAAATGGTCATATGAAAATTAAAGGATCAGTCACGTAATAATATATTATGCAAGATATATGGGTCTATTTCCTTCCATTCTCAAAGGCAAAACACAGGCATGTTTTCCCATTGTATTTTCCTATTGTATTTTCCCATCCTTTACAGAATCATACTGTATATGCTCAAGTGAAAACGATCATTTTGTTGACTCTAAACTGATAGACAACTTGAGATATCCCAGCTTGCAACATCCCCAATGTCAGCCCAGATAGCTCAGTCAGTAGAGCGCTCGCTTCACAAGCGAGGTACCCGGGTTCAATCCCCAGGCTGGCCATCATGTCATTCAACGGCGTCGTCGTTCGCATCAGATGTAAATTGGAGGCGCCGCGGGCCCAACTGGAAACAAGTCATTGACTTAGCTTGGCTACCAACATTAAATAAAAGTACCTTTACCTTTTTTTTTTACCTTGTTCGCTCTGAATTTGTGACAGCCGCAGCATTGTATGCAGCATTCTCACTAAACAACCATTTGGCGTTCCTTTGCAATCGGCCTTGAGGATTGTCTTGGGATCATCAGCATATTTGAACTAAACATTATTGATTGCTTTTAAGTTTTGTGAAACTGGTCTTGAGAAACCAAACAAAGGTCATGACCAAAATATATGCAGCTCCCTCCACAAAGATGGTGGTTGAGCTGCCCCGGCGGATCAGGGGTACACCAGCACAACACAAGTCAGTCAGTCAGTCAGTTAGTCAGTCAGTCAGACCATTAGCTGTTTATTGTTTCACCTTAGTTGAAAGAGCTTGCCTTACAAGGACAAATATATATGGGAATCACCTTATTGCCATGACTATTTACCTACACCTATGAATACATACATGTCATTCTGAATTTCAGTAAGTTCCGGAGAAGGTGATGCAACCCGCAAAGGAACTTGCCCCAAACCTTCGTCCTCCTGCAACTCAAATGCCAACATGTGCCAGGATGACTACGATTGCCCGACCGCCATGCTGTGCTGCAGTAACGCTTGTGGTGGGAAAGAGTGTGTGGATGCTGTTCCTAGTCCCGGTAAGTTTTGAATAATATCATGTTTTGTGCATGGTGCGGATTGAGGATAACAATATCGAACTCAAACAGGTGAACTGGAGATAGAAACGATATTACGGTGCAGTAAGCATGAAGTCATACAGTGCCGCCTGTAAGTAAGTGAAACGCATGATATTGTGCCTTTGCATCAATGTTAAGCATCCTTAACCAAAATGCTTCTGGAAGGACGAATTCTCATCCGATGAGAGGAAAACATTTTGGGTCATAAAGGCCGATGTGTGAGGCAAGTGGGATAAAAATAGCAGCCAATTTTCTTTGCTGTAGTTGGAGTTAGGTATGGGTCAAAGTCTTTGATAAGTAAGTGAAACGCAGGCCCAATGTTAAAACATAGGGGAGGGTGGTTCACTTACTTATCAAAGACTTTGACCCATACCTAACTCCAACTACAGCAAAGAAAATTGGCTGCTATTTTTATCCCACTTGCCTCACACATCGGCCTTTATGACCCACTTTGTTTCCCTTTCATCCGATGAGAATTCATGTCTCCACAAGCAGTTTGGCTGAGGATGTTTAGCATTGATGCAATGGCACAATGTCATGCGTTTCACTTACTTACAGGCGGCACTGTAGGAGATCTGATTGCGAAAAAATATTTTATGCTCACCAAAAGTAGCGATAGTGAATTCTTGGTTGACCACTCAGCAAACTATGGAATTGGCAGATGTATCTTTACGGATCAGCAAGATATAGTTTTGACGTCTCCAGGTTTTGGTATATTTGTTCAATTTTCATTTTCAGATAATGTACCTATAAGACTGACCAATGGTGGTTTGAACAGTGGCCGGGTTGAAGTCCAATACAATGGAGAATGGCGAACAGTCTGTGCCCCAAGCAATATTGATGAGTTCACTGTCAATGTTATGTGCAAGCAGCTGGGGTTTGGGGTAAGTTAAAAAGTCCTAATTCTTGAAGATGGCAACGTCAATTTATTAAAGTGTATTTCAATAAAAATAAATCATTTCAATCTGTGAGTTTTTACTTCAATTCAAACCAGCTAAGAAAATCTGGTTAAAGTTGTCCCTGTAACGCCAGAAAAATAAGTTTTTTGATGGAAGATTTCATATTGAATGATCCTGTTTGAATTCTTTTTTTTTGTACTTGCAGGGTGCAGGTTTGTCTGTGACACCAGTCAAAGATGCCTTTGCAGAGACTGGAAGTTACATTTGGTTGAAGAGCGTCCAGTGCGCCGGCTCAGAGGGTCATGTGGGAGACTGCCAGAATGAGGGATGGGGAAATGTGGACAGTTGTACTCACGACGAAGATGTGGGCCTCTTCTGTGACGTCACTGATGGTCAGTTCTTACATAAACCTGTATTTAGTCAACTGAGTAATTGACATTTAATAATTGAGGCCACTGCATTCATTATTTAGATGCTTCCAAGCTCCAGTTGTCGTTCCACTTCTTTAGTGAATAGAGCGTCTTGCCATCCGATGATTCTGCTGGAAAAGTAGTACCCTTTCGAATGGCAATATTAAGCCGGTTTTACAAGAGGTACAGTCAGTAATCTTCATAACGGAAGATGCAAGCACCAAGTCCTTCGAAAGCAATAATCAGTTACCACAGTGAAATCTCTTGGCAGTTATCCCTTATGACGACTCCTTATCCAGGTTTCCAGGTGAACATCTCTAAGAATGAATCTGTAATTTCCAGACCTATCTAAACCACCAAAACTATTTGCAGATGCCATCTGCTTCAACTTTGTCAATGGGCAAGCTTGGAACGCTGCTTATGCCGATACGACATCCAATGAATATGCCACTATAACACAGAGTTTAGAGGAAACGGTAAGGATTGTCTTGAACATTTAAATTCATCTTGATTTTGAAATTTTCTTTTAAAAGAGAATGCTAATGTTTTGTTCTCGTATCTCTCTTTATTTTCAAAGATAAAAACTGCAGCAACAGACACCAAAAGAACTGCAACTTCAGTGCAATTCAACAAACTTAGGTATTGGTTATGTTTTACTATTTTTGTTTAGTGCTATGATGCTTGAATAAAGAAATTATTAGTGTCTCAGGCCTATATCTTATTCGAATTCTGATACCACGATATTGCAGTGGTCCCATTTTTCACGGTCCAGTGTGCGAGTAATGACCATCATGAAGTTTTTCAGGATAAGGGTACATGTGTACTTATAGGCTTGGTGGAGGTCTCTAAGAGGGGGTAATCAAACTGTTTATGCAATGTTTTTATATAATTTTATTGCAAGATTGTTTGCAACCTGCAGTGCGATTATTATGTAATGCATTACAGAAATCGCAACGTGTATAAGCATCTAAGGGGACATTCTTAGGAGATTTGATCTCTGTGAGGGGATGGAACTGGTAAAATTAGCTATGTTTGACTCTTAAGTGGATTCTCAGATACTTCTCAGCTGCCACTAGTAGTAAAGGATGCTGTTAGTAGCCATGTAAGGGGCCATGTCTAATAGTGTTAGTAGCTTAGTAACTTATAAGTGTGTTTCATGTCTTAGTTCTAAAACCACATGTGATCGTTTTCCTTCCTCAGTAAGTAGTATATTCTGAACCCTAAGAATCTTGAAATCCATTTCAGTGAATCAGATGAGAAGGTTAAAGTGGACACTTGTGTAACATACGACAAGGCCTTGGCTGCTCCAGACCAGACAGAGGCAGCCCTCACTCTCAGAGACAATCTCCTCAACCCTACAGGCCAATCAAGTGCAGCTTCGGTCCCTAATACTGATCTTCAATTCACTTATGCTCCGGACCAGTCAATCAATGGTAAGTTCCCTACAGTCTCCATGCTTCTATAATTTAGAGTGTACCAGTGGTGATTACAAAAGAGGGCTGCACGTGTCATTACTATTGCTTCTTATAATGTTCATACGGAGCCTATATTTAAGAAATTGAATATTCTTAAGTTACAAGACCTAAGCGCACTGCATGACCTCAAATTATGTTTTAAATATACAAACAGCATGTTGCCGACCTACTTCAACATGTTTATACGTAATTTAGATAACCATTCTTTTGAGACTTGTTTGTTTGTGTTTTTCGCCTCTGCAGCACCTTAGTGGGCTATATCGAGGCGGGCGATCGCCGTATGATGATGAGATGAGAAGACTGTGAGTCTGGCACATACCCTATTAATTCAGGGATGCCCAGGGTCTTTCAGTTGCCCCAGCATAGAATACTGGATACAACCCGCCTCCATTTAATGTCCCATGGGCTCAGACTAAAGTGAGTTCTTGGGGTGAGATTTGAACCCACGCCCTCAAAGCCAGTTGACAAGCGCACTTACCAATTAGGCCAAGGGGGAACTATTCTTTTGAGCCTAGAAATTCTTCTCATTTCCAAATTCCAATTGTTAAACATTCTTTTGCTGAAAATAATATTAGATACAAAATACCTTCTGCTTACAATGCTCCAATCATTACACGTGAAAAAAAATATACACACAGCATCACTGGCTTTTCATCTTATATGAAAAATTATCCTATACAACAATATAGTAATACGTGCAACATTGAACATTGCTATAAATGTGGAAATCTATGAATTTGGCTTCGTGCAACTGTATCAATGCAAAGGTATCCACAGTTATTGCTTCAATTAAGCAGGTCATTTTCTGAAATTTAATGATTTTTACTCATTATTATTGTGCCTATGTGTTCAACAGTTTCCACAAGAGTCTTCACTTCTAACATAATCATTCAGGTGGCTACTGAACAGCGGTCCATCAGGGCCAATCTGGTGTCTCCTCCGTCACCTTGTAAATGTAAACATCCTCATCTAATATCCATCCCTCATTTATTTATTTTTCATGTAATGTGTATGGAAATAAACTCAATCTTGAATCTACTACATTTTCATAATTGCAGACATTTGGCTTGAATGTGTCTTTTTTTTCTAGGACATGTATACTAGTTTATGAAAAAAGTGACATAAAAAACTTACGTTTATGACATCACTAATCACTTTCCCTATAGAATAACCTCCTAGAAAACGTTCAAAGACTCAGTATCTACAATTATAAAATTGTCTGTAAAGTGGAAGATTTTGTCCATGCCTGAGGATCATGAAGAGAAAATGTGTATTTTTTTGTTTTCAGTACCACTGACCTCTGACACCAAAGTATGTGATATCTATGATGCAACGAAAATCTGTCAGCATTCTGGGATTTGCATTGATCAGAATGGAACCCCGGCATGCAGGTAAACAAATTATTCTATGGAAGTCGTACATTTTTGATGGCTAACTATGTAATTTGTATGTCACAATTGTTCTAAAATTGATCTTATACAGTTGTTCTGAAAATTTCCAGGTGCGTTGGAAATTACACTGGAAACTTCTGTATTACCGAAGAACCACCCGAAGGTAAGTGAAACATTACAGGGCGAACTACTAACATCAAGGACACAACCACTCCAGTTTGTACAATTGAAGGAGCTGTGTGTGTATTTTTATAGGCTATTCGAGGTGTGATTTTCTAATATAGAACTTTGGAGGTTTGTTCTGTTATTGAGGAATTTTCTCATTTAAATCAAAATGATTCAAAATGAAATTGTTCTCAATTGGTGAATATTACCTTTGACATTTCTATTGCTTCTCTCGATGCAGATCTCACGGTTACTTTGCGGTCACCGGGCTATGCCTATGGAGTCCTGGAAGTGACAGATCCTGGGACCACATCAGCACCTGCAACTCAGAGTGACAAAGTCGGAGTATGCGACACCATGTGGAACGATCAAAATTCAGGAGTCGTGTGTCGCCAGTTGGGGTTCCCAAGTGGAAAAAGGGTTGTTCTCCAAGACATGACATACGCCACTTCCACAAAACTGGATTACGTCCAGTGCACTGGCACAGAAACAAATGTTGGTCACTGCAGCAGGCCTGCCTTCAAGACCTATACATGTCCCGATGAAAACCAGGTACGATCATTTAAGGTTACAGCGGTCTTTTATCAAGTGCCTTCACTTCCCAATGCGGATCAAGACTGGGTCTGGGGGCCCCCTGATTACCTAATGGTCACCCTGTTATTGTCTAATATTGCTTAACTGATGATGCATGCCATATAAGATAGATTTCATCTTCAATCGATCTTCACATAGTACTTTTTCTTATCAGGTCGTCATCTACTGTGATGATATGACGGATCAGCTAACTTACGGGTTTGCTCTGCCAGATGATTATGATGCTGATCTTGGTGATGAGAATTCTCAGAAGTTCAAAGACGCCGTAAAGAAAGTTGTAGATAAGGTAAATTCCATAAATATCAAATATTATAAATTGACATCACAGGTCTAGATTTTTGTTCACTTCTGTATGCCATATTTCTTGAATATGTTTCAGCTTGCAAGTGTATTAGCTGGCAAAGGAACTCCTGCTGTGTTGAGTTTTGAGTGAGTTTTCATCTTGAGCTATTCTTTTCATATTTCAACTTCAGAATTCATAATAACAAACATAACAGTTATGTCCAAAAGCGAAATATATCCATCTGGGTGGCTGAGTGGTTACAGTCCAGACCTGTTCCAATGAAGGTCTTTGCCTGGATCGAACTGACAAAAATAGTTTAACTTCATAACTGTCCAACAAGATGTTGTTTGGATGATGCATTTAATTGGCAGTGCTCATCTGTATCCATGTATCAGTGTCTGTGCTTGGCAAGTTAGAGATATAAATTTTAACATGTTAAGGAATTATGCCAATTTTATGTTTGTGAAAGAAATATAAATTATTTGTTTACATCTCAAACAGAAATAACAATGGCAAAGCAAAAGCCAAAGGAAGAATCAAGTACCCTACTGCAATGGATCCCAAATTGCAGTCGAAAGAAGCTAAGAATCTTCAGACCGCATTGGCTGGAAACAACGACTTGACACCCATAGAAATGATTTTGGACCATCCGAGGAATGACAAAACATTGACAAGTATGACATTTGAAAATGATTAGGTTTTTTTTAACAATGGTATATCAACAATTTGATAATTGCAAAAATATATAAAGTAAATTGAATTAATTGATATTTCACCAATATGGATAATTTGATATCATCTACTCTCTACCAGCGCATGGGTTAGCTCAAATTACTTTTGATGAACTTCTCGAAAAAGCACTTGGGCACTTAACTTTGAGACGCTATCTGAAACTTCACTATTTTATAAAACCAATTGGAAACCTACAAGTTGCATTCTCTTTCCATGAAACGGAATCTAACCATCAGTAAAGAGTATACGTTATGTCTGAATTTTAGTGCCGATGGATTCTACCATTGACTTGTGCGAGCTGTTCCGAGTGAAGAAGACTTGCGTGAATGGAGCTAACTGCGTTGTAACGGCTAATGATCCGGAATGCACGTCAGTATATGTTTTAAATTCAAATCATTTACAGCCGTTATTAGTATTTGTGACTCATGACAGTGAAAATCAGATGCATAATTATAATCCCTTCATTTGCCTGGTTTCCAGTGAACTGCCTGTCACCAACAACAAGCAGGATTAGTGTCCTAAAATCAAATTAACATTAAAGTATTGGTATGACCATGACAAATCATCACTATGATCATTTGATGACTTACGTAGTGCCATTTTCACAGTGCAACAGTCCACTCTTTCAGCATCAAATTGACAGATTGTTGAATGTGTACACATAATGTCACATGTTGTGGAAGAATATAACTGGGGGGGGGGGTGGAAACTATCTATTACACCGCACTTGTTTAGAAGGATGGGAATAATAAATTAAAATACACCAAAAGATATACCACTAATAAAATACAATACTAGTATTCAATGGATTTACCGTTTACAGCAGATCTATCCGATACAATTAAACATCCTTACAAATTATAATGAAATTCCTTATTATTCCAGATGCCCAACTGGTTTCACAGGAACAGACTGCAGTGAAGGTTTGTTGAAGAGATTCTCAGATCTATTGTGTTATCACTTTTCCTGTCTGGATAGGATAATGGTTCAAGTTTCGCTTTTAATGTTGGTAGCTGATTCACCAGTACTCTTACTCGGAGTGTTTTCAATCAAGTTAAATGCAGAAGTGACTGGGGTTTGTTTTAGCCAACATACTGAAAATTAAATGTTACTAGCTGGACAAGATTTTTTAATTCAGTCAAAAGATAAGTATGTTCGTAATGCTTTGTAAACATTGTTCCTGAGATGATAGTATTGGTTTTAAATTCTTTACAGATATCGATGAATGCAATACGAGTAGCCAGAACGATTGCGCGCAAATCTGTACCAACACAATCGGAAGCTACACTTGCACTTGTAGAGATGGCTACCGGTCGATTAACAATGGACGTACTTGCGATTACGGTATGTTGCTCAGACTTTATCACTTAGTTCTTAGGGTTAAATCTTCTCCACAAAATATTTTCCAGGATGATGCCTTGATGCATGCAATGATGAATATTTCATCACTTTGTATAGAATCAAAAAATAGTTACTTTGGAGCATATATACAAAGTTACAATGTAGCTACCAGTTGCGGTCGTCTTTATACCACCTTTTCAGCAACTCTCATCAGATGACTTATGTCACTTATTGGATGCCCTTGTATCAGATATTCTTCAATTGGGTTGTCATAACTACTGTAATTATCCTCTGTGATAGTTGCTTGATTAAGAAGTGTGTCCTTTTCTTCAGATAACCTTGCTGTGCAGTTAGTGGGTTGTCATAGCTACTGTGATTCTCCTCTGAGAAAGTTGCTTGAATAACGAGTGTGTCCTTTTCTTCAGATAACCTTGCTGTACAACTAGCCGACGGCTCAGCATTCGCAGGAGAATTGCAGATCAGCAACCAAGATTCCTGGGGAACGGTGTGTCTGGATAAATTCACCGCGTTAGACTCAGATGTCATCTGTCGCCAGTTGGGGAAAAAGCCTTTTAGTTTCTTTGATGCAGGACCCATTTTGCCTCAAAACACTGTCCCCCAGACAATTGCTCATTTAAAAGTAAGCTGTGGTATTTTCTATAGATCAATGAATTTGAGAAAAAAAAGTTGAACTGTTCTCTGACAGACTTGTTTGCAACTTTTATTATGTTTTAAGAGAACTCGGGCTTTCATTCTTTCAGTGTACTGGTCTCGAAGACAGTATTGACGCCTGTCCCAGAAGCGTTTGGGGGGACACAACTTGTCCTTCGGGCAAAAAGGTGGGACTTCTTTGTCGAGATGTGAAAAGTAAGTAAAAAAATTCAATTGTCTGGGTTTTTTTAATTTCATGAGCAGTATGCCTATTATCTTATAAAAGTCAATTGTCGAAATTAAATTGTGTCTTATATACTTGTCATTTGTTGCTGGTATTATTGTTTCAACAACCATGTTTTATTTCAAACGTTTCAATTATTGATTGATGATTGTGCTAATAGTAGCAACGACAAGCGATTTAATTATCATGGGTTTCTTGTCATTCGCACTTTGACTCTTGAGTGAAAAATCAATGCTAAACTAGTACTTTCTACGTTTGATATAAAACATGTATGACGTTCGGTTTTTTCTGAACCAATCAGATTAACCAAAAGTGCTACGTATTTAGTGGCCAAAAACCTTAAGAATCGCATGCTTATTACATCATTTGTAAAAACTCTTCAACTTGTGAAGCAAACTTATCAAAATGAGGCACTATTATTCGATCATTTCACAATTCACATGTCCTGGTGATCGATTCCAATTTTTTTGCAGAAAATATACCTATACAACTTCAACTGGATTTACAATGGCAGAATTCCAAGTATACAGACAAGAATGACGCAGAAGTAAAACAACTTGCAGATGACGTCACAAAAGTTGTAAGTTATGTAGTTATTGTCATGACATATTTTCATTTTTTTTTAGTTATTATCAAACTCTCACACCACTAGACAGTTGTTGTAATACCTTGGCTTGGAAACCAAATAACTGTACAGCTAAAAGTCAACTGAAAAGATATGACACTGGCAGTACCAGCCAAGATATAGTGAGTCAAGAGTCTGGCACCTCTCAATCAGGTACAATCTGGAGAGTAGGTGTCTATATTGTTGCCGACATTCGATACGATACGTATCATCGATATATACTTGATCGATACACGATTCGTAGCATAATGTCAGTCTGCAAATTCAGGCCGATACACATTTTAGAGAAATCAACTAATTCCACTTCCCGAAAACTGAATTTTTGGCCTGGAAAGTTTACCTGGCACTAGAGCGGACGTCAAGATGACGATGTTGAATGTTGTCGAGTTCAGTTCATGATCTCGGCAATAAAGTGGCTTTTAGCTGGATATGGCACAATTGAACCGAACCGAAAGTGCTGCTTTGAAAATCTGTTAGGGAACCAACTAGACTGAACCAGTATCGCTGGTATTTATCAGGCTGGTACTGGAAAGATTTAGGACAAAATTATTATTTTTAATACCTTAGCAGCTTAGAAACTTGGGTTTCCTTAAAACCTGCCATATTAATGACCAGGCACCTTTAGGTATTATCACAACTGTAATTGGAATGATGCAAAGGACAAGACCAAAGACTTTTTTATATGAGCTTTATTTTATACATTCAATTTCACCTCTGTGGACCTCCTGTTTTCTCTACATTGTGTCAAACATCAGACAATATGTTAATTCTACTCTTATATTTTGTTTTATTTTTCAATTTTACATGTCGCTTGCAGGTTGGCATTCGCCATCCAAATATATTCAATGATTATGTCTACAATGAGTGAACAAATTGGCCAGTTACGCTATCAAACTGAAGATTGGGTATAGTTAAACCAATGTTATCATGCCATAATATTGTTCGTATTTTCAGGTTAAAGACATTATGGATCTGTTTAACAGTACGGGCAATTCAGTAGCTTCCTTCAGCGATGTCACGACAGGCGATTTCCAGGAGTATGGTGGCAAAGTGACGCTCAACTTGGAGGCTGTTTTCGGAATGGACATAGACTTGGAAGAACAAGCCGTGTTAGGACTTCACTTGGTCAATAAATTGAAGGATAGGAACAACCTGATAGCCAGGACTGACAGCAATCCTGATGTTCCTGTAGTTAACACCCTATTGGTCACTGATACAGCTGCTGGGAAGGATATGCGAGGTAGGCGGTTGATTTTTACAAACGAGCAATATTGAATACTGAATTGTGAAAGAAGATAGTTCACTCCTTAACATCGATGACAGCAAAGATCAAAATGATGTTTCCAATTATTATTATTTCTCATTGAGTTGGTATCTTTGCAAAGTGTAAGGAATGCATGACTTCCTACATGTTTGAAGTATTTTAAAACCTGGTACTCACCTTGCAAAACACAGTGAGTCACATTAATGAATGTGGGATATCTTTGTCGCATTTTCAGTATCTGCCACTGATGCTGCCAACCAATGTTACCTCCTTGATGCTAAGAAGGCCTGTCTCTCTGGAGGCAAGTGTGTGGTCAGCGGTGGAGATGCAGTCTGCAAGTGAGCCACATTCTTTGTTGAATTCCTTCAAACTAACTTTGACTCCCACTCAGAAATAGTCGAAAACTATAGACATAATATCACATTACAGATTTTATTAATGGATAGGTATGGGAACCCTGTACTTCTTCTTCTTCTCTCGTTGTGCTGGTATATCCCGGATCGCCGAGTAGCTCAACCTTGTTGTTGTTTTTTTTATATACGACAAATCAAATCAAATCAAATCAATTTATTTATAGTCGTATTGGAAATAAATACAAACATTAGCCATGAGGCTAGTAATCCGACTATCTAAGAACTAAATTATAACATATAACAAAAACAAAAATAGGACTAAATAAAAAGACTAAGATATGTAAAGAATTTGACTAGGTAAAAACAGTTAAGAAACGCTACTAGGCGCTATTTAAAAACAGGTGACTAGTCAAGTAAAACTAGTTACTTAAATTCATAGTAAAAACATTGAGCATATTAATAGAACATATTACAGGCTATTTTTACACTTGTGACATTTGCAGCCTGGTTCTTGCCAATTTTCTAGATGTTTATAAAAAGTCTTGGGTTCAGAGTCTTTAATATCATTTGGCAAGGTATTCCACAGAAATGATCCATATGTTGAAACAGAGTTTTTACCATAGTTGGTCGTTCTACATTGTGGAATATTTAGATTTTTTCTACTTCGCAAATTGTAAGTGGAAGATTTAATAGTAAATAAGTCCCAGAGTAGCGGTGGTGAAAGTTTGTGAACCGCTTTGTAAACTTCTTTGAGGATAAGCCTCTTTCTAGCAACTTCTAAAGTTGGTAATTTTTGCTCTAGACAGTAAAGACTCATAAGAGCTACTAAAATCCATAAAAACGAAACGCAAGGCTCTGTACTGAACCTTTTCCAGTTTCTTTGTGTTGACTGATCCACAAAAGTGCCATACTACAGCACAGTAACTGAAGTGAGAAACAATAAAATGATTAAAAATACTCTTCCGGCTACTAAAATCTAAGTATCTTGACAATCTTTGCAATACATTCAATTGTGCGCCAGCTTTTCTACAAACGTCTTTGACATGATCATTGAAATTTAACATTTCATCAAATTTAACCCCACATTCTATGTTTACTTTGGTTACTTTGTTGATTCAATTAAGTATTCAATTTGGCAATTCAGCTATTCTGTACAACTGTCTAGTTATTCTGTAAAGTTGAGTTCCAGGAGTTTATGCAGTGATGTACATAATACATATGTTTAAATGTACAATGTACGACTGCTATATAAATGAAGTGACATGCATAACCCGACAATTCTATTGCACACACTTCAGACCATTTGCCTATACGGTGTTCATCCAATTTGAACGTTTAGGGTTTTCAAAATGAGCCCGAAAAATCCGAAATTGAACTATTGTCGAATAGATAAGAAGGACATTTTACAAAAAATTGAAAAAGATATTTTTGGGAGAATTTTGAGTTATGTAAATTTTAAGATTTTAGTTTATCACACTGACACACTCTTATTTTGATGCTGAAATGTGGCTATTGAAATTTGTTTAATTTGAAAGAGGTAATTTGATGAGACAAGGTTAATATTAATGGGAAAACATTATTCTTTAATTTCCAGGACCATTTTGTTGGTGTTTGGGAGGTTTTGTAAAAATAGTTTGCAAACTATTTGGTTACATTTTTCAATTAAACAGTTTCCATATCCACATTTCAGCATGGCACTAAAGCGTGATAAACCAAAACCTTAAAATCGACACAATGAATCAAAATTCTCCCTGCAGAATTGTTTCGTCTTTGTCTTAAAATATTCTTCCGACCTCGATCTGCAGTCATGCACTTTTATTTTTCGGACGTCATTTTGAAAATTCTAAACTTACTTACAGGACATGGTCATCACTGAGCTGACTTTTCTTGCAAAGTCATTCTTATTTCAGCAGAAATTTAATTCTTTTATCAAAAATATTCCATTCAGAAGAAGCATTGCCATTGTGGACTAACACATTTTTCTTTCTTTTTTGTAGTTGTTTGGCGACAAGAAATGATAGAGGAGGCGTATACTGCCAGAAAGGTACACAAATAACACAATGTTGTAGCCTAAAATTCTTGAATGGATTTTAAAAAAATCCTTGCGCAAATTAACGTAACTATTTTTTATTTTTAATTGTTTTCTGTTATTTCAGTTGTGGACCCACAAAGTCCGACTGCCACAAATGTTACAAGTAAGTTTATCTTGAATTGCTTTCCATGTATATTGATTGGCTTAATAAATTATATACTTTTTGAACTACTTGAGATATGGCTTATGATAATTACACTTGAGTTTAATGAAAAGAATTGCGGCGGATTCATTACACACCCATTTATGAAAGATTGTAACATCCCACATTAAAACCTTTTTCATATCCACTGCTACTGGTGACAATGAAGCCAGCAGAGAGCACTACCATCTGAAACCTTCCCCGATTTTTATGATTCTTTTGATTTTCTGAATACTATTTGTGCAGTGAATAATACTGTTTCTGGAATGATGCATATTTTCACATTTTTTTCATTTTGTTCTCTCTTATCATTTGCAGCGGATCATTTGCACGTCTTGGCGTTCCGATTGGATCTCGACTGGTTGAAAGCTTATTTTAATGAGTCGGCTGAAGAAACAAAGAAGTTGAAGGAAAAACTTGTCCAAATGGTACATCCAAATATTTCCAGAAAAAATATTGTATTTCTTGGGTTTGCGGTGTCAATATGACCTTCGTTTTCAATTATTCTTGAAATTTTTCAATGTCCGTTTCTTTTTCAGGCCGCATCGCTGTATGCAACAAACAACTTCGCCCCTCTGACTGTAATTGTCGCTAATCTACAGTAAGTAATTTGATTGTAATAATAATTCTGTAGTCTGAATTATCACTTTTTAAACAAGATTATATCAAAAGGCGAAATATTCCATGATGGCATGTCGATTTCATTCTACGTCAAGCTGACATTACACAATGTCACAGCTGTCGCCCTAACGTCAGTCTGACATAATGTGGCTTTAGATGCCCATTGAATCGTGGCTTGAGTCATGAAGTATCCTAACGACAATAATTACAATATCCATCCTTCTTTCAGACCAGGAAGTGTGGAGACCACCACGACTGCAACTTTTCAAGATATTCTTACACCTTCTCGTCAAACCCAAATGGCGACTGCCATCATGAACACCATTGCAGACAATGGCGCTCAGGTGCCCTTCAATGGCACTATGACAGAAGTATTGGGACCTTTGAGAATTCTCTATGAAGGACCATACACAGGAACAGTGGTTGAAGGTTGGTTGTCGTCTTTTTACATTTGATGGAATCATGTTTGACCGATCAAACCAACGAAAGCTTAAATTAAATTGTATTTTCTTTGCGTTAACACAATGACTAGACACATCCCCAGAAATACAACCGGTTCTCTTGAATGCCATGCCATCAGTGATGCATTTCTCCCTGTAACTGCCATGCTACAATGCGTATACATCCAAAATGAGTCACTCATGTTTCTTCTGCTGTATGAAAGATAGCATTGTTCGGCATACTTTGAACAACATAAGGCAGCCTCATCTGGTTTGGCCAATTCAATTTCAACTATTTCGAATTGAAGTCTAATGTTTCAATGATATTTTTCATCTTCAGTGCCTGTGATGGGAACCTGTTCAATTTACAATGAGCGAGAGCTTTGCATGCGAGGTGGATCCTGTGTCAGTAAAGGCAACTTTACGCCAACTTGTGTGTAAGTAAATTTATTCGCAACAATGACACCTTTAAGATTAAAACACAAAATTACTATTTCTACGGATGGCTTGCAAATACGTATCTAGGTGCTTTGGATGTCATCCCAGGATTACATGCATCTAGTGGCTTTCATGCCAAAGACAGCTTAATTATACAAGCATCAATTAAACCAACGAACTTGTCAAGGAAATGCATATCATTATAATGATAGATATTTGCCTTCATAAAGGAAAATCATCGCCCATTCAAGTCTTATCTACACCTACATGCCAGGTTGATCTATATTTATAAGGTAGCATTTCACACATGAAATCTATTTCAGATGTGTCAGTGGATACTCTGGCGATTTCTGTGAATATGATCCAAATGAAAGAACGCAACCCTCAACACCCAACACGGAGACAAGGAGGCTGCTCATCATCATTTTGTGTGTGATTGGGGGCATCCTTCTTCTTTTTGTTGTCATATTGGGAGCATTGTTGTGGAACCACAAAAGGAACAGGAAACATGAAAGGTAGGCAGTTTCACTATATATCTCCCTCAGAGAGATTCAATTGTCAAGTTTAAAAGATATTCTAAGAAGAAAGAATACAAAGTCAAACGATAAAAAGTAGTTTGGGATGGACTGGCTTGACTTCATCACAAGCTGGTTCATTGTGTGACTACAGGGAGAGAAGCCTTGTTGTCTCATCTATCTTTATAAATTATACTCTACGTTATAATCATGATAATTGAACCTTAGCAGTAAACCAAGTATTTTGCGCTTAGAGAATATATCGATTACTCAATTTTGAAGAAAAAGAACTAATTAGAAGCTGAATCTCTAAATTTTACTGCATTTTATTTCAGCTCGGTATCCGACTCCGACTCAGATACAATGTACAGTGCACGTTCTTTTGTGGGTCTTCGGCCCTCTCAAGGCTATGGATTTGGACCCATGGGAGCATTGGGTGGAGCATACGGAGGCACAAGGGCAGGATTACAAACCGGGTTTATGCCCGAATATTGGGGTGTTACGCCGGGTGATGCTGATTACTTAGCTGCAGAAAATACCGCATTTGAAGAAGAATATGACTATGATACAGGTGATATGAACTATCCTTGGGGTAGACCAGCCGTTATGGCAGGGCGAGGGATTACCGGACCGGGAGGAAACATTTTACGGAGACATTCAGCTGCGTACAGTGAAAGGGACTATTTCTAACGAGCAATAAACTTTGTGATTGAATTTGCTGCCAAAGTTAGTGGAAATGATTAACTTGAGATTTTCAGTTTCTATTGAAGGACTCAGAATCCCTTAAGTGTTCAATAAGCCTCAGTCTTGACTTCCATGACTTATTAATTGACCATGACACATGTACAGTGTGTCAATGTGATACATCCCTCTTTTTATTTATAGCATTGCTGTGATTGGTTGTTACAAAATGATAACGGCCACTTTGCATTTATAATTGTTAATAGTTGTAAATATTTCTGTATTTAATTAAATGAGCTAATATGTAGGGGAATGCCTTGAGCACAGTAGTAATAAAAATGTAGCCTGATGCTAAATTGCACAAATCTTTATGTGTCAAAACATATATCTGGGGCTGTAAACTGGCTAATATATGTGCAATATTGTCCATTTAGAATAATTTTAATACCGGTGTACTACGTTTTAAAATTATGATGTATCTCACATTGATTGCCATTTCTAATATAATGTATTATGTTCAAGTTTCAAAATGTGAGAGACTATGGAATTAAATATATGAAAATAATATTATTTTTCCGTTGGTCTTCAAATATGAAATGATGATTGCATGGAATCGTATGTTATGCATATAGCATTTAATTGATTATATTATAGCGAGTGAAAACCTGTAGGTCAATATGTCAATACATCAGTACCACCTCTGAAAGACTGTCTATAGGTCATGCCGTGCATGTGTCTGTGTTTGTGGTATTAAACCGCTTGGTCAAACAGCGGATTGCAGCTACTTAGTAAACTAAATTCACCTCTTAATTGTGCTCAGTTCAAGCTTTTTATTTGTTCAGAAATTTAGTTTCGTTTCAGCCGAATGCTTTTGCATGGGGTGGGGACCTTTCTTTTGGGTGTGGCTGGCATGGCAGTAAGGTGTGGTCCCTCATTCAATATAACTATTATGGTTCATTTCTAAAAGAAGGGCAGTGAACCAGCACAAGTTCAAGTTCAGGGAAGAATTAGACCACAATGTGTGTATGCAACATTATATGTGATATTATTCAAATATAATGTATAATATGGAAAAATCAAGAAGGAGTTTTTGTTCAAAAGGTTAATTCTATGGCTGGCCCTTTCCAAATTGTAGGCCTATGCTTACATTAGCTTCATCAGTTGCAGGGAAAAGAATGTCTATAATATAAAGCAGCCTCTATGCATGGATTCAATGTTAAAAATATGTTTATGCATGACTGAAAATGCTAACATCTCACATTGAAACAGTCTTCTCTTTATTGTAACAACTAAAATCGGTGAAAACTTCAATCTGCATAGATTTGAATTATGAATTCATACGTAATCGAGTTTTTCAAGCCAACTCAACCTTCGAGTGTCTAGACAGACAGATTTGTTGAAATAGAGATGGATATTGATAAAGATGTTATCATTGGTAAGTTTTACTAAGTGCAGCCCTCCAAGCCAGATTCTGGGCATTCAATCGGGTTGATCACGGTTGAGATTGCCAGATTGTTTATTCAAACAGTTGCACAATCCGAGAGATTTTCATCTTGTCCAGCCATCAATTTAATGCCTCATCGAAACAACATCAATGCTTACAGTAGACGAAAAACAAGTGCTTACAGAAAAGCAGTTGGTGGCCATCAATGACCTCAAAACAAGCCCTATCAAACACATTGAAATAAGCTGTCAACTTGTCATTGAGCAACATGTGACCTCATTGATACTGAGTTGGTCACTCATTTTGATAGCATTGCAAGTATAGGCTATGCCCTCATAAATTGCTTATGATTAATGGAGAATAACATGGCTTGGATAGGGCTATGACCTCACAAGGAACATTTCAGTCCAATTCTGTAAGCACTCGTTTTTCGTCTACTGTAACATAATTCGGGGAAAAAATTAAAAGACCATACATGTATGTGACTGTGACAGCCACTGAGTTCAACTAGGTGAAATCTTTTGCATCATTCTGTGACTGACGTAGTTGCAAACTAGTTCTTTTTCTTTTGGTTTATTCACCAGAGCATGCCAAATTTGTATTATGTAAAAAATGTGCACTCATATTATTCGCTTTAAAATTTTTATGCAACAGTTAGGTTCGTGCCAATTCACATAATTTCAGAACAACATAACATGCATGTGAATTAAAAAATATGTCGTAACTTTGGCAGCTAAATTTATTTAAGACATACTTTGTACTAAAAAAAATCTTTGGAATACCATCCTTTTATTTTGAAACACATAATATAAGATCATTTTATTTTATTTTCCGTTTGGAGTGAATTATTTAGTAAAATCATCATCTTTGCTATAAAAAAGAACAATGATTCACATAATTCACACTGGAAGACAGCTGTTGACAGACACTAAAGAAGGCTATTTTGTAATTTTTATTGGTGCAAAAACACAGGATTTATTACAGATCTCATATTAGTGTTCCATGTTCTTTTCAACTGCCACACTGCTCATGTGATGTAAGTATGAGCATAATGGTGTCACTGTGGTATATGCACAGTTTCAGGATCATCCCAAGTCATACCATAACCTTTGCTAATTCATGAATACTTAATTAACTGACCCAGTTTTGGCTCAGCCAATCAGGGACTGCTACATCACAGTTTGAAATTGTTGCTTCTGTTTCACACAGTTACAAATGGAGAAATTGTGTATTGTTGAAAGGTGCTATCACAGTTCCGAAAATTCCATTGAATTATGTATTTTCACAGTTCTGAAATGAAACTGTTTGAAAGTTTGCTTGTTTTACACTGTTTTTCTCAGTTGCCAGTAATCCTCTTAGTGTCCATAATCGGACTAAATCTGCCTGCAAAATGCTTAAGACCTAAATAAGCAGCCAATCACAGAAGAGGTTGGAAATAGCAGAAAGCCCTGTCCATTTTAGCAGGGCTTGCATGGGGAGGATGAGTTTCAGTTGTGTTACTTGGGACCTTCCCTTATCAGATCATCATAAATCCACCAGAAACTGCTAAAATGTTGGTAAGCACTGATCATTTTGTTTGATGTTTGAGAACAACCTGCTCACATGCTCCAACTGAATAACCATCATGCACAATTACACATATGAAGACAGATCTATCAGATGTTATTCACGCTTAACCTGTAAGCTTAATTTGTTATTAGCAGTTGGAATCATCATGAGCGGTGGTCTCAAATGCTCACAGGGAGTAGTGATGTCAGTATTTAGATACTGACATCATCTCTGCATATATTCACATGGGACATGGCACACTGATATGAGATCTGTAATTGTAGAAGCACAGCATAGGCCTATATCTGCGGCGAAATGACGGGAATGGAATCATCAACCGAATCTTCGTTCAATAGGGTTTTGTTTTGTGTGAAATTGCTGTTGTTTGAGACCATTGTGTTCAATTGACCACTGTCCAGTGGAGGCAACTTCTCTGATTTGTCTATCTTGCCAGTGCTGTAGACCTCAACATCAGTTTGATCTGGAGTATTAGCACTAATAATAGGCACATGGCAAGTACTGCTCGACAGGGATGAAACTGTTTTTCTTTCTTTTGGAAGAGTAACGTTCTGCACTGATCTTTTTGATGATTGGTTATTGTCAATTTTGGTTGGAATTTCAGCAGCACCACCACCTCCTATCTTCTCCAGGAACAACCTGTGTGCCACTGATCCTTTCATGATCTTCTGTTTTTCCAACCTCTGTCGTTTACCTGTGTCATCCTCATCCTTTGCTAATATCCTCAAACTTCCAGTGGATGCCTGGTTCTTCAGCCAAATTATGTCGTCATGGATATTCTCATTGAACAGCCTGAAAACGGATCCTCTGTCGAGTATACACATCTTTCTGGATCCAGCGAGAGACCTTGCGGAAGTAATTGAGCTCATTTGGGATTTGGCTCTTGAAGGGTTGTATGGTGCATTTTCGTTCCATTCGTTTTCCGGAGTGGGTCTATTCTCCCTGAATTTAAAAGAAGATTAACTTTGAACTCTAATTTCCGTCTTTATGCAAAAGCATTAGCAAACATCAGAATGGCTACATTGGTCAGTTCTTGTTGCTTATGAATATTTATGCATCAGGCAACCAATATTTAAAGAAGTTAAAACAGCTCTACGGTTTACCAAGCTAAGGCAATTTCTCCAATCTGCATCTTACACAGTACATGTATTTGGCATTATCTAACAAGCATGCAATAGGACCTTCTGCATTCATAGTTCAAAACTTATGTATAGGTGGGGTCATTTTGTAAGTGATTGGTTTTTAGAATACCTTCAAAAATAATTTTTGGCTTTATGTTATTGTCGGTCAGTTTGCATATGGAGCACATAATTGATGTCACCGAATATGCCATTGCATGCTGTCGCCCTCGATTGATTAACAATTGCGCCTTCGGCACCGAGGGCACTCACAGACTAGCAAAACCGAAAAGCCCAGCCAAAGTGGCAGGAGCTGAATTGGAATTAACGAAAATTAGGTCACTTGCTCAAAAGCATTGGGGTTTACGCAATAATTTGGATGGCACTGCATGCATCTGAGGAGACTTTGCTGAATATGCATGAATGGTGTCAGTGAAGTGGTAAAATCGGCAGCCACCAATGGCAAAATTTCGAAATTTCAATTGTGTACTGCCATAATGAATTCTTTCATTGCAATAACTAGGTTTGCTTTCGGAAGCCTTTTTTTTACTTTGTATGATTTTGATATTTCACAGCTCGATTTTTGTCTGCAGACAAACATAATTTTATCATCTGGGCTCCTTTCAAGACCAAAATAGGACTATCCCTGTAAGATTGTGCCATCTATCAGTTATCAACAGCATGATCTGAATACGGAGAAAGACGTTTTTCACTCTCTTTTAATGGAAATTAAATTTTAAATCAGAAAGGTAAGATTATAATCGTAGTACAGGGCCTTCATGAAGGCAGTAGATTATTGGAAGTAATCAACATCTTTCTGTAATCTGTGTTACATAAACCATTGTCTGAGAAACAATTTTTTTTTTCAAAGAAACAATCGACAACTTAGTTATTATAAAAAATATGCTCCAGAATTTTTACCTCTGGGCAATTCCGTAAACTCAGATTTACAGAATTGGAACTCTAGCAGCTTGAGTAGCTCTACCATTATATCTCAGCTATTTCATTGTTATATAAGGATGAGGCCAGGTAATGGGGGTATCAGACAAGCCACCAACCAAAGCTCTAAGTGAACAGGAGCTGAGCTACATTAAAATATATAGCGTTTCAGACGTACATCACATGATGTACTTCCGAAACGCTGATATTAGCTCAGCTCCTGTGGCACTTGGAGCTTTGGTTGGTGGCTTGTCTGATACCCCTATTACCTGGCCTCATGCCAGGATAACAATGACATAGCTAAGGTATGGTGGTAGGGCTGCACAAGCTGCTAAGGTGTCAAATCTGTAAATCGGACTTTACGGAATTGCCCCTCTGGGCTTCCACACAGACTTCGGTGTACCTACAGAAACAGGTATGACCTGGTGTGTTATATACAAACATTACATCATCAACATACTTATTGGATACCCTGGACGACAATAGCCTTGGTGTCACCATACTTCTTCTGGAGACAGCATTCCTCAGTTTACTGGAATAGCCTTCCATGTTTGGGGTGGGGGGTAAACTTTGTGATATCGCAAGGTTGTTGACTTGGATTGGTTCAAAGTAAACACTGCCATGGTAGCCTCTCCAGGCCTGAAATGAAAATGGATTCATTTATACGATTTTGATAGTTATGGGGATGGGTGAGTGATTTGCAAGTGCAGACAATGCACTATATAAGACTTTGTCATTAGGACATCATTTTTAAAAGACAATTTTACCCTATCTTTGCTACTTTTATTAATTTATATACTTTTATCATTTGAGTTTGTTTGGACTCCTCTGAAAATAGCTCAACAGCTAATGTTCTTTATTTTGTATATCCGAGAATAAATATGAAAAATAAATTCGAACTTGAACTTGATTCAAAATCAAGAAGCCATGCATGTAACCTCGAGCTCAACATATGCTCTGGACCACTGATATGGAACTGAATTATTTCATATTCTCAAGATGAATTAGGGGAACTTTTTTATATGAAGTGAAGAAGTCAGTGAAATTAATAAAAATAAATTTGATAAGATTAATGTTTAGCTCAGTTTTGTTTTGGTCTTTGTCATTTTTCTTTGTTGAGATGTTGAGATTTAAAAAGAAACTGGTTCCATGGGTACCAACAAATTTTGGCCAAAAACAAAAAAATATATCTTAAAGTTACCTTCATTGGGGGCATTGGAGCAGGTCGTTTCTGCGTGATGTAGAAATATTTCGCCTCATGGATGCCATACGGAGGGTTTTGCATTGAAACCAAAGGAGCGGTTCCCCTGTCAGATATTCTGCTTGTGCACCTGTTTGCCATGAGATTCATCGCTCTGCGGAACATGATTTCTCTCGCCTCAGAATTACGACTTCCCCCTCTGCAATGCACACCATTACACCATGAGACAAAATCATTTGCATTCATAGATAAGTATAAGCTAAGTACAGAGAACTAGACTCAATATGTTTGATAACAATTAAATGATACGGTTCACTTTTACGTCTTATCATACACTATATAGATAAACCATGCATCTGCCAATGATGGTGTGTGACACCAGAGATGGCAAGAGGGAGCTTCGGAATGAAGGATCAAGTGACACTGTATTCTTTTCAAAAGTTATCCCCATATTTTTGTCCAAATACATGAAGAGCAATGGAAGAATAATCGTGCAAACCTGAAATCAGCAGACTTCAATTCAGAGTACTCAGTCAGTGCACTGGCTGGAGTGTTATTCTTCTTTCTCAGCTTGTCTTCATCGTCGGTGCCAAATTTCATCTCCGTCATTTTGGCGGTTCTCGACAGACGGCCGTCTTCGGCTGATGTCCGCTCCCTTTTTCTGTGATCTTTTGAACTTGTTATTCTGACGTGTCTTATTGCTGGACTCTGTTCTTCTTCATCTGAATCAGTCAATTCATCCGCCTCCGCATGATCTTCATAAATTCCAAGATCTTCCTGAAGGTCCGGTTTTTGGCTAGCATCATTTTCACTATGGTTTGATTGTGCATTGGTATCTTCCTCCACCCCCTTTCCACTGGTCAAACCTGGTTGATTGTCTTGGGCCATACCAAAGACTTACTTCACAAATTTATTGCGTGTGTAATCTGTTCGAGTACCCTACACGAGCAAAAGAGAAAACACATCTCATAGAATGATAATTTATAGAGAGGTCTCAATTGAATTTGATTTACAAAGCAAAACACATAGAAGGGCAACGAAAATCAAGTTGAAATTCCAGTTTAATTTTAAATATTCTGTAAAAATGACTCACCTTAGACATTTTACTTCTTGTTACTCCAGTATTTTATTGACGTAAACATTGTTCAGTTGGCAACATGAGACGATATTGCACATTTATAAATCAATATGCAACTAAGTCAGCCATGACAAGCGATTGAAAGTACTTAACCAATAATCTGGAATATTTGACAGTTATTACATGGACTGTGAATGAGATTACACACTGTATTCATACATAGCAGGGTGTAAATTAGTGAAGGGGTCTAGTCTAAGGGTGCATGTTGTAGTAGGGCGTGTCAATTTTGGAAAAAGTTTGAAATTGCAAAAAAAGCCCCTCCAAAAGGGTGACAATGGTCCATGGGAGTCCATTGGTACCATTAAAATTGAAATTGAAGGATGTTTAGCTTGGTAAATCTTAATTTGAAATTGTATGTTTAATTTTATTCGAAAAAACACATTTTCTCAAATTACTTAAAAACTATTGGTCTTAGACCAAAAATTTGTATTGAACTTGAATAGGAAAAAGTATATTCCGGAAATTTCGATGCCATTTGCTTGTCTTTAGCTCCAATATTAACCAAGATCTGGCAAATTCAGTGTTTTTATTGATTATATTATCATTTTTGAATCGATGGGACAAGGAAATTTGGTTTAGATGTCTCCTTTTCTTGAAATTTGAATTCCCAGGTATTCTTCTTAGAGTGCATACAAAGATATGTCTATTAGTTAAATTTTAGTTCCAAAAATGCAGCATATTTAAGGTTATTACACAATTTGGTGCTTGGATTATAATGCAAAATTGTGTATTCTCGAGAAGGATGATTGAAAAAGTCAATATGTCACATCACACACTAAAATATTGACTGTCAAAGAAGTAGATCTTGAGTCTTTTAATGAAGAACACATACAGAGCATTACAGACAATTTTAAAAAGGGGAATAATCATCTATTATTACAGAGCAAAGCCAACCTGTTTTTACATAGTCAGGAGCCAACTAGTCGGGGCCACTTGCATTGACTGAACTCGATCACCCTCAAATACAGTGTCGCTGAAATAACTACAATGTAACAAGAAATTCTGTTGACACAAAGTTGTGTCGCTTGAGTAAAAAAGTTTGTACAACAAGTACGAAGTGGCTACAATTTGTTATGACAAAGAAAACAAAGAAATACTGACAGTTTACTGATCAAATCGTCAATTCTCCGACGCCACATTGCCGTGACCTTTCTGTGCTTTTTGTGACGTCATGACTGACAATCCTATGACGTAACAAACACATTCCTGAGTGTTGCAATGACCATGAACGTTGCAGCAGCTTTTTGACAGCGTAATATTTGGCAGCTGCTATCAGCTACTATCCCAGCAGCAGGACAGAAGTGAGGCATGTCATTACAATTTATTCTGAAACTATACTCATCAAGAAAGATATGTGTGAAATTTGGTTGGAAACTGTTCAGTCAAAACAGAGGAATTAACTGATCGAGTTCAGAGGGGGGAATGGTCTCTGACCCAGAACTGCAGTCCCTTGCATTTCTGGGATCAGAAGCAGAGCTCGGACTAGGAGCCAACCTGTTTTTGCATAGTCAGGAGCATTTATGATACTAATGGCATTGTAATATCATAATGATCATTTACAAATGAAATAGAATTTGTGAAGCTCATTTCAATTGGCATGCTTTAGTATGTCCGACATGTGTCTTCAATCTGATTATTTCTTGAGCACAGGTTATCACATGCATTTTTAGGAATGAATACTTTACTTGAAATATTAGTAACCTTCTTAATGAACTGTGTATATTTCTTTGTCCTTTCAATATCATGGCCATTGCTGGTACAGCTGTGACATGTGAGGACTCATCCATGAGCATCTTTATTTCTGTTTAGCATGTTTAGGGAGGTGGCTAGTACCAGTTTAAATTCCTGAAGTATATCTTCAGCTGAGTTGATTACCTAGAGTCTGGAGAGGGATTTGTGCCTGTGTCGACATCAGGTGCCTTTTTGGAGTGTAGAGAAAGAACTCTTGATTTTGACCTGTAATCTAAATTCAAGACAGTAAGGAAGTCTAACTGCAACGGCAGTTCCTAAACTTCGTTTCAGCAAAGTTTCTGAGATTTGAAAGGAGAGGGAATACATTGCATATGTACATTGAGCGGTTCTGTGAGGCCAGGCTATCTCTCATTAACACAGATTAAAAACCCGTTCTTGAAATGATTGGCACATCAGGCATTGTATCTGAGCATGCTGATACCTGTGATCTTACTAACTACAGAAGAATTAATAAGTTTGGGGATGAACCCACACAGGAACTGAAGTGACCAGGGCATTGTCAGGATACAGAATGATGTGTTAAGGATTATGCAGGGTCGTATTTGTGCAAGTCAAGTATTCACCTTTAAAAAAAAAGAAGATGACTGCTTTTCAATAACCTAACATGCAGCAGACACACATCTGACAATTAAGTAAACTTTAAAAAATAGATTTTGTCAATTGTTTTCATGCATCATGAAATTGGTTTCATAAATGTTTGTCATCTGCACAAACAAGTTTGCTTAAGTTTGCTATATTTCATTTGTAACACAATTCGATATAGCAATTCTAAAATGTCTAGCTAATGCCTTGTACATGGTGTTGATGTGTTGTACATTACAAAAGGCAATATTTACTAGTCTCATCATTGTCAACAGTTTAGTATGTGATATGGCATATTGTAGACTGTTTCAAACAAATCTTCTTTAGAAAACAAAAACATGCTGAATTACTATCCATTATCCAAGCACCATATTGGGTGATTTTGATGATAATTGCCTGAAATATGCTGCATTTCTGGAACTACACTTTGACTAGTACACATATCTATGTATCCACTCTTGGAATAATACCTGAGAATTCAATTTTCAAGAAATGGTGACATCTAAACCAAATTTCCTTGTCCAAGCGATTCAAAAATGATAATATGATCAATAAAAACATCAAATTTGCTATATCTCGGTTAATATTGGAGCTAGAGACATGCAAATGGCACCAAAATTTCCGGAATATACCTTTTCCTATTCAACTTCAATACAATTTTTTGGTCTAAGACCAATAGTTTTTAAGTTATTTGAGAAAATGTGTTTTTTCGAATAAAATTAAACATACAATTTTCAAATTAAGATTTGCCAAGCTAAACATCCTTCAATTTCAATTTTAATGGTACCAATGGACTCCCATGGACCATTTACACCCTGTTGGAGGGGCTTTTTTTGCAACTTCAAACTTTTTTCCAAAATTGACACGCCCTAATGTTGTAGTACAGAAAATGTGTGATCAACTAACGGGCCATTCTCAAATTTTGGCACAAATTGCCTTTGAAAATGTAGTACAGAGTGACCTTTCTTTCTGTAAGAGCAATTGCAAAAAGACAAAAAGTGAAAACAATGATATAAGTGTTATTTTCAGAAGAACTTCATCTCATATCAATAAATTTTTAAAATTATGTATCGATTTTGAGCTAATTTTCTGGTTACGGAGTGGACGGTAACATAGTGGACAGTTTGTTTGTTTGTTTGTTTGTTCGTGTTTTACGCCTTTGCAGCACCTTAGTGGGCTATATCAAGGCAGGCGATCGCCGTATGATGATGAGATGAGAAGACTGTGAGTCTGGCACATACCCTATTAATTCAGGGATGCCCAGGGTCTTTCAGTTGCCCCAGCATAGAACACTGGATACAACCCACCTCCATTTAATGTCCCATGGGCTCGGACTAAAGTGAGTTCCCGGGACATAGTGGACAGTAACAGAGTGGAATAATTTTTAGTTTCTCTCGAAATACTGCCCGCATTCTATTCGAATACAATTTATGATTGCACTCGATTAAAACTTGTCACGCTTGGGGGCCGACCAGATGATATAATAGTTGGGGGGGCTTTGGATTTTATCCCTTTTTGTTTCGCTCGCGAAGCGTCAACAAACAATTTATTTCGCATGACAAACTTTTTTATCGCAATTTTAACATTACGGTACCCAGCTCTAGGTTGAAACAGACTTTTTTTTTTCATTAGAAGTCCATAGCCCCCCCCCCCCAAGATCATCTGGTCGGCCCCTTAGCACTATATTCATTAAATTATTTTGTAAAAGTATCATAGGTAATGAAAGGAACGGGAGCGGACATTTTAGTGTGACCAGAACTATTTCCAATGAAAATTTTGTTTTATTTTATTAAATCTGCAAAGTTGTGGTACTATGGAGTATGTGCCTCTTACGAAATTGCGAAATTGCAAAAATAAATTAAATGGTGAAATGAGCTGTGGCATCGAACGGAGTGGACAAAAACGTATATATATATAAAATAGTTTTACATCATTTAATTCAGAGAAATGAAACCAAAAAAAGTAAAATATGATCTATATATATCAATTCAAGTCTATATTTTCATGAATCGCGCAAAGAAACTCTAAAAATAATGGTATATTAGCATACCTTCAAAGCTGACTGATATATAAATAGTCATAGGCTTGACGTGAACTACTGGGAGGATCTATTGGGGTTGTCACTTGAAGTGCTTAACTTGTTCAGTCTAGTAAGCTGAAACAATCAATTATGTAACAAAAGACAACTATGAACCAAGTTGACTGATATTGTTTTGCAAACTACTTGGGATTATAAAGATAAAAAACCCATAGTCATTAACAAGGATCTCAAATACACTTGGTATCAAAAGTTATGTTTATTTCACCTTAAAGTATAGTTTTAGTTGTTGTTGTGCTATTTCCTGAGTGTTTGTGAATGTTAGGATGTATTAAAGCTACTTGAACAACAATTAAGGGATCAGTGCATAGAATAGATATCACACCTGCAGTCAAGCGCAACCCATGCAGGCTGGACCTCAATGTTCTACCAATCTTGCAGACATGCTTCCACAGGAAATGAATACATCTTCTTTATATATTTATTTCTCAGGCGGTCTGTTGATATTTTTGCCACACAGATTTCAACGCAACTAATTTAGAGAACTAATAGTGGATTACACTATGGCAATTTGAAGGCTTTATGTCATGTTTGAAGCCCATGGAAATTCAGCCCAGAGGGAGGCAAACTATGTTTTGGAACAGCCAGCTCTAGTAAACACTAAATAGGAGCCACAATAGGATTATCACTCTCTTATTTAAAGCATTTTATACTGTCAACTGTTTTAGGTAAGTCAAGTAAATATAATACTATTAATTTGTGAAGCAAGAAGTGGATGACACCTTGAAGAATTGTCACAAAATGACTTTTTCTTGAGGCTTCCATGCTAGCAGACAGCCAAATTCAGCATGCACAGTGGCTCCGTCTTTTGTAGATGTGCATTAGGAGAAGAATTGACACTTGTTTTTGTCATATCAGGTCTAGTGGCAAGAAAATACCTTTGATTTGGTATTGGTGACTGGGCATAAATGCACCAAACAAAGATTTGATAAATGAATTTTGTTCCAAATATGGTGGTTCTTAATAGAAAAATGAATAACAGATGTTGATTTGTTGAATTCATGATGCTTCAGATATTAATTACGTTAAAATCTGTCATGGTGATGTAAATTGTCCCGAAATTGAGAATGACCCAGACATAATTTTACAGATTATATTTATCTGACTTAAAAAGAAAACAAATCAATTGCCACAATGCCAGGACGAAAATTGGGATAAAATCTGTTTTGCTTCCCGCGGATAAGCAGCTTGCAAGATATCAAAGCTTTTTGCAATATGAGCAAGTGTGGTGTGAATGCTGTGAAAGCTGTGAAAGGAGAAACTGACAAATCCTTAACCTATATACAATTTTGTTCAGACTGAAAATTGTAGATGTTGTTTTTAGCAGCACAGCTGCTCTTACCCCAAGAGTTTTATGCAAATCTTGTTGGCACTGTGGAGGTCGCTCTCTTTCATCAATCTCATTCAAATTTACCATATGAGGGGCGTTCAAAAGTTTGAGGCTTTTTTTTATATGTACACTTATTTTCAATCTAGAACTATGAATTTTTCACAGGATAAAATTCAGCATATTTGAAATAGATGTCAAAAAATTTGGACAATTTAAACCTTTTTAAGTCATTCAGTGGTTGGGATGGAAACTGAAAGTTCAGCTTCTTGGGCAGGTAATACTGAAACCACTAAAGCCAATGAATTTTGGCTGTGAGAGACCTCTCTCCATCACTTGCATTAGTGAGATTGACAATATTTGACACAAGAAATATAATATTAGCCTGAAAAAATACTCCCAAGCTCACCAAAAGCATTGATTCATACACCTGACCCATTGAAGTAAATTTCATTGAAGTCCTCCAAACAAAGTTCTGTGAAAGAATTTCGGTCATCCAATACAATGCCTCTTCTCCTCCGGTGCCTGAAACTATAGCCCCCATGGACTAAAGCATGGACTAAAGTAAGGGAAAAGCTAGGATGGATAATGCTGTCCATTTTGGTCTCTTGTTCATACTAGTGAATCCATGCTTTCACAAGTTCTTATGTAGTCAAGGAAACACATCTTTGCTTCCTAAATTTCCCTCGCCAAATCTGGCTTTCAGGGGTGCTTTCCTACATGGGTTCAGTGTAAGAATACACACATTTGGTGTGCTTGAAAGCATATTTAGAAGCTAATACCATATTTCTTGTGTCAAATATTGTCAATCTCACTAATACAAGTGCCAGAGAGAAGTCTCTCACAGTCAAAATTTCTTGGCATTCTTGGTTTCAGTGTTACCTGCCCCAAGAAGCTGAACTTTCATCAGTTTCCATGGCAACCACTGAATGACTTAAAAATGTCCAAATTATCCAAAATTTTGGATATCCATTCCAAATATACTGAATTTTATCCTGTGAAAAATTCATAGTTCTAGATTGAAAATAAGTATCCATATGAAAAAAAGCCAGATTGAAAATAAGTATCCATATGAAAAAAAGCCTCGAACTTTCTGAACGCCCCTCGTACTTTCTCTATAGGTTTTTAACTTCCAACCAACCACTTTTGGAGCTCTTCTGTGATGGAAAAAATGAATTTAGAAACTAAATGGACTGGCTTCCAAGGGTCAAGGGTCATTTCCCGGTCAAGGCTTGAAGCATACCTTCTTCTTCATATTCTCATTTGTATATCCGTGACTGGTGTGTGTGTGCTGCTCAAAGTGCTTGCACGTTATTTTTCATTCTACCAATCTCGTATAACTCAACAAGAGCAAAAACGCCCATGTTTTAAGAAGAGCCACATAGCTTTTCATGCATTCAAAACTCAACATACAGTGTAATATATTAGATGGAAAATTTTGACTATATTTTGTTTTCAACATTTCAAGAAGTAAATTCAAATAAATGACATATTCAAAGTTGTTGACGTGAATTATTCAGTATTGTTTTATTTCAATAAGCAAAGTGCCGTTCACTTTGTGAAAAACAAACACTAAAACCACACCAAGTCACAATGGGTTATGCAGCATATTCCAATTTTGAGAAAATGCCTGAATTTGGGAATGATCATCCCACTCAGTTCAGACATTTTAAAAAATCTTAAAGATGAGATAACAACAAATCGAGATCATAGAAGCATATGTATTGCAAAATAGGCTATTACACAGAGTTTATCGCAGTCAACCGCACTGTGTTATTCTCTTCTGATCGAGACCAACTGACGTCATCAATTTTGCCGGACGAATTTGTTCTCGAAACTGAAAGAGCTCCCTCTTCTGCTGACAAGGATGCCACTGGATGTTTTGGCAGTGCCTTGGCCAATCTAGACCAGAATTTCTTCTGTTTCTCTTCCTCTGAGGGCCATTCTAAGTAAGTGACTGAAGAAAGAATCACTTTTAAATGTTCACAAACTTTGTCTTTGTCAAATTCTCTGAATATCACAGGAATAATCCGATGTTTGGCTCCAAGCATTTCTCTCTGCGCTACTTGATATTCAAATCGAGTCCATTCACTCTTGACAAAATCTGGACTCAAAACAAGAATTGTCCTCCTGCTGCTTTGCACTGCCCAGATGATGTTGTCCACAATCGCTGAAAAAAAAATTAATTAATTTAATTTAGATCAGAAGAATTGAGATAACTGGGTTTGTGGCAAAAGGGAATATTATATATCAATTTATTGAGCATTTCAAATACCCATACTCCTAATCTTTTAGACTTGATTACGTGCACTAATTAGGAGTAGGCTATGAACCGAAATCCCAAGATTCTGTAAAAAATTTGTTTTCAAGTGTCGGAATAATTCTGAGTAGACTTTGTTCATTTCGTAAAACTGGTATAACAACTTTACTTTCAAGCTCTGAAGTGCTTTCAAGGAGGCGAATTGTGTCATGTCAAGAAGTTACAGTTTACTTACCAACTCCTCCGAGGAAATCTCTGCAGTGCATACAAAGCTTATAACCCATCTGTTTCTCCAGATGAGGATAAAGTTGGTTGACCACAAAATCTTCATCTGCTTTGCTGGATTTGTACGATATGAAGGCATCAAATTCATAGCTTTTACCATCTGGAAAACAGCAACAAAATTATATACATGGCTGTCTTGCCAATCTCATTGACATTTTCACATTATTTGTCCTTTTGTTAGATGTGCATAATAATTTACTTTGTGGGAGCACAAAATTAGCAATATTGTAGGAATTAAGAGGAAGCAGAAAGATTTGGTGCTTTTATGCCAAAAATGAGAGCTCATTTGCATCCAGATTACCAATGAAATGCTTGATGTCAGAGGATTCCTGGCTGTGAAACTGTTTTTTTTAAGCCGAGATAAACGCTTATAAAGGGAAAATATGGAAACTTACTGCAGAGGTGGCGGAACGCTTCGAAAAGTGGGGGGGGGGCACCAGGCTCCGGGGCACCTTGTCTACGGTAATTTCAAGAAAAAAAGGGGCTTTTTTTGCATTTTTGGGCCCAAAAGTGGGGGGCACGTGCCCCAAGTGACCCCCCCCCCCAGCTCCGCCGCCCCTGACTTACGGCCATTGCTGTATATAGTGTATTGCAATGACAATAACAAAAGCATCATTACCATCTTCTGGGTTTTTATTGAGAAGCCTCATGATGAGGCAGTTCTTCTTCCACCAGATGTAGTAAATGAGACCAACTGCAGCTCCACCTGCCACCAAGAGGAGAACTACACTGGAGACTATCACAGGCATTGGTGGACTTGTGTTTGGATCTGAAAGAGTGTACATAACTTTATATGACAACTTCACAACATTGATTTGTTTTTACCATTTGACAGCTCTGTGCACCAGTATTTCAGGGAAATAATTCCTGTATTCTTTGTTGTCCAGTTATCCTCTCATGTTCGACTGTCTGAGTGTTTGTCTCATGGTATAAGCCGGTTATTCAACATGGGATAAAGAATATGTGTTTATCACACCTCGGACTAAAGCCCTCAGGTGATAAATCACATATTCCCTCTCCTGTGGTGAATAACCTATTCAAATACATCTCATTACTGTTTGATTTCTCCAGCCTCAGAGTGGTTCAACTAAAAAAAGGGAATAATACAATAAGAAAGTTACTCATTTCAGACATCCCTCGCCACATTTTCTTCGCACAAAATATCGGACACTCTTGCATCTCTCCTAAAAAAAAGCTGTTATACGTATACCTTGCTGAAGTAGTCTTGTGTTGGAGCGCCAATGTAAAGGTTGGCAAGTTTTTTCTCCTTCCAGGATGAAGCAATATTCTCCGGATTCACAAGCGAGATCACAGCAAATGCTACAGTCTTCACCGATCCAAGTTGGATCACAAACACATTCAATTTTGAGAGCATCAGGGTCATCAGTAGAATTGTGGGGTGTCCATTCGCAAATTCCATTGATGCAGGGAAATCCACCGGGGCAAAGTGGATCTGTGATGTTTCTTGCTTTGAGGCAGGTTGTGTTGTTATTTGATGGTGGTACCATTTTGTAATCCAAGGTTTCTTCATTTTTGAACTTTTTAGTTTCACTAACACATCTTAATCCTGTTAGTTCTCCGGGGCAATGACAGGTGGCACAGTTGTGGTCATCTAGCATGCAGGTGGCCCCCTCTGAACAGTAATTCATTAGACAGAAATAGTCCGGAAGGCAAATGTGTTTAATTTTGTTTTCCCCTGAAGACATATTCACTGAATCCAAGTTACATCCAAATGGGATAATTAGATGAAGGCAAAAAAGTATTCTCAGTGATAATTGAATAGTTTCAAAAGAGATCAACATTTTAATTGGTCATAGAGAGATCTAAATGTAATTGGGTATAAATCAGTACTAAAATGGTACATTTGTAAATTGTAGAAATGTATTTAAATTAAATTTCCAAATTAATCAGTCCGGCACACTTTTTCATATGATATCCACGTTAATATCTGGCCTATGTCAATATTGAGTTGATATCATTCATTTGCAAAGAGGAGCAGGTATTATCATTCAAATGATATCCAAATCATGACCCTTAATTTCAAAATTCGAAGGTTTGAAAAACTGCTACTGGAGACGAATCTCAACTGAAATATATCAGAAACATTTTTAAGAGAACAACGATAGTATGAACAGTTCAACCCATGCACTGATGGAATCCAAATACTATTCAATGCCCTTCTGACACCAGAGTTGATCTTGGACAACGTCCCAGAAGGTTCAGAGGTCCCAGGAAGAGTGCCAGGTGGTGTGGCATTGGTACAGAGGTCCAGCCCTCCATTATATGATAATTTCTATCTGAGTCATAACATACAGAAACTCAATTCAGCGATATATATATATATATATATATATATATATATATATATATGAAAGATGACATTATAAATATCATATGTAATCATCAATACCAGTTACTACTGGGCTGTATATTTCCATTTCTTTTCGTACTGGTAGCATCCTTAAACATAATGACTTCAACTTGATGAGATAAAAAGTGTTGCCCTTTTCCTTAACTTCGGTTGTGATAATGTGATTCTTGCTCCAAATTCGTCCTTTCTGCATGCGCTTATGATTTACCTTTAGAAGCCTGTGATACTATTAGGGCCTATTTCTTTGAATATTTCTTAATCTAATTAAAACATGCCTGTATTCCATTTGAAGACACCAGTATCCATTAAAACCATTAATCCTTTTTATTTTGTTATGAAGTGTGTTAACACGTCCATTGTGATCCAACAATGAAACAATTCTGAATGTTTTTATGGCAATGCATACAACAGTAATGAAAGACTTACACCTGGTTTCCAAAATATACCCTCAGGCTGATTATTTCCTGAGGACTTGGTGGAGTCAATGTGGACGCATTTAGGTCACACTGAGGTCACAGCTATAGGTCAAAATCAAGTCAGACTGATTAGAAACAGAATATGAGCACCCATAAAAAGTTTTCAAACCTAGATATCAGTACCTATTAAAAACAATGCAAGCAAAATGTCAATATTATTATGCTTGAACTGTTTCAAGTTTGAGGATGGCGTTTCATTACGGATGATACCAGAAAAAGAGGAAAAGAACAGTTACTATATATGGGGGAGACCGAGGTAAGTTGTGCCATTTTTTGCTTCAGGGTGATTTTCCCAAAAAAAACCACAAAAGCTTAAGCATTTAAATTGAAACCCAATATCAAAATATAATACGTAGGCCACAATCTAGCAAAGTTTCAGGGCAACTGGACCAATTGGATGATCATGGTAGGCATTTGAAAAAAGTAGGTCAAGCGGCAAAGCGGCAAAACTTGCTCCAGTACTGGGGTAAGTTGTGTCGCATGTCGGGGCAAGTTGTTCCACTTTGTTTATTCCAAAAACAAAAACCTTGTATTTCACCTGCACTTCACATAGATCATTTGTATCATGCGTTTAGCATATGGCCAATATGTTACATGAAACTTATTAAACATTTATCAGCCATTTTATGCAAAATTTCAAAAAGCTGCAAAAACTGAAATTGTTTATTGTTTAGAGGGTGGTATAACACTTTTAACACATGTTCTTCTCAGTGCAAGTTATTTCACCACATTTTTAGGCTTAGCATAAAATTAAGACCAAAATAGATCAATAAAATAAAATTACATGTTATATCATAGGCATAACTTACACCAATCAAAATGGCACAGCTTACCCCAAATTGATTTTCTGAAGAAAACTGGTTGTCAGAAATAACCCAACAATGCAAGATGAAATCTAACAACACAAAATTTAATGTCTAGATATATGCCTCCTAACTCCATCCTACCAGAGTGATATCATCCTATTACAAACATCACATGACCAAGAAACATGAATGTCAGTCATAGTCACTTCAGGTTTTCAACAACAAAATTGAATTTATGAGTGTAGCTTTTCATAGCATTATATTTGATAGTTTTTTTCGTGGTGCATAATGATGTTGACCAAGTGTGTATACACATGAGTGGCATTGTCTTCTTTAACCAGTTCTTCATTTCACCCCAACAGTGGGCGGCACAACTTACCCAGGTCTCCCCTACTGTTATGAATTATGTATACAAAAGACATGTGCATGGCTATATAGATAAGATTGGAGAAACTGCCATAGGCTTTTTTTAAGAATAACAAGTTTAAAATTAAAACTCAAGTTTTTATGTGGCAACAACAAAGAAAAGTGTATATTGTCAATGTGAGGCATCGCAGGCTAATCCTCATATCTGATTTGTGATTGATTTTGTGTTGAACATGTTATTTTCCTTGTTGAAAATACCATGGCTGCTGACCTGCCCTACATGCATAAGCTGTGTGTCAATGGTAAGGTCAGAACTTCATTTATAGATATGGAGTGTAATGTAGAGATTGAAAATGACAACACTACATGTTCTATTTTGTTTTATAAGTCTTTCTTTTTTCAGATTCGTTTTATTATCATCCTTGAAATGTACAGGTTATAGCCACAAGGTATCACATTCATTAACAATGACTTCCAGTGCCCTGCAAGGATAACAAGAAATGCAATAGATCAGATTTTGGTGAGTTTGAGCACAAAATCAATTTCATGAACAACGCTTAAAGGCCATTACCCAGGCCACAATTTCGCTAGATACAAACAAATTCATTTAGGTCGCTCTTTACTGTTTATCAAAATTGTTTGATTGGACCACAGAAGATACTAAAAATGAATAAAGGGATTACACCTTTAAACGGTTTTACTTTAATTACAAACTAAGTTCTTAAATTAATCTTTCACACAGGTTTTCAAATCAAATGATTGGTTCTGGTTGAATTTATCTTATAAAGTGGGATTAACTTTGCAAGAGTCAATTATCTATAACAGAATAAGATCAAAATAAGGAGCTTACATGAATCGATTTTCAGTAGGCCTAAGTTTAAGACCAATGGTATATAAGTATTGATCTAGTATCAGGCCTTCTGGCTATATGTGTCATTCAAATATGATTTACAATGATAAGCCAATCTGGCACGAAAATTTGCTCTGGAACTGGCAGCTAATAAGGACGGAGGGGCTAATGCACTGGATTTTCTAAACCTTGTGATATTAATACTGTCTACATAGGCCTATATAAGTTTGAATATTGATTCTCAGATGCCTCATTATATTTCGAAACCGATTTATTTTTTGCATATTAGAGAGACAGTGAGACACAAATAAACAATTTCATCACTCTAGTATGATTGAACAGTGTAATTTTCATCAGTCTTTTTTTTTTCAAATTTGTAAAAATAATTGAATCAATGTCGTCCAATCTTTGTAGTCTCATTGTGTTTTTCAGTCCATTCTGACCCAGCCATGGTGGCCCCTCCTCCCTTTTGGTTATTTTGAGTATTCCAGTCAAACTGAAAGTCATATTGATAGTTCATTTTCTTGGTGAATAATCTGCGAAACAACTCCCTTCGGAGATATGCGTAATCAGGTGCTTCATCAAACCGGAGTCCTCTGCAGTAGTTCATGTAAAGTTGAAACTCTTGAGGGAAACCTTTGCACAAAACATCAGTTGGGGTCGACATCTTTTTTTCACTGATTTTCTCATACTTTTGTTTTTTCGTTGCTGCTTTTAGACCTTGCCAAGGAAGACTACCCCGCAGGAAATACATTAAGACGTATCCAAGGGCTTCCATGTCATCTCTGCGGGACTGCTCTACTCCAAGATGGGCGTTAATGGAGGCATAGCGAGCAGTCCCAGTAAGGCTTTTCCCCTCTTTGTAGGTAATGTGAGTGCGAGTTTTAGTGTCTCTGTATTTCTTTGCAAGTCCAAAATCGACAAGAAAAACCTTGTTGCACTGTCGACCGATCCCCATCAGAAAGTTATCCGGTTTAATGTCTCGATGGATGAAATTCTTATTGTGCACATATTCAACTCTTGCCAACATCTGATCTGCTAACATGAGAGTTGTCTTTAGGGTAAACTGCCTGGCACAGAAGTTGAATAAGTCTTCCATATTGGGTCCTAGCAGGTCTGCAACCATGACATTGTAACCTGCATCATGGACACCGTACCATCGTAGATTGGGCACTCCAACTCCACCTTGAAGAATGCGGTACAATTTGCTCTCAAACAAAAGCTGCGGATGTTTTGTTTTTGATGGTTCCAATTTCACAGCTACTTCTTCACCGCTTAGGATGTTCGATCCCAAGTAGACATCACCAAATGATCCAGAACCAATTTTCTTCACCAACTTGTATTTTTGGTTTGTTCCGCCGACGACAAACTCCGCCCTTGAGGACTTTGAAGTCCTTCGACTGTTATTTTCTTCATCATCCATGTTGAGGTAACAATTGATTTCAAATGTAATATGTGACACTAATGTTCCCTGGTGGAGGGCTGCAGTTCGGAGTCTTCTCAAGTGTCACACTTAAATTTTGAGTATCACAATTGTGAAGCCAATGATGAATCTCCTCCAATCGTACTCGTCCATAGGTTCCACTTTTAAGTGTCAGTTCTCTATTATTTCCACATTTTGAAAATGTCAACACTCCTCCAGAACTCTCACAGAAAATAGAGGGTATACCTAATCGGTTTGTTTACATTTAGTTCCAGCTGACTGGTAATCCTTAAGACATACTCCTTAGTTACCTCACTCTAAATGGTTGGGCAAAACGGACAGCTGATCTGATTGCCAGTAGTACATGCACACCCCAAAAATCGATCATTTCTGTTAATACAATTAAATGTACATGGAGTTCATAGGTATTTGATCCATATTGCATGGAACAGAACATAATTCATCTCATGCAATTTGAATGGATTATACACAAAGACCTGTCATTAGACACATGGCCATAGACTGTGTGTGATTGAATAATAAATACACATATACTTAGGCTGAAAGGATTAGGTAATCTGATAATAATCTAAGAGACCAAGAACACACGATGAATGTAATAAGAAATCTTTATTAGTAACAATAGTATCCCTTTCATGAAACAGCAAAAAAGACGATTAACAAAATTTCATTTGAAGAACATTGTAATCAGAAAAAAAAAGAAGCTGAAACAAAGTTTGTCACTAATACACTACTCTCTCATATACAGCATAAACATAATATAACTCACAAATCACATAATCCGTACAATTACAATATTCAAAATGTCTTAAGTCTTTGGTATTTATTCAAGACAAAAAAGTATACCATATATAATGTATATATAGTTTAGGCATCGAATGATGCATGTTTTGGGACCAACCCATACATTGGGTTTTTGAAACTAAATCGCACTGTTCTGGAAACTAAATCCATAATAATATTTCTAATGGTATTCTATACTATACATGTGATTCTAGTATCCTTTGTTGTCTAATCAAGAATAAAGCATGGAAAGTTTGCAAAAGTGGCATATTTGGAACTGCAAGCTGAAACAGAGATTTTGGCGTACAGTGTATTCCATGTTAAGTGTTGGCAAGAATTAGAAAGCATCCAAGGTACCACCTAACCATTTATAGACCAATCTCGTAGGACCACACCAGGTACACCATGTTGGCTCATGAGGGGAAGAATGCATAGTTTTGTGAAGAATGAAGGTCAGAACATGGAATGTGAAGAGAACATATTTAGATTTAGGGACACACACGTTTGTAAGATTTGGGACGGACGGTGTACCACAATGCTCAGAGAAAATATGATGTCGTAACGGCTACTATTACAATAATAGAAAGTATGAAATATAAAATCTTCAACACCGATTTGAAGTGAAAAAGCATGTCACAAACCAATTACAGATATCCACATCTTCATCTACAGTGTACGTTGTGTACACTGTGCTCGTATTTTAATTTATTTGAACACACTGTCTTCTGAATACGATTGTCACACAGAAGAAATAAAGCTAAGCAAAACTGTCATCCGAGGACAGAAAATATCCCAACATTTATCTCACATGATTACCTATTGGCTTTGCAAAGAAAATAATTGAATTGCATTTTTTAAAACTCATAACAAAAAAAAAACAACACTTGAATTCTTCAAACCTGCATTCAATCAAGACTTGTCTCTTATTCATATCGAACAAGTTCACATTCATAATTATTGCAAAAGGAAACAAAATAAGCAAATGCTATCACTATTGTCGACCAGCTACAGTACTGTATGCAAATTCACATATCCATAGAAAATATACTGGATGGGTGGGTGTTATATCTGTAGTCTTTGGAAAAATGTCAACCCAATTAACAACAAAATAATCTTAAAATACTAATAGTCTTCAATCAAAACAAGCCTCTTAGAAAATCTAAAGATTGTCACTACAATAGTTATCTACATTTGCTACCATAATCATGAATCTGTAAGTGATTATACTAGTTTGTGGAATATATACATTGCTATGTACAGTTTTACAACTATCTAGAAGTTAGTAAGTCTCTTATTCAGTATTGTTGATTCATATAATGAAAATGCACAACACATGAATGTTAATAGAAATAAAATCATTTTCAATGTACAGAAAGGACACATAAATCAATGACGTCACAAGAATCTGTGCCTGCGAGAGTTCATAATCACATCGGCTTGAACAATTCGCAGCCTTTGATGAGCACCAGTTGTAGTCTTCAACATGTTAATCAGTCATCTTTGGACAGTGTTATGGGTAAATACCTATTTAGAAGTAATTCAACATCATAGTACTCCAGCAACTTCAGTAACTTCAGTACATCAGTACAATATTAAAGGAGGTGGGATGATGCCGGGAAGGTATGTACATGTGTCCATACAGTCACTGAAGTCCAGTAATCATATTGAACACCTTGTAAAGAAATCACTCAGGGTATTTGTCCTCCGTGAAGATATCGGTTGAACTATGGAATCACCTGTTTCATTTCTTTATATCCCACCATGTGTAGTATGGCAAATCCTCTGAACCTTCAGATATTATGACAATATTGTCAGCATACACAATTACTGATGTGATGCATATTTTCTATCAATAGTATACTCGTCTTTTCCAGAACCATCCACAGGAGGAAACATTGTTCACTGGAGACAATTCATCAGTTCAAATCTGCAGTGACACTTTCTGGATTTCTGCACACAATTAACTCGACATCAAAATCACAGTTTCCATCATATCAAGTCATTTCACTGCAGGAAATCCAAGATTACTTCAAGTCAAAAGCATTTGGTCCATTGCCTGTACTGTCCTCTGTGAGAATATGAGTCCATGACAATGATTGAAACTGGCATTAGGGTAGATTTCTTTAAAGCAAAACTATTTGAGCTTGAGATGATCACAAAATCGTATATCACACTTGCAAAGTCAGAGTTCTATAGACCTATACGTCATGAAATGGCACATCCCTTGTTGCTGTTGCTATGGTGACCAGACTTCTCAGCTTCCAGGTTGGTCTTCTTTCTGATTAATTCTGAAAGAATATCAAATAGACTAGTTAATTTAGTAATTTAGACAGAATACAATGTTTGTTCACAGCATAGTAATTGAGAACAAGTCCTTCTCCACAATGTTTTCATATGTCCAATCAAGTCACGCTTTTGTGAAAGTAAATTTTGAAAAATCTTCAAAAACACCTCAAACAAATGACAAATTGAAACCTCCTTTCATTTTTAAAGTTATTTTCATCCAGTCCCACCAATATTCCAATAACATCCCCTGTTTACTTTCCTTAAAATAGTTTCTATTTTGTTACATTACAGTAAAAATGTTTTTAAAAATCAGATAATTTACCTGCTAAATCATGACGGCCAATGGCAGTGAGACTTTCAAACAATTCCTTTGTCGGACTATCGTCTTTCTTGACCCCATGCAACCATATTAGGAGTAACCGGAAGCCATGTTCCTTGTAACTGTAAGGCCCTGCAATAAAACATATAGTATCGTTAATATCAATCCATGCTTACAAAGTGGCCAATTTAACCAAAAACAACTTTTGACCATTCACATTCGAAAATGTTTGATCTAATATAAACGCGACGTTCAATATTGTTATGACCTTTTTTTTTCCATATGCATAGAGACTAAAATTATATACCTATTCAAGGCACCAAGCTGCCATATATATAGACTGTATAAAGCGTTTCTTAATATTTAAAATTTAAAATTATTTGAATGAGTTTTTTACAATTGTCCTCTGAAAATGACAGTGTTGCATTTCTCCTTCCAGAAAGCAAGAGTGATGCATATATTGTTATTGTAGCTGGGATTTCGAAAGTAATTTTCCGACAGTGAAACACGATATATTTAAGATCTACCTGTATACTGGTGTTCTATTGCTCTTATATGTTTCTCATTGAATCCCCAGTGCATTGCAAGTTTCTTCCACTCTGTCTGCTTCAGCTGCTTTGTTGCAAGCTTCCATAAAACGCTTCTCATATAATCTGCGGTGTCGTGTTTCGGTTTCCGAAAAGTGACATCACCATTTGGAACTGAGCTAATAATCTAAAATGAGACAAGAACATAAGAATTTCGTGCATTGTCAAATTTTGCAGCATGCAGTAATTTCAATTATAGATATTATATATTAATAGATTAGAAAGTTTTGCCATGCATATATTGTACAGTGTATAATATATCATCCATTACAACACTTTCAAATCAGTTAAATTAGAAAATGAAATTAAAACGTTTGTGAATATATATATATTTATGCTACATGAATTTAACAAAATTCAAGTGTATGGAATGTAAAAGGTAGAAACAATAGTTTGTGATCATAGTAGATTGTCTGATGACTGAAAACAAAACATCATTTTTCATGTGATACCAGAGGAATAAAAAGTACACAGTGCTACGTGAAAGCAGTCAAGCGACACACCCAAAATGAAAATGAAATATGCCGACATCTGAAATCAGGGTTTCATTCGACGAGAACAAATAAGGTGACACAAAAATCCACATTACAATACTCAGAAAGATGCACTGTCACATGTTCATCACTGTCAGAAAGAGAGGACTATCTAGCATCAATACAGGAACATGGCGGCCATTTTGGAAAAATGGTCATGTGGACGTATCGACACAAACCAGTTGGAATCGAACCAAAGTTTAATGAGAACTTAAACACCATAGTGGCTATAGAGGGGTGTGGATATATATTGTACAAAAGGATAATAGATTGAAAATGGCAGCCAAGGGAGTTGTTGTTGGCAAGACAAATTGAACACAAGAGTATTTTTGTGTTGCAATTCATGGGCTATTGGACAGAGGGCGCCAGCTTACACTAGGCGGTCGGCTGACAGTGGCGACACTGGACGGTCTGCTGGACACTGCGTTGCACGTAGCACCGTAGAAACAATGGTGGACAGTGCCACATTGGGGCATGACGTCATCAGGATCCCATACCCCTTGTTCCTTGAGCTGTTGCCACCGGTCTGCCTTGATGATCATGTCCACGATTCCAATGAAGGACCCTCGCGATGCCAGCATCAACGGCGTCTTCCCAGTCTACATGTTTCAGGAAAATATGTTATCATCACATGTATGTAAAAGTGAAGAATCACTAATCTTTTCATTTTATTAAATCGCACTTCAAGAAGTATGAAAAAGTAATAGTGAACTTCATTCTCATTTTTATCAATGGTTATTTAAATCAATCATCACTAAAAGTGCTTTACATAGATGATTGTATGTGATATATCAATCATAATTATTATAATCATCATTATTGGTGTACTTGTCTTCATCAATTTCATGTGTACATAATAATATATATACGTGTGAGGTCTATATTGATTTTAATAAGTATGAGCAGTGTCTTGGACTAATTCATTACCAGTAAAAACTTTTGTCTTATATGGTGCTTTCAATTACAGTATTAGTATTATAGATTTCTGGCATGGACATTTAGCAGTTCCACTGGACTGTGCCTCACTGCTCTATTACTATCTCTGAAATTCTGGCTTTAACTTAAATTATTATTATTATTATTATCATGTTTATTCGTACAGAAATTCAAGTACATGGTAGGTAAATTTGAAATTTAAAAATTTAAAATTAGTTTATAGTTAAAAATTCAATTAGTGTCTCTGTTTCGTCCCTTGTCAATTGGCTTTCAAGCAGACCGTCTCTCATCTTTGACAGTTCGATTACAGTTTGGGCTATTATTTTTGCATTGTCATCATTACAATTTGAGCATTGGAATCTCAAGAGACCATCAATTATTGGTAAAACACTATTGAATAATAATGTCTATATTACTTTATATATTTAGTAATTTTGCATACTCGTTTGCATTCTTGTTTGTCATTTGTAGTTACTATCCTTCTGTTGTACATATATTTCTTATTGATTTTTTGTTTGTTTATTTACGACACATGTATCTTGATGATATTAAGCTGTCTAATAAAATCCTATATATATATATTATTGTCATTATTATCATTATTTTAGACCGATATTATTTCAAGATGGAAAATGTTGTTGCTCACCTTTTCTTTGGCTTCAATGTCAGCTCCAGCAATGAGCAATATTTCCACCACATCACTGAAGCCATTCTCCACTGCCACATGGAGTGCTGTCTGGTGTCTCTGAAACAGAATGCCACCTGGTGAGTTTGAGGTTTCTGTTTTGGTCTCTTATAACCAAGTCTATGTTTATCTCTATGAACTGATTTAGGGATTAAACTCCCTGATGCTCTTGATAGACCTGATAACATTATGCTGCTCAGTAAACATTTAAATGAATATGTTGGAAAACTTGTAACTGGTCAATGGTTCAAAATCTATTGTCTGATTTAATTGCTGTTCAATTGCTGATCTTCACAGCAACTAATGCTGGCCGATAGTATTTCAAGACAAAATCATTTAACATTTTCCTTATATATACTCACATTGTTCCCAACATTGAGGTCTGCGTAACAATCAACAAAAAGCTTTATTATATCCGGGTGATTGTGCATGGCGGCGACATGAACAGCAGTATTTCCTTGCTGAAAAAGAACAAAAGGATAAAAGATCAAAGAGAATCTCTTTGAACTGTTTCTGTAAAAAAGACAAAAACTGTTAAAAAATGTCAAATAGCCAAGTTAGCATGGCTCACCACAAATTTAGCATGCAATTCCATAGTAATTTTTGTTTTGAAGATCTTTAGATGACATGCACATTTTCCAGCTGAATCACGCAACATCTATTCCATTGAAAATGATTAAATGAGAAGCTAGGGATGACGCGGAATTATTCTTTGGGAAGCAGGACAGATAAATGGCATCTAAAAACTATAACTTTTCAGAAAAGATCCATAGTTCAGAGAAATTACTGATTGTGTCTGTCAGAGGATGGGTTTACTCACGTTATTTTGGGCACTGACATTGCACCCTGCAGTCAAGAGTGCAGTCACCACATCTATATGGCCATTTAGTGCTGCTAAGTGTAATGCTGTATTCTCTTTCTGAAAAATTGTAAAGATAAATTGCATGTGAATGTTGTTATCTCATATTATTGCAAAATTCAAAACATTCGGTCATGTTTGAATTGTATATTATGCATCTCCTTTCAACCAAAAACATCCCAAAATAGCTCCAACTTTCAAAGAAGCGGATTTCCAATGAGCGCGTTCACAATGTACTGCAGAAAATAATTTTTATTTTATTCTCCGAATCACGGTCAGCATTAAATTTGGCAAAAGGCTCGTAAAATACTGTTGATTATATAATATGTATACGAAGAAGATAGTTTGCAATAAGTTTCCCCTCTTATTCTATATATGCAAGACTCCAGGCAACAAAAAGTGAAGTGTATTCGCAGTTGATACCCCCTAAAGGAGGCTTGACTTACCACGGTTTCAGCATTGACATCAGCTTGGTGCAACAGAACCGTCTCAACTGCCTTGAGGTGGCCATTTTCAGAACAGCAGTGTAGAACTGTTTTCCCATCCTGATAAAGAAAAAAAAACTGTCATTAGAATAATCATATATATTATATATATATATAAATAAGTTATTCTGATGTGTCAAAACATCAATTGACAAATTTTTGAATCTTGAGAAAACATTGCAAGCTTCCAACATATATATACTGCAAATGCTTTCTCATGTGGTTCTAGTTCATGCTTAAGATGCTTTTAAAATCATCAGTCCATAAATATGGAATTTTCGTACAATGATAACAAAAAAATATTGACATTTTTGAAGATTCTCTGGTCTCTAGATGCACAAATAATCTACAGTCATGAAAACAGTCAAGTGACATATATAGTTAAAGAGATTAGCACCCCTACTGTATGATGCTGCACGACAGTGCACGTGTCTCAACCTCTGTATAAAACCGAATCAAAAAATAAGGGTGACACAATTCAACAGATTACACCAAATGGGATGTTTCCTAATCATATGTCCCTTGGAACAAGAAGAACCTATCACTTGTATGCCGGCGTATATTGCATCCCTACTTGTACTTGCTCTTGTTAATTCAGGCGCCGAAGAGCGAACTCCAAACCTGAGCAATGTAAACCACTAAGAGAAATCCCCCAAGGTTGCTTTTGTCCCTTTTCGACCTTAATTTGGATTCCGGGCACATTCTGTTGTCATTTGGGCACAGAGCAGAACCCAAATTCCTGAAGGGATTTCCTGAGGCATAAAGGCTTAACCGCTTTGGGTTTACTCTTTCAACCTTTAGCATTAGGGCTTTCGATACCACACAAAGCCAGTACACAGTTCTACACAGGTAGATATCAACAATCAAAATTACATAAAGGATTTCTAGTACTGTATGTGTAAAATGATGGATTAATTGTCTCTCTGAAAGTTCATAATTAGAAAACAGTTTATAGAGAATCAGAAGACCCATGAAACCTACAACAGAAGTTGTTTTGTCTGGTGGAAAACTCAAAATCCCTGATGTGAAGGGCAGTTTGTTTATCCTATTCTATACAGTAAGTACACACATTGCAACTTTTTCTGAGAAATGCACTTCAAAGGAAAACAGAAACTCTATCTGCCAAAATTGTGCCAATTTCATGGTGACAATTGAGGTAATTTGGGTGTCCGGCCTTCCCTTCCTGATTCACCAGAGCACACTGTGAGAGCCCCAATGGTCAGCAGCTTGCATGAAACATTTACATCTTTAACCATATAAGCATTCCTTTTTCATTAATTAGAGCAATATAAAGGAACTAGCATTAATGTGGTCTGTTCAAACACACTAAGATTGGTTATGCCCTTTTAGGATCTGACGGCATATTAAATAATGTTTTTCACAAATTTTAGCATTTTTGTATGAAGCAAAAGAGAATATAGTATTACCTTATCTAGTATTTTCGTTCTCGCTGCATAATTATGAGTAATCTCTCATTCCATCTTATTAAAAGCTTCGAAACAACATTTTTGTAGTAATTTTCTATAAAGAATGAGTTCAACAGAAACAAATGGATATTTTACGTGCAGTTGCTCTCCCGTAACAAACTGGTAAATGGACATGACTTGTAAACTTTGTATGCTAATGCGTGAAACCTGTTTTACTATTCACCATGGGACCCATACATTCTTCAGCTTCCACTTCTCTACTGCTTGTGAGGCAATACAGCAAAGAAGGTTTACACATCGTAACTTATCCAAAAAGATGGAAGCTTTAGTAAATACTGCAGAGGAGTGATGTCTCACTGGGGATTTATCTACTGAGAAATATCCTTTTTGGGTAAGTCTGAGGAAGATAAGAGTTATCTGATGAAATTGACCAATCTTCTCCAAGAGAATAATTAGCATCAATGAATAAACCTTGTGGTGGTTTACATTACTGGACCTCTATTACGAAATCCAGAATATGGTGGACATCGGGGAACACCAGAGGCAAACCTCAGCTGTACCCTTGGCTCCAGGTCTAATAATAGGTGGGCACAAAGGTCAAAGGTCAAATGCAGTGTAGCTAGAGGAAAAAGAGGCAATCACCTGCCTAATGGTCCCAGCCAAAAGCAAATTGGGGCTAATTACAATGAATAGAGCAAGTCTCTCTGCCAACTAATACGGATTTTCAGTACTCCAATGCCTGCAAAGTATGAAAAATAAGACTTCCAGCCACAAGATTAGATTGCTGTCACCATTTACCTTTCCAGGCACCTGATAATGTAATTACAGCTACAATAAATATCTCATAAATTCATTCAGAATGTTATCCCAATTCTGTATTCAAAAATATTTCATACTGATTTTGGAATATATGTTATCTAATAATGGTCATCACAAATTGAATTCAACAGCGTGCATTCCTTTCTGGTTAATCCAATGTAAGTACGAACATTGACAACTTTCAAAATGGTCAATGTGTTTAAATTTCCAATGGCAGCTGCAATGATAGCTGACTTTCTAGCACTTGCTCCATCATCCTCTGTGATGTTGCCACCCGTCAGCCTCAGTCTAAGGTATGAAGGCTTTTCTTGTCAATTATTTACGGAGCATTGACTTCATTCCATAAGGAATGCTCGGCCCAGCATGTTCTTGTTTCTCAAGGGTATTGAGAGGTACATATCGGTGACTGCAGAAAATGGTTGTGGTGATAGGCTACTATTGTGGCATTCAAGACACTTGATAGTTAGCATAGCCCAACCGTCATTGGGGATTAACTGGCAACTCATGATTACCTTATAACATAGCAGATCATTAAGGAATCTTACAATTCTCCAGGGCATTAAATGGTTAGCTGAGGGGGAGTAAGTGCTCTGGGTCTCCTTTTGCTGGACTCTGGGTTTGATTTCAGCTCTAATAGGAATGGGATAACTGGATTTATAATAGTTGACAGCTTTTTCAAACATTCTTCCCCTCATTAGAGAGAGAGAATTATTTTATTATGGTTTGTAATTGAAATTGAGTAATGATATATCCACATTTTGACACTTGCGATATGAGTCTCCTCTAATTTCAAGTTGAATATGGTTGACAATAGGCTCACTGAATACATTTCCTTTTGACAATACCGTTTTGAACTTAAAAATCAGATTTGTGTAAAGTTTTCTCCACAGGTTTGATGTGTGGAAAACCACAACAAGTGACAATGCATCGTACGATACAATGGAAATAGTATTCTTACAACATGCAACAGATGTTTTTGAGAAGTCTTTACTATTGTGTGCATGGGACCAAACAAATAAACCATAATAGATATAAGTTAAATCATTAGCTTACATAAAATTTGTTCAAACCACAATACCAAAAAGAGGTACAAGAACAGGGGTCTTCTCCAATTTTTTTTATATTTGAGGGGCACCAACCACACCCTTGTGTACATCCCTTGGTATAAAAAGAACACATCAATAAGGACTTGCATGCTAATGCATATTGTATAACTATTTGTACTTGCTAGTTAATTCAGGTGCTGAAGAGCAAACTCCAAACCTGAGCAACGTAAACCACATAGCAAGATCCCCTGAGGTTGCTTTTGTCTGATTCTGAGCTTAGTTTGGATTCCGGGCACATTCTGTTGTCATTAGGGCACAGCGTTGAACCCAAATTCTTGCATGGCATTCCTCAGGAACAAAGGCACAATCGCTTTGACTTTACTCTTTCAACCTTTAGCTTGGGGGCTTCTAGTATCACATAAACACACTTCCTTCAAACTGGTAGACCTCACCATCCAGAATGACTTACATGTAATGGATTTCGTGAGTGTGACAAAGGATGAATCTAACTGTTTATGTGACACTTCACAAATGGGAAAGAAGAAGAAAGGGGAGTAACAGAAGATCAACGAAAACCAACAGCAAGCATCCTCCCGTTGCAAGGCTCATTTTCATTCACCCTGCCAACAACTGCTATAAAATTCTGAAGGTTCAAAATCCTTTAACACCGTTTTTCTGGCATTATCTAAATAATTGTTTGTGGTTTTCTGCAAAGAAAGTAATTGAAACAACTAGCAGGCAACAATTACACTCTCAACCATCCATTCAATTGCTTTGAGAGATCTCAAACTGTTAATTATTTCTGTCACACCGGAGGAGTTAATCTTTTTGTTACAACTTCACAAAAAAGTATATGTTGTGGTCCGGCTAAACTTTTAAAACAAGCTTACACTAAGAAGTGAGGATGACAGCAAGGGTTGTTTTGTCTCATGGAAAACTGAAAATTCATCATGTAAAGGGAATAGTTTCCTTAATCCATTATATGCAGTATATAGACAGATTTCAACTGTTCCGTTGACGTGTCTGTTGGATATAAAACAGAAAGTTTATATGCTGAAATTGCACCAATTCTGCCTCCACGATAGAGGCAATTTGGATTTTGGGACTTCTTTTATACCTGATTCGCTGGACTGACATCACCTGAGCCCTCCTTGCAATGCATTCTTGGTATGTCATTGACCAAATAAAAATTCATTCATTTATAAATTACAGTAGCATGCATATCCTCTGTTGGAAAAAAAATAAATTGGTTATGCCCTACATCATATTAAAGGGATCTTTGACCAATCGAATATTCAATAATATCATACACAAATTTGAGCATTGAATATGTACTAATAAATCCTTGATATAATCGGGTGCCATTCCATTACCGCTGAAGTCAAAAGCATAGACTCAGAAATGTCTCAGCACGTCATGCTTTGCCCTTATCACACTGTGTATAGCATGGTGACGTATTCAACCACCCACGAGTCTGTCTTTTTGACGCTATCTGTGAGCCGTTTAAAATCTAATAGATAATTTTGAATTCCACCATAAACGTGACTGATAACCAAAAAAGTTCCTTCAAAATTGGGGCAATTTGCAAAACATTTTTCAATGTGCACTGTGGAGTTTTGAACTCACTGGATGAACTGACTTGCAATATGCTTTTTTGCACAGCAATCAAACATGCATTTCCATCTTCCGCAATCAACAAAATTCGACCCTAATGCATGCATACAATGTGAAATTGTGGCATAGACAACTAAAGTAAAAGTGTCTTATATGTCACTTGTGAAAAGACAGTATTTTCCCTAAAGGGTTTATAGTGTTTTCCCTCTCTTAAACAGCACCTACTAAACAATGTTTTCAGAGTCATCTTCTGTAAAGAATGAGTTCACATGAATAGTAAATGGCTAATTCATGTGCTGTTGCTCTCCCATAACAAGCTGATAAATGGAACATGACTTGTAAACTTTGTATGCTAATGCGTCAAACATGTTTTACTATTCACCATGGGACCAATGCATTCTTCAGCTTTCACTTCTCTGCTACTCGTAAGGCAATTCAGCAAAGAAGGTTTACACATCGTAACTTATCCAAAAAGATGGTAGCTTCAGTGATACTGTGGAGGCGTGATGCCTCACTGTGGGTTTATCTACTCTTTTTGCATTGGTCTGAGGAAACTTAAGATTTAAAAAAAGCAGAGATCAGAAGAGTTATCTGATGACCTTGACCTATCTGATCCAGGAGAATAAGTAGCATCAATGAATCAACCTGGTGGTGGCTGACATTTTCTCGGACCTCTATTACGACGTCCAGAATATGATGGACACTGGGAAAGCCAGAAACCTCAGCAGTATCTTTGGCTCAAGGTCTAACATTAGGTAGGCTGAAAGGTCAAAGGTCAAATGCAGTGTAGCTAGAGGAAAAAGAGGCAATAACCTGCTTTACGGTTCTAGCCAAAAGCAAATCGGGGCTAATTACTGTACATTGAATAGAGCAAGTCTTTCTTCCAACTAATGTAGAAGCCTGGAACTCCAATATCAGCAAAGCTACAAGATTAATTCTGCTGTCACCAATTAGCTTCCCAGGCACCTGATAGAGTAAGCAAAGCTACCACAAATGCCTAATAAACTAGAGAATCCTATCCCAATTCCATGTATTCATATAATTTTTATGAATTCATACATGTAATGTAGCAATGGCTTACACAAATTGAATTATACTGTCTTTGACTCTTCATTCCAAAGTAAGCATGGATATTGGCAACTAGAAAAAAATATACCTTGCTGCAATGACAGCTGATTTTCTTGCACTTGCACCATCAGCCTTTGTGATATTGCCACCCATCAGCCTGGGTAGCAAGCCTTTTCTTGTCAATTATTCACAGAACACTGGTTTAATTCCATAGGGATTGCTCGGTCCAGCGTGTTCTTGTTTCCCAAGGGAATTGAGAGGTTGATATCATGTTGGCCATGTTTTAAAATAGGCTAAAATTATGGCATTCCAGACACTAGGTACTGTCTATAGTCCAAGAGCCCCCAGGGATCTACTGGAAATTCAAGGTTACTGGGAAATGACTGCTAAGCTTAGGCAACTATGGACATCGTATGACAGAACAAATGCATGCTCATCTTTAAATGTATATGAAACTTTGAGGTCAGTTTTAAAGTCACTGTGGTTCATAACTCATATTTTGGATTAGCTTGGCTTGAACCTGAAAGAGGTCCTTCTGTTTACATTGTAATTTCAGTGCAGTATGCCTATACGTTAGGTAAAAGTTTTCTTGCCTAAGATAAAAATTCATGAACAATATCAAAGTTAAGCTTGAATAACGAATATCTTATTTGCATGGCAGGATTCCCTTGACAAAATTGGCTAATTGGTGAATGGAAATTGGATCTTAAACTGTCTATGCTAATGCATCTTTTGCGAATCACCATGGGACAGATATGTCCTTCTTCTTTAGTTTGTTTGGCAGTTGCAGGGCAATCCATCAGAGAATATTTTGACATTGCAAAATTTCAGTAAGGAAGTTGGTTGACCAAAAACATATTGCAGAAGACACTCCATAAGCCATCAGTTTACAATACCATCTGACTTCAACAGAAAAGGACAGCTACAATTTTTGAAAGCTACAATTTTGGAAAGTTCTTCATTTTGTTCTGGAGAAGCAAAGGAGGATTTGATGTTCTGACATTGTCCTTTTCTTTCTTAAAATGAATAGAGTATGAGTGTCTGTCATGATTCAGCCCATTATTATGGTGTCTGGCATTTGTAGGTCTTTCAGCTGTGACATCTGTGGAAAGTCCAGACATAGAAGAGGAGGAAAGTCAGGACTATCTTTGGCTGAAGGTCCAATACTACAGGAGAGCCCAAAGGTCAAATGTCAAGTGCAGTCTATCAGAAAGGAAAGAGGCAGTCATTTCCTAATGGACCCAGCCAAAAGCAAATTGTGAGCTAATTGCTGCAGTAAGTCCTCTTGCCAGAACCATGCAAGGAGATGGTTAGACCTGCAGCCCTTGCAAGAGGCCTGGAAGGTTATGCCTCAGAGTTTTTCTATTGTAGGAAATGTCAAAGCAGTTTAAAACACTATGCATCAATTATGTCTCACCAGCTGAATTACAAATAATGAGATAATAGATATTTTGTTGCACATGCCCTATTGCATATATATCGAGTGAACTTAAATCACTCTACTACTACAAAAAAAAAATCATCCAATCCGCCCTTCAGTACACTTGGAAAGTAAAAATTTTTGGCAACTGAATTATGGAAGAGACAGCTTATTACTGAAATATGGCCATCACTAATCTTAGACAGCTGATTTCCTAGCGGTTTCACGAGTAGCCTGGAGCCACCCATCAGCCTGATTTTAACTTGCTGAGTCTTGTTGTCAATTATTCAAGGAACACCCGCTTAATTCCATAAGGATTGCTTGGCCCAGTGTGTCCTGGCTGCCCAAGGGTAGCAAGAAGTACATATCAGGGCCAGCAAGAGATGTGGGTCGAGTTGTTAGGCTACAATTATGGTATTCAAGACAATACACTTTCTGGTACTGCAGTGCAAGAGTCTGCAGGGATAGGCTGTGGTACGCCTGATTGCTGAAGTATGACTTTGGTTAGCATCTAATTTGTGCGATTTATGGTCATCTCATGCATGGTGGATTATTTGCAGGACATGTAAGACAGAATGCCACAAACCTAAGGATTACAAAACCACTGTCCACAATACATTTGTAAATTTGAAAACGTTGGTCTATACATTCTTTCAATTTCAGATTGGGTGGACCCTTGCAAACATAAATTTGAAGATGCTCTGCCTGTAACATAAAACTTTAATGTACGCTTGGGCCCCCAAAGAAACCATCAATTTCTCCGAAAATTCATATATTTGCAGAGTGTAACATTTGGTTCCTACAGCTACCTACTCAGTGATCTACAGTATTTGCAGAGATCTCCTTCTCTCTCTGAGGACTTCAACATTCTTTGTAGCATTTGATGTTGTTTTGTTTACATAAAAGCATGAAACAAAATGACAAGGCCTGTACACTTAGCACACAAATGTAGGGCATCCTTATTGCATGTAATATCGCCGTGGGCAGCAATCACATGGCTTTGAGTTCCACATAAGAGGCCTGCAATTACATCAAGTGCTTAGACACTGGAAGGCAAGAGCAACCCTAAATAAATGCATGAAACCTTTATTAAAACCAACCTGACCTCCTACTTCGAATTCTCAGCTAATTAGCAGCAATATGCAATATTGTCGATAATGATAGTTAATCATTAAATAACGGGGCATAGATCATTGAACAATTATTGTCATATGTCATATTTCCTTCTGAAACCAGACAACCCTAGTTGATTTCATAAACAAAACAGTATATAGACAAAATAATGATGTCATTAAAATTGTATCTTTATATTCAAAAATTGGTGAAGATAAAAATTCTGAATTTTTGATAAAAAAAATTAAAAGATGTTATGAAGGTGGTCTTTTCTGTGTGAATCCTGATTCTTCACTGCAATTGCTACTAATCATGAAATACAATATACTTTGTATTCTCAGCTTTGGCACCAAAAGTATGGTGGCAATCTCAGGAAGCTCAAAATTGCAAGGATCAGCACTATTTTTGGCTCAAGGTCCAATTCCAGGAGGGCTCAAGGTCAAATGTCAAAGACAGTGTACCTGGGAGGAAAAAGGCAATCATTCATCTGATGGCCGGTGCCTGAAGCAACTTGTCGGCTAATTGCTGTGAGAGGCGCAAGTCTTCAAAAGCTAATGTAGATGGTTACACCTGAAATGCCTGCATGTGGATTATATTTCAGATTTTGTCACTATTCTAATCGATGGCAAGGTGCCAATCTGCACAGTGCAATGGACAATACTAATACAACATGTATCTTTAAAACAGCAAATCGGGAATATAAAGCCTTAGACTTTAGTAACCATCTATTGTTATATTATTTTTCTTAATTGTATATCAAAGAAATGTTACATTTCATATTTACACTTTGCCATTATAGCTGCAAAAACACTTGTCAAGATAGCTGTCACTGGAACAGAGTGCTGAGTATTGTTGTGTTTGTGACACATTCTTTGTATGTGTTAATGACATGTTCTTCTTCCTGTCTCTGTCACACTAAATAAGAAAGCAGTTGGCACTGGGTGTCACATGGCCTATACTATCAGATGGTTTGCAGAGTATGTGCATCTTCTTCCTGGGTTTGTTTGCATAGTATGTTGTCCTATAAGTTTGCCTACAATATGAAATTACCCAAGAAAAGGCTATTTTTACTAGGCTGGAACACAAGTCTGAGTATAAACATTCCACAGATTCGATGCCAACTCTATCTCTATGCACAATAATCTGCAATGCCTGTGGTTCTTCCCATTGGAAATTAAGTGATATAACTGTAATGCTTCTTAATTTTTGTTTACTTTCCAAAGTATCCATTAAACAGGCTTGTATCTTTTCTTTAGCAGTCAGATACATGTGACATCAATCATTGTCAACTGATATTGTCATTTAGCCCCTTAAAAATTGTATGGTTTCAACCTCAATGCCTTTAAACGTAGGTCAAGATTGCCTTCATGAGTAATTATAATTTTAAGCTTTGTAGGTTCTGTTGGACATCAAACTCTACAAATAGATAACATGTGGCAGGTCTGAATGCTACCATAACAGACAGTGTTACATGTACAAGGGGAAGCCAAAGCTAGCATTAAGAGTCTGTGCAGTTACACAAGCACCATAGAAGCACTTCGGCATGCACATTTTGGAAAACCTTAAAGTGATTATGGCTGAATATAAACTCCCTGTGGCCTCCGCTAATCTGCCAAGACAGCTGATTTCTTGGAAGTTTTTCTTGTAGCCTTTAGCACCCATCAGGCTGGGTCTAATATACCTGGTTTCTTCTTGTCAATTATTCACGGAACATTGGCTTAATTCCATGAGGATTGCTGGGTCTACCATGTCAGTGTTCTAGTTGCCCCAGGGTAGCATATCTGGCTAGTAGAAGATATGGGTCATGTTATTATTGAAGAATTATGGTATCCATATGGGAGTGCATTGCACAATCCCCAATGAATCAGGTGTAGTACAGACGATGACTGATGTTTGCATAGGTCTGTAGTCAACAGTCACTTTACTACAGGGGAACAAGAAGTGCAATGAAATGACAATGTGTTTGGTGTTCAAGTGGCTTTGCCACGTCACAAATTTTCATACATGACTGAGCAAATTCTGGGTATCACACTTCAGGATTATTCCTGTTAATATGAAACAACACCCTCTTTTACAATAATCTAATAATTATGTTTTGCTTTGAAGCAACTGCCATCAACAAGTGTTACCTGTTGGGAGTGCACATTGCATGCACTTGACACTCATTGTGAACTGGGGAGGGGGGGACGGGTTTATTTCTCAAAAGGGCATTGTTTGATTCAGAAACAAATGTTTCAATACATTGCAAACTCGAAATAAATAATAACTAAACACAAGAATTCAAAAAGTGGTAAAATCCCATATCCAATTTTTTTTTACACAACTTTGTTCATATATCTTGCCAAATGGTAATTAATTTAAATATTCTCATTAAAATATAATCAATAACCTCTTCCTCCTGCCCTGTGTGTAGGGGGTTAGCTCAGTTTGCAGTGCTATTTATGGGCTTCCAATCTATGGGTCACAAGTTTGATCCAAGATCTTGGCAGGTCAACCGCTGGACCTATCTTGGACAGCAGTTACAACCATCTTTTGCCTGATTGCCATGACACCTCCCCTAATTTGTATGTACCAGAGTAATAATAATATTTGGGGAGCAAAAGCCCCCCCCCTCAGAAATTATTTATTTCAAGACAGTCTGGAAATAATACAAAATAAACTCTTCATTTTTTTATTGAAAAAATAATAATTCCAAGCCCCCCTCCCCCTTTCTGATACCTCATGGTTGTCCCCTTACCAATCATAAAAACATGTATGGATTAAATAAAAGTGTTGTCTCCAGCTTCCGAAATATTTACACTTAGTGCTCACTGGTGCACGGAAAAATTGCTTGTCACAAGAGCACTTGAACAACTGACCACATGATCAGTTCGTTGCACTTCTTGTTCCCCTGTAGTAAGTGGGAAATCATAACTCTAAAAGTATGTTAGAATCGATCTTGGTGAAATTGTAACAGAAGTTTTTGAGCTTGTAACATTTAGTATTTGAGCTTATAACATTTATTTCATTATATATCGAAGTTTTCAAAACACAAATCTTAACTTGGCTTTACTGGTGACATGGGAATGTTTATATGCATGGACAAAGACAAGCAGCCACTTCTCTCAGAAATTATGCAGATATTTGCAGAATGTGACATCTGTTTCCTTCAGCCATGAACTTAGCCATCTACAATATTTGCAGAGATCTCCTTTCCTCTCAACAGCTCTCTGACGATCACCACATTCTCTCTTCCAGTTATCTCTCTGGCTCTGACACAAAGACCACATTGACACAGCTCATCCTTTGTGTATGTGGAGTGTATAGGATATCTCCAACAGATTCTCTATTGCATCTTTCATTTCACTGACACAGGATGTCTGTGAGTTCTATGTGGCAGTGTAACACATTTTCTGTGCATATTTCATTGCTTCTGCATTGTGTAGATTGCAATAGACAGTGAAAGACTGCCCACTGCAGCTTTTGTATTGCTTTAGTGCCACTGGTCTGAAGCACACATTAAATACCATTAAGTGCCAGTGGGTGCTAGTGTACCGCTATATGGCCTTTAAGCTCCACTATGTACTGATGAGAGCCTCCGGGTATCACTGTGTTCCAGGAAGTACTGCTGATCTGATTGCTGTTTCGGTACATGCAGCTTAATTGCACACATGCCAACACATATTTTTACATACTTTTTGTCAATTTACCATTTTAATAAAATCAGATTACATTATCAAACAGTAAAATATTAGCCAATAGCACAGTAAAGTCAATGGTCTGTTTGAAAGGTACACTGCAAAAAATTCCCGTCAAATTTTACAGTTAAATTAACTGGCAACTTTGTTCCAGGTCTAAGAACTGTAAAAGTACTAATAAACCTGAACAGGACAATGAACCGTAAAATGCAGATTTGTGCATTGAACAGTAATTTTGCCAGTTCAACAAAGTGATATTGCGGTAGAAAGTACAAATATAAAACAATTTATTAAAAGTGTATTTTACAGTTATATCAACTGTCAATAATAGAATGTAAAGAATGCAAGGAGCTGTATGATTTACTGTAAAAATACGGATAGTATATGTTATTCTTACTTATTGCACAAGTGTGAAACAACAGACTAAGCATGTTATTTAACTGTCGTATAGCTGTAGGGATGTACCGAAGCTGGAATCAGCTGAGAGAGTGAGAGAGCCACTGACTCCGGGCTCGGCCTAGCTCATCTCTTGCTTGACAGCAGGGAAGTAAGTCCATCAATTATACCCAGCAATTAATTCGCACACGTTTGCTCACAAACCATAAAATTGATGGATATTTTCCAAGAGAACCAGGTGCCAAGTTTATCGAAGTATGTTGTATTGGTGCAGACTGCGCCTGGGTTATTTTGGTTTTAATAGTGTCATTCTTTAGATCACATCATAAGACTCACACAAATGTCAATGTCATATATAAATATAACAACTTTTGCATAATGACAGCATCTTTAAGATCATATGAATGAGGATGTTCCCTTACCTTCAGATAAGTTATAAATTAAGTTTGATTAACAGCTGTGTAAAGCATATGTTATAGATGGCACCACATGTTCCGTGGTTGAAGTCCATGCAATCTCTTGTTTATATTTCCTAATCTGACCAGGTGTATTGATTGTTTGGCCAATTCAAATGTTTTGTCTGCATATTACAAGTTGCCAGTAAATTAACGGTTGAAGTAATTGTTCATTAACGTGAACTGAATGTTAAATGACATCTTGCAGTAAATTTATCTTGGAGCCACTATGTAACTGACAATGAACTGTAAATTCACAGACAAAGTCTGTTTTAAAAAAATACTGATAAAATAACAATAATTTTACGGTTCTTTTAGCCAGAAAAACACGGTCATTTCTTACAGTGTAATTAACATTCAATATATATTGAATTTTGACAAATGCATCATTTTTGTCGATATTCATTATTAAAATTCAATATAATATGATGATATTATTTAGATGACCTCCTTACATTACTTGGAAGTCTGATTTGAAGTCACAGAGATCTTTTTTGAGATATCAAAACGGATATTGTTTCACATATGTCCACTTTGGGCAAGGTAGTATATTTCAAGTAAGTGAAAATTTCATTCTGTTCTGCATATCTTAATACATATTTATGAAATCCAATTAAAGAAGCACTGAGGTGGAAATTTTCCTCAAAGTTTGTGTTTTTCAGAAGATAATAGTGATTTTTGTACATAATTAATTGCATCGTTTCAAGTGAGATTTTTTGACTAACATAAATAGCAACTACTGTGTAACACACAAACATTTAGTTAGAACTACATATATTTGAAGAATGGCAAGATCATGCTCATGTGGAATGCTACACCCCTGAATGATGTCCACTCTGAATTGGAGAATATATCAGTTTCATAATATTATGACTACAGAAATGCTAGAGGTGTAATTTTAAGACAGGGATCATTGGTCATCACAATCTTCTAAAGGAATTTTTAATTTAGCCCCGCACATCACTCGAAAGTGAGTGCCTTTAACATCAACATGTTCTTCTATGCCATGTTTTTGTTCATTCAGATAATTTTCTCATACAGCACGGGCCTCAAAGTGACATGACAGAGATTACTAGTAGAAAATGAAATATTATGTTGTGTGTGCTGTATTTAGCCATTTTTGCCACATATTTTCACATTTTATGTTGACCACATATTAATTTTTGTCAACAAATATTGTTCAATTCCTCTCTTGCTTGTTTTAAAACCTTTCAAATATTGATCTATACACACACAACCAGATTTCTCCAGGGCTTAAAATGCAATTGTTGAGAAGTATTCAATTTCGATTAAATTTTTCTCTAATTTTAATTATTCCATTCTACATAATTCACTTTAAGAACACGATTGTCAAGTGACGCAATTGGAATAAATTATAAGTAGCAATACTTGACTGTTTATAATAATCTTAAACATTGCACATCTGTTTCACAACACATGCAAACAGAGGAATAGCAGTATTTGCTGATGAAAAACAGACACAATATATGTCATGTAAATGAAACCCATTTCCTTGTTTCATCTTCGCTTTATGCCGAGAAAGAGAGAAAGCCAGTCCAAGAGGCACTGCCAGATAAATTCCTTATCTTTCCTGAAAAAAAAACAGATTAGGCAAACGGACTGCAAGCCGACTGTAGGCACAATTGTTGCAATTTTAGGGTGATGACAGAGGCAACAAAGGGTTTTCTGCCTTCTTTTCACGTGAAGGTTGAGCGATAAGCACTTGGTTCCAGGACCCCTCTGTTTTTATAGCTTTAAGCATCAAGACATCGATAAATCAACCCGATTGCGGTATGTATCAACATCTTTTGGTATTATATCTGAGATTGATATATGGTAGCTCTAGATTAAGGTATGGCTCGTCGGAGCCTCCTCCTCTTTATCCAGATACTCATGGATTGCACTGAGAAGATCTGTAATTTTTAATTTGCTGTACTTCTTTTTATAATGGGAGAATATGAGTATCTATATCATGCATCACCAGTAATAAGGTGTCAGGCATTTATCTGACTGTAACATATTAGGAAGCTCCAGACATAACGGAAGAGTCAGTAAAAGTACTGTCTTTGGTCTAATAATAGGGGGGAGTCCGAAAGTAGAAAGGACAGAGGTCAAGTGCCGACTATCATGGAAGAAAGATGCCCAATGTATGCAGACATAAGCAAATTGCAAGATTATTATTGCAAAAAAACATTATTAACCAAGTGCGCACCACTTAATTAACACAGTTTTGAAAACTGCATTAATTTACTACTAGTAAAATCCGACGGCAGTTATAGAAATTATAGAAGCTACAGCTGATTACTGACATATGACTTCCCATTGGCCATCAGTAATCTGCTAAGACAGCTGATTTCCAAGCAGTTTCACGAGTAGCCTGGAGCTACCCATCAGCCCGAGTTTAACTTGCTGAGTCTTGTTGTCAATTATTCATTGAACACCAGCTTAATTCCTTAAGGATTACTTGGCCCAGTGTGTCCTGGCTGCCCAAGGGTAGCCAGAAGAACATATCAGGGCCAGCAGGAGATGTGGGGCATTGTTATTTAGGCTACATTTGTATGGCACTAAGGGTGTTGTATGGTACTAAAGTGCAAGAGCCTACAGGGACCGGCTGTGGAAGTCCAGATTATAGCAATATGACTTTCGTTAGCACCCCATGGTTCATGGTCAATCTTATAGTAGATTACCAGGCAGACATTCAAGACTGAATTTCGCTATTCTTCTTCAAAATTATCAAAACCTCCTAAATTAAAATCAATTTGTCGAAATGATATTGTATAGAATCTCGCAAACATAGAAGATATATTGCCTGAGATGTTATAAAATGTTCATGTACGCTTGACCAATACTCGTTTTGGCCAAAGGTATCATCTCTCCTGAAATTCGGATATTTGCAGAGTGTAACATTTGTTCCCTGCAGCTACCTACTCAGCCATCTACAATATTTGCAGAGATCTCCTTCCCTCTCTGAAGACCTCAACATTCTTTGAAGCATCTGAAGTAATTTTGTTTACACAAGGGCATGAAACAAAATGACAACATCTGTACACTTAGCATACAAATGTAGGGCATCTCTATTGCATGTTATATTGCCATGGGCAGCAATTAGGTACCTTTGAGTTCCACACAAGAGGCCTGCAATTGTTGTCAAGTGTATAGACACTCGGAGACAAGAGCAGGGGCAACCCTGAATAAATACATGAAACCTTTGTGAAAACTAACCTGACCTATAATGCTGTATTTCAAATTCTCAGCAAAGTCTCAGCAATACGCAATATTAGGAAAATAGTTTTTCATGAAATACTGGCATATAAATCTTTGAACAAATTACCATCGTGTGTCCATTTTCCTTCAACACATTATTCGTGTAGAGAAAAATAGACATTGCAGATGTTAAGAAATTGATGTTTGAAACCTCATTGCTCGTTGTAGTTACAATCAATCATAAATCAGAGCAGTGCAGTTCCTCTTTACATTGGATTCTCAGCCATGACATCTGTAATATAGTGGACATCCCATGAAGCCCAAAATTGCAAATGTCCATACTATTTGTCTGAGGTCAAGTACAGTGTACCTGACTGAAAGAAGGCAATCATTTGTCTGATGATCCAAGTCTCAAGTAACTTGTGAGGTAAATGCTGCAAAAGTCTTAGCCAAATCACTTATGTGGTTAGTTGAATGAGCAATGCCTGTGTGTGGAGTATATCTCATATTTTATCATTTCAGATAGCGATTTGCACTGGACAATGGACAATACCAATATAACATGTATCTTAACATCAGGTTTGGGATTTATAACCAATTTGTATTAATACCCCAATATGCATAGTGGTCACACAGAGATGCTTCACGAGCTTATCCAATTTGCTGTATTTGCTGGATATGATTGCCATTTCCCTAGCAGATATTGAAAATAGTCCAGAAGTATTTGCAATGTTCCTTGCTCCCCATACAGCTTAAAAGAGTCATAGGGGTAGACTTTGTAGTGACTGAGCATCCTTGCCACTGCCAAATATGTTTGAGACAAACCAAAAAATTTCACAGACTATATGGCAATTGAGCAATAAGTAATCTTGTATTAGATTAAACATTTTGATGAAAGTGTGAGCACATCAGCTCAGAGTGAAACCGTAATGTGAATTTTTCGAAGTGCAAGGCAAACAAATAATATTATGCTTTTCTAAAATATGGCATAATCTAAGATTAAAATCAGTGAAACTATTCTGCAATGGATGTAGTATCCATTCTGAAAATTAGATAATTTTAATGGGTTTATAGGCCTAATGATATTCTGCAATATTCAGTTTAAGACAAAGGCTTAAATCAAGATATGCATTTTAGCAAGAATGGAGTCAATCAGATTGTCTCGGCCATTTTTCCTCTCATAAAATGTAAAAGGCATAACCTCTGGAAGCCATAGACCGGTTTCTAAAAACCATCTATGGTTTTGTCTTTTCTTCTAGATAACAAAAACATCTTAAAGATATGATTTTGCGAGTGTGGTCATCAATTTCAGTCTGCACAGGCTCACATCACACAGAATAAATCGGTTTTTTGCCCTTGGTACTGTACATAAAGTGACTAACATCAAAGAAAGAGAAATGTTGCATAATGTATTTACACTGTGCAATTACAGGAAAAACACTTGGCAAGATAGCTGTCACTGAAGCACAGAGCTGAGTGTTGTTGTGTTGGTGACACATTCTTTATATGTGTTAATGACATGTCTGTATTCCTGTTTCTACCACACCAAATAAGAAAGCAGTTGACACTAGCCCTGGATGCCTGGGATAGTTGACACTGGGTGTCATGGCTAATACTATCAGAGGGCTTGCAGAGTGTGTTCATCTTCTTCTTGATTTTATTTGCATGTTATATTGTCATATAACATACAGAATTTAGGTATAATGGACTTCACAGAATATCCCAGAAAACAGAATTTATGCATGGCCACAGCACATATTGAGCATAAATATTCCACAAATGAGATGTTAAACCAAATTTGTCCATAAAATACTCCCTTATCTCGCACTGGCAGTGCTTTTCCTTTAAAAAGATGGTTACATTAATTAATATATCTTCATTTCCAGTTACTTTCCGAAGTATATGATCAATCTATTCATTTTCTATCTGCTCGTGACATCACTCAGCATCTGCTTGTATCATCTTCATTATCCGTTTGAATTCACAAATATATTTATTTATCCATTTTCACTAAAAAAAACGTACAGAAATTTTAATAAGCATGGGATTCCGGTGCATTATTTCCAACCTACCACATGCAATGTTGTCACAATCTTATTGGTTCACGAACATCCAGAAATCAAACAGTTGCAAATTAACCGAAGCATGTACTTTTATTGCACTGGTTAAACAAGTATGACAAAAAATACTTGATTATTAGAAGTGCTCTGAAGAAGGTTTCATCGCTTAGAGAGTAAAAGAAAGTCAAGTATGCCTACCAAAATCATAATACGATTTAAGTACATGCAGGCTCTGCTGGCTATTGTGTGCTGCAAATAGATAACAAGTGGCACCTTGGTATAAAAGTAAAACAGACAGTGCTGCATGAGATGACTCCTTCAGAGTTGCACAAGCACCAGAGCAGCACTTTGGCATGTATATTTTGGAAAACCTTAACATGATTATGGCCGAATATGAACTCCCAGTGGGCACTGCTAATCTGCCAAGACAGCTGATTTCTTCACGGTTTTTCTTGTAGCCTTTAGCCGCCCATCAGCCTGGGTCTAATGTACCAAGTCTCTTCTTGTCAATTATTCACAGAACACTGGCTTAATTGCATAAGGATTGCTGGGTCTACCATGTTCTTGTTGCCCAAGGGTAGTATATCTTGCTAGTAGAAGATATGGGTCATGTTATTATGGAAGAATTCAAGAATCCATTAATATGCTTCACAATTCTTAAGGAATCAAGTGGAGTGCAGACAATGGCTTAGGTTTGCATCTTTCTTAGTCAATATGTCACTAAGGTGGTCTTGTATTTTGCTTTTTACAAGGTAAATATAAGGCTATTGGTCGCAACTGCATGATACATGTAGAATCGTTATACAAAATAATTCTGCCTTCGGGTTACATGATTAAGAGTACACCACAACAGCAATCTTGGTCATGCTATGAAAAATAAGTGCAGCTTTTAACAACATTATATGTGTTTATTGACTCTTCTTGAAAACAATTTCAACTTGGCTGTGCTAGTGACATGAAAGTGTTTGCATGCATTGCTAAAGACAAGAAGCCACTACAATCTGGAATTCACATATTTGCTGAGTGTGCCGTCTGTTTCCGCCAGCCATGAACTTAGCCATCCACAATATTTGCAGAGGTCTCCTTTCCTCTACGAAGCTCTCTGTGATCACAACATTCTCTGTTCCAGTTATCATGCTGGCAATGACACAAACAGCAAATTGACGCAGCCCATTTGTATACACGAAGTGCAGGATATCTCCTAGAGATTCTCCGTTGCATCTTTCATGTTAATTCACTCAAGAGCAAAGGGTCAATGGTTGACACAGAATGTTTGTGAGTTCTAACTAGAATGTAACACGTTTTATTGCACCCTCATCATGTCTAGATTGCAATAGAGAGCGAATGACTGCCACATCAGCCTTTGTATTGCTTTAGTGCCACTGGTATGAAGCACACAGTAAGTGCCATTAAGTGCCAGTGGGTGTTAGTGTGCCCCTATATGGCCTTTAAGCTCCACTATATACTGATGAGAGCCTGTGGGTATCACTGTGTTCCCGGAAGTACTGCTGATCTGATTGCTGTTTCTGTACAAGCAGCTAAATTATTCTATGTTCCTGAACAAAGGATACGCCTATAGCTGCTATCACAGTAGATTTTTCATCAATTGTGCACAGTATGAAACGAAAATTATGAATCTACATCCAAGCAAAAAAATTCAGCCCTCAATCAAGAGAATGACCTCTTTACATTTTTTGAAAGTACACGATGTGAGTGTTTATACTTGGGACAGCAAGATGTTTTAGTTCATAAAACCAAATTTCCAATCGCATCTGCATACTGTAGCTGCTTTTGTTATTGTAGACAAAGACGCCAAATGAGGCGCATTGTCCTCAAGGTTTCTTCTTTCTGAAGATGGATGTGTGCTGATTGTTCACGACAGATGGCTTTTTAAGTGAGACATTCTTACAAATGTAAGTAGAAATGGATTTCACTGAATACACACTGTTTGTTATTTCTTCCTATATGAAGGAAGAGATCATGATCATGGGGAATGCGACACCCTTGTGTGACAATTACTCTGAATTAGAAAATATAATATTATGGTATATATAAGCTTTCACTTGAATAAAGAAATGTTGGGAGATGTAATTGTAAGATAGGGATCATTCGCCATCGGAGTTTTCAGAATTAATTGTTAGTTTAACCTTGCTACATCAGTCCAACGGGCATTTTGATGTCTAAATTAATACTCATCTGCACCAACACTGTTCTTTTACTGCATTTCTCAGGGAGTAGTGCAGGCTTCAAAGTGACATAACAGAAAAATTATTCGAAAATGTGTTATTTGGCTTTGACATGAACTCGAAGAGTTGCTTATCATCCGGTACCTGGATCCGAATTCCTATCAGGGATGCAAAATTGTTTCCAAACTTTTCATTACAGAACCACTTTTCATAAAAAGGTACAAACAAGATTATGCCATGACCAGTCAATAGATTCAATTGTCATTGTGCAGAATAATTTCCCAAGTATCTATTACTGGTGCAGTATTGCGTTTATTTCTTAACTAAGATGATTCAAACCTAATGAAAATATCGTACAACATATCACAGTACATGAATATTATGCGTAATTGTGAATGTACTCACATTGTCCCTGTCACCAACTTCTATATTCATCCGAAGCAGTTTATCGAGGACCTCCGTATTTCCATTGGCTGCCGCCAGGTGCACCGCCGTCTGACCGACCTTGTCCTTGGCATCCACCTTTATGTTGGCATCCAGCAATTGTTGAACGGCCTCCATGTGACCTTTTTCAGCGGCCGCATGCAGGGCTGTCCTCTCAGTCTGCAATTATGAAGTCACAATAACACATATTAGGTTCACTATTAGCTCCTTGGATGACTTTCATGACAGTCTCATTACCTACTACAATGTGCATGGCTTCCACTGTGATCACTATTGTCAATGTCGAAAGAGCGTCATGTGAAGAATTGAAGGTCAACCTAATTTTCTTAATAATCATTGTTGGTGTAGATGTCACCTTGAAATATCAAGTTTCTGCCAGGTAGAATGCATTATTCAGTCATTCTGAGAGTTGCAGTGAATGGAAGATATTACTTTGTCAGTGATTCTTTAGTAGAGAGACAATTAAACTAATGAATGGTTTGATATCATTCTATTGTAGTATAATCATTCAAGGTTAGCTTTAATTATCTTAAACTTGAATTCATTAGTTCAGTTAAAGAAGAACAATGGACAAAGGGGATGAAAAGATTATTGATTATTTGGCAGCCAGGTAGCTAGGTGTAATTGGTCTGCACACCTGGACTTTCCCACATCTTTTGGACACTTCATCGAGTAGTTTATGTTGAGAGGAAGGCTGCCTTAACATTTCCATTGGAAAGAGATTTGAACACCAGTTGTGTCTGCCAGTGGAGGCTCAATTACAATGCAATCACCCTTAAATATTTTCAACACAAACTGGTCAGGTTCAAAAGAGCTGCTTGTATTTAACATGTCACCTTCCCACATTTCTGCAAGGGTTTTGTATAAGCTTAATCCCACCAATGAAGCATTGTTTGAAAAGATTTGGTGCAACACACTAAGCTGTTGCATAAAATACTTGATTGATATGGTACAAAAGGTTCAAGTAATTGATAAAATTGCACAAATCATAATTGGTTTCCAGCATCCATGATTAAACAGGCCATGTTGCCCAATTCTCAAGGTATCAGTTCGAATTAGCATTTCATTTTGAGGGCCAAACACAAACGCGAATGCACCAATTGGCAGCAATCCTTTAATTTGAGTGTGGAAATGAAAACCACAGGAAGTCGCGTTCTCCAAATTGACAAAGGCTTGCTATCGTTGTTTGGCTGATGCGTCGCCAAGGGCATCTTGTGCGATTCTAGGTCCTGTTACCAACAAGAATAACGACGCTGAGACCAATTAAAGTTTTGCACAGAGAATCTAACTAGTTCTGTTTTTGAGATACTACCTCATTGAGACAGTAATCTAGTTACATTTTTATGTGCCACACTGTTGTTATATATTCTCTCAGATGATGACGATTAATTAGCTGCAGTTAAGTCGTAATTCGATATCAACAGCTTATCCCATACAATATATGTACATATTTATCACATGCTTACCCTGTCAGCCTGATTGATGTCATAGTTTTCAAGCGATTCCAGTATGAACTTAATAGCGTCTGAGTGGTTGTTTTGTGCAGCACAGTGTAATATGGTAAGGCCTTGCTGCAAAAGATAATAAGATCGTTAGTATGCATTTGTCAATGTCAATGGAGATCCTGCACCACTGAAACATGCATAATGAATGCAATGTGCTATGATTACCAAAAGTTAATCGTGTTTTCAATTATGTAACATGACTCGGTGTGAGATTTAATGAGATGTAATTAAGTCATCCACCCATGATATATATGCCTTATCATGTCCACAGGTGAGCAAATTGCAATCAGGCTCAATTATTCAGGATGTTAATATTGAGCAACTGTGATTAGAGGATATACTGTAATCAGCAAAAGATGAGCATTACAGTTATACCATATTATAATATATTTTACTTTTATTACAATTCTTAGTGTAAATATTTCAAAGAAGACATTCTATTGAAAAAATATAACATTGCGCCACACTCACTTTATTACTCGCGTGGATATTAGCACCATTGTTGACCAAAATTCTCAAAGCATCTGAATGACCAAACCAGGCTGCCCAAAGCACTGCTCTCATACCATACTGAAACAAACAGGACACAGTGAACTTATAATTACTAAACATTATCATTGGTATACCATAAAATACACGTACCTTCTAAGGTAGGCTACATACAATATCAAGACCAAATCTTATATTTTCAAAGAACTACTGAATAGCGAAGCTCTGTCTGGTGTGTCCATATGGTTACAAGTGCTACCAACTTTTAAAAAGGCAGGTTATTGCTGCTGGTGAGGGTAGAGGAGACAGCACAGAATCTGATGATTCGTACAAATTTAGTTGAGAGGCATTCCTTGCTCCATACTGACAATGAGCACCCATATATCGTACAAATAACATTCAGCTGTATGAGATGCAAGTTGCAACGCAAGAAAATGTAGCAGGAAAACATCCCATTCTCCCCTGAGCGTTGCCCGTTTCTTGCATCTCATAATGCAATATCGAATTAATTAGAGAAGAACATCTTGAACTACAGATTCATAATTGCCTTTTGTAATTTGATGATTTTGTCCCAAGGATGCAATTTGATTAGAGAGATTGTCACGTTATCCAGGGGCTTAAGAGGCAATAATGCATGTGCATTGACAAAAGATAAAATTTGATATATCACCGAGAGTCTGGTAATAATTAGATAAGAAAGAGAGGTATTTTTAATTCCAATTCAACATTGATCAATGATTCTAAGCCATTCTGCTAATTAAAGATTCAAGAACACAAGGGAATGGTTTATGTAGTTCTGATCCAGAAGTTTCTGGGATTCAGGAATCAGTTATATCTGCTTCTTCTGCCGGTTACAAAAGGAGAGAGAAGGGATTCAATAGAAAAACAAAAAGCGGAATTTGGTTATTTTTGATATAATATAGAAGAGCATTCTTGAGTAAATGTTGGGCCATACGAGGAACATAATATGATCCGCAACTCCCAAAAGTGTTACTTTAGGAATATCTTTCAGATAATTTCCAGTGGCCTTACCTTATCCTGGGCTTCTATGTTGGCTTTGGCTGCAAGCAAAACAGTCAGCACCTCACAATGGCCATTGGCTGCCGCCCACTGCAGAGCTGTCCTGTCCAGCTGCAATTTAATAGACACACAATTGTTGGATGCATCAGGGGATGCTAGTGTATACTGAACAGTTAGACCCAAATTGGTTGCAAACAACTCTTTCACAGCCCCTAGTCAAATGGTCGTGAATGGCCATTTGCTACAGCACAATCTATACAAAAAATCTAATTGCAGTTTTAAAAACAACAGTGTTTACTACCACCACTCTTCTGAATGATGTAATGTGCAGGAACAGACACACTTTTATATTTCAACAAATTGATTTAGTTCAAACTGGAAGAAAATAATTCAATTGACGAAACAACCTAGGACAGCCAGGTTTTTTCAACAGCTGTAATGATAATGATGAAGTACAGTAATACGTTTTCAGACAACTTCATAATCCTTGTAATATTTCAAGTAAATGTATGATTTCTTATTATTTTGTTTTGTTTTCTATATAAAATAGACAAAAACAAAATTGTTGAAAGAAAAGAAATAGGAAGCATTGGCTCTTGTAACACTCCGAAACGATTACAGTTATTGCTTTCAGTAACCAGATCTCGAGTACATTGTACAGTCAGCATAACAATAATATTTATTCAGAGTAGTAATTACTTTCGCAAGTCTTTCAAAAATGAAAAACAGTAACATAGAGATACAATACAGGAACACTTATCTATAAATGGCATAAAACTCACGTTATTTCTGGAGTTGACATCAACTCGTTCCTGGATAAGCTGGCGAACTTTGTCAATACTGTTTTTTCTGGCCGCTTCATGAAGGACCATCTCACTCCGGAGCACTGCAAGAAAAAAAGCAACAATTAAATCACAGGTCTTCATTAAAGATTCTCAAAAAACAACAGGACATGTCACAGAGATTGGATTCACCAATGAATTCTTTGCAAAGTAGCCTTATTCAATGAAACAAGTAACCTCCCTGAACTTCCCACAATGTAGTTCAGGACTCTCTAAAGCTTTCAGGGCAGAACTGATTGTTCCAAGAACATCATTTGCAGAGCAAGTGGAGAGAAACAACCAGGCATTGCACCACAAGGAGCTTCACCAATTATTTCTCACTCAAGTATATCATACACATTCTACACTGTATGAACTCTTCGAGCCTTGATTCACTGCATCCTTAAAAACGCCAAACACTAATCGGACATGATTATCTCATAAAAAATATTAAACAAAAGACAGCTAATTCTCATAAACATGCCTCTAATGATGACACATGGCTACCTCGGTGAATATCAAAGGTATCATCACAAGGATCAAACTTTAAGAAAGGAACATCATCAAGCTCCCGAGAAGAAGACGACCAATTACGAGGCATGGTCATGAACTCTGTACACACACATAATGAGCACTGACGCAGCATACGCCACATGCAAGGGAGTCAGGAAGGTTAACAATGAACTGGCTCTTTATGTCCTCTCCGCTAAGAAGTCATGTCTCACAGTTTATGGCCCAGTTAGATGGGATGATACGATGCTTGTCGGTGTCAAGATGGGTTTGCTTCTCCGTAGAAACAATTATCCCCATCTATAGTGAGAATAGTAGCAGCATGAAATCCTTGCTTGTTCATGATTTTAGCTGCTTCGACCATCAGATTTTTTTTGCTAGGATACTAGTAGGATAGGAGCTGGAGAAACATCCCTTATCATCATTATAGGTCAACGGAACGCCATGCCTGAGGATTAAAAAGCATGGAATTTCCATCACGCTATTTACTCGAAATCAGACCATTGCGATACCATAGAATTCCAATTCATGTTGAATTACAACAAGATTCAAATCCATGTTGAAATTATTTTGCCTAATAATTGAGTTCTTTAACATTGCATGTTTCCCTTCTGCAGTTATCAAAAATTCTCTGTGGCTGCCACTGGTTGGGTATCAGTAAATACCCATGGGAAAGAAACCAGGCATTGCAATGCTGTGCGGATATTGAGTTTAAACGTGCAGTAAAAGGTTCAAGCAACGCTTGTGCAAAGTTCGATTAAAAGCACCAGCGACCAGTTTGCCTTACACCAACAGACTGACTCCTTCATAATTCAACATCAGAGAATATAGGAACCCGGCTCATTTTTGTGAAATCAGGAAGCTTTGCTATCGGGCTATTGGTCGTTGAATTCAGTTGGGGACCTTTGCCTCCCTTGTTATGCAAGTTTCATGAGTTAAATTTTTCAAAACTTTATCGTTTATGAACCAAATTTGCTATTCACTGTGCTGCACAGAGAACTGTTTACTTTATCATACCCAAGAGTTGTATTCGTTATTCACTTCTTATGGAGAGGCACTTTACGAATAAACTACTGGTAAATTGTTAGATGGAAATGGTTGAGAACGGATCCGAGCGGAGCAACTTGGTAGCTTGGTTTATCTCTGGTTAAGGCTGATATGAACTTGGAAAAATGATTTATATGAATTGATCTATTCCGTTAAACAGACTCATCCCAAGATTAAAGCATTGAGCCAAATCGCAGTAAAAGATGCTAAAGAGTCTTTATCACTATACAGATCTTCATCTATTTCAATTGATTCACAAAATGTATGTGGACAGACTAATAGCACTTGGCTACCAGTGCACCGACATTGGTGTTGTGGGATTTCTGCACTTTCTACCACTGATGCAGAGAAACGGCAAAGCATGGGATCTCAGCTCATTTCACAAAAGAACCTACACGAAGCTGTTCTGTTGCTTAGTTTAAAATAAATGTAAAATGACAGCTGCAATTTGCAGCACACAGCTGGCTAACCATTTGCAAACAGTTCCTAAAATGAAGCTTGAGTAGATGGATTTTACCTCCTCATGCACCGTGCTTTTTGAAGAACTGGAGGGCATTTTCTGCAATATTGCGCATATATTTTGCAGAAAACCTCAACTACCTTCTCACACACAGAACATTTTGCGCCAAAATCACACTTACACGTACTTAGCTTTTCTTGCACAAGATAAACCATAATTTCCCAATGTTGAAAACACGGACATCCTACTCGTTTGACATTTACAATTTACTAAAACTTTTTGAGCGATCTCTTAAAACATACGAAACTTACAAAAGTTTCACAACCTGACAAATTGGTGCAGTTTATGCGACTGGACACTACAAATGTTTGATGATGAAGGTTTTTCTCAAAGAAAATCAATTATACAATGTTCTGGGTTCAATAGTAGTGATCCAAAGAAATATTAGTCTAACAAATTGCTTTATAATACCAAGACAACTTGCATCATATGCAAAGAGCAACAAGGCCCAGAAATTAGAGCTAAATCAGCATAGTTCCCTCCAACAGCACCTAATATAGACTTAAGAGACCAGAAAGCAGCTTATGGACCAGAAGCTGAGCATTTAGCTGGGAATTTGGATTGCACTGAGAAAAGCATTAATGCACTGTGAAAAGCTTCTCTGGATACAATTTAGAGAGCAATGTCTGAAAAATAATTGAACCGACATGTGGTTCAAGCATCAGATACTTCTTATAGTTTCTTTCCATTGAAATTGTAAGAACCATTTGACATAGGATTGAGCCATGTGATTGGTTGACATGTATGTATTCGCTACATTTGCTGTCTCGGGTCTGTCTGTAAATGCATACGTCTTGACGTCATGCAGAAGCCAAGGCTTTCCAAGAAAGATGCTGAAACCTTCATCAGGTTTCGTAGTCACGATGTCTTTAGAATTTCTATGCCATCATGTTGTTTTGACATGGCTCATGCTCAAAGATCTAATTTACTCTCTTCTGAGTTCTGATTATTGTTGTGTTCTTGAACTCTAGACAATGTCATGCTTTTATGCTTTTGTGCAACATGCAGTATGTAAAACATCGTTAAAATATCTGACAATGCCTGAAGCAATTTCCCATTGACAAAATGATGCACAGGCAGACATTGATAAAGAATTGATTAGATAACTATGACTTTTAAAATGGCTTCATTAGGCCAAATGAAGTTCTGTAGGCCTACGTATCAGAACAACAATGATCCTACAGTATGCAGAGCAAGTTGCTGTGACGTTGCATTGCAGTAATCCGCTAACCTGCATGACGAGAGACACACATAGCTCACAGCTGTGAAAGCCTGCAAATTGCATCCTGTGCAACTACCACTGCAGCTGACTGACTCTATTTTGAGAGGCAGAAAAGAGAATTGGATATACACATGCATTACTACTTTCTATAACTTCAGTCTGTTTCATGCTTCTGCACAATGGAAATACAATATAAGCTTTCTTATAGGTCTATAGTGTTTTGTAGTACTTTAGATGGGAATTCTGCGCAGAATCCATTTTAGGTAATCATTTTTAAAGAAAGATTTGCCCGATCATTTTGAAAAGTGTTGAGATTTGTTAAACCATATGCTGCTGAATTTGTGCTATTAAATTATGCACTTAGTTCCTGAGATTCCATGACGACAATGAGGTATGACATAACATGAGCTGCATGGTGGAAAGTCATGTAGGTTCGAAATGATCTGGCTATTTACGTTCCTTGGGCTAAGAGGTAACATCTTGCAAGTTTTACGGCCTAATTAGTCGGGATGAGTCCTGTTAGTGTCACACCTAATTTGCATCAAACAATTATACCAGAAGTCAGAAGCAATGCTTACTGACAACAGTATATTGCATGACAGCATGGAAAAAGCAATTAGCTGCTTAGTCACAATTATATCAGTTGATTTGATGCTGCATACAAGCATGTCAGACAATGTTTGTCAGAAAATGTAGAATTGTCTCTTATCATCAGTATTGATCAATATCGAACCCAAGGATTAAGAGCAAGCATTTTTCTGTTGCATCATTTACTTGAAATAAGACCATTGCAATCCTGTGGGACGTCAACATGATTCAAATTCATGTAGACATGATTTTGTCTTGTAAAAGAGTTCTTTAACATTGCATGTCTTCCTGTGGCTACCGAAGATTATCTGTCGTCCCACAAAAAGTAAATACCCATGGGAAAATTACCAGGCATGCATTCGAGTTCAAATGGCTGTTGGTGGCTGCTGGGTTTAGAAGCGAAATAAATGGTCCAGGCAACACTTGGGTAAAATTTATTAAACACTCGAGTGACCTGATCTAAGTATCTAAGCCTGACACCAATAGACCAAAGTACTGACTCTTCCATAATTCAGCATCAGAACCTATAGGAAGCTAGCTCATTGTTGTGAAATCAGGACGGATTTCTCTAAAGCTATTAGTTGTGAAATCAGTTCAGGGACCTTCCTTTTCCCTTTGCATGCAAGTTTCATGAGGTTTTTTTCCCCAAGCCTTATCGTTTATGAACCATATTTGCTATTCATTGTGCTCATCATGAGAACTGTTTGCTTTATCATACCCTAGAGTTGCATTCATTACTTACTACCCTGAGACATGATACAGCCTTACCAGTGATAAATAATCAGACAACCACAGAAAGGGGACTGTGACTTCATCTGAAATGTGCTGTATAGAGTTCATAAGTTGGTAATTTGAATAAAAGAATAATTGTTTTAAATATGATGATTCAATTACATTCATTTTGATAAACATTATTGAACATTCCTTATAGAATATTTAGTACACATCATTGCATTAAAATTGCCAAACAGTAATTTTACAACATTTCTGCTGAGCTTTTGGATTTCTGAAAACATACCTTGTACAGAGAGAAGACGAAAATGTGCTTGGTCACACCTACATTGCTGTTGAGGGATTTCTACACTCAGATTACAAGCAACGAAAAGCTTGGAATTTCTGCTGATTCAACAAAAACCGTTAGTTACAGTTTTGCTTCTTATTGCAAAGCATATTCAATTTGTCTACTGCAATTGCCAGTATATAGTACACTGTAACTAATAATCTTGAGTGGAAAGGTTTCACATGCATCCAACATTGAAGTGTCTCATATCTCCACCTTGTTGTTTTACTAGACTCAATAAGGAAACAGTGCAATGTATTGACAAACATTCATACGGTACTGCTTCTGAAACAACATGGAAGCTTACACTTGCTTATGTGCAGGGTTGCATGATTTAAATCATTTGATTTAAATCATTTGATTTAAATCATGATTTAAATCAGTGATTTTAATCTATGATTTTTATTGAAAATCCCTATATGTTAGAAAACTGCAAATAGTTTGCATATAAATGCTATGATGGATCAGTTGACACCTTCACACTTGAATTGGTAAGGAATCACTGCTATGATGGAGATACCAGGGTGGTTTTTGGCTTACTTTAATCCAGTTTAAACAGCAATCCTCTTTCATGCGACAAATTCCTAATCTCATGCCAAAAGTAGCACTCAATAAACAAGAAAACAACAATAACAAACAATAGTAATTATAAAATACTGATTCTGTGGTCATCATTAGTAATTTCAATCATTCTTTTGCTCCAAAGTATGATATTCTATGGACAGTGGCTTCCAAGTATTCAGAAATTGCGACTTCGGAATAGGATTAAAGCCTGTTAAATCTCTTTTGGAAGCCAAGGAAAACTTTTCCTATTTCATCGGTCATTCCTAGTAACAGGAGCTCCAAAAAGTAGACAAAATTCCACACTTGAATTGACGTTAAAGTTGTTAAATTCATATTCTGAGGGAATTTGTTGCAGCTGGGAAAAGTAAAAAATATTAAGGATTTACAACTTCAAATTTCAACTTGATTACATGACTTTTGGGGAGTGAAAGAAATTTTTCCCATTACAGAAGACCTAATTAAGAACAGTTTATCATTTATTATGACTTTAATTTCTTCGAAAAAATTATATTTAAAAAAATATGACTGCTTGATTTAAATCTGATTAAAATCAAAAAAATCCGATTTAAATCAAATAAATCCGATTTTTTTGATTTTTTTGATTTAAATCGGATTTTTTTGCAACCCTGCTTATGTGTAAAACTGAGATGAGGTTTACAAAATATTTAGTCGTACATTCAGAAGTACCAACAATATGTACCTAAATACCTTCAGTTGACAATTATAACATGTACATACATAGCAGTAAAACATGCTTTTGAAGTTCTTTGCTAAACGACTCTGACCACACTTAGTTTTCTATCCTTGTTTTAATAAAAGAAAATGTCCTTGTGTTTCACCACAAGATGATCGCCAGATGCTGGAAACACCAACTCATGACACCCACTCATTGTGCTGAGGCATTCACATTTGTAGCAATATGTGACATTTCCTTTTAAATAATGCTGGACAACTCCAAAATATATGATGGAGATATTTTAGATAAGACCTTGCAGAACATTGATAAAATTGCTTATCTACTCGTACTGATAATATTGACTCAAAGAATAAACAGTTACTATAGTTAAGACACCCTCAGAAGCTGAAAATCCTAAAAAAGAGCACAAGATCTCAGCACCAAGACTTCTGAAATTATGCCCAAACCAGTATAGTGCCCTCCTACTGAGTTTACATTAGATTTAAGATAACAGAAAAGCTGCTTATGGACCACAAGCTGAGCATTCCTCCTCCACCATAGAATTGCACTCTTAAAAGCTTCTCTGAGATGTCTAGACATGATTAAGATGGCAACTTTTCTCAATTCACTGAACCAAAAGTTCCTAAGCTTCAAAAGATCTCTTAATTGGTTTCCAATGAAATCGTTATAGAATGAGTGGGACATGGCAATTTCAAATACTTAGAATATCTTGTTGATGGCTAATGTAAGCAGTAATGAAAATATTTTTGTGTATCAGCATGCATTTTACTGCAGTGCGCGGTAGTTGATGCACATACAGTGTATCTACATGAACAAATTGTAATTGCCTGCAGCCATAAATAAATATTTACTGATTTTTCCCAAGATGTACCAGGAATGCTCATAGGAAAGTAAGTTGAAACAATGTAATGAACCAAGACATTTCATATTACAACGAAAGGGTATCATATGAGATGATAGCACATGTCATATCCCTTAAAACTGTTTGAATCTAAGTAAGACCTTTCCATAATGTATAAAGACCTGGGGTAAAAGCTAGAGTGACGTGTAATCACAAAGCTTGTTTTTTTCCTCTGTCTAGAAATGTAGAAGTTTTGGCAACACGCAGAAGCCAAGGCTTTCACAGAAAATCTATTGAAACCTACATCATGTTGTTCTTCAATTTCAATGCCATCAGGCCCATCATGATGTTCAGAGATGGCTCCATACCTGAGATAATTTCTACTCTCAAATATGTCATTCGCATTTTCTCACATTGTGTCTTTTTGAAGCATGCTTTGTGTTCTTGTAAGTTTATGTTTGAAAAAAAACAACAAAAAACACATAATTCTAAAATCAAAGTTGAGCTTAAAAAACATTGTCTAAAAATATCTGCACAGTGCTAATAGTACATGTACATCTTCAAATGCTCAATAACAATTTATAGTTCACTGAAAGATATGAAATTGGGAGACAAGAAGGGAATGCACAGCCTGTACTATCCTGATACCCGACTGTCTATCTTATCTAATATTCTGTTCTATCAATAGGACCTCATTCTCAAATGAAGTTGAGGGTTGCTATGCATACTCTGTCTAATGATGGCAAAATAGAGAAATTATTTGGCCATGTTCTAAGGTCGGTTGGTATATTATATGAGTAAAATGTACATGCGCATATCATCTGGAATAGCTGTACAGTGGTCCCTGCGTTGTAAGACCGCCCCTTCTGCGGTCATGAAGCGGTCTCTCGTGGGGGTGCGGTCTCTTATCGGGGTGCAAAATGCACTAAAAATACTACTTAGTGCAGGAGGAAGATGGTCACATAAGGCAAGGCGGTCTTACAACAGGGGGTCTTATAACCACTGTAGCTGTAAAAATAATATTTTTTGAAAATAAGAAGTCTGCTGAACTTACTTTTGTGAAGAATTCTGATAAAAAGGGCCATTGACCCCTAAATTATTGCTGGCATCATGATTATTTTCCTCAAACCAAAATCGGTGTGATTCAAAGCCAGTTGGTTGATGATTGCTATATTGGGTAACTGAAAGTTGTCAAACATGGAAACTGATGTAAAATCACAAGCTCTCCCCCCATGAGCACACTCACTAAAGTGATTTGTTGATGAACTTCGAAGTTTGCAGTCCTCCTAGTAAGGTATTTGCATGACCATTTGGATCAGAATGTAAACAAAATAACATGATTTATTTGTAACTGATTACCATGACTGAATTTTGTTTCAAATTAAGGATATTCTTATTCTTTTCTGAATCCAAAATATTTTCAATGGATGAGTTGGTGTCTTCGTGGGCAAGTAAAAGATCCATCAAATTCCATCATACAGGGTTAATTCACATAAGTTGAATACATCCTTTTTGTATGGCTGTAGCCCAAATTTGGCATTAAAAGTATTTATTTATATCTTAAATTATGATCCGTCAATGGGAGCTGCTAAAATAAGTTAGCATAATGGCAAAGATATTATCTTTCTGTATCTGGTGAAACTGCTTGTGGTTTGTGAATTACTGTACATCGCAAATTGAAACACCTATATATAACAGAATCATGTTCAGTAAATAATATTTCATGAAGAATAATATTTCTTTTCTTTAGGTAAACAGAATCAAGCGCATGGCAGAGTACATGATCTGGGTTACCTCCCAAATGACTTGACCTGTGAGTTGCTAAGAGTGTCAAGCAAAATTAGCCATTGCCAGCAGCATTGGACCTTCAGGCTTATACTGCAAAGGTCACCATTTTGCAGCATATTGTGAAAGAAACTATGGATATTGACATTCCAGCATCTATAATTGTATGGATTTTTCTTTTGCAATCATATATCAAGTTGGCTATATGGTTCTACAACAAGAATCACTTTTATTAAACTTTAGAGGGACAGTGTCAATGTTTTTGCATGGTATGACCAGGAAATGAGCCACTGTTTTACAGTGTAAAACACAAACTATGGTGAACCAATTGACACATAAACCAAAAGATGGACACTTTATGGTTGCCATTGCATTGGAATGTTTATCAGATTCTATTCATCGGTCTCGGTTGGATAGGTTGGCATATTGATAGAATCCCAAAGGTGCGGCAAAGTCAACTTATCCCCTCAGTTGAAACATATGGGCATACAATGAGTATTACATCCCACCAAAGGCAATATAGATATGTGTTCATTGTCCTACAGAAAGGCAACAATAAAAAGTCTGGCAAACAGGTTTATTGATTTTCTCATTAATCTGGCTTTTGTATGGAAAAAGACAAACGTCCACGAGTTGACAATGAGTCCTGCATTTATAGCTTTTCTCAGAAAATATCCAAGCATCTACTCAATAAAAATAACTATTCTCAGAATCAATGACATAGCTTCTATAAATATGTTAAAAGCTGTTTCCCCTTTTCTATTATGCCTCATAAACAGTAAGATTTAGCAATGTCGAGGCAGTGCCAGAATAGTAATTGCTTTTCTGGCAATAAATATTTCCAATATCTCACTACAATCAAATTCTATGTCAGTGTATTATGAAGCTGCTGAGCTTCAGCCGCGCAAGTTCTTTGGAAATTGTTCCGGAGCATATCAGAATCGGCAGTGTATATTAGGCAGTAACCTTGATACTAAAATGTCTTTTCCCAGCAACTTTGGCAGATTCTACAGAGTAATACATTTTTATGTTCATGCAAATCAGGAAGGAAGATGTAGCTTACTAGCTTCCTTGATTCCATTATTTGGCATTGTCATTTCTTATCTACATCATGAGAGAAGACAAAATTCACTTGGTTAGACCTACACTGCTGCTGAGGGAATTCTACAGTCAGGCCACAAGCAATGAAAAAGTATTGCTAGAAATTTCTGCTGATTAAACAACAACTAAAAAAAATCCCAAAAAACGTACACAACCTACAGTTCTTTTTCTTAGTGCAAAGCAGATACAAAATATGTCAACTGCAAGTGACAGTATGCATCTAAACAACTTCAGCAGAAAATAATAATACACAGATCATGTGGTTGGAAAAACGTTTGAACTTTTGTGCTGAAACCACACTGACCACACTTAGGCTTCTGTCTTTGTTTGACAAAAGGAAATGTCCTTGTTCTTCACCACAAGATGAATCCTGGATGCTGAAAACACCTACAATTTGACACCCACTCGTTGTGCCAAGGCATAAACATTTGGAGCCATTTCTGAACCTTTCTTTGCAAAATATACAATGCTGAAAAAAAATTTGACAAGATGCTAACCACAATTTCACAACCCTATATGGCCTCCAAATATAAATAAGAAAAAAGTGAGAAGGAAGACAATGGCTAATCTATTAATAGTGTTGACTGAGGGAATAAAAAGTCTCTACTTTCATGAGACCCTCAGAACTTCATATAAGAGCAGCAAGACCTCAGAACTGAGGCCTCTGGAATCATTTCCAAACCAGGATAGTGCCCTCCTACTGAGTTTACATCAGATTTGAGGAGACTGAAAAAGCTGCTTAAATGTACCACAAGCTGAGCATTAAACCCCCACCATAGAATTGCACTCTTAAAACTTCTCTGAGATGTCTAGACTTGGTTTAGATGGAAACTTCCCTGAAGTAACTGAATCAAAAGTTTCGAAGCATCAAACTTTCCGTTTCAATCATTATGAAATGAGTAGGAGGTGACAATTTCACATACATGGTGCATGTATCTTATTCCTGGGGAGCATAAGCTGAAATTAACATCAATAAATGTTTAAGCATTCATTTTACGAAAGATTATTACAGTAGTTGATTCCTAATTCAGTGTTTCTACTTGCGACTATAAATTAATTGCCTGCAGCCATGAACTTTTTCATTTTTCTTCACAAAACTTTCGATCCAACATTATACACAGTACTATAATACAAATGATCCATTTCCAGCAGCATATTGTGAAGGAACTATGGATATTGACATTCTGGCATCCAAAATTTTATGCATTTTTTCTTTTGCAATCATATGCTAAGTTGGCTATATGGTTGTAGAACAAGAACCACTTTCATTAAACTTTAGAGGGACACTGTCGATTTATATTGCATGATATGACCAGGAAATGTGCCACTGTTTTAGAGTGTCAAAACACGAACTTTGGTGAACCAATTGACACATAAACCAAAAGATGGACACTATATATGGTTGCCATTGCAAAGGAATGTTTATTGTACTCTGTTCATCAGTCTCGGTTGGATAGGAGGGCATATTGATAGAATCCCAAAGGTTCCTCAAAGTCAACTAATTGATGAAAACTGTGGGCATACAATGAGTATTACATCCCACTAAAGGCAATATAGATATGTGTTCATTGTCCTCCAGAAAGGAAACAATAAAAGGTCTGGCAAACAGGTTTATCAATAATTATTACATTGTATCTCATTAGTCTGGCTTTTATATGGGAAAGACAAAGATCTGCGAGTTGACAATAAGTCCTGCATTTATGGCTTTTCTCAGAAAATATCCAAGCACCTACTCAATAAAAATAACTATTCTCAGAATCAATGACATAGCCTCATAATAATTTGTTTAAAGCTATTTCCCCTTTTCTATTGTGCCCAATAAACAGATTTTGCAATATGGAGGCAGTGCCAGAATAGTTATTGCTTTTCTGGCAAGAAGCATTTCCAATATCTCACTACAACCAATTTCTTTGTGAGTGCATTATAAAACTGCTGAGCTTCACCCGCACAAGTTCATTGGAAATTATTCCTCAGCATATCAGGATCAACAGTATATAGTAGGCATTAACCTTGATAATAAAATGTCTTTTCCCATCAACTTTGTCAGATTCTCCAGAGTGATACATTGTTGTGTTTATACAAATCAGGAAGGAAGGTGTGGCTTACTTGCTTTCCTGATTCCATTATTTGGCATTGTCATTTCTATCTACATCATGGATATAAAAGACTGCATCATTGTCAATTATTATCATCAAGGGACCAACAAATAGCAAATATGACAAAGACAGATATCTGTCAGCAGAAAGAGCAGCGTGTTTGCAGTGCCTTTTCTTCAGGTCACCAGGGACATGCACTGCAGATAATTTTATTTTTGTCACATATAATGAAAGAATGGATGGTGACAGGAAGCAGAATAGAGCACCAATAACAGTTCAGAATTCATGTGAGAGAAATAATCAACAACCAATACAATTTTTCCATGTTTCTGGATGGTAAACACAGGCAAGGAATTGATAACAGGAAATGACAATATAATGGGCTTGAGAAATTCTAGCACAAACTGGTCAAGGTCCTAACCACATTGATATGTTAGTGACCATGTTCTGCATCAGATGATCTTATATGACATGCCCTACACTTCTCTTTACAGATAATGGAGTCTGAAACAACATGGGAGCACTTGGCAGAGGGTTGCAGAGGTTAGCAAAGATCTGAAATCTATGTCCCAATCATGGCCCATGGGGTGGCAGTTTCTTGTCCTTTCCCCTGCCAGTTCATTTAGAGGATAATTTTTAACAATGAGCCTTGTACTGTATGTTCCTGATACAAAATGAGTATGTGCAATCGCAATTGTAATTCAACACATAACTTGAGATTGTAGGTATCTGAATATTTAGGAACTGGAGAAGACAAAATGCACTTGGTCACACCTATACACTGCTGCTCAGGGAATTCTGCAGTCAGGCCACAAGCAACAGAAAAGTATTGCTTGGAATTTCTAATGATTCAACAAAAAACAAAAAAAACAGCAACACAAGTTACAGTTCTGTTTCTAACTGCAAAGCAGATAAAGTACAATGTCAACTACAAGTGACAGCATCTATCTAAAAATCTTCAGCCGACAATAATACACAGATGAAGTGGTAATAAGAAACGTTTTTAAAGTTTTGTTCTGACCACATAGGTTTCTTTGCTCGTGTGACAAAGGGAATGCCTGGTTCTCTACCACAAGATGATTCCCAGATTCTGGGAACACCTACAATTTGACACCCACTCTATTTGCCAAGGCATTCACATTTGGGGCTATTTCTCAACCTTTCTTTGAAAGATAAACCATGCTGAACAGAAGTTGACATAATGGTAAACACGATGCACGACCCTGCATGGCCGGCCTAGAAATATAGATAAGACTAGCGGGAACTAGGAAGAGAATGGCTTATCTATTAATAGTGTTGACTCAAGGAATAAAAAGTCTCTACATTCACAAGTCCATTGAAACTTCATAAAAAGAGCAGCAAGACCTCAGCACCGAGACCTCTGGAGTCTGGAATCATTTCAAAACCAGTATAGTGTCCTCCTAGGGAGTTTACATTAGATCTGAGAGAAATGAAAGGCTGCTTATGGACCACAAGCTGAGCATCTCTCCAATGCCATAGAATTGCACTCTTAAAAAGCTTCTCCGAGATGTCTAGACATGATTAAGATGCAAACTTTTCTGAAGTCACTGAACCACTAGTTCAAAAGTTTGGAAGACCTCTTAATTGCTTCCCATTTTCAATCATTATAAAATGAGTGGGAGGTGACAATTGCACATACTTGGCACATGTATCTGTCTCTAGGATGTATAAGCAGTACTGTGCATCAGTATGTTTCAGCATTCACTTTACAAATTACATTATAACAAAACTTTTTGAAGGCAAGTAAGACCTTTCCATGATTTATGAAGAACCAAGTCAAATTCAAGAGTATGTACGTGGCATGATACACAAGCTGCAGAAACATGCACAATCCAAGGCTTTCACAGAAAAACTCTGAAACATGTCTAGCATCACATTTCATAGTCCTTATATGTCTTTAAATTTCCATGCCATCAGGCTCATCACATTGCTTTGACATGCCTCTGCAATGCAAGATAATTCATACCCTAAATTCATAATCAATTTTCTCCTGAAATTCTTGACTTCCAGCAGAAGTTCTCCAGGACAATTCATAACCCATTGAATGATATAAAACTGTGGTAGAGATAAGACCTGTGCAACTACCACTGCAGCTGACTGACTCTATTTTGAGAGGCAGAAAGGAGAATTGCATATACACATGCATTACCGCTCTATGTTTATTTTGCCCAGTTTATGCAGTTTGAAGTTGAGGGTTGTGTACCATGTATATAAAACTCAATCAAAGAGTTAATTTACTTTTGAAAAGAAACTCCTATACATGAATAAAGCAGAATAATGTTCAGTGAATAATGGTTCATGAAGAGTAATATTTCTTTTCTTTAGGTAAACAGAATCAAGCGCATGCAAGAGCCCATGATCTGGGTTACCTCCCAAATGACTTGACCTCTGAGTTGCTAAGAGTGTTTTTAAAAAAAAAAGCAGAATGAACCATTTTCAGCAACATTAGACCTTCAGGCTTACTGCAAAGGTCACCCTTTTGAAGCATATGGTGAAAGGAATTATGGATATTGACATTCTAGCATATGAAATTTAATGCATTTTTCTTTTACAATCATATGCTAAGTTGGCTATATGGTTCTACAACAAGACCAGGAAAAGTGCCACTGTTTTACAGTGTCAAAACACAAACTATGGTGAACCAAATGACACATGAACCAAAAGATGGACACTATATGGTTGCCATTGCATAGGAATGTTTATCGGACTTCGTTCATCGGTCTCGGTTGGATAGGTGGGTATGTGATGGAATCCCAAAGGTGCTGCAAAGTCAACTAATTCTCTCAGTTGAAAAATGTGGGCATACAATGAGTATTACATCCCACCAAAAGCAATATACATAATAGATATGTGTTCATTGTCCTCCAGAAAGGCAACAATAAAAGTCGGGCAAACAGGTTTATCGATTATGTCATTTATCTGGCTTTTGTATGGGAAAGACAAACCTCTGTGGGTTGACAATGAGTCCAGCATTTATGGCTTTTCTCAGAAAGTATTCAAGTGTCAATAAAAATAACTATTCTCAGAATCAATGAAATAGTCTCCATAAATATGTTTGGAACTATTTCCCCTTTTCTATTATGCCCAATAAACAGTGAGATTTTGCAATGTCGAGACAGTGCCAGAAAAGGAATTGCTTATCTGGCAATAAACATTTCCAATATCTTATCACAATCAAATTCTATGTCAGTGTATTATGAAGCTACTGAGCTTCACTCGCACAAGTTCATTGGAAATTATACAGTAGGCAGAGACCTTGATACTAAAATGTCTTTTCCCGACAACTTTGCTGATTCTACCTGGTAATACATTTTTATGTTCATGCAAATCAGGAAGGAAGATGTGTCTAACTTGCTTTCCTGTTTCCATTATTTGGCATTGTCATTTCTATCTACATCATGGATATAACAGACTGCATCATTGTCAATTATTATCATCAAGGGACCAACAAATAGCAGATATGACAAAAACAGACATCTGTGAGCAGAAAGAGCAGCACGTTTCCAGTGCCTTTTCTTCAGGTCACCAGGGACATGAGCTACAGATAATTTAGATTTTGTCACATAAATGAATGAATGGGTGCGACAGGAAGCAGAATAGAGCACCGATAACACACAGTTCAGAAGTCATGTGAGAGAAAACATCAACAACCAATACAATTTTTCCATGTTTCTGGAAGGTAAAAGACACAGGTAAAGAATTGATAACAGGAAATGACAAGATAATAGGCTTGAGAAATTCTAGCACAAACTGGTCAAGGTCCCCACCATCTTGATATGTTAGTGGCAATGTTCTGCATCCTATGATCTCTATTATATGACATGGCCTGCACTTCTCTATACAGATAAATCGAGTCTGAAACTTGGCAGAGGGTTGCAGAGGTCAGCAAAGATCTGAAATCTATGTCCCCATCATGGCCGCATGGGGTGGCAGTTTCTTGTCCTTTCCCCTGCCAGTTAGTTTAGAGGATAATTTTTAACAATGAGCCTTGTACTGTATGTTCATGATACGAAATGAGTATGTGCAATCGCAATTGTAATTCAAAACATAACTTGAGAGATATCTGAATATTTCGGAACTGGAGAAGACAAAATGCACTTGGTCTCACCTATACACTGCTGCTGAGGGAATTCCGCAGTCAGGCCACAAGCAACAGAAAAAGTGTTGCTTGGAATATAAAAAAAAAACAAAACACAGTAACACAGGTTACGGTTCTGTTTCTAACTGCAAAGCAGATCAAATATATGTCAACTACAAGTGACCGCATCTAAGCATCTTCAGCAGACATTAATAATTATAATACACAGATGAAGTGGTAGAAAGAAACACTTTTAAAGTTTCCGAAACCACTCTGACGCAAACTTAGGTTTTTTGCTCGTTTGACCAAGGGAATGCCCTTGTTCTCCACCACAAAATGATTCCCAGATTCTGGGAACACCTACAATTTGACACCTACTCGTTGTGCCAAGGTATTCACATTTGGAACTATTTCTGAACCTTTCTTTGAAAGATATACCATGCTGAACAAAAGTTGACATAATGCTGAATATGACGCACAACCCTGCATGGCCTAGAAATATAGATAAGACTAGAGGGAACAAGGAAGAGAATGGCTTATCCATTAATAGTGTTGAATCAAGGAATAAAAAGTCTCTACATTCACAAGACCCTCAAAACTTCGTAAAAAGAGCACCAAGACCTGCACTCTGGCATCTGGAATCAATTCCAAACCAGTATAGTGCCCTCCCAGGGAGTTTACATTAGATCTGAGAGAAATGAAAGGCTGCTTATGGACCACAAGCTGAGCATCTCTCCAATGCCATGGAATTGCAGGTCACCAGGGACATGAGCTACAGGTAATTTAGATTTTGTCACATAAATGAATGAATGGGTGCGACAGGAAGCAGTATAGAACACCAATAATAGTTCAGAAGTCATGTGAGAGAAATCATCAACAACCAATACAATTTTTCCATGTTTCAGGATGGTAAAAGATACAGGCAAAGAACTGATAACAGGAAATGACAAGATAATAGGCTTGAGAAATTCTCACACAAACTGGTCAAGGTCTTCACCATCTTGATATGTTAGTGGCAATGTTATGCATCATATGATCTCTATTATATGACATGGCCTGCACTTCTCCATACAGATAATCGAGTCTGAAACAGTATGGGAGCACTTGACAGAGGGTTGCAGACTGCAGAGGTTAGTAAAGATCTGAAATCTATGTCCCCATCATGGCCGCATGGAGTGGCAGTTTCTTTTCCTTTCCACTGCCAGTTCATTTTGAGGAACTTTTTTAACAATGAGCCTTGTACTGTATGTTCCTGATACAAAATGAGTATGTGCAATCGCAATTGTAATTCAACACATAACTTGAGATTGTAGATATCTGAATATTTCGGAACTGGAGAAGACAAAATTCACTTGGTCACACCTATACACTGCTGCTGAGGGAATTCTGCTACCAGGCCACAAGCAACAGAAAAAGTATTGCTTGGAATTTCTGCTGATTCAACACCAACAACAAAAACACACTTACACAAGTTACAACTAAAAGTGACATCATGAATCTAAACATCTTCAGCAGACAATAATAATACACAGATGAAGTGGTAATAAGGAACGATTTTAAAGTTTTGTTCATGTCAAAACCACTCTGACCACACTTAGGTTTCTTTGCTGGTTTGACAAAGGGAATGCCCTTGTTCTCTACCACAAGATGATTCTCAGATTCTGGGAACACCTACGATTTGACACCCACTCGTTGTGCCAAGGCATTCACATTTGGAGCTATTTCTGAACCTTTCTTTGAAAGATATACCATGCTGAAGAAAAGTTGACATAAAGCTGAATACGATGCACTACCCTGCATGGCCGGCCTAGAAATATAGATAAGACTAGAGGGAACAAGGAAGAGAATGGCTTATCTATTAATAGTATTGACTCAAGGAGTAAATCTCTACATTCACAAGACCATTGAAACTTCATAAAAAGAGCAGTAAGACCTCAGCACCGAGACCTCTGGAGTCTGGAATCTTTTAAAAACCAGTATAGTGCACTCCTAGGCAGTTTACATTACATGTAGATCTGAGAGAAATGAAAGGCTGCTTATGGACCACAAGCTGAGCATCTCACCAATGCCATAGAATTGCACTAAAAGCTTCTCTGAGATGTCTAGACATGATTAAGATGGCAACTTTTCTGAAGTCACTGAATCAAAAGTTCAAAAGTTGGGAAGACCTCTTAATTGCTTTCCATTTCAATAATTATAAAATGAGTGGGAGGAGGTACATGCATCTTTTCCCTGGGAAGTATAAGTAGTCATGACTAATGAGCATCACTATATTTTAGCATTCATTTTACAAATTACATTATAACAAGAGTTGACCCCTTCCAACTATCAATTATTGCCTACAGCCATGAATATTTCGTTTTACTTCAGTTGTAGTACGATTCCTAAAACAATACCATGAATGATGAAAATTCACATTGCAACGTAAGAGTATCATGTGAGATGATAGCACATAACCCTTAAAGCGGTTTGAAGGTAAGTAAGACCTTTCCATAATTTATGAAGAACTGAGCCAAATTCAAGGGTGGCGTAATCGCAAAGCCTATTGTCTTGGCTCTGTCTGGAAATATAAGTTTCAGAAACATGCAGAAGCCAAGGCTTTCACAGAAAAACTCTGAAACCTGTCCTGCATTATATTTCACAGTCCTTATATGTTCTTAAATTTCAATGCCATAAGGCTCATCACATTGTTTTGACATGGCTCCATAATACAAGATATTTCATACTCCAAAATACATAATCCACTTTCTCTTGACATTCTTGATTTCTGGAAGTTCTCCAGGACAATTCATATCCCATTGAATGACATAAAACTGTTTTAGAGGGAAAGAAACTAGAACAGCATGCACAGTTCATGCATTCCTGTCACAAAACTTTCAATCCTGTACTATAATATGAATAGTGTTGACTACACATGGACCTCATTCCCTAGAAGAAATATGCTGAACAATCAGAGCAGAGCTTAGGAGCAAGTTGCTGTGACGTTGCGTTGCAGTAATCCGCTAACCTGCATGACGAGAGACACACATAGCTCACAGCTGTGAAAGCCTGCAAATTGCATTCTGTGCAACTACCACTGCAGCTGACTGACTCTATTTTGAGAGGCAGAAAAGAGAATTGGATATACACATGCATTACTACTCTGTGTTCATTTTGTCTAGCGTGTGGCATAAAGTTTAGGGCTACCATGTAGATCATTTTTAAGGTTGGTCAAAATGTTATATGTCATGTATTAATACACATACTTTTACAAATTTTCATTTTGTGTGATATTCTGGGTTTTGATAGATAAACAAGTCAGTTAACTCTTACAAAGGACCCCACAACGTCTCCCGTTATGAGAATACTTCCAATATAAGTTTTTGATGGACTTTAACGTTTTAGATCAACCCACTATATAAATGGCCAATTGTACCATAATCAAATGAATCAACAGGACGGAAATAATTTTCCTGCATAACAGGAAAGGGGCCAACCATTTAATTTCAAGGGGGACCTTAAAGTTTTCCTCGGCGGGAAATGATTTATTTCAGTTGGAAAAGCACAGTCTCAGCTTCATCTGAAAACTGGAAATAGCTCACACTAAAGAATTGTGTAAGGATCATGGTGCCTTATCAAGAGGACTGCAACAACGATCAGTTGAAAAATGTGGGCATACATACGATGTTCTTTTCTAAAACTTTAGAGTGATAATGCAGGTCTGTGATGCCCAAAAATGTGTTACTGTTTTATGCTGTCGATGCACATACCGTGGTGAAACAATTGACACGTTAACCAGGAGGTGGGCATTTCATGACAGCCATTGCATAGGAATGCGTATTACACCCTGATCATTGGTCTTGGATGGATAGGTATGCACATTGACAAAATCGAAAAGGTTCACTGTCCTCAAGAAAAGGACAACAATAAATGTCAGGCAAGCAGGTTTATTGATTTTCTCATTAATCAGGCTATTGAACGGTCAAATATAAAAAATCATGAATTGAAAATTAGTCTTGAATTTATAGCTTTCTCAGAAAATATCCAAACACCGACTAAATAAAAAGAACTGTTCAGAGAATCAATAACGTAGTTTCCATGATTATTTTTAGATCTAGGTCCCCTTTTCTACTATGACCAATAAAATGCAAGGCTAGGTAATATTGTTATAATAATAATTGTTTTTCTGGCAGGAAATATTTCCACTAGACCAATTTCTATGACTTCGTGCACAATGGAGCAGTACCCCTGCAAGTTCATTGGAATTTACGACTGAGCATATCAAGATCTATAGATACAGCGCATAGCAAGCAGTAACCCTGCTACTAAAAATGTCTTGTTGCTGCAACTATGTCAGATTCTGTGGCATAATACATTGTTATGCTCATATGAATGAGAAAGGAAGATGTGCCTTATACTTGCTTTCCTGGTTCCATTATTTGGCATAGGCAATTCTTGCTTTGATGATGGATCGAAAAGGCTGAATCATTGTCAATTATTACCAACAAGGGACCAACAGATAGTAGATACGACAAAGACAGATATCGGTGAGCAGAAAGTACAGCATATCTCCAGCGTATTTTTCTTTAAGTCAAGTGGGACAATACTGATGTCTTCTTTCTCGCCTTGTAAAATTAACGAATGAATGAACAGCAACAGCCCACAGGGGGTCAGGTTGAGCACCAATAACAGTTCAGAAATCGTGTAAGAGAAACTATCAAACTATTAACAAATGTATCTTTTTTCTGGTTGGTCGAAAAAGGGGTGCACAACTGATAACAGCAAATAACATGAAAAATGGGCTGGAGAAAATTCTATCACGAACAACTAGGGCAGATTTCACGAAAAAGCTGCAAAATGACTTACCACAACTTGTCCACAAGTTACATTAGCACTATACTGATAAGGCCAGACATAATCGATTCGTAGATTCTCAGATTTTCTCAGGGTGCTTCTTCTGAGGATAGCTGGCAGGACAAAAAAAAAGCTGAAATCTAAATCTTTTATTGTGTCAATCCATTAATTAAATCATGGGTAAACAGTCTTTTCTGTTGGATTGGTTGGTCAGAGTAGCTAAAAATATGGCCTTGTGCTAATGTAACAACGATGAATGATGGAGGACGGAATTTTTTATGATGATCCTACTGCAATATAAATGAAGTCACCAGCAGGCTACCACCCCTGGCCTGCTCTTGGGAGACCTGGCTTTCAGTTCAGAAAAAAATTGAGATCTAATCATGTGTTCTTTAACATAATTTTTATGTGCACATTTTGCTAATGGAACACTATGAAATGAACGGATGCAAAATTGCAGTTACATTAGCAATAAAGAAACAGGTACCACACCCAGTCGTTTATGTTTTTGGTGATGAATATAGGCAAATAAGACACGTTTTTCAATAAAATATAATAATTTCATGTTTGAAATTGGCATAAGTAGCGAGAACACAGAAAAATTTCCATGTAAAAGTTGCTAATGTAACCTCAGTGTCCTGAGACGGAATCGAGTTACATTAGCAGTCTTTTTTTATTTTTCATTTTTTTAAAGTTTTATAATGACCAAGACAATTAAAAATGGTTCCAAAATAATCTTCAAGATGTTTTTTATCCATCATATACCATTACATTTTCCTGAATTGGTTTAAGCAGATTCCGTGCAGAGTGCCAAAGTAAGCATGTCTGATCACCAGTAAATTTGGTCGTCCAAAATTGTCCTCATGAGACATAAAAAAATATCTTTTTAAGAGGAAAAAGCTACATATTTGAGGAATATTTTATTGATATTTATTCATTACCTCACAGATGTACCGAGTAATAGGTTTACTTGCTTCAGGAAGCAACAGGGAGATAACAAAAGGGTTGGAAAGTTTAAGGTACCTTTTAAGAGCACTTTTCGTGAAATCTGCCCTGGGCTGAGATATAATATAACATGGCTTGCACTTCTCTGCACAGATAATTGGGTTTGACACAGTATGGGGGCACATGGCCAAGGGTTGCAAAGGTTAGCAATGATCTGAAATCTATGTCCCCTTTGGGTGGCAGTCTCTTGGCCTTTCCTCTGACAGTTCATGTCCTAAGTAGTCTGGAAGTTACATCCTTATGTGATGTATTGGTTTCTAGCCTGTATGACAACACCATCTTCTGTTGGCATTACAAGGATCAATGCTTGTGATGCTCTGTGTTCATACAATAGAAATGCTACAGGAATGTCATTCGAGTTCTTGAGATTCAAACAACATAACATGTTTTGCAATGACAACTTGAGTCGCACACTCAGAGCTGTACACAAATTCATGCCTATTTTCTTCTTTCGATTCAGTTTCAGATTCATTGCATTTTGATAAATTAGTAAATTTTCCAGGCTGACATTTTCAGAATCATTTCACATCTTCTTTGGCTTTTTGGTGACCTCAAGAGAAGGCAATTTCCTTCTAATATGTCTCAGTGGGGTATAGCTGTTGCAGACACTGTACTAAAGAGCAAAATTATATTATTCAGGAGCAAAAAGCTGAAAATATTTTTGGCTTTATGAAATCATAAGAGCGCCCAAAGTTATTGGCAGCATAAATGCACAAAACCAAGAGGCTGGGTAATAGCAGGCAGGTTATTTCTGTCCTCCTGATTCATTTGAAGTTGCATTTTTAATATTCTTTTGTAAGTTTTAGGCAATGCTAAATTCATCAACCACAGTCCAAAGGAAAGTGCTCATACTCACCAAATGTATGGTCAATTCATCAAAGGATTTTTGTATGTTCCAGCAGTTTCCTGGATGTGTAGTTGCCTGAATGAATTCACTGCAGCAATTGTGCTCAGAAACGGACAAAATGAATTGATAATAACTTGGTTGAGCATTAAATTAGGACGGCAAATATCTCGATTCAGAACGATAGATGCATTCTATTAGTTCGAGGGAAGGAATCTGAAAAGTTGCTGATTTAGTTCTCTGTTGAAATGATATCTAGCCACATCAAGCTTGACTTAAGTCTAGACTGCAAATTTCAATTTTGCGTCAAATGTGCATTTCGACCAGAATATCATTGGATAGATAGATATAGATACATATGAAGATCTCGAGGTTGATTGATGAAAGAGACCATAAGTTCTCAGCATGTTATACATTTACAAGAAAGTTGAGAAAAACCTATTGTCAGTCCAAACCTGAGTGCTGAAACATTTGTGTTAGAATGGCATGTGGACAGGCATGCTGCATACATGCATACCCCAGACTAAGAGATTCAGCAAGACTAGAGTTGCACTTCTTGAGATTATCGATAGAAAGAGCTGCTTCCACAAAGAGCAGAGCCCATACATAGACATGTGTGAGCTGTAGAATGCCCGTCCTGAAAGCCTGTCCTCAGATGTCCTGCCACATGTAAGGTGGCAACTGAGGCAAAAAGCCTTGGAAATCGTAAGTGAAGTTGCCTGGACAACAGAGAGAGTTGCCAATTTGACTACACAATTTACATTGAAGGACTATTGAAAACAATAATGGTTCAAGGAGTGCTGAACAATAGATAAAGAGTTTCCATAATGTGTAATGTTTACTTCACATACAAAAGGCTCAAGATTGTCGCATAAAGGCAACTCTAATTTTCATTAAAAAAAATACTGAAAGCATTTATACTTAAGAAAATACCTTGCCTTGCATTGCAGCCTCAAAAAAGGTAATCTGGAAGCGCTGAAATTTGGAATTTATGTAAACATCCCGTTTATCAGTTGGGGCAAATCCTAGAAGGCCCATTACTGGGGTGTTATATGAAAGAGTCCAGATATGACAAGCCTTGAGCCATTTTGCTTTCCTTTCAGAGACAATGCAACCCATAAAGCATTGAAGATGGTGTCTTCTTTGACGGAGCCATCTCTCTTATTCTTTCTTCTTGAGCTGATAATATGCCCAAAGGTAACAATGAGCAAACTTTCTAAAAAAGCATGTCTGGACAAGGCATTCTACTTAATCATATCTGTGCCTTTGTTTTTTCTGAAGTGAGATGCTTGAGAAATAAGTAGGTCATCAAAAAGACATCAGTACCACTTGAAATAATCTTGAAATAGGCTTTACGGAAACCATGGAGATAATAAGAAGCAGGCCTGGAGCTAAGACAATATCTTGACCAATTTCCCTGTGTTACATTAAAAAACAGCCTAAATTGCAATTTTTTTAGGGAGATGTACTTTGTATGCAAGGAAGGTCATTAGCTGCACCATTACTGCCAGGAATTGGGAATCCTGATGACAATGTAAACCCTGCCAACCAAGTCCACATTGGTGGCTTGAATAATAGATATTTATTAGAGCCACTGGACATAACATGAGGAAAACGACAAACATAAAGCATGGAAGTTTAAGCAATGCCGAAGAAAACACATGTTACATTTCTTCAGGTAATAAACGCTCAAAGTAAAAAAATATAATGCAATGAAAACCATCCTTTCAAGAAAGACAAATGGCCTGAAGATGGTAATAGGACAATAAGCTCATGCAAATATCCTCTGAGGAAACACATCATACAAGAGACATGATTCATTCAAGAATTATCCTTTTTGTGCCGAAGCAAAGATGAACATTTGATAGCTTTAAATTTGTGAAAACTATGTCAATGCCAATTCTCAGTTTTCTTATTGCCTGGAGATAAAAATAACATCTTGTTATTTTGATGAGTCTCAGCTACCCGAGAGACACTTCAAAACTTTACTTAATCATCTCATAGAATCTTTGTATGTTTCAATCGATAATTACTTGGTTGTGTACATGCAATGTGGCAGCAAGTAAGCAGAGAACGAGAACATATTATAAGCATCTGAGCATGTTGCATGTTTTCCTTTCGTAAAGTTAGTACTAAAACCATACGAAGAAGTCGAATGATTTGTTTACATCATGTTGTATAGTGAAATAGAAGTTAAGTAAAAGTTTTCAAAAACTCAGAAGTGCTTATAAGATGTGCAACTGATTCTGTCTGGGAAGAACGAGCTTGTAAATTGATAATATATATGGGAAATTCTCCATTCAAGTGCTCTTGAAAGGAGAGGAACGTATGTATGATGTGAATAATAGACGGTCTCTACATTGGGCATCTGATGAAGCTTTGGTAAATAGAAGAATGTTTTGCTCGAAAGCAAGTTGCACAGAAGTGATGAGCAGCCACATCTAAATAAACCGTTTGGAAGTAGCTTACAGCTTCTGTGGTAAAGGAGCATAAGCAACCAAAAAACCCTCAATTATGCCGCTCTCTACATTTATGGCAATGTGTATACTTAACCATCATGATTACCAGGAAGTTGGTTTAGAGGACTGGACTTTTCAACTCTAGCAAGGTATTTGTTTGGTACATGAACCATGTGATTTGACAAATGAGGCTAGGTTGTATTTCATGACAGACACAAATGTACAATTATAGGGAATTACAGACTAAGTGATCCTATTTAGTTTGTACGGGAACATTTGACAAAAAAGTCAATCAGAATAGGTGAATATATTTACCTCAAAAGTTTTGCGATATAATTTGCTACAACCAATTTCCACAGGACATGTTGAATTTATTTGTTTGAAATGCGTTTCAGGCATTTTAAAAATCAGTACTTCATCCGATGACCTCTATAATATAACATGGCTTGCACTTCTCTGCGCAGATAATTGGGTTTGGCACCAGATAAGGGCACATGGCAGAGGGTGGTGAAGGTTAGCAATGATCTGAAATCTATGACTCCTAACTTCCCTCGGGGTAGAAGTCTCTTGGCCTTTCCTCTGACAGTTCATGTCCTAAGCAGTCTAGATGTTACATCCTCATGTAATACATGTATTGGTTTCCTGTTATCCTTAGAATAATATCTTGTGTTTGCAATTCAATGATTGTTGCTGGCTTAGCTATAAGTTTCTTGTTATTATGAGTTGCAATGCAACATGGAAGGTTTGCACAGACAATATTGAGCAACAAACTGACGGCTGTACACAAACCTTTTGCCCCTCATTCCAGAATCATTGCAATTCAACAGGTATTCTGCCTTGATAAATACGTAAATATTCAAGTCCCTTTATTCAGAATTCTGTAATATCTTTTGTCTCTTTTTTGTGACCTTAAGCAATAGCAATTTTTTTCTGATAAATCTTGACAAGACTTATTCCAGTAGACAGCAGACACTGACAACGAGACTTATTTTTAAGAGACACAGTAAAAAGGCAAAATGTCGACACCCTTGTGACCTAAGTTGGATCGAAACAATATTTTGGTTGAATGTAAATTGTTCTCAGGTCACAAAAAGGAGCATATATGTCTTCAAAAGCAAAGAAAAGATGAGGTGGTATGCAAAAAGAAGGCTAATCGGACACAGACCGGGACGCTAAAGGAATTTGACTAATCTGGAATGAAATTTTTTAAATCATAAAATAAAAGTGATTCCATCAACCAAAGCCGTCAGGAGAGTACTTTTGAATAGCAACTCTTGCGTGACTTTCAGATTGAATGCTATAATTCTAAGGACTGACAGTTGCGGTGATATTGCGTGAATGAACTCCTTTTCGCACTTGTGTTGGAAATGGACAAAATTAATTGGCAAAAACTTGGCTGAGGGTGAATGGTTGATAAAGATCATCTTGATTCAAATTTATTCTTCAGTCAAATGCTTAGCTGTATGAAAGCAGGATAGATAGATAGATAGATATGGTAAGTGCAGCCCTCTAATCCCAGTTCTGGGCACTCAGGAAGCTTTATTGATCTTTTGCTTGTCCAGTGCAGACACTGGCCACCAATTTAAAGTCTTATCCGAAAGATATCCAGGTGGGATTTTACTCATAAAGGTCAACCGAAAATTTTGGGTTCCCAAACTGGGAGTTCGAACCCATGCAGTCAAAGACTTTCAGTGGAGCAGGGGGGCGCTTTAACCACTCTGTCAACCAGCTGGAAATTCAAACAACTGAACAGAGGCAGAAACCCTTGTTAGAATGGCTTGTAGGCCATTTTATTGCATATTGAGCATGTACAACAGTGGAGTTAGGGATTTTGTAAGACAAGAGTTGCACTTCCTGAGATTAAGGATGAAGAGAGTTGCTTGCACAGAGTGCGGAGCCATTACATGTGCCCATCCTGAAAGCTTGTCCTCAGATGTCCTGCCACGTGTAAGGTGGCAACTGATGCAAAAAGCCTTGAAAATTGCAAGTGAAGTTGCTTGGACTGCAGAGAGAGCTGCCAATTTGACTACACTACTTACATTGAAAGAGTTTCGAAAACAACAATGGCTCCTGGAGCACTGTACAATGGTAAGAGATGTTTTCATAATGAGTCATTACACACACAAGGCTTGAGATTGTTGCATAAAGGAAACCCTTATTTTCAAAATGAAAAAAGGTGAGAATTGAAGCAATAACTGCGGATTAAAGGCACATGTACACCAAAAACAGTTTTGCAAGTATGGAAATTCTGAATAATATGCCTAACGCATTATGTATAAACAAAATATTTCCAAGTTGAGACCAAATCTAACAGAACCATTGATAGGGTTTACAGGGAAGAGACCGGATATGACTAGCCTTGAGCCATTTTGGTTTCCCTGAGGAGTAAGACCAAATCATAAAGCATTGAAGATGGTGTCTTCTTTGACAGAGCTGCCTCACTAATGTTGATTTCTTGCTCCTTGATCTGATAAAATAGCTGAAGGTTGCAATAGGACAACATAGAAAGCATGATGGGACAAGACATGCTTCTTTACAGTAACTGTGCCTCTGTTTTCCAAAAGTGTGCCTCTCGAAAATGACCGATAAGTAGAAGAAAATCATCAGATAAGTATAAGGAACACTTAAAAGATGCAAAAAATCTTGACCGCTTCTACATTCTACAGCATTACTTTAAAACAGCCTTCAATAGCACATGTTTCAGTGCAGTGTACTTTGCATGCAAGGAATGTCACGAGCAGCACCATTACTGCCAGGAAGTTGGAATCCTGATGACAATTTAAACCCTGCCGATGAAGTCCACATTGGTGGCTTGAATAATAGATATTTATTATGGCTACTGGACATCGCTGGAGGACAGTGACAACAGTAAAGTATTGAAATTCAAACCATGATTAAAATAAAAAACCCTTACATAATTTATGCAGGCAATACATCACTAAAACAAAAATATAAGGCAATAAAAGCCACCATCATTTTAAGAAAGACAAATGGCCTGAAGATGGTAATTGGACAATAAACTCATGCAAAGATCTTCAGAGGAAACACATCTTCAAAAGACATGACTCATTAAAGAATTATCCTCTTTGTGGCATCATAGAGATGAAAATTTGATAGAGTTAAATTTGTGAAAGCTTCATTGATATATTTTTATCTTTTAAGTTATAGGTTTAACAGAATAACATACTGTTAATTTGATGAGACATAATAAAGTGCCAGGCTTTACTTTGTTTATGCTGTTATTGTTAGTTCACCATGGTTATGTAAAATGTGACAGCACCTGACTTGACATCTTGTTTTAAGGAAGTATGCTTTCTTTCACAAAACGATGTGTATAGAATAAACAGGTGGGCCCAATTTCACCAATTTAAGCCTGTTGGACTGATTTCCACCTGAAACTTCATGAAAGTCAATCATAATAGGCCTACTACATTGAGGATCTTCCTCACTATCCTGAAACTGGTGATATGATCATGACATTTTAATCCAGCCAGCTGTTCTCTAGAATGCTTCTGAAGTGTTGCAAGAATTGTTTCCTAATCAAAAGAGGCAAATATAGTGGAGACAAACCAAAGTTACTCCTTCAATGGGATACTCTTTGACATACGCCACTAACCAACATAGTAACCCTGCAATGTTGTTTTTTCGTGAATCATAAAGTAAGATGTGCTACACTTGCTTTCCTGATCCCATTTTTGCCATCGGCATTTTCTGTCTTTATGATCGATGGAAAAAGATACGTCATTGTCAATTATTAGCAACAAGGGACTAACAAATGGTAGATATGACAAAGATAGATATCTGTGAGAAGAAAGAGCAGCATGTCTCCTGTGTGTTTTTTTCCTTGGGTCACTTTGGGACATCATTGATATTTCTTTTCCATCTCATGGTGCAAATTAATGGATGACAAGGCGAGGGCAGAAATAAGCACCAATGACAGATCAGATGTCATGCAAACATATCAGTAAGCAACACAAATATTTCTCATGTAACTGGATACTAGAGACACAAGAGGAAAGAAACAATAATGGTAAATGAGGGGAAAAACAGGCTACGGAACATTATATCAGATTGTGACCATAACTGATATGATTAGTTTTGAGGGTCAGTATCAGATGATGTCTAACACATAACATGGCTTTCACTCTTCCAGCACAGATAATTGGGTCTGTGACAACATTGGGGGTTATGGCAGAGGGTTACAAAGGTCAGAAATGATCTGGAATCTATGTCCCTGTGGGGTGGGAGTCTCTTGGCCTTTCCGCTGACAACTCGTGTCCTAAGCAGTCATGGGGTCCCATGCTCATGTGATGCATCTGTTCTATGGACTCTCCCTTATCATCCTCTTGTGCAAGCTTTTCATGGATATCCGAAGACACTTTATTTAAAAATAATAATTCAGGGTGTACAGCATTGCAATATTACAACTTGTCTGTTGAGGGACATAATCACGTTTACCCTATATGTACAGCTGCACTGCCATTTATTGCAGTTTAACACAACTTTTTAAAATGTCTTTTTGATAAATTATTACATTATCATTTCTGACATTCAGGATTCTTTTCACGCTTTCCTTTCCCTTTCTGTGACCTCAAATCAAGAAAATGTCTCTTCTATAAATCTGAACCAGAGATGTCTAAAAGAAGACTCACATGGAGAATCAGAGATATGTTGTGGTGTGGTGAACGGAAAGATGTGCTGAATATAGTAATTGGGCTGTAAGAAATTCTTGGGAGGCAAAGATAAAAGAAGGCATTTCTTTGAAATCACCAAAAAGAATAAAGCCACAGGGGGAGATAGCATGCACATTTTCCCTTTCGCATGACAGACCATTGAGGAAACTTCAACTCATTTGGAATGGCATTTTTATCATTGAAGAATAATGAATGTATCAATCATAGTCCTCAATCCCCAGGAGAGAGTCTTTTGCTCCGCTGCTCCAGCATGTAAGGCTGATTAAAATACAAAAATCTCTTGTGAATAGACAATTGGGATGGTTTGATTGCCCGAATGAAAATCATGCAGCAGTTTTGTCCCAAAATGGACACAATAAATTGGGAATAACTTGGTTGAGCAAGGAATGTGGATTAATTAGCTCAATTTGCCGTGAATAATTGGGTTTGATGCTTTGTAATGTTTCATGAATCTCAAGGTAGGAAAGTCTGCAAAATAGTTACTGGTTTCATTGATTGTTTACTAAAAGTATTGTGACAGGCAGAGTGAAGAGCCATTCTAGAATTGCAAACTTAAGAGGTGCTTCAGGATCTTGAGTGCACACCAAAAGCCATACTTAAGATTCAATGAAGCCATCTGAAAAATTAACTGTTTTAATGAATACTTTTTTCCTTCTCTTTTGTTACTTCTGTGTCTGGAAAGAACATGTTTTGTACATGCACTTGATGATTTAAGATATTCAGCAAGACAGCTTCCACTGAAGATTATGGATTAAAAAGACCTGCCTTCTCAAAGAGTGGAAGCTCAAGTTGCATCCCAAAAGCCTGTCCCCAGATGTCTGGACATGTGCAAGGTGGCAAATGGGGCAAAAAGAATACAGCTGAAAAAACGCCAGGAGGATTGACTGTAAACTTCACTACATGATTTACATACTGAAAGCAGAAAATGCTCTGAAATATGGAGCAGCAGCTGAGGATTTTTTAAAAGTAGGATGAATGTGGCAATATGCACAATACACAATACAAAGCAAGAGACCAAAAGGCAGTACTGTCATCTGAATGAGAAATTACTGAATGGAAAAATAACATAGATATCAAATGTGGTGTACGGAGGTTTAACGCCAGAAACAGGTAAAATAAGATACTACTTTATTGCATCACCAATAAACATATGTACATGATGAAACTCAACCCCAACAGAAACATTAGTATAAATTAGTGTTATAAGAAAGAGATCAGATACCAAGTCAAGTCAAGTCAAGATATGACTAGCTACCAGCCATTTGTTTCCTCAAGGAGAAAGACCAAACCATAAAGTATTGAAGATGGTGTCTTCTTTGACGGAGCTGTCTCACTAACGTTGATTTCTTGCTCCTTGATCTGATAAAATGCCTGAAGGTAGCAATAGGGCAGCATAGAAAAGCATGTTGGGACAAGACATGGGTCTTTATTATACCTGGGTTTTTGTTGCCTATTTCCAAAATGGGCTTCTCATATTTTGCCAAGATTATGAAGATGCAGAAGAAAATAACGCTAAATAAAATGACTCCCACTGCATCCATGAATACATATTAGACCAATACCTTATTATTATCATGTGTTTTAGACAGTGGGAAATATAAGTCTTGTTCCATGTCCAAGCTTATCTAAAACTATAATTGAAAGAAATAGCAGCTGTGCACACTGCATTAAGGAGAATGACAATTATGTTGAACCTATTAAAGGTCAGTTCTACAGTTTTCATTGAATTGCTCAATTGCAGTATTTGTACTGCACACTGTCAGGCAACAACCACTCCAGGGCACCCCTGCATACAGTGATCCAGTAAGGACTCCAGCAGAGGACAACATGTATCAAGAGATTGACATCTGAGGAGCCCAAGACATGACAAGGCACCAATTGCCAGATCCAATCTCGGAGGGATTGGTGGATGCTAATGTGTCATGACATGCATGTGCAACTGCCCAGGCAATTCATTAAACAAAGTGCTGGGGCTTCCTAGATTTTATTGTATGGGAACAATTATATATCTTCTTCTCTGAGCTTACATTACAATTCGGCATTAGTTTGGGATGACCTCTATGGTACGCTCTTTCGACACATACATGGTCTCATAATCAGAATTCAAATAAACAGTGAATTTCTGCCTTTGAAAACAGTGCCATGGTAGCATGTTGGAGAGTTCAGTACTGTCACACCTGCGCTCCAAAGCTGTATCAGTAAATGATGCTGGTAAGGTGTCTGCCTGGTTAGAACGAGGAGGATGAGCTGCTAAAACTGGAAAATGCAAAGGCAATTTCCCATTTAATTGGTCTTAAAAGGAAAACTAAAAGTGTATTGTATATGCATTACTTAATGCTCATGTGTCATGTTGACAATGGAGGTGATTCTAAAATAAGAATGTGGTTTTCTGCCAAGGAGATTTAAAACATAGCCTATGGCCATGGTGAATGCAAGAAAGTTTTACTCAGATTAAAGCAAGCTGCAATGTGTGCAATATGCATGATGCATCTACAGCACCGTAAAATAAGCTATGCACAGCTGATGGCTAAATGACGTTTAGGTACCTGCAGCTCAGTTCTCAATTTTCAAAATTGCAGTGATGTAATTGTCGACCTCAGCAACCATACACCAAGTGAGTAAGACATCTTTTTGATGAGGCTGTAAAGTTTGACAATACATGTATATCGCAATAGCATTGATCAGTAAAGTTATGTGTTTATAGCTTGATAACTCAGCATAAATTTTACATGGCAATCAAAAAGCCCATAAACAAGGAAACAGTGCACCTTGTTGAGCGGTTTCCTTGTTGCTCTCATTTCACCATTAGCCCCACATGAGCATGATGAGCAGGAGGAACTTGTTTTGAAGAAGGGATGCTACAGAAAGTGCAAAATAAGCTGAATATAATTGAACCATCAGTCATACAGAGATCTACAATTACAAGGATTACAGACCATGGCACTGCCTCATTTTGTCTAAACGTAAAGCTTAGATACATTTAATGAGATTCAAGGCTGCAATCAAACCAGATTGTATCTTACAAAATCTCTTCTTCGCCAAAAATACAACCAAAGCAAAGACCATGTCATATGACACTTGATGGCATTGTATGCAGTATAAAAAAGCATCAGGATGCACAAAACTTCTGAAATACAATCTGTCAGTGTTATGCCATTCATACTGAGAAATAAATGATAAATTAAAATTCCAGTAATTTGATCATCTTCCATCCCACATTACAGATCTGGTGGGATAAAAACAACTCCAGACAACCTTCCTTGTCTTTCACATGCATGCTATGGTTGACCCCATCTTCCTGTTACAATCCATTAAGCATCGCTGTTCCTACTTGAAATGTCCTTTTTGTGAAGCATCATGTTGTCTCTTCAAGGCTGTGTTTTCAGCTCTCAAGGCTCCACAAGAGGAGCCTGTCTTTGTGAATGGTGGAATTTATCTCACCTTAATAAAAAATCTTTGCTTAAAAAATGTGAACAAATTGTATTTTTTTCTCAAAGATTGAAAGTGCATAACGATGGAAAGTGACACGAATGGCTTGGATGCTCACACGAGCAGTGTGTTAACAGCATTATCACCTATGTGCTGATGATGCAGTAGACTCTCACTGTTTTACATTAAGCGTTAATACCACAACTTTAGTGATAATCACTGTCCTTCGCACTGGCGTTTTGCAAAATCAAATAGTTTTATTTATGAATCTCAACAATAACTTACTTGTAGATTATCAAAATACCTTATATTGTAACAATTTATTTGAGAAGAGTATACGTGTACACGGGGGAACTTTTCAGGACATGAAGAGAATCAATGCTTCCTCAAAGCATAAACCTCCTCAAACTGAATTTTGCTGAGAATCAGTCTTTTATGAAGATTTATCACACACACAAATGTTGTCCTTCTTCCAAATGCAAATCCATTTCCATCCATAGACACAAAAGCACCACACAAAGACACCCCCAATACCTCAACAGTTCTCTTTCTTTGGACAATTCTCTGTTTTCTAAGGTAATATTTTATTTTTACAGGACGCAGTGTCAAGAAATATTGCATTTAATTGATTGCAAGAATGTTTTCACCGTCATAGCCCAAGAAATTTATACAAAGTGTGTTCAAGAAATTAATTATCAATGAAGCTTTTTAAAATTGTATCATTGTGAAAATTTTGACATCAAAGTACAGCAGAACTAATGTTACAGTACCCCATTCAGTGAAAGTCAGACTAAGCAAGCATATATCATTACAGTTGAATCGAAATTTGAATCCAGAATAACAAAGATCTTCCACACTACACACATTGTCACATAATTGTCTTATCAGAAACAAATGCACTACTAACATCGAATGAACTTTGTGTCAAAAGCTTTTGTATACATATTACATCTCCGAGTACGCAGACTGTTTCGTGACAAGTTGCCCAGACTGCTTCACTTCTGGGACTTAAATGTCTCATGCAGCTGTGTCTGCCTTTTAGACAGCACAAGCACGAGTGAGGGATCCTAAGTAGCAGAAGATATCTTGGAGAAACAACAAAGTAAGGCTTAACAGTAAAATTTCAGACTTGAGTAGTCTGCAGCTGTAGCCAATGTTTTTTTTAATGTCAAATGCTTGTGCACAGACTTGGAAAGCTTACAGGCAACTGGCAGAGATTTTCGTTTCTCTTCTGTGACCTCAAATCAAGAAGATTTCTCCCATACAAATCTAAACCAGAAATGCTTCCAGAAGACCCATGCTGAGATCCATTGTTGTATGACGAAGGGAAAGATGTGCTGAATACAGTAATTGGGCTGTAAGAAATTCTTGGAAGGCAATGATAAAAGAAGGTATTTCTTTGAAATCACCAAAAAAGAACAAAGCCACAGTAGGTGATAGCATGCATATTTTTCCTTTCGTCTGATAGACCATTTAGAAAACTTCAACTCATTAGGAATGGCATTTTTACCATTGAAGAATAATGAATGAATCAATCACAGTCCTCAGGAGAGTGTCTTTTGCTCCGCTGCTCCAGCATGTCACTCTGATCAAAATACAATTTCTCTTCGGAACTGACAACTGAGATGGTGAAATTTCCCAAGTAAAGTCCATGCAGCAGTTTTGTCCCAAAAGGACAAAATAAATTAGCTAACTTGGTTGAGCATGAAACGTGAATTTCCTAAATTTACTGTAACTAATTCAGTTTGACGCATTGAAATATTTTATGAATCTTAATGCAGCAAAGTCTACAAAATAATTACTGACTTTATTGATTATTTATTGAAAGTCATAAGATAGGCAGAGTGAAAATCATTGCAGAATTGTCAACTTAAAAGGTGCTTAAGGATCTTGAGTGTGCACCCAACAGGCAATACTAAAGATTCAATGAAGTCATCTGAAAAAGCTGAACAGTTTTTATGAAAAACGTTTTCCCTTCTCTTGGTTTTTCTGTGTCCCAGAGAAAGATAGTTTGGAAAGACCATGTTTTGTACATGCACTTGATGATTTAAGATATTCAGCAAGACAGCTTCTGCCGATGTTATGGAATAAAAATGCCGGTCTTCTCAAAGAGTGGAAGCTCAAGTTGTGTCCCAATAGCCTGTCCTCAGATGTCTGGACATGTGTAAGGTGGCAAATGGGGCAAAAAAAATACAGCTGAAAAGCACCGGGACGATTGACTGTAAACTTCACTACATGATTTACATACTGAAAGCAGAAAATGCTCTGAAATATTGAGCAGCAGCTGAGGATGTTTAAAATGTTTAAAAGTAGGATGAATGTGGCACTATGCACAAACAAGAAACCAAGGGGCAGTACTGTTATCTGAATGAGAAATTACTGAATGGAAAAATAACAAAGATATCAAATGTTGTGTATGGAGGTTTAACTCCATAAACAGTCTGTTTTCCTATGTAATGAACTCAACCCTAACATAACTATTAGTAGCTGTTATAAGAAAGAGATCAGATATGACTAGCCTCCAGCCATTTGTTTTCCCTAAGGAGACAGCCACACCATAAAGCATTGAAGATGGTGTCTTCTTTGACGGAGCTGTCTCACTAATGTTGATTTCTTGCTCCTTGATCTGATAAAATGCCCGGAGGTAGCAATAGGGCAGCATAGAAAAGCATGTTGGGACAAGACATGGGTCTTTATTATACCAGGGTTTGTGTTGCCTATTTCCAAAATGAGCTTCTCATATTTTGCCAAGATTATGAAGGCGAAGAAAAAAATAACACTAAATCAAAGGACTGCCATCTGTGAAAACATGTATGATCTATGCTTTATAAATACTACAATCAATGTCAATCATGTTATGGAAATATCAGTCATGTTCCACATCCAAGCTTTTCTGAAACCATTGAATAAGATACCATATTTGCACACTGCCTGACTGAGTATGACATCTTGAACATACGAAAACATCTTACAGTTTTCATTGAATTGCTCTGTTGTGATACATGTACAAGTATTGGCGAGAAAAGGAAACGCTACTTTGGTTGCTCCTTTGCATACTGTGATCCAGTAAGGACGCCAGCAGAGGAAACATGTATCATGAGATTGACATCTGAGGAGCCCAAGACATGACAAGGCACCAATTGCCAGATCCAATCTCAGAGGGATTGGTGGATGCTAATGTATCATGACATGCATGTGAGCAACTGCCCAGGAAATTAATCAAATAAAGTGAAAGCCCTGGCCATCTACATTTAATTCTATGGAGACAAATTATGTCTTCTTGTATGAGCCAAAACGACGATAGCACATACTCTGTATTAGTATGAGATGATTTCATATGGTAAGCTGTATTAATGTACTTCTTATTATAATAAGAATTAAAACGAAAAGTGAATTTCTGATTTTAAAACACAACCATGGTAGCATTGTCGCTGACGGAGAGGTCAGTACTGGCAAGGAAATCCTAATAACTTCCTTCCAATGCTGTATCAGTAAATGTAGGACTGTAGGAGGCTGGTATGGAGTCTGGCTAGTATGGGCAAGGAGCAGGAGTTGCTGAAACCGAAAATGTATGGACCTTTTCAATTAATTAGTCTTAAAAGGAAACCAAAAGGCGTGTATGTGTATTACTTGATGCACAAGGTGTCAAGTTGACAATGGAGGTGATTCTAAACAATTTTTAACCAAAGACATTTAAAGCATGTGGCTATGGTGAATGGAAGCAGGTTTTTCTCGGATTAAAGCCAGCTGCAATGTACGCAATATGCATGATGCATTGGCACCACCGTTAAAGTGAAGCTATGTGGCTCTGTGGTACAGTACTTAGTATGTCTGCATTGTACACATGAGGATGTGGGTTCAAACCACACTCCGGCCATGTCCAGAGGTTATGGTGAGCTCCGGTGATCGGATTTATACCGAATGAGTGCTATATAAAATCATATTATACTAAAAAATATATATATATTCAGAAGCTGGACACTAAATTACATTTAGGTACCTAGCTCAGTTCTTAAGCTTGAAACAGGATGTATTAATTTTGTTGACCTCTGCAAGCACAATCTGAGTAAGAAGTCATTTTGATGACAGTGTAATAAATAAGGGAACTGTGCACCACCATGCCTTGGACTTTTTTCTCCAAACTCCTATGTTACAGTTAGCCCCTATGATCACAACAAATTTGTCTTGGAGGGCTTAAGAAACTACAAAATAAGCTGTATATAATTGGACCATCACTCACACAGGGATCTACAATTACAGCGATTACAGACTATGGCACAGCCTCATTTGGTCTGATCTGAAGCTCATAGATGCATCCAAGGCAGCAATCAAACCAGATAGTATGTTGCAGAATCTATAGTATAGGTCTATATAATCTTGGTCTAAATGCAACTAAAGCAAAAGCCCAGTCAAACAACACTCTGATGGCAGATGTTTAACACCTGGTAATTTGAGCGATTTCGATCTGTGTGCAGCGTCACGTCATCAAAGGTACAAAATAAAGTGTTAAATTAAAATATCAGTAATTTGATCATCTCCCATCCCATTCAAAACAGATCTGCTGGAGTAAAAACAAATCCAGACAACCTTACTTGTCTTTCACATGCATGTTATTGTTGACCCCAGCTTCCTGTTACAATCCATTAAGCTCTTCTGTTCCTGCTGTTTTTGTGAGGAGTGTGTCCTTTTGAATGATAGGATTTATATTACCTTGTCTTAATTTTACAAGAAGTAAATTCTTGCAGTTCCACCTGTTTTTGTGAAAAAAATTATGTTTTGTTTATGAAATGTGCACATAATGAAGTATAATTTCTCAGCGATTCGAAGTGCATAAGGATTTATTGGGACTTACATTGGCAGATTAAAATATGTTTGTATCAGTATATGCTGTCATGGGAAGTGCATAGAATGCCCATTGCCCAACACTTGGCCAACAGCAAAAAATGTCTATTGTGAACGTTTAAAAAAATCTAAAAGATATGCTAAACGAATGTAGTGTCTCTCAATATTCAAGTACAAAGTACTTAAAATTTATAACCACACTCAGAATTTTGAATAACCGAGGAAACCACAGTGCAACCAGGAGACCTCAGTGCACTGGAAGTTTCTTGTGCGAATACTATCAATGATGAAAAACATTTATCTGACCATTTCACTTCAATGCAGAGGAAGCCACGATACAACCAAGTAACGAACAGATGATGAATATTTCTTCATTGGCAAAACAGGTCTTGAAGAGTGTCTATCGGTTTGAATGAATATCCAGAATATATCCAGTCTGCATGAGACATGATGTTAGAGAAACTGTCCTGATGGTTGATTGATACAACTGGAAACATCGCTGATCTACGGGATTAGATGATATTGCTTCCAAGTTAGAAAAGACCAACGAATAGGCCTACCAGAGAGGATATTACTCCCCATATTGGAAACTCGAATAAGCCAGACAGCAATATAAACAAAGTATAACTGTTGTAGTGATCACATTGGCAACTGTATGTCAAACAGAAACTGAAGAAAATTATCTTACCAGCAGCAATTTTAAACACCAAAAGTAGGTTTTGGTCAGGACATGTAAGATAATTATGTGCAGTAATATCAGCAGGATCATTTAAAACTAATGGTTTGGTTCTTCAGGGATATGACAGCTTTTGTACCCTCATCAGCTTCCTTCCCATAACAGTCACACGGCCCGGATTAATGTGCTTTCCAAAATGATATTGTGGCTGCGGACAAGTTGCAGTAAAACCCAGCAGCAATTTCATCTACTATCTATCACAGTTGGATTGCGTGTCTGGTAATTGATGACTCCCTGATTTCCTGTGGAAAGTGACACGAATGGCTTGGAAGCTCACACGACCAGTGTGTTAACAGCATTATCACCTACGCGATGATGATACAGTAGACTCGCACTGTTTTACATTAAGTGCCGTTAAAACCACAACTTTGGTGATAATCACTGTCCTTCACACAGCTGTTTTGCAAATTCAAATAGTTCCATCGAGTCATTGACGACTCTCTACAGTAACTTCCCAATATATTACCAAATATCTATCGTTATGAATTAATTTGACAAGGGTATACACTAACACAGAGGAACTATTCAGCATGTGAAGAGTATCAATGCTATCTCATTGCATAAACGTCTCTGAATTCAATTTTGCTGAGCATCAGTCTTTGATGAAGATTTATCACAAACTGAAATTTGGTCCTTCTTTCAAATGCATATTCGTTTCAATATTTAGATACAAAAGCAGAATGGGTTGAGCTTTGCGCCACATAAAAATTCCCCAATATCTCAACATTTCTCTTTCTTTTGGGCTATTTATTGTTTTCTTAGATAATATTTCAGTAATACAGCACTCAATGTCAATTAGTATTTCATTTCATTTAATGTAAACATGTTTTTGTGTCATATCCTAAGAAATCTATATGTTCAAAATTAATGGTACAGTACCCCTTCCCACTAGTGCTGGTTGTAGTAAGCATATAACAAAGATCTTCCACACTACACACAAGTATTTTTCAAAAACAAATGCAGAACTAACATCGAATGAACTTTGTCTCCAAAGCTTCTCTATACACATCACATCTCCGAGTATGCAGACTGTTTCGTGACACGTTGCCCAGACTGCTTCACTTCGGGGACTTAAACATCTCATGCAGCTGTGCCTGCCTTTTAGACAGCACAAGTGAGGTACCGAAAGTAGCAGAAGATATCTAGGAGAAAGAACGCAGTAAAGCTTCACAGTAAAATTTCAAGCTCAACTGGTCTGCAGCTGTAGCCGATGATTTTTTAATGTCAGATGCTTGTACACTGACTAGGAAAGCTCAGAGGCAACTTGCAGAGAAAATAAGTCCTTATGCAATGGAAAATGTAGGCTCACAAGAAATGTTGACTTGGAAGCAAGATATAATCTATGAAAAGAAAATTTATTCCTGGGTTTTTAAAGAAAACTGTCAGTTTTTGCAACCACAGTACTTTAAAAACCTGCGCAGGTCAACCACAGGAAATTAAATATTAAGCAAACAGTCTTTTAAAGAGCACTGGCAGAACAATTTCCTACAAGTAAATTAGGCAATTTCCTTCAATAGTGGTTAACGTCCTAAAAATGACGTTTTGTCTTGCTCCAAAGTGTGATTCGCGGGGTCTGAGATATTCCTGAATCATTGTTCAATATTCGAGGTGGTCAATGGACAAAATCAGCAGAAAATAACATTGAATTTGGCTGTGGTTTTCACCATATGTAGAGACTTGACCACAGAATAGATGACAACTAAAGATTGATGTCATGAAGTGGGTGACCTTTTAGACAAATCCGCCCAGGGATGGAGGGTGAAATGCATTGGCAGCAGTAAGACCATCGGAGGGTAAATAATGCCACAGGGGTATACAGCCATGACTTATGGGTTAAAGAATGATGGATGTGTGTGGGTCTGAAACCACCAGCTAGTAAATTGTAACATGCGTAATATTGAGTATCGGCCTCTTTTGATAATATTGCAGATATCAAGAATGTATGCATTTTGGAAACAACAAAGGCGATCAAATCGACTATGGGCAATTAAAACATAATCTGACTCTGGCCTACTGCATTTGTATGCATGAAACAGCGTCCATGGCCATTGTGTCCAGTTACAAAGCAAAAAGGCTGATGCCCAGGAAGTTAGAACCCTGATGAGACTGTAGACTGATTGAGGACAGGTTGGGCTCAGAATAAGAATCAGGGCTAATGGACAATCCTGATACAAAGTAATTGCTAAGAAAATACGACACCTGGTTGCCTAAAGTCAGGCAACATATAGGACCTGGTCTGTAGTTAGTGGTGTGAGAAGACAGGTGGACATTACAAACCATCTATAATATAGATTAACACAAGGTGGACATTACAAACCATCTATAATATAGATTAACACAAAATTTATGAACTCATAATCCGAAATAAAGCAAGCTATCTAAAATATTTTCAGCTAAATGAGGAGAAAATTGTGTGTTTTTTACACACAAATGTAGTTGTTGTTGTAGATGTTTTTACTTATGTCACAAACAGAAACAATCTACCAATAATATTTAGCCACAAGAGAACAAAAGACAAAATCTGCAGAGTGGATACTCAATGGTGTCATTTCTACCAATTTGTGGGAAACATTCCTGCTCTGTTTAGCAGCATTGTGCTGACATGTACACTGATCTTCTCACAGATAATTGAGAACATAGGAAACCATCTCATTGTCATTTTCTGGTGTTCCTCTCATTCATGCTATCATTGACCCATCTTTTTCTACTTGCAATCCATTAAGCCTTATCTCCTCCTAGTTTCTTTAAGCCAGAACATTGCGCTGTCTCATGAAGGTCTCTAACTTTGACCAAGGCATTGCTATACAGGAGTATGATGATCAAAATGGATATGATATGAGGCAAGCAAAATTCAATATCGTATATGGCACTCACATATGTATTGTGCTAAATACTAAATGGCTTCATAAATTATCAAAAGCAACACGGCCAACATCTTGTTTTTCATTTAGGTAATCATGGCTAATGTTCCTTGAAGGTAAGATAACACAGAAAATGTATTTTAATATCTGTAAACTTAGAACACCTGAAGTCTCCTGAAACCATACAGCCAGGAATATCACCTCTGATTTGAATCTACACTTTCAAAAATAACCAAAATCACCAAAACCAAAAGAAGATCAAAAAAGTTCTGTAGTTTCTGAATATCTTATAGAATAATAGGCCTACTTTATGTTACCTGATTCACTGGGATGACACTTTAATCGGCATAACTGTTGACATTGTATTTCAGTGAGACTAAAAAATGCCAGTGGAAAGCCACAGGATTGTACTGGGTGACAATATGAGACCAATAATTGGGAATCTGATCTTTTAATGCTCACGTAATGGTATTGTTTTATTCATAAACGCTACATTTACTTTGAAAATGGTGGCATTTGCAGGTGAACCGAGACTCTTCAGGGCATAAAACAACAATAAAAGTTTATTTATGAGCCCATTGCATGGTAATGCATTCATGATGTTCTGCCGTAACCCTATATATTATACATAGAAAAACTATCTGGAGCAGTGGCCATCTAATGAAATGGATCAAGTGTGGAAATCACACAATTTTCCCACTTTTACAGCAGTACATTAAAAGTATTTGTGCCATGAAGAGGTGCATCAGTTAACCAGGCAATATTCAAACACTACAACATGCACTATCCATGCTACAGGGAAAGAATGACAACACTTTCTAAAAAATGTGAACAAACTAAATATGAAACATATTACGTCCCCAAGGCTTCCCCAGACATATCCCATCTTGCGTTTCATGGCAAGTGGTATTGTATCGATTTTATCATGAACCTGAAGGCATGTGGCGTGTAATTAAAAAGTCTTGATATCTAATAAATGAGTAGGCATTTTTATGAAACAAATGTCTAAGCCTCCCCCTTGTTTCATGCATATCTTACTTTACCAGGAAGGTTGCAAATAAAATTAAACTTCAGTTATTTGAATTAAAATGGTGCATTTTGTTAATTTCTATGTAGAAATCTGCAAATTTGTTTGTACAATTGAATTAACTGTGACATGTTTATTTTGATTATGTTATGCATTTCTCAAAGCAATTGTATCGTTCAATTTAACTTCAAACCTATTCAGAACTAAAGAAATGTAGACCCCCCCCCTCCAGAAAAATCCTAGATATGCCACTGGTCCATTTTGGCCACTGGGTTTTAGCAAGTTGTGTCCTCACAGCTTAATGCGCCGACATGCTTATTTGCGAACTTAATACTGCAAGTAGAGCAAAATTAATAAGTGCAATGAATTCGGAGGAGTTTATTTGATATATGCAGGTTTTTAAATTTTGAAAATCGGACATGTATTAAGGTCTGTAGCCCAATTTGTACTTTGTGCCCCTCTGAAAAATGTCTAACTTTGCCACTGTATACACACGTTTTGATGACGTTTCACACGCTCAGGACTTCGCACTAGATTTTCCTAACCTTGATGAATCGATATACTGTTAAGTATACTTACATGTAAGTTTTTTTACAGGTTAAGACATCGATACAAAAATGTACTGATGCGATAGAACACACTGCATACATGAGACTAATCAATTTCCAACCAAGCCACTACTATTGATATCATAACAAAATATACTTAATGCCTTGATAACTATCCACCATACAGCCATTGCAAGACCGATGACATATCGCAAAGTCCGTCAAACAGATTAAAGAAGAGATTCCTCCTCTGGTGATGGCATGTCGTACTCGTGTGACAGTCAGAACTCTATCCAGAAGCTCAATGCAACATCTTTATATATCATGGATATAGACATTGCTTGATCTGCTTCCTGTTCAGCAGGAAGAATCACAGTATTCAAGGATATTAACACATCAAACAATAAGGTTATGCATGAGATTTCACAACTTTTAAAAACATCAATACAATTTTTCAGGGAAGTAACAATACTGAACCGAAGTGACTATGAACATCTAAAACCACTCTATTGGTTTTCTAGAAAAGGACTGCTATGTGTGAAACAGTCTTCCTTGCCATAATGTCCAGTTCGAAGAAAAAAGGCAATGTCCAGGAAGTGGGGAGCCTGATGAGACTGCAGACCCAGTAAGGATTGGTGTGGTGCTGAATATGAATAGGTCTTAATAGAAATTGCTCAGACAAAGTCCTTGCTGAGAACATAGGGATCTGATTGCATGAAATGTTCTGACAATAAAGGTTGTCAATCTGGAAGAATTACACAAATCTGCCAACATGCGATCCAAAGCAAAACTCGATTAAGAAAACGGGCAACCCAACAACATGTGTGTGAGATATATCTGATACATTATTCTCTAAGAAGCCAATTCATACATTATGCCATACCAAAACAAAATCTTCAGAATTGAAAACTTGATGCCAAATGGTCCGATGTACCTGCCTAGTCCGAATGCCTGACTTTCCCTGCTGTATGCAACACTGTTGAGGATTTCATGTTTCCATGGCAACAAATTACAAGAAATTCAGTGATACAAAAATAATCAAGGTATTTCAGGTTTATAACATTTTTTAAGCTTTCTAATTCACTTTACAACATGACAAGTGTATCATGTTGCCCATTTCTCCCATTTTATATGGATTTTCACTTCCGTTGCTATGGCACCAATTTCTGATGTTGCCACAAAAAATTCAGCTTGTATGTTACCAAGCATTAACAAAAAAGTCTTATAGATCCCACAAACAGGGCCTTTTCATGAAAATTCTTCCAGTCCATAAGATTCTGGATGAGAAATATGCCTTTGGCCTTGCCAAAACAAAGTCTTCCTTTCGGCTTATATTTCTATTAGTCGAAACTATTCGTCACACTGTGCTACATATAGGGGACACGGTCTCGCGTACTTTCCGCATGGCTCTCGTACATATTTCTTCTAAAAGGAGTCAAATGAAAGACAAGTAGTTTCTTAGCAGATAAAAAGGCACACATTCATCTAAATGTGAAAACCATCTTCCCTTCTCTCTTGAAATCACAGTGTGAGAATGTTTCTCCTACTTTGATATGTTTTTAGCCTGAAGAAAAATCTCCAAGAGGAAAAAACTCCTCTTTCTGCAGTATCTGAATATTTCATGGAGTAATACTTCATACTGCCTGATTCACCGCACTTTTATCTGTGTTGCTGCTGTGTTTTACATTTTGCACAAAGCAAGAGAAGAATGCAACTTTTAAAGAATTTTGAAGTTGCTGCTGAGAAGCAAAGCTTATATGCCATTATGGCCATTGACACAATGCAGTAGACAAATTGTGTAATTGATTAAAGTTTATATCAATTAATAGGAAACAGATATATCTTGTCTTTTCTGTATTAAGATACGATTTTGAAAATGCAGATACATGTAATTAGACATCACCTTTAAATAAAAAAGATATGTGGCCTTGGTTGACCATAGAAATATGTCAGAGCACATGACAGATGCCAACTAAAGAAGGATGTCATGATAGAGGTGACATTTTGGACAAATCTGGCCAAGGATTGAAGGTAAGTTGCATAGCCAGCAGTAAGGGCATCAGAGGGTAGGTAAAGCCCCTTGGGTACATACTGTAAAACTGTGACTCATAGCGAAAATGTTGAAGAGGCTCTGTGTAAAAAGTGTTTGAAAAAAACCCTCTGCTTTGAAAGAAAATTTAAAAACTGTTTGAAAGTAACAAGATTTCGCGGGGTAATATAAAAGAGGCGGAATCTGATCTTTTCACATCCACATAATGGTATTGTTTTATTCGTGGATTCTTCACTTATTAGGCAAATAATGGTTCTTGCAGGTGTTACCGAGATTTATCAGGCCATAAACCAACAATAAAAGGTTGATCTCTGAAGGTAATGCATGAGAATTTGCTCATGGTGAGCCAGGTGAAACTACATGTTGCCAGACGAGAGCAGCAACCATTCAATGGGATGGATCAAGTAAAATGTAACAAAATTTCCGTTGCATATCCTTCACGAGTCAGTGTACAATGTAGGCCTACATGAGAAATGATCAAAGCATGGGCATATTATGAATTCGACCAATCTCCAGAAAATTACAGACATATATTTGTCAGAAATAAACACAAAGAGGAGCTGTGTTGATGGCTCCGGCGAATTCTAAATAATTGTGCAATTCTTCCCATATTTAAACAATTTTATCACCTCTATACTGCTATATATATATATCTACAATATTGTGGTCAGTTGGATAATCAACCAGCAGCAAAAAGAAATTCAAGGGAAACAGTTGTCCACCAAGATATTTAGAGAGCAAACCGCATCTGCAGATCAGACAGTCCTATACCACAACATCTATTATGCTATTTATTTTATAACATTAAAATACATTGTTTGCTTTGTTCTGCATCAATAGAAAGCTTCGATGCCAAAACGTAGACTGCTGCATTTGAGAACCATTGTTGTTTTGTTAATCATTTGTTCAGAGCAACAGGCTGGTCTTTGTCAGATACAGACAGCTAAACCAATTGTGAAGCAACAGGCTTGATGTAATCAAATGTAATTTGCAAATACAGTGAAAGCTCTTTTCATGTGTGGGTCTGGAAAATATCCTCCATTTGTTTTGTTTTGAGAAAAAAGGGGCTTAGTTCCACTGAAATGTATTTAAGTTCAACTGCCTTTAGTCAAATCTCTGATGTTGCGCAAATAATCAAATTGTGAAATGATTGAAGAATTGTCCAGTACAATGTTATTTTGCTGTTCCCTATAGGTGTTATCCACTTAAGAACAAACCATTTTAATTCTTTGAAATCAAATTGAGATTTAAAAGATTTCAGTGTTTATCCAAAAAATCTGTGGAGCTTTGTAATATAATCACAATTAAATTTTGCTCGTCATAATTTTGAGGAAGATTTATCGCTCCACACAATATTGACCTCCTTGAAAGTAGGGCTGCACGATATTGGCAAAATGGTCGATATTGATATTAGGGGTTTAATTGTCGATTACGATATCATTTTCGATATTTGGTAAAATTAAAGAATTACTCCCTCCACTGACTGCTTCTGGCGCTCGCCATTGTAACCCAGTGGGGCCGCGCACCTCAGTGGGTCAACCGATGTCAGCAAGGAATGCATGCAGCAGCATGCTTGAGATTTTCACAATTTCATTGAAATTCTTGCTAATTTCGTAAATTCTGATTGGATTTTCTTCAAATAAACGTTGAAATGTTTCTAATTTAGTGCTTTGGCACCTTCCGCCACTTTCTACGGACGTTAATTGGTCGTTTTTGCCACCGAAATGACATTCGGCGGCACAAAAGTGGGTTGTGCTTCGTCAATTTTTTGAAAATATTGATATTGTGATTATCGTGTATTGCACGATATCAATAACGTGGCATGAAATATCGCGATATCGATATCATTTCGATATATCGTGTATATCGTGCAGCCCTACTCGAAAGTCTAATGAATTGCATCCATCACCGCAACAGCTCATCTGGAAATTATTCCTATGTACCTCAATGTTATATTCCATATCTTTCCATATACAGCTAATTCCTAGTTGCAAAGTCACATATAATTTTCATGTTGGAACTTGGAAGTGCTACAATAAATGTCACAATTTCTGAGGTCAGTGAATCTGGCCAGAGCGATACACATACATAATCACATATTCACATGATGCTGAATACATTGCATGCACCTAGCACACATTAATCAATGTGTGTTCTGTGTGAACAGAGAATAATTGGATTATAGCCTTATCCAGTGAACTATAATTTCAGGAACAATATGTGACAATGATATCACAAACGATAAAGTCTCCTTCATCTTGGCCTCAATGTCAATTAAAAGAGTGCGTAATACAACTATAAAAAGGCCATTGATCCTCACTCATTACACCAAAGGCATATTCACAAAAATATCAAGGTTCACCAGTAATGTCATCAATGCCATCAAGTGTATTATTCCAAATCTCTGGTTTCGCAGGTTTTATCCTAAATGTACTTCAAAATATAATATGTTGCCAATGTCATTTGCACGACTTGCATCCCTTGGATCACAGGGACTGTTACGTGACAACTTGTACAGAATCAGACAGCCCGTGACAGCTTCTCTTCTGGGATAGAAAATTCTCGAGACAATCACACAAGCTGGTAACTGAAGATGCGCTGTAAAAAAAAACTGGCTTGTGGCAACCAAGCTCCTAGTTATTCGGTGTGAAATGTCTCATATATACACGTATGAGTGAGTTGCATGAAACACAGACCAAATGCCCCAGATGTCTTTCAGACAAAATGCCCCATCAGCTCACCATCATTTACTCATTGGCTTGTCTCCTCTTTTTGTTAGGCATCATTTCGCCGAGCTCAGCTGCTTAAGGAGATATTGGCAAAAAGCTTGCCAATCGAAGGTTTCTTCCTCCAAGGTCAAGTTTTAACAAGTGAACAATTTATGACGGTACATCAAGATTTGAAATTTGTATCTATGTCTGCCAGATTCTGTGTGTTAGTCCACCTCTCTATCTATCTATCTGTCTATCTATATATCTATCTATATATCTAATATGAAACTCTTCCCTTCTATCCACCCATCTAGATATTTTTATTGGTCAATGACACCGAGTTTCTATTATACAACATACCAAATTTGGCAGTCCAGTAAAACCAGCCGGTATTGATCTATTCCATTTTGCAACAATATTTCCTGCACAAAAATTGTATTTCTTATCTGCGCGCTGTTCTGGAAGAAATCAATGTAGATCAGTGACAGATCTACACTAGAAAGTATATGAATGCACCATATACTCTGGCAGTCTTAACCACAGGGGGATCAAATGCACTGTACATCCAAGAATCCTGAGTTATCTTTTACCACAGCTGGTGCTTACATTTTGTATGTGCGATGTACAAGATTGTGTCTGGTATTCATACCAAGACGAACTATGAATCTATTATCACTGCAGGAATTCCATTTCATGATGGATGTTATGTAAAAGGAGGTGGCCTTTCTGATAAATGTGGCTGGGGATTGCAGGTGAAATGCATTGGCAGCTGTTATGCCAGAAAAGGGTGACGAATGGCACCGGGCATTGCAGGATGATTTATGTGCCATGGATGAAGGATAGGGTGGATCAGGAAGATCTGAAAGCCACTGAACCTATTGCAACACCTTTTCATCCCCTAACACATTCTGAGCAATGTGCTATTGTGTGCCTAAATCATGGTCATCTCAACACCTTTGTATTGATCTGCTTTTGACCGTGAACCAATAGTAGTGGTTATATGGCTGACATTTAACATATTCCAATAAATCACCCGCATATTTTAAACTGTTTGACATTATTGCAACAAAAGTCAATACTTTCTGACAATAGAAATTGTCATTTCCTGTCACTCCATTAATAATGGAATTCAGAGGAAAGATAGTACTACGGCATTTGTGATGGGGGGGGGTCAGGAGTATGGGGAAAAGCTGCTGTTTTAGGTTATGACACTCCTTAGTTTTGCATGCATATGATTGTCACCACCTGAACGTATAAATTCAAGATACTGAGAACAGTGTGACTGGCTAAGCATTACAGTGATTATAGTAACTTATAATGCATGCTTCATCGGAAGTATGCACATATAAATACAAACCGAAGGTTAGAAATATATAAATTAAGTATGAGGTGTGACCATTTTTCATTCATTCTGTTTTCATAAAATGAATACATTATCCAATAACCTAAAATACCTTTGAGCAAAAATGTATCTGCACTACAGGGGGTGTCTAAACACTATAGCTGTAACATTTCGCCCTCCTCGGCATGTCTTCCTGTAACCTCCAAATTACAGTAAAAAGAAAGAGTCCATAACAGGGTGACGCTGAATGAGCCATACATCCACCTTATTTGGAAAGTACACAATTTATTGATGAATAATGGAATCTGTGAATAGTGCAAAAGTGACACTTAATGGCAGATGCCAACAATAAATATTCTTTATGATGACATTGCATGGTAATGTGACCATTCTTGGTGACTGTGGTAGGCCAGATAGTCAAGCTAAACGGGAGTTGCTGATGATGAAAACTATATAATAAATTGTACAATAAAACTGTTTCAGGTATGCACAATGCTGAAGTTTTAATACTAAAAAATGGCAATTCTGATGATTTTTTTTTTCAGTCAAATAAGGCTCAAAATGGCTGCTGTTTCCGGACATCATGCCCCACAAAAACAAAATCTTCAGAATATAAGATTCTGGGTGAAAATTAAAATATGCCTTTGGCCTTTCCAAAGCAAAGTCTTCATTTCGACTTATATTTTTATCAGTCAAAACTATTCGTCACACTGTGCTACATAGGGCATACAGTCTTACAATACTTTCTGCATGGCCCTACTACATATTTCTTCTCAAAGGAGTCAAATGCAAAACAAGTAGTTTTTTAGTAGATAAAAAAGCACATATTCATTTAAATGTGAAAACCATCTTCCCTTCTCTCTTGAAATCACAGTGTGAGAATGTTTCTCCTGCTTTAATATGTTTTTAGCCTGAAGAAAAATCTCCAAACACAAGAGCAAAAAAATCCTCTCTCTGCAGTATCTGAATATTTCATGGAGTAATACTTCATACTGCCTGATTCACTGCACTTTTATCTGTGTTGCTGCTGTGTTTTACATTTTGCACAAAGCGAAAGAAAAATGCAACTTTTTAAAGAATTTTGAAGTTGCTGCAGAGAAGCAAAGCATTGGCCATTATGGCCATTGACATAATACAGTAGACAAATTGTGTCTAAATTAAATCTTCTATATGGCAAAAGCTGAAGAGATATCAATTAATAGGATACAATTTTATATCATGTCTCACCTGTATTAAGATACGATTTGGAGAATGCAGATAATTAGACAATAGACATCAACTGTAAATACAAAGATTATAAATTTACACGTGGCTTTGGTTTGACCACAGAAATATTTCAGATCGCAGGATAGATGGTCACTGAAGATGGGTGCGATACATTACCAACAACAAGCCATCAGAGGGTAAGTTAAGGCACATGGGTATATATTGTACAACTGACTTATACTGAAAATGTTGAAAAATGTTGAAGAGGCTGTGTGTAAAAAGTAACAGGATTTTGTAGGATAACATTTATCTTTTCACACTCACACAAAGGTATTGTTTTATTCATGGATTCTTCACTTATTAGGCAAATAATGGCACTTGCAGGTGTTACCCAGATTCATCAGGCCATAAACCAGCAATAAAAGTTAATCTAAGAAGGAAATGCATGAGAATCTGTTCATGGTGAGCTTGCTGAAACCATACACTTCATGTTGTCAGACTGAAGCACTAGCCATTCAATGGGATATATCAAGTGAAATGTAACAACATTTCCATTGCCAAAGCATGGGCATATTATGAATTCGACCAATCTTCTGAAAATTACAGATTTTTATTTGGGAGAAACAAACATGAAGAAGAGCCGTATTGATGGCTCTATCGAATTCTAAATAAAATTTGCAATTCTTCACATATTTAACAATTTTATCACCTCGATAGCTATCTGCAATATTGTGGTCAGTTGGATAACCAACCAGCAGCAGAAAGAAATTCAAGGGAAACAGTTGTCCACCAATATATTTAGAAAGAGAGCAAACCGCATCTGCAGATCAGACAGTCCTATACCACAACATCTATTATGCTATAACTTGAAAATACATTGTTTGCTTTATTTTACATCAATAGAAAGTTTCAATGCCAAAACGTAGACTGTTGCATTTGAGAACCATTGTTGTTTTGTTTATAATCTGTTCAGAGCAACAGGCTGGTCTTTGTCAGATACAGACAGCTAAACCAATTGTGAAACAACAGGCTTAATGTAATCAAATGTAATTTGCAAATACAGTGAAAGCTCTTTTCATGTGTGGTCTGGAAAATATCTTCCATTTGTTTTTTTTTGAGAAAAAAGGGGCTTAGTTCTCCTGAAATATACTTAAGTTCAACTGCCTTTAGTCAAATCTCCAGTGTTGCGCAAATAATCTAATTGTGAAATTATGCGAGAATAATTATTGTTCAATAAATTGAAATATTGCTGTTATCCACTTAGACATGAACCATTCATCCACTGAAATGGAATCAAGATTCACAAGAAAAAATTATTTTTTCTGAACAATCTATGGAAGTTTTGTCTCTGCATATGCTTTTACATGTCATATATATATATATACATATATTCACAATTCAATTTTGCTCATCATAATTTTGAGGAAGATTTATTGCTATACACAAAAATGACTTCCTCGAACAGCTAATGAATTGCCATCCATCACCACAACAGCTCAGCTGGAAATTATATCGATACCTCGATGTTATATTCCATATCTTTCCATATATAGGTAATTACAAAGTCATACATAATTTTCATGTTGAAACATGAAGTGCTACAATAAATGATAAATGTCACAATATTTGAAGTCAGTGAATCTGCCCAGTGTGATACGCATACATAATCATATATTCACATGACACTGAATACATTGTATGCACCTAGCACTCATTAATTAATATGTGTTCATGTGAACAGATAATAATTGGGTTACAGCCTTGTCCAGTGAACATTAATTTCAGTAGCAATTTGTGACAATAACATCACAGACGATAAAGTCACCTTCATCTTGGCCTCAATGTCCATGTAAAGAGTGCATAATACAACTATCAAAAGGCCATTGATCCTCACTCATTGCACCAAAGGCATATTCACAAAAATGTCAAGGTTCACCAGTAATGTCATCAATGCCACCAAATGTATAATTCCAAATCTCTGGTTTCGCAGGTTTTATCCCAAATGTACTTCGAAATATAATATCTTGCCAATGTCATTCGCACAACTTGCCTCTCCAGGATCAGAGGGACCGTTACGAGACAACTTGTACAGAATCAGACAGCCCGTGACAGCTTCTCTTCTGGGATAGAAAATTCTCGAGACAATCACACAAGCTGGTAACCAAAGGTAACTGAAGATGCGCAGGATAAAAAAGACTTGTGCCACCACCTACCTTTCTAATTATTTGGTGTGAAATATCTCAAATATATGAGTGAGTTGCATGAAACACAGACCAGGTGTCTTCCAGACAAAATGTCCAATCAGCTCACCATCATTTGCTCATCGGCTTGTCTCCTCTTTATCTTAGACATTATTGCGCCACGGCTCGGCTGCTTAAGGAGATGTTGGCTGAAAGCTTGCCAACCGAAGGTTTCTTCCTCCACGGTCAAGTTTTAACAGCAAATGAACAAGTTATGACGGTACGTCAAGATTGGAAATTTGTGTCTACATATGCCAGATTCTGTCTATCTATCTATCTATCTATCTATCTATCTATCTATCTATCTATCTATCTATCTATCTATCTATCTATCTATCTATCTATCTAATATGAAACTTTTCCCTTCTATCCACCAATCTAGATATTTTTATTGGTCAATGAAACTGAGTTTGTATTATGCAACATACAAAATTTAGCAGTCCTGTAAAGCCTGCTGCTATCGACCTATTCCATTTTGCCACAATATTTCCTGCACAAAAACTTTATTTCTTATCAGCCCGCAATCTTAACCACAGGGGAATCAGATGCAATATACTTCCAAAAATCCTGAGTTATCTTTTACCACAGCTGGTGTACACATATTGCATGTGCATTGTACAAGATTGTGTCTGGTATTCATACCAAGATGAAGTATGAATCTATTATCACTACAGGAATTCTATTTCATGATGGATGTTATGTAAAAGGAGATGGCCTTTTTGATAAATGTGGCTGGGGATTGCAGGTGGAATGCATTGGCTGCTGTTATGCCAGGAGAGGGTGACGAATGGCACCGGGGCATCGCAGGATGATTTATGTGCTATGGATGAAGGATAGGGTGGATCAGGGAGACCTGAAAGCCACTGAACCCATTGCAACACCTTTTCATTCCATGACACATTCTGAGCAATGTGCTATTATGCGCCTAGATCATGGTCAACTCAACACCTTTGTATTGATCTTCTTTCGACTGAGAACCAGAAAGCAGTGGTTGTATGACTGACATTTAACACATTCCAATAAATCACCACCATATTTTAAACTGTTTGACATTTTTGTAACACAAGTCAATATTTTCTGACAATAGACATTGTCATTTCCAGTCTATCCATTAATAATGGAATTTAGAGGAAAGATAGTACTACCAGCAATGATATTGACGGTTTCAGGAGCATTGGAAAAAGCTGCTATTATAGATCAAGCTGCATAACAGGGGGGCTGTTTATGTATAAGAGTGATTAAAAATTACTTTTATTGCATGCTTCACCTTAAGTAAAGTATGTATAAATAAAATAAAGACAACAATTCCAGAAATTATGAGGTGTGACCCATTCCCACTTATAGTGTTTTCAGAAAATGAAGACATTATCTAATAACCTAACATACTTTGAGTAAAATGTATCAACACTACCGGGAGTGTCTAAATAATATAGCCGCAACATTTCATTGAATTCATTCATTGCCCTCCTTGCCATGTCTGCCTGTAACCTCCCAATTTCAGTAAAAAGAAAGAGTCCATAAAAGGGTGACACTGAATGAGCAATACATTCGCCTTATTTGGAAAGTACACAATTTATTGATGAAAAATGGCATGTGTGAATAGTGCCAAAGTGACACTTAATGGCGGATGCCAACAATAAATATTCTTTATGATGACATTGCATGGTAATGTGACCATTGTTGGTGAATGTGGTAGGCCAGATAGTCAGGCTCAACAGGAGTTGCTGATGATGAAAACTATACAATATATTACAACTGTTTCGTGTATGCACAATGCTCAAGTTTTAATACTAAAAAATGGCAATTCTGATGATTTTTTTTTTTCAGTAAAATAAAGCTCAAAATGGCTGCTGTTTCTGAACACTATGCCCCACAAAAACTAAATCTTCAGATTATAAAATTTTGGATGAAAATAATAATATGCCTTTGGCCTTTCAAAAGCAAAGTCTTCATTTTGACTTATATTCTTATTAGTCAAAACTATTTGTCATACTGGGCTACATAAGGCATACAGTCTTACAATACTTTCTGCGTGGCTCTACCATAATATTTCTTCTCAAAGGAGTAAAATGTAAAACAAGTAGTTTCTTAGTAGATAAAACAGCACTCATTCATCTAAATATGAAAACCATCTTCCCTGCTCTCTAGAAATCACTGTGTGAGAATGTTTCTCCTGCTTTAATATGTTGTTAGCCTGAAGAAAAATCTCCAAACACAAGAGGAAAAAAATCCTCTTTCTGCTGTCTCTGAATATTTCATGGAGTAATACTTCATACTGCCTAATTCACTGCACTTTTATCCGTGTTGCTGCTGTGTTTTACATTTTGCACAAAGCAAAAGAAGAATGCAACTTTTGAAGAATTTTGAAGTTGCGGCAGAGAAGCAAAACGTTGGCCATTATGGCCATTGACACAATGCAGTAGACAAGTTGTGTAATTGATTAAATTTTCTATCAATTAATAGGATACAAATACATCATGTCTTTTCTGTATTAAGATACGATTTTGAGAATGCAGATAATTAGACATCAACTCGTAAATACAAAGATATGTGGCCAGAGAGTGAGGGTGAGATACATTGCCACCAGTAAGGCCATCAGAGGGTAAGTAGAGCCCCATGCATGGTACATACTGTAAAACTGTGACTAATAGGGAAAATCAAAATCAAAAAACAAATCAAAATCAATGTTGAAGTGGCTATGCGTAAAAAGTTACGAAAAAACCCTAAAATCCGCTTTGAAAGAAAATTTAAAAACTGTTTGGAAGTAACACAATTTCGTACCACAACATAAAAAAGCTGGAATTAGAGTTTTTTGCACTCACATAATGGTATTGTTTTATTCATGGATTCTTCACTTATTAGGCAAATAATGGCACTTGCAGGTGTTACCAAGATTCATAAGGCCATAAACCAGCAATAAAAGTAAATCGACGTGTAAAAAGGATATGCATGAGAATTGGTTCATGGTGAGCTTGCTGAAACCTTACACTTCATGTTGCCAGACTGGAGCACTAGCCATTTTATGGGATGGATCAAGTGAAATGTAACAACATTTCCATTGCCAAAGCATGGGCATACATGAATCTGACCAATCTTCTAGAAATTCCAGATATATTTGGGAGAAATAAACATGAAGAGCAGCCGTATTTTATCACCTCTATACAGCTATATATCATCAGTATTGTGATCAATACGATAATAAACCAACAGCAGAAAGAAATTCAAGGGAAACAGTTGTCTACCAATATATTTAGAGAGAAAACCGTATCTGCATATTGAACACTCCTATACCACAACATCTATTACGCTATAACTTGAAAGTACATTGTTTGTTTTATTTCGTATCAATAGAAAGCTTCGATGCCAAAACGCAAACTGCCGCATTTCAGAACCATTGTTGTTTTGTGAATCATCTGTTCAGAGCAACAGGCTGGTCTTTGTCAGATACAGACAGCTAAACCAATTGTGTTGATGTAATCAAATGTAATTTGCAAATACAGCGAAAGCTCTTTTCATGTGTGGGTCTGGAAAATATCCTCCATTTGTTTTGTTTTGAGAAAAACAAGGGGCTTAGTTCTCCTGAAATATATTTAAGTTCAACTGCCTTTAGTCAAATCTCTGATGTTGCGAAAATAATCAAATTGTGAAATGACGGAAGAATTGTTCAGTACAATGTACTTTTGCTGTTCCCTTGGGTCAGGTGTTATCCACAAACCATTTAATTCTTTGAAATAAAATTGAGATTTCAGGAATTATGAGTGTTTATCCTAAACGATCGGTGGAGCTTTGTCATATATTAACAATACAATTTTGCTAGTCATGATTTTGAGTAAGATTCATTGCTGTACACGAAAATGACTTCCTCGACAGGCTCATGAATTGCCATCCATCACCACAGCAGCTCAGCTGAAAATTATTTCGATACCTCAATGTTATATACCATATCTTTCCTTATATAGGTAATTCCTAGTTGCAAAGTCATGTATCATTTTGATGTTGGGGCATGAAGTGCTACAATAGATGGTAGAATTTCTGAGGTCAGTGAATCTGGCCAGAGCGATACGCATACATAATCATATATTCACATGACACTGAATACATTGTATGCACCTAGCACACATTAATTAATATGTGTTTCATGTGAACAGAGAATAATTGGGTTATAGCCTTGTCCAGTGAACAATAATTTCAGGAACAATATGTGACAATGATATCACAGACGATAAAGTCACCTTCATCTTGGCCTCAATGTCCATGCAAAGAGTGCATAATACAACTATCAAAAGGTAGTGATCACACCAACTACAGGCATATTCACAAAAATGTCAAGGTTCACCAGTAATGTCATCAATGCCACAAAGTGTATAATTCCAAATCTCTGGTTTTATCCTAAATGTACTTCAAAATATAATATGTTGCCAATGTCATTTGCACGACTTGCATCCCCTGGATCAGAGGGACCATTATGTGACAACTTGTACAGAATCAGACAGGCCCTGACAGCTTCTCTACTGTGATTGAAAATTCTCTTGACAATCACACAAGCTGGTAACTGAAGATGCGCTGTAAAAAAAAACTGGCTTGTGCCACTACCAACCTCCAAGTTATTTGGTGTGAAATGTCTCAAACATACCTGTGTATGAGTGAGTTGCATGAAATACAGACCAAATGCCCCAGGTGTCTCCCAGACAAAATGTCCAATCAGCTCACCATCATTTGCTCATTGGATTGTCCCACTTTTTCTTAGACATCATTGTGCCAGGGCTCAGCTGCTTAAGGAGATATTGGCTGAAAGCTTGCCAACCGAAGGTTTCTTCCTCCATGGTCAAGTTTTAACAGCAAATGAACAAGTTATGACGGTACGTCAAGATTGGAAATTTGTGTCTATTTGCTTCTATTCACCCATCTGGATATTTTTATTTGTCAATGACACCAAGTTCGTATTATACAACATACCAAATTTAGCAGTCCAGTAAAGCCTGCTGGTATTGATCCATCCAATTTTGCAACAATATTTCCAGCACAAAAATTTTATTTTATTTTCTGCACGCTGTTCTGAAAGAAATCAATGTAGATCAGTGACAGATCTACACCAGACAGTGTATGAATGCACCATATACTGTGGCAATCTTAACCACAGGGGGGATCAAATGCACTGTACATTCAAGAATCCTGAGTTACCTTTACCACAGCAGGTGCTTACATATTGTAAGCGGGATGTACAAGATTGAGTCTGGTATTCATACCAAGATGAAGTATGAATCTATTATCACTACAGGAATTCTATTTCATGATGGATGTTATGTAAAAGGAGATGGCCTTTTTGATAAATGTGGCTGGGGATTGCAGGTGGAATGCATTGGCTGCTGTTATGCCAGGAGAGGGTGACGAATGGCACCGGGGCTTTGCAAGATGATTTATGTGCTATGGATGAAGGATAGGGTGGATCAGGAAGACCTGAAAGCCACTGAACCCATTGCAACACCTTTTCATTCCATGACACATTCCGAGCAATGTGCTACTATGTGCCAAGAGCATGGTCATCTCAACACCTTAGTATTGATCTTCTTTCGACTGAGAACCAGAAAGCAGTGGTTGTATGACTGACATTTAACACATTCCAATAAATCACCACCATATTTTAAACTGTTTGACATTTTTGTAACACAAGTCAATATTTTCTGACAATAGACATTGTCATTTCCAGTCTATCCATTAATAATAGAATTTAGAGGAAAGATAGTACTACCAGCAATGATATTGACGGTTTCAGGAGCATTGGAAAAAGCTGCTATTATAGATCAAGCTGCATAACAGGGTAACTGTTTATGTATAAGAGTGATTAAAAATTACTTTTATTGCATGCTTCACCTTAAGTAAAGTATGTATAAATAAAATAAAGACAACAATTCCAGAAATTATGAGGTGTGACCCATTCCCACTTATAGTGTTTTCAGAAAATGAAGACATTATCTAATAACCTAACATACTTTGACGAAAATGTATCAACACTGCCGGGAGTGTCTAAATAATATAGCCGCAACATTTCATTGAATTCATTCATTGCCCTCCTTGCCATGTCTGCCTGTAACCTCCCAATTTCAGTAAAAAGAAAGAGTCCATAAAAGGGTGACACTGAATGAGCAATACATTCGCCTTATTTGGAAAGTACACAATTTATTGATGAAAAATGGCATGTGTGAATAGTGCCAAAGTGACACTTAATGGCAGATGCCAACAATAAATATTCTTTATGATGACATTGCATGGTAATGTGACCACTGTTGGCGACTGTGGTAGGCCAGATAGTCAAGCTCAACGGGAGTTGCTGATGATGAAAACTCTATATATCTGTTTCATGTATTACAATGCTCAAGTTTTGATACTAAATAAGGACTTTTCTGATGATTTTTTGTCATCACAAGGTTCGCAGTCAATTAAAGCTCAAAATGACTGCTGTTTCCGGATGCTCACATAATGTGTGTCATATCATTTGAAAAATCTGACCATGGATAGCAATAAAGAAGTCTCATATAGTTGCAGGCACCCATAAATGCTCAAGCCTTGAAAGCAATATCTGTACATCGTACAAGCAAAGGTTTTAGGGACAATTGAAGATAAGAAGGAGAAAACATATATTGAAGATGTCTGAATAAAATTTATGTCATTCTTAATTCATATATAATATGGAAAGTTGTAATCGCTCATTCTGATTTTTCATGGCAAGTGATCTTTTTGTAGATTCTTATATTCTGTTGCACATTTAATCATCCCAGAACGCATCAGTGAAATTGGAAATATCACACTGCCAGTGCTAACAGAAATAGATCTGGACGAATGGTGAGATCGAGAACAAATGAGAAAGAAGCTCACTCATGCCACATGAAGAAAGTTAGCCTGATGAATACTTCTCAAATTGGTCCATGATTGAACTGAAAGGCAGTTACAAACTTTCAGGATTACCAGGTATCAATCATAATTACAAGACTTATTTTTAGCTTTGCCGCATCTATAGTTATAAATTCGAGAAGCTACACAATCCTTTTCATCTTATTAATTAATGGCCATTGCTTTTGTCATCAAAACAATAACATCAAACAAGCCTCTATTGACTGCTAGAAAGCCATCTTAATAATTGATACATCACAGAATTGGCAATGGATGAATTGCAATGATCTTGGTTATGCAGAATGGGCTTCTTAAACCCTGTTTGTATTCATTGATCACAAGAAGTGTCTCAACATGATCAACAATGCATTATAGAACTTGCATACAGTGAGCTAACAGTCTCAGTAGCATATCAAACTTGCTCACTCAAATATAATTGCTGGCATTTTCTGGTGGAGTTGGACAGAAGTTGTCATTAGAGGAACAATCTGATTAGAAGCACTGTATTGCCAAATCTGTTAGTTGAAGTTGATTTCCCACCTGCACTCTGCGATAGGTTCACAAGCAGAGGCATTGAACTCTTACATCATAATGGAATGTTATACACTAGCATACATCCCTGCCAGGATTTATAAAAAAAAATTAAAGTGATCCAAAATGTACATGATAAGTTACTAGTCAAGTGCACAAAAGAATCACCTCCCAGTTCCCTCTGACCCTTTTTCCTTCCAATTCATCAATTCTTGAGGGAACAAAGGATATTTATTGAAGGTGTGCCTTTCCAGCACAGGAAGGGCAGAACACCACATCAAATTAATGAGAGGGCTTGCCACATACATAACACACTCAGGCAGGTGTTGTGTCAAACAAGCAAAAGTGAGGCTTCTTTTATACAACATGACCTCTTGATCCTGACCATAAATCATTCTTTTTAAGCTGCACAAGCACATTTTTGTTGGCCAATAGAGTGCAAAATGACCATTAATGTATTGGAGTATAAATTAGAGTTCTAACCAGAGTCTATTTTCAGTTGTGACTGACCAGCAACATGCTTTTGGAAACTCTTTTCCTTCTTTTGGATGAGCATGCAACAGTACAGTATACAACACCACAATAAAAGGAAATACCTAATGGCACAAAAACTGTACGTGTTACAAAGACCAAGTCTTGTTTGCTAAAATGTTCTTGAGACAGATAGAACTCTTTCAAATCAAAGGTGGTTCATAGACAAAACGTGAGGAGGACGAGTCATTCCATCTATGCATCCTTCTGCCGAAATCAAAACCAGGAATCAAACACGTGGACACATTTTGGTTTCTGTTGACTTTCACAGTCTTAGTAGTATTTTTGCTGCTGCTACATGTTGACTTTATGTGTATGTTTACTATTTCTGCATGGAGTGCTGATACCACATCAGGAAGACACCAATTCTTGACACAAGTAGTCAAAGCTAACAATGGAATGCACAGTTTGTATGCTTAAGGTTACAGTCTGCCTTGTTTTGTGTCATCACCCACCAAACAGGTTAACAAAAAGGAATTGGGATGCCACCAAATCAACCAACTGTGTGGAAATAGGCAAGTGTTGCAACTAATGGCATGGCTGATTGATGAATGGCTTTACGCAGCAAACAGGCACTTTGAAGTTTGCTTGGTTGGAAGACCTCTTTGTGTCGGTGCTTTTAAAATGAGTGGCAGGAGCATCATATCTGCCAACAAAGACTGCATGGCTCAAAATAATTCACAATATAATACATTCAACTCATCACAACGAATGCAACTACTTTTTTTTCTGAAGAAAACTACTAAAACTATACTTAAACTAGTGTTTTAGGAAGCCCTGAACATGTTTTCCAAACTGGGAGGTGTTAAGTCTCGTGTAAAGCCTGCAGGAAATGACTCTCATGTGAACTGTCAATTATTGCAACACTGATTGAATTAGCAGCCTCTTCATTGGTGCGTACACAGAGAACATATAATATGATAATCAAGCCCTAAATAGCCACAATGGGAGTTCATGTCTGTGCAAACCGTGTCTCTAATATTCATAGAGATAGCCATTCTCTCCCTCGACATATTAGCACAAAGCTCATGACTAGATTGCTACAATTCATAAGCATGATTGTGTGAGCAAATGCGAGTCCCAAGATGGTACTGGAGATTAAACAAATAAAAAAGGAACTTGTTGGATGTACACAAAAACTGTACCGGTATAAATGTGTGATATTTCAACGAGTCCAGTGAATGTCCCGAAAAATTACACAGCTTCTTTGGTTATACGCTAGATGATGGCTTCAGCGCAAGATATAAATTATTACAAGCAATGCACAAGTAACTCATATCCAAAATGAGAAGATTCATCAAAAATGTGCATGTAATGCCACTAAACACAATGTTTTAATTCTCCGGTATGATAACTGTCTCCCTAATCTACTCCAAATGAAATATTTTCTATGCCTGATATACATTTTCCTCATCAGGAATGAGAAACGAAAAGCATGTACTGTATTCCAATTGTGCAAAATAAGGCTGTTTTTAGGTATATCAGCCAGTACGGTACAGATCCACTCTGTTTTACTACAATATCAGTTGCACAAACCTTTCTCAAAACTGCCTGCTGTTCAGGAAGAAAGCCATCTAGATCAAGGAAAGCTATCACTATATGTACTGTGTAAATGCATTATATTTTGGCAATCTCAAGGGCAATTTGACCAAACGCTCAGTACTTCTGAGAATCCTGAAATATCTTTTTGTCTTTGTGGGACATACAACATTGTGTCTGGTATTCATACCATCTCTGTCTAGGAAGGCAATGTGACTTTAGGAATTCTATTTTATGATGGATGTCATGTAAAAATGAGGTGACTCTTTTGATAAATGTGGTGGGGGATTGCAGGTGAAATGCATTGGCAGCTGTTATGCCAGGAGAGGGTGGAGAATGGCACCGGGGCATTGCGGGATGATTTATTTGCTATGGATGAAGGGTAGGGTTGATCAGGAAGACCTGAAAGCCACAGATTCCTTTGCAGACAGTCTCATTCCAAGACACATCTAGAGCGATATGCTGTCCTGTACTTGGGTTGTGATAATCTTAGCACCTTTGTATTGATGTAGACCTGTGTGAAACAGAAAATAATTTCACCCAATATTGATTGGTAGCTTTCAATAACCAGCATTCTGCCAATTGCCCAGTTCAGACATAATGAGAATGTGGCTAATTCATACAGGTCAGAACTAAGTTTATATGAAACTGAGAAGTGAAAAAAATTAAATAAACAGAAAGTTGACAAAGTACAATGCAAGAAGATGCAAACATAGCAAACAAATGAATATATTATACGACCTGTACTACATTCTGAACAATCGCATTGGCATTGCCTATTTATTCTGGAAGCCTTACCATTATGATTTAGTGACAAAGAATGGACTGCCCAAAATTGGAAAGATGCTATTTTGGGCAAAGGTGTAGTGAATATTACATGGAATTGCCAAGAAGATGCCTTATTCAGTAAGGCTGAGCACAGGGACATCAGCAGAACATTGCCTTGATGTGAAGTTACTTATTGAATGCTGCATCTGATGTTTTGCCTACTTATAGAAAAGGTACCTTCATTTTCCAGCTATTTCTAAATCAAAAACAAGTTCGATGTGTATACTTTTTTTTACAAACATCCCTTTGACTGTATTGGTAATGGCTGCATGTGCTATGTAATTCGCTCAACATAATTATAGTCTTTGTGTGAGTTTCATTATTTTCCTCCATAATTATGGTTTTTGTGAGAGTTTCATCATTTTCCTCCATGCCCCATTGCCCCTATCAGGAGTGTCTGTGCATAACCTGAATGCAATTGTCCAAAAAATTAGTCTATAAAACGGTATAGCTGAATGAGCAATGCTATTGCAGTGCACAATTTATTGATGAAATAATGCCACCTCTGAGTGGTGCAGACGTGATACTTGATGGCGTAGCCTACAATAAATGTTCTTTATGATGGCATTGCAGGGTAATGCGACCATTCTTAGCGACTGCAGCAGGTCAGATAGTCATGCCCTACAATTCATGAAGTACTCATGAAAACCCTGCACCGTGTACACTATTGTCACTCAACATTACTAATGCATGGGCTTTATACCTATTATTCCATTTGAATGGTTGACATGATTTATAATTTGTAATAATAATTCGACTGGAATTCATGATGGGGCCTCATTGTTTGTATTCAATATAGATTATAATTCCAATCTTTTAAACATGTCATCTCCTTCTGCTCAACAATTTTGACAATAGCAAAATGCACTTCATGATGGTTTCTGCTCATTACAGTGATATATGAAGCAATGGCCAGAGCAGTATTCCTTGTTACATGCATGTATGCAAGAGATGCCAGGACATGCTCTGTCAAGCCACCAATATAGATCATACAGCTGGGAAAAGGGCAGAAAAGCACCAGGAACCTGCTTTCAACAATTATTCTACTAACCAAAGTAAGATCAAAAAGCCACAATGACATAATGTGAGATTATAGGAAAGGGATTTGTATCAACAAGGGACATATATTTCCATCCATCTGCATAACTATAAATTCACTTGCATGCTCTATAAGCCTTATTGTCCTCAGAGGTCTTCAGAGGGCAATATCCTCATCTTTCACAGACACTGACCTTTTGTTGATTCTTTTGCATCTTTCTACAATTGTCTCAGATTTCTAAGGCCCAAGATTTACTGGATAAATAACCAGTACAAATGTAGGACCACTCTATGAAAAGGCAAAGCAGCATCTGCTATAAATATTATGATAATTTCTAGAAATTGTCATGTCAATTACCAGGAATAATGGGCACTATAATTTATGTCATCATTGATTTACCAATGAACAATATCATCAAACAATTCTTTACCAAATGCTATCTTAATAATTGATACATCACAGAATTGGCAATGAATGAAGTGTTACGATCTTGGTAACTCCGCATTGCCAGTAAAACCCTGCTTGCATTCATCGATCACAAGAGGTATCTCAACATCATCAATAATGCACCACAGAAGTTGCATATGGCGAGCCAACAGTGATTAGTGACCATATCTAACTTATTGATTCTATACAATTGCATGCTTATTCCAATTGTGAAGAAATGAAATTATAATCAAAGGAGCTGACTAAAAGAGGACTCACTTGAATTGAGTCAAGTTGATCTATCACAATGGTTTTACAAACATATATAATTCTAAAGTTAAAGGTACCATCCTCAATCTTAAGTAAATGTTTCAATGGTACTGAATTATGGAATCACACAGGGTTATTACACTTGTAGTCGATTCTCTCGGTTATTAATCAGGTAACTGAATAAAATAAAGCTATTGTTTGATACTGATGAGAAACTTACTCCTAAAAATATTGCAGGAAGCTGATATTCAAATTCACAAAAACAATCATTTCCCAGTTCCCACTGACCCTTCTTTCTTCCAATTCATCAATTCTTGAAGAAACACGGGATATTTATTGAAAGTGGGCCCTTTCCAATCAGAAAGGTGAAACCAATATTTAAAAAATGAGAGGCTGTTGACCACAAATGTAACACATTCACTGTTACTAAGGCAGGTGTTCTGTCAAGCAAAAAGTGTGACTTCTTTACTTTAACTTTACCTCTTCATCCTATACTTAATAAGTCATTCACTTTTAAGCTGCGCAAGCAGTTTTTTTAGACCAATAGAATGAAAAATAGTCGACAGTAACTCAAAGGACATATTGAAAAAGAATATGTGAAGTTTGTAATTGTAATAAACCGCTTACAAACTCCAAGCTTTTCCGAATTTCTTATTCGTGCAGTGTTCAGCAGATTACATGTACAATGTACCCAAGAAGAGATGCAATGTTTTACAAAAACACCAGCACGGTAATGGCACAAAGGCTTCTTTAAATTGCTTAATTATCCTTTGAGGAAGATTGGACTCTCCTTCGAATCTGAGGCAAGAAAGCGTTTGAAAGGACATCAAACTTGATGGGCTGCAGCAATCTTCCCTTTATATGCTTTACCAAAATCAAAACTAATCATATCTGCACAGTCTGTATATATTAGACCATGCTCTTTACCTTGCCAATTCTTGGCAAAAGCAGTCAAAGCTGACAATGGAATGCACAGTTTGTATGCATAAGGTTACAGTCTGCTTTATTGTGTGCTGTTACAAACGGTAAGGTTAACAAAAAGGAATTGGGACTCAGCCAATTCAACCAACCGCGTGGAAAGAGGCAAGTGTTGCAACTAATGGCATGGCTGATTGATGAATGGCTTTGTGCAGCAAACAGCTACCCTGACTTGGCTTGCATTTGCTGGGAGGAACTCTTTAGTGTCCTTGCTCTCAGAGTCAACATTACAGGAGCCATCTGCAAACCGGTTCAAGACTATTTGAGTGTGTTAGATTAAAGGCAAGATAATATAAAGCAACTTTGTACATTGACAAAGTATAAGTTGTATGAAATTTTAAGAATTTTCTATAATTCTGAATGTAGTTCTGGACCTAAATGAATTTATACAACTATATATGATGAGGGAACTGTAAAATAGGTGTGGATCAAGGATAAAAAAATTTAAAAGTGGCTAAAGAGTGAATAGATGGCTCCTTAAGATACACCAGAGGTCAAAGACCTGTTGTTGCTGAAATTCATTGTGGCTGACATAAATCATAACTACAAAAATGGTAGAATATTAAGGAGATACAAAGAAAAAGGTAAATCACACCAAGGTAGGCTATAGGAAAAGGCGAAGCCGAACAAGACAATTTGGAAGTGTTATAAGATGTAACAAGCAGGAAATGAAACCTCATCATTTTAGTGACAAGGAATTCATATTGAAATTAAAGATGTCACATTCATTTTCTTGCCCATGTCACAGAAGATATTAAGGAAATTAGTCTTCATCATCAAATAAACAACGTCAACGACATTACCAGAACGACGGCCCATTCGTTGGACTAGGTAATAAGAATCTTGGAAAATCCTTGAACCAAACTGGCAATCTTGGTTAAAATGATCACACTTTATCTAAAGTATTTCTTTCTGATGTCACAATGAAAATTTAACATCACTCGTTTCAAATGTTAAAGCAGGTCTGTGTATGGCTTCAAATCTAAAAAAGAAAGAGAGTCATCTAATTACTAATATATGTTTCCTGTCAAAGTGCACATCTCCCCTATATACAAGACCAAGTTCACAAATGACTTGCATGTGTACTATAGTCCCTCAGGATGTTTCGTGAGTTCGAAATGTTATCCTAAATCACATTTGTATAATGTGTCCCATGTGAACTCCCAATTATGACGGTACTGATTGAATTGCTAACCTCTCTAGCTGCAGACATAGTCAACATAGTGTGCATATGGTATGAAGTACCAGTAAGTGCCATATTATGCTGCAAACAGTCACCCTGGGAGTTGCATATCTCTGCAAACATTGGCAAGAGCATTCGCAGAGGCAGACAATTTGTCCCTTGTCACATTAGCACAATGCCTGAAACGAGATTGCCACGACCCAAAAGTGAGATACGGGAAATGTGTGTCCCAAGATAGCACATGAAATAAAACAAGGATACAATTTTAAAAAGTTAGGTGTGGCAAAAGGGTAAATCAAAATTACCCTAGAGAGCAACAAATTATAATAAAGGGCAAAAAGGAGAGAATTGGGGGATAGGGTCCCTTATCGCTAGGCAGAAGTCAAAGACCTGAATATAAAAAAAACAATTAAGGGACCTGTTGGGAAACATTAAGGAAATGAAACATCGCTCTTTGGAAAGCCTTTTGTAGCAGGTCTGCGGGCCTGCAGGGCTTCAATTGGTATGGAACAACCAGTAACTGTTCTCTAATAGATTGCCATTTTGATTAAGATGTTTTGACGAAGTAAAACAAAAACAAGCCTCTAGCGTAAATTTTCAAATTCAAAATGACGGCTTATTGCTGGAATTAGCATCATGTCTGTCCAGCATCTAATAGTGCTAATGCTTGAGAACATGCTGGTAACGGTAAACTTGGTTGTGTGCACAATGTAATAATTGGCATGTGAAATTGTGAATAATGCATGTCGTAGAATCTGTTACGTTGGGATTTGACTGAAGCATGTTGCAGAATGCTGAACGTCTAGGTAATGTGAAGAAGCTGGTGAAGTATCGCAAACAACATTTGCAAGTTAGGTCACATCCCTTTCCTCTGAGGAGGTGATGGCCCACAATGGGGAAGCCTCCCTCTCAGATTGGCAATTATCCCCAGCAAAAAGAGTACAACTTATTTTCATTCTTGGCAGACAACCAATCTGCAAGGCACAATAAGTCTACACTGGGACACCTCATATCTCTGAATCACATTCTAACGTTTTATTTATTTTTTATTACACTGCTGATTGATAAGCAGCTTTGAGGTAGAAATAGATATCAGTCCAGATCAGTTTTGTTTTGCGAGAATAACTTTATTTTTCAGGGAGCAGCCTGCAACATTAAATTTTCAATGTAGGTGCTTCATATTAAGTCCGCGCTTCATTTTAAGTCCGCGCTCACAAGGACTGCTGAATTCTTTCGGCACAGTTCTGCGTGGCACGAACATAATTGGATCAATCACAGATTCCAATTCGATTAAGTTATACTTCTTAAATTTCGCCATTTTATTGCCTTACTCAACTTGCCTATACAGACATGCAGTGTACAGTACAGCAGACCCATTTGAATATTCCAGTTTTTATTTTCAAACATTTTTTTGATTCAATAACCTAAAACTCAATTTAGAAAATAGAATAAACACACATCTAAATAGAACAGGTAAATCAACTCATGAATCTCCCACTGCTAATAAGCCTCTGCATATGCTGAATCTCACCCTGAAACTTAACCTTGCATGTTGGTGCTGACACCGTCACAACAGTCACTCCATTATTACAAATTAGTATGTGTCTCATGCTGACTCTCAATTACTGTGGTACTAATTGAATTGTTAGCTTCTATTGTAGTGCATGGCCAGAGCATATGCATGTGGCACAGAGTAGCAGAGTGTGTCATAGTAATTCTGCAAACAGCCACCGTGGGAGCGACATATCTCGGCAAACATTGGCTGGTGTATTCCTGGAGACAGACAATCTGTCCCTTGTCACATCAGTGCATTGCTGTAATCGACTTGCTACATCTCATGAGCAAGATATGGGGAGAGTGTGCGTCCCAAGATAATATTTGAAAATATGGACAGAAACTGCAACACTGAAAAAAGTGAGATGTGGCCAAAGGGTAAATCAGAATGCCAAGAGAAGGTCTACTGAATTGGGTAACACAAACAGGAGCAAATGCGTCCTTCCAACAGGCAATGACATAACGCAACAAATTTTTCACAAGATGATACAGAGACATTAAGGAAATGAAAAGCCACTCATTCAATTTCGTGATGAAAAAACAATCAATATTTTAAAGCAAACTCCGTCATCAGGAAACACATCCTGATGCTTCTGAAATTGCTCAGATCTTGATGTTTCACATATTCTCTTATTCTACACAGACTTACACCATATATTTGCCTATAGTAACATGTACAACTGAGGAACACTTATCAGCAAGCAATCGTCCTGAGATGATGGCAGAAAAAGACCTTTTACTGGATTTAAAAGTGCTGTCAATTTTTATTTTTTTATTGGTTATTTGTGTGTCAATTCGCAATGCAATAATTGGGAAAACGATATTGTATTGGCAAGCATGCTCTGTGCAAGGCAAGCTGCAAAGCCAATTAAACCAGCCAATGCACCCATGGAGTTGATTCAAAGCTCAATTTTCAGTTTCATTTATTGCAACAGTTGAGCCAGTTTCAGGAGGTACTCGTCCAGGGAAAAAGCATCGTATTGGAAAGTATGGTGTGTCAGGAAAGCAACAAAGCCAATTAGCCCAGCCAATACAAGTAAGGAGTTAAGGGCTTTCCAAGGCAGGCTTTCACCAGACAAGTCTAACATCAATCGTTCCTCCACTGTGCAGTTGAACAGATACCAACAGAATCTGCAGATTCACCGTCAGTTTCAGCAGCGAGATGGCAAAAAGATTCTGCAAGAAAATTGAAATGATATAGTCTGCCCTGTACTCAACATGAAACCTATGTGGCATATTGCCACACAGATTTATTTTCTTTATTTGTTATTTATATAAAGTGAAATATAAATGTAATCTTGTAATTCACTTGACAATGGATTAACCAAAGTGCCAACAAGATATTGTTAGGTACTATGATATCCCATAATAATTTATTAAATTTTGCCTTTAGTCTTCAAAACTTGCCACCCAGTTTACTGAAAAAAAACTAACAGAAACTCTCTGACTTACAACAAGTCAATTTCTCCGATACTAAGACCAAATATTCATGACTATTTGCAGGTGAATTGTCACACCCTCATGATCCTGTCAACCTGGCTTCCTGTGCATCAATCAATCCAGGGATATGAATGCTTATTTGTGAGGAATATGCCAACACTGGTGACAATGTGAGCAAACCTTATCAGATCTGGTGAGCAGCAGACGGTTTGCCGTGTAAATATGTGCCGAAATGCTGAGCGAATGTTATAAATATTCCCTTGCAAGATTTTGTTCCTTGAACACTTCCTCATCCTTGCACTTCTGGCAAAAAGCTGAAGTCAAAACAACACAAACCAGATTATCATGACAACTTGCCAGTCATCTATAGTACCAAAACAGCTGTGTAAACTGTTGTTCAGCACATTGCTGCCTGTGCATTGCCTACATTATTGGAAACCATATTTCTGAACTCTAAAGCAACCAACAAAATTTGCAAGTATGGACACACTCCTGGGTGCAGGACTTGGATGAAGTAAACATTCGAGCATCCTTATTGAGATTCTTTGTTCATTGACTGTAAATATCCCCCCACAAAATCACAAAATTACTAGTAACCAGTGCTGTTGTTGTATTGTAAGAAAGTTCACATCAATTATCAACATGGGGGAAAATTGCATCTGTGAATATAGGCCTATATTGAATTGCCACATGCTATAGATGAAAAAAGTAATAATTCAAATGTTAGTGCCACTGCCAGGCAGCTTCTGAGTGGCTTCAATAACTTGGGCTTGATCGTGCAGAACAAGCATTTTGCTGTGTGACATGAAAATAATAATTACTGTCAACATTTTTGTGTTCCGATGTTGCAATAATTTCATGAGTGCCAGCTCTCTGATAAGTATTGTTTATTATGATTGGAGGGAATGCAATTAAGCGCTTCTCTTTAATTTGCAAACCACAGCAGGACGGAAATACTTGAATTTTCGAGATGAAACAAATACTGCGGCATAATTTTCAAGGCCGATCAACCCATAAGCAAGACATCGTTCTGAAACTGCTGGCATCATGTAAAATGTCAATTCCTTGTGATATAATGCAAAACTCCACGTCATATAATGCAAAAAACTTAAATTTGTCTGTCTGTTAGTAAATTATTTGTTTTTTCCCTTTAGGAACCCAAATAATTTTCCTTATTTTTTTGCTGTGGAGCCTCACGAGTTTAACCATCACATGAATACGTGTAGTGACATCAGTCTATCCCTTCCTGGCAATAGGCAGCTGAAGTAAACACCAGGACAAAGCGTTTGTATGCATAGAGTGGTGAGTGGTTCCATTATGTGTGTGGCAACAAATTGAATGGATTGTGGTGCTAGGAAAAGAAGTTTTCCAATCATAGTAAATTGCTCATTGGACAACTAAAAGTCACTCCAAAAACCTATTCAAACAATACGAGTACATGTACACCCTGTATGCCCGAGAACACTTTGCACAAACTAATCATTATGATTAAACATTATTAAGTAATTATTCATGTCACAATGTGTGTAACAACCACAAAATTAGAGCTCCCTGGCAAGAGCCATACCAAAAAAAAGCCAGCTTGAATTATTGTTGACGGAACCAGAAGCGCCGATTGATTAAACATCGGTTCGCCTTCCTATAAAGAATTGACACCTGAGCAGATGTTCCTACATTAGTAATATGGCCCTACGGAAAGTCAAAATTTTATCTGGTGGCTCTTAGAATAATCTCATATTACCCAACATCAAACATCTTGCTGTTAGATTATCTGTAAACTGATTTCTGACAGCGTGGCAGATGTGAAGTAATACTCTTTCATAAAGAAGCAACAGTCAAAGAAAAGACCAAAATAGAATCAAGCCAAATTCTATGCCAAGTTGATAAAGTTAGACCTTGCTTGTTGGCCTCATGAGCTCATCTCGGCCACAGACACGTCCAGTAAGTTCAATTAACACTTTTACTTAGCAGCAGTTAGGAGAAAGTCCAACATAGAATGAAGCAAAATTCTATTCTGAGTGGATAATATCTTTCTTTGGGTCTCACGATCTCGTCTCAAGTCAGCGACGTCATCTTCCCTTCACAAGCTGAGTCGTCAATGATTCATAGAAATCAAATCTCAAATGCAAAACTTTGGTGTCATGTTTACAAGCGAATTAACAAGTCTGATCATTTCTGACGAGGTTCAACTTGGTGCCTTTGGTTTCTTAGAATAGAAGTACTATGTAGCCTATGCATATGATAGTATCTGTATTTCTATATAATCCATGTGTCCTAACACCATAGGGTGGTCCACATTTCAATGGGGAAAACCAAATCTCTAAAACCCCCAATTTGAAAGTGGAAATTGATGATCACATAAGTAAAACAAACACATGCAAAATTTCAGCCAAATCGGTTAATATTTAGAGGTGGCACAAAGCCCTTGAAGTTTATAATGTAATTCCTCATTCACGCAACTGAAAAATTGGTCAATTTCCCAGATCTCTCTCAGAAGTGAATATTTTTTCCTGATTTTTTAGTATATGATAAAATTTGCATGGCAAAGTAATATCTGGGGGTTATCTTTTATTTAATGTACATAGTAAGTGAAATATTTGCCTGTTTTTATGAAAAAAGGCCTGATAATTGACCCATGTAATATCTATGCTGACCTGCTAAGAAACTTTGTAAGTCAGAAAGAATATCAGGACTGGATTGGGCATCCTGGATATCCAAAAAAAAGGGTTACTTGATCAAAAAAATATGCCGTTATAACAAGATTAGCAGAGACCGATGATTTTGAGGGCTGCTGATGGGCAATTGCATGTTAAACTTCAACGGCTTTGTGCCACCTCTAAATATTAATTGATTTTACTGAAATTTTTACACAATACCTTTTATCCATACAAGATCAGAATGCAATATTCAAATCAGAGAAATTTAGAAGAAATTGTTTCTGGACCACCGTACAAACACCATCTAAGAAAACGCATAAAATGTGTCTGTTGAAGTGAAATGAAATAAATTCACATTACATTTATTGCCTAAAATATGGTTTCAAGCAAGAGATTTTCATCTCAGAGGAATAAGTCATAGTCAAAACTAGACTGTTATTGTACAAACGGAGAACTTCAAGTTTAAGAAGGCAATTCAGTTTGCTGGACCTTGATTAATGTGGACATACATATTGTCTGACACTTTTTCGATAGCAAGCCTGTGGGCTTCAAAAAATTCATTCTGATTGCTGTCCGTTGGTCTGGCATGCAAGCCAAGTCATCGTATCAGCCAAATCCACCCTCAAAGGTGTCGGTAAGTAGTAGATGGTTTGCTGAAAGGCTGATAGTATAGTATAAGTATTCTTTGACACATCAGAAACCGTATATTACAAGAATAATATATTTGAACGCTTCGTTATCACTTTTTCTGACACAAGAAGACAGCGGCCAAAAAAAAAAAAACACAAAAGAAAACCACATTTGCATTTTAACCTGCCAGTCATCTATTATCTCAAAAGTCTTGTGCAAAGCATAGTAGAAGCTCTTTGCAAACATATTGCAGTCTGTATATTGCCTAGATCATTAGAAGTGTCATCTCCGAAGCGACCAAGCACATTTGCAAGTTTGGACATATTTCTGCCTTCAGGATAGTGATGGAGTCAACATTGCAGAATCTCCACAACATTCTGTATCTATTGCCGACAAATATTCCTGCATGCATAAAATCGAGTGCAACCAGTTAGACTGTCATATTCCATTCCAATTTCTTCATCAGCATGGAGACATTTAATCAGCAAATATAGATAAATATGCCGCAATACTGTAACCAGCTGAAAAAAAATTAATTTGGATGCTTGTTCCAAGGCCAATCCCAAGGGACTTCATTAGACTGCCAGTCACTCTTAATTATTAGGTGCTATGAAAACGACCCAAATTCCGGTCCAAGTAAGCAAAAATGACTTACAATGTCAACATTTTTGTGGTTTTGATGTGGCCTTAATTTTAAGAACCTTAGCTCTCCGGTAAGTGTTGTTAATATTTGAAATTCCACATGATTTCCAAGGCCAATTAACCCACAAGCAAGATATAGTTCTAAATCTATTAACTTCATGTAAAATGCCAATTCCGTGGAGACATTCCAAGTTTTATAACCCAAAACTCTTTTCATAAAGGAACCCGAAGAATTTTCCTTATTTTGCTATAGTGCTTCATGAGTTCAACCATCACATGAATACTGTAGGGTGTCCCAAAAAAAGTGAAAGTCTGAAATTCATTGGGGCTAACCTCTAAATGTGTTCTATAGCCCCTCTCTGACTCCCATGTAAACTTTCAGCTCATTTGAAGGTGTTTTAGATGTTGCTCAAGAGCCCCAAAGATAGATAGGGGTTTAACATTGAATTTTCATGCAAAAATGGCTATTTTAGCCAGTAGCTCACTAATTATCGGTTTCAGTCCACCCAAACACATGGATAGTTGATACAAAGGTGTATAAATCATTCTGCACATTTTGGTACCAATTTTATATTTATAACTTGCTTGGGTATTGAGAAAATCTACATATATGGGAAATACTTATTTAATGCGATTTTCTGTGATTTAAAAAAACTTTTTAGATTGTTTCAATAGTCTGAAACAGATAGTAAGACATTGGTTGATGTTTTTGTGTCTCTGTCACACTATGGAACCAATATGTGATTGTCCCATGTTTAAATTCAAAATTAGACTGCAATTAATCTTCATTAAGAAAGGTGCTTTGTCTTGACGTCAATTTTTCATGCAAAATAGTATATATTTGCCAATAACACAAGAAAAAAGTGAGGTACAGATATGAAATTGGTACCACATTGTGCAGAATAATTTATACATCTTTGTATCAACTATCCATGTGTTTGGGTGGATTGGAACTGATAATTTGTGAGCTGTTGGCTAAAATAGCCATTTTCGCATGAAAATTCAATGTTAAACCCCTATCTATCTTTGGGGCTCTTGAGCAACATCTAAAACACCTTCAAATGAGCTGAAATTTTACATGGGAGTCAGAGAGGGGCTATAGAACACAATTAGAGGTTAGCCCCAATGAATTTCAGACTTTCACTTTTTTTGGGACACCCCAATGAATAGTGACATCACTCTATCCCTTACTGGCAATAGGCAGCTGAAGTAAACAACAGGACAAGGTGTTTGCATGCATAGGGTGGTGTGTGGTCTCATTATGTACGTGGCAACAAATTGAATGGATTGCGGTGCTGGGAAAAAAAGGTTTTCCAATCATTGTAAAATGCTCATAGGACAACTATAAGTCACACAGTAGAGACATTCAATTGACTCATGAAAGTACAACATGTCTGCAAGAGTACTTCACAAAAAAAATTCTTTAAGAAATTAAAAATTATTAAGCAGTTAGTCCGACCATGTGAGCCATTCAACAACATGTAATGTTGGGTAACAACATCAAAATTAGAGCACCTTGGCATGAGCAATGCCAAAAAAAGCCAGCCTGAATTATTGATGGAACCAGAAGCGCCAATTGATTAACCATCGGTTCGCCTTCCTATAAAGAATTGACACCTGAGCAGATGTCCATACATTAGTAATATGGCCCTCTGGAAAGCTAAAATTTTATCTGCTGGCTATTTGAGGAACCTCATGTTACTGAGCATCAAACATCTTGCTGCTGGGTGTTAGATTCTCTGTAAACTGACTTCTGATACCATGCATGTTTCAGATGTGAAGTAACTCTCTTTCACAAAGCAGCAACAGTCAGGAGAAGTCTAAAACAGAATGAAGCCAAATTCTATGCAAATATGATAATAGTGAGGTCTTTCCTGTGGGCCTCATGAGCTCATCTGGAAGTCAGTGACGCCATCTTTTCTGTGCAAGCTGAGTCATCACTGATTCATACAAATCAAATTTCAAAGGCAAAACTTTGGTGTCATGTTTACAAGAGGAACTAATAAGATTGATATGGCTCACACTTTGTGCCTGTAGTTTCCTCGAAAGAACAGAACTGTACTATGTAGCATTTGTTAAGTAGAATATGTGTATCTTGATCTAATCAATATATTTGATGCAAACATACAATGAACAATGTGCATGTATAATGTCTTCCCTGGTAGTGAACCTCTGAGCTTCTGAGTTTTTATTCTGACTTCTGCATGTTTGTTGTCTTAGCATGCAAGCCGAGTCATCGCGTCAGCAAAATCCACGTTCAAAGGTAGCACTTAGAGCTCACATTTACAAGAGAGACTAATGAGACTTCTACTGTGATTTTGCTGTGGTTTCTTCTTTGTTAGTGGTTCTTGTAGGAGTCTGGTAGGCCTTTATGAGAAATTTTATCACAATTCCTGAGATAACAAGAAAGTATAACGGCAAAAGTATATTTTTCAATATGCAATAAGTTTCTCTGATTTAGTAATGATGAGAAATGCATTTTTAATTTGTCCCTGGGTCCTGCTTGATGGATATGTTCATCTGATATGACTGAGAAGGGGTTATTAAAGAGTCATCTGGCCAGAGGATATATACATTGGAGACAGCTTGGGATTGGTCAGCAACTGATATTCCTTGACTGACTTTTAGATGTCACAATTACATGTACAATGACATATACTGTAAAATAATTCCGCTGTTCGCGAAATAACTGTAGATATATTTTGCTAACATACACTACATTTCTAGACAAAAAAAGAAGAAGAACTATGCTAAAAAATTATCCAACGTGGTGTGGTCTGTTAGGTCAACTCACCATTGCTTCGCAAGTTTGGTGCAGTTACTTGACAATATTAAGAAACTGGGTAAATGCACCAGGTCAGATGTCTTTGCATAAACTGACTCTACCAAATCATCAACTTTTGCATGCAATTTGAAAAAAAAAATGTGCAATGGTTATCCTGCAGGAGATGATTTGCTGCAAAATCCTGCCCTATTTTTGGGGTCACCTTGTTTGGCAACTTTTCTTATAACAAGTGAATTCAGCCCACTATTAATTACTGTCTGGCTAAGTCAAAGAGCCTGTCAAGTTTTTCGAACCCTTGTGAAGGTTGCTGGTTAATTTTTTATTCAGTTGTTTTAAAATTGTGCGCCAAAAACATGCTTTTCATTTTTTAAAGTCAAGCAAAATGACAAAAACTTTAGCGGGAGGTATGGGTGACAAGGGCACTTTTTTTGCAATTTTTAGAATAATGGTTCATATTTGGCATCAAAAGATAGGTTTTAACTAAATTAGATAATGTCAGGTAATTTTGCATTTTTGTGATGAATGGTTGCCATGGTAACCAGTTTAAAAGGCGAAAAAAGGCTGATTTTTACTGCTCACGGGATGTGAAATTTCTGAAGTTACAGGCATGGTAAAATTTTTTTGAAAAAAATTGATGAAAGAAGAAAAGCCAAATGAACTTATTTACGGAGTGGATTTTTGATATTCCTTTTAATAGTGTCAGGAATTGGGGTAAAGTAGACAAAAGTCATTTTTGGTGGAAAAAATGCTTGTTTTTATGGCTGCAATATCAAATAATTTTGTTACACAACAAAAAATTTCAAAATTTGTTTTGTAAATATGAAGACATTTTTTTAAGGATTCTGTTGATGTATCCCATGAGTTCCTAGGTTGAACAGTGGTCAAGATTTTTCACATCCAGTGCAGGGTAAAAGCGGTTTTTTGCACATAGCGGAAAATGGCAAAATTGTGACGTAACGTCATTATAGGCAATTTATCAATGAAAACAAAGAGGCCTATCAGTGGCTATTTCTCCAAAACTAATGAAGCAACAGGCATGATATTTTGCACAGATTCAGTAATCATTGTCATGTTTCACCAAAGTAAATACTCTGCTGCCATGGCAACTGCTTTGTTGTGTGTGCACCTTTGAAATGACACATCGCTGCTCGTTCACTTCTAAAGTGTGTTGATGATGTTGTATTTGACATTGTTTAAGTGATAAAAGAGACATATTTTGACATAATCGAAGTTTGCAATGGGTGCCCAAGTTCATGTAGGTCGAATATATGAAACAAACTCAATTTGTGTACCTTACTAAAATTCGGGTAATTTCTCACACATACCTCCCCTTAAAAATCCCATTTTTGGTCACATGACCATCCATTGTAACATCACCATAACAGAATAACAATGGTGAAGCAATGAAAGATGTTGAAAACTATTCACTTCACATTTCTGATCAATTAAACATGCATTGGCATGCTTCAATGCAAAATTATTGTACTGTAAAGTCAAAAAGTTGCCAAACAATGGTGAGTTGCGAAGCAATGGTGAGTTGACCTAAGTGTATGTATGTCTAATGTAAAAAAAACTTGATACATAACAAAATATAACATAATTAAAAAAGCAATCCACAAACGAGGATTGTACTTTAATAATTAATTCTCAATAGAGTCATGCATCTTGACCCGATCTCTGCTAAGATGATCGCAAGTCAAGTTTCAAAATATTTGTCAAATTATGCGGAAAGAAGGGCTAACTTGATTGGACTATGAAATGCCAAGGCAGATTAATCTAATCATACAGCTGTGCAGTTTTTTGGATTCATAAGAATCTTGATATGCAATATTATTTATTAGGCCTTGGAGCAGTTCTTTAAAGAAAAATTGTTTCACCCAGGGCAAATAAGACTACACTCTAAGAAAAAAAGGTGCAAGGGGTGGAGCGAAACACCTGCAAGGTGGATGTAAAAACCTTTGGGGTGCACAAGGTTCATCATCATCATTTTGGTGCTTCAAACAAGGGGTGCATGAAAAAAAGGTGCATCACACATTATAGGGTGCATCACATGAGAGGTGCATCACACAAACAAGGTGCATGGGGTGCTTCACCATCCTTCCATGGTTTCTGAAACTGGATATGGAAATTTACGAAATAATTGGGTAGCTGGGTTTTTGCATAAAAATGCCAGGCAGTGCCTAACTGACAAGCTGGTCTGCTGTGGGAGGGCGAAGGTGGTGACCCAGGGCATACTTAGAAATGGCCGGGGGGGGGGGAAGAGGAGGCATTACATGAGGTGAATGGGCAGCACTCTGGGTTTTTCCTATCTCCTCTTGTCAACTTCATGCCTTATGGGAAAGCCATATCTCCTAGATACACCATTGACTTTACTAACCTGCCTCGAGTTGCATATCCTGGTAAGTGTAGCCATGCCAGCTACAGTAGAATGCTTTAGGTGTATCTGTGAGGCAGCTGACAGCAATATTTACACCAGAACTGCTGTCTTTCACATCTGCATACTTATTGGTGGGAATTTCTACTGAACACAGATGTAATAGGCAGCTGTCACAGTTTCCAATTTGACACCCATTCACCTTAAAATTCACTATCTGCAACTGCAGCCAAGCTACTCTCACCTGCCTGTACAGCAGACTGACCTGTCAAGAGGGGCAATGCTACATTAATTGAGGAACCGCCAGAAACCAGATGCCACACTGATTTACCAGCAGTTCAGAAAATCATGACCAAGAGTGGTAAATTCACTATTCACCAGCCTCAGTGCAATGGGCAGCCCATGCTAATGTAATCCTGAGAAACTCAGCATCTTTAAACAAATCTGAATCAGGAATGTTGACTTGGTTGAGCAAACAGCAATTTCTTTGTCCGACTCAGGAAGTCTTACCTTCACAAATGAGATTGCAGAATTGGCTAGAATAGACTGTTAAGGTTTATTGCACACCTTTATAGGGATTGTTTAATTAGGTAAGTAAAGTAATTGGGTTAATCTACATCTCGATAGGTCTTTAATGAACGGGCTTGTGATATTTTCTTGCATGAGACAAGTGGCGTCATCTATAATGCAAAGCTTTTGCAATAAATTCTCAATTGTTATGCATGTGGCCCCACCTATAACAGACGTGATCTCGTAAAATTTGTTTTTGCATAATTTTAATATTAAATGAAAAAAATGTATCATAATGTTTATTTGAATATGTACTACACTCTTGAAAGAACATTTTCAATTACAATGCATGTGGCTTAAAGCTCATGTGTAATTGTTTCAGTCCTCAGAAATTCAGACACATTCTGACTAAAATGTAGCAAGCAGAATTTTTACATAATACGGAACATTCCACTCACGTGAGCATTCAATTATAAAGTGCTGAGAAGGTGAAGACACCTCCTTTGCTTACCTCTCACAATGGTCATCAGTTATCTGAGGATGAATGTAATCTTCAGACTGACGACCAACCGGAGGCGATTTGAAAGACGGTGAGATTGTCTGGCTGTAAACCGTACGGAACACCCATATAATACATGAAAGTTCTAAACAATATACCAAGTGAGGGACCCTTGTAAGCATTGTTATAAGAGGCCCCTTCCTAAATTTGCTCATGCCATGAACCCTAAAAGGTTCTACAAACCACTTACCCTGAAGAACCTTGTAGGGTTCTTGTAAACTCCCCAGGGTTCTTTGACCTAGGGTGCTTCCCAAGCACCCTATGAAAAGGTGCTTCCAGGCACCCCATGGGGAGCTGTATTTGTGACAAGGCGAAGCACCTTATTTGGTTGTTCTAATCCCTTTTCGTTCTTAGAGTGTACTTCATACAAATAGGCATACCCAAGGAGAATAGTCCTACCCATGGCTTATACAACAAAAAACATTTTATTAGGCATGGTCTTGAGAATGAATTGTAAGCCTCATTACTCTCAAACGAATACCATAAGAGGTCCTTTAATGACAGGAAAATATGCTCGCAATGCCCAACTCAGGCCTTTATGGCCTCCTCCACATAAGGCACAGTGCTCCATAGCATACATGGTGACTTGACCTGGCCATTCTGCGTTTATCCCTTGCACTGGGGTTGGTAGAGGTTAGACTGGAAAACAGATACTGATTTCCAATAAGAAGTGCACAAAAACATCCTCAAAATATATCAATACAAATGAAGTGTGAAACATGAAAGTTATGTTAAACTGAAGACTCCTTTATTGCAACCAATAGAAGAAATTGTGATTAAAAGATTTCCTTCCAATTGAGCTCAGTTCTATAATGCCAATGTGTTTGACAAATGATTTCTGCATGAAATGCTCCGAGAGCCTTTCCAATCGCCTTTTATCATGAATGATAATGGCTTGCAATTTAACCATTCAGGCGATCTTGATATTGCCATAATTGTTATGAATGACCAATCATTGCGATAATCATTGTTTATTGCAGTGGCGAAGTGTTTTCCAATTCAGTACTTGCCACTTGGCGAGGACTCCGATTGTCGTCGCAACAGGAAGGAAATGTTGAATAAATTCCTAAATAACCACTGAAAACCACAAAGTTTGGAAAGGAATATGGCTATGTATTTAACTGCTTTACTTTTAAAGTATGTGTTTAAATATGTATAGGCTTGACAGTATCTAACTGAGGTATATGAAGGGCTGGAGTGAGGGTGCAGCCTGGATCAGTCAACAAATCCAACCAATTTTGTAATACCGATAATCATATATGATTACTACAAAAGCTGTTCAGTTACAGATTGAGATAGAAACTTTTCCCTCTGATATTGACACAAAGGCAGATGCTTTCACATAAGCAATATGATCTGGTGCAATTCATGGTGGTTTCTGTTCATATGCAGATCTATGCAACTATGAGTATATCTGATTGTACTTTTGGTGTGTACGAAATGCAGCTGAACCAAAGAAAGGAATCACAGAATGCTAGAGATAGAATTTCAAAAGGGAGTAATTTCATCTCAGATGATAAGAGAGATTGATATCATATATCTAATTGCGGATTTGGTTTGTACTATGAGTTTGCTCAATGAGTTAAACAAGGAGGCCAAATTTGTCTATCTTCATCAATTCCGATAGAGGATAGGATAGAAGTGTCCCACCATAGCAGATATTCATCTTCAAACATGATGTTTGGCATTCACAGAGACCCTTAAGATGTCCCTAGGCACTGCTTGATGGATATGTTCATCTGATATGAACAGGAAGGTGTCTCATTCACAAGTTATCTGGATGGAGATGGTAGAGACCAGCAGCTGAGATGCCACGACAGACCAAAAAGGGCAAGATGTCTCAAAAGGTCAAATTGCAATGACTCCAAGGTAATGCTCTCAACAGAGAGCCAAATCAGCTTCCAAAGCAGACTGTATTGAAAATGACACATATATTCTGCTGCAATATCAGCTTATTTTTCAATACACTATGTATAATTTAATAGTGTTGACATATTCTTCCATGGAGCACATCAATGCAATGCATACTACACATCTACAGTGTTGTTTGTACCATCTCCTCAGGAAGAAAGATAAAAAGAAGCACGATTGCGCAAGCATCTTTTTATCACATAGGGCATATTATGCAGAAAGGAAGTGCACAATTAACATATAGTAATGTTTGATGTATCTTCTCAGACAAAAAGAAGAATGGACTTTATCATCCAGGGTCTTTTTAAAAACTAAAACCTTTATACTGATACTGACTTGATTGAAGACACCAGTAATTTAAATCAAACTGACCTGAGAAGCGGATATACTTAGAAATTAGGCAGTCCAAGGCAGGCTTTCATCTATACACTGACAAAAGAACCAAACAAAAGTCTATTTTGCTGTTCTAATACAGCCACTGCCACTGTGCAAAGTTTTGCATAGTCAAAATGGTAATTTATCTGCCCACAGCAGCATTATGCCCATATCCCCTAGAGAGTAATATATTGGGAGCTAATCTCTCTTAAGATGATTGAAAGTCAAGTTTCAAAAGATTGCCAAATTAAGCAGAACAATATTAGATTTTGCGGAAAGAGGGGCAAACGTGATTGTACTATCAAAAGTTTGGAAGCAATTGATTAGATACAAGCCCGACCTGAAAGTTTTTCAGATTTTGGGCTTTGCATTCTTTGCGATAACAAGGAAGAGAAAACATATATATATCTTTCGTGGAGGTTTTTTGAAGGGGTGAAGTGAGGGTGCAGCAACACGTATAAGCTGCAGATTTAGATAGAATCTTTTTCTTCTGAAATTTACACAAAAACAGATTCTTTCACAAATTGACATGAGCAATATGATCTCGTGCAATTTATGGTGCTTTCTGTCTACATACTAAACTGCGAATATCTGCTTGCCTGTAGAACAATATTGCAAAATACAGTTTTTGTGTTTCAGAAATGTAGTAAACCAAATTTGCCTTAAATCTGCCAAAACTTAATACAGCATCTTCACCTTGGCTGGACCAAATTGAGCCATCAGTGAAGGTCAGAGATAAGATCTCAAAAGGTATTGATTTCATCTCAGATGACAAGAGAGACTGATATCTTATGGCTAATTGTGAATTAGCTTAGTACTATAGGTTTGCTCAATGAGTTTAACAAAGAGGCCAAATTTGTCTATCTTCATGAATAACGATTGAGGATAGGATAGAAGTGTCCTACCATAGCAGATATTCGTCTTCAAACATGATGTTCCCTATTCATAGAGACCATTATTATTAGAGACCATTATGTCCCCCTGGCCTGGACGCTGCTTGATGGACATGTTCATCTGATATGACCAAGAAGGCATCATTCACGAGTTATCTGGATGGAGATGGTAGAGACCAGCAGCTGAGATGCCTTGACAGACCAAAAAGGGCAAGATGTCTCAAAAGGTCAAATTGGAATGACTCCAAGGCAACGCTGCCAACAGAGTGCCAATCCAGCATCCGAAGCAGACTGTATTAAAAATGACACAAATGTTCTGCTGCAATTTCTGCTGCAATTTCCATATACTATGTATTTACATATTTTGACATTGCATGCTATAGAGCACATGTATAGAATGTAAACCACACATCTTCAATATTGTTTGTTCCATCTATCCAGGAATAAAGATGAAAGTTAGACATTGGACAGTGCAAAGGTGTCCCTCATTGCTAAAGACATGATACACTATCGGAGAAGCCCATAATGAAGTCTCATTAGTTGGTGCTGAGCAAGCCAATGCTGTGCAACATTTTGCATTGTCAAGGAAGTAATTTATTTGCATCCACAAAGCAGCATAATTCCCATATCCCCTAGAGTGTAATATATTAGGAGCTAATCTCTCTTAAGATAATTGAAAGTCAAGTTTCAATAGATTGCCAAATTAAGCAGAACAACATTAGATTTTGCGGAAAGAGGGGCAAACGTGATTATACTATCAAAAGTTCCACAGCAATTTATTACATACAAGCCTGACCTGAAAGTTCTACAAATTTTGGGCTTTGCATCTTCTGCGATTATAATGAAGGGAAAAGATACTATATTACTTCTATGAATAACAGAATCCTTTGGGTAAGGGACCTCATGCATGTATACGATCGCATTACTGTACAAAATCTGCATGCCGTATGCTGCAATGAATTTTTGGTATTCACGACATTACCAATGGCCAGGCCTTAAGAATGAATTATCGTTTTTCTTGGATAAATCTCATAAGAGGTCGCATGGACCAATAACGATCTGCAAATACGCACACAATACCCCACTCAGGCCGTAGCAGCCTCTTCTAAGGCGAAGTGCCCCATAAAATACATGGTGACTTGACCTGGCCATTATGTATTTATCCCTTGCCCTGGGGTTGGCAGAGGTTAGACTGGAAATCAGAACCATAAATAACAGATTGTCACTAAGAAAGGAAGAAATATCCTCACAATGAATATGAATGAAACTCTCTGATATGCCTACCAGATCAGAATACAACATTAACTGTGGCATTTCTTGGGAAATCTTTCTATTTGCATTGTCATAAATGAGTAAGGCTTTCTTTTGCTGCATGCAAAGAGTATTCAGTAGCATATTTCCCAAACCAGGCACTGACTAATTAGGAGGATGATCCTTTGGCGATGTTCGTGTTTGTTCTACTTGCACAGATGAACATGTATCATGGCCTATAATTAGCAGACAGAATCCACAGCAGTGAAACCCCTGGGAATCAAGTCTGAAACATGCAACAACCATTCATACGCCACTTCATATTGAAGTCCAAGCTAGCAGGGAGAGTATTCTCTAACCACAAGTATCATATCTTAACCTTACATACACCATACAACTTAAACCATGGAAGGGGTCTGGGGTCTTCTAAATATTCAACAGTTGTATATTAAGGCTTTGGCAGCTTGGAATCCCACCTAAGCCAGGCCCAGCATATGCAATAAACATGGGCCATCCTCACTTCGACTTAATATGGCTGCCTGATTGATTGGGGGGCCATTTTCCCAGAGGACCTTGGTAAGCAGCTGACTAATCGATTCAGCCCCCCACAAAGGGCTAAGGTCATCCCCAGCAGAATACAACGAATGAAGGGTGTAGCATGGTAACCTGGCATCATTTGGGAATGCAACTGCATGGATACAAAATGTAAATAGCCAAGAACAACATGGGAGACCCTTGCATGCCAATGGAGCCAGGAGCCAATTTAGACACTGAGCTCTCTTGTCTAGTGAAGAAGGTCTACCCATTAAGATGAAGGCTGGTGCACTGTCACCACATGTGTACTCTTGACAGAAGATATTCTTCTTGTTTGCCTGTCAAGAGAATTGCACAGATTCATCTTTCATTATTTGATAAATACTGGCCAAAAAGCTGACACTGCCAGCATATAGCCCAACTTCATTTTAAACTCAACATATACTTAATTTCCATGTTCAAATCAAGTTAAACGTATGAACTTCAATGTATAGTATATAGAGAAATTGTCCTTCTCCATAGCCAGAGACATATACGGCCTATAATATTATGAAATATTGTGGAATCGTAAAGTGTATTAATAAAATATGCAAGGCCAAAGAGAATTTATAACAATGGTATTATATCATCACAAAGATAAACTGGGAAAACATAAGAAATTAATGAAAGAGAAATTTCTCTGGGTACATATGGGAGGCTGCTGTAAACAAAAATACAACTTGAAATGAGGGTTTTTAAAAGATAAATTACACATAAGACAAAACAGTTCCAAGAAAAAGACAGCTCATTGCACTGCTGGCTAATTACCTCTGCAATTTGTCAAAGCTGTTTTAATTTCACACTCTGAGAAACAATTCCAATTTGCTTTCAGGAAATCTTGTCAAGATGTTGCAGACCTGTCCCTGGGGCACGGATTCTTATTAGAAATTTATTTTTCTGCTCGCAAGCCACTCCAAGGTATATGGCTACAAAAAGCCATGCGGAAAAACTGGCAGGAATTGATAAAATGTTTTGATTACTTATTTACATGGAAAATGGTAAAATGTAAAACTGATAGTGTCCAGACAACAATTGATATCAGTTCTACCTTAAATTATTTCCCCTTTTAGATCGATAGATATACATCTATAGATACAGTAAGTGTAGCCCTCTAAGCCCAGTTCTTGGCACTAACCAGGGTTGATTGATGAGATGATAGAGGGAGAGCATGCGGGTTCTCAACATGTTACACATTTGTAAACCCCGTGTGAGGGATCATTTATTTGCTAAGTACAGACACTTGTAGAAACTGATACAAAGAGCCGCCAATTTAATATCAAACGATATTGCACGACATTGCAAACTTTTAACAATGGCAAAAGTACATGACAACAGTTTTTCGTGTTGGCCACTATTACATTCTACTATATGTGTAAGATAATCATTTGTTTTTGTGTGATTTCTGATCAGAGGTCAGGTGTGCATTATCTTATCACTTTACAACATATTACACACTTCTAAACATTGTAAATAATGATAGATCCTACATAGAATCCACACAAGAGAGCGTAATGTTTACACTTGTAATTCACTTTCAACATAAACTCTTTGTTCGGGTTAATATATTTGTTAGTTCCTGAAGTTGTTATCATTATCTATAAAATATAAAGACTGAAACTGTTTGCCATATGACTCATTTTACAGAAAATTAATCAAAAATGGAATGTTTAGCATTGTTACAGGTAGCATCATTCACTCATTCACTGCACAAGAGAATCCTATTTCTGTTATGATTCAAATTGTGACAGAGGTCTAAATATACAGTGAGCCACGCTTGGCTAATGGCCATCCTGACCTGCATTAATATTTACTGGCATTTCCTGGTACGATGACCTAGTAACACGATATCCTCATCAGAGTCTATCCCTACAGTAACCGAATGATTGCATGAGATGAAGCCATGATTAGCAAAAGCCTGTCTCATTCACACGTCATGATAGCCTTAGAGAATTAACCAAATTGGGTAAGGTTAATGTAAAATTAGAGTTGGCATGACAAAGAGCTAGATTTGACTATATCCAAGCTTCCAAGAATAGACGCTCCAATTCTCTGACATTTCTCTCTATTATCATATATATATAAAATCACTTATCGGATACTAAACGTAGAAAAATTGTTGCGAAACAAGGCAATTTAAAAAATGCTTAAAGAAATATGATGCCAATTGGACCAATTTTTCAACCGATTATACTGAAGACACTGAAACCATACACCACGTAATCCACAAAAGCCTAATCATACGCGGAAAAAACTTTCAAGTATAAGGAAACAATTTAGTCGCATGGTTACAGGATAATAACAATAATCCAGTACAAAGTCAATTTATTATATTACAGTCCAATGAGGACAATAACATACAACCCAAACACATATATATTGTATTACCACCAACCCTGAATGAAAAAGAAGAAGAAATACGAAAAGATGAAATATTTTAATATGAGATACGTACTTTCTGCCGGTTGTAGCCTGGTGACCATGGAGACATCACTCTGGCGGTTGAGTTTCCTTTTGAAGTCATCATCAACCTGCAAATTGGAGGAGAGTGACCCTTTGGTAAAAACATGTTCACTAGAAGCATGGGAAGACTTGACACTAACACTGCGACGGGCCATTTCAGAGGTGGGGTTACACTTTAATTAGCTCCATTTCGGGTTATCCTATGAGTAGCTCCATTATTATTATCCCCATAATTGACGTTAATTGGGTTTGTTTGTGTTTGGTCTGCTTAATCCATCATTTGATGTAATCTTATCTAGTTTGATCTGCTTTTATCCAATGTGTAAACAGCCGATGCACAAAAATCACTGAACCACTTTCCTCATAACCTCGCTGCTTTAATTCTTAGTTGCGAAAAGAAGTCTGGAGTGAACCTATCGAGAACAGACAACAATATTACTCCTCCGGCAACTGCAGCTGAAATGATGAATGGTGCAAATCAATGAAGTACTGATGCCACCCTCAATTCTGCTCCAAGCAGTTTTTATGTGTGTCAAGTAACTTGAAATCGACAGTAAGATTACGACTCACTCTGAGTCACATTATGGATTTCAAATCTCTCGAAACTACAATACTATCCAGTTTGCAATTCCATATTGAATGTGAGCAGCACTGAAGTCTACATTTTATTTGCAATTCTGCTTCACCAGCATTTATAGGGCTAAACAAACAGAGCACATGACAAGTGGTGTCAGTGTGTCATTGTTAACCATGGAATAATAGCCTTATTTGATGTTCAAATGTATTGTTGTACTCTCACAAATGCTGACAGATAGAGTAGCCAGTCTGTTAGACAATTGATTATTGTGCCATGGTCACAGTGTTTATGGCAAGCAGAGGGTCTCTGTGACATTTCTGTATGGACAATATAGATCATATTCGTGTCATTATAAATACATGTAGCACTCAGTGATGTTGATACAAACCAAATAGGCCTACCATCATTACTGCTTCCTAGTATATATCCCAATTGGTGAATCTATCTGGACGATGCTTTGTCAGACAATGTGTCCGAAGTGGTCATCAAAACAAAGAGAGTGTGACCCAAACTGGAACGGATGTGTTCCTTGTTCTTTATCTCACTCCCAAGTGCTATCAGTCTAATGCTGTTTTCGTGTCACTCCATGTAAACAAAGCTAGAGTCCTCCAAAGTGAGGGACTAAAATGCATTGGACATTTGTCTTAATTTAGTGAAACAGCCCAGGAGCAAAGTGGATTGCAAAACACGAAATGGAACCAGTTTTGTGTCACTCCAGTCATCAGCAGCAGGATATTGCTGTCAAATTACATCCATGAAATGATGGTCCTGCAGGCCATTTTCTGTCATATTCCCTTTCACTCTATTTTCATGCAGAGCCCATGCATATGATGAACACATTTGCAACTGCAGTTTATCCCACCAGACTAAGTTTGCAACACCGCAGCACTGCCGCTCCTCTTAATTACCACCGTAATCTCAGTAAATGACGGATGTAATCCTTTATTAGTCTAGGCAGTCTCTATCTAATAATCCTTGAGCAAGTATAAGACCATTAGTCACACAACTACCAACTGCAATTACTCTCTGCTATACCCTTATGCAATTGCATCTACGATGAATGGTTAAATAATGGCAAGAGTAAGACGTGAATCAATGCATCTGAATGTTGGTGAGATTGCACTTGAATATTCATTGAGCCGATTGTGCGAACACCCAGCCTAGTCTCAGAGACTTCATAAAGTGGCCATTAAAGGGGCCTTAATTGCATGAACACTCTGGGTATTGAACAGTCGTGTAGTGGCACCACAGATCCTCTGCTTGAGTGGTCTTCAAATAGAGAGGGTCATCCGAGACATTGGTTGCCTGGGGAGAGTGGGATTCCTAGAACCATCCTTAAGCAGAGAACCCTGTGAAGTGATGACCTTAAAGGAGCCCTGAGTGACCACATCAACCTCTATTACTCCGAAGGGCCTTTCCAGAGTCTACTTGCCACCGAGGACATTTTGAGTATAATTCCTACTGGCTGCACTTTCTCCGCCACAATCCGCTGGGAAAGTGCACGGGGCCAGGAAGCACATAATGTGTATTACTGGGGTCCAAATACGATGTGACCACTGATGTGCATACGTACACACCATTTCACCCGACCATCTAGATGGCCCAGTCAGCTGCACGCGTTAATGGCAGGTTGTACACATCAGCAGAATTGTCCATTTACACACATGGCATCAGCCTTTTTTTAAAAACATTTTTGCATTGCCACATATGTGTCTGTTGTGTGTGACCCCATTATTTTTTCACCATATGTTTTGTGTGATGTGCAATATTGTCACTGAAAATATTTCTATGGCACGTTCTGGTCTGGTGCCATAATAGCTGTATCATCTATCGATAGTCAATGTTCATAACAGAACTGGGCTGGGGAGACATTCCACTGCTCTGTTGAAACTGATACATTGATTTCTTGGTGGTGGAGTCATAATCAATTCCTGTGTGCTTTCATCTCTTCAATGGAAATCTAATTTTGCCTCACATCATAGAGAACCCAAATGCATGGACATCAAGCACATGGAATAAATTAATTGACATGCAATTACATGGGAACCATTGCTGCTATGTTTGTTTATCACACTCACTGGGTTTGTTGCACCCTTCTTACTGTGTTTGCCTTTACTGCACCACTGATCCCCAAAAAATATCAGATTAGCAGTTGTAATCCCTTATATGTATATAGATATATATGGGTATGGAGTTTCAGGTTAGTGATTCAATAATCCTGTAACACTAATCCTATGCATCTATTCATGATCCGAGAAGCAATGATAATGGTGTATGCGATGCATTGTAGCAAATTGTATGGGACTCATTGTATCACAGCATCTCCTCATTGTACTCCATGGCAATCCTGCATCACGTTGCTTTAATGGCTCTATAATTACGTAGACAATGTCAAATGTATATGAAGGGACCATAGCATGTTACATGTACATCATCCTTGTTGTAGAACCGGTATTTTTTTAGTGAGTAGACAGGGTAGTAAGCTAAGTGTAGTAAGCTAAGCATGTAAGTGAAGTGACATTGTGCCAACAACAAGCTTTGTCCTTCCAATCATGTACCCTGAAAGCCTGTCACATTATGCAGATATTGAGATATCCTGTCTGAAAGAGGACCACTTTGCTTTTAATATAATGGGCCCGTGTCATTGTAAACCCATGAAAACAAAGTGGATGCCCATCTGAACATTAAAACAAGGGCTGTGTTGATTATTATGTCCACAATCACACGTGCCCAGCTTCAGCCATTGCACATCCTCTTGAGTTGTCAGGTGTTATGTTCTTAAATCCTGGAACAACACATGAAGCATTAATCTTTGTTTAAATGAAGTTTTCAATATCTATTCCTTGTATAATAATTGGGAGTAGTTGATGTTAAAATAATTACTCTAGATATAGAGCATGCATGCAAAACAGCAGGATTCCAGCACTCAAGAGAGATTGCAGCTAGAGTACATCCATTATGCAGTTTAGATCCCACACTGAGCACTGCTGAGTGGCGATGGATGGGATATCATTTCCACAGAAGATCAGCTAAAGTGAAGCTCTTTAAATTTATGAAGCATAATCCTGAAGCATAATAGGCTTCATGCGGTGCTTTGAAAAATGTGATTAGGAAGATAAATCACAAAGCCTAAAGAATTGAATTAGCATTCAAGGGAGTGCCTCTGAAAAATTCAGCATTCATGGACAGGTATATGGCACATATCCATCCAGCGTGTGGCACATGTGACAGAGACCGATACGCGGGACTCCCAAAGTATCCAGAGTATCCACCGTGCGTTGCCTCTCTCTGTTGCTTTAAGCTGCGGAGGGGAGCCCATCAGTGTTGACACGCAGCTTTCCCCTGTCCATATCTCCCCACAGCTTGATGTACACCAACCCCAAAGCTTTTTGGGATGAAATATTCACAAGCAAAACGTTGCTAGGCTGCTGGGCCCTTGCCAGTTACTAAAGTCTGCCAGCGCTGGGAGGATGCTTTAGACATTGCTGCTGCTGCTGCTTCCACTGCTTCTGCTGCTGGTGTTACGTGCAGTTTGCTGCAGCTTTGTGCGTGCATATGGCATCTCCTAAATACGACTGGCCTACTTTTGAAAGGCATTGTGCTCAATTTCCAGGTAGATACATCTATTTACAAAATATGGACATCTATATTGTCTCTTAAATGCCAATTGATGTTCTTGAGATCGATTATATTTGATGCACCATTAATCATGTATTATTCATTGCCCATCCATCCAAAACACATGGCTACCTTTACCATGAAGGTGAGTGCCACTGGCCTTTGAGTATGACCAAAACAGGATATATGCATCAATGTGACAGAATTTGCTTTTTTGGAGGCTGGCATTGATGTTTTCTGCACTAGAGTTCTTCAACATCTTGGATCAGCCGGTCTGCAATTACATGTACATGATATCCAAAGTGTACTTGTGGGAATGAAACATCTTGAAATACACAAGAAAATATTCTGTTTTTATAACTGGCGAGCCAGGAGAATTCAAACCAAAGTTCTAGACACAATTCATAAAGTTAAATGCATTGGCATCTATTCTACTGTATCTACATGTAACTATTCAGGCAATCATTTTCAAATCAATCTATTAACCGAAATAATAAAACAAAGCTGACATTCAAACTGACATGCTTGTGAAACGGACACATGTCCAACATAGGCATTCAGTATATCATTGATGTGATGTAGGTTACCATTGCCAAGCAAAATAAGTTTCCTGTCAATATTTCATGCTGACCTGTTTACAAAGAATACAGGCTAAATGTTATGCCAGAGAAGGCAGAGAACGAGTATTGCTGAAGTACCTCAGTTACATTCAATCATATGAATGCTTACACACCAAATTTTCCTTATCAGAAGATTTAAGTTTCACTAACCTCATAACATTGATGTTTTAGCCATGCACATACATCCAAGCACATGTTGTTTTTTCCTTCATGATTATCAAAAAGGTGGACAAAAATAAAATTAGTAATCTGGTCATTTAATCAATGTACAACAACTGTTGCAAATTTTTCAAACTGAATCAAAATTGATTAATTATTACATTATACAAATGACTCTGCCATGTCTGGAATAAGTAGGGAATTTGGGCATGTAATTGCCTGGAAATTTCTAAATCGTTAATGAAATTTTATTTTATTTTATGAAATTGCTTGGAATTTTCTTTCTAGCCCTTGGCTCACCCACCATTCTTGTGTCAGCCCGGCAGCTGCATTCAGTGCTACAATGCTAAATAAGTCTGCTATATTGGTCATTTTCAACAGAAAATCAAATCAAATTCTTTATTTATAGCCATTTGTGCAAAAGAAGAACTATAAATAAATATATTTGATTTAATTTGCTATTGATGAACTACCATTATTTTCGCCTCAGTGGGGTGAAGCAAATAATGCTTTTCTGAGTTTATCTAGCTGAGATTCAAACTTGCAGCATCTCTGAAGCAGAGACAGCACATCTCAATTACCTAGCATGAACCAAAATAACTACATGGATTCATCAAAGGATATACAAAAGCTGATATTTGTAATGAAGTAACAATGCTTTCCATCATAAGGCATTGTTTATTCTTCATTACTTTCGTGCAATTATTGTGCAAGGCATAATCATCTTTCATTGACACATCCGACAAAACCCTAATTGCCGAAAATAACAGTAATTTGCCACACATCAGGGTGAACTGGCTGTTCACCTGTTCCACAACATCCTATGCTTCAAGCACATAAACATAGTGTAACTCCATTCGTTTACTCTAGTTGTTTGTCTGCAAGTAGCTGGTTACACAATTTCTCAAATATCATGTGACAAACTTTCATGTTTTATACAGGAAATTCTTTTATCTGCTTGAAACTTTTTTTATTAAAGTTGCATGCAGCATGATTCAAGCCAATATTACGAATATCAGAAAAACAGAGTAGATTACTAACAACCTGTATGTGTGTCCTATTGGCTACAATATCATAATATATGTTGGAACTGTTTGTCATTAGATATTGACACACAGACTATTCATCGATAGATCTATACTGGTCTTTTAATTACCATATTATGCAATATACAAATTCAATGCGGATTAGTGTATTATGTAACTGTAGATCAGGTGTTCTGATTAATTGTCTATTTGTTTAGCCTTCAGCCACATTCGATGGCCATAATAAGGCAACAGCTCACTGAACATGTCTGCATATACTCGTAGATACAGATCAATATATCTACATGCCTAGACATTCTTCAAATATCAATAACAAATTAGTGCATGTTAATGTGCACTGAATGATCAACATGTAAAAAAAATGCCCTGGAAATATAAATTTAAGAACTTGAAAACCTATGTAATTGTTTACTATTGTCACTATTGACTAAAATTTCTATCAGGCTCAGTGCGTGGGTGTAGTGTAATTGTTTATTATGATCACCTGGGAATAACTTCGAAGACAAGGTTGCATTGCATTTTTAATATGGCTTTATTGATCTTTATGATAGATATATTATATGCCACCACTTTTCAGCTTTGAAACAATACCAGCTGCTAATGCCTGTTATCAAAAAATAACCTATCATGTGTACGTATACATGTATTGTAATATTGGCCTTTTAGTCAATGGTTCATGCTTAGTTTATTGACAAGAACCAACTCATAAAGTTCTGGATGGATGGATGGATGGATGATTGTATTTGTCCTGTATTTATGTACTTGGTAGGCTAATTAGGACAGGAGGAGGACACAGCAATGAGGCGAAGGATGATTGAAACAGCCGTCCAACATTTGCCCAGGTGACCCGGCAAGAGCTGGATTCACACCCTGGACCAAGCGATTGGCAGTCCGGCACGCTACCACTAGACCAACTCTCCCCTGCCATAAAGTTCTGGAAAAACCTAAACCAGTTTCTTGGCAGCTCTTGATGACTGAGACTCCATACAGTCACTGGCCGCAGGGGCAACATCTCACTTACACATAATGCAACCTGAATAAGAAGTGTCATGAACAGACCCCATAATGCAGCACATGTAGGTCCCTCCAGACAAATCATATAACCCTGTTGCATCCAGAGGAAAACATGGCTATGCTTCGAGGAAATAGGCACCACTGAACTCCTTGTGTTGTGGTCGTTGTTTGCCTGATATAGGGCTCCACCACATCAACTAGCGAAAGCTAAAGGCCGAAATTACCCAAACAAATAAACTGTGGAAGCTTTATCAGTTAGTGAAAGAAACTCAATTCTATGTGAAAGTCTAAGTAAAAAAAAGAAACAACAATAAAACCTGAATGCTTTGAAGCTACATAAAGGTAAAAACCCACTATTTATACACTTGATTTGTATTAGCACTGACAAATCCGACAGACATATGAATTTACAATCCAAATCATTAAATAATCATAGACGTTACAATCTATAAAGGCATACACAAAGGTGATACACAAAGGTATAACTGACATTATGGTTATGACACTGGAGCAGTGAGTGACATTTTATGCAACCTGAGTGCAAACTGAAAATAATTGATTTCTGATGTAGCAATTATGCATATTTGTAAAACTAAGTGCAAATCAACAATCATTGTTATTGTACAATGAATTGTTTTTTTTTTGGACTTTCTCAATAGAATTATAGGTAAATAAGAGCCTGGACAATGGCACATAAATTCTATCAAACAGCAGTCATTTGTCATTAGAGCAATGATGTAAATACAAATCTGCAGCTATTTTCATCTCAGGAAGTAATTTGGGTCTGGTATTTGGCAAGTAAGACATAATGAGTCTGACGAGATATTAGTTTTCCCATGTTCTTCCAGGGAATTTGCGGTGCATAGTCTGTGGGTTGTCAGAACACACTGTGTGAAGGCCCATTATCATTGTGAATAATTATGGAATACAGAATACGCAAATTCCTCTGCAGAATTAGAAATTGTGCACAAACTCTTGATAAGTTAATTTGACAGATAGCTCATGCATTCAGACAGATTCCAGCCACACCTTTTAGTAACCGCCACAAGCCAGAAGACCTGATTAAATAGTAACATTCTGCCATCACAACCAGGAGGAGTCTTGGCACTTGGCATGCACCACCTGGTGATTGGCTGATAGTTTATTCCTGGATGAGATGTAATTTAGGGATTCAAACAGTATATAACTTATGTGGTCCTCTCTCGGAGTGAGCCAAATCCTCAAATAAAGAACTTTTTGAGGTCTGGCTCTCTGCCTATAACTTGCATACATAAACAGAGGGTCTGAATTCTTTGTCACATGAAGGTAGCAGGAGAGAATTTCAGTCACAATGCTTGATCGATCTTAACCTTCAAAATAAAAATAATCATAAAACACCTATTGGGACACAGCAAAAATACAGTTTTAGCTGCAATAGTGAAATATTTTTATGACTGTAATTAGAGTTGTTTAATTAGATTTGGGACCAAAGCAACGTATGCCATTTTAGGCAGCTTTTGTAGCAAACAGCGAATAATTTATTTTATATACCACACTTACACACACTGTTCAGACTTCAAAGAAATATGATAGTGCCAAGAAATATGTGTTTTGTGAATTAGCCAAGAATAATCAAATGTAAAAACACCTGAGGCAATTGTACAGAAACAATGATTTGTATCAGCAGCATAGATATATGCACAACAATTGAAGTACTGCAAGTGTAACAATATAATGTACCTTATACAGGGAATATTAATTCTGGTCTGTTGCATAGTCAGTAAATGATAATTAGAACAACATAATTATTATTCCCAGAGAAAAATCTCTATCTATGCTGCCACTCGCTACCTTAAACATCAGTTCAGATACTTTGTCTGTAATGAACCCAATTTTGGTGGCGTGCAATTACATTGCTTTCGAAGAAATGCATGTTATGTATCATGCTCTGGACAAAAGAGTGTGACATATCATCAAGAACTGTTACAATATATCAAATTATCACATCTGTATCATAATTTATAATATCTAAAGACACAAAAAATTATCAAAACTACACTGTATTTGGTTCACTTTAGCAGTTCCAACGGAAATCTGGACAGATTCTAAACAACCATCTGGAAGGTTTCTGTTAACTAGGACAAGAGTTTAGTGGACATTGTGGGTCTGGTTTGACCAGCTGTCTGTGCTGTGGACATGATTAGACGAGGAAGCCAGAATCTGTGAGGTCATTCAGACAACAGCCTGCCCTGATTGCTTGAAGAATGTATTGCTTAAAGAGCATTGGCCGAGAGTTGCAAACTTGCTAACTGGGTGTTCAATGGCCAAACTTCACTTCATTTAGCTGAATATTCCTTCTGAGTATTGGATTAAAATCAAGATATGTAAAAAATATTTTCATTATATCTGAATCAGCATATTGCTGCAAAAGTCATGGTGAAAGATCGGGTTATGTGATTTCTTGTTAGAGCCAAACAAACAAATAAGTAATGCAAAAGTAAACTTGTGAGAATGTGCATGTAAGACATATCCAAAACATGAAACAAAGGATTTCGTATGAAAAGTTCTTTGCTATTCCAATGAGAAATTTAAAATAAAGGTATACAATCATATCAGGGTGTCCTTCTGTCGCGCATGATATCGTCAGCCTAAAGCAAAATTGGCCTATGTCTTTTGGGCAATTTTAGGCAAACAGCCACAAACTGACAAATTTTTTTGTAAGCAAAAATGACTTAGGCCAAAATTGTGGTGTAGCTGTGTTATTAAGCAATTCTCCAAAAAAATTATGAATGAGATGTGAGGAAACAACTTCAATAAAATTAATACTCACAATTAAGACTGAAAAATATTGATGATATCCACTAAAATTAGTGATAACGAAATTGGCCTAAGTCCAAGTCAACAGGACTTGGGCCATTTGTGCAAAAATTGAGTTGAGGTTTTGAGGGGTTTATCATTAATTTAGGAGTCCAATTTTTTTTAGCACATGTGTAATCATAACGGCCTTCCTATGGTACCATAAAGGAAAAATGGCCTAAGTCTGACTTAGGCCAATTTTGCTTTAGGCTGCACAGCGAGCCCGAACCAAATTTCGGGTTAAAAAAATGCCCCAGCATAATGATAGGCACCATTACGAAGCTGAAGATGAGACGAACAAGCAGATGTAAAAAACAAAAAAATCTGTTGAAAACTTTTTGAGATAATGCAATTTTTCAATGTCTGGTTTGTCACATTCCTTTTTTGGGTGATATTCCATCTAACTGGGGTTCAAGTTACAAATTCATGTGAGCAAACTTCAAAACAATATTTTTGTGTGTGTTGTAGATGATTATTTTAAAATTAAGATGGCTCGCTACTCATGGAGCGGCAATGGCGGCGTCACCATGGCAACAACAGCCTGCTGAGCTCTGTGGACTGCTTTTTTGGTTTTTTATAATTCCGTGCGGCTGCCGCTTCGTTTGTCATTTGCGTCACTTCTATTAGGGTTAGAAACTTCTGGTTTGAAGCATTAGATGCGCTATGAACATCACTATGACATGCCAGAGATTCAGCTTTATGGTCCGAATAGAAACTTTTTACACGCGATTTTCGGCAAGCAGGTCTAATTTCTAAAAATTGACTTTGAGATATAAATAAATTTTTATCTCAATTTCTATCGCGGTAGCAAACCTTCTCTTATGCATTTCATTGTTCCTAACAATATTTGGAAATTAAAGACAAAAAAATGAGAAATCCTATCCCGTCAATTTTTTTTAGCGCCATGGTTTATAAAAAAAATTAAAATTGTCAAAATCAAAACTTTTATTCCGAGCCCCTTGGAAAGTCCTTTAAACTAAATATATCTCTTTGAAATTGTAATCAGCAGTTCCATTGAAGTTTTTTCTTCAATTCTATGCTTCATTTCATAATATGGGATGCATGACCACTGAATGGCAGGACAAACTTCACAGAAAGAAAGATAAGAAAAAAATTGAGTTTTTCAGGTTTGCGTGGACTGACTTTCTTGTACATAACCTCAAATATTTCAAAAAAAAAGGCTGGTTGCCACTACTTGTTTTTACATATCCTTGCTATAAACTATATTTTGGATCATTCTAAACTATTTTTGAGAAATCCTATCTTAGAAAGTTCACGAGTATCGAGCCACCTTAAACAGAATGTTATCTTTATTGGGAAAAGTCCCATATTGACGTAGTGTGTGACAAACTTCTTTTTGCGTATTTATAAGAATTTTGTCACAAGAAATAGAGAATTATTTGCTGTATTTACAAAGGAAATACCACAATTTCTTGATTATTGACACAAAACAAATTATATAATAGTTGTTGTTTAATAAAATTGAAAATTAGAGTAATAAAAAGATATGGCTATTCTGGAAAGGTATAATTCTTCATGAAATGTATGGTTATAAATACTTAGATGTCTGCCTGTGTGCTTGCCTTTGGCAGTTTGGTATTTAAAAGAAAGAAGAAGTGTGCAATTGGTTTTATGAACTTTGGCATTTTAATTCTAATCAGTTGGTTTCACATTCATTTTAAAAATAAAATCACAGAACTATTAAATAGGGTGAATGGATTGGATGTCAGGTAGAGCACAGGTTTGGAAACTCGAATAGACATATATAATATACAGTGTTTTAGCTATTAATAACGGTATGGTTGATCAATTTGTTATTTCATTCCTGAAATGAGTTGAAGTTAAAGAAAGAAGACCATGGATGTTCTTCTACTGAAAATCCTTTTATCATTCAGTTGGATTGTAGTCAAACAGTATTAAACAGGTCAAGTAATGTTAGATTATTCAGCTAACATTTTTGTTTGTTTCATAGAATCAAAATAAAGTGAAGTGTTTTCTCCTTACTCTCCCTAATTGATAAGATAAGAATATATCAGTACAAAAGCTCTGTCAAATATGTACGCACATACGTTTCATAATACTACTTGCTAATGCCCGGGGAATAGTTGAGCATGCACATTTTTGCAATTCTTATGAAAAATGTACACTTTACTTGGAAATTACGCATGCATGAGTTTGTCACTCCTTTTTCACACTAAATGCAACAGCATAATTTAAAAAAAAAAAGAAAAAAGATTACTATGTCTTTTGAATGATATTTTGTATCATTGAAACTGGTTTTGCAAAGGCGGTGCTCATTTAACAGACTCTCCACATGACTTGTGACGTTAAAATGGGGTGTGATAAATCATAAAGTGAACAAATTCAATATCTCATAAAGTTTTCAACAGATTTTTTTGTTTTTTACATCTCCTTGTCTGTCTCATCTTCAGCTTCGTAACGATGCCTATCGTTATGCTGGGGCATTTTTTAAACCCCAAATTTGGTTCGGGCTCGCTGTGGAATAGCATATCGCAAAATCTGAAAATAGCAGACATCAACCAAATGCTCAAATTTGCTTTGTCTTCAACAACTTCAACATCTCTTCCAAGTCCTATCCAATACTTCCTTTCCACAGGACCAAGGCAGTGTCTTATTACAGGCTTACAAAGAGCATTTTACAGTAATTACACAATTATGATATTCAATTGCTCCATATTACATGTACTCTCAAAAGGAAGGGTAGATTCTTGATGATCCCATCCGCTACCTCAAATATTGAAGCAAATTGATCATATTATCATCTAAATTTTTTAGTCGAGAGATGGCTTGTTGACACACTGTCTGGCTAGGTTGGAAGATTTTCAGAGTTGTTTACTATACCTTCATAGGGCATTTTCATAGGGTCATCGGTTTGTATATTGTAATCAAAACAGCAATCTGATCGATGTCTACCAAAGCTTCGTCTCCTCCCTGTGGGCAATTTCACCTATTTTGACGTCAGGGGACATCAGCTGACGTCACAGACGTTACCATGATGTCTGTCTGATGTCAGGTTTTGTCAGATGCCCACTAATCTTTTATTATCTTGTCAAGTGATAGTATAAATTAACAGAGATGTAAACAGAGGCTATTATGAGCTATCTTAAAATTTTCCACTAAATGCTTAGTTGCATTGTGGAGGTTAACTTAAGTGACTGCTTTTGGCCTTCCTTTCAGTAACCGCCACATGAACGAGAGACCTGATCAAATAGAAATGTCCTGCTTTCTCAACCAGAAGTCTTGGCATTCGGCATGCACAGCTTGGTTGTTGGCCTTTTGTATCTCCCTGGATGAGATGTGAGCAGCATACATCAACAAAGAGACTGAATTCTCAATCACAAAACTAAAAGGAGAAAATAATTTCAGTTCCCAAGTTAGCTTCATTTGCCAAAACCATCAGCATAGTAATACCTGCTGTGACTGAACAGAGACATATATGTATGAAAAAAGAAACCCTGAAAGTTGAAAGACTACCAGGGCAATTTGAAATGCTACCCTTACACTTTGAAAAAGACAAGAAAGAGAAAATATGTAGTTATTCAAACTATGATTGCAGAACTCAATCACTCCACTAACAAAAACAATGGAGTCAGTCAAGAGATAGATTTCTAGAGTGCGGTCCAAACTGCAAGATGCTACAAAATAAATTGTGCCCCCATCCTGGATAATCTGCGTCGCAAAGCTGAGTACCAGACTAAAGCATTTTTCTGGAATAGCAAAGTTAACATCCACCGTGACTTATTTGTCTGAAGAGATACATTGTATTAGACAAGTCAGGCAAACCTCCATTGTACAAATATCAGTGACTTACAAATGCAAGAATGATTAATTCTGAGTTTAATTTGCTCTGAATCTAACCTTCATCACATATGCCAACAAGTGAGCGCATTCTGCATGCTTGGCCACTGCTTATATCAATTACGGTGCGAGAACAAGATTAATGCCATGAAATCATCAAGGAAAAGACTGAAGCTGATATTTGTAATGCAGTAACAATGCTTTCCATCATCAGGCATTGTTTATTTTTCATTACTTTCATCCAATTATGGTGCAAGGCATAACCATTTTTCATTGACACATCCGACAAAACCCTAATTGCCGAAAATAACAGTAATTTGCCACACATCATTGTGCACTGCATGTTCACCTGTTCCACAACATCCTATGCTTCCAGGCACAGAAACATTGTATTATTCTATTTGTTTACTTTAGCATGTTTAGCTGTTTGTCTGCATATGGCTGGATACACATTGCTTCTTATATCATGTGACAAACTTTCATGTTTATGAGAAGTTCTTGTACATCTCAAGTGAAACTTCTTTGTTAAAGCATGATAAGGCGCATATAACCAATACCAGAGAATAGAGATGTCTAAAAATAGCATGTCATGTTTGTTCTATTGGCAATGAGATCTTAATATCAGTTGGAACTGTTACTTTAATCATCATTTGATATTGACACAGCGACACTTGACCTTATTATCTGTAGAGGCTGATCTTTTAATTACCATGTTTTCTGTAGAGGCTGATCTTTTAATTACCATGTTATACATGTGCACAATCAATATGGATTATTATTATATTAAGACTATAGATCAGGTATTCCATTAAACAGCCAATTTTTTCATATCGACAAGGACCGACTCATAAAGTTCCGAATTACGTAAACAATTTTCTTGGTACATATAGTTCTTGGTGACGAAGACTTCATCCATTCACTGGCCACCAGAATGATATCTCATTTACACATAATGCAACCTGAGTAAGACGTGTCATGAACAGACCTCATAACAAGCACATGTAAACCCTTTCAGGCAAACCCAGAAGTCATGTGGCATCCAGGGGAAAGCACAGTTATCCTTTGAGGAAATAGGCAATTTGTGCCCCTGGACTCTTGTGAGTTGCCTGAAATACGGTTCCGCCACATCAACTGGCAAACACTAAAGCCCGAAATCTGCAAAACCAATAACTGCAGAGTGCAAAGCAATTAGTGAAAGAAATTCAGATAAGATAAGATAAGATAAGATATACTTTATAACCAAATTGGAACTTGTTTTGCGTAAACTCATACATAGATAGATAAATTCAATTTTATATGGACTTTTTAGTCAATAATAGCAACAACAATACTATAGAAACTTAACGCTCAGAAGCAACATGAAGGTAAAAACACAATCAACCAAATTTATAAAAGCGTTGACAAATGCAACAGATATTAGAATATACAGACTATACACCCCAATTATCTGATAGTCACTTTACCATCTATAAATGCATATGAAAGGCTATATATATACAAAAGTATCGCTGATGTCAGATTTATTAGACAGGAGCAGTTGATGACATTTTATGCAGCACTCAGTGCAAACCGAAAATAATTGTCTTCTGAGGCGGCAGTTATGCATATTTTCAAAAATAAGCATCAATGAAATATCATTGTATGAGAAATGCCTTTTTGGACTTTCCCAATAGAATAATAGGTAAAGAAGAGTCTGGACAGTGGGACATAAATTCGATTAAATAGCAGCCATTTCTCGTTGGCGCAATGATGTAAATACAATTCGGTAAGAAGTCACACATATCCAAATATCACCTAGAGCTCACAGGCGAGCTATTTCTCATCTCAGGAAGTAATTTGGGTCTGCTGTTTGGCAAATAAGACATAACGAGTCTGAAGAGATATATTGTTTCCCCTTTTCTTATAGAGTGCATAGTAGTTTGTGAGGATACATTGTACATTGGCCCATTGATATTTGCATGTATGGGAAACAGAATATACTAATTTCTTAGTAGAATTAGGCATTGCACAAACTCTTGATAAGTTAATTTGACAGACAGAACAAACATTCATACAGATTCCAGCCACACCTTTTAGTAACCGCCACAAGCCAGAAGACCTGATTAAATAGTAACATTCTGCCATTTCAGCTAGTAGGAGTCTTGACACTTGGTATTCACCACCTGGTCATGGGCCAATTGTTTATTCCTGGATGAGATGCAACCTGCATGTATAAACAGATTCTGAATTCTCAATCAGAAGGTAGCAAGAGAGTATGCAAGTCACATTGCTTGATCCATCCAAACTTTCAACATAAAAATAATCATAAACACCAATATTGTGAGGCCGCAAAGTTACAATAGTGATATATTTTTATAGCTGTAATTTGAGTCGGTGAAATTATAAGATTTGTGCAAAAAAACTATGTGCGACATTTCAGGTAGCTCTCATGGCATACTGGTAAAAATTGATTTTGTAGGCCACACTTACACAAACTGTTAGTTCTAAGCTAAGCGAAATGTGATAGTGCCAAGAGAACAGTTTTTTTGTCGCTTAGCCAAGATAACAATAATGCAAAAAACATCTGAGGCAATTGTACATCCATATTGATATGTGTCCCACAAGTATGTTCTATGCATGCCCCGCAATTGTATTATTGTGGGTATAACAACACCTTACAGGGAACATTTTCACTTTTATCTGAGACAGTAATTCTGGTTTGTTGCCTGCAAAGTAAAAGATAATGAGAAAGGGAGTTATTCTCTTTCTCTGCTACCACTAGCTATTTAGACATCAATTTTGACTTCAAACATGTTGGTAATGAATCCGATTTTGGTGACTAACAATCATATCACTTTCAAGGCAATGTGAGTTATGTATCATGCTTTGGTCATGTGTGACATATGAACAAAAGCTGTTCAATTACACCAAATTATCAGATCTGCAACAGAATTTATCTGAAGAGATACCTATTCTTCTCAACCAAATATTTCACTTTTGAAGTTCCAAGGGAAATCTGAACAGATTCTAAACAACCATCTGGAAGGTTTCTGTTAACCAGGAGAGGAGTTTAGTAGACATTGTGGGTCTGGCTTGACCAGCTGTCTGTGCTGTGGACATGATTAGCCAAGGAAGCCGGAATCTGTGAGGTCATTCAGACCACAGCCTGCCCTGATTGCTTGAAGAATGTATTGCTTAAAGAGCATTGGCCTGAGAGTTGCAAACTTGCTAACTTGGTGTTTAATGGCTGATACTCCTTCTGAGTGTTGGATTAAAATCGAGATATGCTAAAAATATTTTCAGTATCTGAATAAGCATATTGCATCAAACATCATGAACGATCTGGTTAGGAGATAATATTTCTTGTTAAAAGCCACCAGAACAAATAATGCAAATTCAAACCCGAGAAAACCATGTAAGACAGATACAAAAGTGGAAGAAAGCATTTATCCTGAAAATGTCTTTGTTAAATACTTCACTGAGATAAATTACATTTTTAAATAAAGGCACACAATCACATCAGGGTATCAGACTGTCATGGGTTGATATCATGCATGCATGAGAAGGAAGGACAGCTTTATCGCAAAATCGTGTCAGTGTCTTTGTATTGTCTGTCTGTCAAATGGAATTTAGCAGTGATTAAATGAATGACTCCATGATAAGATAGCAGACATAAAACTAAATGCTCAAATTTTATTTTTTTTCTACAAATATCGAATTGTACCATGGCGGGATTGAACAGTGGTATGAGTCATTAAACAGTGCCAATAAATAAGGTGCATGAAAGATGTGCTTACTTTCCTTCGATGATTACTGCTAAACTCAATACTCTAATTACATTTTAAGCTAATCCAGAAATTAATTGGTAAATCGACTGGTAAGGTCATATATATCATATACTTCAGTTACTTCTTCACTTTCTACAAATTATGCAGTGGAAAGCTGTTGCTTCTTGGAGGTAACAGCTTGAATATGATACCAAATCTGTCAACTTGTGAGTGAAGCAGGGGATACTGATTAGATCGAGCTATATGCAGATAGAAACAATAACGTCTTGCCAGTCTAATCCATAACTTCTCTTCCACAGGACCGAGAAAATGTCTTATTATAGCCAGACAAAAAGTATTTTACAGTAACCTTCTCCCGTAATAAGCAAGTATGATTTCTCAATATTGCATTTACTCTCCAAGGAAGACAAGACTATAGGGAAACCCTACGAGTCAGTGATCTGTTTGGTCAGATCAGACGAGGTGGGCGCGTAGCGCCCTCCGAGTCTGATCTGACCAAACAGATCACTGACGAGTTGGGTTTCCCTTTTATCCCCCAGCCACACCTTTTACAATGTAAGCAAAGAGAAAGTTCTGCAGGAATCAATTTCCATACAATACAGTATGATAAAATGTTGATTTTAACTTAATCTAAGGTAAATTTGCCTATATTAAGGCAAAATTGCCAAGCCAAAGTTTGTTTTTATGGGATTCGCTTTTCTGGACTTCATGGAGGTATAGCACATTAGAAAATCACCCTATGAATATCAAACTTTCAGATATTTTGCAAAATATATTTGTCATGCGAATCGCAAAATATTGAGGTTCTATATTTATATATGACAGAAATAGAATTTTTTTAATGAACCAGAAACTATAATTTCAACGCTTTTTCTCTATTTTCAAACTTGCAACTTTGTAAAGGCATTATTCAAAATATACAAATCATAGGAATATGAAACTTTCCGATGTGTTTGCTAAAGTAGTTTCCCAGAGGCTCAGCAAGTTTGATGTTAATAGACAGAAAAACAACAGCACAAAAAAATTAAAACTACAACAACCTTTTTGCTTTTAAGTTGCATTTTTGAATTATCAAACTTCTTCCCATTTGTTATTTACATCGTCGGTGCAGAAAAACTGTTCCATGTATAGTGCTGTACTTTTTCCAGAACGTCTTACATTTGCCTGGCAACACTCATGCAAAATTTTAAGGTTCTATGTGCTACTGGTGCGAAGCAATAAAGTTTTAACCAACACAGAAACAAAGATTTTAGGGTCCATTTTCATGACTTTTCTCCTACTTTTAACTACTTTTTCCGACTTTTCTTTACAGATACCTCTGTTAATCTTTATCACTATACCAGAAAATCATGCCATTTTAGGATTATACCCAATAAACACTTATAAAGGATTCCTGAAAGTTTGAAGGTGTTAGGATGGTCATGGCCTGAATAATTATCCTTCAATCAGAGTCATGTTTTTTGAAAGTTACGCACAGTTTTCACTGCTCAGCAGGCAGCAAGGTGCTCTGTTATGCTGTGTTGCTACGGTAACCAAGGGGTGTGGTATGGGAGGGCAGATCATACACCACAGATCACACTCTGTGGTGGCTGATAACGCACTTGATGGGGGATAATCTTGTTTATCTCACCCGCTACCTTGGACATTTGAGCAAAATGAATCATATTATCACATAAATTTTCTTCTCAAGAGACGACTTGTAGACACACTGTCTGGGTAGGTTGGACATTAGATTTTCATAGTTGTCTACTACTTTCATATGGCTATTAATCTGTGAATAGATATATCCTGTATCTGACCGAAGTATATTAGTACATCTGCCTTTTTTCCATGGTTGGTTTCAGAGATAGATTTTTAATTATTGTCAGGACAATTAAAAAACAAATAAAAGATACTGTCCTCTTTCAAGGAATTTAACGTGGAATGCAGTTTACTTAACAGTGTGAATAAATGTATTCTCTAAACTACTGCCATTGCACTGCGCAGACTGGGAGACTGCTTATGGCTTTCCGATCAGTAGCCACCGCATGAACGAGAGACCTGATCAAATATAAATGTCCTGCCATCTCAACCAGGAGTCTTGGCATTCGGCATGCACAGAGCTTTTGGCAGTGGGCCTTTTGTGTCTCCTGGATGAGATGTGAGCAGCATACATAAACAAAGACATTGAATTCTCAACCACAAAACAAAAAGGGGAAACAAATTTCAGTTCCCAAGTTAGCTTCATCTGCCAAAACCATCAGCATAACACCTGCTGTGACTGAATAGAGACTGAATGTATGAAAAAAAAACCCAGAAAGTTGACAGTACTCCTGGGCTGACTTAAATGCCCTCTTTGGTCTTTGAAAAACAAAACTAAAAAAATGAATCTTTTACACATCCTTTTTTGGAGATCCTCAGTTAGGTATAGGGTTGGGTTTTAATATTATACATACACTTGTGTATCAACTAAATATGAAGAATTAAACTTGATCTTGGGAGATATTTGATGATTAAATGTTCCAGTCAATGATAATTAGACAATGATAATAATTGTTAAACAAAATTTTAATGAAGACTTGGGTCATTTTAACTATCTCATCATATTCCCAATCAGGCTGACTGTTACATCTGCTGTTTAGCCCTTATTAGGTTTGTTATAGTTGAAGCAAAATGGCATAGAGACTTAGAGCAACTTGAAAGAAATAGAAAATCTATATCTATCTATTTGATGGTTGGACAGAACTCCATCACTCCACTTAAAGCAATACAGTTAGTCAGAGAAGGAGTATTTCCATTTTAAATACTATGTATGTCCCAAACTGCAAGATGCTACAAAATAAATTGTGTCCCTATCCTAGATAATGAATGTGGGAAAAAACTAAGCAGTTGAAAATGTTCTCGAGAACCAGACTAAATTAATTTTCCGGAATGCCAAGTTAACATCTTCAGTGAATGTACAACACACACCGACTTACAAATGCAAGAATGACAAATTCATGACAAGCTGAAGGGCAACTATTTTGTTGGTAAAATGGCCTGTGTCCCAAACTCTTGAAATATCATCAAAATACAACAGTTCACTGCTGTTGTGCATATTAAGATAAATGTGTCTAAACAACTGGCTGAAAGGAATCTAACCTTTCCTTTCTTTAAAGAGATGTAAATACACTACATCTCTTTGTAAATGTTTGTTTAAACTTTCAAACATGCAGTTATTGTAATGTTGGGCCAGGCAGACTCATAAAATCTATCCAATCTACCTAATGTTATTCTCACAAGTCCCACCAACTAACATGATGCCGTATATATAGTATTCACCACATGCAATCGTTATACCCAGAGGAAGTAACTTTCCAATGCCAATGTCAAAGAAAGTCCACAAGGAACCTCACTGGGAGATGCTAGTATCGACCCTCCAAGAAAAGGACTTGTCCTTTGCCAGATGGATGGCTTTGAACTCTGCTATGACATTTCACCATATGTTCCAAGTCAAGAGTCCAAGTTTTGGCTCTGTAAGAAAAAGTGCCAAACTGGAAAAGTTTATGAGTTTTTGGGTGTTTTATATAAGGAATTTATATAAGCTAGTTTCACAGATGAATGAATTCATTTATGCCACATGTCACTGAAGCTGTTATTCAAATTATGGGGGGGGGGGGTAGTATTGTGTAAGGGAGATGTTTGAAGTTCTGGTTGAGTTGAGACTCAATGAATAATTTAAAATGGTTCTATTCAGATACTTGGAATCAAACCTGCACTGGCTCATCTTCAGTGGTACATCTCATCATCTATGTATTCAGAACAACCTATTGCAGAGTGAATCATGAGTACAGGAGGCAGTACACCAGGTGGGTAGTCTGGAATGAAATCCCCGTTCAAATCCCTGTATCCGTTGCAAAAATAGAAGCAGAGCTTTACTTTACAAAGTATAGCTTGACTCATTAGTCATCAGCCATTCTTTGATGGTATTATTGACAAAGCTCACTCTGAAAATTACACATGGGAGGAAACTAATAAAATGTGAGCAATTGTGTGTGATATATTATATGCCAATCTCTATAACTGACATTGCTTCATGAAGCCTTCATCATCTGTTTTGTTGTATGATTTTATCATAGAGGCATCTTCCCGAATATACATGTAGTTTGGTCTGTCATTAGATATCAGGTTGTTTGGCTTACAGAACCTAAATATTATTACCGGTGTCGAGGTCCTTTTTCCCAACATAAAAGCAAACAGAAATAGAAAGATAGATATAAGTTACTGGCCAAACAGGGACGGACGCAGGGAGGGGGGGATGGGGGATACAGAGGTGCCGAAAGGAATCCCGGGCAGCAGGGGCGGTCAGACGAAAAAGGGCAAATCATATTCGCGCCAATTTTGCGTTTCAATAGAGAGTCAATAATCATTTTTAACATATATTCACTAATTTTGTCTAAAATTAGTAAAATAAGATAGCACGATAGACCCCCCCACCGGAATTTTCTGGATCCCCCCCTGTGGCCAAAAGCTGCAGAAACAAAAAATTGGATTCTATGACTGAACTTTTGGTTGTATTGTACCATGGTGTGAATCTAACATCGGCATATTCCAGCATCATATTCAATGTTCTTTTTCTCTGTCTTCGCACAATATCATAGCCTTCAGGTTCAAAAACATAGACACATATAGACATGGCGTAATATTGTTTTAGCTGCTGTCTTGACATGTTACTGTAGCTAAATACATTTTGCTTCATTTACAAACTATCATCTGCATATCAGCAGACAATGATATCTAGCAATTAACATGATAATTATCTCAGTTTGAAAGTGGATACGTATATTACATGAATTTTATAGATCAGATATCCTGATCATCAGCCAATTTGTTCAGCCTATAAAAAAGAATCAATGCCAATGGCCACAAGCAATAACTCATTGTGCATTTCTATGTATAGGTACAAATCAATATGCATGTGGATTGTGGAAGTATGCCCAGCCATTCTGGAAATATCAATAAAGAACTAGTATAACTGATATTGCCGTACGGCAATATCGGATAATCCCCCGCGCCCCCTTGTCTCCCTTGCCCTGCTTACTCCCTCCTTCCAGTTCATGGCCATCATGATGAATTCTTCATACCATGTATGAACGTAGTAATCTTGCTGGTGCATATGCCTATGAAATGTCGTGGCAGGCACAAGGTCAGCTGCTGGGAAAGGTGGCAGTGAGACAGTATATACCCAACGGCTGACTAACATGCATCTGTGAATTATTTTTTTAGCTCTATTTTACCAGCAAGGTATTGGAGATAGGAGGATGCCCTTATACCACAAAATAGGGCAAAAAATTAGCAACATGGACATTCAGTTTTAAGTGATCTGAAACAATAGTTCATGAGTTATAATTGAATATATAAAATCATTTATTTGAAATTGGCTATTCAGGAGAGGTATTTTCCCTTGGAGGACAGTAAAGGGCATAATTTTACGCATCTTTTGGTATTAATTTCATGAAATTTGAACAACCAGAAGCTGAGGAATGTACATTTCAATTTTGAAATTAAAAAAATTCTCTAGGAAAAACTATTTGATGTAGATAATTGATCTTTGGGGACAGTATGGAGGGCTGACATGGGTAACCCATAAAAAATATTCATGGACATAAACTCAGGGAAAGCAGCTGATATCTTTGGAATACAAGCGGAGCACTTCAAGCTCGGTGGACAGACTTTGACAGAGACTGTGACAACAATCATCAACAAGATAGTAGCGGATGAAAGGATCCCGCAGACATCAAAGACTGGCTTCAAGATCCCCATTCCAAAGAGAGGAAAGGACTCACTAGAAATGTCCAATCACAGAGGCATTACGATTACAGCCACATTGGGGAAAATAATTGAGCATGTTATTCAGGAACAGGGGCAGCCTTATCTGGGAGGAAGAATCAACGGTCTCCAGTATGGATTTGAAACCGGCAAGTCCCCCACCATGGCTACACTCTGCTTGACGGAAGCGATGGCGAATGCAAGGGAAGAGAAGAAACCACTGTTCGTAGCAACCCTAGACGCTCAAAAAGCCTTTGACGTGGTAGATCACCCAGCAATGAAAATGAAGCTCTTCCATGCAGGAGTGAAAGGAAACACCTGGGTTATGATAGATGATCTCTACAACGGAGCAGAGGAGATGGTCCAATGGAAAGGACAGCTCAGTAGGCCCTACTCGGTTAACCAAGGAGTAAGGCAGGGCGGGGTACTCTCCACGGCTCTCTATAAGGAATACGTAAACCCACTTCTAGAGCTGACTGAAAGCGCAAGAACAGGACTGGTCATTGGCAGCATATATACAGGCACGCCTACATGTGCGGACGACATCCTCCTACTTTCTAACTCCGAATACGAACTTCAAGAGATGCTCTCAACAGCCCACACCTACTCCAGGAATAACTTCTACACCATCCACCCGGGAAAAAGCTCCGTGACAACCTTATTCGCTACATCCAAGACAAGGCCCCACAAGTGGCTCTTAGGAGAAGAAGAAATACGAACAACTGACTCGTTCACTCACCTGGGCCTAACCTGGAATCAACAAAACCCAAGCCCAGCCATAGGGGAAAAGATATCGCTGGCCAGGAGAACTGCATATATGCTAATCGGGAAAGGCATCAATGGCACCGACGGAGTCAACCCTGTGATTTCTTCTAAAATTGTGGAAACCCAAATTCTCCCAAGGCTGATACACGGGCTGGAGGCTGTTTTCCTGAAGAAGAATGAACTGGCAGCGATTGACAAAGCTCACAAGGACCTGCTGAGACAGTACCAAAATCTCCCGGAAAGGACTGCTTCTCCTGCGATCTACCTCTTAACAGCAACTTTCCCAGCTTCGACGTACATAGACTACAAAGTCCTCCTCTTGTTTGGTGCAGTCTGCAGGCTGAATGAAGACAACCCGCTGAGAGAACTGGCAATTAGGCAGCTCGCCTCTGAATTCAACTCCAAAAGCTGGTTTAACAGAGCAAGAGACATCGCACAAAGATACAGCGTTGACCTTTTGAGCCAATGGCATAAACCCTGGGAAGCTCTGCATTGGAAGCGCTACATCAAAGATGCTGTTTTTGGAACAGGCTTCACAGATCTACTAAGAGAGGCTACAGAAAAATCTTCACTCAGCTGGCTGGACATCAACCTATGTGACAGAAGACAAGCTCATCCACTCTGGCATTCAGTAATCTACAGTATCGTCGACACCAAGAAGGCAGCCATCAGAGCAAAGCTGTTGTGTGGGACCTACCTACTGCAAGACAAAATCTCGAGGTTCAACGGGACCAAGGATGCTTCGTGCAACCTATGCAAGGAAGATGAAGAGACGATGAGCCACTTCCTACTGAAATGCAATTACCACAACGAAATCAGGGATAAAATGCTACCAGACATCCTAGAGATGCTCCAGGACTCGGTGGAAGACTGGATGAGTGACCATTCTCTGGTGAGAGCGATCTTAAATGGGGGGACTGGGGGGGTGCTCATTGGCTGTAGAAATTCATCCTCTTGGATTACACGTTTTAATATTTTGTGTAACAATTTTATCTTCATGTTACACACCTCCAGAGAAGCTGTTATCAAGGCTATCTGACTTCGAAAGAAGGTGGTTCCATAAGGGGACGGATGTACTAGTAAGAAGAAGAAGAAGAAGAAGAATTTCATTGACTTTTTGAGCCGAAAAGATTTTTTGGGCCTAAAAAGTGACATAAAATTTTCAATGTCTGACGCGATTCTACGCCGCGCATCTGATACTATAATGCTATACACCATTGGAAAGCTGAGAAACAGACCTTTCTTGTGATATGTGATACTTTGCTGTAGCTCAAATAGAGACCGAGATATGAGCACTTGAAAATTGGGTTTTTGGACGTCCGTAGCGCAGACACCGTTTGTGCGAGCGGTCCGTAACTTTATGGAGTTGGTACACTAGGATACATCTGTAAGTGTACCCATTTTCAGCTCTCTAAGAGCATTCCTTCCCTGTTTTTCAGAAAAATTTTGGTCAGTTTTCGGGATGTCTATTTTTCAAAAAATCATATCTTGAAATGTGTTCATGAAATCTCCACGAGACGCCTTTCTGCACTGGAGACTTTGTCAAGGTATCTTAAAAAAAATCAACAGCTTTCAGTTATGCTTAGGTTCTCAGAAACCTGCGCCGGAAATTTTTTTAATATTTTCCTCATAACTCAGAAGTGTCATGAAATTTGATCATGAAATTTCGTGTCAAGTAGCACGCAATGAAGTTGCATATTACCCTTGACTTGTAACGTAGTATCTGTAAGAGTCTTGAAGTAATCGCAGTTTTTCTGAGCTGAATATTAATAAAAATAATAAGAATAATAATAATAATAATAATAATAAAACGAACAATTTCAATATAATCCCCCGCAAGCGGCGGGGGATTATAATTAGTACAACATAATGTGCGCTAAATTTTTGGCAAGGTAAACTTGACTAGCTTGGAATTCCTTATCTATTGACAATATTGGCTGTAACTATAATTTTTAAAAACATAGCGTCAGTGCTATTAAGTAAACATCTGGCGAAAACCCTTTCATGATTGGATATTCGAATCACTGTAACAGTTGAATTTTGAGTCATTTTAAATTATTGTGCGCGATGGTTGCACAATTTGACCAAACATAGCTTGTTGTTTTAAGTTATGACAATGGACAGATTATCATAACTTAAAATGACAAATTATTTTAGGTCAGGGAATAATATTATTGTGCAGCCATCTCACTCAATCATTTAGGCTGACTCAAAATTTCGAATTTTACAGTGAACCAAGCAGAATTTCTCTATTACCTAAGTAAGAAGTGTCATGAGCTGACCCACATTATACTGCACACGCGCTCAGGCAAACCCCAGAGCCCGTGGACATGCCAAAGACAGCATGTGCTCATCATCCTAAGAAAAATGGGATTTACACCATTCAGCTCCTTGCAAAGCTTCTCTGCAATTAGTTCAAATTACATTTACAAGCCAAACACAATGGGTAATTATTATACTCTTGGACATCAATGATAGTCTTTGAACTTTTTACTGACAAAAGAATGAAAAATATAATTGTATTTTTGGCACTTAACACTAAACGATAATTATCGATTTTAAGGCCACACACGTTCAGCATGTGGAGTGCACACTCTCGGTGCTTCTTGGGTCAATGAACCATCATGATGCCAAGAAATGTTCTTTTCTTCTGTGAAGTTTGCCAAGAATATGACATTAATAAGATATGTAAACAGCAGTCAGGAAAATGAGTTATCTACAAGAACAACTTGTGACAGAAGTAGTGATGCAAATGCAAATTCGTTTTGGCTGAAGATACCCAAGTGTATTTATATCTCGCATGCATAACCATTGTCATTGATCAATACAAATTAATGATAAGGCATTTCTCAATGGAATTCTCATCTTGGGTGGTAATTTGGGTCTTGTATTCTGCAAGGAAGACACAATGAGTATATCAAGATGATCTTGTTTTTCCTATGATACTTTAATCTCATCAGAATTATATCTTAAAATATTGTCAAGGATTTCGTGCATACTTAATGCATTATATACGTAGCATTCATTCGTGAAATGTGTGACAGTGAAATGCTTCATTCGCAAAAATAATTAAACAAAATGATACCAGGAGTTTTTATTGACTTAGCCATTGCAAAGATTCCTGTCAAAAAATGTAGTAACCATTGCGCAGCTTAAGGCCTGATCAAACAGTAATGTTATGCAATGACAACCACGGGTGCTGACAGATGCCATGCATCGTCATAGAGGAGACATAACTTTCAATGACAAGAAACCATAAAGACAGACCTATGTCTGTCCAAAGCTTAAAGAAACGCCTTTTGTGGCATGAATTCATTACAATAGTGATCAAGTACTGACATCAAGATCCTTCACAGCAGAACACTGTATGACTCCGCATGTAGCACTTATACCAAGTTGCAGCAAGCAAAGATGAATAGTTGATTCTTGAGACCGCAACGATGCACACTTTCAGTGTGTTCAGTGGCTGATATACATTGATGAACATTGAAAAATTGTTCTCCAAGTACAAAGACACCCATCAATTGTAGTATAGGAAAAAGATGCCAGGAGTCAACATTCGAAAATGTAAGAAAACACCTGGAAGGTTTCTGCTTGACCAGGACTTGATTTTAGAAGACAACATGGGTCTGGCTTGACCAGCTGTCTGCACTGAGGAAGTTATTAGCAGAGGAAGCCAGAATCTGGGAGGTCTTCAGACCACAGACTGGCCCGATTGCTTGAGGAATTTAGTGCTCGAAGAGAATTTCCCTGAGAGTTGGAAACTTATTAACTGCATACTTAAAATGGCCTGACTTCACTTAAATAAAAATAATCGCATTAGCAGAAAAACTTAAACTAGGTTGTTGAATAAAACTAATGGATGGAGGTAACCATCCTTCTGTGAAATACCAAATGGAAGATTAGGTCTTTCAAAAGACCCACACACAAAACATGAAAGCCGGCATTTTGTATATCAATGTAATTTGATATTGGTTAACAAATATATATGCAGTTGGTTAACAAATATGTATCTCCTTTTTTATACTGTTTTTATACTGTTTTTATAATTTATCTGGGCCGCATGAAAAACTTTTTATAAAGATGCGTCACCCAGTCTAAATATATTTATAAATAAATAAATAAATAAATGTTTTGTTCTTTTGCTACAAACAATTGAAATGATAAGATTTGGTATATTTAGTCACATTTCCGTTATGTACATCCTGTCTTCATTGATATATGCACAATTGCACATACGGGTATTATGGATACATAAATCTAAAGGAGTAGCACTATCATACACAAGCCATATTGTTTCAGCAAAGCCCTTCAGTAACCACGGCACGGTTGAAGACCTGATCAAAAAGTAATGTCCTGCCACATCAATGAAGAGTCTTGGCACTTGGCATGGACTGCCCAGCTGGTGGCCTTTTGTATATTGTCGGAGTTAAGTGAGATCGGCATATTGTACATTTAAAGAAAAGCCAAAGAATAAATCAACAACTTCAATAAAGAAACATTCAGTGACAAATTACTTTCTCCTGCAATAACTATCTACAGTAAACTATAAACAACATCACAGCAAGGATCCAACTGTGAAAGGATGGAGTTGTGATAGATGTATATATATAGAATTTTATTGACATCAAAAGCATCAAACAGATACATATGTCATCATAAAAAAATAAAATAAATAATAATAATAATTTAAAAAAAAAAATCGATATATGAATAATATGAAAAAGCATGAAATCTAAAATCTACAAGCTACTAGGATATACAAGTAAAATATAATCATATGTACAATTCATTTTAAAGTCATCGATATATATCAGATATAAGTTAAGAACATAATCAGCACACATTCAGGTTAAATGTAGCACATCTTGTACGTCTGTAAGATAAAGCATTAGAAACAGAGTTCAGTGTTTGGATTCAGAGCACCAAGTATTAATACTGTAAACGACAAAAAAAGACAATGACAACCAAACAATATTACCAAAGATATTTACACAATTATACAATGATATATACACAGCAGCATAGACCACAGGTCATGCGAGGGAAGTGTCAGTGACATTAGTCATCCATCTTGGAGGGAGCTAAATTTATTTAAATAATATTGTCAGTTTTTAAAACAGTATTTAAGAATCTACCTAGAGCGAATAAAACATCTTCATTTTTATGTGTTAAAAGTCTAAGGAACTGTTCGTTATTACTAAGCACTGAAAAATTTTCTATGCATTTATTTGCTACTTCAAATAGTTCTACCCTTATGTCTTTCCAATGGTTACACAACATTAAACAGTGGAATTCATCTTCGACACAATTAGAATCACATCTCTTACATATCCTATTCTCTACAGGAATGTAAGGTCGCTTATGTCGACCTAGTTCAATATGTAAGTTATGGGAACTCAGTCTAAATCTGGCTATACTTCGGAAGATGGATTTTGGCAGGTTGAAATTAAGATAGGGTTCTAATCGTAAATCAATTTTGAATTGTTTGTAGGTTCGAAGTTTAGGATTTGAGTCACTGTCATTTATTTCATGCATTATTTTTGTTTGAGCTTTCTTAAATAGAGATTCATTCATAGAAGCAACTGTAACACCTGCACTGTTTAGACCATTTGAGATTTTACAGAGTTTGGATAACCAGCATTGGTGGTTTCTTTCATGTAGATCAACCTGGATATCGAAGCATGTTTTAAGAAGTTTGGGAGCATCATTACTTTTAAGCCTGTGCCAATATTTAAGTGCTGAAGCCTGCTGTCTGTGTATCAGAGAGAATCTTCCTGTATCAGCTAAGATAGCAATTGTGGATGTTTGATTCCGTACACCTAGAAGGTTTTTAAGAAATTTAAGTTGTATTCTTTCTAAAATGTCAATCTCTTTAGTTTGGAACCAAATCTCACTGTTGTATTCTAAAATAGGTAATATGTGAGTGTCAAACATTTTTAAGCTCAGGCTGGGTGGAAGGTACCCAACTGTAGATTTAATTTTCTCTTTAAGAGCATGCATTGCCTTTTGAGCCTGAGATGCTAGATGGTCATACATGAGTTTGTGGATATTAGAAGAGTTACTTATTATGTGCCCAAGATATTTGTAGGAGTCAACTACTTCAAGTTTCTCATCTCCAATTTGGAATTCATAATCTGACATATTGCTTCTGCGTTTTGCATTAATAACCATAACTTTGCTTTTCTGAGAGTTAATCAGTAAATCAGATGTAATACAACAAGGATAAAGCAAGACATCGCTGATTCTAACCGCATGGACACTACAGATGTTTGTTTGCCTTAAAAGATGTCAACAATATCCATCTAATCAAGATACCACCCCAGACACTGAGGCAACAAGCCAGACTAAAAAATTATATGTGATAATATGATTCTGTTTGCTCTGCTGTCTAAGGTGCTGGATATGACGACCATGAATTCAGCCTTTTGTAAAAATAACATAGACAAATTGGTCTTGGGTAAAAATTCTATATAGAAACTACCAGGCAATGAAAAACGTTGGTTGGAGTAAACTTCAATAGATATGAGTGTCCACTGTTAGACAATACTACATAAAAACAGTGTCATTGGAGTGCCCAGGTTAGTGGTTGCTTCTGGCTTGCATTTCAGTAAAACCCACATGAACAAGAGGCCTGATCAAATAGAAATGTCCTGCCGTCTCAACTGCGTTCTCAGCATTCGGCATGCACAGCTTGCTTGTGGACCTTTAGTATCTCCCTGGATGGGATGTGAGAAGCTTGCATCAACAAAGACACTGAATTCCCAATCACAAGACAAAAGGCAGAAAAAAACTTCAGTTTGAAAGTCAGCGGCATCTGCCAAAACCATCAGCATAAACACATTCTTTGACTACACAGAAAAAGATGTGATGAATGGGAATACTATGGCCTTAAAATCACAAAGACAATACATAAAATCCGGACCAATTATTTGACAGAAGGAGGAAATATGCATATTACATCATAATTATAGTCTTATACTGACTGAAGAGATCGGCATGCGTGAAAGATCTTCAGCAGCTGTGGAAAACCATGCAGTTGAAATGCTACTTCTGAACCACAGTAAACAAATTTATGTTGGAAAGAAAAAACGCACATCCAGAGTGACTTATATGTCTGAAAAGATATTAGACAGGTCAGGCAAACCTGCACTACACATACAACAGAGATTTACAAACACAAAACAACTCTGCAACAAATTCAATTCAAGCTTGCTTTGCAGTTCCTTTAGTGATAAATGCCATGTGAGTGAAAAACAACTTGAGGAAATAAACATAGTAAACAGAGAGGAATGTGCATAGAATATTGTAGATGTCTAGATGAAGTGTGGCTCTTCGTTTTGTTCATTTACAAATAGCATTTTCAGCTATGCAGTATGCATATTTGTTTCTTTAACTTCCTCCTGTGAAATTATCAAATTACAATGTTGGGCAGGGCACTGTCAACTTTGGAATTTATTGTCATAATTTCTATTGATCCACCCTAATCTTCTGAAGTCACCACCATCCCCAACCCTCTGCACGACATGCAATAGATATACCCAAGAGATACAACTTTCCAATGCCAATGTCAAAGAAAGTCCGCAAGGCACCTCATTGGGAGATGCTAGTATCGACCCTCCAAGAAAAGGGCTTGTCCTTTGCCAGATGGATGGCTTTGAACTCTGCCATGACATTTCCTATTATTTTCCAAGTCAAAAGTCTTTGTATTGGCTCCATTACTAAGGTGCTAAACTAAAAAAAGTTTGGATGCTTTGTTGTTGGAAGTTATAGTATTATTCCATGGGCAAATATGGTTAGGTTTATAGTTCATGTTAGTTCATATTTGTCACATGCCACGAGAGCCTTTTCTATCTATGGTATCCAAGCAAAACAGATATGCTGGGTACAGAAGAAGTCTGAACAGCCAGAGCAAATAGTCAATAGACAAATTAAGCCAGAAATATGGTTTAAAATTCAGCAACAGAAACAACTAGCTCAATTTAAAATATATGAGTTTTTGTGTTGCTTTTACTGTGCTATTATCATCCAGACTTATGGTATGATTAAACTCAGGTATAAGTATCATAGATCTGTGGTGTGAGATTTCCTAAAGGCATATCTTGCAGAATGTTTGTCTTGGGTTTAGGCTTATATCAGGTTCATATCAGGTTTTGCAGCTACAGAACCTAAATGAAATCCCACCAGAGATTATTTTCTACTCAATAGCAAAAAAGAAGTGGGAAGATATCAGTTACTGCCCGAAGGCTCATGGGAAGTGGATTCTCTGTCAGCGTTTCCTTCATATTTTGCTTTCAACGTGACATCCATATACCTGCCAGCAGTATTCTATAAAAAAAGCAGTTTCGTTTCAAGATCTGTCTGTAGCTGTCTGAACGATCTACTTATCTATCTCGTATCTCCAGTGTTTGTATTTATCAATCTGCCTATCTATTCGTAATATCTGTCGATCTGTCAGTTTTTCTATCTAGTATCTATCTATAGATTTATCTATCTATGTTTAGTCGACTATACAAGAACTTATGTTTTTTGTTTTTCAACCTGACTTTAAATATCTATCTATCTATCTAGCTATCTATCTATCTATTCTAATATCTATCTATTTATTTATTTATTTATTTATAAAACATATTTACACAGGGTAAAATATTCAGCACAAAAATACTGTTTTACAATATTGCCCTGTGTAAATACTGTTTTACAATATTGCCCTGTGTAAATACTGTTTTACAATATTGCCCTGTGTAAAAGGAAGACAAAGATTTAAAAAGAACAGAGAGTATATAAAAAAGACTGTAAAAAAAACAAAATATAGAATATATACCATTTAAAAAGTAACATTCATAAAATAATTCTTACATTTTGATTTAAAAACACCCAGACTTCCCGAGGACTTAATATCTGAAGGCAGACTATTCCATCTATCTATCTATCTATCTATCTATCTATCTATCTATCTATCTATCTATCTATCTATCTATCTATCTATCTATCTATCTATCTATCTATCTATCTATATATATATCTATCTATATATATCTATCTATCTATATCTATCTATCTATCTATCTATCTATCTATCTATCTATCTATCTATCTATCTTTCATTCTATCTATCTATCTTGGAGGCTGCGATATCACACAAGAGTATAATTAATGACTAGCGTATCATCTCTCCAGATGATCATTAACCGCATTTTGTGCATTCTTTGTGAATTAATGACGAGCTGAAGCAGGAAGTGTCCCTTGGGTATGTCATAATGTACAAATGACATCATATGACAAGAAATATGAAACATTGGGACAGTCCGTGTATCTATGTTCCATAGATTTCCGGATACCATGTGCCTTATAAAGAAAGTTAAGCGACAAGTACAAATTATATGGATTTTGTATTCCACTAAATTCATGACATGCTGCAGTATATCATAATGATTCACATACGTCTGATAAACAAATGTAATAATTATCAGCCAAAAGCTTTTCACAATGAAATGAGAGATTGCAGTGGTGCAGAGACAGGACCCCATACCTTGAAAATCAAAGAGTATACTATGTGTCTGTATACGAAATGCCTGATATGCACACACCTCTTTCAGTTCAGACCTGCATGCATTCATTATCATTATTCAGGTGACCTGCATTTACTAGTACTTGATGAATGGTATGAGGCTCTGAGTATTAGGCTAATCAATTCAATTGTCTTTATCATTCAGGAAAACGGGACATTTCCAATTGCTCCAATTGTTTAGATTTACACAAACAATTGTTGCTCCCATTGAGGTTTGGAACAAAAGAGAACATCACCACATGGTCAAAATCTCGTTCCAAAGAAATAGACCTACTATACTGTGCGAAAGAAGCAAACATATTGCACTCAGCAAATGATTCATAAATTTGTGACAATTTGAATCGATGATTTGCTTGAATTTTTAGCAGGAAGTAATTTCAGTGTAGGGCCTATTTGTTGTTGTAAATATACATTCTTTATAATATATGGAGGAAAACATGCATTCCAATTTTACGCTCTCTCTTTCAGTAAACCAAAAAAAAAAATCAATGATATAAGATTACATTTGTTTAAAGGTAATATTATCAACCAGCATCATAAATGATGACGTCGATTAAATTATTAGACCACGTCCAATCTGATGTGATAAAATTTGCAAAATGTGTCATAATTTAATACTTCGTTCCGGCATCCTTGTAGTTCAGAGGGGATTTTTATATTTGATCAAGAGATTCAATCTGATTCAAACTAGAGTATTGGGGTTCCTTACGGTTCATGCAGAGCCAACTGGCTCGTTACAAGTTCCAGTAGTTCAAAACAACATTTTACCGTATTTGTACGGCAAGGACCCTATACCCACTTTCTCATCCACATAAACCATCCTAAAGGTGCATCACCATTGCTGTATCTTGCTTCATGTGCACAGAAGCAAGAGAAGCCAGTAATCACAAGCCTGAAACTGTCCCATATCCTCATTTGTCATGTATTTCTGCTTCTCCCGGCCAGATGGGCTGTTTCTCTGTTTGGCCATTTGGCTCCTCATCTGGGGCTCCTCATCTGGGGCTTACCCTGCATCTACAGCCTATTTACACTGGACTCCTGCAGCCTTACCAAGGCCAACTAGGCGATGATGAACAGTTATAGACGGTCTGCACTTCAGCCAAGACAAATATTTACTAACAGTACATTTTTGTGACACAGTCCTCAGAGGCAATTATAATACAGGTTGAAGGATCAGTATAGATTATGCACCGTCCCACTGCAATTTCCTTTGTCTATTGAACCATTGAACAGTAACAGCTTGTCAAGAGGAAATCACACAGTTTAAGTATATACAGGTCTCTATAGAAGGGAATCAAGTCTTGAAGTGAGGCAGTAGAAGTAGCTGATGCCTTGACAGGGCAGGAGAGAAGCACAAAGTGCCACAGACACAATCTGTCTGCCCAAATGTCACAGTTGCAGGCTGATAAGACACAAAGGTTGCCACTGCCTCCAAGTCCAGCCCTGAGGGCTTAATCACCTGGCAAAACTGCACACTGCTGAGAAATGAAGACAAGTGAAATCAACTGAGTATCATAAATTCATAGTGTGGTTAAGAACCTTGATAGTAAATGGTGTCCATGGCATTTTCCCCATTCCAGCCATTTGAGGCTAAAGATATGTATGCGATGTGCGAAGACAGGAAGAGTTACACAGTAGGTTTTTATGCCACGCCAGCTTAAGAAGGTTGATGTATGATAAGCTATGGAGTGGGTGAGGACACCAACTGATGTAAGTTCTATAATTTTGTCTTTTACAAAAAGTCTTAGTTCCACTGCTGGAGGTGAGAAACATTCTTTCACGACTATTTCACACCCAAACAAGTTTGCCCACCAGGAATACTCCTCGATAAAACCACGCTTATTACCCACAATAAAAACGAGTAGATCCACTGAAATGTCCTCAAGCAATTCCATTCAAGCTCACATAGAGATTTCCTCACGCTCTTGATAGTAAATTGTAATCGATAAAAGCAATTGAAAAGAAGGTCAGTCCAAGTCAGCGCAAGTCAGTCTACACTGTGTGTCCTGATTGTCCTCAACAGACTGAGATTAAAATCTTTCCCCCTTTTCCTTTTTATTCTTCAGTTCATTGAGCTGTCAAAAGGGTAACCCTGGCAGCTCCTTGGAAACACCTCAAATAACAAGGAGACACCAAGCAGAGTGAGAGCAGTTGAGTGGATTTTTGTGTGTACATAAAACTAAAAGTGTGCAGGAATTTGAAAATATAATAGGCCTACTATACCACAATGTAATACTCCATAGAATTATACTATCATTAACAAGGACAGAACAGAATTTGTAAGATATAATAAGTTCTTGTCCCTCACAACACAAGGTTGATAGAGCAGAGTCCGTAAGATATCTCACCCAAAATATAACTGGGCCAATTAATCATATTATCTGACTAAGAAAAGAAGATATGACATATAATTGCAATAATTGTCACAAATTCCTTCACAACTAATGAGATCACATTGTGACTTTGAAGCTGTTAGGTGGGAATTTCATAAGTTCTAGGTTCATGCAATATTAGAACTGACATAATATAATTATGGCATAACTTCACACAGCGTGATCATAATTGTACGAAATGTACAGGATATATTCTTTATGGTGCATACCTGACTGGACACAGTCTGCTGTAGAAGCAGGGGAGCTAGCGAGGTGGCAGACTGACGAAATTCAAGTAGAATTGGGTATCGAATTGGCTTCCAGGTCAATTGTGTGTCATATATTATATGTTAATCTCAATAACTTACATTAATTCATCATTTGTTTTGTTGTGTGATTTTATCATGGAGCATCTTGCCGAATATAGTTTGGTCTACCGGTGTCCGCCGTCCAGGGTACTTTTTCCCAACATAAAAGTACACAGGAATAGGAAGATATATACCAGTTACTGCCCAAAAGCTCCAGAAAAAAATTGGACTCCATGACTGAACTTTTGGGTGTATTATACCATGGTGTGAATCTAACATTGGCATCTTCCAGCATCAAATTCAATGTTCCTATTTCCTCTGTCTTCTTACTACAGGGTGGTCAAGAAAAAACTTTACAGTCTTTGGCTCATGAGGCACAATTCGGTGAGTTCTTATCCAATCAGTCTCATTCTTGCATAAAGTCAAGGTAGGAATCTCAGCACCATGTTTCCAGTCTTTATTCAAAATTTGATAAGGCATTACGACAGGAGGTGCATTTTGCCAAACCATGGTCACTTGCAATTTCTGTCAACCTTCTTTTCTTTCAAGCCTCCCGCAGGACTTAGTTTCACTCAAAAAGAGCCGAAATCCTGGGACAACACTCCTCTGAAGAACTCTTAGTTACTATAAGAATAGGAAAGCAATAGTAAAATATTTGAATTGATGGTAATGACTTGCATTCGAGACAGCGAAGTGTGTGCAAATGGCTTCTTTTTTTTTTTGGCAAATCAGAGCTCAAGATTACACATCATGTCCCAGCGGAACAAACTGCAGATAATATGTTGCCATGACTATCCTCTTTACATTAAAAAAGATTTGTTAGTAATTACAGACAAATTCATAGAACTCTGCCAAAGAAAGAGAGTACAGTTTTTCTTGACCACCCTGTATATCAATTCATGCACTTCAGGTTCAAAGAACATAGACACATATAGACATGGTGTAATATTGTCTATTTTAGCTGCTGTCTTGAGAAGTTACAGTAGCTAAATGCATTTTTCTTCATTCACAAACTATCATCTGCATATGAGCAGATATCTTGCAATTACCATGACAATTATCTCAGTTTGAAAGCCAATTAGTATATTATATGAATTTTATAGATCAGATATCCTGATCATCTGCCAACTTGTTTAGCCTATAAACGATCAATGCCAATGGCCACAAGGCAATGACTCATTGTACAATTCTATGTATAGGTACAAATCAATATGAATGTGGAAGTACGCCAAATATCAATAAAAAATTAGTACATCATAATGTGCACTAAATTGTTTGCGGGAATTTTGCATTGCTTGATGTTCCTTGTGTACTGACACCATTAATCGTTATCATAACTTTTGAAACTACAACTGCAATTAAAGTTAACAACTGGTAACAATATTCATGAAAAAAATCCCTTCATGATTGGATAATCCAAACCAATCAGGACTTCTCTGTGACTATAAGATAGTTCACCCAATCACTGACCGTCAGACACAACGCAATCTTAATAAGAAGTGTCATGAGCCGACCAGCATAATACCGAACATGCGGTCAGGCAAACCCCAGAGCTGACGGACGTGCCAAAGATAGGATGTGCTTATCATCCTAAGAGGAAATGGGATTTTGGACCATTCAGCTCCTTGTGCAGTTTCTCTGAGATTACTTCAAATTACTTTGACAATCAAAAAACTAGAAGGAATTATCTACTTTTGGACATCAATGATAGTCTTTGAACTTTTTACAGACAAAAGAATGAAAAATATAATTGTATTTTTGGCACTTAATACAAAACGATAATGATGAGGCCACACAAGTGCAGCATTTACAGCGCAACTCTCGCTGCATCTTGGGTGAATGAATCATTATGATGCCAAGAAATTTTGTTATTAATAAAATATGTAAACAGCAGCCAGGAAAAGGTTTTATCTACAAAAACAACTTGTGACAGTGGTCAGTAGCAGGGATGCAAATGCAAATTATTTTTGGCTGAAGATACCCAAGTACATTTATATTGTGCATAACTATTGTCATTAACCAATACAAATTAATGATAAGGCATTTCTCATCTTGGGCTGCAATTTTCGTCTTGTATTCCACAAGAAAGACACAATGAGTCTAACAAGATGATCTTGTTTTTCCTATGATACTTTAATGGAAATTTGCATCAGTTATTGCCTGAAATATTTCAGGAATAAAATCTCATCACAATTATATTTTAAAATGTTGTCAAAGGTTTCTTGCATACTTAAAGCATTGCATACATATTGTATGTAGCATTTATTTGTCAAATGTGTGACAATTAAAACGTTTCATTCACAAAGAAATGAAATAAAATGATACCGGCAGATTATATTGACTTAGCCATTGCGCAGATTCATGTCTAGCAATTCAGTAACAATTGCACAGCTGAAGGCCCGATCAAATAGTAATGTTATGTAATGACAACCATGGATACTGACACTTGACATGCATCATCACAAGTCAAAAAGAAGAGACGTAATTCTCAATAACAATAAACCAAAAAGACAGAGTTATGTCTATCCAAAGCATAAAGAAACACCTTTTGTGGTATGAATTCATTACAATAGTGATCAAGAACTAACATCAAGATCCTTCCCAGCAGAACACTGTATGGCTCTGCATGTTGCACTCAGACAAAGTTGCATCAAACAAAGATGAATAGTTTATTCTTGTGCCCGCAACGATGCACACTTTCAGTGTGTTCAGTGGCTGATATACATTGATTAACATTGGATAATTGTTCTCCAAGTAAAAAGACACCCATCAATTATAGTATAGGAAAATTATAGCAGCAGTCAACAATCGAAAATGTAAGAAAACCATCTGGAAGGTTTCTGCTTGGCCAGAACTTGATTTTAGAAGACAACATGGGTCTGGCTTGACTAGTTGTCTGTACTGAGGACATTATTAGCTGAGGAAGCCAGAATCTGGGAGGTCATTCGGACCACAGACTGGCCTGACTGCTTGAGGAATTTAGTGCTTGAAGAGAATTTCCCTGAGAGTTGTAAACTTACTAACTGCATGCTTAATGGCTAGACTTCACTTCAATAAAAATAATCGCATTAGCAGAAAAACTTAAACTAGGTTGTTGAATAAAACTAATGGAAGAAAGCAACCAACGTTCTTCAGATGGAAGATTAGGTTGTAACTCTTTGAAAAGATCAACACACAAAACATTAAAGCATGCATTTTGCATATCAATGTTTTGTTTTTTGCTACAAGAAATTGAAATGAGAAGATTTAGTATATTTAGTACACATTTTTCATTATATACATCATGTACACATTTCCATTATGCACATCCTGTCTTCATTGATATACGCACAATTACACATTGCACATACAGGTTTTACAGATACATAAATCTTTATATCAAGGAGTAGCACTATGATACACAAGCCATATTGTTTTCAGCAAAGTCTTTCAGCAACCACGGCATGGTTGAAGACCTGATCAAAAAGTAATGTCCTGCCACATCAATGAAGAGTCTTGGCACTTGGCATGCACTGCCCAGCTGGTGGCCTTTTGTATATTGTCTGAGTTAAGTGAGATTGGCATATAGTACATTGAAAGAAAAGCCAAAGAATAAATCAACAACTTCAATAAAGAAACATTCAGTGAACAAATCACCCTATCCTGCAATAACTATCTACAGTAAACTATAAACAACATCACAGCAAGGATCCAACTGTGAAAGGATGGAGTTGTGATAGATGTAATACAACAAGGATAAAGCAAGACATCGCTGATTCTAACCGCATGAACACTACAGATGTTTGTTTGCCTTAAAAGATGTCAACAATATCCATCTAATCAAGATACCACCCCAGACACTGAGGCAACAAGCCAGACTATAAAAATTATATGTGATAATATGATTCTGTTTGCTCTGCTGTCTAAGGTGCTGGATATGACGACCATGAATTCAGCCTTTTGTAAATATAACATAGACAAATTGGTCTTGAGTAAAAATTCTATATAGAAACTACCAGGCAATGAAAAATGTTGGTTGGAGTAAACTTCAATAGATATGAGTATCCACTGTTAGACAATACTACTTCAAAGCAGTGCCACTGGACTCCCCAGGTTAGTGACTGCTTATGGCTTGCCTTTCAGTAGCCACCACATGAACAAGAGACCTGATCGAATAGAAATGTCCTGCCATCTCAACCGCGATTTTCGGCATTTGGCATGCACAGCTTGATTGTGGACCTTTAGTATCTCCCTGGTTGGGATGTGAGAAGCTTACATCAACAAAGAGACTGAATTTTCAATCACAAGACAAAGAGGAGAAAGAAAACATCAGTTTGAAAGTTAGCATCATCTGCCAAAACCGTCAGCATACACACCTGCTCTGACCACACAGAGAAAATCTGATGAATGGGAATGCTATGGTCTTAATATCATAAAAGACAACACATACATTTCAAACCAATTATTTTACAGAGGAAGGAAATATGTGTATTACATCATAATTATAGTCTTATACAGACTGAAGAGATCAACATGCGTGAAAGATCTTCCGCAGCTGTGGAAACCATGCAGTTGAAATTTTATTTCAGAACCACAGTAAACAAATTTCTGTTGGTCTGGAAAGCAAAAACTCACATCCAGAGTGACTTATATGTCTGAAAAGATATTAGACAGGTCAGGCAAACCTGCACTACACATACAACAGAGATTTATAAACACAAAACAACTCTGCGAAAAATTAAATTAAAGCTAGCTTTGCAGTTCCTTTAGTGATAAATACTATGAGAGTGAAAAACAACTTGAGGAAATAAACAGAGATGAATTTGCACAGAATATTGTAGATGTCTAGATGAAGTGCACATGTGGCTCTTCGTTTTGTTCATTTACAAATAGCATATACAGCTATGCAGTATGCATATTTGTTTCTTTAACTTCCACATGTGAAATTATCAAATTACAATGTTGGGCTGGAATTTATAGTAAGAATTATTGATCCACCCTAATCTTCTGAAGTCACCACCATTCGCAACCCTTTGCACAACATGCAATGGATATACCCAAGAGATACAACTTTCCAAAGCCAATGTCAAAGAAAGTCCGCAAAGCTCCTCATTGGGAGATGCTAGTATCGACCCTCCAAGAAAAGGGCTTGTCCTTTGCCAGATGGATGGCTTTGAACTCTGCCATGACATTTCCTATTATTTTCGAAGTCAAGAGTCTTTGCATTGGCTCCATTATTAAGGTGCGAAGCTGAAAGAAAAGTTTGGGTGCTTTGTTGTTGGAAGTTATAGTATTTTTCCATGGGCAAATATGGTTAGGTTATAGTTTATGTTAATTCATATTTGTCACTTGCCACGAGAGCCTTTTCTATCTATGGTATCCAAGCAAAACAGATATGCTGGGTACAGAAGAAGTCTGAACAGCCAGAGCAAATAGTCAATAGACAAATTAAGCCAGAAATATGGTTTAAAAATTTTCAGCAACAGAAACAACTAGCTCAATTTAAAATATATGAGTTTTTGTGTTGCTTTTACTGTACTATTATCATCCAGACTTATGGTATGATTAAACCTCAGGTATAAGTATCATAGATCTGTGGTGTGAGATTTCCTAAAGGCACATCTTGAAGAATGTTTGTCTTGGGTCTAGGCTTACATCAGGTTCATATCAGGTTTTGCAGCTGTAGAACCTAGAAGAAATCCAACCAGAGATTATTTTCTACTCAATAGCAAAAAAGAAATGGGAAGATATCAGTTACTGCCCAAAGGCTCATGGGAAGTGGATTCTCTGTCAGCGTTTCCTTCATACTTTGCTCTAAATGTGACATCGATATACCTGCCAGCAGCTGACACTGAGTGTTCTATAAAAAAGAAGGTTCTTTTCAAGATTTGCCAATAGCTGTATTGAGGGCCTATTTATTTATTTACTGTATTTCTATCTATCTATCTATCTATCTATCTATCTATCTATCTATCTATCTATCTATCTATCTATCTATCTATCTATCTATCTATCTATCTATCTCGGAGGCTGCAATACCACACAAGAGAATAATGACAAGCATTTCATCTCTCCAGATGATCATTAACCGCATTTTGTGTATTCTTTGTGAATTAATGACGAGCTGTAGCAGGAAGTGTCCCTTGGGTGTGTCATAGTGCACAAATGACATCATATGACAAGAAATGTGAAACACTGGGCCAGTCCATGCATACATATTATGGAGATATATTCTGATATCATGTATCTTATATTGAAAGTTAAGAAAAGAGTACACATTATATGAATTTTGTATTCCACAAAATTCAATGAAATGCATGCCACAGTATGTCATTTACATTTCTAATACTCAATTGTAATAATTATCAGCCAAAAGCTTCCTGAGATGAGCTATCTGTCAAATTGTCAATATGAAATGAGAGATAACAGTGGTGACGTCGGCTTGCATAAACATATCCAACCAAAACAGAAATAAGGAATTTTGTCAAGCTAGTCATCCCTGAAAAATTGCGCTTGACCAGGTTTTGAACTAATAACGTGTCTGCAAAATTAAATATCATCAAACTTGACACTAGTCGAAAACGATGTCAAAGACTCGAAGCAGAGGCAGGGGTCGCCACAGGACCCTATACCTTGAAAATCAAAAAGTATACCATGCGTCTGTATACGAAATGCCTGAGATACACACAAGTCTTTCAGTTCAGAACCTGCATACATTCCTTAACATTCAATTGCCTTTATCATTCAGAAAAAGGGGACATTTCCAATTGCTCTAATTGTTTAGATTTACACAAACAATTGTTGCTCCCATTGAGGTTTGGAAACAAAAGAGAACATCACCGCATGGTCAAAATCACATTCCAAAGAGATAGGCTTACTATACTGTACGAAAGAAGAAGGCATATTACACTCATTGCAAATGATTCAAAAAATGTTGATAATTTTAAATCGATGATTTGCTTAAATTTTGAGCGGGATGTAATTTTGGTATATTTGTTGTTGTAGTCTTCATATTCTATGTAGGAATACATGCATTCCAATTTTTTTTATTATTATTATTATTATTATGATACTTCTAAGCGCAGAATCAGCATAGCTTTCAGTGCGCGTACAATGATATAGACTATATATATATATATATTAATTTATGTGTATGTACAATCAATTCAATCGGACAATGTCTTCTTCTGTTCTGCTGTCTTCATGCACTCTCCTCTTCATTTGACATGGTCTTGATTATGGTCCATCCATTGACGTGGTCTGGCTCATCTATCCATTGTCCAGCAATCCAGTTGAAGTCTGGCTGGGGTATTTTCGTTGCACACTATACACCAGACAGGAGGGTGAACCCTAGTTGGCCACAACTACCTCCAACTCACTCCAATGAAGTTCCAGGACCAGGAGTCGAACCCATGTCCTTCTCAGGCCAGTGGATTCAAAATCAACTGCTATAACCATTAGGCCACTGAGGAACAATTTTAATCTCTTCTTTCGCTAAACCCAAAAAAACAATGAAATCAGATTAAATTTGTTCAAAGGTAATATTATCAACCAGCATCACACATTATAATGCTTGATTAAATTATTAGACCACAGCCAATCTGATGTGATAAAATTTCCAAAATGTGTCATAATTTAATACTTCGTTCCAGCATCCAGTAGTTTGTCTGGGATGTTTATATTTAATCAAGAGACTAAATCTGATTCATACTAGAGTATCGGGGCTCCTTAAGGTTCATTAAGAGCCAACAGGCTCGTTGAAAGTCCCTGTGGTTAAAAATAACATTTGACCGTATTTGTACTGCAAGGACCCTATACTGACATTCTCATTAACATAGACCTTGCTAAAGGTGCATCACCACAGCTATATCTTGCTTCATGTGAAGTAACCAAAACCCTCAACCTGTCCCATATCCTCATTTGTCATGTATTTCTGCCTCTCCCAGGTGGGCTGTTTCTCTGTTTGGCCATTTGGCTCCTCATCTGGGGCTCTTCATCTGGGGCTTACCCCACATCCACAACCTATTTACACTGGACTCCTACAGCCTTACCAAGGCCAACTAGGCAATGATGAACAGTTATAGATGGTCTGCACTTTAGCCAAGACAAATATTTGGCAACAGTGCATTTTGGGGACACAGTACTCAGAGACAAGTCCTGCCCTAAGGGCTTAATCACCTAGCAAACCTACACACTGCTGAGAAATGCAGACAAGTGAAATCAGCTGAGTATCATAAATTCATAATGGTTAAAAACCTTGATAGGTCTCAGGTGTCCATGGCATATTTCCCATTCCAGCCATTTGACGCTAAAGATATGTATGCTAAATCCTTGTGAAACCCAAACACTGGATTATGAACCAGATTACCAGAAATATGTGCCTATCCTTGATGACTCGATAAGCCCAGGAGAAGTTGATGATTGCATTAAGTCTTTAAATGCAAATAAAGCAGCTGGTCTTGATGGTGTATCCCCTGGACTACTCAAACTATTGCCCGCTGAATGGATTGTATTTCTTACATTCCTCTTTAATTGTGTGTTCTTTGGATCTTACCCTGTCATATGGACTGTTGCAAAATTTGTGAACATCTTCAAGAAAGGCAGCAGACTGGATCCAGCTAATTACAGAGGGATTAGCATTATAGTGTCATTAGCCAAGTTGTATGATCTGGTACTAAGCAAAAGGCTGATGCTTTGGTACACACCCCGGTACGAGCAGGCTGGGTCGCAGAAAGGAAGGGGATGTACTGAGCAGATCTTAGCACTTCGTCTCTTAATAGACATTGCCAGAAAGAAAAAGCAGAAATTGTACGTGCTTTTTATTGACTATCAGAAAGCGTATGACACTGTGAATCGTAGGAAGCTCTTGGAATACCTTGACAGTCGAGGCTGCGGATCAACTTACCTGACGGCTCTACGCTCCTCATATGCCATGACAAAAGGATGTATTGGGTCTTGCCAATTCGAAGCTACCGCCGGAGTTCGTCAGGGTGCCAGCACGAGCTGCCCCCTGTTCATCTACTTCATTGAGCCCACAATACAGGCTGTTGAAGACTTGGGCCCTGATGGATGGCTTGGAGATATCGGCACTCTCTTACTCATGGACGATACCGTCCTCCTGGCAACTTCCAGAACAATGATGAATGCAAAACTAAATGCCCTGAAAACCAGCGCTGATGAAATAGGCATGATAATCAACCCCAGGAAGTCACAATACCTGTGTGTCAGTGGCAATGACTCAGCAGCATTTCAAGTAGGTGATGTTACTATCTCACACAATGACAGTTACATGTACCTAGGAACACCAGTGAGTGCTTCTTCTGTTGCTGGACAAATGAAATCTCATCTACAGATGAAAACTGGCCATGTGATGAAATTTTATTCCTTTCTCTCGAAGAACTGTGAGGCCCCCTATACAGTAAAGAGAACTGTGTGGAACAGTGCTCTGAAGTCAGCAGTTTTTTATAGTTCAGAGACATGGCTCACAAATGACCTGAAACCTGCAGAATCGGTCTACAACGCAACGTTGAAAAGTCTCCTTGGTGTGAGAGTGACAACCTGTAATGACCTTGTGTTTGCTGAAAGCGGCGAGTTCGGGGCTAAGGCTTATATCAGACACCAGCAAAAGACATTTCTGAAAAAGCTTATGGCCCGCAGCAGTTACCAGGGTAGCTACCTGGAGAAGATTATAACCTTGGCCCAAGAGTCCCGGTGTCCAGCAGGCAAAATCTTGAAGGACCTCCTCAGTAACCAAACTGACTATTTGGCAGAAAGTCGGACTAGGACTCTTGATTCCATCCGAGCCTCTGCCAGTACGAGAAGATCATCCTACAAAAAACTTAACCAGAAGCTTGAGGTCGGTCAAGTATACAGCATGATGGTTCCCGAACATGACCGAATAGCATTTTCAAGGATGAGGCTGAGCTCTCACCACCTCCAGTACGAGGCGGGACGCTGGACGAGGATACCGGCAGATGAACGAATGTGTCCGTGCGGCATGCCTCAGTCTGACCAGCATGTCCTTCTTGAATGTGGGATCACACAGGAAGACCGTATCACCCACCGCATCCCAGATTGCGATATCGCTGACTTGTTTGACTCAGTACCGGGGGAAAGAGTGGCTGCTTACTGCCGAGCTGTTTTGAAGAATGACTCATTCTAAATGACACTTTATTTGATATTTTCATTTATTACCTTAATTATTTATATTGACACTGTGGCACATCAACTGTCACACAATTCATTGACTGTCTCCGTTGTTACATTACTCGCCAAACATGTTTTTGTGAATTTTCACTTCTCAAATGTAAATCAATGAATTTTTTTACATCGAGCCTCAATAAATACTACTACTACTACTACTATGCAATGTGCAAAGACAGGAAAAGTTGCACAGTAGGCTTTTAATGCAACGCCAGCTTAAGAAGGTCGATGTATGACAAGCTCAGTTTTATTGACTGATCGTTTTAGGTCAATATATGTAATTATGGAGTTGGTGGACACAAGCTGATGTTAGTTTGATAATTTTGTCCTTTAAAAACAATCTTAGTTTCACTGCTGGATGTGAAAAACATTCATTTCATGGAGGACTATTTCAAACCCAAACAAGTTGGCCCACCAGGAAGTCTCCTTGATGAAACCACTCGAATTACTCACAATAAAATCGAGTAGATCTACTGAAAAGTCCTCAAGCAGTTCCATTCAAGCCCAATAGTACATGCACATTGAGATTTCCTCACGCTGTTGATAGTAAATTGTGATCGATAAAAGCAATTGAGAAGAAGGTCAGTCCAAGTCAGTCCAAGTCAGCACATACTGTGTGTCCTGATTGTCCTCAACAGACTGAGATTAAACTCTTTTCCCCCCTTTTCCTTTTTATTCTCAGTTCATTGAGCTTGTCAAAAGGGTAACCCAGGCAGCTCCTTGGAAACACTTCCAATAACAAGGAAGCACCAAGCAGAATGAGAGCAGTTGAGTGAATTATACCAAAATAAATTACTCTATAGTATCATACTATCATTAGCAAGGACGTAACAGAACCTTGTAAGATATAATAAGTTCTTGCCCCTCATGACACAAGGTCGATACGTTACATTACGTCAGACAAGAGAGCGTAGTCCGCAACATCAATTTTGGGTCAATTAATCATATCATCTTACTAAGAAAAGAAGATATGACATGTAATTCCAATAATTGTCACAAATTCCTTCTCAGCTAGTGAAATCACACTGTGACATTGAGACTGTGGGAATGTTGGATGTTCTCTATTCCTACAATCTCCTACATGGAAAAGGCAGTTGCAAATATGTATCTACATTTCAGAGACTGCCGTTGTACACACAGGCTCAGGGTGAACATTAAGTCTGTTATCACGAGGTCCCTTCATTGATCTTCTTTAATAAAGTCACGTCCATCCCCACATCATGCAAATGGTTCTCTTTGAACTTTGGCATGACATTTTCGCGTTTGTTGGTAAACAAGCTGCAGTTAGGACTTAGTAAATCAATTTGCTGGGAGGACGTTGCAAATGAGATCTGGTGTAAAACTGTTAGTTCCTGTCAGCGAGAAATTGAAATGTCAATCCTAATATGATTAATTGCAGATGGAAATGATGTTATTGGCAAGCTAATTAATTGTTTTGGGAGAAATTATAACGTCATAACTGGATTCCTCATTCGCAGTGACATGGAAATATCCTCGTTTTAAAATCCCAAGGGTGCAAGTTGATGGTTTGATAACTTGATTTACCAATTCGGATGTTACCTGTGCGCGCAAAAACAGTCGGACAATCGGCTTTTACCGATCGTTTTTAAGAATGTCCGACCTGTCTGAGGCCCAGGTCAGACAAAATATCCGACAGGAAGCTGCTACAGGTATTACAGGGAATTATATATAAATCATTTATTCATACACAAATATTACAATATGGTATACAGGTACAAAAATAAAATTAAGTAGATAAAAACTTAACTGTGTACAACCACAAATAAAAACAAATCAGTTAGTACACAAAAAGTTAAAAACGGTATAAAGTTCATCATTGCTAAAACCAGGTACTGTTAGACCTCTCAATTCTAAAATCTGACTAGCTAATTGTGTATCACATTCATTAAACTTGGAGTAGAACATTTTTATTGACTGGACAATCAGCAACCCTTTCATGCCAGAAAGATAGCAATTTGCTTTTGTGTGGAGTGAGGCAATCACCAATTGACTGAATCGCAATTCAACCAATTCTGCCATTCTTTGAGCTTCTTTTGACACTCAATTGCAATTCTGGACCATATAGGCAAAACAAAATAATGTCATGAGTTACCAATTCAGAACAGAACACTGACGTGTTTCCTGTGCTGGCTATCAAGGAGAAAATAAGAATCTCATTATTCAAAGCAAGATAAATTCTGGTGCATAAATTTGGCTAGCCAATGATTTAGGTCTTACAATTTCAGTTACAACCTACTACGAATATAAAACTTGTAAAAACAAATACTTGAAGCAACATTATGCATGACCGTAAGTTGGACAGAGCGCTAACTATAGGCCTACATAAAAAATGCCGCAAGAAGAGACTTTGTTTGTCTGACAAAATTGAAAATTGTCTGACCAGAGCCGTCTCTCTGTCAGACAAAATGTCTGACCAAAGCCAATTTGCTTTCGCGTGCACTGGATGTCACCATGACATATTTCCCACAGAACTGATAAAAATATTTAATCGACTTCTCAAAAATATCATTGTTGGCTTGAATAGTTCAAAATTTAAATGGATATTAAAGATGCACCACACGCATGCAGTTGAAATGCTACTTCTGAACCACAGTAAACAAATTTCTGTTGGAAAGAAAAAACTCACATCCAGAGTGACTTATATGTCTGAAAAGATATTAGACAGGTCAGGCAAACCTGCACTATACATACAACAGAGATTTACAAATACAAAACAACTCTGCGAAAAATTAAATTAAAGCTAGCTTTGCAGTTCCTTTAGTGATAAATACTATGTGAGTGAAAAACAACTTGAGGAAATAAACATAAACAGAGATGAATTTGCACAGAATATTGTAGATGTCTAGATGAAGTGCACATGTGGCTCTTCGTTTTGTTCATTTACAAATAGCATATACAGCTATGCAGTATGCATATTTGTTTCTTTAACTTCCACCTGTGAAATTATCAAATTACAATGTTGGGCAGGGCACCGTCAGTTTTGGAATTTATAGTAAGAATTATTGATCCACCCTAATCTTCTGAAGTCACCACCATTTGCAACCTTTTGCACAACATGCAATGGATATACCCAAGAGATACAACTTTCCAATGCCAATGTCAGAGGAAGTCCATAAGTCACCTCACTGGGAGATGCTGGTATCGACCCTCCAAGAATAGGGCTTGTCCTTTGCCAGATGGATGGCTTTGAACTCTGCCATGACATTTCCTATTATTTTCCAAGTAAAGAGTCCAAGTATTGGCTCCATTACTAAGGTGCTAAACTAAAAAAAAGTTTGGGTGCTTTGTTGTTGGAAGTTATTGTATTATTCCACAGGCAAATATGGTTGGGTTATAGTTTATGTTAGTTCATATTTGTCACTTGCCACGAGAGCCTTTTCTATCTATGGTATCCAAGCAAAAAAGGAATCACAGATATACTTGGAACAGCAGAAGTCCGAAAGCCAGAGCAAATAGTCACTAGACACAATAGGCCAGAAAAACTGTTAAAAATTCAGCCACAGAAACAACTAACTCAATTTAAAATATGTGATTTTTTTTGTTGCTTCTACTGTGCTATAATCATCCAGATTTATGATATGATTAAACCCAGCTAAAAGTGTCATAGATTCTGTGGTGTGAGATTTCTTGAAGGCACATCTTGCAGAATGTTTTTTTTTGGTTCAGGCTTATATCAGGTTCATATTAGGTTTTGCAGCTACAGAACCTGAAAGAAATCCAACCAGTGATTATTTTCTACTCAATAGCAAAAAAGAAATGGGAAGATATCAGTAACTGCCCAAAGGCTCATGGGAAGTGGATTCTCTGTCAGCATTTCCTTCATACTTTGCTCGGAATGTGACATCCATATACCTGCCAGCACTCACGCCCAGCAGCTGACACTAAGTGTTCTTTAAAAAAGAAGGTTCTTTTCAAGATTTGCCTATAGCTGTATTGACGACCTATTTATTTATATACTGTATCTGTGTTTATCTTTCTATCCGTCCAACTAACTATCTATCTGTCTATCTACCTATCTATCTATCTATCTATCTATCTATCTATCTATCTATCTATCTCGGAGGCTGCAATATCACACAAGGGAATAGTTAATGACCTGCATATCATCTCTCCAGATGATCATTAACCACATTTTGTGTATTCTTTGTGAATTAATGACGAGCTGTAGCAGGAAGTGTCCCTTGGGTGTGTCATAATGCACAAATGACATCATATGACAAGAAATATAAAACACTGGGACAGTTCATGTGTCTATAGATATCCAAATATCATGTATCTTATACAGAAAGTAAAGCCGAGAGTAGGGGAACGAGGGGCAAAACGGAGCGGCGGGGCAAAACGGTTTTATTAGTTTTCTCGGAACGTTTTGACCTGCCTTCTCATTTTTCAGTTGGAAAATAAAATAGGATACATCACCAACTTTTCCTGAGAGTTTCGTTGATGAGAACGTTACAGGTATGCAGCTATGTTAATTTGAAGTTTTTGATCGATTTTCTTAAAAAAATCTTAATTTTTGAACATGGTGTAATACCTCCAACGACATTCCCAGCCAAATAATTCATAGTCAGTGTTATTAGAGGACTACTATGCTTGCGTAATAAGCAAACAAATGTATTCTGGTGCTTAGTCATGTGTAAGTAGGTCATTATTAATCTACCCTGCATGGTTGGGGCAAGATGGAGTCCTTCTGCGGGGGCAAAATGAGAAGCACAAAAAAGCAATCCCAGCCTAGAAAAGGTTGAAGCTTGATATTGGGGCAATTCAACAATGACATTTGAGACATTTTATACACTTTCTGGTCATATAACCGGCAAAATTTGAAAAAATCACTAGAGATTTGTGGATCTAATCCATGTCATCAGTAATACCTTGATGATTTAGGCTTAGTGGTAAAACCCTGTATTGTTGAAACTGAAACGAATGTAACTGCCTTTCAAAAAGCAGAGTCAAATCCAATACCAGTTTAAATTGTTAAATTATTAAGAAAACTCGGAAATCAGAGTTATGTGGATATTCATAAAAATTTCACATTTCCACAAAATTTAACTAATTTTGTTTCTTTCGTAAACTAATGTTCATGGCTAAATAATTTGTCAAATAATTATATAGAATGTAGAATTACTAGCATCACTTCCCAGCTGTAATTGCATCATGTATTGAGATGTTGATTTCATAATTTATATGTTTACTCTTAGTATTCTGCAATATTCTCACATTGTAATGACATGAATTAATGCATTTTTGTTTGTCAACATGCTTTTTAAGTTAGGCTATCATCAAAACAGCTGATTTATGCAGAACTTTTGCAACTTTATTTCTTCCCATTTTGCCCCATATGAAATTCCATTTTGCCCCAGGCGTGGGGCAAAACGAGGTATATATTTTTCAATATTTTGCATGTGGACGAATTTGTTAACCTGTAAAAACGAACATATACACGAATTTGGCATTCGTGTAAGTGCCAGAATTGTTTTTTACGAATTTGTACAGGTGCAATTACGAACATTGCAACCAGAAAATTGGCTAAAACCTGCTCTAAACCTAATTTTAACACTAAACCCTAATGATATTGCACTTCCACGAATGTTAGTTTTAGCAGATACACGAATGAATAATAAAGCACATTCACGAGTGTTAGTTATAACATGTACACGAACACCTATGCTCGTTTTTTCAGGTCCACGAATTCGTACATGCTCGTTTTTACACCTCCACGAATTCGTGAAGATGCCAAATAATGAAAAATATATACATGGCAAAACGGGATAAAGTTGCATTTTTTAAAATAGTGAAAAATTTGAATTGGAACTATTAAAAAAGCACTTTTCTGTTTTTGAGCAAGTGGTATTGGTACTTCTTCATGGATCAGACCTTATTTGGCATTCGCATGATATACCACCTTCGTGCAGCAAGCCTTCGAAGTTAGGTGGCCCGTTTTGCCCCTCGTTCCCCTACAAATTGTATACATTTTTTATTCAACAAAATTCAATGACATGCATGCCACTGTATGTCATTTGCATGCCTGATAAACAACTATAATAATTATCAGCTTAAGCTTCCCGGGATGAGGTATTTGTCACTATGAAATGAGAGACTACAGCGGTGCAGTAGGCTTGCATAAACGTATCTACCCAAAACAGAAATAAGGAATTTCTGAAGTCATCCCTGAAAATTGCACTTGACCATATTTTGAAATAAGGGTATTTTCAAGTGTCTGCAAACATTAAATATCATCAAACTTGATTCTTGTCGAAAACGATGTCAAAGACTCGAACCAGAGGCAGGACGCCATACCTTGAAAATCAAAGAGTACACCATGCGTCTGTATACGAAATGCCTGAGATACACACACGTCTTTCAGTTCAGAACATGCATGCATTCATTAACATTATTCAGTGACCTGCATTTAGCACTTGATGAATGGTATGAGGCTCTGAGCATTAGGCTAATCAATTCAATTGTCTTTATCATTCAGGAAAACGGGACATTTCCAATTGCTCCAATTGTCTAGATTTACACAAACAAATTGTTGCTCCCATTGAGGTTTAGAACAAAGAAATAGACCTACTATACTGTGCGAAAGAAGCAAACATATTACACTCATTGCAAATGATTCATAAAATTGTGACAATTTGAATCGATGATTTGCTTGAATTTTGAGCGGGATGTAATTTCGGTCTATTCATTGTTGTATATATATATTCTGAATGGTCTATGGAGGAATACATGCATTCCAAATATACGCCCTTCTTTCCCTAAACCCAAAAAAAATCAATGATATCAGATTACATTTGTTTAAAGATAATATCATAAACCAGCATCATACATGATGACGTCTGATTAAATTAACAGACCACAGCCAATCTGATGTGATAAAATTTGCAAAATGTTTCATCATTTTATACTGCGTTCAGACATCCAGTAGTTCATCAGGGATGTTTATATTTAATCAAAAGATTCATATTAGCTTATCAGGGTTCCTTGGGGTCTTGCAGAAGCAACAGGCTCATTGTGAGACCAAGCGGTTCTAAATAACATTTGACCTTATTTGTACCACAAGGACCCTAAACCGACATTCTCATCCACATAAACCTTGCTAAAAGTGCATCACCATTGCTATATCTTGCTTCATGGGCATGGAAGCCAGTAACCACAAGCCCGAACCTGTCCCATATCCTCATTTGTCATGTATTTCTGCCTCTCCCAGGTGGGCTGTTTCTCTGTTTGGCCATTTGGCTCCTCATCTGGGGCTTACCCTGCATCCACAGCCTATTTACACTGGACTCCTGCAGCCTTACCAAGGCCAACTAGGCAATGATGAACAGTTATAGATGGTCTACACTTCTACCAAGATAAATATTTACTAACAGTGCATTTTGGCGACACAGTCCTCAGAGACAACTATAATACAGGTTGAAGAATCGGTATAGGTTATGCACCATCCCACTGCAACTTCCCGTGTCCATTTAACCATTGAACAACAGCAGACAAGTCAAGACGAAATCCGACAGTTTAAGTATATATACAGGTCTCTATAGAACGGAATCAAGTCTTGAAGTGAGGCAGTAGAAGTAGCTGATGCCTTGACAGGGTAGGAGAGAAGCACAAAGTGCCACAGACACAATCTGTCTGCCCAAATGTCACAGTTGCAGGCTGATAAGACACAAAGGTTGCCACTGCCTCCAAGTCCTGCCCTGAGGGCTTAATCACCTAGCAAACCTGCACACTGCTGAGAGAAATCAGCTGAGTATCATAAATTCATAGTGGTTAAAAACCTTGATAGTAAATGTCTAAGGTGTCCATGGCATATTTTCCATTCCAGCCATTTGATGCTAAAGATATGTATGCAATGTGCAAAGACAGGAAAAGTTGCACAGTAGGTTTTTATGCAAACACCAGCTTAAGAAAGTCGATGTATGACAAGCTCCAATTTATCAACTGGTCATTTAAGGTCGATATGTATATGGAGGTGGTGAGGACACCAGCTGATGTCAGTTCTATAATTTGTGTTTTCCAAAAACTCTTAGATTCACTCATAGGCATACGGGGAGCGGACTTTTCGGGAGGACGAGCGACGTTTGCCCGAATTTCATAATCCAAATTTCATGGAATTTTATCCTGAAATTTTAGTTTGATCATCTGCCCGAAATTTATGCCTGCTTGCCCGAATTTCCACTGTTTCGCAAACTTTTGGGGGGGGGGGGGGCGATTGCCCCCCCCTGCCCCCTGTCCGATACGAATATGCTTTCACTGCTGGAGGTAACATTCATTTCATGGAGGACTCCTTCAAACCCAAACAAGTTTGCCCATCAGGAATACTCCTTGATAAAACCACTCTGATCACTCACAATAAAAATGAGTAGATCTACTGAAAGGTCCTCAAACAGTTCCATTCAAGCCCATGCACATTGAGATTTCTTCAGGCTGTTGATAGTAAATTGTGATCGATAAAAGCAATTGAGAAGAAGGTGTCCAAATCAGCCCACACTGGGTGTCCCCATTGTCCTCAACAGACTGAGATTAAACTCCTTTCCCCCCTTTTCCTTTTTATTCTTCAGTTCATTGAGCTTGTCAAAAGGGTAACCCAGGAAGCTCCTTGGAAACACCTCCAATAACAAGGAAGCGCCAAGTGGGATGAGAGCAGTTGATTGAATTATTCCAAAATAAATTACTCTATATTATTGTACCATCATTAGCAAGGACAGAACAGAATCTTGTAAGATATAATAAGTTCTTGTCCCTCATGACAGAAGGTTGGCAAATCAGACAAGAGAGTGGAATATAACATCTCACCCGAAATATAATTAGGTCAATTTATCATATTATCTCACAATAAGAACAGATGATATGACATATATAATTCCAATAATTGTCACAAATTCCTTCACAACTAATGAGATCACACTGTGACTTCGAGGCTGTGAGAATTTCAGATGTTCTCTATTCCTTCAATTTCCTACATGGAAAAGACAGCTGCAAATATGTATCTGCATTTCAGAGACTGTCACTGTGCACAGAGGCTCAGGGTGAATATTAAGTCAGTTATCACGAGGTCCCTTCATTGATCTCCTTTAATAAAGTCATGTCCCTCCCCACATCATGCAAATGGTTCTCTTTGAACTTTGCCATGACATTTTCACGTTTGTGGTAAACAAGCTGCAGTTAGAACTTAGTAAATCAATTTGCTGGGAGGAAGTTGCAAATGAGGTCTGGTGTAAAACTGTTAGTTCCTGTCAGCGGAAATTGAAATGTCAATCTTAATATGATTAATTGCAGATGGAAATGATGTTATTGGTAAGCTAATTAATCGTTTTGGGAGAAATTATAACGTCATAACTGGATTCGTCGTTCGCAGTGACATGGAAATATCCTCATTTTAAAATCCCCAGGGTGAAAGTTAATGGTTTGATAAATTGGTTTACCAATTCGGATGTCACCATCACATATTTCCCACAGAACTGATAAAAATATTTAATCAACTCAAAAATATCATTGTTGGCTTGAATAGTTCAAAATTTAAATGACTATTAAAGATATTAGGCCTATGCCCCCTCTATAGCACAAAACTTACATGGAGAAAAATGGGAATGCCATAGATTGCCCCGGATCAACACACGCTTACTGCGTGTCATGCCCCTCCCCCTCAGGATTTCTAGTTATTAGAATGCATGAACACTGAAAAATTTGAATTTTTAGTTAGCTCAATTGATAGAGTGAGATGGTTGCACAATTCCTTTGAGCCAAGATAGCTTGTTGTTTGTAAGTTATAACAACAGAAGGATTATCATAACTCAAAACAACAAGCTATATTAGATCAAACAAATTGTGCAACCATCTCACTCAATCATTTGAGCTGACTCAAAATTTCAAATTTTACAGTGTAAGGATGCAAAACATGGTGCATTACATTCTTGACTGATACCAATGACAACCCTTCATATTCCATATAGGCCTCATTATTTCAACGACAATAATGTTGCCATGTAACTATCTGGTCTGGCGAAATAAATTTGGTGTCCTTTCTCACTTAAAAAGTGAGTTGATAAAAAGGGTCATATTCGGAAAATGATTGTTTGCCTGACCTGAAACAGCAGAGTTCTATGATATTGAAGGTTTGTGTAGTATAGCAATAAGCAGTTGTATAAACTGTTGTTATCATATGACAGGTTCCCAAATACGTATGAATGGCCAACATCCATATGAGTACCATTGTTAAGAATTGATTGTCATATGCTTCCAGCTTGGCCATTGTGAGATAGCCTAAAAGCTTCAGGTACATCGTGAGAGAAGGAGGTTTGGAATACTATATGGATGTTTCCCATGTTATCTGTGGCATTTTCATAAGCAGAGGGAGAAAAGAACGTTTCGTTCTGTTACTTACATGTGTGCGTTTCAAAACAACAGTGGTAAGACAAGTTGGAGATACATCTTAACGCTATTTGTTTTAACTTCTCAGGTCATGGAGTTTATATATACAGTGGTAACTGCATTGTAAGACCCCCTGTTGTGAGATCGACTTGCGTTATGATCGCACACCCCATGAGAGACCGCCTTTTGGCCACAGAAGGAGCGGTTTTATAAAGCAGGGGCCACTGTATCTCAACAGAAGTATTCCCATTCTTTTTATAGTGGCCCTACAGTGTAGGCCAATAGATAAAGGCACTTGTTCGCTAGCAAACGATTCTGCTGCTGAATTTCTGCAGAACACCAAAAAAAATGTCATTTTCCCACTGGTATCGTTTCGAATTGCATCGAGAAATGTGATACCCTTGCAATATAACATCACATATATCCAAATGCAATATTGTTGAGTCTGTCTCCTGGGATATACACTTTCATTTCCCACAACTACAGAAGTGTCAAATTGAAAAGATCTGTTTCCAGAGAACATTGCTACTTCTAAAAATCTAAAAGATAGGATTTCTCCGTTTCAAAGCTTGCGCAAGGATCTGAAGTTACAGTGTGGAATGGATAGCATGTAATATAAATCTTGGAAACAAAAAGATGTGTCAAAATAATTTAGCAAAGACTAACAGTGAACACGATGTGTTCAAACAAAGAATTTACCAGTTTGTGACTACACTGCAAATCTTTTTGACTAGAACCGTTAGTCAAAATGACAAGTCAAGTCAGTAAAGTGACAATGTCAAAATCGCTTATGCATGACGAACTAAAGATCGTCAAAAAGGTTTTCAGTGTAGCTTATTCGTCAGTCGACTCTTACTTCCCAATTCTTTCCACAACCAATACTGCTAGTGCCATTAACATCCATACATATATCATATTATGACTACAATTGTTGGTACACACCTCGATGATGCTTATGGTATCCATATCGGCAGAAAAATTCCCACAAAACAGACCTGTGATAAATTTGCTACATCAGCAAAAGTCAAACAGTCTGGAGTAGCCTAAATATTTGGTATTCCGTGTTGCTGCAGTGTAAATAAAAATATGAAGGAAATTGCAAGGTAAGGGGACTCAGTAGACCATGACGATTACAATAGAACGGTTTCTTAAGGTGATGTATCAAAATGCCCCTGAGGTCTCAGGCTTTCAGTGATGCCCCAATTACGTAATCTGACCCAAAATCAAGGAAGCGGAAACAGGTAATGCTGAATACTAATAGCAGGCACTGAGTTATTATAATAACCTATAGGTTCCAAGTCATGTTACATAAGAGCTAATTTGGTCACTCTGTGAAACTTAACCACTATAATTTGGTCACTCTGTGAAACTTAAAGGCTTAACCACTATCACAATTTTGAGTCTATGCCCTTTGTACTATGTAGGCCTATATAGATACGTCATAATCTCAAGTAATTATAATTTGAAATATCTGATGGTCATCTGCTTTGTTCAGACCGTTTGAGGAATATATTCCTTGAGACAACTTTTTGTTTTGAATAAAGGATCGTGAAATAGGCTACTCTGCAGAAATCAAGTTTCTTTTCACTTCAGCAACATGACTAAAATATGTCTCCCAGACTGTCCCAGTAATTTTTGTGGAGTCAGCAAAACAGCCTCTCTTCCTCGTTGAAAGAAATTCCTTGTGGATCGTGAAAGGCATTCAGGCATTTATAAGTGATACTAAAAATAGCCGAAAGTTGTCAAATTTAACGCTAATATTTCATGGTTGCCTAAAAAGTCACACGACTTGATCGTACTCAGGTCGAGACAAAGTACATTTTGTATACATATTTATGAATATATATCATATCATATGCGATTATATTGGTATGACAATAACCTACGATTGACCTTCAAATTCCTATATAAGTCAACATAATTTTAGGCTAATTCCGTAATTGACAATAATTTGCTGAAAACAATATGAAATTGTCTTGTTTACTGTTTACTTCAAATCATTTACTGCGCAGGTTGACATTTTTTTCCCACATCGCTCCCAACTTTCCCAATCTTCTTCTCCCAAGAAAGTTAAGAACACAGATCAAGAACCATGGATAGATAGATAGATAAATAGATAGATAGATAGATAGATAGATAGATAGATAGATAGATAGATAGATAGATAGATAGATAGATAGATAGATAGATAGATAGATAGAAATCAGACAAATGTAACAATTATTATGCCTATATCCAAGTGGTTATTATGGCTAGTCATGCACCAGGTCAAATGGAACAGTCAACCTTGAAAAATAACTGCACTGAGGGCATGCACGTAAAATAGGCCTCTGTGTCGAGTCCAAAGTTCAGAATATATGTTGCAAAATGATCCTAAATTGTACATATTTTAGTGAATATCAGGGTCACAATCTCAAAAAGAAAGTTGTACAAAATGCCATTATACTGAGTGGTCTGACCAACAAGTTGAAGTAATGATACATTTTATAGGTTGCACGTGGTTGTATTGAAGTATGAAATAGCCCTAGACTATATTATTGCTCAAACTCAAAGCATGGTTGAAACATATAGATCCATGTCCATGGTCAAAGCAGTGTGGCCTCTTGTTTCAGAACCTTTGCTATCCCCAGAAGTCAGTGTGATGATGCAAAAGAGTCACTGGATATAAGATCTCATCAATTGTGTCATATAACTGAAAGGTACTAGTAGAAACTCTGCAACAAAAATATCTTCGAACATGTTTCTACGACCACAACCCAGTTGTCACATTATAAGAATTATTTCCTACCTAAATCGGTGTCAAATTGCTGAGTTCCAATGTAGAGTTTTTCAGGAACAATAGGCTGAGATGTGACAGCATCCCTCTTCACTTTCCTCGGAGTCTTTTTTGGCTTATTTCCCTTTTTGCCTTTGGCTTTTATAAGTTTTTTGATATTCGTTTTTCCTTTGGTAGCCATGGTAAATGATATCACTCCTATATATCCAACAGTGTGCTATCCACTTGAATTACACTCTCGAATAACCCCAAAAGTTCCAGAACGTTTCAAATATGACACTGATTCACGATATAACCTTGCAACCTAGAATCCAGTGTTTACAAAATTTCGACACTGTCAGCAATGAATCATGTCTGAAGAGTGTTGTGGACCAAGGGCTGTCATGCATGTCCGAAGTAGGATCACGAAATGCCCTGACACAGTGACACTGCATGCAATGTACTAAATTAAGTTGGGTCAAGAATATATCATTATTATTTAGTTAGATTAATGATTTTTTATTATATGATATTAGTGTGCATGACACAAAAAAAGGTCATACTACCTACCGTACTTTAAGTTCCGACAATGGCATCATAATTATTTAAAAGAGGACAATTCTTGTGTCAGTCTGTATATCGTTCACATTGTAATATTGAACACAGTCATGTTTTTCTTGATATTGCAGAACTAGAGCCCTATTTGCAAAATAATATTTTTGTCTTGGAGCTTTTCGAATGGTCGAATGGCATGATGCCATGATCACACAGGTCTGCCTAGTCCTGAGTGGCTGGTTCAATTCATGGATATTTGCCAGGTGCCAGATCTGCTATAATCACACTGAACTTAACAAAAAATTTCCTGAATCAATAATAACTGAACCAAATAACTGATTAGTTTATAGTCCAGGGAAAAAGAAGTGATCACAACGCTAACACAACATTGCTAATTGGCCGATGGAGGGGTGGATTCACTGGATTGTAGTTGAGTTGAAAGGAATGCCAGTTATAATCACCTTTTTCAAAAATCACCTTTTCCAAAATCTCCTTTTCGGTCAAAATCACCTTTTTTATTTTGACCAAAATCACCTTTTTTTTCAAAAATCACCTTTTTCATACCAAAATCTCCTTTTAAATTTTTATTTTTTTTCCTCCACTTTAATAGACCAGAACTTGTGAAATCTTGTACTAATTGCTTTTTAACAGGTCAATGGACTTAGCTGTAGGGGAGACCGGGGCATGTTGGACCACTTTTTCTATTTTTTGGCTCTCAATCAAAAACTTGTCTAAATATTCGAAAAATATATTTACTGACTGACTTCTTAACTTTTACAATACCCTCAAGCCAAAACAAATCGATCTACTTTGTACCTATACTATATAGTTTAAAAACTATTTTTTAATGGTTCAACAACCAACGTGCCCCGGGGCACGTTGGACCGCCATGTGGGGCACGTTGAACCATGGAATAAAAGTCCAGCAAATTAAAAGAAAGTAAGGAAACACCACATTTTATTCTCACAGATCACAAAACTCACTTCTGAGTCATTGCCGAATGATTATATCTGAATATTTACCAAATAATTATATTAAGTCTTGTTTCAGCTACAAGGAAGAATAGCCAAATTAATTGAAATCAGCCTCATATAGTAGGAATGACTTTGTTGCTCTATTTATGTAAAAAAATTACACAGCTGGCATTTTGCAGATTATTTTATGTCAGTCAATCCAGTTTACAATGATCCAACGTGCCCCAGCCATGCTGTCCAACCTGCCCGTGTCAACTTTTTGAAAAAAATATTGGGGATGGTCCAACGAGCCCCGAGGTCCAACGTGCCCCGGTCTCCCCTAATATATACCAACAATCATTTCGAAAAATAATTTAAAATTTCTCATTTGAAAAGTTCATTCACTATAATATAGGCCATCTTGATAACAGAATAGATAAAATTGCACAACAAAATAAATAAATATGCACATACGAATAAATATAGATTAATTCCATACTAAATAGAAATCATTCACATTTATAATGGCAAATTTAAAAATATTTAGTCGTCATCTATCTATCTATCTATCTATCTATCTATCTTTCTATCTTTCTATATTTCTATCTATCTGACTCTATCTGAATTTTTTTTTCTGTTGATTTTCACAATAAAAAAGGGTTATGATCATCATGATCCCGGCCGGCGTAACGGTTATATGATATTTTCAATTGATAATTATACATTCATCTTTTTTTTTTTCAATTGATGATTATACTATCTCCTTTAAACTATTACTTGACACGTTTGCTTTAATCATGCAACAAGTTGTTCAGTTAAAACAACATGCCAAAGCATTCACACCTTTTGAAGAACAATAGACCTATCAATTTTTTTCTTCAGAATGTGGTGTCTGATAATTTCATCGTTTTTATTAAAAAATTAATTCAGAAATGCATGAATTAAAAAACGTATAATTTAATGAGATATTACAAAATCTTGAACTACTAATTTCAGAATTTTACTTAGAGAGACAAAGATTAAATGTAATATCTAACATAATGCCATTTTATAAGGTTCTTAAATAAGCTGATGTTTGGTTTACAAGTAAGTCATAATGTTTAGTTAATAAGACATATATTGTGACACAGCAACAACTTATCAGTACAATTTACCCTAAAAAAAGTTTGACTAGAAATTAATTTAAATGAAAATTATAAGCTGTGACACTAACCAGAAATATACGAGGTATAAATATCATAAAATGTTTTATCTTTAATTACAGAGTCAATAAATTGGTTATAAAATGTTGTATTTATTCAATTATTTAGAATCAATTTATATAAATATATTTTTTCTAACATAAACTTCAATTATTTTCAGTGAAAAACCTATATAAAATAAAAATAAAAATAAAAGGAGATTTTGGTAGGAAAAAGGTGATTTTTGGAAAAAAAGGTGATTTTGGCAAAAAAAAGGTGATTTTGTCGAAAGGTGATTTTGTCAAAAGGTGATTTCAAGAAAGGTGATTTTTGAAAAAGGTGAAATTGACTGGCCCCCGTTGAAAGGTATACAAATTACATTGCAACAAATGTTAACACAATATTAAAATATTTGCCACAACATCGCATGCTACTGTCATATATTGATGTTGCTTAACAAAGTTGTGACAACGTCATTTCTACCTTACAATTTTACGTAATTTACACCAATATTGTGACGTTGTCACAACGTTGCTGCACTGCTGTGCCGTGTGGTCAGTTGTAGCCCTGAAAGACCCTGTGCAAAGGGTCTCAAGGCGAGGTCATTTGTAACAGAGAGAGTGACATCATTCATTAGTGAGTGATAAATGACCAACTCAGTATAGGACTATCGGCCAACATGAAAATGCCAATTGAGGCCAAAGTCAAGTATACTGTACTGTACGGTGAAGCACCCAGATGGATGGTATCGTACAGATATGCTAGAATATTTTTAGTCTAATTGAATGACACAAATTATGCAGTTATACCTTCTAGGGTTCATAGACGACCTCAGTCACACGGTTTCTGCGATAATGTCGCTTGGATTTTTACTCAAGAATTAATCCGATGAGACGTAATATTGGAAAGATTGACGCATCACCCTCCTGCTCTAATTATCAGTCCAGCAATTGGTATCTAGTAGTATAGTGACAGTTAAAAGTGCACAAACGGAGGAGTTAAACAGAAATAAACTCCCATACTAGATTTGGCTTGGGTTCTTCCAATGGAATTGCTGGACCATTTTCAGTGAAGATGGCCATTCCAATGCTATTTTTGGATGATATATCAGTTATCTGCCAAATAGTGTATGCGTTATAATTTCTTTTGATATGCCAAAATCCATATAAACCTGCCATGGCATGCAGGTCTGTGCGGAACCAATGCAAGCTACTGGTATCTGACACGAGGTGGCACTAAAGTAGTATTTGTGAGAAAACCTCCCCTACTGACAAGCAATTGCACTACTGGCCCCTGGAAGCTGTGTGCATGGAACAGTATACTGTACAGCCACAAAAAGCAATATATAAACAAACTGTCGCAATTTCACAGAATCAACTGAATCATGTTATCTGAGATATGAAAAAGGATCAATTGCATATCAATTTACCATGCATTACTATCTAATAAAATGAGCTGAGGAATGCCAAGTGGCTATTTGCAGCCATAAAATCCAAAACTTGGTCAAGTGGTTAGTCCATATCAGCTAGAATATTTGAAAGGTCAAGTGATTGCATCTCAATTGTTTGAATTCCAGATCAAGAAAAGTTGGACATTGGTACACATAACAAGGACCAGCCGAGTGAGAACATAAAATGTACAATTCAAAATATTGTACCTGAAAATGAACCATTTTTCATAAAACAAATTAATAGAAAAGAAGCCCAAGGTGAAATCTGTGCACAGTAGAGAAGAAGCCTCTGATTCTTATAACCTCTTGCTTCGTGCTTCGGGCCAGTGAATCCTTTACTGAGTCAAATGTGTGACATTTGTATGATGAAACTATAAATTACAATGACTGAAAAAGATGAAAGTTTAGCCCAGCTTTTTTCCGCTTGGCTTGTCACACTGTGTGGCAGAAGGGCTATGTCTTGTTGTTGTCTAGTTCAAGAAGGGCATCGAACTCACAAGAAAATCGTTTCGAAGAAAATGTCATTTTTCTTCTGATTCTATTAAAAATTGTATACATAATTTATTGGTCATTTAGGGGCTTTCAAAATTGTGGATTGAATGAGCAAGTATAAGAGTAACTTAGTAAGATCTAAATTCTAGGTGTACAATATTGCACGAACTTTTGACCTGTTGTGTACCTCAAGCAGAACCAAAACAAACAGTGACCAAAATGTGAACCCAGACATCATCTTTTAAGTTGACATAACATTTTATGGCTATCAAAGAATGGCCTTCACAAAGCACTATACGAAAGGTTGCCAACAATAAATATTTGACTGTACAATGAAAACCATGCACTACCCTATCTATTTATTTTAAGTATTCACTGAATGGAATTCATACTTTAGCATGACGACATAATATCATTTTAATCTTTACATTTATTAAACATGTTGTGTTGCCATGAATATGTTTACCAAAAACTTTAGATTTGTGAGAAATTATTCTTTATAATTAACATTACTTACTTTTCTTGTCTGAACTCCCAGGTCTCGAAGAATCTGCCGCTCCTTACGACTAACGAGAATGTGTTTCCTTTCTTTTTCGCTGAGATCTTCGATAGTCCTCACTCTTCTTGTGCCAAACTCATCAGCATCCTCATCAATAGCTGATATCGCATTGATATTCACTATTTCATCATCTGCGCCATAAACAGTTCTGACATCCGCAATCGAGTCATCATGAAAAGCATCCACCATATCTTCATCATCAAAATCCATGTCATCAGTCATTTGACGGATCATTTTCCTGTGCTCTACCACACTTGGATCCTGGTTTGCATTTCCCGTCATAGATTTTTGTCTTTTTGAAGAAACACCACTTTTGACAGACTTATTGTCCATTGCACTTGATCTGGATACTCCATCCTGATTTGCCTCATCAGTGCCTAAAGTGCTTCCTCTGATGCTTCCTTTAGTGCTTCCTGTCATGCTTTCTCTTGTGCTTTCTTTAATACTTCCTTCAATGCTTCCTTGCAAGCTCCCTTGCATGCTTTTGTCATCTGGTACAAGAGTTGAAACAGAATTCGCATCTTCGTCTGTGATGGTAATCCCAATTGCGTCATTTATTCCAGAATTTTCATTTGTTGATTGGTTTTCATCCTCTGCTTTTGATGTTCCACTGACTTTGGAATCATGTTCATCATGCACTGGTTCATCTTTGTCTCCGGTTTCAACAGGGCTTCCTGATTCACCAGCTTGATCGGTTTTAATTTCGACCTCAACATTGCCCGAATTAATCATTGCCATACTCGATCCTGGTCGACTCATACTTGCAATAGACTGACATTCATCATCTATTTCGCTGGACTTTGAAGGAGTCACAGACACTTGGGATTTCAGTGTGTTGCTTCCACTGGCAGGTTCAACATTTTTGACAGCACTGTTTTTTGATGCTGTACTTATGTTGGAACGGCTTGAAGACACTGACGATTGTGATTCCTTCCTCCTCTTAAAAGGATTCCGTGACCTGACGCTTGCTTTCGGTTGATCCTCTTTCTGAGAGACTGCAGATGTTCGAGATGTTTTGGAGCCCACTCTGCTGATGTTTGCTTCTGAATGCTCTCTTACATCTGATTTAGTGTCTTCATTAGATGTAGTTCTGGATATGTTTGACATTTTTGAGCCTGATCGGCTTATTTTTCCTGCCTTCTCATCGGAATCGGTACTTGATCTGCTTTCAAGTTTAGGATTTGGTGAAGAGCCAACATGGCTAACTTCACTTCTTGAATCTTGTTGCACTTCAGGACTTGCTGGTGCTTCATTTGCAGGTGATAGAGTAGAAGTTTGTGATTTCCTGCTACCATTTCTCCTTGGTGGGACTGGGGCTTGTAGTTTGGGAGCTGATTCTTCTTCTGATTTACCTGCATGTTCCTCTTTGGCTGGAGATGTTGGTGCAATATTTTCTGAAACAGTTGGTTCTGCATCTGCATCCTTCTTGTCCTTCTGAGGTTCAGTAATTTCCTCCTTAGATTTATTAGCATCTTCATTTTGGAGCGGCTGACCTTGAGGCGGGGGTGGTGGAGGGACTGGAGGAGCACGCTTTTTCCTGTTGGATTTAACCGATGGTGCAGTGCTCTTTAACTCATCATTGTTGTTATGTCGTTCAGTAGTTATGGTTTCATAAATTCCATCATCATTTGTAACTGTGGAAGATTCAGCAGGGGGACTGGCATTGCTCATACCGCTTACAACAGGTATTTCATAGTCATCATCAGTACTACAAGATGCAACTGCAACACCATCTACATTTTGAGGATCACCATTATTAGCCTTTGGCCAATTTAGTTCTTTCCTTACTTTTTCTGCTTCGTCTTTCAATTGGCTTGCTTCCCCAGCTGTGTAAGATTTCTGCTCCTTTTTCTTCCTTGACAATAATCCTTTAAATTTAGGTAAATCCATGGATTTGTGCCTCTTCACGTCCTGTTCCTTCATGGTGAAGATCCGAGTGGCAAGAGTCTCAACTGAATGTGAAACGAGGGTCAATCATGAGACTATTCAACTGTGATGCAATTGTTCATTGAGGTATATTTAAACCTCTCACATATAGACTGATCACCTGAGTCACTGGTTAAGTAATGCTATACTATTCTCGGAGTCCTGGTGAACGAGCTCGACACAGCAAAACACAGACTTCAACTCAACACATCAAAACAAGACTAAAATAGTGTTAAAAGCCCAAGGCAATGAGTTATCTTGTGAACTCTTGTGCTTATCAAAGTGAGTGGGCCATCCTGCAACACTTTTCACTCCACACTTTATATTCGTGCTGCCTCAAGGACTTGTCAATATTTTAGGAGTGTGCAAATATATATAAGTTGTTATAACTTGTTATAACTTAGCATATCAAAGTCAATGCGATAGTTACAATGGTTATTGTATGCACATGTGTTGACCATGTAATCCTATGTGCATTGTATGTCAATATTGTATCATGTGAATATACACTGTTTTGCTATGCATCTGTCTGTCAAGTTATTGAAATCCATCATTCATGCATCACTAAATCCCAGGTCCATTGAACTTTCTAATAAAATAATACATCTTGCCATGTATTTTACTAATGCAGAGTTTCTGTGATGCATCAGAGTAAACGACCTGAGTTGTGTTTACACAGGGTGTACCTAACTGAATGATGTCTTGGGCATCTTGGACCATGACATGGACCATGACGTATGTATGACAGACAACAAATTAGTTGAAGTCACAAATTTGCCTGCCACAATAGAAGTAAAAAGCCATTCAATTTGCAAATATTTCACCGGTATAGCATTGTACCATCAATGGGCACAATAGAAATAGCATGATACCTTATGCTTTGTGTCAATAATGTCACTTTTAATATTCAATGCACTACATAAACACACATTTCAGTAATGCTCTGATTGCTACACATCCATCTTCTGTGAATCACATTTTTGCATCACATGAAGTCAGGCAAACAATATAAGAAGTCATCACTTGCCAACAAAAAATAATTAACTTTATGCAGTCGGTTAAACACTATAAGGTATTCCATGAAGTGTTACTGTGATAAAACACAGATCATGATCTATGTATTGCCTCACGTGTTTGTTTTGAGACACCAAGATAAGTCAATGAACTTCAGTTGTCAAATCAATAAGAGTAATATCCAATGATCATGTGTATTACATTTAAGACATTATGAAATCTTATGTTGTGTTTATCCTTGGTCCCAAGTTATGGAAGACATGCCTCAGTGAATTGGAGGACTTCAGTGGGTGGATTCATTTTACTGTCTGTTTCACTAAAATTCTACTCTGAAATGTATATTTCACCTTTTTTTCAGATTCAAGATTTTTTTATTTCAATAAACAACATCTAAACAGTGAACACCAACTACAATTCAAAAGCAAACATGGTGGTACCCAGAAAAAGCATCTGAAGGCGATACAATCAATTTGATTTACAAATATCATAAACTGCTGGTTAACCTTGAGGAACAAACATGAGCTTGAAGGCCTGCATTATTCTCTTTAGTGGGGATAGTTCAAATGCCAACATTTCTATAAATTTATTGATCAATAATGGAATAACTGAAGAGGTTACGCTGTGTCTTTATACTGGGCCTAAGAACGGGGGAAGGGTTGGGGCTGGGTGATCCTCCGCCGAGTCCGCCCCCACACCAAATAAATGTTTTACATGTTAATTACTCTGCGCTATGTTGCGGGCTATGCGTTCAGCAATGACACAAACCGATAGACCCCTCCCCCAACCAGAATTTTCTGGATTCCCCCTGACTGGGCCTGCAATACTATGGCCTCATAAATGGTGGTCTTTTTACTGGCCTCATGAAATGAATGTATAGTTGCAGTCCTACATGGTTTTGACATGTCTCTAAAATGACATCAACCGTATTTCCTACCAAATCGATTTTTGCAGTGCTATGAAATCCACCAACCATTGTTATTTCGAAAATGCCTGAAAAAAAAAATTCTCCTAGAACTAGGAAAGAAATTGTTTATTTAACAGAAAATTTTGGTCCTACATATGAGAAAAGGAGGGAATGGCAATGAGATGAAGGATGATTGAAACTAATGTCTAATTCCAGGTGACCCACTCAGAGTTGGAATCGAACCCAGGATCTAGCGATTGACTAGCCATTTCACTTAAATTCTCAGTGACCCCTCCCTCCTGCCATTTGATTGATTGATCCTATCAGGGAAGTTATGTGTGTGTAAGCATGCATGCCTATAAATAGCAGAATTCTCAATTAAATTCACTTGAAATAGGCGGTATAACACTTACCTTGTATGTGCAAAACTTCAAAAAGGACTACTAAGAAGAAGCTTTATATAGGAAACACAGTTAATTATTTACATAATACAGATAAGAAAATGCTGTCATTGCCAAATTAATTATTTTATAAAATTTGCAAATATTTTGGATTTTTATTTCCACAGAAACTTTACTGATCTTAAATGGCCACTTGACTGCATGTGACAAGTGACCTGATATCAACTGGTAATAACTAATTATGTTTACCATGCGAATGATCTATTGACTTTGTTTATTTTAAAAAGCTTTAAAACCGCCTGACGGATCGAATCAAGACAATGGCTTTTTTTCTCAGTTGTTATTGAAAATGAACTTAATCTCTGCAAACACAAACAAATACAACAACGTCCAACTGCTTAAACAGAGCATGGAAGTGTCGCAAAACTAGTTATAAAAATGTCACTTAACAAAAAGTAAGTGATCCAAAGACGCCGAATATTTATAATAGAATTTACTCAATTTGAATTTGGCTTCTTCTTTCAGGTGCCTTTCCGTAAATAGCTTTGTGTTTAAATAAATCATTGATAGCATGCTATTACTATGATATTGTTGGAAAAATATTTCTATCTGAAAACGAATCTGTCATCTGCCAGATCATTGAAAATACCACTCCACTCAGTTTGGCTGAAGGGCTAATTATATTGAAGTAAAAATCTTCTTGTCATGGTATATTTTGCAAGGAAAGCCAGAAGTATACAGTTTATTGAATTTAACAAGACTTGATGAAGGCCATTGGTGCTTCTCCAGATACATGATAGGCATCCACAAGGGGGCGTGTATTGTCAGTATGCCATTTCGCCATTTCATGCAGTGTCACTGCACAGCCTGCAGGGGAATGTACTGCAATGCATCTGGTGTGCTAAACACCATTTATCACCATCTTATGACTCTTGTATGATGACAAACTTAACTTTCTACCAGTCATGGTGAAATATGGCCAAGCAGGTGCTTGCTCTCACCTGGCAACTGAATTATTCAAGTTTTTTTTTATGCAACTGGAGCCTTTTTGACACCTCAAGGCGATAAATATCTCCAGTGTTTAATGGTTGTTGCGTAATATGATAGGACACGAAATATAGACATCCAGACGTATATTAGTCCATGAGCCAGAGGGTTGGTCAGGCTCACTCAAAGGGAGGAATTCTCATAGTGATTTTATGTTAGCCCTATTTCTCTAGTTTCAGAAAATGGGTGATAGCAATCTGTATCTCTTAGCCTTCACCATGCTATCACCCTGTTTTTAAACATATGTTGAAGCCTCGGAAATTTCCGTTTTTTGGGTTCCGGTTAGACTTATATCCATAAAAACTGTTGTAACTTCATCAATATTGCACTAAACTGCATGAAATTTGATATGTGACATCTTCACAATATACAGAAGACATATCTGCCACAATCAGAGCCATTTGCATCATTAAATGTTTACAAATAAAGGAGTATTTTTATTTCAAGTTGCACGCCAAAATTAAAATATAATTAAAACTGAAATCTTCCTGTAACTTTGGTATATCACCAAGAAATATTTTATAAAAAATCCAAAATTATTTCATTTTAGTAGCAGGATGCCCTCTCAATCATATGGCATAGTCTCAGCCAATTTGTACTGACATTAAGGTGATATCAAGATGTTTATCATAAGCACTTCAAGTCCGAAAATTGCTTAATTTTCACTATTCTCAACAGTTTGTTGGTGATATTCTCAGTTTACTTGCAAGAAGAAGTAAATGCTGTCAATTATAATTGATGAAATTGTTTGATAAATTACAGAGCATGATGTTTAGGTAAAAATTATTGATTTTGTATAATTTAAGTCACATTTTGAATAAATAAATTTAAATTTTGACGAAATTTAATACAAAAAGTTAGAACCACGCAGGTATCTCCTGATGAATGATCAGTTCAGAATAGCTGAATTGCATGATAAATGCATGTTGATGATCCAAAATGGACAGTTAGTTAGTTTGTGAGCTTGTTTGCATAATTTTCTTCTTATTACTTGGGTGTGAGGTGACTTAATATGAAGTTGCGTTGCATTGCTTGGCAAAATCATCTGATCCTCATACATATGTAGAACAGTAGCTCATACAGCTGTCAGGTGGTCTCATTGGTTGGCTTTTTGCTTTAATGAAGGACATAAATCCTATCTTGGCATGTCTGTATGGCTGATAAGGAGATAGAAACGTAGAAAGGACCTATTATAGTTCAATGTTGCACTGAAAATGGAACATAAGCATACCCAAGGAAAAAGAACATCCATTCCAATAGCACAAAGAGAAGGCACTTAATCCGAGCCCAAGGAACATTAAATGGAGGCAGGCTGTATGCGGTTTTCTATACTGGGGAAACTGAAAGATCATCGGCATCCCTGAATTAATAGGGTATGTGCCAGACTCACAGTCTTCTCATCTCATCATCATACGGCGATCGCCTGCCTCGATATAGCCCACTAATGTGCTGCAGAGGCGTAAAACACAAACAAACAACAAACAAACAGCACAAAGAGAAGGAGGTTGTACCAGACATTGCTCAGACTATTGGGTCAGGAAGCAATCCTAGAGACAACGCATGCAAGTCAGGAGATAACAGGATGGTTAGACAAAGGCGGATAAGGCACAATCCAGATGTACTGCTAATGACTGCAAGTAAATATAAGGCAGGCACTCAGGGATGAGGTTTTCACAGAGCATTGTAGATATACCCAGTAAAGAATAGGAATTTTCTAAATTATGAGTCAATATCTCTGAGATGCCCCTGTGACAGCACCGGGGTTGTCCCTAACTCAACAGTCTCCCACCATCAATGCCTTGACAGCCTGTATACTGGGGAAGGCCAGACAAGCCTGAAGCTGAAGGTGGACAAGCAAGGAGGAAACCACAACTTCTGTGAAAAACCATTTGCTTTTGAAGCAACAAGGCAGAAGATCCTGCATTTGGATGATGTGCACACACCAAATCCTATGAAAAAATGGGCAAGAGATGAGCACCCACTTCCAGAGAGCTATGATTTTGCAAGGAGCAAAATCAAGTGGAGAAAGGCATTATTCAGGCAGGTCAAGAAGAAGATTCAGAAGCTTGAGGAGAGTGATAGCATCAACTGGGGGAGGCCGAACAAGCCTGAAGCTACAGGTGGACAAGCAAGAGGGAAACCACAACTTCTGTGCCCGCACCAAATCCTGTAAAAAATGGGCAAGAGAAGAGCACCCACTTCCAGAGAGCTATGATTTTGCAGGGGAGCAAGCTCAAGTGGAGCATGGCATTTAGCTTGAGGAGAGTGATAGCCTGAACTGGGGGAGGCCAGGCAAGCCTGAAGTTACAGGTGGACAAGCAAGAAGGAAACCACAACTTCTTTGAAAAAACACGTGCTTTTAAAGTAACAAGGCAGAAGACACTGCATTTGGATGATGTGCACACACGCGATCCTGTGAAAAATGGGCAAGAGATGAGCACCCACTTCCAGAGAGCTATGATTTTGCAAGGAGCAAGCTCAAGTGGAGAAAGGCATTATTCAGGCAGGCCAAGAAGAAGATTCAGAAGCTTGGGTGGTGATCTAGAAACTTGAGGAGAGATTAAGGAAGATGCTTCCCAAAAGAGAAAAAGTATTGGTGAAAGCTTTGAGCAAGACCAATGTTGGAATGGAGTCCAGAAAGATTGTCTGGTTGACATTACAATGTATGGCTACTGACTAAAGTGTATATCCACCAAAGTGGGGCTGCATAATCTATGCAAATGAGTCTACATGGTCTGAGGAATAGCTATGTTTTGTAACAGCTACCAGTATAGAGACTGTGGGCAGGCCAAAGTGTCATCCTTAGCCAGCAAATGTGACCAGACGAGAGGCTTCAGGAGGAATAGTAGGAGCTGAAACCAAGGAAGCAGCTGCTGAGAGTCTAAAACAAGCTCCAAGCAAACCTGATGAAGGCAAATGGACACTTACATAAGCCAACAGTCTAGGGTAACAATTTTGAGTTAGAAATAATTATGACCCAGGTTAGTCTGGAGCCAGACTGTTAAGCAATCAAGAGGCCAAATGGAGCTTCTGACATTGAGTGAAGGAAATAATAGAGAGCCAAAATCAGGTTCCATGGCAGATTGCGCAGATTAGTTCAGAGAAGCTTCAGCAGGACAGGTCTTGGCTGGCAAAACAAGCTTGCAGAAGAATGTACTCACAACATGAGCTGATTTATGAGAGACAAGTCTGGCCATTGTACTTTCCAGTGGCCAAGGTTTGGTCATCAGAGGGTTGAAAAATAAACGACAGAAAAAAAGATAATATACAATTTTGTTGGCTAATAAGAGAAATGTTGTACTGTGCATGCATTAGACAGAGGGCAGCATACATCTTGTCTTGGGACAACCAGGGAGACTTCAAGTATGATTTTGTTTAACAGCTGAGGGACAGTGAGGGTGCAGGATAGCTATCGACTGTGGGTAGGTTTGAGACTTACCTTGAAATATATAAAGTGAAAATGCGGCTGATTATGAAAATTCCTTTGGGGACTGAAAGCAATGCAAAGACACACATAGACCTACCCACATTAGGAGTGTCTTGGTTAGGACACAGGGACGATGCATTGGCTGAGAAAATGGTTGATAAACAGGCTGTGGTGAGGCAATAAGCTTGAACCTCTACTCTCTGATGCCGATCTGAGATCAGCAAAAGTGATGACACATTTAAGTCATTGCCCAGAAGACTAGAACTGGGATTGGTGCTTGGGTCCTACACAACCAGTCTGCGTCAAAAGAAGGCATAAGGTCAATCAGGTGTATGTTTCAGGACACTATCATAGCTTGGAGCTCAAGGGGGCCAGGGTGAACTGCTGAAGCATATGATGTTTCTACCAAAATTGGATTTTAACCATGTGACAGAGTAATACAGTGATGATGATGATGATGACAATTTATCAACATGTTTTGACAATGTGACTCAATTTTGATGGTTAGCTGTTGTTTTTAAAAGGTGTATATTAATGAGAAAGGTCATAAAGATTGAAAACGTTTGAAATCTGATAATCTTTTAAGCTTTTATATTTGTTGAACATGCCTGCATTATAATGTCACTGTTAGTAAGCCAATCCATTGTAGGTTCTCTATTATAATTAGTTCATTATTTCTATGAAGTGTTGTGATTAAAGGGTAATTATGGTACAGGTGCAATCTAAATATTGCAGTTATCATGCAAATAAGCTTTTCAAAGCCCTTACAATCATTTTGAGAAATTCGCATGAATCCACATTTTCCTTTGATAGGCTTTGCTGTCTATATGTTCAAAATTTAACTAAAATTATACAAAATCAACACCCTTTGCCCTGTAAATCATGCTCTGTAATTTATCAATCAATTTCTCCAATCATAATTGACTGCACTGACTTCTTCTTGCAAGTAAACTGAGAATATCATCATCAAACTGTTCTAAAAAGTGAAAATTGAGCAATTTTCGGACATGAAGTGCTTATGATAAACATTCTTGATATCACCTTAATATCAGTACAAATTGGCTGAGACTATGCCATATGATTGAGAGGGCATCCTGCTATTAAAATGAAATAATTTTGGATTTTTTATAAAATATGTCTTGGTGATATACCAAAGTTACAGGAAGATTTCAGTTTTAATTATATTTCAATTTTGACGTGCAACTTGAGATAAAAATACTCCTTTATATGCAAACATTGAATGATGCAAATGGCTCTGATTGTGGCAGATATGTCTTCTGTATATTGTGAAGATGTCACATATCAAATTTCATGCAGTTTAGTGCAATATTGATGAAGTTACAACAGTTTTTATGGATATAAGTCTAACCGGAACCCAAAAAACGGAAATTTCCGAGGCTTCAACATATGTTTAAAAACAGGGTGATAGCATGGTGAAGGCTAAGAGATACAGATTGCTATCACCCATTTTCTGAAACTAGAGAAATAGGGCTAACATAAAATCACTATGAGAATTCCTCCCTTTGAGTGAGCCTGACTGGTCAAATTTGGCTGCCTGGCTCATGGACTATATGAGGGCAGACGGAGCCAGATGAAAAAGGCGGTTGGCTGTAATTGGATTCCTATGGACGTGCAAGGGTTAAAAGAATGGAAGAGAATGATGGGGAATTAGCAGACTTCCTGTCCCTCTGAATCATCAGGCCTTCGCAACCGATGGAGGTATACAGTTTTAATTCACCCTACTCACCATGACACGCCTGACGATGACAGAACTAAACTATATTTTGTGTTACTTCGCATATGTATATATCAGTCGGACTTACCAACGTGAAAAAGAAAGTTCATCCTTTTCATATCTCTTTAAAATTTAAGTTAACTTTATGAAGCGCTCATGGTTTCATGCAATTAATATTTTTTACCGCTACACAGCATATTATCTGTTTCACTCACCAATAAAATCTGAAACTTTATAATTTACTACATTGAGATTCCAAATGTTGCGTTGCTTATACTCAAACTATATTCCATATTTAAGATGATACAGAATCTGATAGAATTTTCAAATGATTCTGAAACTGATCAAATATATGAATGCAGTGTACATGTAAGTAGTTCCCATTTGGGAACAATTCCTCTCCAACGCAGCTGTCAAGATGTAATTGAATTTGTTAAAAACACTTGCATGGGTGAAGGGCATTGTATTTTTCTTTTTGCAAGCAAACCAAACATTTGGCCATCACAAATCTTTGATGAAGGATAACCAATAATCTGTTTTTAGAGTGAAATCAAAATTCTTCAAAAGCTGCTTTGGCAAATGTATGGTTTGCAGTGATTCACAACGTGGATCGATCATATCCATCCTGATGCTTTGGCTCAGGTCTGCAAAGCAAAGAGATTCACAATTGTGGAAAATTACTTTCGAACACAGCTAAACACAGATGTAATTGCATTTGAGAAAAACTTTCAGGAGGGTCTTTGTCTCATTTCTTTCCAAAAGATCTAGAAAATTGTGTGCTTTCCATTGGGTATTGATAGAAGTAATTATCTTCTCATAGAAGAAAGTTTTCTTTCAGAAACTCGAGAACAAAATACAGCAATACCATTAGCTTTTCAAATGGGGATCAAGTTCAATCAACAAAACCCAAAAGTTTTTGAAGAAACTTCAAAACGTAAATTGATTTGTACGAATTTGTTTCTTTCATATGGACGTCAACGTGATGGAATATATAGGAATGAATTGGAATCAAATTGAAACACAGCCGTGTCAGTTCACAGATTACTAGTCTTGCCTTTGAATAAAACACTTTTAGTACACAAATTACTATTTCGTCCATTGATTAAAATAGTCATCAGAGATTGTGCCAAACGGGCTTCGGTTAAATCTGCTTCTTGTCGAAGAAGCATTGTGTGTCACAATTTTTGAGTCCTCAGTACATAATCGCTCGACCCTGCAACGATATACGTCATTATACGACATCTGGCTTGTGGCTCTCAGTTTCACAACTATAATATTTTGTTTACACGTATGCATGGAACAGACCAGACTTCGCAAGAGAGCATCAGGTATAAATAATTCACTGGTCAATGTATAGAGAGGTCTGCTGTCCACTCAGAGGTCAGATGAGTACAGTTACACCTTTAAGTAAGTGAAACGGATGATGTTTTGCCATTGGGCCAATGCCGAACATCCACAACCAAACTGCTTGTGGAAGCAAGGGTACTCACCCAATATGGGTCAAACTCTTTAATAAGCAAGTGAACCCTGCCCCCCATTGAAGTTGCATTCGCCTTGAGGTTCACTTACTTATGAAAGACTTTGACCCGTACCTAACCCTGAGTGAAACTATATAATTTTCTTTTGCTCATCAGATAAGATAATAAAACAGATGGAGAAAAAATGGCAAGGGCAGAGTGTTTATGGGGTATGATATATTTATGAGATATGTTTGGCTGAGAAAAAACACCTTCTTTGGCAAGCATCTGATATTCAAAATGTGCCTGTGCCTTGCATGTGTCATAAAATCAAGGTGCCAAGATTGATTGGATAACATTTGTGAATCTTTAGAAGTAAAGTAATTGCATCAGGCAGTTTCAAAAATGGTCCTTAAGAATAATTATTGGTCAGTCAGCTAAGCCTCCCACATAAAGCATCATTTGTCAATGCATGGGATTTCAGCTTTAGCGCGTAAAAAGTAATGATCTGTACACAGAAGTTACACATATAGCAGAGGATAACAATTACTGTAAATTTTCACATAAAATCCAGGATTTACTGCATGGTCTGGTTTATGGTCATATAGACAAAGTGAATAGAAACACGCAAAGCATTGCTTACAAAGGCTGTCCAGTGAGAAAAAGACCTTTGTGGTTTGTACGATGTGTCTTTCGAGGCCATCAGAACTGAAAGCAAGTATACGATAGGTATAGGTGCCATCTCCATAACTTGCGTTCTCTTGACATATGCAGTCTTTGACTTCTGTTTTGATAACAACTGTTCGTCAGATCATATGAAGTTTTTTTTCTTTGTTCTATCATTCTGCATGTTAATTTTTTTTCCATGCTCAGAAAGGGTCATTTACCCTTTCACAAGAATTCGAAAATGCGTATTTGAAAATGTATCAGTTCATCATCTAAATACTTATAATCCAAATGATTTATGTTTATTTTTTTGTGTCATACGCTATATTTTGTGGTCATGTAGGTATCAACGTATCAGTGGAATTCTTTTCAGTGATAAGTCGAACATTTTCTCATGGTCTCTGAAGGCAACTGAAGCATATATGTTGTTGTTACCTATTGCAACCTTGTCGAGATGCCATCTTTCTTGACAGTCTGACAATTGAGTTATTTTGATTGCTTCAGACTTTTGACACAAATGGAATAACATATTGGCACATTGTGTCAGCAGCCTCGGGCACTTGTCATTCAAGGCAATGATTTGATATGTAGATTTAATCTGTCCACAGAATGGGCAATGCATATTGTCAGCATAAAATGTTCGTACATATCATGAGGAAAACTCTTTGGTGACTCTCTACAATTATAATGCTTTTCATAAAGTGTTGAAATATTTCTATACAAAATATAAGAAGGATGCAACAATATCCGTAAGAATCTATGTTCATTGCTGGAAAAAAGGGAAGTCGGGCATGAATATGTCATTGCCTCCAAATTTCTAAATCTCGCTGGAAATTTTGATACGAGACCATTCATGGGAAATTTTATCAAAGATCAAATTGCCAAGAAAATCAATTTTTTTCTAATCGTGTATATATTGCAATAAGGCACAAAAAGCGTATTAATACTTGAAGCCAAAGCATCTGAAAAAAACTGTTGAAAACGTCGAAAAGAGCAGGAGATGAATTGGGAGAATGCAATCATTGACCAACAGAAGCAGGAGCTGTATTTCTTAGTTTTTGAGCCCTCTGGGCCTTATAATTGTAATATAATATATTATAATATATGTATAGATATGTACATAGATAGATAGGATATGATGCGATTGAAGACTCTTATGTTCTGTTAGTCATTATCTGTAAAATTCATGGAGGATTTCTGGCATGAAAATGCTTTCTGAAGTATGCACATGGAGTGTGTGAAGCTGTCCTCGAAACAAATGCACAGTATGATAAACCTTTTAGGACTATTCCTTTCCTGCCAACCAGGTAAGTAAGAAAGCTGTGAAAAGACCACTACACATTGCAAAATGGAGGCAATGCATGTTTAATGAACACATATAAATATGAAGAATGAAAAGTGAGTCAAAACAGTGCCACAAAATATACAAAGTAAGACAAGAAATGCTACACATTGAAAACATGACAATTTCTTCATGGTTGGTGCTCATTATGTCTCACAATATTCTCCATTACTCATATCCATTATATGCTCTGACATAATGCCTTTCTGCAATGAATGATATTCCATAACATATAGGATCATTTGCAACAGATTGGTTTGAAAATTTAAAGTCAAACTGAATATCAAATGCCAGAAATTGGCAATCAGTGTGCTGACACAATGATTACTTGTCAACAGTCTCAAATAAAAGTGTCATCTTTCAATTCATACATAAAATTTGTCCCCATTTGAATAAGGTTAGTAGATTAGCCACCAGAAGAACACTATTAGATATTATTCATAAAAAATGCTATCGGGACAGGAATTTGCGTGACAGTCTGACAATATCGAATTATGATGATTGTGTCAGGAATTTGACACCAAGGGAATATTTGATACATTGTGTCAGTGCCTTACAGTAGTTGTCATTCAGGCAATGATATTATATGCAGATTTAATTTGTCCACAGATGAGAACTGAATATCATTGACAGTAAAGACTGCACTTCATTTTTATATCATTGAAAAAACCGATTTGGAGATTTTCCACATCGAACGAATGAGACAGTGAGACTTATGTAGTTTTTCTAATTTCTCAAGAACCAGAAAAGTGGTAGCCAACCTTCATCATCTCATCTTAGACATATATAATGACTCTCATATTTGAATGAAGTATAATGTCAATCTGAGAACATTTTGGCCCAATCATTACCATTGATTTGGTCCGATTTTAAATCTATGATTAGAACTGGTCGGACATTGTTTTGTACGAAGGTCTTACGCCATAATGCAATGCTTGAAAAAAAAAGCGTACACTGACCCTTAGGTGGTCCAAGAAATACTAGACTGATAAGTCATGTAAGCTGCTCACATAAAGGCACCAACTAGTCTCTAAAAGACCCAGACCTTGGATTGCAACAAGAGAAGTCAATCTGGCATTTGTTATACCTGGCTCAGAATACACAGTAGGTGTCGGTGTCTGGAATGCAATCCAAAAGAAGCCTTTGTGATAAGTTCCCCAGGCTACTCTTGTGCAGTGTACTGTTGAGGTCAGGGTTACACGACACACAGTTGAGGTCAAAAGATGCATTCAAGAGGATATCAAATACATGCAGCTAAATAGTTCAAAAAGATGTATCATAGAAGTATGAATGGGTCTGCGTATCTTGCACGACGCACGTGCCTGCTTTCCTACATACTGATCATCTGAATTTTACTATAACTGCATGGTCAGTTAAATCAAATGTTTTTCAAAATATACAACATTAATCTGCATACATGTATTGTCCAAAGTTGATGGGTCACTGACTGAACACAGTCTGCTGTTGAAGCAGGCGAGCTAGCTAGGCTGCAGACTGATGAAATTCAGATCGAAATGGGTATCGAATTGGCTTCTAGGTCACGGGCTGCTGCCCCTAAGGTCCGCGCTGCTGCCTGTCAGGTCCGCGCTCAGCAGAACTCAGCAGAACTCCCTTGGGCTGCTTCAAAAATGCATGTGAGCGAGGACCAGAAAGGCAGCACCTTCAGCGAAATGTTGTAGCCTGCTCGCTGCACTACGCTCGCAACAAAAGCAGGCTATTGTAGCGTGGATAGGTCATAAGTTTGCATTTACTCCAAGACATTGCAGTATGTGAAAACAAAGAGATTTGCTCTCACATTTTGTCAATTAGTTCATAATATATTAGCCCTCAGACACAATATTTCATTTTCTCCCTGAATCACGTGGGCCAATATTATTATTTTTAAGTGCATTTCATACTCCCAGAAAGACTGCCTCATGAGAGACCACTTGAACACAGAACGACTGTTCTTGCCAGTGATAGTCTACAGGGAGTGCAATAGACATCCCTCATAAAAGAATCCATAAGCAGGCCGGAATCTTAATCTGAAATATGAGAAGTCATTCTCGGGACAGTAAAGTACACATTGCACCTGGCTCAGCATATGTAGTATTTTGGTAAGGAATCAGTCTTTATAGCTTAGCAATAACATAACAGTTCTACATGCAAGCTCCAAAAATATCTCATCAGTTGCGACTTTGAGTAGAATTTATGTGAGGTTGTATTTGTCGCACAGCCAGTATGCTGTCTTATGGTATAAAAAATGCGCTGTGCAGCAGATAAAAACAATTGAAATCTATCAGCCAAGTAATAATAAAGATCTGACTTATCCTCTTATAATCATACAAATGAAAATGACCATTTATGCAATACCTTGCTCACTATCTTTAATTCACCAAAGCTGCTCAGCGTGAAAAAGGCATTTGCTGCATGTGTTATATTTCCTTTCGGGTCACCAGGACATGCCATCTCTGTAAGCTGGGTTCTCTTCCTGACACACAACGCAGTAGTTTATGATTTACATTTTCATTGCCAGACTGATATCACAACAATTATAGGTCAAGAGAGTGCCAATGTGCCATCTCTATTTGTTCTGGTCCGGAAGTTGTTTTTTGTGATTAATCTCAACTGAGAGACTAAAGCGTTATTAAGTTTTTGATTCTTGTTGCATTATTATTGCGATATTTGTTTTGGTAAAACAATGTACAGGTATTCTCTTCAGCATAACAAGTTGAACATTTGCCCTTGAGGCAGCTGTATGGATATTGTTACCAACTATTTTGCCACCTATCGTGACCTTGCCGTAATAACATTTGTCTTGACAGTCTGACAAAATTGAGTTATGATGATTGCTTTAGAATTTTTTTGCAAAAAGGGAATACGATATTCACAGATTGCGTCAGTAGGCAGCTGCACTTGTCACTCAAGGCAATAATTCGATATGTAGATTTAATCAGCCCACAGAAATATTGTCACCAAAGAGCATCAGCACTTCATTTTCATGCACATGGAAGGGAAAGTGTTTTGGGGCTGAATACATCTAATATGGTGTCCTGCACTTGTCACTCAAGGCAATAATTCGATATGTAGATTTAATCAGCCCACAGAAATATTGTCACCAAAGAGCATCAGCACTTCATTTTCATGCACATGGAAGGGAAAGTGTTTTGGGGCTGAATACATCTAATATGGTGTCTCAAGTACTTCTTCTTGAACAAGAGTACTTAATGGCTGCACTAGACATGCTAAGGTCAATCTTTTTCATCAGTATGTGAATAATTTAGGTGTCAAGAAATATTTTTGTGGATGTCTGTTATGTCTCATCTCCCCCAGAGTCAGAGCCCAAACAGCACCATGAAACACAATGTCATTCAGAAAGTATGAAATTGTGATGTGTATGTATGTCCTTGGAAAAACAATAATTCACTGCGTTTTATCATGCTTGGTGCCTCTTATTTCTTGCAATGCAGTTTTATTCCCCCCATGGAAATATATTCATTCTCTGTTCTGGCATAATGTCGCCTGCAAGGACACAGCATCTTCAATAGTTTGTGATAAGATGTTTGTAGTTTCAGGAGGGACAAAGGTTTTGATTGTAAACATAGCCAACCATCTGTGTGCAATCGTTTTGAATTTTGTAGACTCCCAAAAAAAATCCTTTTCAAATCAAAGAGCTATTCACAAATATGAAATATGACAATCGATGTCTTACAGGATGCAGCTTTCGCCTTATGGCCTATCTCAAAAATAATGAAGCCAAAGTGTGACATGACCATCAAAATTTTAAAATGTATTTTTGTATGAAATTACCTAAGCATGTTGTAATTGTAAAGAACATATTTAAGTTCGAGAAACTATATTGGCCATGGTGCTTTGATGAGTTGAAATAATTGATAACAGCTGAATATTACAGAATTTTTAAAAGTTTGTTATTCATGGCAGTGAAACATAACTGGGCTGAATGGTAATTTGTCATGAACCTAAATCCGTTTTCTTTATTTGGCAACAACTCGCACATTTTTAAAAGTCTTCTGGACAATAATTATTGTCATTCAAATACACCAAATATATTTTGAGAAACACCCAATTTTTCGAAATTTTTCGGGAATTTCTTTTCAAAACTTATGAAGCACATGTTTTTGTTTAAAATGATTTTAACTGCCCTATGTTATGCGTCTGTATGTGGGCTTCAAATCGATACCAAATAAGTGCCACCGAAGTGAATGTCTGTTCAGCAAATGATGATGTGTGATTTTTTGCCCATTTTTCGACATAAAAAGCTTAAGTACTGGTGTGATATGAATCTTCAGAAAATGTTCTGGTTTTGTCTCAAATCGATTTCATATTAATCATCAATCATAACTGGGGGTAAAATACAACCATTTACAAAATAAAAAATATTTTGTTAATGTTTATTGCTTTTTTAGACAATTTGGCCCCAAATTTTAAGAATGCTCCATAAATGTTACATTTTTTGTAATTAGACAATAAAACATACTCCAACTATTGAAATTAATTAAAAATTTTCACTCCAAGTAATATTAGAATGATCGCTTAACTGTTTGTCAGAAAAAAAATTGAATATGATCAAAATTTTTGAGAGCGTCACGCGTGCGACGAACATAACTTTTGAATCTAATCACCAGAAACCTGTCAAAAACTTGGGTTAGGTCATAGATTATTAAACTTCATAGATGTACTATATTTTGAGCCAATCCAGATTAAAAACAGAGCTTTCATAGCTCCATAGCATTTGAAAGTACTCTCGGCGTTACGCGTGCGACACATTCACCTTTCCAGCTATTCATTGGAATTTTTCCATGAACCAGATTTTCCAGAATCATAAAAAGCTCCAAAACAACTAAGTAGATGTAATACTAGATCTCAATGGCAAAAAGATTCAACTGAAATATTTTAAAGGGAAACTAGAGCATTTCTGATCAGGAACATTCAAATTTGACTCAATTTTACAAAGTCAACCTTTGAACCCAAAAAACTCAAACATGTCAAAACAAGTGGATGGAAGTGCTTGTTTCAATGGATTTATGAAGCCTGGGGATGTGGAGATTCCAAAAATTATAAGGAAATAGCAATGGAACATTTAAAACTTTGTAAAATTGAAAGAATTCATCATGTGAAAAAGTCTATGTCACGCTAAATAAGTGAAAAAATGCATGTTTTCCGATATACTTTCCTCTGTATCTCAATAACCTTTTGACGAATTGCCATGAAATTTTCAGGATTTTGGCATAAGAACGTATTTGAGGCAAGACTGTAATTTGAAGTTGTTTCATTCAGCTGTTATCATAATTTGTGACCCATAGTGAAAACCAGCTGTGTGGCGTCATTATTTTTGAGCTAAGCCTTATGCAAAAAGTTTGTCCTCATCATAGTGTGAATATGATGAAGATTTCCCAATGAAGGCAACTGCAAATAATGTATTATTGTTCCATATTGTGGAATCTATTGTAATTTTGAAAGTTCAAAACAAAGGAGTCATAGTTTATATTGGTTCAGGAACTGGACACCAAGGGAACGTTTTGGTATATAGTGTCCATAGAGAGTACTTTGCGTTAGTTTTCATTCAAGGTAATGATTTGACATGCAGATTTAGCCTTTTGATAGATGACGACTAAACATTGTGTGTCAGTAAAAATGGAACTTCATTTTCTACTTCATATGAAATGTGTTATTGTTATTATTCAAAATGATACAAACAATCTTCTTAAATTTCTTACGAAGGTGAACAAGAGACATCACAAAAAATATCATTTTAATCTTTCATATTTGTAGGGGAGAGTGGGGACCGACGGGCCGCTTGACAAATTATTGACCATCCAGGCAAATCTGCTTCAGATAAAGAATTCATACTGAGCACCCTATTAGCTGGTGTAATTCTCTTTAAAATGATATAAGATTCACACAGGTCAACCTAGCAAGAAAGATTGGAAAACAAATTTTCTGTCAAGAAAGATGGTGGCCCATCAGTCCCCAACCATGGCTTGGAGAATTCCAAAACGATTGGTTCATTGGTCACTAAGAAAAAAAAAATTGATAATTTGTCGATACAGAAGTTTGGCTACCACCATGATCATCAAAATCTTATCTAATACCTCAAATTTGTTGATGAATATTAAAAAATGAGAATATTTTAATTTTTTCTCCATCAATGAATCATTTCTGTCCATCATTTAGACTTTTAGGGGAAAAGTGAAATTTTGCAATGATACTGTACTAGTATGCCACCTGCAGGAGAAATCTTGAATCAAAACAATGAAATTCATCAATAACCCTCCATTAGCTTATATTTTTGGTGAAAATTTAACTTACACTCAATATTGCATCAATGTCTAATGGGGTCCTTATGTTTATTATATCCCAAATACTACCAAGATTGAAAATTTGTGATTATGGATATTTTATACTTCCACCATTTTGTGTTTGAGGCCATTACTAAGGCAAATCTATCACAGTAAATTTGAGGGCATTCATTTAAGTCAAAACTTATCATTCAAAGATGCAAGCTGAAGTTCTATTGTGCTTTTTGCCCTAAAAGACTTTAATATCCAGCCCCATGCCAATACGCCACCTATTAATTATAGAAAATCTCAAGAAATAGTGGCCCATCGGTCCCCATGTTGGATGGCCCATCGGTCCCCAAAAGCTTTCTGAACAGTTAAACACCTCTTTTTTGGTAAAATAAGGTTCTTGTTCCCAAAAATTCAATGTTTAAATTGTCACCAATATATAGGACAAATCATCATAGAAAATATATTGCTTCGAGTCTTCACACTTTTTAGATATTAAACTTTCTCTGAATAAGAAAAAAAAATTTTTAGATGTTGAAAATTTCATTTTGCCTCCTACACGCTTGTGCTATCACTTATTGATCAGTGGTCAATATGGTATTCATAGATGTGATAAGCAATACTAAAAATGCAAATTAGATGTTATGAAATGTTTTTGATGTGGAGTTAAGAGGATGGCCCATCGGTCCCCATGGCCCGTCGGTCCCCATGTTCCCCTATAGTGTCAACACTAAAATTACATTCCCCTCCTTTTTCAATATTGTGTAAAGAGCAACACACAGTTCCATGAGCTAAATCTATTTTCCTGTAATCATATGGTTCTTGACCCTTGAGATCAAATCTATGCCTTCTGGTCCTATTTCCCTGCATGTGATTGGTCCTGGCCAGACTTGACTGAAGGTCACATGGCATCAGTTATAAATAAATGAAGAGGTCAAGACATCGCTCTTACAGAAGCTGGTTAGTACCTCGAGGTCCCTTGGCATGATAGAACATTGACCAATGGGACAATGTAGCCAGGTATATATGAGATCTCATTGCTTGTGAATTATTCTTTTTGAAAAATAAGCATATAGGCTGTACAACCAAAAAAGAGTATGCATTAACCCTCAGGTGGTCGGAGAAATACTAGACTCATAGGTCACGTAAGCTGCTCACATAAAGGCACCACCTAGTCTCTAAAAGGCCCAGACCTTGGATTGCAACAAGAGAAGTCAATCTGGCATTTGTTGTACCTGGCTCAGCATACACAGTAGGTGTCAGTGTCTGGAATGCAATCCTACAATGAGTCTGAGTAGTTCTCCTGAGGCACACTACAATTCCACCGGATAGGTCATGTAGCTTATAAATATTTTATATGATTCTCGATTAAAAAAGGGAAAAGAGTCATCAGTTTATATCAGACTATAAAATTTTTTAACAGGTTATTTTGGGATCTGATCATTAACATTAATTAGAGACAGACATACACATTGAATCAATCTGAGAACTTCTTCCTTTAATGATGACAATCAAGAATCTTTGAATCTGAGGAAAAAAGTTTTTCTGGACATTTTAAACTTATTGACAAACTCTAGCTGCAAATATTAAGGTTTCTTGACGTGCAGCTTCTTTCAGGAGTGTTTCTCGTTGTAACGGATGCTTTGGCTTTAAGTCTATGAAGTGATAACTGCAGTATTAGCTCATAAAGATCTCGTGTCAGGTGCAAAAAATGGCTTTTAAGACTAAGCCATTGTTTGACCTCAGCTCAGTTCGGCCCAAAATGTGACTTACTTGGTTTTGCCATTGGACGCTAGAGATTCTTACATGCAGATAAATTATACTTTTCAAACAGATTCTGTCCAGTGGCATCTCCAAAAGAACTACCACCCTACTGTGCCACAAGGGGCGCTAGTGTAGCTTGCTGGGACTATGCACTCTGTTGCTATTTTTTACTTGTCATAAAATCTTAAAGTTAAAATCATTATTCATATCAATCTACATAGACTGCAGCTTGCTTCCTCTTCAGTTGTTTGAAGTAACAACATTCTGATGCAGAAAGCATCACACATGAGTGTGAATATTTAATGGCTTTGACAGAAACATCAGTACTGGAGAGAAAAGAAGTGACATGGCAAAGGCCATTAAAAGGACAACAAAAGATGTGACCTTCAGCAAACGGGGGAAATCCATGGAATTTTCATGTGGCATTGCATATATATTGTTCACTTATGGTTTTGTTTGTAGGAAGTTATGGTCACACATTTAAACCAGGTGCATGATTCCCTGAAAGTCTGCTCTGGACTTCGGAGTATTCTGCTTTGAGCGTCTGGTCAGTACACATCACTCAAAGATTTTTGAGCCAAGTATGACTTGATGCCTCTTTCCCTCTCTATTAGCCCCATGTGATAGATAGATAGATATATAGATATGGTAAGTGCAGCCCACTAAGCCCAGTTCTGAGCGCTCACGAGGGTTGATTGATGAGATGGGAGAGAGAGCAGGATTCCTATGTGCTCTCTCTCTCCCCATGTGAGGGAACTTTTTCTTGCCCAGCACAGACACTGATACAAGGGGTCGCCAATTTAACGTCTCATCCGAACGACATCCAGCTGGAATTTTGCTCATAAAGGTACACTGAAAATTTAGGGTTCCCCAACCGAGAGTCGAACCCATGCAGGCAAAGACCTTCAGCGGAGCAAGCAGGAACCTTGACCACTACACCACCCAGCTGCCATGTGTCCGAATCTGACCTCCATATAATATTATCTGATGACTTTGAAATCATTTCCGCAATTACTTGTGGCCTGCACACATATAGCATCATGATAGCTCAGGATATCGGGCACAAATGCAAGGACAACATTTCCAAACTAGTTTTCCCCGAACTCTAAAATGCAGTCTGTTGGTCTCTTGAGCTCGTTGACTCGAATGACTCAATGAATATTGAAAAATATGATCATGTTTACAGAATCGAGAATCAAAAGTCCTTTTTTGAGTGTCAAATTTTATTTATCTGAACAATTGGTGAATTACTATAATTCTCATGGACATATTTTCTCTTGACATCAGCTGCTGCATCTTATTTAATAGTTCTCAATAGAGAATTACTGTTTGAAGAAGAAACAGTGCCTTAATAAGCACCTCCATGGGTTTCTGAAAAAAGCATGATACAGGTTTTCTTCAAATATGAAACTTCTTTTGTACTTCCATTAAAATGTCAGAACTAAGATTTATCACCTGGTTGGCTGTGAATATCACTGTTTAAAGTCAAAATATCAGGGCCTATGATATTGTAAAAAATACCACCCTTCAAGGGCGATATTTTTTAACAATGGTTATGACATCACCGCATTTCAGATGCCTGATGACGTCACAATCCAAGCAATGGCCAAAACAATAGGATTGTGACGTCACCTCCATTGTTGCTCCATGGTGACGTCACATTTTTGTAATGGCAGAAAATAGTCCCTCTTTATAGTTGAAAATTTGAGGTAAAACCAGGTGATAAAAACAAAACAACCACGCGTCAGGGCACTTCGTACAATATCACTCGCTGTTGTGTGAATTAATATCACTCTCGCCCTGCGGGCTCGAGTGATATTAATTCACACAACAGCTCGTGATATTGTTACTCAGTGACCCTGACTTGGGTTGTTTTGTTATAATATCACAACCTATAGGGTTAAAATATATCAGCAAATGGCATCTGGACATGATAGGCTGATTGTATCTGTGCTGTCATTTTATACCAACTACAAGTGCAATTTCCAAATCAATTTCAAAGTCACTGGCATACTATGAAAACAAAAATGTTGTGGTCAGTTTTGGATGCAGCAGAAGACCAAGCAAGTCTAGCGTCCAAAGGGAAAACCTAGTAAGTCACATTTAGGACATTCTGAGAAAATTGACTTTTAAGTTTCAGTCCGTGCAGTAAGAGATAGACTTACTGGGATTTGCCAGTGTCATTCTGGGGTAATGGGTTACTTCTCGAAAATCCACACTTAATAAATATATCGAAACATGTCTCAGAAGTCCTATTTTGACCGTAACTCAATTTGGCCCAAAATGTGACTTACTAGGTTTTCACTTTGGACGCTAGAAGTGGAAAGCTATTTTGTTTAAGGAAAATTGCAAGAGGATTTAGACTTATCTCATATGTTGCATCTGAAAAATTACAATTCTGCTTTCATTCTGGAGGTATGACAAACGCATAGATCTAATGATTTATGTTTTGGTAATTCCACAATTGATAAAAAGGTTGGAAATGATGCATGACATCGATTCTGTCTCTGGCATTTGGCATTGTTACTTGAATCCCAAGTTAGATATTTTCAACAGAAGGAAAGAACTAATTAAACTAATCAAATCTATGTGTCTAGATTCCGGAGTCTCAAATTTTGTTATATATCTTGCTTGTTAATGCTTATCACGCAATGTTTCAAGGCAGTCATCAAAGTGAGGCCTTACAGAAACAGACAATTCAGCTATATTAGTTTGAAATGCTGGAGGATTTTAAGCATGTTGACTATAAGAAAGGGCTGCATATATATTTATCTCCAATAAAAACATTGTTTCAAAAAATCCACAAAATAGGGTTTATTAAAATTCAATTTTTAAAGCAATTCTACTCATCCTCAACAAAGTGGTCTGCCTCATAAACCAAAAGAGGGTCCAAATTGACGAAAAACCATTTCGGTATAATGTGCTGAGAGCTACACATGATGAATCTTCACTATTCTTTTGATCAGTGTGTACAAATTCCCTTTGATCCTAATCTATAATGCACTAAGGCATCTTTTAAGTGGGGAAGTTGGTAAATATTATGCCCCTTGTGTCAGATTTTCTTGGAACTTTATTGGATTTATTATAAATGCCATAATTGACATCATGAGTACTGAAAAAGTGTAAGCTTTACTCCTTGCTGTCTTGAAAGGGCGTCTGCATTAAAATTATTTATTTCAAACTTACTTATACATTCTCTTTGAAGTAACCCATGAAATTAATTATGAAACATCACATTTTTTCACATTCTCATATGAATTCTCAGTTCTCAATCTTGTGATGCCTATAAGGCAGTCTCATCTTGATGGTTAAATATGTACAAGCATACACTATGCATGCATTTGCCTTAAATCAATATATGGGTGAAGTATGGGAAGCAACATGCAGTACACTCTAAAAATGGTGTTTAGAGTCTAAACACAATCCTAAACACATTTCTTGTCCCACTTTTTTCACGCGTTTAGATCTTAAACATGTGATCAATTGAAGTGTTTAGGTCAAAATGTGTTTAGAAATCTATACATGTTTAGCCTGAGAACACATTCAACATGTTTAGGCTTGGAACACATTAGTCATGTTCAAATTCATTTGGCATTTAGGATTTGGGGTTTAGGTTTAGCATTTAGGTTTTGGGGTTCAATTTTGGGGTTTAGGTTTTGGTGTTTAGGTTACTGGGAATTGAATTGGGGGTAAATTGAATTTTATTGGAACCATCTGGAACAGATTACAACAAGTCTGTAAAAATGACAGAAAATAAACTGTTGAAATGCATTATCGAGGAAAATCGATCTCAAATCAAGTTATTTAATAAATACAAAATCAATGATAAAATATTTTTGATCCTCGTGGCAACGAAGCAAGCCTCCATTGGTGTCTTCTTCAGCAGGAGGAGTCTTCATACAGGTTTGTTGATAAGTCTTGTCTCCAGATCCACAAACTAATTACATACAGGTAATGGGAAAGCGATCTATTTGAAACAAAATATAAAAATATTAAAAAGCTCTTAAATTTAAAACATAACATTTACAAATGAACTGTTCAAACTTAGCTTTTTCAGACAAAGAGCATAGGATAGAGTGAGAGAATCTGAGAAAAAGGAGAAAGATAGAAAGAAATAGACAAAGAAAGAGAGAGAGAAAGAAATAAAGGAAGAGAGAAAGGAAGAGAAAGAGGAGAAAGATAGAAAGAGGTGCAAGGGAGAAAGAGGAGAAGGGCAAAAGAGAGAAAGAGTAGAAATGTAATGAGAGAAAGAGGACAGAAAGAGAAAGAGGAGAAATAAGAGAAATAGGAGAAAGGGGAGAAAGAGGAGAAATACAGAAAGAGGAGAAAGACAGAAAGAGTAGAAAGACAAAAGATATGAAAGGGAGAAAGAGCGAAAAGCACAAAGAGGAGAAGGAGAGAAAGAGGAGAAAGAATAAGAGGAGAAAGAGGAGAAAGAGGAGAAAGAGGAGAAAGAGGAGAAAGAGGAGAAAGAGGAGAAAGAACGATAGGAATAAGAGGATAAAGGTGAGAAAGATGAGAAACAGTAGAAAGAGGAGAAATAGAGTAAGAGAGGAGAAAGAGAGGAAAAAAAGAGAATGAGAGAAAGAGAGAAAGAGATAAAAAGAGGTGAAAGGGGTGAAAGAGGTGAATGAAGCAAAGGGGAGAAAGAAAAAAAGAAGGAGGAGAAAGAAAGATAGAGGAGAAAGAGAGATTGAGAGAAATTGGAGAATGAGAAAGAGGAGAAAGATGAGAAACAGTAGAAGGAGGAGAAAGAGAGAATGAGAAAATGAGAGAAAGAGGAGAAAGAAGTGAAAGAGAGTAAGAGGAGAAAGAGAGGAGAAAGGGAGGAGAAAAAGAGAGGAGAAAGAGAGGAGAAAGAGAGAATGAGAGAATGAGAGAAAGAGAGAATGAGAGAAAGAGAGATAAAAATAGGTGAAAGGGGGAAATAGGTGAAAGGAGGAAAGAGGAGAAAGGGGAGAAAGAATAAAGAAGGAGAAAGGGGAGCAAGAAAGAAAGAAGGAGAAAGGGGAGAAAGAAAGAAAGGGGGGAAAGAAAGAAAGAGAAGAAAGAGAGGGGAGAAACAGGAAGAGGAGAAAGAGGAAAAGGGCTGAAAAAGAGAAAGAGGAGAAAGAGGAGAAAGAGGAGAAAGAGGAGAAGAGAGAGAGAGAGCAGAAAGAGGAGATCGAGGACAAAGAGGACAAAAAGGAAAAAGAGGAGAAAGAGGAGAAATAAAAGAGATAGAGAGAAGTAGACAGGTGGAGTGGTCCCTGCATTACATAATACCCACCTCTTGTATTTTATTCTGCTTGCAACTTCTGACCGCATGTTTTGTATCTTTTAATACCAGGTAGTGAGAATGCAGTGCGAATGAGTAGATATTATCTATTTACTAGATAAATAATAATAAAAGATTGACATATGCTGGGGAAAAGGAGATTGCGATAGACAGATAGGTAGACAGATAGGTAGATAGGTAGACAGATAGGTAGACAGATAGGTAAACAGATATGTAGACAGATAGATAGAAACTGTGTCTAGTAGACACATAGGTAGACAGATGGGTAGATACCAGGACCTGTAATCATTTCACTCACACTTTGCAGCATTTCTTTCTTGTTAATCTGAAAAAATATCAAATAAATCAATTAATTCAGGTAATATTGCATTATTGAAATTTATAATTTAATTTATATAATTCATGTGAATTACTGAAAAATACTCACTCTTGCAAACGTGTCCTGTTAACAGTTGAAGATACAAAAGCAGAATGGCAGAATTGTATGGAATCTCCCAGCCTGAGCACTCAACCATGAGGGTTTTTAATTACCCTCTAATTTTGCATGCATAAATTCTGACTTAATGAGGGTATATTGAGTGCTATTTAGCTAGATAATTGACTCTAGTTTCCAAACTGCAAATTATATTGAGATATTGATTCTTGTGAATTCAATTTGAAGGCATGTGAACATAAATTGGCATTGCATTTGTATTTAAAATTGGCCATGTTATACATGTACATATTTGATGCAATGTATATAATATTTTACCAGATATATTGTAAAAGGCCTAATAGTGTTAATCCACTATAACATTAAATATGTTTTTTATGCACAAAAATACATATTTATTTAAAACAATTGAGAATATGAATTAATTTATATAAATTGCATCTCTGTCTATAGCTATCCGTTTATCTTCCTATCTGAACTGACAGTCAGCTAATCATGTAAACTGGTAAATTTTATGATATTATTCACTTTTAATCTACAAACTTGAGCAATTGGACAATAAAGTGAGTTTAAATTATTTTATAACTTAGCAATACTAAAGGATAGACCCTAAATGCCTCATTTGCAAACAAAACCCGGCTTTTCATGGCATTAAAAACGATATTATTGTCAATCGAATTAATTAGGCCTACTCTTTATCCTAGGCTCTTTATTAAATTTTACGGCAACTATTATATATTGCTTACATGTATTATGAACTTATTAGCTTCGCTGAGAAGCTATTGTGGTCCCTGGCACTTCAGGATGTGCATTAGTGTGTATGTGAGTTGCCTCCTGCAAAAACTACTGGATGGATTTAGATTTCCTTCGGCATGATGTGTTCATTTGTACTACACAAGACCTGATTAAATTTTTGTGACAATTGGGAGCTTTTTTGGGCCCACAGTTAAAGAAATCTGAAAAACGCCTCTACAGTGCAGCATGCACTATCATTTTTTGCTGCAGCACTACCAGCCAAGAGGGTGCATATTTCTACATTTTATCCGCAAAAAAACGGCCATTAAATGTCCGTAGCAGGTGCCAAAGCACTAAATTAGCAATATTTCAATGCTTAGTTGATGAAAATCTGACCAGAATTGCTGAAATTAGCATGCAATTGTAGATAATCCAACGAATGATGCTGCAATAACATTCAAGCCTTCATATATAGGCCTAAGTTGAAGTCTTAATGAACCTTTAAGGGGCCGACCAGATGAGCTTTGGGGGGGGGGGGGTTATGAATTTTTGGTGAAAAAAAAAGTTTGTTTCCCACTTGACACTGAAGAAAAAATGAAGAAATTGTTCAGGACATGAAAAAGAAAAAGTTTGCTTCCACCTCTAGCTAACTATCAACTCGTCTGCTCCTTATTCATGTTATTTGCAGTATCTTGCAGTAGTCAAAGTTCAATTTTAAATGGACAGCGAAGCTATGTGCTCTCTGAGCGCCAGTTCTAGTTTATTGATTGTTGTAATTCCCTCGTTCAGTTCTCCCAAATTAACACATCCTTCTGAACTCAAAATCAGATATTTCAATCTGCCAATCTGTTATCTTATAAGTTCATTCAATTAACAAATTATCTATTTTCTAAGTTCTACAGCCAGACCTGTTCAGATAAATTGCTGCAATTCTCTTATGAATATCCGTAACAAATGAGTAAAGTTATGCGAAATTATTGGTAGTGAATTACAGAATTTATAGAGTGAAATGTTTCAACAACAATATAGGCCTACACAGATTAATTATCTTCTAAAGAAAAATATAAATATCTTATAGGCTTAATCTACGAAATAATCCACAATTTTTAGTTTAAATATAGTTGTTAGTGGCATAGTGATGCCGTCACTAAAGTGCAAAGATAGGCCTAAAAACTGCAGCTGTTATCTGTCTATCCACCAATCAATCAACCAATCAAACAAACAATTAATCAATAACCGACCAATCTATCTATCTATCTATCTATCTATCTATCTATCTATCTATCTATCTATCTATCTATCTATCTATCTTTCTATCTATCTATTTATCTATCTTACCTATCTATCTATCTATAGGCCTATATCTATCTGTATAGTGACGATCAACAGATCTATTTATACTTGACTTACAGGGCAGGATCCAACTGATCTAACAAATTATTGATAGGTAGATATAGCTAGATTATGCATAGACATAAAATTAGATATAGATAGACAGATGGACAGATAGCTACAGTAGACATTTATCAATTTCCATTTCGATAGATAGATAGATATAGATAGATAGATAGATCGATAGATAGATAGATAGATAGATCGATAGAGAGATAGATAGATAGATAGATAGATAGATAGATAGATAGATAGATAGGTAGATAGATAGTTCAGTAGCACTGAGATCATGATTCATCACTTTTAAACTAAAATTTCCAGCAATTCAAATGTCTATCTTTCTATGTTAATGTCTATCTACAATCTATCTGGCATCTTTCTGACTATCTGTCAGATTATCTATTGGATTATCTATTGGATTATCTATTGGATTATCTATAGATAGATATAGATAATCCAATAGATAATCTTATAGATCTATATATCTATCTATAAATCTGTCTATCTATCTTTCTATCTATATTTAACTATCTATATCTACTCTAGCCCTCTCTGTCGATACTGCATTCATATAGTATGAGAAAATGCAAACTTGACTGAAAGTCATTTTAAGAAATCCTTTATTAACATATGATTATGATAGTGTGTGTTGAAATGCATTCCCAGCAAATATAATTTAGCATATGATAATTATATATTGCATAATGAATGAAATATCAGTAGGCTATTATGACTTTAAACGTAATTCTTTAGATTTAGAAAGATATCGCCATTACAAATCAACCAGGGTAATTCCGTCAACATTCACTAATCAACTATGACTAACCGTGAATTTATGCTGAATTTGCGTTGTGTGAAATTTGTTATTAAATAATTACCATATTTGCATTATTAATTATGTTAATTGAATATTGCATAATGAGACTCTTGAGTCGAGATATTACTTCATTCATCAGTGATTTAGCATTTCAAAGCGGAATAAGCATATAAAGTAAAATGATAGCTGGTTGTTACAAGAAATTTAAACTGATTTACTCATGAATGTTAATCAGTCAATCATGATTGTGAATTCCTCTATTTCTAGAATAAACTTATCTTTTAGCTTGTACACACTGATCATGTTTGGAAGTTGAACGTGTTGATCATTTTGAGGGGATAATTCTAAACATGTTTAGGAATTGCACACAATACTCAACATGTGAAGCATCTAAACATGTCAAATTCAGCTAGTGTTAAGGAAGTAAACACAAACTGAAACATGTTTAATGTTGAAACATGTTTACAAGTGTTTACAACCTAAACACTGTTTTTACAGTGTACTCGCTTCATAACCTCAATATAATTCATGAAGGTTGCCCAGCATGAGAAGGTAGTTCGAGACATGCACAATGTGTCTGAAAGGACATTTAAAATAAGTAATGTAAACATGGCGTTTTTACTCTGAAATGTTTCTCATTGTGAAGTTATGACATGACGCTGACTATATTATACACTTCTTTATGGATGGTTTTAGGGCAGTCATAACATGAGCAACAAATAAACTGGAGGAGTTTTGAGCATGACACTTATGGCTGGTTCAACTTACCTCACTAAGGTGAGACTTGTCAAGCAGAATTCAAGTATTACGAATATTGGATAAAACATTTATCTTTTACAATTCACCAAAAGAGAGACAATTTGTGAGTCAGTGCTCAGTTCTCCATTAGCCGTGAAACATTGCAGAAACCAGCTCTGTTCAGTATGCATGTGCAATTATTTGTTAGGATGGAAGCAATCCATTTAGAGGCTTGCATGTCTTCATCCATATTTTGCTATTCATTAATCAAATAACAGGCTGTCTGGTAGGTTTAATCATCCTTGTCACATAAAGCACATGCAAGTCAAAACTAAAACAACCAAGAAATAACATAACTTCTAAGTGAAAACAGCGACCTGGTGAAATTCACTTTGCTATGACATCTTGAACTAATTGGTGTGATATATGGAAGAGGTGACAATGGCAAGACAAATGGTTGATTCAATAATAATAATGACACATTATGCAGGTTCATGAGGTATCAGATTGTTCAGATTATCTGGCGTGAAGGCATATCTTAGTCTCCTCAAATCAAGGGAAATGGGTCAGGCTTTGTTTGATGAATGCCGATTTAACCTTTTATTATTCTATTTGAATAACCTGATGGTGGCTGCTTTGAAAATTGACCCAAAGCCAAAAGGAATATCCCTCTCAGCGGTTGCAAAAATCAAAGAGTTTTCTCATCATTTAAAGCAGTGAAAAGAATATGTCTTGAAGGCAAATCCTATAAGCACACATTCCGGCTTAAAGAGAAGGCAAAAGAACAGTGTGTTGCATCTTTAATGTGTCACTGAGGCCTAAGTCATGCAACTCGCTCCAGGTCATGTTTAACGTCAAGAGATATTTCGACCCAAGAGAAGCAGGAGTAGAATCACTGCACATTCTCCTGCCTTTAAAGTCATGATTGCAATACATGCAAGTAGATATATGCCAATGTGTCAAATGGTTTAGTGAACAAGCAGCAGGGTTACTGTAAAAATGACCACAAAAATAAAGGACCACATGACAAGAAGGTAGGGCCTATCCTTATGCTACACAATGGAACATTGTCCAATAATTCACAATTTTTCATCCAATGAATCTTTCTCTGCTAAATGTTCAAACGGCAATATAAAACTAGTCAACGCATCTTTTTCATGGTGGTTAATCTTTTTTTGTGGTTGTTGTTTGATGGAGATTGGTTGGTTGTGACATTGGTTTGCACGATGTATTCCATATGTCCCCAAAATTCTGACTTTACGGGAAGAATGCAATTTCACAATACTCCCTCTAGAGAGAAGCCACAATGGATTTATATATCTAAGTTTTAAGCAAAAGCATAGATGCTTTGGTGCATCGTCGTCCCTTTCTGTGAGGCCAAGCATCCAGAACTGACCACCCCACATTTCGACCCAGAATAATGCTGGTCAGATGACTTCGAAATTGGTTTGGGAATTGCTTGTGGTCTGCTTGAAATGAAAATTCAGATACCATCAGCCAATCAGGCCCAAATCATGCTGAGACAGAATTCAACTGAATTTGGTTTTCCTCCAACACCAAAATGCAATATAATGAGTCAATTCGGGATTCAAACAACTGAGTGGTTGTTTTATTGGATAATACTGGTTATGGAATATGTGCTTGAGTTTGCCAAAATCAAGAAAATAAAAGAGAACATTAAATTCTAACAAAGACTTAGTGTGTCTCCGAATGGGAGGATTCACGCAATATTTAAGACAACTAATGTAAATTATTGACACAATAGCACTTAATGTTCCCTTGGTATTCTTTTGGTATCTAAAGAAATCACAAGTTTTAATGTTGTTTACCAAAAACACAGCCTCAATACATCCCTGCTAATAGGCATCACTTTGAACCTCGAACTTTCAGCAAGAAATTCCCAAATCCTACAAGCCAGTTTTGAAATAACATGATCGGAGACTTTATGATAAGCTCAGGCCTGCTCCTTGGCTTTAAAACCCAGGCATGTAAAAAAATCATTATGAGTTGAGAGATTGTTATTTAACATGTTAGATGCATCCTCTTTTTGCATGTGGTGAATTAATAAAGACCACATCGCATAGACGAAATATGATTAATCATGCTTGTTAGATCATGTATTGAATATTCAATAAGAGCAATATGTATATATCTGGTCAGTTTCATCATGCTAAGCTTGCCTCCGGATGGACAGCCCGCCTCTATGAGAGTAATGTCTTGACCTTTGCATTATTGATAAATGCTGTCATATGTCCCTTCCCTCGTGAAGTCTGGTCAGTTCCATTCATAGATGCATGTGAATGAGGGCCACAAGTTGGACATTCAATCACATCAGGTTGGTGGGAAGGACCTGGCTTGTGAGCCTTAGGTGTGCAAAAAATAAAACCCAAATGGTTTTGAGTATTTAAGATGTATCAATTTTTCTTGGGATTTAACTTTTTCCAACATATACTCGAAATTGTTTAACAGTTACTGTTTCTCTATGAATAAGCATTGCATACTCATACATTCTGGGTTTCTTGTAGAAAACATGGTTCCGAGTCTCTTGTAGTGTGTTCCTCAAAAGCAATTCCATAAGGTATGAAGGATAAAAGATTTGCCAGACTGCAGATCAACATCAGTGTTGGGAAATCAAATTTCAGCAGAAGAGGCATCTTTGCTTTTGAACCTGATAATCTGATGTCATCTGTATATTTATTTGATACAGGGCTCAGGCGTTATTCGAAGATAAATTTCAAAGTCACTTCACCGGCAGCATTATCAGAACAACATTTGGAGATCAGTTTTGAATATGTTGGCTGACCAACGCAGAGACACTGACTTTTGAAGGAAAAATTAAAGCAATACCTTGGCAAAAAGGAAGCATAGTATTTCGAAATATTTGACTGTGGGAAGGAAGAACCAGTGATGAAAATAAAGCAGTATATATTATATATTACCAGAAGAGTACATTTAACAGTTGCACCATTAAAAAATGGTTTAAATAGTATTACAAAAATAAAGCTATTACATAGTCAGCAAGCGCTAAACACATCTGATTATGTTACTTTGGTGACTCTATAGCAACGAAGATGAAGAGTGACAGTTTGTCGCATGACATGAATTCTGCCTTTATCATTTTGCCTTGAGTCCCCCAGTGGAAATCTTATCAGTGGAAAGAGCTAATTAAACTAACAAAATCTATTTATCCAGATCATAGAATTTCATATTTTGTCATTTATATATCTTTTTTCTTGATGTTAATGCTTATCATGCTATGCTCCAAGGTACTTGTAAATCTAAAGTCTGAAGCATCAGATAATTCAGTTGATCAAATCTTACATATAAATGCTTGAAAACATGCTGACTGAAAATATAACACTGGAAGGACGCTTTCTCTCAGGACATACATAATTTCCTAAATCCAAAAAGTACCTTTATTGAAAAAAGAAGGCTAGCCATACTCAAACCAAGAAGTTCAGCTTCCACAATTTGCCATTCGTTTTTGTTCAGGGAGGCCAAACCTGTTACTTTTCCATCCCAATGGTAAACTGGCATTTAGGTAATTTTTTGTTCACTCTCCATACATTTTAATCTATCTATCCATCTTGTCAGCGCAGACAAAACCCTTTTATCCTATTGGAGGTACCATATTGCCCAAACCAAATATTTTCAGCCAATGAAATGAAATCATATGTGATTAGATAAAAGCAATACATTAATAGGCTTGCATGTCTGTCCTCTTCTATCTTTTTCCATTGATTAATCAAATAACAGACTGTCTGGAATGTGTAATTAGTCGTCCTTGTCACAGACAACCACATGCAAGTCAAAACTAACAAAATCATGTCTACTTTGTAAGAAAAAATAGTGAAATGGTATGAATATACATGTGAGCCTGTGAGGACGTCGATTTATTTATATTCTTATATTGAATAATCATATCATGTTGCCAGATGTAAACGCAGGCATACAAGTACTTTAAATGATTGCCTTGAGAAGAAGGAATACAGGTATTCTGTTTCCATGGTAAAAATTGAGGACATTCTATATAAGTTTTGTAACATCTTTGTATAAGGAGAAAATATTGATGTTGCAAAATATACACAACAAATCAACACGAAACTAAATTGGTTACACATTGACATCTCCAATCTAATTCAAGCGATGTACATCGAAGTGCTCCACTGGATCCTAAATCTAGATCCAATGAATTAACAATGCATTAATGGCTTTTTGGTTTTGGAGCATGAATCCATGCCAAGATGAAAATGTCATCATTCTTTATTGATGATGCCACTGCAGCATGTTTACATAGTATCATTTTTCAAAAGCAATCAAAGTGAAGTTCAGTAGCCGAAATAGTGCTGCTTTTAGTTTTGATTACATAAATTACGAAATTAATCAGTCTGCCAATACTTGTGCCTTGTCTATAAATCTGTATATTTATGGGGATCATTCAAGGATTCAAGCAGAGAAAGCAATGTTATGTTTTGCAACAAAACTCCGTTCTTGGTTGATTTAATAATAGGCTGATACATCATTCAATTATGGCTTTGATTGGTTGGGCCTTGTTTGATTTCTTTAGATAAATGATCTGATTGATTAAGAAGTTGGAATTATTAGGGTTTTGATATATGTGGGAGTGACATCAATATTTTCAAAACTGTTTTTACACCTAGAATTTTTGCCACTGTTAGTATGATAAATTAATTGGGACATGTTAATAAAAAATTAGGCAAAAGATGATTGAAAAATTTTTAACACTTGTTGCAATATAAGGTATCTACTCTTGCTTTTATCCGGCTAATTGGCATCTTGAACTGGCTAATGCCAAAGTGCTGTCAATTTGTGTTTTATTCTTCAAACCAAATGAGAGTTATTGTGGTGGTCAGGGTTTTTGCTCTGCAATTCTAGGCGTAACCTTTTCATTATCTGTTTTAATAACCTTATGTTGGCTTTCGTGAAATTGATCCCAGGCCCAAGGGATTCTCTTGAGTAGATGTAAGAATCAAAGACTTTTTCTCATCATTTAAAGCTGTGAATAGAAGATGTCTTGAAGGCAAATCCCAACGGCACACTTGTAGGATTAAACAGAGGCAAAAGAGCAGTGTGTTGCATCTTTTATGTGTCACTGAGACCTAAGTCATGCAACTCGCTCCAGGTCAGGTAAAACGTCAGCAGATATTTCTATCCCGGAGAAGCAGGCATAGAATCTCCACACATCGTGCAAATTTAATGTGGATGCATGACATGCTGGGGTACTAGCGAGCGTGAATATGTCAAATTGTGACATAAATATTTCTCAGGTGACCTTCACAAGGATTGGGCATCTAAAAATGAAAAAATTGTTCAGAGATGATGTGATTTGCTTAGGTTGTGTGATCTAAAAATGATGGGGTTTCTATTTTTCCCGATAATGAAAACGTTATCGTAATAAATACAATTAATAAAGATCTTATACACCTCCAATGCAGTTACGAATTATGCAAAATAAATCAGTTATTTACAACTAAAATAATTACTCATTATTTTAAACAACATTTTTATTGAACCCACATATGTAATACACAGAACAACAGTTATCTTTAAGGCAATATCAGAATTCATGCAGCCTCAACAAAAATATGACACAACCAATTTGGCTCCGGAATTGTATTTCAGATTTTTACCACTTGTTTGATGGTATCTGTACATATTTATGTCAAGGAGGCGCAAGGGCAATTCCCAAAACAATTTCAAAGTAGATGGTGGCAGAGAATGAGGCAAAACAACCATGATAACAAAATGACACAACACAATATGAAAATAAAAAGTATATAGAAATATTAACAAACAAACATATCATGAAGAATAAATGTGTGCTCTGCTCTGAATTGAAAAGCGTTTATACAATTTTGTTGCTGTTATGTACTCTGCCTGGATGACATTCAGTGTTGCAAAGTGCTAACTCAACGTTAAATATGTGATGCTTGAGCTGTGTATAGTGTAAAATGTATGTTGAATAAGGCGTATAATTAGAGGCCTAAAAAACATCTTTATAGTGTATTTTCAAAAGGAAGCAAGTAATAACTTTGATGTCATTTTTAACATGGTAATATCCTGTTTGCCTTCTCCTTCTTTGGACTACAGAAAGAGGATAAATGCTTAGCAGTAATCTTTGTTTTCAAGATGTGAAGTATTTCTCAGAAAGCCTGATGCAAAGGTATATTATTTTCAGAGTATCACCATGATGTGACGGAAAAATTATAGGATGCAACAAGAGATGATTTTCAGTTGCGCTTTCAAGACTGTCTTCGAAAAACATTAAATAACAAGCGACTATGCTCCTTGCAGGGAAACTGAAAAAAGCTTGTACTGCATAAAATACTAGAAAATACGCAGAGAAAAGACATGAAAGGTGCAAATAGTATCTCAGGACATATTTCAATAAGAGGTCAACAAAGCGACTTGACCTGCTACATCAATGTGTCTGTCTTCCCTGCCCATAGGTGTACTATCAGTTACACCCTGCTCGTTTCGAGGGTACGGGAATATACACCACGAAGGACTCCATACACCACGAATCCTCAGACTTCTTGTTTTATTGATGCCCATAGATTTTCTTGCAAACCGAGTCTGAAATGTCTTTCAGTAACAAAAGAACAGCATTGTGACGTCACCACCAGTACTGCCACCAGGATGATGTCACAATGGCTCAAACAATGGCATTGTGACGTCATGACTATTGTTGCCACAAGGATGACGTCATAACAATCCTATGGTCGCAATTGTGACATCATTGTTTATCTCATACACCCTGTCTGGTGAAGACAGACAGGGTGTACGGTGTCATACACCTCAGCTCTCAACCAATCAGAATCGAGGAATCACACTGGACTGAGGATAATAGAGGGCATCAAGGTTGTGTTTAGGCATACCATCCCACTAAAATTAGTAAACTCTTCAAATATTGCAAACACCACACATACAATTGTGAAGCATCTTCAAATAAACAGTACATATCATACAGTAATTTTTTTTGTATTGACATCTATAAATATCACAAGTGATACAAATCAAGCCAACAGATAACATTCGTATACATGCATACACAGTGCCTGCCATCTTACATAGCTTCACACCATGATCACATACTAATTAAGATGCCTGGGGGTAGGCAAGTTTCATGTGCCTCCATGGGAATTTCTAGTATATCTACACTTCGAAAGGTAGTTAGGCATGTAAGATAGATAGATGGATAGATATGTAGATCTAGATGGATAGATCAGGGAGATTTATTATTTAATAAATGTGGTACCCACGTTCTGAAGATCATGAACCTGGACTTGGTTCTCAAGTCCTGTCTTCATATCGCATGCACATAATCTCTGCCATTTATAAGTTGCATGGAGCCACTCAGCAAATGACTCATAATCACTGACTATCTTGGAAAGTTTCGTGCCATATGCTTTTTATATGCAACCTGCAATTTCCATGGGGCAACAGGCTAATTCTGGTTTATAGTATTAATAAAAGCACAGCCTCTCAGTGGAAAAACTTCATCAGTTCTATGCACATACTGTACGAAGTGTTTTTAAGCTATAGTTTTTTAAATACATTGAAATGCTATTTTTGCTATTTAAAATACATTTGCATTGACATATATCTGGTTTTGAAACTGTGATTTTACAACCTGGCAAATATTTTCGTCTGTCATGCACAATCAAAAATTCATTGGAGCTAATGTACTTTTATTTACTAAGTGACATTATACAAATTCATCGCTACCAACTTCTGTTGTTATTGGAAACAGTATACTTAAATATAAGTAGAGAGGGATAAGTTGTGAGCTTTTAAAAATAAAGGAATTCCTTAATGGTTTTACAATGAAATGCATCGTCTTGCTTGGATGCTGTACTTTTTTCTTTTTCAACATGGGGAATGAATATTGAATATCTCAGTTCCTTTCTCAAGAAAAGAGTGGCATATCTATCAATCATATTGGAACTCCTTCACTTTTTGTAATTGATAGCTGTTAAACTTTTTCCAATCAAGCAATAAAAACTTTTCAATGATCAGGTATCGCATAACATCTATTAAATCTGATTGCTTGTTGCATTACACTTTTTTTTCCATTGGGAGTGCAACGTATGTTGCATAACATAATTGCAAAGCCATTGCTGACATTTAAAGGCAGGCACACAACTTTAAAAAACAACAATATGATTGCCATAAAATTAATTTCCTAGCCGGAAGACCATCACGGGCAAATTTCTGGTCTTGACAAAAAAATTACTTTATGAATACATGCAGGCAACTGAAAAGAGTGTTTTTAGATTTTTTTTATTTTATTTTTTTATTGACGGCAAATATCATATTTGATATAATTGTCATAAAAATTGGTAATACAAAATCACATAATATTATTATATTAACAGGTTCCAGCCACAGGAGTTAACAAACACAAGAATACATAAAGCAATTAAGAACATTAATTGTAATTATAATCTACATACATTGATTTTATATAAAAATAAACCCCAAACCTATTATAATAAACAATATCGCATCAAAAAAAGCTATAGAAAAGAGAGACGATTTGCATTTTTGAGTTCAATAATCAGACATCACCAAATTCTGACTTGATTAGAAGCTTATACATTGAAGGGCTGATGCATTGCCTAAGTAAAGAAGAATGAAAAAGTGAGCATGTTGAAACAGTATAAAAGCAGTCTTCCTCATAAAATAGATTTGTAATTTCTTTCCTATGCGTGATAGAGGTAGGTGTGCCTTCATTCCCTTTTTCTGTCTGAAAAATGTATAGACCAGTATTGTGAATTTGATTCGAGTACCTATTGAAAAGCTCTCATACAATACTAACACCACAAGCATTGGTTGGCCAGTAGCCTATGCCATATTTTCTGGAGATTTATCGACCTCCAAGCTATGATGACACCCCAGCCACCAAGGCATCACCACGAGACACTTCTCTGGAATGGGAGTCATGCAAGGTGATCCACTGCCACCCTATGTTATAGAGGTCAAACAGGCTTCTGATAGGGTTAGAGAGATCTATGGACCTATGCATACATTTGTGAGTATATAGTCAATCATCAACTTGTGTGGAATAGGCTATATCATGGAGGCTAATGCTTGTCATACATCCATGGTTTTATATTTACTTTATTTGTATTTAAACTCTCTTTTTTGGCATCCAGAAAGGAAATTTAAGCTGAAGATAAAGAAAAAGACACTGCTGTATGGTGCAATACTTAGCTTCAAGGTCCAATTACTCACCGATTATAAATATTCACTCTTATGAAAATCTGCACTGAGACAAGAAGCAAGGGAACTGCAGAAGTTACTTATGTTGGGTTCAACATCCATAGCTCAAACTTATCATTATTTATCACCCAAAAACCTTGCATTGAGCCCAGAGCTTACATTGAGCCGAGATGAATTGTATTAATAATCAGATGGACCTCCAGTTGAACTGGTCAAAGGACACATATAATTGTTGGTTTCCTGAAGGGACAAGCAACATAACTGAAGGTCTTTGACATTCATGTGACTTTTAAAGTCATTGGTAACTCAAATGTGCATAGACCAGATAACAGAGGCTAACATTCTCTTGTTGAGTCTGCTGTTTCGGTTATGAAAATAACGGGACTGCTTCACTGAAAAACAAAATCCATACCCCAACTTTATTTTTTAATGTAAACCATGTCTTGTCAAGCCTCAAGCCTCTTTTTATGGTACTGGGAATTGTTGTACTTGCAAGTCTTTTGGTCTTGCAAGCAAAGTCTGCAAAGATATGGAAAGATTGTTAGCGTCTGTACAAAGTGGCCCAAAATGGCCTTATAATGACATTTCTGCTTACTCGAAGAAAATTGAAGAGGTGTGTGATTGTCTGGCATTCACTGTGTCTAGCACTAAAGATATAGTCAGGAAATGACAATTCTAAGTCTGTCTATGTAGGCTACCATTAGTACATAATTATATATCTATCTATACACCATGTATTGTTTGGACTGCAATACCTTCTTTAGAGTCACTCATTGTGATGTAAGAAAAATGCGACCTACATTTTACTGCGCCAGAGGCTCGTTTCTCCTTACACTGTAAAATCTGAAATGTTGAGTTAGCTCGAATGATTGAGTGAGATGGTTGCACAAATTGTTTGAGCTAACATAGCTTGATGTTTTGAGTTATGATAATCTTTTCGTTGTTATAACTTTAAACAACAAGCTATGATAGCTCAAAGGAATTGTGCAACCATCTCACTCAATCATTTAAGCTGACTCAGAATTCAAATTTTACAGTGAATGTTTTTCTTTTCCTGGTTTTTCTTTGAACCATAAGATTTACCAGGCAATAACAGGACAGAAATTATTGCATTGCTTCACTAACGATGTGCTTGAAATTGCTCAGCTGGTGCTCTTGACTGAGAAGACAATATAGGTGTCTGGCAGTGTTGGAGTCGAGGCCAGGACATCCGAGACCAAGACCGAGACCGAGGCATGGCCATCCGAGACCAAGACCAAGACCGAGGCATTGCCCTCCGAGACCGAGACCGAGACCGAGGCATGAGCATCCGAGACCAAGACCGAGACCGAGGCCGGCTCGACAAAAAGACAGTTGACTGCCAAACTATTTTAGCTTGGTATATTATCGGCATTGAGCTTACGATAAGGCTATAACAGTGCAATTAAAGATTCACTCAATGACTCAAGTAAAACTCTGAAATGAAGACAATAAGGGGGCAACCATTACATTTTTAAAGAACAGGGCATGGAACTCATCTCACTGCAAATACTGCAAATTTTTTTTTTAGGGAAACAGCGACAGATTAGATTTGTTTTGAGTGTCTGACAACCTCAATTAAATTAGTCAATTATGTTTAATTATCCACTTCTAAATCAAACATTTTAGACTGAGACAGCCATCCATCAGAAATTCATTTCAAGCCTTTTGGGAAAGAATTAATTATACTTTCACCATGACTGGAAAAAAATTGGTTAGTTTTTAAAAACATGCTGAGGCAGCTTATCACTTTCATTTTGGGCTTTACTATAACTGCTTTAAAAATTACACTTTCTAGATATATGTAGATAGATACTCCAATTTATTAGGCAGTGGCATATTTGTGTTATATCAAAGTTATTTGGAATATTTTTTGAGGCATGGATGAGATTCTGTCACAAATTTTGTCCCATTCCATTTTTTTGAGTTGTGTTTTAAGCCAGACACTCTGGTGTGTGAAGTTAATGATCAGGTACTAACGCATCTTGCATCACATGTAAACAAAATCTTCCAAACTTCAAATGGTCATAAATATGGTCGAAATTTACAAGAAATAATGTTCAACTCAATTAATGAAGAAAAATAAAAATTAAAAAATATTCAGATACTGTTGGTCAATTTATAATTTCATATCTATCACAAAAAATGGCATCGCTTATAACTTGGCACTCGGCATAAAATAGGCCTAGATATAGACAGTTTTAAAAGACAAGCAGAAAATGATTCTATCAGATTCTAATATATAGGATAATAGGTTCCTGATATTAAATAAACTGACAGATAATTATACTTAGCCGACAGGAAATGTTTGTTTGACTGTTCCAGCAAAATTGTACTTTATTAATTTTGCTGGCCTCGGACGTGCCTCGGACAAATATCCGAGGCCAGAAGGCCCGAGACCGAGTCCAAGGCCAAGGATTGGTCATCCGAGACCGAGGCCGAGGCCGAGGCCATCAAAAGTGGCCACGAGGCCGGCCTCGAGGACGAGGCCGGCCTCGAGGACTCCAACACTGGTGTCTGGTTTCATCATGGGGGCAGCTAATATTCCCAAATGGCCGCAAAACTCTCAAAAATTCGTTAATTGAAAAAAAAAAGCTCTTTCCTTTGTCTTCTATACATATATATATAACATTTGTAAAAAGAACTTTTGGCTTGTCGTTATTGGCACAGACTTCAATGCCAAGTACTGGCAAGTTTTCTGAGTGCATGGAGTCCATAAGGGAAGAGTTTACCGATTTGTATGCCTTTTGACACAATATCAAGCTGAAAACATTGACCATTCTATAACCGGGAATTAACGAGTGTTTTACTGAAATGCATCTTGTGAGGTCATTTACCTATTACTATACATGCCATGATATTCTTAATGACTCATATGTAGCAAGTGAGACCACAACCTATGAGGGATGTCCCAAAATTCTTGCCAATTGTTTTGGCAGACCTTTCAATTTGAAGCAGCTGAATGAAAAAAGTAAAACAATTAGTCAATATCGATCACATTGCATAAATGAATTAGCCATAAATGAACAACATATAATCAAATTCAGTTTCATCAGGAGGGTGTTCTTTGCACAACACCCAGATTTCGTATGCATGGGTAGTTTTGCAGCAAGTGTATTTTGGCAGCAATAGATGTCTGGTGTTTGTTCTGGGAAAGAATTAGTGTCAGATAGATTGCGGATTGCCCTAAGTGCAGCTCCAGTGGGACAAAAGGAGGCAGGGAGGGACATAGTATTGCCATTTGTTTGTTACAAATCTCACCAAAAACATTGGATGCAGTTGCCATCATGAATAGCGTTCATCTAGCTCTTTTTTTCGATGATCATGTTTATCCATTGACTGCTACCAAAATTAATAATATGTACACACCGCAGCAGTATTTAAAAAAAATGATATGTTGCAAATGATAAAAAATTTCAAAATTGCTAGAACCGTTGCACAATAAATCTAGCAGACATATATTCATAATTGTCAATTTACTCTAATGCAAATAAACATCAATCAAAAATCAATCAACCAATAATGTGATAATCATATGAAAACACACACATCACGAAAATATAGTGACATGTATATTGATTGTACAGTGTACACAATTCATCAGCCGTTCAGCCATGACAGAGCTCATTATCTGGATTCCTAAAACCCCCACTCTGACAATACCATGAGTAATTATTTTAAAATGCACTTGCAGAAATTGGCACCATTCCATGCAAATATGCAAAGTTCACACATCCATTCTTTCTTGTACCACCTAATGTTTCATCATATAACCCTTGAGTTAAATCCTTATTCAAAACACTTGTTTCCATTAGTGGTTTATTATTCATCAGAGACAAAGTTTAGTCCCCCAAAGAGAATATTTGCATGTCTTGAGGGAAAAAAGGTCATGTATATATTGTTGTCTAGTGGCACACGCAAGATAAGGTTTTGTGTATGTACCAAGATTTCCTGCTCTAAGCAACTTCCATCATATGGATGATTCTGGGCTGCAGTCAACTTATAACAATAATATTATTATATTATGGATTTATATACTGGGTCATTCCGTGTCAGATCAACAAGTGCCTGCCACCGACCCATCAGCGAATTGGCTGAAAAAATTATATGTTGTTTGATGTCTCAAAAACTTCCTGAAAATTTTAGCTCAATCGGTCAATTTTTCTTGATTTGGCTGAGGTTTGAAAATTGCTCAATTTACCAGTTTTTCTGGCATTGTTTTGATCACAATTACATTGTTTGCTCAATAAATCACTTAATACTCGACCTTGAGCTTTGATTCATCATTTAAGACATCAAAGAACATATAATTTTTTCAGCCAATTCGCTGACGGGGTGGTGGAAAATTTCTCGAAAATCTGATGATTTGACACGGAATGACCCTACTGCTTATTTCAGTAAACTGTTCATCAGCGCTTTTACCACTGTGGGGAAATACTTTTAAAATGACAGGTTATAAATGACCCAGATTCATTGCTGTGATGAGGTGCAATGCCAATCTTGAGCAAGTTTTATCACGGTACCTTTCTTCCCTTTCAATTTTACATCAGCATAAAAACATCATCATCAATACAATACTGATTATTCAGAGTTCGATTTCAAAGTTAACCTCAGAGAAAAAAATTCAGACCTGATAGAAGAATTACTGTTGTTGTAAACAACTTACAGTTTGTCTCATCTAGCATGCGAACTGAAATTTAGCACTATTTCAACAGTCTGTATAAAACCAATGCATGGGCTTGGGGGAGTGGCACTGGCACCAAGTTATCAGGAACTAATCCACGAGTGGTGCTGCAGTGCTTTTTCGTGACGTCATGTCTATTTATGCTGTTTATCTGGTTGCGTCACGAATGTAAACAAGCAACAATGGGCTGCCGTAGCTGAAAACGCTCGAAAATCGGCAAAAAACGACCCTAAAACATTGCGAAAATGTGATATTCAGATTACAAAACGGCTACTCTACATGCAGGTATGTGTATTGCTGCTGTAGGACTTCTGCAGGCTGAGGAATGAGGCAAAACGTTAGTTCGCATGTGAGATGAGACAAAGTGTAGTTGAGTAGATCTCCTCATTGTTATTCAGCCAGTGCAAACGCCTGATGGCCCATCTTTGGTTGTCAACTCATAAAAAGTCTCTCACACCATTTGAGCTCCTACTCAGCCGGGTTTGCAGATATTTACTGCAGTATCCCTTGTAAAAAAACAGGACGGGTTTTTAAAGTCATGACTATTCGACAGCTAAAGGGTTTTCCTGGACAGTCCATTTTAAAATACAAAAGCCATGCAGACTGAAAGTGGAATACAATCTGTTATTGATATCAATATGTTTAGATCAATGCTCAGATGCATTTGCTTTTCGTGATTCATTTTCAGCTCACACGTGTCAATTTCTGTAAATTCGTCTGCAGTGAACCTCTTCTTGCCTTTGTCAATGGAAATGCAAAGCATTTACTTCATATTTTTTCTTAACAAATTAGAAATTCTATTATTTATTCGAAACCAAACATGAGAAAACATTCCCCACCCAGTGTTTTCAGAAGAACATGTGCTTCTGAATGTATGCATCAACTATAAATAGTATTATTCTCTGCTCTTCTAACTCAATTGCCAGAAACTAGTATATCAGGGATGCCCCTACTTCTTTTGCTGGGATGGCCCATTTACTGATGTACAAGGGCCAAGGGAGCTGGCTGGCCAATCTTTCAACCTTGCAAACGGGTCCAGCAAGATTTTCACTGGCAGAGTAAAATGGCCCAATTGCCCAATAACAACATGTCTGCTTAAAATCCAGACATATTGAAGCAGTCTGTCAAGCACTGAAAGCAATGTCATTGCACCCAAGAAAGACCTGCGTGCAAAAAAGGGAGCATTCAGTGAGCTCCAGCTGACAGGCTATGTCTGGACTATTCCAATTTTCATATTTTTTACAGTAATAAAATAATAGTATTCTGTGTTACTGAATGGCCTTTTTTGCCAGACTATATGAAATTTGCACAAGGCTTGCATTAGAGATCATAAAACATTATACCGTGTTTGCGGGCTCTTTTTCATCGGTGCAGGTTGCTTAAAAAAACCAAATATAACCTTTCACAATGACATTTTCTGATGCAAGAAAAAATTATCACTTATGTGTCATCTTGTTTTTTTTTGTTCTTGATCTTCTTTTTGTTGTACCTTTCATCATCACATCGCACAATAACAATTACAGTAGACGAATTTCGAGTGCTTACATGCAATACACTTGTAGGCTGTTACTGACATCACAGCCCTATCCCTGCCATGTTAAATGACCATAACCTTGATACCTCATAAAGGTGTGACTGACTCATAGTCCATACATACCATGTTGTGTGATAGGTGTCATAGCACTCACCAGTGACCTCACTCCTGTCTCTCTGAGTAATAGGCCTGCAATCGCTTTGGAATCAACAGAGCTTGACCACTGTCAATGCTACTGATCCCCAGCTGATCTTGGCTTCTGACCATAGCAGTTCAGTGCCCCATCACTTGACTGTAGCCTTGGTAAGTCTTGGTTGGCCACTCCTGGCCACCATCACCATAAGTGTTGCACTTTTGCAAAGTTGCAACAAAAGGATTAATCTTCCTCCTGTGTGACAAACAGAATTCACAATTTGAGATATTCAAAGCAATTGGATTTATGTTTGAATGTTTAATTATTGTCTGTTTGTTGTTCCAATTATTTCTTTTAGGAAAAACGCAAACAATTTTCTAAATTATGGATATTTCAGGCCGGAAAAAAAGCTGTGAAGGATTAGAATACTTCAGTTTTTCAGAACTTGTTGGCAGGGCAAGTGTAAACGAGCCCTGCAATGGGAGGATGCTCCTTGCTTTCGTGTGTAGCTCCCCTTGTTTATCAAACAGGCATAACATTTTATAAATAAAACAGGGGCGGATCCAGACAGTATCGGAAGGGGGGGGGGGTTTACGAATGAAAATGCACTAAAAATATCCAGATTTTTTTACATTTTGAAATGTACAGGCCAAAGGGGGGGGGGTTGAACCCCTGAAACCTCCCCCCCCTGGATCTGCTACTGCATCAAAAACACCTTACACACAATCATTCAGATATTTCCTTCACACTTCTGCCATGGTGTACCTCAAATTTATGTCTCACCATCGCAGTTCAGATGGATAAGCTTTCACAAAGAGAGCAATGACTTTTGTCAAATGGGTCGGTTTTATGACTCAGTTACTGCACTTCTTATGACAACTGTTCTACTTCTCCTTCACTTAACATTGGTCTGATACACGTCACTGAGCCAGGTATTGGTCACTACTGCATCTATACACGTCATTAGAAGTCCTATGAGTCAGTGAAAGAACCACTAGTTTCAATGGTAAAGATTCAAGCAACAGCTTCAGTGACCTCATTGAAGCTCTGAAACCAGTCACTTGTAAGCACTCGAAGTTCGTCTACTGTAAGTACTTCGTTTTGCCAGTCAGGTGTAACAAATTGTTCTATGGGCTTGATCAAGGAAGACATATTTGTCACTGTTTTCACCAAAGGGACAGTGGAAATAATACACCAAGATTATTGTACAATGAGTTTCTCACACTTTCTTGCACTTCAGGCATATTGATTTGAATTCATCAAAGAGGGACTATCAACTGGCATCGCAGATCTAACTGCATGCATTTTAATTGTGATAACTTTCAAGGTAAGTCTGAACTAGCGAAATGTATTTGATCATTCATGCCACCATCTAAAAACAAATTTATAGAGAAAACTTCAGTTCCAGGAAGGATCAAATAGAAGTACTATAGTGTTAAGGAGAAAGGCAAATAACCATCTGGCCAGGACAGTCTATTTCCTCAGCCCCACAGGACACTCACCCTGGCGCTGTCTTCATACTCTCTGCCAGGACTTTGGCAGTGCTAAAAATCATCTTTGACAGGCTATTTAAAAATAACCACTGCCACTATCACAGTCAAACTTGCATGGAGATGTATCACAGTATCAACTAACTCTGTAAATTTTTGTGGGCCTATCCATTACATAATGAAGAAAAGAACCCAATGGTTCCAGAGAACATAGTATTACTGGAACTGTCATCTGCTGCTGATGATTTTGTGGTATTTTGCGAAATGGGATCTAGAATAAGTCCCTCCACAGTCATGCTGCTGTGTGTTGAAGATGGCCGCACAGAGATCAGAACTTCTTCTGACACCTAGCTGATCAACTCCTAACACTCAATAATCCTGTCAGGGCCAGGACTCCTCTGCAATTGTTTCCTCATGTGATGGTTATTTCCCAAAAAATCAGAAAATACAATTTTAACAAGTTTATGTGTGAAAAACAAAGACACAGCAACAAAATTTCAGAAAAAAAAGCTAAATGGAAATTATACCGCATAATAGTGCACCATTCATCAGCCAGGGGAGAGCTCATTATCTGGATCCCTAAAGCCCCCACTCTGCTAATCCCATAGGAAGTTATGAATGTACTTGCGGCAATTTGCAGCATTTCTGTGTGACGTGCAATGTTCACATCGCTTCTTTTCTCTACCACCTACATCTAATGTTTCTTCTCCCGAAGCAAAATCTGTATTCTAAGCATTTTCTGCCTTTGAGTGGTTTATTGTTCATCATGAGTAAAATTGAGCCCCACCCCCTTGAAGAATGTAGCATGTCTCAAGAGAAAAATATGTCCATATACAGTGTTTTGTATTGTGTAGTAGAACATGCAAGAAATCGGTGTTTCATAAACATAGATTCTGTACTGTCATCAAATTTTGCCACCCAGAGAATCTACGCTCTGCTGTAGTGATTTTTGCCTATTGATGACCCATTTTTTTACACACAATGTAAGTTTACATGACAGGTTGAGGCGCCATCATTTGTGTGATGCAAAGCAATGCTCAGACTGTAGTTCAATGTAGCCCTCATTTGTATAATAGGAGAGATCTCTGGAGCTTCAAAGTAAAGCACCTTACTAATTTATCACAGGAAGCATCATCAGTATAATTTTGGTTGCTCAAAGTTTGACACTGCATTTAAAGTTCAACATGCTCATGTAACCACCAACTTAAGACTAAAGACTCATCTGGAAGATAACAAAGAGATGTATATTGTTATAAAGCAGATAGTTGAGTAGATTTCTGCCTCATTGTTATTCAACTGGTGTAAAACGCCTGATGGCCCATCCCTGGTCACTCATAAAAAGTCAGTCTGACACCATGGAGCTCCCACTTGGCCTGGCTTGAGGTATTCACTGCAGTTTCTCTTGGAGAAGTAGAGAGCTGTCAGTGTCAGTTGTAAGTTATCGATAGACAAAGAGCTTTGCTGGATAGTGAATTTCCAAAATAACAAAGCAAGAATATTATAAAGAGCGCAAAAAATTGTAAGATTTTGTGTATGTCACATAAGTCGTTTCGAAAATCTCATCTATCAATGATGGAACAGTCTGGACTTCCGTAAATTTACATTTCTCCCTTTTCAGATACGTTTGCATTTCTTTATTTGTGGTTGGCCAGAGCATGTCCAATTTTGCAACTCATCTGCCAGGCTCGCAATGCATATTTTTGATTTTTAAAATGATTTTGATTTTTCACAATCAAAAAATGAAACAAATGCATGCACTCTACATTTTCGAAAGGTCAAATTGCTGAATATACATGCCATTCAGATATTTCGTGCTCTTGTAATTCAATTGCCAGTGGCTATATTAGGTCAACCTGCCTACTACTTTTGCTGTGATGGCTCACTTTCTGATAGTTACAAGCACCACGGGAGCTTGCTGGAGAGTCTTTCTACCTTGCAAATGAGTCCTGCAAGATTGTTTCTGGCTGAACAAAATGGCCCAATGGCCCAATAAGAACATTTCTGCTTAATCTAGACAAATTGAAGCAGTCTGTCAACCACTAAAACAAATCTTATTGTGCCCATGACTTGGAGCAACATGAAAGTTTCAGTGGGACTCCAGTTGACAGCACTAAGTCTACACTATGTCTGCATGAACACAATTTAGGTATGGTACATTGAGAACCCTTTTTGGGACCAAAATCTATGCACAATACCTGGACTGGAGACCTCAGAACACATTTATACATATCTAGGTTGTTTGAGAAAACAAACACTAATATTCCTATGCAATAACCTTTAGTCATTTGAGAAAAAATGTGAGCTGCTGCAGCTGTACATTATTGTTTTTCTTTTGCTTTTACTTCTTTCAGCTATTATTTTCTTTGGCACTTTGAAGATTATCTTTAAGAAAGTAACAGTCTTTCACCGCACTGGCCAGGGTTCAATCATTGAACCCTGGGCTCAATCCCAGGCTGGGGCTGACATAAAATATATAAGTGTCAATGATTCACAATCTGCATAAGCACATCATAGTTGATTTTTTTCCCATGGTACCATATATTTCACAGGTTTTTTCTTGTAAATATTTTCAACATATACACTATACAGTTAAGTACCCGCTGGAAAAATGTAAGCCATTTACAATTCCTTTATTTAAAGAATGTCTTGTTTTTAATATTAATGATTTCATCATGCTATGTTTCAAGGTGCCTGTAAATCCAAAGGTTGAAGCATCAGATAATTCAGTTTCATAAAATCGTTCATATGCTCAAGGAAAAATGTTTCTCTATCTATCTATCTATCTATCTATCTATCTTTCTATCTATCTATCTATCTATCTATCTATCTATCTATCTATCTATCTATCTATCTATCTATCTATCTATCTATATCTATCTATATCTATCTATATCTATCTGTCTGTCTTTTTGGTGAAGATGAAACCCTAGGCCTAATAAGGCTTGGTGTGCAGTGCATTGACGATATCTTCATGATTTTATCCAATTGGAGGTAGTGTAGCTACCATATTGCCCTAACCAACTCTTCTCATCAAATGAAATCATATGTGATTAGATAAAGGAACACATTTGGAGGCTTGCATGTCTGTCCTCTTCTATCTTCCTCCATTGATTAATCAAATAACAGACTGTCTGGAATGTGTAATTAGTCGTCCTTGTCACAGACAACCACATGCAAGTCAAAACTGACAAAATTATCTTTACTTTGTAAGAAAAATTTGGGAATGGTGTGAAAATGTACGTGTCTGAGACATCAATTTATTTATTCTAATATCGATTATTATTATTAATACCATGTAGCAACAACTAAAGACACTCTATGTAGTTTGTGAGCAGGAAATATTAATGATGCAAGTTAATCGCAACAAATCACATGGATTAAGCTGGCTACACAATGCAATCTCTTATGTATGTAATGCAAGCGATGTATATCAAAGTGCTCCACTGCTTTCTAAATCTGGATCCAATGAATTGACAATGAATTAATGGCTTTTTGCTTTTGGAGCATGAATCCATGCCCTGGGGGTAAAAATGTCATCATTCTTTATTGATGATGCAACTGCAGCTATTTTACATGGTATCATTTTTCATCACATGTCAAAGTGCAGTTCAGTTGCTGTATACACTGTAACACTGCTTTTAGTTCTGAGTACGTAAATTACCAAATGAATCTGTCTGTCAATATTTATCTATAGGGATCATTCAAGCGGAGAGAGCAACGTTATGTTTTGCAACAAAACTCTGTTCTTGGTTGATTTAATGATAGGCTGATACATCATTTAACTTGGGGAAAGCATTTTAATAATCAGTGGGGGGGGGGGAGGTTTGGAGTTTTCCTCGGTAGGAAATTATTACTTTGTGTTATATTCTTCAAACCAAGTGAGATTAATTGGGGGTCAGGCTTTGCTCTGCAAATCCAGGTGTAACCTTTCCTTTCTCTGTTTTAATAACCTTATGTTGCTTTTGTGAAAATTGATCCCAGGCCGAAGGAATTCTCTTCAGTAGATGTAAAAATCAAAGACTTTTTCTCATCATTTAAAGCTGCGAACAGAAGATGTCTTGAAGGCAAATCCCACAGGCACACTTGCAGGATTAAACAGAAGCAAACGAGCAGTGTGTTGCATCTTTTATGTGTCACTGAGGCCTGAGTCATGCAACTGGCTCCAAGTCAGGCACAACGTCAGGATATATTTCTATCCCGGAGTAACTGGCTTAGAATCACCACACATTCTCAAATGTGCGTGTATGATATGTTCGATTACTAGTGACAGAGAATATGTCAGAATTGTGACAAAAATAGGTGACATTCGCAAAGATTGGACATCTAAAATCAAAAAATTGTTCAGATACGATATGGATTACGTTGTATGATGAAAAATTACTGGGTTTACATTCTTCCAGATATAGAAAGAAATTATCGTAATTTGATTATAAATAATGGATGAAATATTTTTGATGCGAGCATCTCTGACTTCACACTTTCAATTGGGAAGATGGAATGTCACAAACTGGTATTATGTCACAGACAAAAGTTATGACAACCTTTGAGATAATTAGGTCTTATTTCAACAAGGACGATTTGTATTGCGTTATCAAGACTGTCATCCACAATTCCACATCCTATTCGAATTGACTGAATCAAGCAACAAGCGTCTGCGTGGTCTAATGCGAGTGATGCATAGCCAAGAGCTTCAATGTATCCCAAATCCAGATGCAATGAATTAACAATGAATAAACAATGAATTAATGGCTTTCTGTTTCGGGAGTTGCATCGATGTCATGATAAAATGCCATCATTGCTGTGATGGAAGTTTACATGAACACATTTTTTGTCAATTCATTAACACTAACATAAAGCAATTTTTGTGCAGCTGCTGAGTCAGGCATTGCCATTATTAACAAGATCATCAATCACAGGATACAATTTACATGGAGTGCTTTTTATCCATCACTGGTAATCCTATTTGTTATGAAGATTGATTAATCAAGCTGGAGACCAAATTATGTAAAATCTTAACGGAGCTAAGTTCAGATTCATGTCCTGCTATATACTTATTATTTATTTTTCATGGAGCACCTTATTAAATTAAGAATTGTTCTGGGGCACAGTAAAAAAATACAACAGGAAATACAATTTATAAAGATAGATCTTATACACTTCCGGTGCACTTAAGATTTGTGCAAAATATATAACAGTTAATAAAAACTTAAACAATTACTCATCCTTTTAAACAACATTTCATACACAGAACACAAGCCATATCTTTCCGGCAATAAATGTATCAGAATTCATGCAGCTCAGCAAAAATATGACACAACCAATTTGGCTTTGGAATACTGTTTCAGATTTTTACCACTTGTCTGATGGTATCTGTACATATTTATGTCAAGGAGGCACAAGGGCTATTCCCAAAACAATTTCAAAGTAGATGGTGGCAGAGAATGAGGCAAAACCACCATGATTGCAAAATGACAAAACACAATATGAAAATAAAACATATATAGAAACAGCAACAAAGATATATATCGTAAAGAAGGCATAGATGCTGGGAAAGCGTTTATACAATTTTGTCATATTTTGTTACTGTTATTACCTGCATGGATGATATTCAATGTTGTAAGATGCTAAGTCAACGTAGAATATGCAGTGTTTGTGTTTCGTGTGGTGTAAAAAGAATGTTAAATTATCTGCATTATCATTGGCCTGAAAAGCAACCTTGCAGCGTATTTTCAAAAGGAAGTCAGTGATATCTTTGATGTAATTTTTAACGGGTTAATATCCTGCTAGCCTTTTCCTTTTTTGAAGTACAGGAAGCATAAGGATGATAAGGACTCACAAGTAATCTTTGTTTTCAAGATGTGAAGTATTTCTCAGAAAGCCTGGAGCAAAGGTATATTATGTTGAGAGTATCTTTGCCACGTGATGTAGAAATTATATTACGTAATATGAGTTGGAGCTTTCAGAGCTGACTTTTCTTTTAAAAACACTAAATAGCAATTTGGACAAAACGACTTGACCTGCTGGATCAATGTGTCTGCCTTCCCTAACCGTGGGTGTACCAGAGGGCATCAAGGTGTGTTTAGGCCTACCATCCCCTTAGAATTTGTAACTCTACAAATATGGCCATTATCGCTACCAATTAAGAAGCGTCTTCAATTGAAAATTACATATCAATCGTTTGGCACAGAAATCAAGCAACCAAATAACCTTCATATATGCATTGCATACACAGCATGCCTGCCATCTCACATTCATTAAGAGTCTTAATTTAAGACCATGATCAATTAATTAAAATGCCTGGGGGTAGCTAAGTTTCATGTGCCTCAATGGGCATTTCTAGTAGGGTCTATATCTATAGCTCGAAAGTTAGGTATGTTGTTAAGATAGACTGATAGATAGATAGACAGATAGATAGATAGATAGATAGAAGATTTATTTTTCAATAAATGTGAAACTGACATTCTGAAGATCAAAGACCTACAAGTGAACTCAATGCTCAAGTCCTGTCTTTACACTGCCTAGTGCCTACACATAATATGTACCATAAGTCGCATGGAGCCACTTAGCTAATGACTCATAATTACTGACGATCTCAGAAAGTTTCGAGCTATAGGCTCTTTATATGCAACCCACAATTTCCTTGGGGCAACAGGTTAATTCTGTTTTATAGTGTTAATAAGAGCACAGCCTATGCGCATACTGTACTAAGTTTTCATAAGCTGTAGTACAATAGAATACTATTTTTACTAGGAGGGCCTATATAAAAGACATTTCTATTGACATAGCTGTTTTTGTAACTGTGATGTAAAGGCTAGGCAAATATTTTCGTCTGTTATGCACAATCAAAAATTCATTGGAGCTAATGTTCTTTTATTTACTAAGTGACATAATACAAATTCATCACAACCAACTTCTATTGTTATTGGAAACAGTATACTTAAGTATTGTGCTAATTAAGGAGAGATGTATTCGTTGTGAGCTTTTAAAAATAAAGGAATTGTGAAATGCATTGTCTTGCTTGGATGTGCTGACCTTTTAAAGACACACAACTTTAAAAAACAACAAAATGAGTGCCATAAAATGCCATCCCAAGGGGCAATTGCAGGTTATATCAAAATTTTCACAGTTTGAATGAATTTCGGCCACAAGAAAAAACCAGTGAATGTGGTGAAATAGTAAAAAAAAAAGAAGGTCAGCTGTGCCATCATACCCGTTTTCTGTCTGAAGAATATCCACTATGAATTTATGATGTATAGACCACACTACAGTGAACACTTTTATTCAAGTAATTTCTAATAAGATCTCATGCAATACTAATACCACAAGCATTGGGCATTGGCTGGCCACCAGTAGCCTATGCCATATTTTCAGGCGATTTATCGACCTTCCAGCTATGATGACACCCCAGCCACCCAGGCATCCCCACCAGACACTTTTCTGGAATGGGAGTCATACAGGGCGATCCACTGCCACCCCATGTTTTAGAGGTTAAATAAGATGCTGATAGGGTTGGGGAGATCTATGGACATATGCATACATTTGTGAGTATATAGTCAATCATCAACTACCGTAGAATAGACTATGTCATGGAAGCTAAAACTTGTTATACATACATTGTTATTTATCTAGCTAATTGTATTTTGGCTCTTTTTTTGGGCATTCAGAAAGGAACTTCAATGATGAAGAAAAAGGCGTTGCTGTCTGGTGCAATATATATAAATATATAAAAACAGATACATGAAGTAAGTGAACTATAGAAGTTACTTTTGTTGGGTTCAACGTCCTTACTTGAAGATTATCATAATTTATCACCCGACTAACCTTACATTGAGCCTAGGGTAATTGTAATAATAATGAAATGGACCTCCATTCAGACTGGTCAGAGCACACATTGTCTGGTTCCCGAGGGGACATCGCAACTTGACTGAAAGCCTTTGTCATTGATGTGAATTAATCACAAGCAACTCAAATGTGCATAGACCAGGCAACAGAGGCTAAAATTTTTCTTTTTGACTCTTCTGTTTCGGTTATGAAAACAATGGTATAAGACTGCAATGGATCTAAAAAATTCATACTTCAAATTCATAAATTTCCTTACACTTTCAAGCCTTTTAAAAGCTTCTTTTAATGGTACTGGGAGTACCTCTAGGAGCACCTGGGGAGGGTGCAAGTTGGGGTCTTTCTGGCTTGCAAGCAAAGTTATGGAGATATTCTTACTGTCTGGACAAAGTAGCCCAATGGCCTAATAATGACATTTCTGCTTACTGAAGAATGATTGAAGAGGTGTGTGACTGTGTGTCATCCATTGTGTCAAGCACTAAAAATGTAGTGTGGCAATGGTAAATCTAAGTCTAAAAGTGGCAACAACAGAAAGAAACAAAAATCATGAGCAGGATTCTAGGGTCATGGAATTCTGTCATAGTCTATCTACGTGTACCTATTTACCTAGCTACCCATCAGTGTATAATTCTGTCTATCTATATCCCAGGAATCGTTTGGGCCACTATAACTTCTTTGTGATTTTAGAAAACGATTTCACCTACTGCAACACAGACTTGTTTCTATTTACAATTTTTCTTTTCCTGCTTTCACTTTGAACAATGCAGTTTACCAGACGATAACAGGACCGAAGTTGTTGCATTGCTTCATTATAGGTATAGCTTGAAATTATTTAGCTGGTGCTCTTGACTGAGTAGAAAATACAGTATGTATCAGTGAAGATGTCTGGTTTCTTCTTGGGGCTAGCTAATGTTCCCAAATGAATCAGAATCAAAGTTATTCAATTGAAATAGCACCAAATGTTCCTTCCATTATCTTCTAACACTTTTGTACTAAAAAGGAACTTGTGGTAGGCAGATTCATACCAACAGGGAGCTGACAAGTTACCCAATGACAAACTGAGTATTCATTTCTATCTATATGAAAGATAGTAGTAAATAAGTAAGTGAAGTTTTAATGTAGTCTCACATTGTCAACACATGTACATGTGTCACATTGTCAACACATGTACATAGGGTATCTAATTGAATCAATGATGTCTTCAGACTTCATACTCAAAATTTGAAAATGAAATGTTTAGATGGAAATTTGATATGGAGTGATATGGTCAAAAATTAGTTAAATATACATTGTATAGTATACTCATAAATGAATAATACCCTTTGCAATTAACTTAATACATGCCTTACCATTTCAAATTAACTATATATAAACTCATAACATAAATAATTAGCCATAGATTTACAATATACATTGTACAATCATATTCGCTTTCGTCAGGATTCAGGAGGATTGTCTTTGTAAAACACCCAGATTCAGCATGAATAGTTTTGTAACAAGTCTATTTTAGCAGAAGTGGGTGTCTGGTGTTTGTCCAGGGAGAGAATTCGAGTCAGATAGATTGCAGATTGCCCTGAGAGCAGCTCCAGTGGGACAAAGGAAGGAGGGAAGAGACATAGTCTAGCTATCTGTCTGTCACAAATATCACCAAACAACATGGGATGCAGTAGCAATCAATGCATGTATTTATATGGCTCCTGTTTAAGATGAGTATGTCTGACAACTATTTGCTTAATGTAAGCACTCTGATAATCCCATCTATAGGAAGAAACTAATACAGTTTTAGCACTTTGCATCATTCCATGCAAATGCGTTATGTTCACATCATTTCTTTCCTGCACCACCTGTCGTTTCATCATGCATACCACCCTAGAGCAAAATCTGTATTCAAAGCACTTTTTCCCTTTAGTGGCTTATTGTGCATCAGAGACAAAGTTGGACCCCAAGAGAGAATTTTGCATGTCTTGAGACAAAAAAAAATCTATAAATTGTGTTCTTGTGCCACACAGTGGCACACACAAGAATGTGTAATTGTGTATACATGTAAACTTAGATTTCCCACTCTGACTGCCTTCCAAAAAACTCTTCAAAATGACAGGATTTATATAAACTGCATTCATTGCTGTAATCAAGAGCATTCCTTTGAACAAGTTTTATCAAGGCCCCTTTTTTCTTATCTATTGGTACATATATACAATGTAGGCATAAGCTTATTTTCTGAGATCAAGGTTAACCACTCTTACTAGTTTATCACTAGAAGTTGGCTTCAAATTTCGAAGTTAACCTGTGAGAGAACAATACAGACCTGAAGGAGCTAAGAGCCTGTTGCTATAAAGCAGATAGTTGAGTAGATTTCTGCCTCATTGTTATTCAACTGGTGTAAAACGCCTGATGGCCCATCCCTGGTTACTCATAAAAACTCAATCTCACACCATTTGAGCTCCTACTCCGGCTGGTTTGAAGATATTTACTGCAGTTTCCCTTGTAAAGAGACGGGACCAGTTATTGAAATCAAGACTCATCAACAGATAAAGGGCTTTTCTGGACAATCCATTTTGAAACATACAAAGCCCAGACATGAAGTGGAGTAAAATTTCAGATCTTGATATGTTTCAATCAATGCTGACATTTGCTTTTCTTGATCCATGGTTGGCTGATGCATGTCTGGTTTTACAACTCACCTGCAGTGAACCTCTTCTTGCACAAATCAATGGAAATGCAGACATTTACTTTATCCTTTTCTCCATAAATTGATACTATTATTTGTTCAAAGCTAAACATGCAGAAATATTACGCACTCAGCATTTTCCAAGAAACGTTTATTTCTGAATGTACACACCAACTATAAATAGGATTATTCGCTGCTCTTCTAATTCAATTGCCAGAAACTATGTCCGGGATACCCCCTACTTCTTTTGCTAGGATGAGTCAATTGCCAGTTTACATGCACCAAGGGAGCTTTCCTGAGAGTCTTTCTACCTTGCAAACAGATCCTGCGAGATTATTACTGGTTGAGCAAAGTGGCCCAATGGCCCAATAACAACATTTCTGCTTAATCAAGACAAATTGAAACAGTCTGTCAAGCACCGAAACCAATGTCAATGCACCCAAAAAGACCTGTGAGCAAAAAAGGGAGCATTCAGCGCACACTAGCTGAAAGGCATTTATATAGTCTATTTTCACAATTTTCTGTTTTCACTATTTTCCAGTAATAATATAGTTAGTAGCCTTGTATTCAATTACCTACCATTTTGTGAGATTATGAGATATGCAAAAGGCTTGTATCAGAGATCACAAAACTTCACACAAGGTTCATGGATTATTTTTCATCTGTTCAGTATTCAGGTTGCTCAAAATCAAATATAATCTTTCACAATGACAATTTGTTATACAAGAAAAATTATTACTGATTTATGCATCTAGACAGCTGTTTTACTTCTTCCAGTTCTTTGGTTTGTTGTACTTTTGAATTATCATGCATGGCAAAAAAATAATTGCTTTGTTTTCCCAGCCATGTGTAACATAAACGTTCTATTCTGGTCAAGGAAAACATATTTGTCACTGTTAAAAGCTTTCCCAAAGGGGGCAGTGGAAATAATATGTGGAGATTATTCCACAATGTGTTTTCTCACATTTTCTCGCACTTCAGGCGTATTGATTAAAATTCATCAATCTACAACGAAAACTACCCACTGGCACCACATCTCCAACTACACACTTGTGCAATAAGTTTAATATAAATTATTGGATTGGTTTGAACGATGTATCTGAACTACAGAAATGTATTTGATCATTCATGCCACCATCTAACAAAAAATAGAGAAAACCTCAAGTGCCGATCCGACGGTAAATATGATTATTACAGTGTTAACCTGAAATGCAATCTATCACCAGATGCAAAGCAAAAAGACTGGATATATGACTTCGAGATAATGTAAATATAAAGTTACGGTTTGTTTTAAGGAACACAATGAGTTTATCTTATTATTCCCTTTGTTCAGTATCTCAGAAACTATAAAACATGTGTATTACTGAAAAACAAAGATACAGCAATAAAAACTCAGAAAAACAAGCTACATGGAAATTCTACCACATAACAGTTCAGTGAGTTCACCATTCATCAGCAAAGGGAGAGCTCATTATCTGGATCCCTAAAGCCCCCACTCTGCTAATCCCATAGGAAGTTATTAATGTACTTGCAGCATTTTGCACCATTCGTGGCTAATGTGCTGTGTTCACATCACTTCTTTTCTGTACCACCTAATGTTTCATTTCCCCAGAGCAAAATCTGTATAGTAAGCACTTTCTGCCTTTAAGTGGTTTATTGTTCATCATGGCTAAAATAGAGCCCCCCTCCCCTAGGAGAATGTTGCATGTCTTAGGAGAAAAAGAGGTCAATATAAAAATTGTTTTGTAGTAATATGTGCAAGAAATCAGTATTTCATGAACTTAGATTTAGTTCTCTCATCACATTTTCGCCTTTTGATGACTCAAGTGTTTTACCCATAATAATTATAAACATGGATGGTTGAGGTGCTTTCATTTCTGTGATGAAAAGCAATGCTCAGACTAAAGTTCAATCAAGCCCTCATTTCATGAGCATTGAGAGAACTCGGGAGCTTTAAATTTAACCATCCTTACCAATTTAACACCAGAAGCTTCATCAATACAATTATGATTACTCAGGGGTTGAAACAAATTTCAAAGTTCACGTAACCTCCAACTTAAGACTACAAAATGATCTGGCAGATAACAAAGAGATGTATATTGTTATATAAAGCAGATAGTTGAGTAGATCACTGCCTCATTGTTATTCAACTGGTGTAAAACGCCTGATGGCCCATCCCTGGTTACTCATAAAAAGTCAGTCTCACACCATGGAACTCCCACTCGGCCTGGCTTGAGGTATTTACTGCAATTTGCCTTAGAGAAGCAGACTGATGTTGTAGTTATCAATAGACAAAGAACTTGCTGGACAGTGAATTTCCAATAATAAGAAATCAAGACTAAGAGGGCAAAACAATTTTAGATTTTGTGTGAGTCTTTTTGTGAAGTCTTTTTGAAAATCTCATCTTTCAATGACAGAATAGACTTGACTAAGGAATTTACAATTTGCCCCTGTTCAAATACATTTGCATTTCTTGATTTGTTGTTGGCCAGAGCATGTCCAATTTTGCAACTCATCTGCCAAGCGTGTGATGATTGACAATGATATATCAAAGCAAAATATGCAGGAAATGCATGCACTCTATATTTTCAGGCCACAATTGCTGAATATAGACATTCTTGAGTTGTTTTGTACTCTTCTAATTCTATTGCCAGAGCCTTTATTAGGTCTGCCTGCCTACTATTTTTACTATTATGACTCACTCGCCGATAGTTACAAGCGCCACGGGAGCTTGTTGGAGAGTCTTTCTACCTGGCAAACGAGTCCAGCAAGATTGTTACTGGCTGAAAAAAGTGGCCCAATAGCCAAATAAGAACATTTCTGCTTAATCTAGACAAATTGAAGCAGTGTGTCAACCACTAAAACAAATCTCATTGTACCCATGACTTGGAGCAACATGAAAGTTTCAGTTGGGCTCCAATTGACAGGCTTAGTCTAAAAGTCTACAAGTTGTGTTTGCATCAACACAGTTTTATTCAGTATGATACCTTGAGAACCCTTTTTGGGACCAAAATCTATGCACTATACTTGGACAGGAGACCTTAGAACACATTTCAACATTTCAAGGTTGTTTGTTAAAACCAACAATAATATTCCTTTGCAACATTTAGTAATTCGAGAAAAATTTGTCACCTGCTGCACATTAATTCATCTTTTACTTCTTTCAGCTATTCTTTTTGTTGGCGCTTTGAAGATTATCTTTTAGACAGTAACAGCACAGAAATAATTACTTTGCTTTGACCACAAAGCATAACACATTTTCCACCAACTCAATAAAGGAAGAAAGCTTTGACAAAGGCATTGGTGGTCACTGGTTGCACCAAGGGACAGTGGAAATAATGTGTATGTATTACTCTTCAATGAGTTTCCTCACTATTTTGTGCACTTCCGGCATATTGATTGGAATTCTTCACTTTATCTCTCTTTACGAGGAGTCTGTAATTTATAAATGAATTGTACCACCTTTTGGCTTTTCGCAACAAACAGAGAAGAATTCAATTTATGTACGTAAGGTCAAGTAGTGGACAGGTATATTGCAGTCTAGTCCTGTCAGTTAAGAGGCCGAGATGAGCCCAGACAAGAGAAGGGAAAGAATGTAGTTAAAAGATACTTCCATAATCTGTAATGTGTTGACTCTTTCTTTCTCAAACATACAGAGATTTTCACAAACAAGATGCACTTCTTTGCAATGCCATCAACTCATCATTCATTCATCTGAAGCTTGCTGTTCAAAATGAGCTATTTTGACAAGAATGGGTATCTGCTATATGTTTTGCAGTGAAAAAATCACATTCAAACATACACGTATTGCATATTGTCTGTTGAGTTTCTGCGGGGAATAGACTGAGCTGCAGTGTCATTAGTTTGCAGCACACATTGCTGAACAACTTCAGCTGCGCTTTTGTTGACATTGAACTTTTCTTCAGCACAAAAGAAAAGATGCAAACAGTATATTAAAAAGAAAATGTAAAAATTAAAACAGAGAACTTGTCATCAGCGATCACCCAATCTCTCAGATTATCTCTGACCCCAAATTGAACCTTTATTGGCATACATGTCTCCTTCGCAAACAGACATGGACTGGCAATGTGTATTCGATATACTGACTGGGACAACAATGGTATATTCCAGGAACATTATCTGTATTTGCACTCTTTATGTTTTTGGTCTGTGATGTACCCTTTGAACCGATGTTCCTCTTACAGTAACAGAACCAGACATGATTGCATTTCTTGGTAACTCAAGTGCCTGCAATGGGCCGGTAACTACCTCAGGCCTAAAAGAAAGCCTTGATTAAGTTGTCTGGTGGCACCTTTGGGAGAAAAAGAAGAATACTAATGCTATCTAAAGGTTCCCAAATGGATTCGAGGCACAAGAGGTACATGAGGTGAACCAGAGTACATCTTGAAAGAATGTGGATGAATATTTCTACCCCAGCCAAGACAAACGCAATGTAATTTAATGTTTCACCTGAGACTACCTTTCTTATCTCATAGATTGAATTTTTTTTAAACTGACCGTCTAAAAGCTGTGTTTAGAGTTGATCACAAATTCACAATTGATAAAACTGATCCTTGGTTCTAATAATACCCATAAAATAGTAAGAGGGGGCGACCATTAAATAATGGGTTTTGTTTCGAGTTTTCTTAGCAGGAAATTATTTATTTCATGGTAACGATGGCATCAACTATTTATTTCAAGCAAGCGAAGTCCACGAATATTCATTCCTGAATTAAGCAACGCCTTGTTGAGAAATACCCTTCCAAAAATTGAAGAATCTATTTCTTTCACCAAACTGAGCAAGAAATTATTATTTAAAAAAAGTCCATGTATCAAGTCCACAGTATGTCTAAGTTGTTAATTTCGAAAAGACATTTTGCTTGATGCCTGAAACATCCTAACTCAGACATAAAGCTAGTAGTCTATCGATACCATATAAATGGTAAATAAACGCTTCGCTTGTTCTCATTGTTCAATTAAGAGGATTGCTTTTTATGAAATGTCCTTGACTTTATTCTTTTAAAAAAAAAATGATCCAATTTTGACAGTATTTCATTTCCATGTCAAACGTGAAATATTAAGAGCTCTACCAAAGATGGAATTTCACAAAAACTTCAGTTTCAGTCATTCTGCTCACAACCTCAATCTGTATTCTGGCTTTTACTCACGCTGATGGATTGCATTCAAAGTCGTGGGGGCAAAAGCCAATGTTGATTTGTTGCATGCAATAAACATGGCATGACAATGGGTCACTTCTTTTCGGTCCAATCTGGTATTCTTGCGTGAAAAACTTTGATAAAGATGGGATATGATCAGACTGCCCGTCTGCTTGGAAGGTAGGAATGCATTTTTCTTGATCAACGCTCATAAAATGACTGATATTGCTCCCATATATCCAACAACTTACAATCTGGCACTTTGAAGAAAAAACCCTAACGATGTGTATCTCTAATCTTCAGTCATTTAAGAACGAATCCCAAAAATCCCAAATAAACTGAACTGAATGTCAAGGGTTAAGCCTAGGTTTTTATTTTTATTCGATTATGATTAATATAACATTGAAAAAAAATCAAACATGTATGAAGATTGCCTGTTGATACAAATTTTGTAAAAATTGTAAACATGTTCTTGTGTGGAAAAGCCGCTTCAATGAAATAAAATTTTTAGGCCTCATTGGCACACTTACATTATTCTGAGTGCCGATAAAAGTGCCTTAGTAAACTTTGTATTAATATATTCTGCTAAAAGGTTTCTATTGTTATTGAATAATGAACAATTTATGAGAGGGACAGAGTTAATTTTACTTTAAAATGCAAAAAACGTTTTTTTGTACGTTTTCAACCCTTTAGATTGAATATCCCATACAACATATTTTCTGTTCAGTCTAGAAGACGTCGAATTACTTTTAAGCTTTTCTTTGATTTTTCACCTAAAAACATTAAATACGGGTCAACACTCCATATTTGTCTTTCTTGATCTTACTCGAAGAACTTTATTTGTGAATTTGGTGTTTGTCTGCTTGAACTCACTGTTTAAAATGGCTTGTTTTAATTTATGTGCAAAATAGTTTTCTGTTGTTCAGACCCTGTGTTAGTGATGAAATGAAACATGCAAACTGTAGTGCATATTTATAAACAGCAAGAAAATGCAAAAGAATAAAATTTTAAGAAAATGCAAAAGAAAATGTAGACATTGTGGTTCTTTATTCATTGGTAAGTCAGCATATACATGTTCTCTGAGCCAGGCATTTGACCCTTGATTTGATATTCCAAACATTTGGCTTGTGCCTATGACCACGATGACAAAAGTGCAATCCATCAAACCGAATTTGTATATGCTTTGTGTGTTCTAGATTCTGGCTGGTACATTGATGTAAACATATATATTGTATAATGTTCTCCTTTTAAACTGTGCAAGTTATTTTCCTCTTTCTTACGCACCTGATGAACTTTGTCTCGCTGGTGGTAACAGCCAGACATGATTGCATTTCTCGGCTACTAAATCCTCAGAAATTGCCCGGCTACTACCCGAGGCCAGAAAGGAAGCTTTGATTAAGTTGTCCAGCAGGACCTTTGGGAGAAAATAAAGAATACTGACATTATCTCAAATTCCCAAATTGATGTTGTAGCACTAGAAGTGGATGAACAGAATTCATTATATCCTGTTGTAAAGGAACAGCTCCAATGCAAGTTCTATCATTGTCAGGACAGTTCCCACAATCCCACACAACACTATAAACTATTCAAATTAATCAATGAGACTTAAAACTGAAGTTAGTCAGTGTCTGTATGAAAAATATTGAATCGATAAAATTATCAATCAGATTTCTATCACCAAAAGTAAAAGAATTGCGCATCTGCAAAGATTAATTTCATAGCTTGTATAATAAAACTAGAATCACACTACCCTAAAATGTTCACATGCTAGATACATAGTTACATCTAAAAAAACTAACAAAATACACAGAAGAGGTTCTAGAGAGGCATACTCATCATCATAGTCGTTAAGTGATAACCTGAAGCCATTTGCACCCATCCCATGCCAATGTGTGTTGTATCCTTACCTTTGCCCCTTGAGTGCAGACAGTCTTCAATAAGGAACTATAAGACAGATAATAAATACGCTTTAGTAGATTTCAGCCCCATTGTTATTCACTGGGGTAGATACTGATCTCTAGTCTCTCGTACTAGGCCAGTAACACACACTGAAGCTACCATCACCATTTGCAGTTTATTTACTACCTGGGATTCTTTAGAAAAGTATGGAGATAAATCAGGAGGTCCGCAGCAAGTTAGAGATTCACGGAAGAAATTCATTGAGCTTGAAGCTTGTATGAAAACCAAAGCAGACTCACACAGGATGCCATAAAAAGCCTTTTTTGTTGTGCTTCAGAGAGATTCAACACCTCCTGACAGATGACTATTTAGTAGCTTTACCAAACAAAGCAATTCATGAACAGAAAAAAAACAGCTTCAGTCATTCTGCACACATTTCCAATTTGCATCCTTGTTTTTTGCACCAACTGATGGATTGCTTTCAAAGTTGTAGGACAGAAGCCAATGTTGATTTGTTGTTGGCAATAAACAAGGCATGATCTTTTTGATCTTTTTGTCAAATCTTCAATTGCTCAATGATAAATAGGCACATTACAAAGACAAGATAGTAAAATGTCTGATTAAAAAATTAAAGTACTACAGAAAAAGATTGTAAATAGGACATTTTTATATAATATTATATGTATGAAAATATGCTGCATATATTCTGTCAACCTGCACAAACAGTCAAACACACCTAATAAGTGTTTCAAACGACCCCAAGGAAAGGTATGCTTGATTTTCTATCCCTAATGTTCATTTATTTGTCACTGTTGTAATTGTTGCAAGTTTGTTTCACTTGTACATCAGAGACAAAGTTGAACCACCAAAAGAGAATTTTGCATGTCTTGAGACAAAAAAAAAGATAAATTGTTGTCTAGTATCACACACAAGAAGAGTATACAGTGTATACCTAGATTCCTACAGGGTCATTCATGTTAAATTATCAGTTTTTCGATATATTTTCCACCACCCCGTCAGCGAATTGGCTGAAAGGTTATGCTTACATATTTACCAATAGATAAGGAGAAAGGGGCCTTGATACTGATAGAACCTGTTCAAAGAAATGTTCATGATTACCGGATTGAATGCGGTTTATATAAATCCTGTCATTTTGAATTGAAAGGTATTTTTTAAAAACAGAAGCCCAGAATCATCAACAAACAGGATGGCTGGCGCTTAGAGTAGGGTCATTCCATGTGAGATCAGCAAGTGGCTTCCACCACCCCATCTGCGAATTGGCTGAAAAAATTATATGTTTGATGTCTCAAAAGATGAACCTCCTAAAAATTTCAGCTCAATTGGTCAATTTTTCATGATTTGGCTGTGGCTTGGAAATTGCTCATTTTACCAATTTATCAGGCATCATTTTGACCACAATTACATTCTTTGCTCAATATATCACTTGATACTCAACCTTGAGTACAATACATAGTCAATCATAAAATGTAATTACGGTGGCCATTTTGGATTAATTAGGCCTAATGAGATGTAGGCTGGGTCACATCATCAAAGAAACACCAGACATGAATTCCATGACCCAGATAACCCAAAAATCCATGCATTGAACAGCAATGTAGCTCAAACCATTACAATGTTAGTTCTCAAATGCTAAAACGATGGTCATTTTAGATTATGGGCTCTCGCGGGGTTTCCCCGTATTTTTGGGAGGGACGTTTTTAGATAATCCTTTATAGAACACAAATCCACTACCTTGTATTCAATTACCAACCAATTGTGAGATTATGAGTCATGCAAAACGATTGCATCAGAGATCAAAAACTTTATACAAGGTTCAGGGATTCTTTTTCATCTGTTCACAGTGTTCAGGTTTCTAAAAATCAAATATAATCTTATACAATGACAATTTGTGATACAGGAAAAATTATTAATGATTTATGCATCAATACAGTTGTCGTGCTTCTTCCAGTTAGTCTGTTTGTGGTTCCTTTGAAACATCAGGTATAGCACCAAAATGATTACCTTGTTCTATGCTGACCAAGGAAAACCTATTTGTCATTGTTAAAAGCTTTCACCAAGGGGACAGTGGAAATAATATGTGGCGATTATTCCACAATGTGTTTTCTCACACTTTCTCTCACTTCAGGCATATTGGTAGAAATTCGTCAATTTACAAGGAAGGACTACTCACTATTGCTGCAGAATTCAGTGGCGTAACTGGGGAGTCTCGAGTGGGAGGGCACCTGGGGGGGCACGCGATTCTCTGGGGGGGCACCCTCTATACTAATTGTATATCTTAGCCAGAGTTGGAAAGTTCATATGGGGGGGCACCTGGGGGGGCACAGGTCCAATATGGGGGGCCTGTGCCCCCTCGTGCCCCCCCATAGGGACGCCACTGCTGCAGATCCAAATACAAACTTGTGCAATCACTTTAATATATATTATTGGATTGGGTTGAATGGTGTATCTTAACTACAGAAATGTGTTTGATCACTCAGGCAGCCCTCTAACAAATAGAGGAAACTTCAATTCAAATAACAATCAAATGATAAATTTGATAACTACAGGGTTAAGTTAACCTGAAATGCAATCTGTCACCTGATGCAAAGCAACAAGACAGCATACATGGTTTGGAGATGATGTAAATATAAAGTTATGGTTTGTTTTAAGGAACACAGCGAGTTTATCTTATTATTCCCTTTGTTCAGTATCTTAGAAAATAAGAAACAGATGTCTAAATGAAAAACAAAGATACAGCAATAACAACTGAGAAAAACAAGCGAAATTGAAATTCTACTACATAAATAGTGCACAGTTCAACAGCCAAGGGAGAGCTCATTATCTGAATCCCTAGAGCTCTCACTCTGCTAATCCCGCAGCATTTTGCACCATTCATTGCTAATGTACTATGGTCACATCATTTCTTTTCTATACCAACTAATGCTTCATTTCCCCAGAGCAAAATCTGTATTGTAAGCACTTTCTGCCTTTAAGTGGTTTATTGTTCATCATGGATAAAATTAAGCCACCCTCCCTTGGGGAATGTTGCAAGTCTTTAGGGAAGAAAACGTTCATTAAACATAGATTTTGTACTTTTATCACATTTTTGCTTATTAATGATTCATTGTTCTACACATAATAACTAAATACATGACAGCTTGAAGTGTCGTCATTTTTGCGATGAAAAGCAATGCTTGGATTATAGTTCAATCAAGCACTCATTTCATATGTGTATGAGCATGGAGCTTTAAATTAAACCATCCTTACCAATTTAACACAAGAAGCTTCATGAATACAATTATGATGACTCAAGGTTTTTCACAGTTCAACATGTTCAGGTAGCCTCCAGCTCAAGACTACAAAGGGATCTGATAGATAGAAAAGAGATGCCTGTTGTTATGAAGCAGATAGTTGAGTAGATTTCTTCCTCATTTCTATTCAACAGGTGTAAAACGCCTGATGGCCCATCCATGGTTACTCATAAAAAGTCAGGCTCACACCATGGAGTACCCACTCAGCCTGGTTTGAAGTATTTACTGCAATTTGCCTTAGAGAAGTAGACTGATGTTGTAGTTATCAATAAACGAAGAGCTTGTAGGACAGTGAACTTTCAATAATAAGAAACTAAGATTAAGAGGGCAAAAAATGTTTTAAGATTTTGCGTGAGTCTTTTTGTTTTTGAAAATCTCATCTTTCGACAGAACTGACTTGACTAAAGAAATTATATTTTGCACCTTTTCAAAAACGTTTACATTTGGTTGTCCAGAGCATGTACGATGCATGTAATGCATAGTTTTGATCAATTGGCAGTGATTTATCAAAGCAAGATATCCTGGAAATGCATGCCTTTCACATTTTAAGAAGGCCAAAATGGCAAAATATACACATTATTTAGTTATTTCATACTTTCCTAATTCAATTGCCGGAGTCCGTATTAGTTCTACCTGCCTACTACTTTCGCTATTACGGCTTACTCACCAACAGTTACAAGCACCAAGGGAGCTTGCTGGAGAGTCTTTCTACCTTGCAAACGAGTCCTGCAAGATTGCTACTGGCTGAACAAAGTGGCCCAATGGCCCAATAACAACATTTCTGCTTAATCTAGACAAATTGAAGCAGTGTGTCAACTACTAAAACAAATCTTATTGCACCCATGACTTGGAGCAACATGAAAGTTTCAGTTGGGCTCCAATTGACAGGCTTAGTCCAAAAGTCTACAAGTCGTGTTTGCATCAACACAGTTTTATTGTAATAATTCAGTATGATACCTTGAGAACCCTTTTTGGGACCAAAATCTATGCACAATAGGTACTTGGACTTGAGACCTTAGAACACATTTCAACATTTTCAGGGTTGTTTTTTAAACCATAATATTCCTTTGCAACATTTAGTCATTCAAGAAAAATATGTCACCTGCTGCACATTAATTCATCTTTTTACTTCGTTCAGCTATTCTTTTTGTAGGCGCTTTGAAGATTATCTTTAAGACAGTAACAGCACAGAAATAATTACTTTGCTTTGACCACAAAGCATAACACAGTTTTCCACCAACTCAATAAAGGAAGAAAGCTTTTGTCAAAGGCATTGGTGTTCACTGGTTGCACAAAGGGGACAGTGGAAATAATGTGTATGTATTATACTTCAATGAGTTTCCTCACAATTTCGTGCACGCCTGGCATATTGATTGGAATTCTTCACTTTATCTCTCTTTGCTGAATTGTGCCAGCTTTTAGCTTTTCGCAACAAACAGAGAAGAATTCAATTTACGTAATTTCAAGTAGTGGACAGGTTATTATCGCAGTCTTGTCCTGTCAGTTAAGAGGCCGGGATAAGCCTAGACAAGAGAAGGGAAAGAATGTAGTTTAAAGTCAATTCCATAGTCTTTATTACAATGTGGTGACTTTCTTTCTCAAACATACAGAGATTTTCACAAACGAGATGCACTTCTTTGCTATGCCATCATTCATTTGAAGTTCGCAGTTCAAAATGAGCTATTTTGACAAGAATGGGTATCTGCTATTTGTTTTGCAGTGAAAAAATCACATTCAAACATACACGTATTGCATATTGTCTGTTGAGTTTCTGCGGGGAATAGAGCAGAGCTGCAGTGTCATTATAGTTTGTAGCACACATTGCTGAACAACTTCAGCTGCGCTTTTGTTGGCAGTGAACTTTGATACAGAACAAAAGAAAAGGATGGAAAACCGTTTATTAAAAAGAGAAAATGTAAAAATTAAAACAGAGAACTTGTTCTCTCCCTGTCATCAGAGATCACCCAGTCTCTAAGATTATCTCTGACCCCGAATTGAAACCTTTATGGGCTAGCAATGTGTATTAAATATGGCAGCTGGGTGGTGTAGTGGTTAAGGTTCCCGCCTGCTCCGCTAAAGGTCTTTGCCTGCATGGGTTTGAACCCTGGGTGGGGAACCCGAAATTTTCAATGGATCTTCATGAGCAAAATCCCAGCTGGACGTTAAATTGGCGGCCCCTTGTATCAGTGTCTGTGCTGGGCAAGTAAAAGATCCCTCACATGGGGTAAATGTGTAACATGTTGAGGACTCCCGCTCTCTCTCCCATCTCATCAATCAACCCTTGTGAGAGCCCAGAACTGGGCTTAGAGGGCTGCACTTGCCATATCTATATCCATATCCATATCCATATACTGACCTGGACAACAATGGTATATTCCAGGAACATATCTGTATTTTCACTCTTTATTTTTTAAATGTGTGAGTACCCTTTGAACCAAGGTTGATCTAGCAGTAACAGACATATTGCATTGCTTGGTTATTCAAGTGCCTACAATGGGCTGGCAACTACCCCAGGCCAAACAGAAAGCTTTGATTAAGTTGTCTGGTGGCACCTTTGGGAGAAAATAAAGAATACTAATGCTATCTAAAGGTTCCCAAATGGATGTCGAAGCACTAGAGGTACATGAGGAGAATTCAGAGTACATCTTGAAAGAATGTGGATGAATATTTCTACCCTTGCCAAGACAAACACAATGTAATTGAATGTGTCACCTGATACTACCTTTCTTATCACTTAGATTGAATTTTTTTTAAACTGACTGTTTTAAACGTGTGTTTAACCTTGATCACAAATCCACAATCGAGAAAAGTAATCCTTGGTTTTGATAATAACCATAAAAGAGTAAGGGGTCGACCATTAGATATCGGGGGGAGGAGGCGGGGTTTGGAGTTTTGCTTGGTGTGAAATCATTTATTTTCTCATGGTAACTATGGCATAAATTATTTATTTTTAAAAAGCAAGCGAACACGAATATTCATTCCTGAATTAAGCAATTGTTAAGAAAACCCTTCCAAAAATTATTTGAAGACTGCTTTGAAGAATCTATTTCTTTCACCAAACTGAGCAAGAAATTATTATTTAAAAAAAACTCCATGTGTCAAGTCAGCAAACAACCTAAATATATCTACTGAACCAGATAATAATAATATGTGTCTCCCTTGTTAGAGACAAAATAGGACAGTTTATTAGATTTCAGGTCTATTCTTTGACAACTGGTGTATACTCTTAATGGCTGATCTCTGGTTCCTAATATAAAGCCACGGATCTATGCAGTAAAATAAAAGAGTATGAAAATGAACAAGATTTCTGAAGTAGGCCTAAGTTGTCAATTTCCCAAAGACATTTTGCTTGATGCATGAAACATCTTAACTCAGACATGAAGTATAGCGGAGCATTATATCTTCTATCGATACTATATCAATGGTGAATAAATGCTTCGCTTGTTCTCAGTGTTCAATTAAGAGGATTGCTTTTCATGAAATGTCCTTGACTTTATACTTTTTTCAATATAAAATAATCCAATTTTGACTGTATTTCATTTTCAAGTGAAACGTGAAATATTAAAAGCTGTACCAAATATGGAATTTCACAAAAACTTCAGTTTCAGTCATTCTGCTCACAACCTCGATCTGCGTTCTGGCTTTTTACTCAAACTGATGGATTGCATTCAAAGTCGTGGGGCAAAAGCCAATGTTGATTTGTTGCATGCAATAAACGTGGCATGACAATTGGTACTTTGTTTTGGTCCAATCTGGTATTCTTGGGTGACAAACATAGATAAAATTGGGATAGGATCATTGGAAGACTGTCTGTCTGCTTGGAAGGTAGGAATGCATTTTTCTTGATCAACGCTCATATCATGACTGATGTTGCTCCCATATATTTGCCAAAAACCAGCAATTTACAATCCGGCACTTTGAAGAAAAAACTAAGAAAGATGTGTATCTCCAATCTACGGGTAAACCTAGGTTTTTAGTTGGATTATGATTGATATAACTTTGTAGATAAATCAATGTATAAAGATGCCTGTTGATACAAATTTTGGGCTCAAGTAGCTATTGCTACTTTTGCCCTTTATTATTGCAGTTTATACAGTGGTAGGAGTAGCAATAGCTACTTGGGCTTGGTACACTTATGTTATTCCCAGTGCCCATAAAAGTGCCTTAGTAAACTTTGTATTAATATATTCTGCTAAAAGGTTTCTATTGTTATTGAATAATGAACAATTTATGAGAGTTAATTTTACTTCAATATGCAAAAAACGTTTTGAGTACCTTTTCAACCCTGTAGATTGAATATCCCATACTCTACATATTTTCTGCTCAGTCCAGAAGACATCGAATTACTTTTAAGCTTTTGTTTGATTTCTCAGCTGAAAACATTAAATACAAGTCAAGCACTCCGTATTATCAGTCTTTCTGCTTCATTGATCTTACTCGAAGAACTTTGCTTGTGAATTTGGTGTTTGGCTGCTTGAACTCACGGTTTAAAATGTCTTGTTTTCATTTATATTCATAATAGTTAACTGGTCTGTCAGACCCTGTGTTAGTGATGGAATGAAAAATGCAAACTTCAGTGCACATAAACAGTAAAAAAATGCAAGAAAAATATTGTAAGAAAATGCAAAAGAAAACGTAGAACATGGCGGTTCTTTATTCATGGATCAGTCAGCATATCCATGTTCTCTGAGCCAGTCATTTGACCCTTGATTTGATATTCCAAATATTTGGCTTGTGCCTGTGACTACGACGACCAAAGTGCAATCCATCAAACAGCATTTTTATATGCTTTGTGTATTCTAGATTCTGGCTGGGACATTGGTGTAAACATATATTGTCCCGTTTTGAACTGTGCAAGTTATTTTCCTCTTTCTAATGCACCTGATGAACTGTGTCTCGCTGGTGGTAACAGCCAGACATGATATCATTTCTCGGCTACTAAATCCTCAGAAAATGGCCCGCTAACTACCCGAGGCCAGAAAGGAAGCTTTGATTAAGTTGTCCAGCAGGACCTTTGGGAGAAAATAAAGAATACTGACATTATCTCAAATTCCCAAATTGATGTTGTAGCACTAGAAGTGGATGAACAGAATTCATTATATCCTGTTGTAAAGGAACAGCTCCAATGCAAGTTCTATCATTGTCAGGACAGTTCCCACAATCCCACACAACACTATAAACTATTGAAATTAATCAATGAGACTTAAAACTGAAGTTAGTCAGTGTCTGTATGAAATATTGAATCGATAAAATTATCAATCAGATTTCTATCACCCGAAGTAAAAGAATTGAGCATCTGCAAAGATTAATTTCATAGCTTGTATAATAAAAACCAGAATCACACTGCCCTAAAATGTTCACATGCTAGATGCATAGTTACATCTAAAAAAACTAACAAAACACACATGAGAGGTTCTAAAGAGGCATACTCTGATACTCATCATAGTCGTTAAGTGATAACCTGAAGCCATTTGCACCCATCCCATGCCAATGTGTGTTGTATCCTTACCTTTGCCCCTTGAGTGCAGACAGTCTTCAATAAGGAACTAGAGTCAAGGATGGTAAATCCGTCCACTTTTGGCTAAAACTGTATTTCCAGAAGAATGAGAATACATACAGAAATAAAATTTAGCCCATTGGAAGGGGCATATTTCGTACCATCCTCAACAGCCAAAAAAGTCAAATATTCAAATGTTTTTTGCTCAAACCATGGCAAAAAAAATTGAAGGTCAGGGCACCTAAATCCGTCCACTTTGCTGGTAAATCCGTCCAGCAAGGATGGTAAATCCGTCCACAGGGCATTATGCACCACATATCTATCATATCTTATGATTTTTTGAAGTTTTACATTATTTTAACATTCACAAAGTATTTTCTGTTGATTTCTCGACAGTAGAATGATTATTGCACTTAGAATAGAAGAATTGGCTAATACAGGTTAATTTAACAATTCAGAATTTCAACTGACCAGCTCAATTACAATGAAAGAACCATTTCAGACAAATGAAAGTGGCAAAACTGTTTCAAACTAATTTCTCTTATCATTTGTATGCAATTAATAAATATTGAACGTCATAAAAGTGCTCTGAATGATACTGAATGGAGGTGGACGGATTTGCCAACCCCCAATCAAGCCAGTCTTAAAATGATGATGGTAATTCCGGCAACTTTTATTTGCATTGTATTACCATTCAAGGTGTCATAATTTAGTAATTAAACAAATTCAATATAATTTTACATTCCAATCAGTCACTTTTTACTTGAAATACATTTGTTTGTAGATTTGAATAGGCCAACAAGGATGGGATAACCAACAAGCTGAAATTCACAAAATGTCTGTGATGACGTCACAGAATTTCATTGTTTTTTTTATCCCACATTGTTAAATCACTTGAATTGTGATAAAAAATGCTATCAAAATAATAAAAACGGTAAAATCTGTTAAAAACGAAGTTTTCTTACATTTAACACTCACACAACTGCAATGGATGTATTTGAACACATGTATTAGGGAGTGGACGGATTTACCCTCCTGGACGGATTTACCATCCTTGACTCTATAAGACAGATAATAAATATGCTTTAGTAGATTTCAGCCCCATTGTTATTCACTGGGGTAGATACTGATCTCTAGTCTCTCGTACTAGGCCAGTAACACACACTGGAACTACCATCACCATTTGCAGTTTTTTTTACTACCACAGATTCTTTAGAAAAGTATGGAGATAAATCAGAAGGTCTGCAGCAAGTTAGAGATTCACTGAAGAAATTCATTGAGCTTGAAGCTTGTATGGAAACCAATGCAGACTCGTACAGTGTAGAGTCAGGGATGGTAAATCCGTCCAGGAGGTTAAATCCGTCCACCCCCTAATATGATGATATAGATATATCTGACATATTTGACTGGGTTTCATAAGCAAGAGAAACTCGTTTTTCTACTTATTATGACATTTTTTTGATTTTATCGGCAATTTGGATACTATTTCAGGTCCATTTAATAACAAAGGATTAAACGCAATCCGATTCTGTGACGTCATCACAGCCATTTTCAGAAATTCAGATGTCTGAATTTCAAGTATTTCGGGCCTATTTTCGTTATCACAGAAATGTATTTAAGGCAAAAATCAGAGAATGAGATGTAGAATTAAATTATTCTTGCAGGATTTGTAAAATTGTGACACATTGAAAGGTAGTATAATGGAAATAAAAGTGGACGGAATTACCATCAATATTTCAAAAGTGGCTTGATTTTGGGTTGGTAAATCCGTCCACCCACATAAAATTAACCTTAAAAGTACTTTTATGACTTAAATATCTACAAATGGCATACCACTGCTTAAATAACTTAGATGAGAACAGTTTTACCCATTTTATTGGATTAGAAAGTTCTATAATTGTAATTTAGGTGGTCAAGTGAAATTATTCAAATTTAATTTGACCTCTGTCATTTTATTTTTCCATCACAATTGTAATCAGTGAATCATTATTCTAAAATTAACACAAAAACCTTTGTTAGACTTAACAAATTGCAAAACTTGAAAAAATAAAGACATAATTTATGATAGATGTGGGCTGCAATATGCTCTGTGGACGGATTTACCATCCCTGCTGGACGGATTTACCAGCAAGGTGGACGGATTTAGGTGCCCTAACCTTCAAGTTTTGTTGCCATGGTTTCAGCAAAAATTATTTAAATATTTAACATTTTTTTACTGTTTTTAATAATACGGAATATGCTCTTTCCAATAGACTAATTTGTATTTTTGTATCTATTACCATTTCCCCAGGAATACAGTTTCAGCCAAAAGTGGACGGATTTACCATCCTTGACTCTAGATCTAATTAAACTAGCTTTTCATAGAATGTTTGTGAAGATAGATTATATCGAATATTTATTGCAAGGATGTTTTTCATAAAAAGCCTTTTTTATCGTCCTTCAGAGAGTGTCAATACCTCCTGACAGATGACTATTTAATAGCTTTACCAAACAAAGCAATTCATGAACAGAAAAAAAAACAGCCTCAGTCATTCTGAACACATTTCCAATCTGCATCCTTGCTTTTTGCACCAACTGATGGATTGCTTTCAAAGTTGTAGGGCAAAAGCCAATGTTGATTTGTTGCCGGCAATAAACAAGGTATGACGTCTTTGATTTTTTTTTGGTCAAATTTTTTCTTGCTGAATGATAAATAGACACATTTCAAAGACAAGATAGTAAAACATCTGATAAAAAGAATAAAAATACTGGAGAAAACAATTGTAAATAGGACATTTTTATACAATACTACATGTATGAAAATATGCTGCATATATTCCGTCAACCTGAACAAACACACCTAATAAGTGTTTCAAACGACCCCAAGGAAAGGCATGCTTGATTTTCTATCCCTAATGTTCATTTATTTGTCACTGTTGTAATTGTTGCAAGTTTGTTTCACTTGTACATCAGAGACAAAAGAGAATTTTGCATGTCTTGAGACAAAAAAAAAGATAAATTGTTGTCTAGTGTCACACACACGGAGTGTACACAGTGTATACCTAGATTCCTGGGTCATTCATGTTAAATTATCAGATTTTCGAAAAATTTTCTACCACCCCGTCAGCGAATTGGCTGAAAGGTTATGCTTACATATTTACCAATAGACAAGAAGAAAGGGGCCTTGATACTGATAGAACTTGTTCATAGAAATGTTCTCGATTACCGCATTGAATGCGGTTTAAATAAATCCTGTCATTTTGATTTGAAAGGTATTTTTTTAAAACAGAAGCCCAGAATCATCAACAAACAGAATGGCTGGCGCTTAGAGTAGGGTCATTCCATGTGAGATCAACAAGTGGTTCCCACCACCCAGTCTGCAAATTGGCTGGAAAAATTATATGTTTGATGTCTCAAAAGATGAACCTCCTAAAATTTCAGCTCAATTGGTCAATTTTTCATGATTTGACTGAGGCTTGAAAATTGCTCATTTTACCAATTTATAAGGCATCATTTTGACCACAATTACATTCTTTGCTCAATATATCACTTAATACTCAACCTTGAGTACAATACATAGTCAATCATAAAATGTAATTACGGCGGCCATTTTGGATTAATTAGGCCTAATGAGATGTAGGCTGGGTCAGATCATCAAAGTAACACCAGATATGAATTCCTTGACCCAGAGAACCCAAACATTCATGCATTGAACAGCGCTGTACCTCAAACCATTACAATGTTAGTTCTCAAATGCTAAAACGATGGCCATTTTGGATTATGGGCTCTCACGGGGTTTCCCCATACTTTTGGGAGGGACGTTTTTAGATAATCCTTTATAGAACAGAGATCACAAAACTTCCTACAAGGTTCATGGATTCTTTTTCATATGTTCTGGTTGCTAAAAATCAAACATAATATTTCACAATGACAATTTGTATACAAGAAAAATTATTACTGATGCCTAGATCACACGAGAGTGGTTAAGTGACGGCGAAGTTGTAGAGGTGCCAGGAACTCAAGTTTCGCCTACTTTCGGCGTTTCAAGCCATTTTTGGACAATTATATAATCAATTAGAGCTTATAAACCGTCGTTGATGGTTCCTATTACGACGAGGCACTCGTTTTTTACGGCGAATCGCTTGTAATTACGGACGAGGCAAGAAGAGACTTGTGTCGGCGAGTTGTCAGGAGCCTCGACGCAGTTCCATTGCTTCAATGTTAAACTAGATTCGCCCAAGGAGTCTCTTTCTTCGCCCTAGCATGCTGTTGCTTCGCCCTAGCATCCTCTTACTTCATCCTAATCTTCAATTACGCCCAAGCAAATACATTTTACGGTGAAGCAAGTAGCTGTTTCGGCGTTTCAACAGCCTGTTTGTGTCGGCAAGTTGTGCTCTTTTTTCGCCGAAGTTCCATTGACTCAATGATAAGTAGCCTCGCCCAACCTGCCTCTAACTTCGCCCAACCTGTCTCTAACTTCGCCCAAGCTGTCTCTAACTTCGCCCAATCATTTTGGGGGGCTTTCTGGTCTCTTGCATCGTGGTTTCTTCCTTCGCAAAGATTCAACCGGTTGAATCTTTCGTGAAGCAAGTTCTTGCTTCACCATAAGGTCACGTGATTTCTAGGAACTTTTGGCGAGGAAGTTTAAGAAGCGCCGTAGACGAAAATAGCGTCGCCGAATTGTTGAATGTAGTTTAAAAACCTCCCTCTTTCCTGGAAAAGCAAGAAGCGACGCGACAAGAACCCTCTGTTACGTCTCCGTGAGAACTAGCCATGATTTATGCATCAATACAGCTGTCTTGCTTCTTCCAGTTAGTCTGTTTGTGGTTCCTTTGAAACATCAGGTATAGCACCAAAATGATTACCTTGTTCTATGCTGACCAAGGAAAACCTATTTGTCATTGTTAAAAGCTTTCACCAAGGGGACAGTGGAAATAACAGATTTTTCCTCGACGTGTTTTCTCACACTTTCTTGCACTCAGGCATATTGATTGAAATTCATCAATCTACAAGGAAGGACTACCCACTATTGCTGCTGATCCAAATACAAACTTGTGCAATCACTTTAATATATATTATTGGATCGGGTTGAATGGTGTATCTTAACTACAGAAATGTGTTTGATCACTCAGGCAGCCCTCTAACAAATAGAGGAAACTTCAACTCAAGAAACGATCCAATGGTAAATATGATTATTACAGTGTTAACCTGAAATGCAATCTATCACCAGATGCAAAGCAAAAAGACTGGATACATGGTTTGGAGATGATGTATATAAAGTTATGTTTATTTTTTTTTTAAAGGAACACAGTGAGTTTATCTTATTATTCCCTTTGTTTAGTTTCTCAGAAAATAAGAAACAGATGTCTAAATGAAAAACAAAGATACAGCAATAACAACTTAGAAAAACAAGCGAAATTGAAATTCTACCACATCAAGAGTGCACAGTTCAACAGCCAAGGGAGAGCTCATTATCTGAATCCCTAGAGCCCTCACTCTAATAATCTTGCAGCATTTTGCACCATTCGTGGCTAATGTGCTATGTTCACATCACTTCTTTACTGTACCACCTAATGTTTCATTTCCCCAGAGCAAAATCTGTAATGTAAGCACTTTCTGCCTTTAAGTGGTTTATTGTTCATCATGGATAAAATTAAGCCACCCTCCCTCGAGGAATGTTGCAACTTGCAAGTCTTTAGGGAAGAAAACGTTCATTAAACATAGATTTTGTACTTTTATCACATTTTCTCCTATTAATGATTCATTGTTCTACACATAATAACTAAATACATGACAGCTTGAAGTGTCGTCATTTTTGCGATGAAAAGCAATGCTTGGATTATAGTTCAAACAAGCACTCATTTCATATGTGTATGAGCATGGAGCTTTAAATTAAACCATCCTTACCAATTTAACACAAGAAGCTTCATGAATACAATTATGATGACTCAAGGTTTTTCACAGTTCAACATGTTCAGGTAGCCTCCAGCTCAAGACTACAAAGGGATCTGATAGATAGAAAAGAGATGCCAGTTGTTATGAAGTAGATAGTTGAGTAGATTTCTTCCTCATTTCTATTCAACAGGTGTAAAACGCCTGATGGCCCATCCATGGTTACTCATAAAATTCAGGCTCACACCATGGAGTACCCACTCAGCCTGGTTTGAAGTATTTACTGCAATTTGCCTTAGAGAATTGAATTCTGATGTTGTAGTTATCAATAAACGAAGAGCTTGTTGGACAGTGAACATCCAATAATAAGAAACTAAGATTAAGAGGGCAAAAAATGTTTTAAGATTTTGCATGAGTCATAAGTCTTTTTGAAAATCTCGTCTTTCGACAAAACTGACTTGACTAAGGAAATTACATTTTGCACCTTTTCAAATACGTTTACATTTGGTTGTCCAGAGCATGTACGATGCATGCAATGCGTAGTTTTAATCAATTGGCAGTGATTTATCAAAGCAAGATATGCTGGAAATGCATGCCTTTCACATTTTAAGAAGGCCAAAATGGCCGAATATACACATTATTTAGTTATTTCATACTTTCCTAATTCAATTGCCAGAGTTCGTATTAGTTTTACCTGCCTACTACTTTAGCTATTATGGCGTAGTCACCAACAGTTACAAGCACCAAGGGAGCTTGCTGGAGAGTCTTTCTACCTTGCAAACGAGTCCTGCAAGATTGCTACTGGCTGAACAAAGTGGCCCAATGGCCCAATAACAACATTTCTGCTTAATCTAGACAAATTGAAGCAGTGTGTCAACCACTAAAACAAATCTTATTGCACCCATGACTTGGAGCAACATGAAAGTTTCAGTTGGGCTCCAATTGACAGGCTTAGTCCAAAAGTCTACAAGTTGTGTTTGCATCAACACAGTTTTATTGTAATAATTCAGTATGATACCTTGAGAACCCTTTTTGGGACCAAAATCTATGCACAATACTTGGACTGGAGACCTTAGAACACATTTCAACATTTTCAGGGTTGTTTTTTAAACCATAATATTCCTTTGCAACATTTAGTCATTCAAGAAAAATATGTCACCTGCTGCACATTAATTCATCTTTTTACTTCTTTCAGCTATTCTTTTTGTTGGCGCTTTGAAGATTATCTTTAAGAAAGTAACAGCACAGAAATAATTACTTTGCTTTGACCACAAAGCATAACACATTTTTCCACCAACTCAATAAAGGAAGAAAGCTTTGACAAAGGCATTGGTGGTCACTGGTTGCACAAAGGGGACAGTGGAAATAATGTGTATGTATTCTACTTCCATGAGTTTCCTCACAATTTCATTCACTTCAGTCATATTGATTAAAATTCTTCACTTTACCTCTATTTACGAGGAGTCTGTAATTTATAAATGAACTGTACCACATTTTGGCTTTTCGCAACAAACAAAGAAGAATTCAATTTAAGTAAGGTCAAGTAGTGGACAGGTATATTGCAGTCTAGTCCTGTCAGTTAAGAGGCCGAGATAAGCCCAGACAAGAGAAGGGAAAGAATGTAGTTAAAAGCTACTTCCATAATCTATAATGTGTTGACTCTTTCTCTCTCAAACATACAGAGATTTTCACAAACAAGATGCACTTCTTTGCAATGCCATCAACTCATCATTCATTTGAAGTTCGAAGTTCAAAATGAGCTATTTTGACAACAATGGGTATCTGCTATTTGTTTTGCGGTGAAAAAATCACATTCAAACATTCATGTATTACAAATTGTCTGTTGAGTTTTTGCAGGGAATAGAGCAGAGCTGCAGTGTCATTATAGTTTGTAGCACACATTGTACATGTCTCCTTTGCAAACAGACATGGGCTGACAATCTGTATTCAATAGGCCTATACTGACGGAACAACATACTCCAGGAACATATCTGTATTTTCACTCTTTATTTTTTAACTGTGTGAGTTCTTTTAGTCTGTGATGTACCCTTTGAACCAAGGTTCCTCTTGCAGTAACAGAACCAGACATGATTGCATTGCTTGGTTATTCAAGTGCCTACAATGGGCTGACAACTACCCCAGGCCTAACAGAAAGCTTTGATTAAGTTGTCTGGTGGCACCGTTGGGAGAAAATAAAGAATACTAATGCTATCTAAAGGTTCCCAAATGGATGTCGAAGCACTAGAGGTACATGAGGAGAATTCAGAGTACATCTTGAAAGAATGTGGATGAATATTTCTATCATTGCCAAGACAAACACAATGTAATTGAATATGTCACCTGAGACTACCTTTCTTATCACATACATTGTAGACTGAAATTTTTAAGAACTGACAGTCTGAAACCTTCGCTTAGCCTTGATCACGAATTCACAATCGAGAAAACTGATCCTTGGTTCTGATTAAACCCATAAAAGAGTAAGGGGGCGACCATTAAATATCGGGGGGGGGGGGGGAAAGGCGGGGTTTGGAGTTAACCAATTATTTATTTTTAAAAAGCAAGCGAACACGAATATTCATTCCTGAATTAAGCAATTGTTAAGAAATACCCTTCCAAAAATTATTTGAAGACTGCCTTGAAGAATCTATTTCTTTCACCAAAACTGAGCAAGAAATTGTTATACAAAAAAATTTCATGTGTCAAGTCAGCAAACAACCTGAATATAGATACTGAACCAGATAATAATAATATGCATAATAATATGTCTCCCTTGTTAGAGACAAAATAGGTCTGCTCTTTGACAACTGGTGTATACTCTTAATGGCTGATCTCTGGTTCCTAATATAAAGCCACGGATCTATGCAGTATCAATGCAGTTATTTAGTAACCCAAGTGGAATTCTCGCTGATCCAAGTTTTGAGATGTACTAACATGTAACTGCTTGGAATTCCATGAAAGAGTATGAACATGGACAAGATGTCTAAAGTAGGCCTAAGTTGTCAATTTCCAAAAGACATTTTGCTTGATGCGTGAAACATCTTAACTCAGACATAAAGTACAGCGGAGCATTATATCTTCTATTGATACTATATCAATGGTGAATAAATGCTTCGCTTGTTCTCAGTGTTCAATTAAGAGGATTGCTTTTCATGAAATGTCCTTGACTTTATAATTTTCTCAATATAAAATGATCCAATTTTGACAGTATTTCATTTCCATGTGAAACGTGAAATATTAAAAGCTCTACCAAAGATGGAATTTCACAAAAACTTCAGTTTCAGTCATTCTGCTCACAACCTCAATCTGCATTCTGGCTTTTACTCAAACTGATGGATTGCATTCAAAGTCGTGGGGCAAAAGCCAATGTTGATTTGTTGCATGCAATAAACATGGCATGACAATGGGTACTTTGTTTTGGTCCAATCTGGTATTCTTGGGTGACAAACATAGATAAAATTGGGATAGGATCATTGGAAGACTTTCTGTCTGCTTGGAAGGTAGGAATGCTGCTCCCATATATTTGCCAAAAACCAGCAATTTACAATCCGACACTTTGAAGAAAAAACTCAGAAAGATGTGTATCTCCAATCTTCAGTCATTTTAAAAAGAACACATTCCAGACATCCCAAATAAACTGAACTGAATGTCAAGGGTTAAGCCAACATTTTTAGTTGGATTATGATTGATATAACTTTGTAGATAAATCAATGTATAAAGATGGCCGGTCGATACAAATTTTGTATATATTGTAAACATTTTCTTGTGTGGAAAAGCTGCTCCAATGAAATAAACTTTTTAGGCCTTATTGGTACACTTATGTTATTCCCAGTGCCCATAAAAGTGCCTTAGTAAACTTTGTATTAATATATTCTGCTGAAAGGTTTCTATTGTTATTAAATAATGAACAACTTCTGACAGTGACAGAGTTACTTTTACTTTGATATGCAAAAAACGTTTTGAGCACCTTTTCAACCCTTTAGATGGAATATCCCATACTCTACATATTTTCTGCTCACTATAGAAGACATCGAATTACTTTTAAGCTTTTATTTGACTTCTCAGCTGAAAACTTTAAATACAAGTCAAGCACTCTGTATTAGTCTTTCTGCTTCATTGGTCTTACTCGAAGAACTTTGCTTGTGAATTTGGTGTTTGGCTGCGCGAACTCACGGTTTAAAATGGCTTGTTGTTGTTTTTTTTTGCAAAATAGTTTACTGTTGTTCAGACCGTGTGTTAGTGATGAAATGAAACACAGTGCACATAAACAGTAAGAAAATGCAAGAAAAAAATTGTAAGAAAATGCAAAAGAAAACATAGAACATGGTGGTTCTTTATTCATGGATCAGTCAGTATATCCGTGTTCTCTGAGCCAGACATTTGACCCTTGATTTGATATTCCAAACATTTCGCTTGTGCCTATGACCACAATGACCAAAGTGCAATCCATCAAACTGAATTTATATATGCTTGTGTATTCTAAATTCTGGCTAGGACATTGATGTAAACATATAATGTTCCCGTTTTAAACTGTGCAAGTTATTTTCCTCTTTTTTACGCACCTGATGAACTGTGTCTCGCTGGCGGTAACAGCCAGACATGATTGCATTTCTCGGATACTTAATCCCCAGAAATTGCCTGGCTACTACCCCAGGCTAGGAAGGAAGCTTTGATTAAGTTGTCCAGCAGGACCTTTGGGAGAAAATAAAGAATACTAACGCTATCTCAAATTCCCAAATTGATGTTGTAGCACTAGAAGAGAATGAACAGAATTCATTTTATCCTGTTGTAAAAGAACAGCTCCAATGCAAGTTCTTAGTCTAGTTCTATCATTATCAGGACAGTTTCCACACAACACTATAAATTAATCAATGAAACTTAAAACTGAAGTTAGTTATTATCTGTATGAAACACTGAATCGATAAAATTATCCATCAGATTTCTATCACCAGAAGTAAAAGAATTGAGCATCTGCATAATCTTTAAGTGATTACCTGAAGCCATTTGCACCTATCCCATGCCAATGTGTGTTGTTGGTATCCTTACATAATAATGTACATCACCCCAGGGTAAAATCTGTATTCTTGACATTATCCCTTTAGATGTTTCTTTTCTGTAGGGAAAGAATTTAGTTGCTCCAGGAAAATGCCGTGAAATAAAGCTGTGTAGCTCTGTGTGATAAAGCAAAGTTTAATGATTTACAACTGTTCCTTTCCCATATAAATTGGTCATTACAAATATCTTCCACACTTGATATTGTCTTATTTTATACTATGTAATACAGTATGGTTTAATTACATTTGTAAGGGGAAGGTGATTAGATTTCTTAATAAGGATATGTGCCTCTTGAGTGCAGATAGTCTTCAATAAGGAACTACTCAAAGTTAAATGTCAGACTAAGAGGTGACAGAGAGTTGCCTGTGGTTAGAGAAAAGACAGATAATAAATATGGTTTAGTAGATTTCAGCCCCATTGTTATTCAACTGGGGTAGACGCTGATCTCTAGTCTCTCGTACTAGGCCAGTAACACACACTGGAACTACCATCACCATTGGCAGTTTATTTACTACCTGGGATTCTTTAGAAAAGTATGGAGATAAATCAGGAGGTCCGCAGCAAGTTAGAGATTCACGGAAGAAATTCATTGAGCTTGAAGCTTGTATGGAAACCAATGCAGACTCGTACAGTGTAGATCTAATTAAACTAGCTTTTCACAGAATGTTTGTGAAGATAGATTATATCCAATATTTTTGCAAGGATGTTTGTCAAAAAAGCCTTTTTTATTGTCCTTCAGAGAGTGCCAATACCTCCTGACAGATGACTATTTAATAGCTTTACCAAACAAAACAATTCATGAACAAAAAAAGAAAACAGCTTCAGTCATTCTGCACACATTTCCAATCTGCATCCTTGCTTTTTGCACCAACTGATGGATTGCTTTCAAAGTTGTAGGGCAAAAGCCAATGTTGATTTGTTGCTGGCAATAAACAAGGTGTGACGTAAAATATCTCATAGAAAGAATGAAAACACTAGAGAAAATGATTGTAAATAGGATATTTTTCATATGATATTATATGAAAATACGCAGTATATATTGCGTCAACCTGTACAAACACACCTAATAAGTGCTTCGGACAACCAGAAGGTAAGGGTAGGCTAGATATTTTGGTTAAAACAGCACTCTTAGCAAATTCGAATCTGCCATATTTTATTGTTATGTTTATATCCTGGCGAATGATTTGATTTTCTGTCGTTAATGTTCATTTATTCGTCATTGTTTAGTAATTGTTCTTAGTTTGCTTCACTTATGCAAATATAAAATTGGCATATTATTGGGGGATCCAGTGGAATTGATTGTTTGAGGCAAATGTGTAACAATTTTACTAACGGATTAAATTAAGTACTAAATTGCCAGAACTGTCTGTAGAGGGCTGCACTATTTTTATTATATATATATATATCATGTGTATCTCTGTATCACTCTGCAAAGCAACTACCTTATGATTCACGTGTAAACAAAGCTTCAATAGAAAGCTATTGGACATTGTGTACCTGGCTGCAATGGCAATATTTATGAGGCCCTTGAAGCACTCCACTGAACTTAATCAGATTATGGCTGCCCCATATCCTCTAAAGGCAACTAAGTTTTGCTTTGTTCGGAAAAACGCTCTTCAGTGATCGGCTATGTTCAACAGCATGCGCTATTTTAGTTTACCTTTGTGCACAACAAATAGAAATTGCCAAAAATCTGCCTTCTGACTGAATTTATAACTAAGGATACAAAGTACAGTAAATACAGTTGTACACCATACCAGGTGTGCAAACTTGCATATTGAACCTGGGGTCTTCATAACACGAGACATAGTTACTAGCCTACTAATTCAAAGTTATCAAAGAATTTAGCATTGGATCTGAACGGACTCAGCAGACATCATAGTTATTGTCTGGAAGCGTACTGCATGACCTGTACAAAAAAGTGAGAATAATTGGGGCAACAGGCCAAAGTGGAATTTGTATGACTGGAAATTGACTTATAAAAGATTCATGAGGAGCAGTGCATGCCAAGTTGTAGCAGTTATATCCCTTATGTTGTATCATATTCCTTAGCCTTTCATGCCATTTTATAACCATATTGATTTCTCAAGTGCCACCCTTCAACCACATTGCGCTCTTGGATGTGGTAGATCCATAAGCTTTGTAAACATCTTATCAAATTGCATTTTCTACAGAAGTATACCGCTTGTGTCTTGCCGACTGTGATCACTAGTAGGCCTAAGTACTGCTTGTTTGGAACCTTATAGATAGATAGATAGTATTAGATACATATGGTGAGTGCAGCTCTCTCAGCCCAGTTCTGGGTGCTCATGAGGGTTGATTGATGAGACAGGAGAGCGAGTTGGAGTCCTCAATATGTTACACATTTACCCCATGTGAGGGATCTTTTACTTGCCAAGCATAGACCCTGATAACAAGGGGCCGCCAATTTAACATCTCAGCCGAATGAATCCAGCTGGGATTTTGCTGATGAAGGTAGGCCTACACTGAAAATTTTGGGTTCCCCACCAGGGGTTTGAACCCATGCAGGCAAAGACCTTTAGCAGAGCAGGCGGGCACATAAGGCACTTGGCCACACGCCCGCCCAGCTACAAAATGTATCCAGACTGATTTGAAGATGGTGTGGACTCCGTAGGGCTGTGCTGCTTTAATCACTTCAATGTGCAATAATTTCATCCTGTCTTAATAGTGAAAACATGAAAGTTAAAAAAAGGCCACCAGGAGCAAAAACTATGCATCAGTGGGAAAGCAGTTGGCTAACAAAATGCTCGTGGCATGTATTGCTGTGTGGTGACTACTGCATGGAATATGTTGGAATTGCACACGAGGTAGAACTGAAGTACCACTTAATGACAACAGAGGAAATATGCACCACTTAATGACAACAGAGGAAATATGCACCTTTTCACAAAAGCTTGAAATGTAGCATTAGCCATTCTATTTAGATGTAGTCTTCTATACCTGCTTGGCATTGCTGGATGGATTGTATATCTGGCAACAAAGAATATAGGGAAAATAAAAATATAGGGAAAAGAGAAACTTTGGAATATCACATTCAGAGGCAAGTCGACTGAAGACGTGTATGGACTAAATGTACGATCAACTGACACCACAAGCCTTGAAGTCTTGAATTGCCTTTGAAACAAAATGTATTGGTGCAAGCTACTTTCCAAAAAGTGTGAAATGGTTTTGAGTTGCTTATACCAATAATCTAATTCATTTGCAACATTATTAACTATAGTGGTGAGCGTTAAAGGAGGGTCCAGAGACAAAGCAGGAGTGTTCCAGTGAAACAATGATGGTAATTTGAAGAACTATTGTAATTCAAAAGCATCAAATAAATCCACAATTATTAGGTTAAATACGTACAGATTTACACGAAAAAAATCTAAACCAGTACTCGCTGCAGCATGGTCCGATGGGTTATGAGCAGAAATTTTGGTGCTAATCTTTTTTCTTAGTAATGCTAAGGTTCCTTTCATCTAAATTAGGAGTGCCATGTTATAATGCTCTTCTGGAGGTTGTTAAGGGACCGTTCAGAATTTATGACTGGGGGGGGTGGGAGTTTTGGCCGAGGGGGTACTAACTTTTCACACGTGTTTCAAGGGGGGGGGTATTTATTTTTGACAACACTTCCAAGGGGGGGGTACGAAATTTTAGCACGCATAAACTCATTTTAATTGGACTTTTTAACGCGAAAAAGTCCGCGAAATGACGCGAATCTGTATGCGTGAGAGTGTATAACAGTATATCTGTGTGTATTGCTTTGTATGTCCAGAGGGGGGGGGTACTAAAAATAGGCGTGAAACCAAAGGGTGGGGTACTAAAAATCCGCATGAAACTCAAGGGGGGGTATCAATTTTTGACGGGAAGTTCTAGCAAAACTCCCAACCCCCCCAGTCATTAATTCTGAACGGTCCCTACACTGTAAAATCGGACTCGCTGATTCAGCTCAATTGATTGAGTGAGATGGTTGCACAAGTTGATTGAGCTAACATAGATTAATGTTTTAAGCTGAGATAACTCAAAATACTGAGCTGAGATAGCTCAATATACTAAGCTATGTTGACTAAGGTATTCAAGCAGAGAAAACTCAAAACAATGAGCTGTGTTGACTTACAGCTCAAAATATTGAGTTTTGTTGACTTATTGATCCAAACTGACACAACTCAAAATGTTGAGCTGTGTTGACTTATTTTTAGTTGTTTTTCATTTATATTTTTAGTTGTTTTTCAATTATATTTGTGTGACCTGTCTTATAGATTTATTTATGAATATGGGCTGTAATCCCGAAATATTGTTTGATCTCTCAGGGGGATCCACCTGATCCAGTATGCTTCATTTCAGCACATCATGGACAGGCCCAAGATGCATTCAACAAAGACCATTGCATCACAAGGAGATTTAAAAATTAATTTCTTGAGAATAAATCCCAATGGCATGTGGCTCATCTCAGTTGGTATACAGTGCTAGAAGCCGATATTTGAACACACTCTGACTTGGAAATGTTGGTTGACGTATGGAAGCATGCATCTAATTACTCCAACAAATTAATTAAAGAGAGATAAAAATAAAGAAGTAACCAGCTAAAGTGGTGTGCTACTCATTTTTTCTCTGGGATAGCGTAATATAAATGTTATTTTTTCTTGTAAGTAAATAATTATTTAAAACTAAATGCAGTCTTATGAGAAGTGCTTGTTATAGATGGCGCTATATGTGGCATGACTGAGATGTCAAGCTATCTGCAACAACTGAAGCTTTCATGTTTTCACAGCTTAATGTTATGATTCGTTTGGACAACTTACAGCATTGAGCTATCATACCTTGACAACTTATAGGATTGAGCTATCATAGCTTGAAAATTATTAACATTCTCAGACAGCTCAAATTATTGCATCAACTCAGTTTTCAAATTTTACAGTGTAACTTCATGTATTTGTAGCAGTTGATTTGGCCACTTTATAACCAATTCCAATGTGTTTACTACAAAATACTCCAGACACTACTAAGTAAAGGGAGTATACCTATTCGCTTCCAAAGCTCCTAAGCCCATCAGTGAAGCAGCCAGACCAATGGAGACAAGTTGATTGCTACTTAATGCAGCAACTGGATACCTTTTTTCTTTCATATAACAGCTCAAGCCAAGAAAGAAATATATTGCTTTCAGCAGTCACTGTTTTTGCTGGGCTCTTTCCGCATAAGTGTACAGGTACAATATCAGTTTTTAAAATAATCATATTATATTGACACAAAATGTGATAAACAAACATGGATTACCACAAACTGAAAGCAATGCTATTCTAGTATTACTATCTCAAGCCATTGCTTCACAGACGTTTATCCCAGGCATCTCCTACATTTGATACTTTCAATATCAATAAGCCTAAACCAGATTACATTCCCTGTTCTCCAATGCCTGCTAAGCCATAGGTTACTGACACAGTTGAAAAATTGTGGTTGTCTGAGTTGACATAGCAGCATTTTACCTGGTGGCTGCACAGTAAGTGCACTTTTTCTCAAGGGAAAAAGATGTCTGAATTTTTGTAAAAAAAACACCGTGTTCTTGCAGTAAAGCTACTACAATGTATTAACGTAGCGTGTGATCTTTTAGAGTAAGGAAGAGTGAGAAAAGAATTACTTACCTTGAACACAACATTTTGGTAATATCAAAAAAGCTGAGAGAACACCATTTTATATCTAAATACAAATAAATGACTATTCTGTATTCAAGCGGTCAAGCCGTCGCTTTAAATCATTGGAAGAAGGATTAGATTTCAGGTCACAAAACAAGTCGTCGAAGAGGAGAGCAGACTTTTTGCATATCACATTAAGGGTCAAAAGGAGTGAGAACGTGTATGAACTGGCTGATGAAGGAACAAATTTGTGGGCCAAAAAATTTAGGCAAAAAACCATTTAAAAAAATTGTACAAACCTGTTTTCTTTGTCTATTATGTAATTATTGTGGGAAAAACATTGAAATGTTCAATCCACAGACATAAAAAATGATGACATTCGACAAAAGTCAGCTGATATTTTTTCGCTGTTTTATGAACCAAAGTGTGTTGTCTAAAGCATGCAGTTTAGATATCGTTGTTGTCTGGCTTCTGCTATATGAATTTTTACAATTGGAGCAACTGAAATTGTGGAAAAATCCATAGAAGTGGATGGTGCCTTTCTGGAACTTAGCAATGAATGCATCTTTGAAATTTGCAAGTTCCTGACTCCTGTTTCGCACAAGACATTCACTTGCAAGCAGCCCTTCAGCAGAAAAACAGTTGAAAAATAATTTGAAGGTGGCAGTGAAGGGTTACTCCTTCTTGCTATTTAAAATCATTAAAGACGAGGTTCGTAATGAACCGCGCTACGTCCTAAGGATGGAAAAGCACTACAAAAGAAAAACAGACATAAATCATGTGATAATGCCAACGAAAGCATTAATAGGAAGCAATACAATAGCTTTATTCGTTCCCCAAGTCGTAATAATCAATGATATTCTACCCAGGTAGCTGAAAGGAATATAAAGTGTTCCCAAATCAGCGCAGAAAATCGGATCTATGCAAACCCATTGAAGTGAAAGTGAAGTATGACAAGGTTAATGCATACTGATGTGGGTGGTCAAAGTTAAAACTTCAAATTTCACTATATGCCACAGACTTTCATGTTTTCCATTGTTGTTTTGAAACATTTGATTTGTGCACCTTCTTCAGCTGAGTAATGATCTGGCTATTGGCATAGACATGAACTTGTTTGTCACAGTCCAAGAATTACAAATACTTACATTTACGCGTTTGGGGGCTTGATGGGGTATTATTTGTACTAGATAATTTTCCTGTCCAATTTTTGTGAAGCGGATGATTTCTTTCCTGTCTGTTAAAACAATATTTTCACATGGCCACAACAATGTATTGTTTTATGCAGAAACAAATATCTTAGGATGTTGCATGCGCGAATAAATAATTATGCACGACATTTCATGGAATGAATAATTTCCTTTTTAAAGACAACTCCAAACCTCCACCTAAATTTCTAATGGTTGCCCCCTAGTTTTGGTGTTTCCATAATAATTAAACATGCATGCATAGGCAATCATAGCTACGTGTATTCCGAGATGGCATGTTGTACTGAAGTAACACCGAAGGCCACATCACAAGCCCCAGAATGTATCATATATTTTCAACATGTATCCATATAGATCTATGGTGTATTATAGTATAGTTCTGCTGGTAGAGTTTCTACACATACTTTATTTCATAGCCTCTGGCTGCGAAAATTTTGTATGAAATTTTAATGGATCTATGATTCATTCATTCACGAAGCCCTTGTTTATAATAATAATAATAATATTAATTACTTATATAGCGCCAATTCCAGTAAACTGCTCATTGGCGCTTGGTTAGATTAGTTGAGGTTTCTGTAGTATTTTGCAAAAAGATAAGTTTTCAATCGTTTCTTGAAGTTATCCAGTGTACTCGATTTTCTCACATTTTCTGGTAAGCCATTCCAAAGTGTTGGTGACGAAAAGGAGAAGGCTCTATCTTCAAGCTTGTTTTGATATTGTGTGGCAGGTATCTGTAAGAGCAGTTTGCCATTGCTGCGGAGATTAAGGTCATTTTCAGGTTTCAGTTGAATGAGACTTTTGAGGTACTGAGGTGCTTGATTATTCACAGCTTTCCATGTGGATGTCATAAGTTTGAATTGAATCCTTGCAGGGATCGGAAGCCAGTGTAACTCTTTTATGTGGGATATATCTGTTAATGGAAATGCACCTGGATTGCTGATAAATAATGAAATGGATTATATTTGTAGACTTAACACATCTTGACCAAGGGTTTAAAATGTGGTAGGTAAGATACATAGGTGTACTGCACATGGAATTTTTGGCAGGGCAAGCAACATTCCCCGAATTTCATAATCCTGATGCTTTACCATTTCAATAAAAATACCTTGGTAACCATTGATTTTCAATAATGTTAATTTGATCCTCCATTCGCCCCAATTTTTGGTGTTTCCCACATTTTTGGGAGGGGACTAAGTCAATTACCTCAGGAAGATACTCACCCTTCCACACCCTTCATTTCTTATCCTCACCCCTCTGTACCCTCACTTCCCAATTCATCTATAGAAATCAACCTTTAGAGGGCAACCATTTACTTTAGAGTTTTCCTGGGTGGAAAATAATTTATTTCACGATAACGGCGGCAGTATTTATTCATTTCAAGCTCCCAAATCAAGCAACGTTTCATTACGATATAACCCTGGCAGAAATTATTTATTTCAAAACTGCCCAAAAAGAATTCATTTATTTCACCAAATCTGATCAAGAAATTATTTATTTAAAAAAAACTCCAACCCCCCCCCCCTCACCCTGGATATATTAAATGGACTCCTTTTGGAGACAAGTGAGCCGATGGGAAGGCTGGGAGGTGCGAAAGTATGGAATTGCATTGAATTGTTGGGGCATGCAAATGCGAGCATCTGCTGGGAAAATATAATGAGTTGTACTGTATATATGTTAGACTTCAAGCAGACTGAGTGACCAGCTTGCAGGAGTCCTGAGGGGATCATATTTCACAAGGGCCTCCACTTCTTCTTATCTTTCTTACACACAAACAGTCTGAGACTGCACAGTAGTACCAAGTACATGTAAAAAAATCCAAAAGAAGGTTGAAAAGTTCATCCAAAACAGCAAATCGGACATATCAATAATTAGTTGGAAATCATCTGGAGCATCGATACTATCCATATATATATGTATGTAAGAGATACCAAATTACTGCATCATTGTACGCTTATATCTGCCTGGGTAATGAATGCAATATGTGAAATTTTGATCCTCATCTGATTACTCTGTTTACTCAAGCCATCATTGAGAGAGGGCCTGACTAGAAAAACGTATAGGCCTACAATGCCCTACATAGTATGTATAAATCACTGTGAAAATTCTAAAAATCTTGATCATTCTATCTGTTTTCAGGCAGTAGTAGGACCAATATCTTATAAAAGCATGTCGAGAATGATATTCCAATTTCAGGCCATGGTTTTAAAAAGTAAGGCAGTAGCCACAGACCGGACGTATACATTAATCTGTTTAATCGCTAGAATGATTTAACTGGAGGTTGCCTCACCATTTCAACCTTTTTGGCAAGGACAATTCTGCTAAATGTCAAAATAAGCACAATGAAAGAGCATGTCAAGAAGCTGTTACGAGTCCTCAAGGGCAACATAAGTGCTAATCTTGCATCTTGGAAATTCTCTTCGTTTATGGAGCTTCTTATCATCTAGTTTTATGACATCTGACCTTATGTTACAACGCAAAAAATACTTTTGTTTTGCTGTCATTTCCAAGAAAGCAGAACTTTTCAGTGCATTTACTGCCTTGGCCACCCAATGTTTTTGCTTCTGTTCCAAACTGCTGTACATAATCTAATTGTGCCCTCCCTTGCCAACTGTTTTATAGTTCTGCATCTCGGATACCACTAACACTACAGTGGTGTCTGTCTCTTGTTGACACACCAAAGATTCACTACATTCTGGACTTGCAGTAGAGTTGTCCTGCCAGCAAATATTACACTGCTATACCAACATTTAATACTGTCTGCATTTTGTTCCTCGCATCCAAAAATATAACAAAAAAATTGTTGTAGATTCACTGTTATTCCTATTTAGGAAATAGGAATGTAAACACCTAAGTGTAGATGTGCAGTTTAATGCAAGGGCAGCATAAGTGCTAATATTCTGCATCAAAATTTTAAGGCCAATCATGTACCAGGAGATCAGTCACATGACAAGCCAATAAATAATGATATTGGTATCTTAAAAGTGTTATTGGTGTGTGGACTGTGGAGAGTGATATTGGCGTGTCGCTATGCTATTAGCAGCAAATATGCACTTAAGTACCTATTACTTAAGGGACGGTCATGGTAGGAGGAAATCTAACTTCTTGAAATGTCAATATGTCATTTTATAAATATGACCATTGTAAATAATGGAAAAAAAATGTATATGCCATATTAAAAAGTAGGTACCTTCAGAAAAATCAGTATTTTACAAATATGTATGAGTCTGAAAATTGTGGTGCAGAATATAACAAATAGTAGATGTTGAGTCGACCAATATTAAGTTTTACTGGCCTCAGCAGGTAATATTGGTCTCGGCCTACGCCTTGCCCAATATTACTGCTTCGGCCAATAAAACTCAATATTGGTCTCCTCACCATCCACTATCTATAGCAATTACGAAATGTCAACTTCCAAGAAAGCAGTTTCAGTGTAATTATTAACTTGAGCACTGTTTTTACAAAAAAGGCTTTGTTCCAAATTGCTCTATAGTTGTTTTCTCCCTTGACAACTGTTTAATACTCCAGTTTCTTGGATACAACTTACACTACAGCGGTGTCTCTTGTTGACACAGCAATGATTCTGGACTTGTTGTAGACTTGTTCTGCTTGCAAATATTAACATTTAATATTGTCTGCATTTTGTGCTGCGCAGCAAAAAGATAAGACAAAAGGATTGTTGTAGATTCACTGTTAGTCCAATTACCAATTATATCATGATAACAATCAGGATAGTTTTTTTTTCAGTTTTGTGAAGTTTCCTAACATAGGCTACTAAAACATGGCTTTCACTTATAATTGAATTTCTAGCGTCTATCAATCTTTCGAGACTTTCATGTTGCTGGACAGGATTTTGTTTTTGTTTTGAAGTAAATGACATCACAGAATATTTCATGGTCTTGACCAATCTTGAACCAGCATTTCGGCTTGCTCTATGATTTGATTGATATATAAAGACAATAAATGTTGCAAATTATATGTAAATTCAGTCAATGAAGCACATGAGTTGGACTTAAAAATTTAATCACGCGTGGGATAACAACACCAACACCATCCCAGTTTTCTCACCCAGAAGTTGCAATAGCTCAGTAGCCTGATGATGCTTGTATGGTTTACTAGTGAAACGTTGCTACCAACAAAAGTAAGTCCAGAGAAATGTTTTAAACCTTCACAATTGGATCATTATCTGGTTGTCTGAGAATATACACTACGACTCATCACTTAGATTCAGTGACAGTCTATCGAGTAATCATCAACCTGTATCACTCTGAGGAGAGCTGTAAATCAAGGACATACAGTAACTCCTCTTTTCTGGTCCCTTGTCCATTGTCAATTGCGCAATCTAATAAAGGGAGGAATGATGAATTAATTTGTACAGTGTTTTATTAATGTATTATGAAGTGTCTCTTTACTGGATTCAGCAGACAGGGCATTTGGCAAAGCATGATCAATTGATCATTATTACCAGGTCCTCCAGTATAGCCTACCATATATGAATGCAACATCGTGCCAATCCCTACAAAAAGGCTTTACTTGTTCTTTATAATGCATCAAAAAGATGGTCAGTTTGCTGCATGCAACATATATTCAGCAGTTCTAATTTCTAAAAACATGTGTTATAGGGTGGTCCAAAAACACTTTCTTCTAAATTTCTCTAATTTGAATCTTGTATTCGGATCTTATATAGGTAAAAGGCATTGTGTAAAAATTTCAGGAAAATCAATTAATATTTAGAGGTGGCACAAAGCCAATGAAGTTTAACATGCGATTGCCCATCAGCAGACCTCAAAATTATCGATATTTGCAAATCTTGCAATTATGGCCAATTATTTCAATCAAATAACCTTTATTCTAGTATGTCTAGGATGCCCTATCCAGTCCAGATATTATTTTGCACTTACAAGGTTTAGTAGCAGGTCAGCATAGGTATTACATAAGTCTATTATCAGGCATTTTTCGATAAAAACAGGCACTTATTTCACCAATTATGAATAATAAATCAAAAATAACTCCCAGATATCTTTGCCATGCCACCTTTATCATATACTAAAAATATGCCAAAAAAATATTCACTTCTGAGAAAGATCTGGGAAATTGGCAAATTTTGCAGTTGTGCGAATGAGGATTTACATTATAAACTTCGAGGGCTTTGTGCCACCTCTAAATATTAACCGATTTGGCTCAAATTTTGCATGTGTTTGTTTTACTTATGTGGTCATCAATTTCTACTTTCAAATTGGGGGTTTTAGGAGATTTTATTTTTCCCATTGGAATGTGGACCACCCTAATGTGTTACCCATACTTAGTGACTTTTGAGAAGAAACAGCAATTTCCAGAACAGATTCATTTACTATGGCCTGGTCTATACTTTTTCACCTGGAATTTCTTAGGATGGACTTCATGTGAGCATCTCAGCAAGAGTCTCCAACAGATGCAGGGTTGGATGACAAATGAAGCTGCAGTGTTGCAACAAGTGCTTGTGACAGAATTAACAAGTCAGCAGCCAGACGGCGTCAGCCAGACTGTTGCAGATGTAGCTTTAGTGGTAGTCTTCTCGCAAGGTGATTCATATAATCCAAGCCAACATCATCCTTCATCTCTTGAATGATGACGTTACCAGCTGCTTGCAGGCATGTCGCATAGTCAGCAGGCAATACCTCAACCAACACCTGGGGCATAGTGATGCAGCTGGTGTATTGTTGCGAATGGCCATAAAAGTCATACAACTCTTCCAGCTTTTGGTGTAATGGTGTTACAAATGTAGCTTAATGTGCCACATTTGGAATGTGCTTGTAGTACGAGGGGTTTTCCAGAAGCTCTGTCCAACTTGCCGTAACTTTTGCAATATTTAATACACAATCATGATATTTGGGTCAGATAATATTGAAGTAATTTCCAATTGATCCTGAAAAAATCAGATCATAGAAACAAAAATGAATGGATAATTTGTTGCCATGGAAACCAAAGGTCATGAAATGCGGCACAAGGACACAGATTCATTATATCTTGTGAAAAAATGTAATTTTTACCAGGCTTATAGGACAGGAAACATATTAAAAATAATCCTTACAATTTCACAAATTCTTGTAATAGTGAACTTGACACTGAGTGCATTTCCTGTAACCTTATATCCCTTAAAAAATCAATGCCTCATAGTCCTTGTAATTAAGATCACCGTTGGTGTTTCGCAGATCTTTTGTTCTTTACGATGGGTTTTCCATAAGTTCTGTCCAGCCTGTCATAACTTTTGCTTGATTTTTAATATAAAAATGATATTTGGGTCAGTCGATGCTAAGATAATTTGCAAATGATCCCCAAAAAATCTGATCTTAGAGGTAAAAATAAATAGTTGATTTGTTCCTATGGAAACCAGAAGTCATGAAATGTGACCGAGAGCTTGTTAACAGACACATTCTTGACACATCAAGTAAAATATGTAATTATTACAAGAGATATAGAACAGAATTTTTTCAAAACATTCATAGTCATTTCATAACTTCCAAAAATAATGACTGGAACCTTATAAATACGTTTTCTCATACTTTCTATCCATTTCTGAGTATTATACCTCAGTCTTCATGTTAAGTTCACTTTTGGTATTTTCCAGTCTTCTTTTCTTAGGTTTTCCATTGTGTCTTTTCTTCATTCAGAAAATGTTTGTACAATTGTTATTTGGTTTTGTGACTCATAATGTCTCCCTTGTATGTATGATAGAAGGTTCTGACACTCTCTGCTAGTTTTATCCAATTAGAATGAAAAAAAATGTAACAGGTACATATGATGTCATCCATATCCAAAAAATTGCTCATCTCGTAAAAAACTGAGAAAATACATAAGTGATGGTAAAGTAATTGAGATGTAACAAGAATAAGAATAAGAATAAGAATAAATTTTATTTTCACTCGATTATAATAAACAAATAACAGCAGCTAAAAGCTGGTTTTCGAGTTAAAACAATAATAAACAAGGTAATAAAAACGACAATTAAAAGCTACATCAGATATATAAAAAAGAGTGCCACACGGCATAATAAAACATTATAAAAGCATGACTGACTAGCAAAAGCATCCATGACTAGTGATAAAGAAATTGAGAACATTCATTACAACTTTCTTTTACACATATCCAAGTTGACATTTTGTTTATAAATTCATTTTCATTCTCGGAATCTTTTATAGTAACTGGCAGAGAATTCCATAATTTAGTGCCAGCATAAAGCAGAGAGCGATAGCCATATGTCACAGTATTGTACTTCTTCACATGAAGTCTTTTAACAGATATACCAGTTTCCATTATTATTAATGATTTTACAATTAACTGATTATATTTCATGAAAAAAGTTATGAATATACTTTAATTCAATATGTCAAGACACAGATAATGCAAGCAGGTATTCAGTTAATTTTTAGAGAGCACTACAAAGTCTGGGCCGCATTTCATGGCTTCTGGTTTCCATGACAACAGATTAAGCATTTATTTTAAATTTTCTGATCTGATCTTTTAGGACTGATTTACAAATTACGTCAATATTATCTGACCCAAATATCATGTTTCAATATCGAATCACGCAAAAGTTATGACTAGTTGGACAGAACTTATGGAAAACCCCTCGTAGTCAAATGAAAATGTATACACTTCGGATTTTTTTTCAGAATTAAAGATTTGTTTTCTGAATCTGTAAGTCTGTAAGTCAACTTTAAATATACTGGTAACTCTTGATGGTTTAAAAACTGTACCACACCATTGCATAAGAAACAGCCTACCTGTGTCTGAACATTCTAAACAACAAAACCTTTTAACCTCTCACCTCCAGAAGTGCTCTAATGTTACTTCAGCTGCTATTCCACGCATAGTTGCTGCTCTGGCATTGAAATGTTGCATGACTACTACAAGATAGTGGAAAAGATGTTCAAAATGTCATTTTGTATGTGATATTCACCTTGTAATTTAAATTAGATACATTGCTATAAATTCAGGTAAGCTACACCGGCAGATCAATTCCATTTATTTTCAAGATCATTGCCTCATATGCAACTTTTAAAACCGCCAAAACATACAGTGGTCTCTGTGATATAAGACCACCATTCTGCTTTCATGAGGCGGTCTCTCAATGACATTGGGGTGCAGTCTCTCATCGGGTGCAAAATGCACTAAAAATACTTATTGCAGGAGGAAGTCAGTCACATAAGGCACGTCGGTCCAAAAACGGGGGGTCTTATGACGCCGGAACGACTGAACTGATCATTTAGGAATGTAGGGGAGAGGGGGCACAGTGAAACACTTTTTTTATTTCCCATTCTTCCAAAATGTTGGCAGTAACCAGTTAAATGAGATGAGGTCCACATTATAGATAATGGTATATTGTCAAGTAGTTTCAGGTTCTTACCTTTTACAGGTTTGGAGAAACTTTGAGTTATGTCAATACTCGTCAAGTGTCTCACTGTGCCCCGTGGCACAGTGAGACAGCAGGCAGGGCACAGTGAGACAGGGTATCTGCTGCCATAACCGCCAATCATCAGGACCGGCAGAATTGTTTTATCAAGTGTTGCTACAGAATCTACTGTAATCTAATAAAAGCTGCTGGCTAGGTAATTTTTTAGGTCCTTTTTTGAGCATGTTTTGAAACTTCATCGCATGGGACACACATACGACTTATTTAACAAGCCGCACCTGTTACATCCTAATCAAAAATCTTCTTTAATGCTTCCCTGTGGATATTACTTACTAAAATCAGTAGTTTATAGCATGCATTTTGTTTTTAATAGTGAATTGCGAGCCATGCATTACATTCAGGTCGTTTCGGGTGTATTTTGTGATGTTTATAAATTTTTGAATCCTGCAGACCGGATGCCTGCGCTGTGGTTCATCATCTCACTAAACTAAGAAAAATAACCAACATTTGAATCCCTGGTAATTGATTTGCACTAAACCATTTTTCTTGGGAATAATAACAAATAGTCATTTAGATATATTATTTACTTTTACAGGCTAAAAACCGAAATGTTGAATTCCACTCTCGATACTCCGTGTAGGCATTCAGGATATAGGACAGTCTCTCACTTACTTAATTTTTGTACTATACAAAAAAGGGTTGATACGTAAGCAGTGCCAGGTAGATGCTACGGGCTTTGTCTCACTGTGCCTGCCGTCTCACAGTGCACCCGCTCTCCCCTACATATTAATCATAATTAGCATCTGTGGAGATCAGATCTCTGCCTCTCTGTTAATTGTGTCAGGTCAGGTCAGTTGTCAGGCCAGGTCAGGTCATGGTCAGGTCACATGGTGCTCAGTGGCCCATGACGGTGGGCAGGCCAGCCACTTCTGCTGTGAGTGAGGAGAGAGGAACATGTGTTCTGCCCTCAACTCTTTTAATTCTTTAAAATACTAATGTAAGTGGTCTTTTATATTTATACATTTATACAATATGGGTAAACAAATTACTGGTATTAATTTGAGAGGTTTCATTATGAATTAAATGGATGTTTTATTACTTAAGGCAGCTTAAGGCTGACCATGTGCTACTTAAGGCTGATAGATAATTAATTGCCAATTAAGTGAACCATGCAGTCATGTATATTTTGATCTGTCAGAAATGCTATTGAGCTATTTGGCTTGCAATTTTGCTATAAAATTTACTATTATGAATTAATATTTCATATAGTTATGTGTTGTGAATTTATGGAGGTTTTTCCCAATGTGGGTAAATTAACACAGAAAATAAGAGATTATGTTACTTTTGGTTCTTATTGATTATTGACAATCACACTTATTAATTATATGGTATTTATAGAACTATGCTTTGTTTTGTACTCAGGGCAATATGGAATATGGAAGTTTAATATGGAATACAGCTGAAAATATGGAACATGGATTATGGAAGTTCAATATGTGGAGTATGGAATGTTGGACTAGAAGTTAAATGTGGATTTGTGGTTTGAACATTGAATGTGGATAGGCCTAATTATGGTTAAAAGGCTGAATATGGATTTGTGGATTAACAGTTGAATATGGATTAATTGCTGTATAGTTTGAAGCTGTGATGTGAACATGAACTTTTGAGAATACGTGAACTTTTGAGAATACATAGTGGAGAAAAGCCGTATGAGAAGCAATGTGTGAATCCATAGTGGAGAAAAGCCATATGTGCAAGTTCAGTTGTGTGTTCAGTGTGGACCGCTCCTTTGATTAATGGAAACTTTATTAATAAATAGTTAAGAAAACAGTCTTGTGTTTGTTCCCAGTCATTGACACGTGACAAATGGCGAGCTCGCCAGGATCGGCTAACCCGTTGCATGTTGATGGCTGGAACTTACATTGTGACTTTGTGGTGAACATCGCGAACATGACAGACCATTTAAATCCATATCCATAATATTGTCATTATGTATCCCTGTGAATGAACTGCAGCTTTAGACCTAAATTCAGTGCATACTAATCCTAGTACAATATGGCGGAAATGAAACAAATTCTTGATATGGCAACTCGTCTAAAATTGGAGGGAACAGCTTTAAAAGATTTCCTGATTGAGCAACAGAGTATCCAGCGTGAGAACAGACAGCTTCGTAGGGAAGAGTTACAACATTTTAAAGAGCAAAAGCAATTGGAGGAGAAGAAATTGGAATTAGAAATTTTGAAACTTCGTGAACAGGAAGAACGCCGGAAAAGTGAAGAACAGATCGCAAAGCTCAAATTATATTATGAAGCAGAAATGAATGAGAGACGTATTCATTTGGAACGACAAAAGCTGGACATTGAATGCAGAAGAGATGATAACCACCGCACAATTTACAAACAAAGATCGGACAAAATTTGTGTTACAAAGTATTGTAAATATTGTAAAAAAGATGGACATGATGTTAATGACTGTTACAAACTTGCCAGAAAGAAGGAAAAAAAGAGTGACTCCTATGTTAGGAAATGTTATGTTTGTGGTAGTGAAAATCATATGGCGTCAAATTGTTCAATGAGAAAAGATGGTAAATCATCAGCATTTGTTTGTGCCATAAAATGTGTCCAACTAGATAGCGAGGAAAATGTTCAAGGTGTTGTGAATAGGCCAATATTGTCAATGGATAGTTGTAGGGATGGTTGTTTAGCGCAGTTCCCAAATACTTTGTCTTGTGAAGATAAAGTTTATGAATCTAGTGTAGGTTCTAGGATTGAGAATCCTGTTGTAAATACTTCTCATTGTGATGAGGAAGTTCATGCATCTCTTGGTGTTGATGCTGAGGTTGTGAATCCCTCTTGTGTTATTCCTTTGTCTTTTGAAGACAATGTTAAAAAATCTGGTGTGGCAGATTCGGGGATTGTGAATCCCATTGGTGTTATTTCTTTGTCTTGTGAAGACAATGTTGAGAATTCTGATGACGTAGTTTCATTGTTTGAGAATCCCATTTGTGTTTCAATTCATAATGGTGTTGAGTTGACCATTCCAGTTGAGAAATTAGTCAGTTCTAATAGACGAAAAAGCTTACTCAAAAAAGCTAGAGCTCTTTATTTGCAGAAGTCTCGTGAGATGAATTTTGATCATGCTCCTGGTGAGGTGCATAGGTTTTTTGGTGGTTCTTAGAGTCTGGCATTGGTATATTCATGAGATGAATTGTGTTATTGATTATTCGTGAGATAATCAACTTTGATACTGAGTGTGTTGTTGGTACACCCAGTCTGTGTTTTGGTCACGAGGTGGTCAGTTGTTCTACTGAGAGTGCATGTAGTGCACCTAGTTCATATTCTGATGAGAGTCAGATCAGTGTGAGTCAGTTTTCTTTTGATGGGTGATAACCAAATTACCTGAGGTGTCTATTTGTGAGATTTAAGTTTGTTCTGTGAATGGGAGTTTTATTTTTCCCCTATATTTTCTGTGATGTACATGTAGTTGTAGGTTTAACGAATGGTGCAGTGAGATGCCAAAAAATGTTCCGTAATTTGTGGTTCAGCATTTTGAAATTGTTTAGTAGTGTTCAGTTATGTTTTGTTGCGGCAGAATCTTTTGTGGTTGAAAATATTTCACTTGTCATTATTATATGTCTGTGAGAATTTTAATATTTATGGGCAATTTGGGAAATTCAGTGAATTTTGAGGAATTTAGGGAATTTTGAGGAAATTGATGAATTTGGAAGGTGTTGGTTTTCTAAGTTCTTATGCGAAAATTATTGAAGATAATTTAGCAGTTGAGTCAAGTGTTTGTAAGAATTATGATGTTGGATTGTTTAGCAGAGCCTAGCTGATCTCCTTTCATGTAATAATTATACTTTGTATAATTCTCTTTTAGAGGGGGGTATTGTGGAGATCAGATCTCTGCCTCTCTGTTAATTGTGTCAGGTCAGGTCAGTTGTCAGGCCAGGTCAGGTCATGGTCAGGTCACATGGTGCTCAGTGGCCCATGACGGTGGGCAGGCCAGCCACTTCTGCTGTGAGTGAGGAGAGAGGAACATGTGTTCTGCCCTCAACTCTTTTAATTCTTTAAAATACTAATGTAAGTGGTCTTTTATATTTATACAATTATACAATATGGGTAAACAAATTACTGGTATTAATTTGAGAGGTTTCATTATGAATTAAATGGATGTTTTATTACTTAAGGCAGCTTAAGGCTGACCATGTGCTACTTAAGGCTGATAGATAATTAATTGCCAATTAAGTGAACCATGCAGTCATGTATATTTTGATCTGTCAGAAATGCTATTGAGCTATTTGGCTTGTAATTTTGCTATAAAATTTACTATTATGAATTAATATTTCATATAGTTATGTGTTGTGGATTTATGGAGGTTTGTCCCAATGTGGGTAAATTAACACAGAAAATAAGAGATTATGTTACTTTTGGTTCTTATTGATTATTGACAATCACACTTATTAATTATATGGTATTTATAGAACTATGCTTTGTTTTGTACTCAGGGCAATACGCATATATGGAAATTCAATATGGAATACAGGTGAAAATATGGAACATGGAATATGGAAGTTCAATATGTGGAGTATGGAATGTTGGACTAGAAGTTTAATGTGGATTTGTGGTTTGAACATTGAATGTGGATAGGCCTAATTATGGTTAAAAGGCTGAATATGGATTTGTGGATTAAGAGTTGAATATGGATTAATTGCTGTATAGTTTGAAGCTGTGATGTGAACATGAACTTTTGAGAATACGTGAACTTTTGAGAATACATAGTGGAGAAAAGCCGTATGAGAAGCAATGTGTGAATCCATAGTGGAGAAAAGCCATATGTGCAAGTTCAGTTGTGTGTTCAGTGTGGACCGCTCCTTTGATTAATGGAAACTTTATTAATAAATAGTTAGAAAACAGTATTTTGTTTGTTCCCAGTCATTGACACGTGACAGCATCAAGTCTCATTTCATAATGTATTGCCCATCAAGGGGACAAAGAAATTGTCTTCAAAGCTACATGTAGAACTTTCAGTTCTTTCATAGGTCCAAAGGAAAGTAAAAAGTAAAGATTGCCTTGACCCTTTTAGCAAGAACAAGTCAGATCAGAGCAATTATCCACAAAATATCAACTTTCAAGAATGCATCACCAGACTCTGAGTGGAGAAGGCCTTGCAACAAGGTTGAAAGTTTCTGGTAATCAAAACTAAAGACTTCTGTGGATACTATGAAGAAATCATGCAATCATATCACCACACAAAAAGTTTAATTAATTAATCAAGTTTAAAAAAAGATAAAATGTCCATGTTATTTTGTGTATTATGTAGGCCTACCACACCGAGGCAGATAACACTCTTTAAAGGAAAATACATTATTTTGAGATGGTCTAGACGCCTAGTGGTGGTGAAATTAAGTTCAGAAGCAATATCAAGAAAACCAATAACGCAAGCAATAAAGCAGCTTTATGGCTACTTAAGTCTGAATATTCAAGGATATTAAACAAGATAGGATGAATCACTTTCATTTCCATAACAGAACCGGATCTTAAGATAACTACAACCATAGAATTAGAAATTCAATTTCGAAAGCTATCTGCAGTGCCTTTTCCAACCTTTTTAATGTTTGGTCTGCTGTTTATCGCATTGGTTTTGCTATATCTTTTAATAAAATCCCCTTTTCACAAAATCACATGTAGAATATAATCATACTTTTTCTTCTCCATCATAGACCAAACAATTTTTTGTTTGTTTAAAGCTCACTGTAGTTGGTATAGTATTTTTTAGCAAATCATTGTCTTCACTCTGTAGATGAGCAAAAAAATAAACGCATACAAAAGAAAAATCATTAGAGCTTCACTTTGTTAGACAAATCTGAAATGATTACCAACAAAAATTACATTTTTCATTTATATGCATTGTATACATACATCTACTGCACCAAGATTTTAATAACTTCTTACTCCAGAACATTTTGACAAAAATTATGCTATCAGAAACTTCATGTATTCTTTATAAGGTTACAGATTTCACTCACTCTAACTACATTCCAGGAACATACAACCAACAAGAGAAACCAAAAAAAGAAACAGTTTGCAAACTTTAAAGACATTTCTCCGCTACACTCTCATCACTCACTGTTTTAGTGTTCTGGACATGCAAATTGTAGCTCTGTCAAAATGTACTCCCATCTGTTTTCTTTGTTCCTGTTGACTAGATTGGAACTTGGAAAGGTTGAAAGAAAATTGCCCTTGCTATGAAATTTGCTGAAAAGATTATTATATGTACGCCACTGCAAGCTTAAGTTAAACATACATTTACTTCAATGGATGAAGAGGCGTATATTCGCATGGATGCCAGTTATTGAATAAACATTGTTTACAAAAACCCTCAAGATTTACACAAACAGCCACGCTAAAGGAAATCAAGTTTTTTGATGATCAAGAAAAAAACTTTGTTTGCTTACCTCACTTCTAAATCTTACTAACACTTATAAGTGTAAAGAAAAAATCTATTGGAGTGGAGCACACACTTAACGTCAACCTCGCTGTAAAGGTTAGAGAGATATTCTAAGCACAGATCAAATCAGACAACTCATTTGGGGCTGACACACAGTAGCTTTAAGAATATCAAATAAGTGGAAAAGCAAACAGTTGGGCGCTAATGGCAGTTTTGCTTAATTGAAATATAATTTGATATTAGCGAAGTATGTGTTGTTGTTCTTTAAAACTAGTAAGGGCTTTGATAAGTTATTGAATTTCTGGATTATGCATGGCCTTAACTGAGTTTCTATACTTTATTGCCTTTTATCTGAAACATGGCTGTTTTTGTAAATTTGTTATGAATCACGTTATTTCAATCAATATTCCTTTTCCATTTCAGATAAATATACTGTTATGCCTTAAATATACTTCATTTAGATCTGTACTATACACAATTGAAAGATTTCTGTTAACCTGAACTTCCGTTGTTACTTCTATGTCATCCATGGTTCAACGGTGAAGGTCCATTCCCTTCTATTCAGTATATATTCATGAGCAATGATCATGATGAAAAGATGATAAAGGGGTCATCAGTGGCAGTCACTTTGCATTGTTATTACACAGGGGACTGGCTGACCCTGAGCTCCACTGTGTCTTGTTTTTATGGCGAGAACAAATCTTGAGTACCCTGAGTTGCATGTGAGATGAACAAAGCAGAACTTAGAACTTACCCATACACCACAAAGCCAGTGCAAGACGAAACAATCTAACTTTGACACACCGCAGCAAGAAAGGAAATAGGACCATGAATTTAGGATCTAAGCTCCAGCCTTTTACGTAACCACACTCTTTCACTCTGCAAGAACTAAACATCTGGAAACAACTTTTCTTTTTTGATTCTGTGTGGACCTTGTTGTCGTTTGCATATTTTATTTACAGCTAATGATGGCACTCCAAAAAGCAAAATCGCCTTCATTATCTTTGACTAAATCAAAATTTACCAAGCATTAATCCATACAGCAAACATCTTTGATGTGAAGTGACAATTTAGTCCTTGAGTAGAAAGTCCTTGAGTAGAATGCGTAGTATAAGTGCAATTGATCGCCATTACTTGCCAAACAGATGTACAATTTCATCATCCCTTCATTGTAATACAATATATAAATGGTCATAAAAATGTCATTGTCAGTGCATGTATTCAACTCAACAGGTATGTATTCCCAGATTTGTTATGCAGAGCCAGTAGCAGTACTCTAATCATTATTGTCCTGTGTGACTATGGAGCTGAAATTGTGCAGTCATTCATATTGTCTATTCTGCTGTCTAATCTGACCTCTATACTCGATCAACTTCGCCAAACAGTGACCAGATTTCGGTTCAATTTTCATCTCAGGAAATTCATCAATCACTCAATTAGTTTTCCTGAGCCCTTTTTATACCTTTGCTGTTTACAGGGGTAGTTTACATAATCAATTAAGGAGAATGTCTAAATGCAAATTGAGTAAATAGGTTTCTGTAGCTTCCTTTCCTTGTTGATTTGTAAACAGAAAAAGGACAATCTCAGCTGGTGGATCTGTGTTGGCCTGGTGCCATTAATGATTAAGTGAGTGCAGCAATCAGCTCAGCTGCTTCTGCAACTGAGCATAATAAGCTTCTGCCGTACGCTGAATGTGAGCCACTGTGGATTTACTCTTGCCCTTAAAAAAAGGTGGCTCGCTACTCGTGCAAAATGGTTATTTACGCACATTCACGCGCAGCCAGGCAGGCCCTATCTGTCGTGACGTCACCACTGTGCTGACACTGCTTCAAGATATTTTTTTAATTCTAAGAATTTCATGCGTCGGCCGCTTCGTTTGCAATTTGCGCCACTTCTATTGGGGTTACAGACTTCTCGTTTGGAGCATTAGATGCGCCATGACGAATACTATAATCTGACAGACTTTCAGTTCTCTACTCCCAGCAGAAACTTTCTGCTGGCGATTTTCGGCAAGCATGTCTAATTTCTCAAAAAAGACTCTGTGACATAAATAAATTTTTGTATCAATATCGAGGCCCGTTGGGCCATACGTCTGTATCATTATATTGTTCCTCACTTTATTTGGAAGCAAATGACAAAGAAATAAAGAGTTCTATCTCGTCATTTTTTTTTTGCGCTATGGTTTGTAAAAAATATTCTATTTTCAAAATTGAAACTTTTGTTCCGAACCCCTAGAAAAGTTCTATAAACTAAATATATTTCTATGGAATTTGGGTCAGCTTTTCCATCAACCTTTCCTCTTTAATTCCATGCTTCATTTAATAACATCGGACGAATGGCCACTGAATGGCAGGGATAACTTCACAGTAAAAAAAGTTAAGAAAAAAATTGAGTTTTTCATGTTTGCGTGGACTGACTTTCTTTTACATAATCTCAAATAGTTTGAAAGAAAGGCTGGTAGCGACCACTTTTGTTTACATATCCTTGCTATAAACTATATTTTGGATCATTTTAAACTATTTTAAAGAAATCCTATCTTAGAAAGTTCATGAGTATCGAGCCACCTTAAGTAAGTTAAAGTAACAGAGATGTAGTTCTAGAGGAGTTTACGTCTGCACTAAGACCAGGAGATGCAGAGGTGGGTGAGCAGTTAGTCAGTATGATGCCTTAGTCAGATGGAGTCCCATAGACTGCTGCAGCTTTGGCACTGGTCTTCTGGTTTGTAAGTTCTGAGACACAGTTGGTGTTAGTCACAAAGCCAGCCTCCTTATCCTTCATCTCCAAGCCTCTGATGCTAACAGTTGCTTTCCATGCAGACCAGTTGCATGATCAGCAGGCGATATTTCACACAATGCAACGACATAGTATAACATCAAGCAGGGATGCAGGCAGCATTGATTTGTTGTGACTGGCCTTATTGGTCATAATACAGATTTTGAAGTACTTAAGGTGACTCGAGCGTGGTACACTGCACATACTTTTGAGCAGCCTGGTTGCCTAGCAACATAGCGTCACAACTGCTGCAGGCCCTGAAAAAGTTGTGACGTCACCATTTTCTGCTCTCTTTTTTTTAACAGCATGGCAGCCAGTAATTTGCTATTTAAATGGGATCTAATGCAGCTAGAAGCATAATTATTTTTTTATTGAATGCAGTAACATCTACTCTATGCTAGTTCAAAGTTTCAGCTTCTCATCTTTATCCAAAGAATTTTCTAAACTAATTTCAGTCAACTGTGTCTAAAATTGTCTTTATTTCTTTAAATTGACATTGGCACAGTCATGGTACTGCAGTTAAAAAACGACTGGGTGAATTTTTTTTATTTTTGGCCATTTGTTTGACAATAACTTGTTTATGATATATGCAAATTAAAAAAAAAATCTGTATGATCGTTTTCCTGAAATTTGATTACTGCCAAAATTGATGCATACAAAATCAGCAATTAATTTGTGTATTGGTGCCCTTTGAGCTCTTACAGAAAAAAGTATTTTAACCTTTTTCTTCAAATTTGTGGCAAATGTATTGGTTTACATACATGGGAAGACATTTCTGATGTTTTTGTGTGACAAATGCATGTAATGCTTTAGTCTGCGGTACATAACTAAAAACTCAATTTATGACTTTTAAGCAGTCATCAGGCCAAACATACTGTTGCCATGGCAACAAAACGACTTGGTGAAATTTTTTTGTTTTTCATTTTTGGAATGTATGGGTCCCATAGAGTACCTGTGCAAAATTTTAGAAAAATCTGTATGATCAAACCACCATGCTTGAGTCACCTTAAAGATCACATTTAAGTAAGAATATTGCATCACTTTGCAAGAATTATATTTTTAAAGCGAACAACTGCTATTTTCATATCCGATGTCCGTTTGCCAATTGCAAGTAAATGACAGCTTATCAACCAAATTACATTTAAAAACATTTTTTTCCTGACACAGTTGTCGATAAGTTCTACAATGTTTCTTGAAAGCCATTTTCTAGTATTTCAACACTTGATTCAGCAGCCCACTTCCTTGAAAAGACAATTTCATTATGATGTAGCTGTTGCAGCCAATATCCACTATTGCGCCCAATAGGCCTATTGGGTAAGGCTATTTTGCCTTTTGGCAAAATATAGGGTCTTTTGGCAAATTATTGGGTCTTTTGGCAAATTATTGGGTCTTTTGGCAAACTATAGTGCCTTTTGGCATCCTCTAAAATATCCGCGGGGCATTTTGGCAAAATATAGGTGCTTTTGGCGCATGCCTAAACCACACATTATCACTCATCTCAAATTACTATAAGGGATTTTCACAAAGATCCTGTCCTTTTGGAATATCCCCAAATCATTCATTATCATTCACTTAAACTATAGTGGATATTGGCAAAGATCAATCTGTTGGATATTAGCTATTTTTAGCCTAGTGAGTGATAATGAGTGAAGTGGGCAGTGGATATTTTATGCCTAAATGCCATATTATTGCTCATTGTCGTGAGCAATAATAAGTGAATTTGGCAAAGGATATTTTGTGCCTAAATGCCATATTATCGCTCACTCTCATGTGGAACCATCTTGCTTGTTACTGAGCACATTTTAAATAGAAATAATGGTCCTACAGGGTCAAAATTGATATCAAAATGTAGGAAATTAAATTTCTGAAATGATGCTGCCAGTTAGAAGTTGATGCACCTGATATTAACGGCGCTCGACTACGACTTGGTCGCTGGCAAAAATTTGATGGTTATGACAAGGTGGGGTCATGAAATACATTTTAATGAATGGTTATGACCTGGTGACCCACAAAAAATATATGGTAACCAGTTGGTAGGGTTTTGGTTACCAGTTGGATGGGTTACTAGCTGGCAACTTGGCAGGTTGCTATAGCCGACAGGGCGGGTACCCCAGCCCCCCCCCTCAGAATTTGATCGAAAAGCTTAATTAGGGGCGGACCATATGATCGGGGGGCTATGCATCTTCCGTGAAAAAAAAATTTGACACCAAAAAAAAGTTTGTTCAGAGAATGAAAAATACAATAAAAAAAGTTTGTTTCGACCGGTAGCTATACCGTAATTTGTTAAAGTTGTGAGAAAGAAGTGTGTCACTCGTCCGCATGTGAAAAAATTGTTCGTCGATGCTTCACAAACGAATAAAAAGTTAGTCCCGGGGGTAACCAAGGCCCCATACTATCGTCACGGACATATTAATGTTAAAATTTTCTGAGGGATTCCCTTGTGCATTTTCTTACAAGCAGTCTCTGCCCCCCCCCCCCTCTCCGTGATTCAGCCCAGCCTATAGGCCAATGGCTGGTTGTTACTGGGAGCCCTTGTCTTCGGGGTCATATTGTCATGACGTCCTCCTTGGCCTCAGTCTCAGATGTCCAATCCTTGACCATGGCTTGGTCTCGGTTGTCTTTCGGCCATTCTAGGAGGCCTTTAGACTAAGGTTGGGACGATAATGGTGTTTAGATGTCATGATATCTTAAGGCTGTTATCGCGATAACACGATATATCGCGGGTGTCATAGAATCCAGAAAAAAAAAGAAAGAAAAAGCAAGAAATCAACCTCAATTCACGTTGCGGATAATCTTTTCTTGAAACTAATGCAATGACACTTCCTATTTCACCTGAGATCTTTTGAGAATTTAATTGGACGAGTGCGTACATGTCAAATTGACGGATGAGAGCGATTCAAAATTTAGTAGTTTTGAACAAAAAAAGATACGATATGCCACAGTATTTCACAATAAAACACTGTGTCATTCATATCGCGATACCCCTGACCATGATATCATGATATTCAATGTTGGAAGATACAGCGATATATCGATTATCGTCCCAACCCTACTTGAGGCTGGCCTCGTCCTCGAGGCCAACATCGTCCTCAGCCTCGATGTTTCATGTCGAGGTCTCTGATGTCTCGGCCTTGACTACAACACTTAATTACTAACTTAATGGAGAAGTCCAGAGGTATCATGCTAACAAGGCCCCATCATAACATCAAGGCGGATGACTAAAGTAAATTTTGCTAAACAGCCAATATAAAATTCAATATGCTGAAGGAGTCTTCATGCTGAATTTACATTACCAACTGTACCATATCGTGTGCAAAAGAGAAGGAATAACAACTGAACAAAAAAAGATATAATCAATGAAGTTTTATTCTTACACAACACCACAAGAAACCTTACTACATGGGCAATACAATTACTTTATTGGTTATCTGCACACTTAGTTCAGGAAAATTCACCTGATTCAAAAGCAATTTTGAAAACCTTGTTAATAATGATAAGAATAGTAATTTATGGTGCCTCTTCCAGTAAACTACTTAAAAGCACTTATTTGTAGGATTTTCCTGAGAATTTTAATTTTTTAAAATATTGAGAAAATGGTAAGATAACTATGAAACAACAGTTGACCATATACATTCAGAGTAATTTTTGGTATCTCAGAATTTATGAGATTATATTACAAATTGTATATTAAATTATTCAATTACGATTATACAATGATATTACAGGAGCTCCATACTATGAAGCTGGGACTGGACTTGTAAAATATATTGAAATGCAAAAATATTCATAATCGGCAAGTAAAGAAACTGTTAAAAAATGGAAAGATTTTTTAGTTGTTACAATATAAATCTGATGTGAAATAGACATTACAATATACAGGTTACAAAAAGACTGAATAGTAAAATTTGATTGGGGAAAGATTCCTTGAGTTGGACACTTTTGGGATGTCTTTTTGAGTCGGACACTGTCTTGTATGATCCTGAGCAACTGTATCTTTTATGCGTTGAGGAGACAAGCATCAGGCTCAAGGAGACACCATGCCTTTTTTAATAAGTTAACCCAAAATCCATAGATTTTCCTATTCAACTAGTAATTAGTGCCCGTGAGAAGTTTAACGTTATAGGCATTTGTATAGGATTATCATCCGTTAGAATGAAGCGTGTTATGTGTGAAAATTGTTATAGATTTAAATGAGGCCAGAAATAGAACGTGATACTCAGAGGAAGGGAGCAACTGGTTCTGGTAGAGAGCTTGCAGGAGCTGCCCTCTTGTGTATTGTACATGAAACAGCTTAAAACTAATTATCATTAATTAAGACATTTAGAGGAAACCAATTTGGACGAAAATGTGGCTGTGGCACCCTATGGGTATGAGGAAGACATGGGGAAAGTTAGAAGGCAAGGCATTGAGTAGAAACTGAGATAAATCCCGGACACTGTTATTTTAATATTAGTAAGATTGTTCCAATTTCTTTTAGAGTAAGTGAAAGTATTTAATTTGAGAGCCTTTTTACTAATCTATAATCCATAAGCCAAACCAGGTACACTTTCTAAAATGACCACAATCCAAAGTGTCAGATTCACGGTACCTTACCCTATACCTATACAGATTTTGAAGAGCCATGTACTCCATACTTTAAAATGTTCTCAAATTGTCTATAGCTAGCACAATTCCTTCTATTGAGACCATTAAATCTGTATAATGGTTCTTCTCCCAGATGTCAGAAAGTCCAGTAACTAAGTCCGATCCAAGGCATAGCTGCATCTCTGAAATGTAAAATTAAAACTATGAAAGAATTAGGTAAATTGGGAAATTTCATGCCATTAACAGGAAAAATTACTCGCTCTCTTGTTCTTTCTACCCATCTAGATTGATAAGTCTTTATTGTCCCGGAGGAAATTTGTTTTACATTATAAAGCTCAATGACGGGAAATAAACACTAATTTTTTTTTTCTGTTTAATTTAAAATTATGAGACAATAATATTTAAAAAACCAGGTTATTGGAATTTGAGATTTATTTACGGACAACAAGTAAGATTCTTATAAAACTTTTACACTAAGTAGACACGACTTGGGGCCCAGATTTATAGGAAATTGCAAAGTGTGTAAAACTTGTGCACTCGCAGCATTTTGACACAAATTCAAACTTGCCAAGACATTTACTGGTGGGGGCCTACAAATTTTGGTCAGGCAGTACAAAGCTGTGTGTTTCGCAGAATGGTAGAATTTGCCCTGATATATGCCATTTTCCCTGATGCCCGGGGGGGGGGGGGGCTGCAGCACCCCCTGACCCCATGCGAAATACGCCTATGAAGGCTCCGACCACTGACGTGTGAGAAAGTGACTGTGTTGCTAACTCAGTGCCTACATACTTGACTTGACCAACCTATGTACATTTTGACGGTCTTTGAGCTACCAATGGTAGGTAGCCAATCTTGAAACAACGACCAAAAGAAAATATTTCAATTTTTCACACCTGACATCATCACCCCAAATTTTTCCCTTTATGACATCCAAGCAATTCAATATAGAAAACATTCCTACGTAGCTTAATAAACTTTGAAACCACATTTCAAGAGATTGGTCTTTTCAAACAAAAACCCGACTTTAAAGTAACATCTGGGTCATTCCATATGAAATCAACCAAAATTTGAAAAGTGCCCCACCTCACCATCCCAGATTTTCATGAAACTGCCCACATTTGAAGAACTACATGGAATGAAAGTATACAAATTTTCAGTTCTGTACATAACCTCAAATTTGAGAAAGTACTGACAGATTGAAGTTTGAAAACTCGAACCGAAAACTAAAAATTGTTCCTTCAAGAAATTGCTGTCATTTATTGACTGCTCAAAATTATGACCTAAAATATTTCAAATGAATGCTTGATATCTCAATAAACAAAATCATGGCTGAAAGCAAGTTGCTGAAATTTTTTTTCGAAGTTGGAAGGTTTATCACACTAAAACTCAATTTTCAATAATTTCCCACTTGGTCACAAAACTTCCTAAATCAAAAATATTTTACAAATTTGTTCTTTGGGGTGAGAAGAAAGGGTAATATTAATTGTACATCCCTGGCTGATTTTTGTTGTTATATAGACTAAGCTCAAATTTAAAAAAAAGACAAATTTACCAATATTCAGAGTAAAAAATCACAATGTGGGATAGGTCATAGCAACAGCACATGCATATCATGTGAAAATACATGCAAACGGCTTTTGATTCACAAAAGATACGTCTCGTGTTTTTGAATTTTTCTTAGTCATATTCAAACTTATGAAATGCCTCAGCAGTTTATGCCACCTATCCCACATGGAAATTTCTCCCAAAAATGGTAAATTTAAATTTTGTCAAAAGTATACGGGGTATAAATGGCTGCCAGCAATACCTAAGGAAGCCTTTATACTTTTACTAATTCTAATCACCCCAAAGAACAAATATGTGGAATATTTGATATTTTGAAAGCTACTCGGAGGAGATAAAAATCATTGAAATCTGGAATTTGGTGTGATAAATCATACACATGATAAAAATTCTGGAAGAGTGGCAAATTCATCAGGGTTAAAATTCTTGAACTACAATTTACAAGTACATGAGCAGATTGTTACATAAATAAACAAAAGAGATATTAAATTTTTAGAAATGGACAATTTCTGATTTTCGGACCATATTTTTATCTTCAGTTGGCCATGACTTCCTCAATTTTTGAGATACAGGTTAGAAATTTCACACCAATTCCTTCAATATTGTGTTCTTAATATGTGGTCAGTTTCACCAAAATCGGAGAAAGTGCGGTGGGGACCATTGGTTGATTTGAGATGGAATGACCCATCTGTAATCCCAGATACTTGCCTTCAGTCACTGGTAATATCACTGTTGTATCTCTTTGGGCAGAAGTCATGTCAGCATTTTCATGGACTTGTACAGAGTTTGGAAACAGCCTGATGACGCCTTTTCCCCAACTACAAAAAGACAAAAGCATGTTAAAGGATAAGGAAAAATTCTATTCAGGGCCACGCCAAATTATTTTTATGAATGGATAAAGGAAATTTTGTACTCTAAAATAGAAATAGAATTTATTTTTTTAATTAATTAATTTCTTTTTGAAAGTGCTAGCAGTGAATAAAATATGTCCCCCTTTAAATAAACTAGAATATCTCAAAGATCATTCTATGATTTTTAAGAAAGTTCCCTGAATTTTTAGGCCTGTATATCGACCTTAAACGTGTGTATTTATATCTTAGGGGCATTATTCCAAGCTGACCCCGCAGCCTTCAAGTGAGCCAACTCCTGTTTTAAAAAATCTGTGTCGTTTCTGATGGATATGACAAATTTCACCATTTGAATATGCGAAACACCTCTTTTTCAATTTCAATGACGGTTGACCAGTTTGCAGGTTTGCATGTTGATATTGTGCCTGAGTATTTGTAACTTGATTGCTTTTTTTCTGAGCCAGCGGACACTGAGTGCATGTACCTTCCTTTCAAAAACTTCACAAAAGGGGCTCAAATTATTCGTAATTTCATCCCAGGAGCCTAATATGTAAAATTATGCAAAATAAGTTCCTCATTGTTAAATAAATACGAATGAGTCTCAGGGACACACATTTTCTCCAGTCACTTGGTAGGTCCAGCTGGTGGCTCCCCCGCATAAAATGGAAAAATGTCAGGAGAATTCACACTGGAGAGAACCCATATGGATGTTCTGGTTGTGGTGAAGTGTTCAGTAAAAAGGTGGACATAATTTCAGGATAATTCACACTGGAATAGAGCCATATGAATGTTCTGTTTATGGTGAAATACTCAATAAGAAGATGAGAACAAAGTCATAAGAATTCACAGCGGAGAGCAGCCATATGGATGTTCTGTTTGTGGTGAAATATTCAGTAAAAAGGATGACACATTGTCTTCCATACAAATGTTCTACTTGTGGTCAGAGGCTGAGAGGACAACTAAATCGTAATATTTCCAGAAATTCTTGCATAATTAATTGAACTACATATATTTACATGAAGCGCAAAGCATTTTATACTCCCTGTTCAATCTCCGATCTGAACCAAAGGTAAAAAATTGGGAGAACATCGGAAGTTAACTGATTCTGTTCATTGGTCTTCAACAAGGAAAGCTGAAAATGCAACATAAACAATTACTAAAACATAAGTACATTTACAAGCGAGAGTAGAGTACTTTTAGGTGTCCATCAACTGGTAGATTTTAGTCATATTACACTATTTTTGGCCTAAAAATTAACTTATAAGTATTCTATGAAGTAGCAGATCAGGCAGTAGATGGTCAATGTTTCTTTACAAAAAAATATATTAACAAATTTTTATCGCCTTCAAAAACCTCAATTTTGTTTACATAGCATGCATTTCAGGGCTCTACTAAAGTAATAAAATCAACTGATCTCATTGATTGGAAGTTGTAGTATACCAAAAAATGTGTTAGATCATCATTTTTAACAGCAAGTTGAATTTTACCCTAAACTTTTAGAAGGAATTGTTTCGAATACTTATTGAACTCTATGGTATGAAATTTCTGACAGAAGCTGAGACAGATTCACACTAAAAAATGAAAATGGTGTTCACAAGTCATTACAAAAATAACAATTTGTTTATGTTTCTGAAGACTGCTTTAGACTCTCTCCTAATTGACCATGACAATTTCATGTATCCAAAATTATTTCCACAAAAGAAAAGTTTCTTTTTTAGCTTTTAAACATTTGCAAATATGCAAAACTCTTAAGGCAAATTCTTGACACTTACAAAATAGATAGAAGTGAAACACTCTAAACTTATTCTGCATTCCCAATAAGTTCTTCGTTCCTTCCTTTTAACATGTCAGTGTGGTTCATTGTTCAGGTATCTTCTTTAACCTGAAATATTGAGTGATATATCTGGTTATTCAAAGTAAACAAAATACATATATAATTTTTAATACAGCTACAAATATTGAGTGACTTTGATGGCAGAAGTCAAATCTATTTTCTTCGAGGGTGAGTAAACGTAAACTATTTCATGAGGCCGAAGTCTGAGGGAAACAGTTAGGAACCATTCAAGCTGTTATCATTTGCAATGTTTTTTGACTGAAATAAAGTTTAAAACAGAGAACACACTCTGAGACAGTCATATATATATATATGTGTGTTCTGCTTGTGGTAGAAAATAAATTGCAATCTAGATCATGGACAAATGCAACTTCACAGTGGAGAAAAAGCCATTGGATGTTCTGTTTGTGGTAAAATATTCAGTTAATCAATGGAAGAAAAGTCGGGAGAATTCACACTGGAGAAAACCCGTATGGATGTTCTGGTTGTGGTGAAATGTTTAGTAAAAAGGTGAATAAAAAGTGTCAGGAGAATTCACACTGGAAAAAAGCCATAAAGATGTTCTTTTAGTGGTGAAATGTTCTGTTAAAAAATGGAAAAATGTCAGGAGAATTCACACTGGAGAGAACCCATATGGATGTTCTGGTTGTGGTGAAGTGTTCAGTAAAAAGGTGGACATAATTTCAGGATAATTCACACTGGAATAGAGCCATATGAATGTTCTGTTTATGGTGAAATACTCAATAAGAAGATGAGAACAAAGTCATAAGAATTCACAGCGGAGAGCAGCCATATGGATGTTCTGTTTGTGGTGAAATATTCAGTAAAAAGGATGACACATTGTCTTCCATACAAATGTTCTACTTGTGGTCAGAGGCTGAGAGGACAACTAAATCGTAATATTTCCAGAAATTCTTGCATAAATCTTAGGATTATGAGGTAGGGAAATGATGCACAGAAATTGTCAACAATATATAAATTCCATGATGCCATGCTAAAAGGAGCACCGGTGCGAAGACGAACATCGGTGCCGAAAATCGCCACTGTAGCTGAAAAATTGTCACGGGTGCTGAAAATGGGAAATTCATCTTAAAACTTGAACTCACTTCATAAAATAAAGAACACCTATCATTGCCTCCATACCTAATAAATCTTGCAAAGAGTCAGAGACTCGGAGGTTTTTTATTGGAGTCTGATTCAATGTCAAAAGTGATTTTGGAGTCAAAAATTAATTTGTGACTCCTGACTGCTGAAGATAATTTATATTATTTATACAAAACATAGTCACAACAATTTGAAATGAACAATTTCACACAATACTTCCTTATGAAAATCCTGTGGAAACAGATTGCAATTTCTTGCTTTGCTTACCATGTGATATTTGTGTGCACTTATTCCGAGTCATCAGCGGGAGGGTGATTAAGGATACTTTTAAAAGGGGTTTGGTTGCAGTTGCCTCTTAGAAAGCCGAAAGAGTCCACTGTCAAAGTAGGTTCACTTGCTCTCTGACCCCGATGCTCTGAAATGAAGTAATAAAATATATAGAGATCTATAATTCTATATACAATAAAAAGATTGAATTAAACTTTATATACACGTGGAATCTGGTGCACAGTGAGTTGCTGGGCACAGTAAATCAATGAACTCATTTGGATAGTGCTTTTATGATATCTAATAACGTATATATATTATGCAACTTTTGTGAAGTTCACAGATTTTAAATTTTGTTCAAGACAATCACATCCAGCAAAGCATTAGCAAAGAGCAAATTGTAAATGTTCTGTTTTAACACACCTTTTGAAACTTTTGTTTTACCAAGCATTCCTGCAGACGGATTATTTTGTTCAGAACAACCTCAAAGTCATTGATCTGCAGGAAGATATAAATCAATCATAAATAATCGAAGAAGGCCACTGACTCTATCGTTCTGCGAAACTTAAATAAATTGCCACCAATGGTACAATTTCTCTTTCCAATGTTATTGCATTTCTGGACAATTAATGAAGCAAAAGTTATGCTGGAACTACCTGGAAACTAGATTGTCCCAAAGGAAATATTCGTCGGAGTTAATTTGAAAAGTAGACTTATTCATTGGTGACAAGTCATTTTACCTTGCATGGATTGATTTCCAAAATAAGTCTAGATTATATTTTCACTTCAGAACTTCTTAACAGCTCCACTTCTCAATGCTGTACAATTCTGAAAAGATTCCAAAATAGCAGTGACATTAATATCTAATCTAATCCATAGCAACATATCACAAATGTATAAGCCTGTTTTTAGAGAGCACTGTATTTATTTTTGCACAATTGTCTGCTCCTGTTTCTCTCTACTGTTCTATGCTCTTTATATAGTAGATCTTCAACCATGGTGGAATCACTGGAATATTTAAAATATTGGATATGCCAAGTACCAGGCGTAACAGGAGCAGAAGTAATCACTTTACTTGTCTAGTTCAAGATAAAATGTTAATTCATTTCTAGAACTTAGATCTTGAACGAGGCTGTCGACAGATTTAAAACATAATTTGTCTATTGCCAGATTTAATTTCATCGAACGTATTTTAGCAACCTCCATTTCCTTTTACCGCCCAATCAGTTTTCAACTCGGAAAGTCATTAAGTTTAATTGTCTTTATCAAGTGAGGCTGTAAATAAAACAATCTAAATGATTACATAAAATGTATAAATCAAAATCTTGGAAAAAAAAAGCACTGAATATAAAACTCGCCACTTAAGAGAAGGCAAGGAACTGGAGAGACAGGTTTAAGGACCCTGTAATTATTGTAGAATTGCAGAACAATTTCTTCGACATGTTATGAGCAATTAGATTCAAGACGCTGATCGAATGAAAAACAAAAAGTCACTTACAGTATGAAATGTGAGGGTTTCCGGCCACTCTTTGCCAAGCCACAGTTCTCCAACCTAAAGTGACAAGAAGCACCTTTACACAATAACGCAAGGGATGAAAATCTATTTTGTACATACACTACGTCAAAATGCTAAATAACTTTTCGATAAGGTTAGAGAAATATTTGGAAAAACAGTGATTATGAGAAACTTTATTTGTGTCATTGCTTTTTAATTCCTTTTTTTCAGTACAATAAAATACATTTGTTTATGCCTTATTTTTAATAGGTCACCCATTTTTAGGTCACTGACTTTGAAACTGTTAACACATAGAAACAATTGCCCAGCTAAAACTTACTGAGCTCCAAAGAGGACATGGAATCACAGGCGTACGATGCATGCAATTTTTTTTTATTAATGAAATAAAATTGGCTGGAAATCATTATTTTCCAATAGTGTTCATTTAATCATCTGCCCGTATTGTTTAGTCTTTTTGCCCTCCAAGCCATTTCCCATACCCCCATCTCCCATGCATGGAATTAAATAAATATACATAGATCATTGGGTTCTCTCACATACTTTCGTATTTCCTCCCAATCAATTGAATTCCCTAACATCTTACCACGGATGGCCTGAAGTAATTTTTTCCATTTTTGCAGTAAAACCACGATTTCCGTCAAAAGTCACATTTGTGAAGGTTGTCATTCTGAAAGAACAAAGTAGTTATGATGAGTATTCAGCTGTTAGCAATGTTCCAGATTTAGTCACACCAAAATTAATAAAAAGAGTTATAAACGATGATTAATATGTATGGAATTTGATCAGTCACCACTTAATTTCAAAATAATTTTCAAATGACTTCTGGAATGCTTTCAAATTATTTTTCACCATTTAATCTTAAGGGCGGCTAGGATTTTTTTTAAATAAATAATTTCCTGCCCAGTTTTGGCGAAATAAATTAATTCTTTTTTGGCAGTCTGGAAATATATAATTTCTGATTAATAACTAAATTTATATTAAGGCAGTCGCCATTGTCCAGACAAAGCTGCCAGTTTGCTACAGCATTTAGAGCAACACATTCAGTATTAAGAGACTTCCAAAAAGCAGAAATATTCACAGTTTTAAACAATTTCTTCAAAATATTCACATAGCTAAGTGTTTATAAGTTAGTGATACTCACAGTAAAATACTTATGGGTCTATTGTTAGATTTATCAAGTTTACTATATTACATGATTTATAGATTAGAAAGAGTTCAGCCTTTTTGAAATTCGCAGGAAATAGTTTACCAGTAAGTATCTTATTGACAATTTTCAAGTCAGCATTAACTGGTTCTGGAATGCCGATCTTCAGGTGTCAGGAAGGTATCTGATCGTTTCTTGTAGCCTGGCGAGGATGGATAAATCTCAGCACATCATGTACCGCGACAAGGGCGAAGCTGAAACACTGTCAGAGTGTCCAATGAATAGGCCCAAGTCCAAACTGCGGCATAGCTGCATATCTAAAAAGTAAAACAAAATAATGAGGATGGTTGGTCATGGAAATTGAGAAATTTTAAATCATCAGCAAGACGTATTACTGGGTATCGTGGTATTTTTGCCTATCGTAGCGAAAGATATATACAGGTTTTTGGCATACGGACATTTATTTACAGACTACAGGACACGTACATGTAAGATTCTTCTGACATTATCACAAGTAGCCTCGACTAGACGCCCAGAATTATAGGAAACAACAAAATGTGTAAAACTAACGCATTTTTTCGCATGAAAATTTGAACTTTTCAAGACTCCATTTTTTTTTTGAAAACAGGCTACAAATTATTTAAAATCCTATTTTTTTTTTGAAAACAGGCTACAAATTATTTAAAATCCTCAGGTCAAATGTTTTCCAACATTTTTTCTTCCATAGATTAGATTCAGATTCAGACATTTTATTCACATAAAGCATCAAAAATACAAATGGTTCTAATCAATATCATCAAGTCGTAATATGCTGCTTTATGATGGTTGACCCCTTTATGATACTGCCAGTATCGCTACCCAGGGGCCAACCAGATGGTTCTATAATTTTAATACACTAAAAAAAAATAAGTAAATTCCTACAGCCATCAGGAAGGACATATCACAGTGGTAATCTTGCTTTTTATTCTTCTTTTTTTAATTTTTTATTGTATCTAGATATTTAGTGCGGAAGAAATAATTTCAAGTTTATACTTATATTTATAATATGCTAAGTACTGAAACAACTAACATCAGCTAACCTACTCTATTGCAAATGTAACAATTTTCTACTTCACATTCAACATTATAAGCATTAAGGAAAATTTGCTTAATGTAATTTTTAAAACCATTCAAACTATGACTATATATTTTACTTCTCAAATTCTCACTCATTTCATTAAAAGTTTTTGGAAATTTATATGAAATGCTATTCCTTGCATATTCGTGGCTCACAGCAGGCAGACGATATTGTTGGTTTCTTGCACTGATATTGTAAATACGAGTATTTCTTTGTAACATTTCAGAAAGAAAATATTCAGGCAAGTTATTGTTTTCATAATTGTAGCAAAATTTCAAGTCATGCAGTGCACATAGGTCATGTATTTTCAGTATTCCAAGTTGTCCAAATAGTTTACTAGTATTGAGCGTTATATCTACTTTTTGTAATTATCCGAATTGCTTTTTTTTGAAGTTTGAAAATTTTGTTGACATTCCCACCCCAGATAGTTATTCCATAATTTAGATGGGGCCCAATTAGCGCATGATAAATGTTTAGCAAAGCCTGTGAAGGTAAATAATTTTTAACTCTTGCCATAATTCCTATTGTTTTTGAAACTTTCTTTGTAATCAAATCAATGTAAGTGTTCCATTTTAAATTTTGATTTAAATGTATCCCTAAAAAATTGAAATTTTCTACAAATGCTATTTGAACATTATCGATTGTTAGCAATGGGAATTGGACATTTCGATGTGAAGAATGAAAAAGAATAGCTTTTGTCTTTGCTATATTTAATGAAAGTTTATTTAGCTTCATCCAGTTTGAAATTTCATCGAGTTCTCTATTTAAATGTAAGCAATCAGTTTGGTTCCAAGAATGATTCAGAGTAGCACATAAAGTTGTGTCATCCGCATACAAAATAGGATGAAAGTATTTAGTTGCAGAAGTGATATGATTTACATAAATTAAAAACAGTAAAGGGCCTAAAATTGAGCCTTGTGGGACTCTACAATTGATTTCTAGATTATCTGAAAGAATATCGTTATACTCCACTTGTTGTGTCCTGCTATGCAGGTAATCCCTTAAAAGATTTAATGAACTGTTATTGAAACCATAATATCTCAATTTATAAATGAGTATACTGTGATCCAGTGTGTCAAAAGCCTTCGAGTATACTGTGATCCAGTGTGTCAAAAGCCTTCGAGAGGTCAAGGTATATGTTAAGAGGAAGTGCATTATTGTCCATAGAATAGGTTATGCGATCCACTAATTCCAGGGTAGCCAATTCAGTAGAATGAAATTGTCTAAAACCATATTGACTTTTATAAAAAACCTTAAGATGAGTGAAATAATCATACATTTGATTGAACATGATCCTCTCGAAGACTTTTGACACACTAGATAATAATGAAACAGGTCTGTAATTAGAAAAAAGGTAATCTTCTTTTTGTTTGTATAATGGGATAACCTTGGCTTGTTTCAGGAGATTTGGAAATATACCTTGTTGAATAGATTGATTAAATATACTCGTTAATACTGGAGAAATTTCACTTTTTACATGTTTTAAAAGTTTATTTGATATTTTGTCTAAGCCGGTGCTAGTTTTTGGTTTCATTCTATCAATGACTTTAACAACAGATTCAATATTAACAGACTCAAACTGAAAGGATGGTGGTATTGGATTCTGTAAGTAGTCAGAGAAAGATCTATTGTCAGGTGGTTTGGTGGCACTTGCAAGCTTTGGTCCAATTTCAGTAAAGTATTTATTAAATTCATTAGCAATTATTCGTTCATTTGAAACATTAACACCATTAATTTCAAAGTACTCAGGAAAATCTTTTTTACATTTGCCTCTGTTCATAACTTCATTTATTACTGACCAAGTTTTTTTCATGTCACATTTGAATTTATCAAAGCGATTAAAATAATATTTTTTCTTGGCTAATTTTATTGATTGTTTAAGAATTCTGGAATATGTACGGAAATTTATGGATCTACTTTCAAATTCATCGCTGTCAACAGGAGTTGCTTTTAATTTAACATAAAGTTTATCTTTGTATAAAATTGATTTAATGATTCCATTTGTAATCCATTTTGATTTATGGTGTTTATATTTATTAAATCTGACATTTTTCTTTGGAAAATGGACATTTACCAGTCTTTGTAGAATTCCATTAAGATTATCATAACTTTCATTTGAATTCTTGGCCAAGATTGCATTAAATTTGTCACCAGAAACCTCTTTCTGCAGATCGGTTTTGAATTTTTCTAAATTTGACAAATTGGATGACGACAACTTTATGTGCTTCTTACATGTTACAGAAAAATTAAATTAAATTAAATTAAATTAATTATTTATTTTTCCCCAAATTTGAAATTTATTAAAAGATTGACACATGAGAATTCAGAGTAGAAGCCATGCAAATGTTTTGTTTGTGGAGGGTGGTTCGGAGCAAAAATTGTAATATTTTGATCAAAAATAATCCATCACATGGATCCTTGGCTCTACTACAAGAACACTTCTTACCAATGTCTTCAGTTTTAGCTTTGCTGATGTTCACTGTGGTTATCAGCTCCAGTTGGGTGCCCTTCCGTACTGCGATCTTCTAGCTGTCATCATTAATTCAGCTACCTGACTGAAATAAATATTAAAATGAAACACACAGTGAGACAAGCCATACACATGTTCTGTTTGTGGCAGAATATTATAAAATTGCAATCTAAGATTGACACATGCAAAGGAGAGAAGGCACTTTGATGTTCTGTATGTGGTGAAATTTTCATTAAAATATAGACACATGAGAATACACAGTGTGGAGAAGCCATGCAAATGTTCTGTTTGTGGTCTACAGGAGGTTCAGAGCACAAGATATTAATATTTCAAACATTTGATCGAAAATTATCCATCAGATGAGAATAAAGAATAGAGTGTCTAGGCTCTACTACAAGAACACTTCTTACCAAAGGCTTTCGATTTTAGCTTTGCTAATGTTCAATGTGATTATCAGCTCCAGCAATGTCACACGAGATAAGTCGGTCTCCTTCAGCAGTGCAATCTTCTAGCTGTCATCATTAGTTCGGTCAGCTGACTGAAATAAAGATTAAATAGAACACTTAGTGAGACAATCCATTGCCAAAATAATTTTCTGTTTGTACAAGATTATAAAAAAACAAAAGCTTTTTAAGTTATCTTGAGATTGTTCTTATTACGCAGCGATCATAGTGTTACTATTGACCATTCATGTTAACTGATTGCGGTCCCTTGTCTAAATTATCCTGTTCACTAACGATCATCGCATATCATCTTGTTTCCTCACAAAAATGATTGCATTCCCTCACGAAAATTATAACAATGTATAAGGTTCCCTTGCAAAAATTAGTGTTTACGCTCGCGCTCAGAAGGATTGTCGCATTCTCCTGCAAAGAAAGATCGCAAAACGATTGGAAAATTATCTTGAGTGAGCCCGATAATATATATATTTTAAATTCCATGTCCAGGGACTCCATAGAAAATAGCAAATATAGATATATCTTTTTTTTTAAACAAATGCAAAGGGGTGACCATTTAATTTCCATGGGGGGACTTGGGAGTTATCCTGGCCGGGAAATTATTTATTTCGCAAAACGGCTTACTTATTTCAAGCGTGCAAAACCCACGAATATTCATCTCTAGCTCAAGCAATGCCTTATGAAGAAAATATTCATTTCAAGACTGCCGAAAAGAATTATTTATTTCACCAAACCCCAGCAAGAAATAAGGGACCGTTCAGAATTTATGACTGGGTGGGGGTGGGAGTTTTGCCAGAACTTCCCGTCAAAAATTGATACCCCCCCCCTTGAGATCAATGCGGATTTTAAGTACCCCACCCCTAGGTTTCATGCATATTTTTAGTACCCCCCCCGGACATATAAACAAATACACACATATTTACTGTTGTAAATGGTCACGCATACAGTTTCGCACACTTTTGCGCGGAAAAAAGCGCGGATAAAGTTAGTTTATGCGGGTTTTATAAAAAAATTTCTTACCCCCCCCCTTGGAAGTGTTGTCAAAAATTAATACCCCCCCCTTGAAACACGTGTGAAAAGTTAGTACCCCCTCGGGAAAAACTCCCACCCCCCCGTCATAAATTCTGAACGGTCCCTAATTAAAAAACTGCCCCCTTGATATTAAATGGTAACGCCTTAATTCTTTCAAGTTGAACACATGGACTACAATTTTTAAGCATGTTCCATTCATTGAAAAATAATACCAGATATTAGAGCCCAACATGGAAGATTAGCACAACATTAGATACAAGATTAGATTTGCTATTGACAATATTAGGCATTAGCCCAACAGCTTCTTCATGGCCAGTTTTCTTGCTGTCTAGTAGCCTACATGGCATTCTTTATCTGACAAGTTCATGTCCTGTAAATCAAGGTATCCAATTATGTAGGGAGCAATGAAAAACGTTATTTATTTTGCTTCACTTCAGTTGCACTTTTGTTTGACAACAGGACCATTTTCGTCCAAGATAATGATGTACCACTGACCTTTGAGAAGATTCCTCAGCTTCTGTCCCAGAGGTTGAACAGCATATAGGCCTACTATTTAAACATACCACTGCACTCTGTTCTGGGTAACTCCAGTTAATAGATTGTCATATTCCCATGAAGTTTAAAATTATAATACTGTGGAGAAACACTGGGAGGAGAAACGCCATCCACAATGTCTTGCAGTGCAGCAAAATCACTGTTTACAACTCATTCACAAGGGGGCAGTCAAGTCGGCTGCATTGGCAGCCTTCTAGTGGTAACTTATAGAGTTACAAATATCCATGAGCCAATGAGATTGCTGGATCAAAGGTCCAATGAGATTGCAGGATCAAAGCCATATGGGTCTTTGGCAAAGTCAGAAAAGACTATGACGAAATCCAATATAGTCCAATAAAGTCTTTTGTGGCTATTTTTCAGTGACTATATGAACTTTAGGCATACACAGTAGCCTACATTCAGAGGTTTTTGCCTCGATTACAACACTGCTTGGAGTGGCTGTCCCTATCGCCCAGGTGAGCAGCTGAATGGAAATTAAGTATAAGTTTTATGCAGATCACTAGTTGATTTGTAAACAGACAAAGTGCATTGTATTGAACTGGTGCCAGTCAGTGAATGTAACAGTTCTTGCCTCATTGTGGCTTTAACAAAAATTGCATAGGTCTACTGTGTATCACTGAATCTGGGCCTTTGAGAATTTGATATTTGCCATTGCATGGCCTTGTGACATTGAGTGTGTCATCAGAAAAATACACATTGGCATACAGGTACCAAAATCATAAAGAAATGCAGGATAACAATTGAAGCTGCAACAAATACTTGTGACTCAGTATACCAGGCATGAGCCAGACATAGTTGGCCAGAATGTTGTAGAAGTCAGCCAAGCCGGAGTCCGCATTTTTCATCTCCCAAAAGTCAAATTTGACTGTCTTGTCTCATGTAGATGTAGCATAGGAGGACCGCATGTCAGCATCAAAGGTCCCAGTGACACTAGGTGATGCAAGGTTGGATGAAAAATGAAGTTGCAACAAGTCCCTCTGACAGAATAAACAAATCAGCAGCCAGACAGAGTCAGCCAGACTGTTGCAGAAGTAGCTTTTGTGGTAGCCCTCTTGTTGGGTGGTTCTGATACACATTATTCAAGCCAGCGTCATCATCCTTCATCTCCTAACTGACGACACTACCAGCTGCTTGCAGGCATATATTGCATAGTCAGCAGGCAATACTTCAACTGCACAGTGAGACAGGTTGTGTGTTATTGCGACTGGCAATATAAGTTATATTTCTTTTGTTGGTGTTGCTGTTACTATTGCAGATTAATGTGCCAAAATGCCAAAGCTTGGTAGCATTGACGCCCCTAAAAAAAGAACGGTATTTGGTGTTTTTTTAATAACAGCAAGAGTGAGGAAAGGCGTGCCACATGCTGGAAACTCACAGTAGCAAAAAAAACTGTAACACACAATGCATGTGGCAGTATATAACAAGTAAGCCTGGAACAATAGACTGTAACACACCATGGTGTAAGAAGCAGCATATACCTGTGTATGAACATTCTGAAAAACGAAACCTTTTAATCTCTCACCTCTAGAAGTGCTCTAATGTTACTTCAGCTGCAACTCCACTCATGGTTCCTTCTGTAGTATTGTAATGTTGCATGATATTTTAAATAGTGAATGCTATTTTCAAAATGTCATTTTGCATGGTTTGTTCACTATTCACCTTGTAATGTCACAGGGAAGTAGATACAATGCTATAAATTCTGTTAAGCTACCCCAGCACAGACCAATTGCATTTGTTTCCCAGATTACTGTCTCATACATGTGATTGATCATTGGCAAATGAAGGGACCTCAGAACCAGTTGCTTGTCATAAAGCACTCTTATCCATTATGTTAGGCCTCGGAGAACAATGTACACAATGCAGGATGCAATTGCGCCTTTGTGTTATAAAATTTCTGTTTTCCTGACACAGCAGGCACATCCCTGATCTGGATGTTTGACACAGATGAAGAACATCTAACTGTTGGGCTAGGAGAATACATACTATCCATAGAAAGACATCAAGAATAAGTAATTAAGACCATATAATAGAGAAATCACAGATCACACTCTTTAAAGGAAAAAATATCTTATTGTAGTGATAAAATTAAATGCAAAAGCAATATTAACAAAACAGATAACAGAAGCAATGAAACGGTTTTATGGCAACTTACGCCTAAATATTCAAGGATATTGAACAATTTCCCTTGATAAAAATTTAATCAACAGTATAATCGGTTTTCAGCTCCATCAGTTTGTATAATATTTCAGAGCACTCTGTAATGCACACCAAAAAAAAAATTAAACCGACAAAGAAAAATTGTTGGAGCTTCACAATGTTAGTAAAATTAGTTTGATGATAAAAATTATTTTATAATGTACCACACAATATGCTGTCTTAAATTCGTGTTATTTTTTAAGAAGGACAGATTTCCATGAACTTGAACTGCATTGCAGCAACCAACAGCCAACTTGTGAAACATAGAAGTAAAAAGTTTGCAACCTTTAAAGAAATTTCTCTGCAACACTCTTATCACTAAATGTTTCTGTGTTCTGGACATGCAAATTGTAGCTCTGTCAAATGTACTTCAATAGTAAATTTGACACATCTATTTCATTTTACTGTCTACTATGGTAAAACTTGGAAAGGTTGGAAGATAGATCCCACTCACTAACAAGAAAAGTACCCTTAAAAAAGGGTACTGTATCGATCTTACCATGAACCTGAGGGTATGTGGCATGTAATAAAAGGTTTTAGTATCTTAAAGTAGGCATTTCTATGAAATAAATACCCTTAGAAAAAATCCAGAAACCCCTCCCCTTGTTTCGTGAAAATATATAAATAACCAAGGATTTGTACATAAAATTAAAAAAACTTCTAATATATATTTAAAATCACCTGTTTGGATATTAGTTTCTTAATTGTTCACACATGCACAGTGTACATGTTTTTCATTACTATTTAATAGTGTGTGATGTCAGGCCTGAAGAATACCCCCCCCCCCCCCCCCCCCCCCAAAAAAAAAACCATGAATCTGCCACTGGTTTGCTGTGGTCACTGGAACTTTGCATCATTGCTGCGTAATGCGCCGAAAAGGTTTTTTGCGAAGTTAATATTGCAAATAGAGGAAAATGAATAAGTACATTGAATTCGGAGGAGTTGATTTGATATATGTAGGTTTTGATATTTTTAAAATCGGACGTTTATTAAGGATTTTAGGCCAAGTTTTGCATTGAGTCCCCTCTTGAGATTGTACACAATTTTTGATGACGTTTCACACGGAAAAAGTTTCGCACTAGATTTTCTTAGCTTTGATGAATCGATGTACTGTGAAGTATACTTACATGTAAGTTTTTTTACAGATTAAGATATCGATACAAAAAATTTGATGAGAAGATTATTTTTTGTGCATTACAAGTTTAAGTTAAATATATATATACTTCCATGGAGGAAGTGGTATATATTTGAATGAATGTCATTATTCAAGAGACTTTGTTTAAAAGAATTTGTTTGATTTACAATCAAGAAAAATTTTTTTGTTTGCTTCGCTTCTAAATCTTTCTAGCTAGCACTTAGTGCAAAGTAAAAATCCATTACAGTGCGGCAGACACTTACGACCCACTAGCTGTAAAGGTTAGAGAGAGATTCCAAGCACAGATCAAATCAGACAACTCATTTGGGGCTGAGGAACATCAGCTTTAAGAATATCAAATGAATGGAAAAACAAACAGTCGGGCGTGAATGGCCTTTCAACCATACCAGGAAGTCCTTGCTTACTTTGCAAAAACCTTTATTAAATGTGTAGCATAAGTGCATTTGATTACTATTATTTGCCAAACAAATAAACAATTACATCATCCCTTCATCGGAATGCAATATATAATTGGTCATAAACATTTCATTTTTGGTGCATGTGTTCTGCACAAGAGGTATGTATTCACTAGATTTGTTAAGCAGGGCCAGCGGCAGTATTCTAAAATCATTATTTTCCCTTGTGACTGCCGAGCTGAAATTGCGCAGTCATTCGTATGGTCTATTTTGTTATGGTGTAATCCTGTATAATTGATCCCCCTGGCAATTCAGTGAGCGGACTTTTATCAACATTCATCTTAGATAATTCATCAATCACTCAATTGGTTTCCCGGCACCTCTTTTATACCTTGCTATTTAGAGGGATATTTTACATAATCAATGTGAATGGCTCAATGCAAATTTAGTAAATAGGTTTCTGCTGCTTCCTTGTTGATTTGTAAACAGAAAAGGATGCTCCTAGTTAGCACAGGTGGATCTGTGTTGGTCTGGTGCCATGAATGATGTAAATGGGTGAAGCAATCTGCTCAGGTCACCGTTGCTTTCGCAACTTAATGTGAGCCACTGCACATGTGGATTTACTTTTGCCCTCGTGAGACTGATATGTGGTTCTGGAGGAGTGTATGTCTGCACCAAGACCAGGAGATGCAGAGATGGATGAGAAGTAAAGCTGCAACAGATTCTTGTGACAGTGTTGGCCAGTGAATCATTTGCCTTAGTCAGACAGAGTCACCTAGACTGTGCCAGAAGTAGCTTTGGAGGTGGACTTCTCATTTGGCAGTTCTGAGACACAGAAATGGGGCCAGTCGCCTTTTCCTTCATCTCCAAACAGATGATAGAAACAGCTGCTTACCATGCATAGTTGTGACTGATGATATATATGTGTACAAAAGTTTATGTTAAACTTTTTATGTGTCATTATTTCTCTCTTTGCCTTTGTACAGTACAACCCAAAATAAAGTATGATTACCTTACGAGGAACGAAGATTCAGCCACTCTTTTACCCTTTCACACATTTTTGCTGCCTCCAAATCACTTCCTACCATTTCCTACTTTGACCTACCTTTTAAAATTACATTAAATCTAAATTGCAGACCAATTCAAACTCCATCACCCCCATTGTGTCTGAATTCTTTGGTATTGTTTCCCTTTGCTACTACACTGCCGGCTGCCTTAATAGAGTCAAAGGTAGTTGTAAGGAGATTTAGGGTGAAGGGGAGAAAGGAGGGTAAAAAAGGTAAACAGAGGACTTCTGACAGAAATCTTACTTTATTTTGGGTTGTTTGATATATTTTGATCAACATCAGACATGGGCTGCTTCAATAACTACAGATATATTGTTGACAATCAATCACTGGCATTGCACAAAATTGCTTCTCATTATTTCACCTGTATAAAAATTAATGCCTTGTCCTTTTGAAGTGTAATTCAGATGATGACTGAAAGTAATGAGCTAGTAAGGATGATGGATGACCTGATAGCCAACTATTTTTTGGAAAATTTTATGAATCACTACACAAATGATGTATATCCCAATGCAATAGTGGTATTTCCTCAATGTGTGTCTTCATTCCAAAATGTACACAGTTTTCACATCATTACTTGTTACATGACACTGTTATTGCAAACATTGTACATGTTAATATATATTAAATAAAATAAAACATAATTTACCATTTGCAATAACCGTTGCAAGAGAAATTAGAGAATTAACCTCAACAAATCTTTCATGGCTTTACCTTTTACATGTTTGTTTGTGAATTTATGATGAGGCTGGTTGTTGTCAAAAATTGCAAATTAAAAATATTAAATGAAATATTAAATATGCTAATGGGAAACATTATATGAAATTTAGTATTATGAATTTATGAAAAAAAAAAAAGAGGTGGAATTGATGACATTTTAATAAAAGTTAGGTGGCCTCAGGTGTTAGGGTGAATGCATGGCAATGCATAACCAGAAGATTGCTTCACCACATTGGCCTTTTTGACAAGGACACTTCAGCAAAATGTCAAAATGAGCAGCATGTCAAGAAGCTGTAATATGTCCTCAAGGACAATAGCGGTGCTTATCTGGCACCTGCTGCAATTCTGACACTTGATCTTCTGTTACTGCACAATGCAAGTACATGACAAATGGTTTTGGCATCTTTTAGGAAAAAAAGCCCTTCACAAACAAAGTCATAATGTGTACACTTAGCCAATATTTACCAAAATTGTAATTCATCAATTTGATTTCTCTTTTCAACCAGGCACTCATCAATATCAAAAACTATCAATGCTGAATCTTTCTACCAAAGTTTGTCCTCCTTCTGCTGTGTCAGTAGAGCAATGACTTACAAGTAATTTTTTGAAATGTTCACAGAACTATATTCAGGTAAGCCACCATCTATTTTTAATATGCTTGTAGGAAATATTCAATTTACTCTTCAGTTGCCAATGAAACAAGCAGTCATCGCACCCCTTGCTTTACAAACCAAATCCAACAATGTAGCCATGTAAATGATAATAAAGACTTAATTAAATTTATTATGACCAAAAATATTTCTTGACAGCCTAACAGTGTTAAATTTTTTTTTTTTTCATTGCAGTCCCAACAAGTACGCAAATGTTTAACCCATTTGCCGGCCGATCACTGAGTTCCTCCGAACTTAGCAGTTCCAAAAATCGGGAGTTACATAGCAGTGATTAAAATTGATTTTAGAGCCATTAACATCAACCGTAATAACCAACCAACAAACCTTTGTTTGAAGTATACATAGAAAATGTCAACTTCCCTAAAAACAGTTTCAGTGTATAATGAAACAGCATTGATGTCCCTCGGCTGTAACCAGTGATCTTCATAATATGCAATACGATGTTACCTTCCTAACCTAATGGCATTATCTTATATCAATATAACCCACCATACCAACTGCTTTACAGTCCTGCTATACTTTGATACCACTCACGGCCACAGTGGTGTTCTTCTCTGTTGACACAGCTAAAAACTCACTACTTTCTGGACTTTGACCAGACATCCTGTCCTGCCAGCAAACATCCTTAAGGCATAATATTTCTGAACATCTCTGTCTGTACTTTTATCTGCATAAAAAACTAAGGAAAGGAGCAAAAATGTTGGACTATCACTGTGTAAGAAAAAGGAGGACATTCCATCTGTACTTAGACACTGGTATAATGGTCTATGAAGTCAGGCCCGTAGCCAAGGGGGGGGGGGGTGCGACGGGTGCGATTGCACCCCCCACAGCCGAAAATGGTCCCAAAAGGTCCACTATTTAGGTCCATAATTGTCCCAGAATCAAGAAGATGTAACTGGCTTCATGTCAGGTAATTCAAATGGCAATTAGTTGTCTTTGAATTGCCCTATTGATAATAGAACTTCACAGCTCATTTCTCAATTGCAATTCACACCTATGAATGAATCCCCCAACCCTAATTGCAATTTGTCTCTTCTGGGGTGAAAATACAATCAATTTTTCTCAGTTTTTTCCTAAAAAAGGAAGATTTGCCAACGTTTTTGTACTAGAAATTCAGTATTTTTGCACTTTGAAACTGTGCATAGCATTGGTCTATCTTTATTACATTAGGACAATTAATAGCAGAGCAATCCAATTTGGGAATATCTTAGAAATGTTTAACCTTGAACAACATGTTGCATCTCCTACTCACAAAAGTGGAAACACTCTGGACCTGGTTATAACCCGAAAACATTCTTGTCTTAAAGATTGTGTGGTTGGTGACCTGCTGTCCGATCACAATTGCATCCTTTTCAATATGGAAATGGCAAAAGGCAAAAATCCAAAGAAAAAAGTAGCATTCCGAAAAACTCATGACATTAATGTATCAAAATTCAAGAAAGATATCTGCTTGCATTTTGACAAGAATTGTCCACAACGAACGACTAATGACCTAAGCAGTCTAGTGTCACTGTACAACTCATCCCAAAAGGTGCTTGACAAACATGCACCATTTAAGATCAAAGAAGTAACACTTCGGGAACCGACACCTTTCACAAATGCTGATATTAAGGATCTAAAGACCAGTAAAAGAAAGGCAGAAAGAAAATGGAGACGTACTGGGCTACAGGCTAACTGGGAGATATTTAAGGAGAAACGTAATGAGCTAAATGAGAGACTCAATCAACTAAAAACAGATGACCTGAAGACTAAGATTGAAAAAACAAAGGGTAACTCAAAGGCTATGTTTAAGATCCTCAATTCTAGCCTTAACAGAAAACAAGAACTACCTCTGCCATATCACACAAATGAAGCAGATCTAGCGAATGATTTCAACAATTTCTTCGATGATAAAATCAAGACAATTAGATCGAGATTAGACACAAACAGCACAAGTACGGAAAGTGATGATGTGACCTATTCAGGTCTTAAACTAAGTCAATTCAAACAACTCTCAGAGATGGAAATTAAGAAAATCATCACTGATATGCCTGTGAAGCACTGTAACCTTGACCCGATACCCACATGGTTATTGTTGGAATGCATTGATGAATTCCTCCCTATCATAGCTAAAATAGTCAATACATCACTCAGAGAAGGGAGAATGCCTAATGAACTGAAACATGCTCTAGTAAAACCGCTTCTTAAGAAAAATGGCCTTGATCTCCTTAAGAAGAATTACAGACCAGTTTCAAATTTGTCCTTCCTGAGTAAAGTCATAGAGGGTGCTGTCATCAAACAATACACTGATCACCTTGCACTTGTAAAACTGGAAGATGAAAAACAGTCGGCATACAAGCAGCATTTCAGTACAGAAACTCTATTGACAAAAATTCACAATGATGTCATGATGAACATGAGCCGAGGTGAAGTCACAATGCTGGTACTTTTAGACTTATCTGCAGCATTTGACACAATTGATCATGACATCCTTTTGAAAAGGTTGAGAGATAAGTATGGTATTGATGGCTCTGCTTTAGGTTGGTTCAAATCATACATCACCAATAGATCTCAATCTGTACTCATAAATGACACAGAATCAAACAAACTGCCACTAAAATATGGCGTCCCTCAAGGATCAAAACTTGGTCCTATCTTATTTAATTCATATATTGCTCCAATAAGTCAGGTGGCTGAGGAAAATGAGGTTGATGATCAAAAATATGCCGATGATGAACAACTCATCCTTTCCTTCAAGCCAACTTTTCTTGAAGAGGAAAATGCAAGGAAAAAAATGGAAAAATGCATCACAGAAATACGCAATTTCCTTCACAAAAACAAACTCTGTAACAATGGTGACAAGACAGAGCTACTTCTCATTGGCTCGCCATTTCAACTGAAGAAACTTCACATGTCATCAATCAGTGTGGACAATGTTGACATCAAGGCGACAGATCATGCCAGAAATTTGGGTGTATTCTTTGATAAAAACATGTCAATGCATAAGCAAGTGAACAAAATGTGTCAAAATGCTTATTTTAACCTTCGAAACATCTCAAAACTGCGTAAGTCACTGAACAAAGAGTCAATCAAAACAGCTGTCAATGCATTAGTCACGCCTCATTTAGACTATGGCAATGGATTGCTCTATGGTTCTTCGAAACAAGTGATAAATAAACTCCAGGTGGCGCAAAACTCAGCTGTACGACTGATTGAAGGTCTGAAAAAACAAGATAAAGTCAGTCATTACAGGAAAGAGTTACACTGGCTTCCAATCCCTGCAAGGATCCAATTCAAAATTATGACAACTACTTGGAAAGCTGTGCATAATCAAGCACCTCAGTACCTCAAAAATCTCATTCAACACAAATCTGAAAATGACCTGAACCTCCGCAGCAATGGGAAAATGCTGTTAGAGGTACCTGCCGCACAAAATCAAAACAAGTTTGAGGATAGAGCTTTTTCCTATTCTTCACCGATACTGTGGAATGGCTTACCTGAAAATGTGCGAAAATCAAAGACACTTGATAACTTCAAGAAACGACTGAAAACATATCTTTTTGCACAATTCTACGGTGATACCAGCTAATCTAACTAAGCGCCAGCGAGCAGTTTACTGGTATTGGCGCTATATAAGTACTTAATATTATTATTATTATTATTATTATAGCGGAGCAGGTATGTAAAAAAATAGTGCATTTATACATAGAAGCATGAAACTTGGCGCACACTTAAAAAACTTCTATACAAACATATTTGGATAGGGAGCCACTTCAGATTTAGCTTAGGTGGCTACTGGCAGCCATTTTCCAAAATGGCGGTCAATTCTTCCATTTTGCTGCTTTCTGTGTAGTTCCTACAAATGGAATACATGTAAATATTGTTTTTTATTGCTTCTCTAAGTATTCAGTACATTACTATAACATTTTTTGGTAGCCTTGGTCTATTTTCAGGCTTGTGGGAATCTTTTTTGTTAGAAATATTGATTTAAACACTGGATTTCGCGGTTACGGATGGTTACGCCAATTCTCTATAAATCTCAAAATAAGTTACATATTTGAATTCCTTGTAAGAAGAGCTTTCAAATGAGTATCCGCATCAATGGGTTTCGTAAACGTGGTACGGAAATGGAAAAAAAGAAAAAAAAAAGATTTTGTTTTTTCTATAATTTTGACAAATAATTCACAAAAACTATTGATGCGACCATTCATTTGAAAGCTCTTCTTACAAGGAATTCAAATATGTAGTCAGTATTAAAATCAATTGAGATTCCATGAAATTATGGGAAGGTATAGAGGAGAAAGAGAAGGGCAGTTGGGGGTGGCAAGAGCTATAAGGGGGAAGCCGAGAAGGAGAATGTAGGAGGAAGGGGCAGAGACAGAGAAGTAGCAGTCAAGAGCTAGAGAAAAGGAAAAAAGAGCTTGGGAGAAGGTATAGAGGGAAGACAGAAGAGCTACTGGGAGAGGGCAAGAGCTGTATGGAGAGAGAGGGAATAAGACTGAAGGAGGCAGACACAGGTGTGGGAGGTAAGAGCAAGAGAGGAGGAGGAAGGAGCTTGCATGGGAGATGGTACAGAAGGAAAAGAGAAGAATGATTGGGGAGGGCAAGAGCTATAAGGGCAGGCAGAGAAGGATAATGTAGGAGGAAGGCGAAGTAAAAAAAGGGGACAACAGAGTAGAGGAGGCATAAGCTAGGAGGAGGCAGGGATGAAAATTCAGAGAGAGAAGAGCTATATCAACAGGAGGCAAAAGGTAGGAAAGAGGAAGAAATGGAGAATTAGAGTGGGATGAGAAAGAAAATAGTCAAGACTAATTGACAATTGACAAGAAAGCTCTGGGAAAAGAGTTTTCCAATATTGTACATTTGCTGAGGAATATCCACTTCCAAAATTTATTTCATGCCGTTCCTGATTGTTCTCTTACATTCACGTGGTGATTACCAGATGACATTTTGACTGTTTTGAGTGACTATATCATAGCTTGCCATATATGTCTGAAAATGCATCACAGGCAATCTGGGTTCCATTGTTCCGGGGGGAGGGGGGTGAATTATTACATATCTTTATCAGCACCACTATAATTTGGCCCAGTAGGTGACATCATGTTGACTGACTTCAACATCATCAGAAAGTGTTAGAATGCACCATATTCATTGTTTTCTCAAAAATATTCCTTGGGGGCCATGCCCCCAGACCCCCCTAGTACGGCTTCGCACCTTCCGTGCTCGCTAAAGGTCCGCTTTCTCCCCAAAAGCACCCCCCCAAAATAATTCCTGGCTACAGGCCTGGAAGTTGCACTGTAGGAGGAATGACCATGTTAAGTTGCTAGAGCCACATGTCCATGTGTTTAAAAAGGTATAATATTTGTTACTATGTTATCAGTTGTTGCTAGAGCCACATGTACATGTGGTCAAAGAAGGTTTAATATTTGTGGCGGTGATATCATTGGTTTATAACATATTTTTACCTTTTGCTGTTGCAGTTATATTCCATATAGGCAAGCATTGTAGGTAATTACCAAAAAGTCCAATATTTCCAAGCACTGAACTGTTTGAAGAATAAGAAAGAACAATACATGACATTTCAATGCTAATTTACAAGACAAATATTTTCCCTGCATGGATGCTATTTAATTTTTTGTCAGTTTGTACACTGTTGGTCATAACAGTAATTTTTTGTCAATTTACCTACTTGTGCAAACATGAATTATTTAATGGCTTATTTTAAAACTGTATCTAATGTAGTGTGACATTTCAATGCTGCTTGGAACTAAAGCAATGTTGCGGTTGCATTATTCAATATGGTGATAGCTATGTCATGAACATGAGTGTTATGTATATTCAGTTCAATGGTTGCATTAGGTAAAAAATGCTTACCTGAACTTCTTCTGCAACTTCTATATCATCCATGCTTCGGTTATTCCTAAGAGAGGTCCGTATATCCATAAGAAAGATGATAAGGAGGTCGTCAGTGGCAGTTACTTTGCATTGTTATTACACCGGGGATTGGCTGAACCAGGAGCTCCAATGTGTCCTGTTCTTATTGCAAAAGGACTGCATATAAGATAGCATGAACCACTTCTTCAGGACAACGAATAAATTGAGCCATGTTTCAGAAGTGCATTAGGTCAACAAAAGCAGAACTTAGTAATATTCAGACACCGCCATGCCAGCACTGGATCCTCTTAAAACAGCAACTAATCTGTGCATGTTGCATTGATATAATAAAATAAGATTCCACTAAGACACAATCAGCATACTACATCGCCCTGAAAGAACTACACTTTGAGCACAAACTGCACCTTTTCTATTTCTGTGTCTGTTTGCCAGTTGCATATTCACAGGTAAATGACAGCACATCGATCAAAAAGCATTAGGCGTTGTTTTCCTCAAAGTTCTCATAAAGTTCTAAAATATTTCATTAATACTTAATTATTGTTCAGTAGTTCAATGCTTGAGTCAGCACATTGTCAAAGAAAATGTTGCAATAGTTCTGCAAACTTCTCTGTAATTAGTATCCAGAATTGTCTAAAGCAAAGAAGAGAGTTTTGGCAACACGTTCTGAACATATTGCTTAGCTGTTCTTGAGCTTTGATACACAATAAAAATATCTTTACCATTCTGATGCTTTTCATTTCCCTAAAAGAGGTCCATACAGCTCAAATATTCTACCATAACTTTGATTTTCATAGAATAAATTTAAAGTCCTCAGACATGATCTCGGCTTCTAGAGAATGAACATGAAGCAGAGATGCATACCTTTACACAAAATTGATATGATACAGGCCGCAGATGAACCCACTCAGTCGTACCTAATCAAACAAAGACTGTCAACAATCCTGACAACCCTACAATACAATCCAATATGAATGAATACAATTTTCTGTCAGAAGTCCTCTGTTTACTTATTTTGCCCTCCCTTCACCTCTCCATCCCAAATCTCCTTGCAACTACTTTTGACTCCTCAACTTTGTCCAATGTTAATGTTAAGAACTCTATTAAGGCAGCTGGTAATGTAATTGCAATTAGCAAAGGGCCACAGTATCAAAGAAATCAAACACAATGGGGGTGATGGAGTTTGAATTGGTGTTGGCTTAATGTAAATTTAGTGTAATTTTAAAAGGTATTTCTATGTAGGTAAAGGTAGGAAGTGATTTGGAGGGAGCCAAAAGGTGTGAATGGGTAAAGTAGTGTCTGATTCTTCCTTCCTGTTGGGGTAGTCATACTTTATTTTGGGTTGTACTGTATATGTTCCAGCTTTTCCATACCTGTGTATTTCACTTTTCAATAGGTCACCAGTGTTATGTTATATTCTCAACTTTACTTAATCTCACAATGTGGATTAAAGTGACAATACACTCTTGATCAAAATGCTGGAATAATTTGGATTTTCAAGGTGTCAGGATTTCAAAGTTCTAAAATTGGTGATTGAATGTGTGGAATTGCGAAGATTTTTTCCTCAGACATTAGATTTATGTATTAATGATATCATAAACTATTTTTAGAAACTGAGAATTATTTGAAAACTTTCTTTGGGTGACCCGGAAAAATTGATCATTTTTAGTAAAAAATCATCAAAAATGCCATAGTGGCTCAACAACACAGACATAAAATTTCAACATAAGCAAAAAATTCCAACTTAATTTTGATGTTTACAACCAAAAAACATAACTATATCATGTTGAAAACCACATTCATTGACCTCTGCCTTCACTTGACATGTTACCGCCAATCTGCATTTTGCTTCTTTTGGACCAATATGGCCATTATTCATTGAAAGTCATCTGAACCTGGTCCAGAGTAGTTAGCTGGATCTCCATCTTGTGTGCAGAATGGTCAAAGATGTCCATATAATGTTATTTAGGTTCATATCAGGTAAAGTTGCCAGTAACGGCAAATTCTCAATTTTCTCAATTTTCAAGGTTTAGAAGGATTTGTGATGCCCTAAAAGCTTGAGCATTGCCATAAATGAATGAAATGATTCAACTGAAGTGTTCTTTACACTGAGGTACCATGTCCTCTTCCCTCAAATTTAGATAGAATACTGCCGCGACGTTTCAATACCACACTACCAGACACAAATTTCCGTCATAATGGGTGACACACAAAACAAGCATTAAACCGCCACCCTGAGCCCATGTGGCCATGAGGCAGTTTTCGGACAGTATCTGGCCACCTTCCCATCACACAAAAATTTCTCCATAAGCTCTGTGAAACATGTGCTAGGATATATTGACTGAGATGGAATTTACTTGAAAAATTCGCAAAATATTCCAGCATTTTTGTTAAGAGTGTACACTTCTTGGAAGAGTAAAATGGTACCTCAGTGTAGAGAACAATTCAGTTGAAACATTTTATTCATTTACGGCAAAACTCAAGCTTGTAGGGCACTACAAATCCTTCTAAACCTTGATAATTGAGAAAATTAAAAAATTGCTGCTTTTGGCAACTTCACCTGATAATGACCCAAAATAACAATATAGGGACATCTTTGACCATTCTGCACAAATGATGGAGGTCTAGCCAACTACCCTGGATCAGGTGCAAGTGAGTTTCACCGAAGAATGGCCATATTGGTCAAAAAGAAGGAAAAAACAGGTTGGCGGACTCCATGTCAAGTTAAGTGAAGGCTGAGGTCACGAATGTGACATTCAACACGATTTTGTGATGTTTATTGGTTGTACACATCAAGATTAAGTTGGCATTTTTTGCGTATGTTGAAATTTTATGTCTGTGTTGTTGAGCCACTATGCGATTTTTGATGATTTTTTACTAAAAATGATCAATTTTTCCGGGTCACCCAAAGAAAGTTTTCAAATAATTCTCAGCAACTAAAAATAGTTTATGATATCATTAATACGTAAATCTAATGTCTGAGGAAAAAATCTTCGCAATTCCACACATTCAATCACCAATTTTAGAACTTTGAAATCCTGACACGTTGAAAATCCAAATTATTCCAGCATTTTGATCAAGAGTGTATCTGATACCCGGATCTGATAATCATACCAAGCAACTCGGAGCAGCTATCTGCATTATCCAGGTGAATATCTGAATGGAAAAGCGTAAAAGGTTTGCACAGCTCACTTGTTGATTTGTAAACAGAGAAAGTGCATCTGTTTTGGCCTGGTGCCAGTGATCGAGTGTCACAGCGCTTGGCTGTCTGTAGCTTTCACAACAAGTACACTACTGTTTGTCAGTGAATGAGGCCATTGAGAATTTGATATTTGCCACTGGCCTGGTGACACTGAGGCGGCCATGGAGAAATGCATGTCTGCATTACAGGTGCAGGTATCATTAAAAGATGAAGGGTTGGATGGCAATTATTGAAGCTGCAATAAGTTAAATGTGACTGAATTCACCAGACGTCAACCAGAGCCACCAGACTGTCCTCCAGACTGTTGCAGAAGTTAGCCTTGCCAGAGTCCGCATCCTTCATCGCCTGACCTATGATGCCAGCAGCTGCTTGCCATACAGACCTGTTGCACAGTCAGCAGGCAATACTTTGCAACAAGCACAGAGAGTTTCAGTGTACTTTTGTGATTGGCCACAAAAGTCATATTGCTCTTGCTATTAGTGTTGCTATTTGTGCAACTATTGTGATGCAAAAAGGCTTAATTATAGCAGACAAATGCAAAAAAGATGTGAAGCAAACAGCTCATTAAAAATACATGGGCATTCTTATCAGGAAAAATTCACACTAAGTACAAACATATGCTTTATTGATACATCAATTAATTGCAAAGCTATCATATTAACATGTATATTATAAATAACACACTAGGGATACGACATTGTGTATACTTCTGTACAGTTTACATGATTTTCTTACAGGCAGGTGTAATGACAAGAAAAACTATTTTGCCATTTGTAGTATAAGTGTTTCAATGGGGCAGATGTTATTGTAATTGTCACCTCTGAAAGAAGTACTTGACCAACATATGCACATTTATGCTCTTATCACAAGGAAACCGATTCTCGCAGATAAAGCATCCATTCTACAGATTGGGTAGAACAATATCATGTTGAATGTATGTAGACAGGTGTTTTCAACAGACAAGCGAACTTTGTAACTCATGATATATTCAAACTGCAATGACAAGGCCATCAATTCCTGTGCACTCTGCTTATGCTCTTCATTGAGTGAGTTCGATCATGTGGAATAGATGTCAGTTGGAAGTTTGCATGAAAGCCTCAGCCAATTGGATTGTATAGTTTGCAATTTTTAAAGGCTTACATATAACTGTGAATGAAGAGGATAGTGGCAGAACGTGGTGTCTCAGCATACATGTCCTTCACTCTAAAAAAAATTTGGGACAAAACTGTTTTTTTTTTTAAATGGAAAATGTTTTTTTGAAAAACCTAACTTCTATGCAAAAACCAATATGGAAATTTTTTAGAGTGTTGACATTAATATAGTAGAAGCAACCTAATTGTAAAACAAATACACTATGATATTGTACCTTGATTTATAATCATTATAAAAGTGCAGAATGTTCCTCTATTCAAATAACAAGTTTGGTGTTTTGAATATTAGTGTAAGGAGCCTCCACAAAACACAAACATGTAGCATCTTTTTTTCTCTCAGTATTTTGCTCGCTAGCAACCTGTGTAACCAACATGTCAAATCTATAATCATATTAGTATAATTCTGTCAACACTGCTGTTTGCCTACTAGGTACACTCTGAAATCCCTAATGGCGTTTTATCCCCTCAAGCGACAACAGAAAAAATAAACAATTATACTTTCGCTGAATTTGCTCGGTATAATTTGAAAGGCTTGTGAAGATATGAATCTCAATATTAGGTACTGTTAAAGTGATGCGAATCAATAAAGCACTATACACAAGAGAATAGTATGTGTATTCTGCATTGAAATTGCAAAGTTGCATGTTGCTCATATGAAGTGGGGGGTTTCACACTGAAGCATACTCAGGGGTGCAGTTTCCAAATAATGGCCGGTCCCAGTGGGAAATTTAGTAACCTGAGTAATCACCATAAAGAGCAAGATTCCCAACCTAAGTGTAAAATATTGAACTTTTGTTAAGGCATTTATGAGCAGAGCAACACAATGGTACTTATACCACAAAAAATGAACTGTCCAATTTATGCAGTTTGGTTTTATGGTTATGAAGCCTCCAATAAAGAAGCAACCTCATTTAAATAAGTCAACACATTGTCCAGGAACTTTAATAAAAGCTTCACTGGCAAGTGTGACAAGTTACTCAGCCTCCAACCCACTGGAGCATGAAAGCAAATAATATTTGGATTGAAGAATCTTCCAAGTATAATCTGCTTATTAATGCTTCACTCTGCAAGAACTGTACATTCAGCACATAAAGTTCACCCAGAAAAGTTCCGATCTTAATTTTTGCACATTGATCCTGCTGCCTACTGGCAGCACCAAGTACCTATTGATCAAGAAGTTCAGCTACGTTTCATGAATGCTTTGTTTATTTTCACAATTGACTCAACAGCTTCTTCTCCAAATGAAAAATCACATTTATTATGTATAAATAAATTTTGTAGGTACTAATCCAAATTCTTTGATGTTAAGCGACAGATTTATATGAAACAGTTCCTTTATAATTTAATCCTTGACTATATATTATTATGAAAGGCTGAATACCTTTACGATGTTGCCAGCCAAACAAATATCTATACCCCAAGAGCTGAGAGAAAATGCATTCACCATTGCTCACTTTACAATGAAGACTGAGTGGTACATTGTGTAAACGACCATTAGAACACAGACAAGGAAAAATGACTATGCATGCATGCTATTACAAGTGCATATATTTTGAATAGACACCAAAATATATTATAATGATGCTTGTGACCATCCTCTTCTTCACAGCTTTTATGATCTAGTCTTCCTGTCCTTTGACACGACACAGTTCTCAATCTCAAACCATCTTTATTACTATAGAATATATTATTATATACTGTTTTATCATTTTCCTCAATATGTCTTTTTAATTATTATAATTTTATATGTTGAACCCTTTTATCTTTTTATTATCATAGTTTTATACGTTGAACACCACTATCCAATGTTTAGGTCTTTAGGAGGAAATAAAGATCTTTGTATTATTAATAATTCCCTATCTAGTCTGCTTGTAACCCAAGATCTAAAACCCACCAAAAACACTAATGATGTGTTGCTGAGGAAACTCATATACCAAATTCATCTTGCAGATGCATTCAGTTGTGAGATCATCTTGTAACTCACAATCCCATGGCCATGGAAACGACATAGACACAGCCAGTGATTCTTTTTCACTGTGCTTATGCTTTGAGTAGATGAGCTAGATCCTGTGGAATAGATGTTAGTGGGAAGTTAGCGTGTAAGCCATGGCTGATTGGACTGCATGTGAACCAGAGCAGGTTTTATGGCTGTCTTTGGATTTGCATGTCACTGTGAATGGAGTGGATTTCGGCTACAAGTGGTTGGGCTGTGCTTGCAATTCTTGTCACTCTAACACTGTAGTGATTGCAGTGCATTTTTTCTCTGCAGGTATACTGTGTCTTAACATTATTTACGTACAAAATAACAACTGTTGGCGTAGTACTATATTCAAGTCTCCTCAAGGATATTGTCTTGACAAAATGGCCAGTCACAACAGGAAATCTAATAACATCCGCACACATAATAAAGACCAAGATTTCTGACTTATTATGCAAATATGAACTGTTTCGGGGCTAATTTGATCTTTTACCACTAATGTACTTTGGCATTTCCATGCTAATTTGAAACAAAACTAATGCTATGGTTGAATTATTTAATGTCTTGCCAATTATGCCATCGAATGGAGTTTTTATCCTTGAATGTTCCTTTTTTTGCTTAAGCAGGTGTGGTATAACTTCTCGAAGTTCGGGCAGTGCAGTCTCAATCTGTTTATCCAGTTCAGCTGTAGCATAAGGGAAAATGCTGACTTGAACTTCTGCTGCAAATTCAATGTCATCCATGCTTCCCGTATTCCTTGGAGAAACCATTTTCTCCAGTATAGCCATGAGGAGATTATACATGAGATGGCCCAAGCCAGGAGCTCCACAGTGCCCCATTCCTACGGCAGCATGAATAGTTAAGGCAGCATGAATAGTATCTTGAGTATAATGACTGTAGTGATCTCGTCAAGAGGCCCGCTAAGTAAGTTTTAGTATGCACTAAAAATGACACTGCCAAGCTGGTGCAAGACGCTGCTATGACAGCTTGATATCACAAAAGTTGTTTTGTCAGGCGGTAGGTATTTGTTACATTCTGAGCTATCCGCAAAGCAGTATTCTAGTCAAACTGAGTCCAATGAAATATTGAATGCAAGAAGTGAGAAAAGATCCTCTTCTTAAAAGGGCCTCTGTCGCATGAAAGCTGGTACGTCAATTACCTTGGATCTGGCTAAAATCTTTCTAATAATTGGCCTGCATCAGGAACTGTGCATTGCTTATATGAATGTTTTTTCTTAATGCTGTATGAGTGTATGTGCTTGCCAGTTGTATTATGCTATTCACATATGAGTGACAGCATATTGATCAATTGAGTTTTGGTTATTTGTCCAAACTTCATTATTATTTCAGTCTATACAGTATAATTATATCTTGTTTGATATCTCCTGTATGCATCATCCACCCTCCGAACGCAGAATTATCACCATTATGTATTACCAAATGCTGTAAGTACTAATCCATAAAGCACACTGCTTTGATGTGAAGTGATGGGCAATTTGCTACAACCATCATTATCCACAAGTCCTTGAGTATACCATACCTGTGATTGATGGCATCAGGCCATTACCTGTCAAAGGTATCCAATCACATATTCAATTACATGGTATTTTTTCCTTCTTCCTCTCGCAACTACAAATGATCAAAACATTTTACTCTGTGTGATGTGCTCAATTCTTCACGACTGGCATTCAACAGTGAGATACTCCTGTGTTTTCCTGTTTGTAGTGTTCTAGATATTTATCAATTATTTTCATTCAGTGGAGGCAAAACAACCCAGTCAGATTGCTTGTTCTATTTGGGTATGGTGTCGTCCACCTGTAAATTTCTACCATTTTTGTAGTCTGATCAATTTTCATTTAAGATAGTCTTTCCAGCACACAGTGCATTTCATATAGTTTGTTTGACATTCTTTTTTAAATATTTCTGTCCTTTTTACAGATGGTTGTTTGCAGTATCTAAGTAAATGACAGAAAACAAATGGAGTAAATTGATTCTATGGCTTGCTTGTTGATTTGTATACATTACAGAAAGAACAGACCTAGAATGCACTAGTGAATTTGCAGTACCCCGATCCACTGAGTGCCATTCTGGTTATCACACACATGCTTTTCCCCAATGCATCTCTCCCTGCCACTAAATGGGAGCTACTGGGGATAAGCCAAGGGATATGTGCAGATGCCTTGTGTTACTAGCACAGGAGGTGTGCATGTCTGCATCTCAAGTCCCAGTGCCACCAATACAACAGACAGGGAGGGGATGACACATGACGCTTCGATTGTTTGTGACAGAGTTAGGCATTCAGATACAGTCTGACCCAGATGAAGTCACACAGACTGTCATCAATGTGCCCTTAGTGGAACTTATCTTGCACATTGGTTCTACATGAATTACAGATGATTTTTGATATATTCAAACTGCAATGACACAGCCATCGATTCCAGTGCGCCATGCCAGCGTTCTTCATCGAATGAGTTGAGTCATGTGGAATAGATGTTAGTGAGAAGTTTGCATGTAAGCCCCAGTAAAGTGGAATGCACTCGGGCCACTTTTTTAAAAGCATCTTTATTTTTTAGGTTTGCATATAACTGTGTTTAAAGAAGGTCAGGACTGAATGTGGTGTAGGATATTTTAGAGTAGCGCAAATACAAATTCTTTTTAATTTCTATATGTTGAAAGATCTATTTAGGTATACATTGAAATTCCTGAAGTCTGGTGTTTTTCGCCCTTCAGCCACAGAGGAAACTATTAGCTGTCGCTTGATATACAAATTCTCAATATATGTATTATAATCTATTAGATATACTCAGAGCCATACAAATCTATGAAGCACTATACACAGAGAACAGTAATCTCTGCATTGAATTTGTAAATTGCGTGTTGTTCATTCAGAGCGGAGGGTTTCACACGATAGGATATCCGGGGAATGGCGGGGATAATTTCTAGCTATTCGCATATGTGATACACATTAACGACAAAGAAAATTCCATTACCTGGACCCTGACTGCAACGTTTGTCTCTTTCATAGACTACCCTGATCCCTTATTGTATGTATATCTACAATGACAATTCATAGTTATTACTCAAGTGATTGGCTAAATCATGGTGCCATAGCAAAGCAGGGTGCAGTCAACACTGATCAACATAGAACCACCAAAACCACAAAAGGTATATTATGCTGTCTGTTTTATAGAATTGGGCTTTGGCATCTCCCATAAAGAGGCAATCTTGCTCGAACAGTTCAAGGAACTTCTTGAAAGCTTCTCTGGCAAGTCTGACAAGTAACTCCGCCTCTGACCCACTGGAGCATGAAAGCAAATAAGACTTGGATCCAAGAGACGGGTTTTCGCATAATCTGCTTATAACTGTATCGTTCTGCTGGAACTTTATATTAAGCTCACAAAGTTTTGCTCTGTCTGTCTATATCAATGCAAATCACTCTCCTAATGCAAAATCACTTCTAAAGTTGTAGACTCAATCACTGATACATTAGACAAAATAAAGTGCTTTGATGCCAACTTGGATTGCAATTTGCTGCAACCATTATTACCAGCACCTTGACAATATACCAATGTATAGTTAGTAGCCTTTACCATGCCACCTGCTATTATTATTATTATATTATTATTATTATTTATTATTATCATTTCCAGAGCCTACATGATACACTATAATTTCCAGTTGATTAATCACATTGTCAATAAAAAACAATACATATATATATATCATGTATAAAAAACAATATATCATTTAAGTCTAACAATTATATAATTATTAGATGTTGGTGGCAGTGCCACTACCTTGCATCACCACGCTGAGGACTGGAGGAATACGGATAAGCATCGAGATTAAGTGATGCGTGCAGAGATGAATGACTGGTACAGCTGTAAGATGACTGTTTGACATTTTGAAAGAGTTGGACAGTCAGATGGTGTCTGTGACTGTGGCACATGTTTGACTTCTGGGCTGACCCTCTTGTGCGGCTTTTCTCAGCATACAATCAACAAGATAGTCTGTATCCCTGCATCAAACAGCTGCTTGCCAAGCAGTCATACTATATAGATTGTCAGCTGACAATTATATCTGATAGTATCCATAAAGTATTTATTGTTGCGACAGACCATAGAACCATACTATATTTGCACTTGGGGAAGTTACAATTGCTGTGCGACATGTCACATTTGGAGAGCTTGAATGCAATATATACAATGGAACCACCAACAGCTGATAAAAAAATCATTCAAAACTTCTCGCTCAGGACACAAGAAACTTAACAATGAGATTATATTTGAAATGGATGTTGTTGTAAGCACGTTTTAACCAGACAAATAATATGATGGTACCTCGGAACAAATTAATATAGATGTAATTAAAGGGACAAAAATGCTCTACAGATTCTGCAATCTAGCACTCATATCTTACATTTGCATTCTACTTCAACATAACACAGACCTCCATTTTAAAACAATGTTATTACAGGACAGTAATGTTGTGCCATTTTAAGAAATAATTACTATCAATAAAAAGTGACAATAAGGGGCCCGGTTGGCCTGTACATCTAATCTCACAACACTCTTGTATACAGGAAATTCTAATCAGATTGTACCTCATTCAAGAGTACTCAGAGGTGTTATCTCTACATAATAGCCCGTCGCAGTGGGAAATTAAGTAAAATATATTCATGCAACTGCAATAAAGACCAAGATTTCCAACTTATGCAAACATGAACTATTTAATGGCTAATTTTAAAAACTGCAGCTAATACACTGTGACATTTCAGTGCTACTTTTTAAAAACAAAAGCAATGTTGTGTTTGAACTAGTCAATTTCGTGCCAGTCAAGTCATAAACAAGAATTTTCCAGGAACTTTCCAAAACTTCTGCAGTGCATATTTATGCCTACTCAGTTCAGTGGTTGCATAAGGGATAAATGCTTACCTGCACTTCCTCTGCTACTTCGATGTCATCCATGCTTCCCGTATTCCTCAGAGGCGCCCATTCACTCCAGTATATCCGTGAGAAGATTATGCTTGGGATGTCCCAAGCCAGCAGCTCCACAGTGCCCCATTCTTATGGCAGCATAAGGCAACATTAGGCCACACCTGGAGTATAATGACGGTAGTGATCTTGTCATTAGGCCAGCTGCATAGGACTTATATAGTCAGCAGTGACACAGGCACTGCTAGCCTAGTGCAAGACCATGCTATGATAGCTTCATATCACAAAAGCTGTATTGTTGGACTGGGTGGCATTGGGGCCACTTACAAGGCAGTGATCTATTAGCAATATCACAATGATTAAGTCCAATCCAATGAGAGAAGTAAGAACTTCTGCAGCAGAAACAAATTAATCTTTCCTTGGACCAAATGGTACATGAAAGGCAATCAGACAGTTACCTTTAAGCTATATGAAATACTGTAATGATATTGGCATGCCGCATCATTCTGCTAGTACTGTACATCATGCACTCAGTTGCTCTTTCATAATCCTGCGTCTGCCATCCAACTGCATATATGCTATTCACAGGTAAATGACAGCATATTGATCCATTAAGTTCTGTTTGTTTATCACAACTTCCAAAGAGTTCAGCACTGTTTCAGCAATGTCTTGTTTTATATCTCCAGTATGCATCATCCGCCCTCCAAAAGCAAAATCGCCACCATTATGTGTTACCGAATGCTGTCAGTACTAATCCATAAAGCACACTGCTTTGATGTGATGTGATGGATGGGGCAATTTGCAACAACCATCATTATCAGCAAGTCCTTGAGTTTACCATACATGTAATTGATTGCACAGTGCCATTATGTCTATACGAGGTATCCATGTGCATATACATTTGATACACAATTACATTGTACATTTCCGTCCTCATATTTCTGCAATAAAATGGTGATAAACATTTTACTCCATGCGTGCGTGCCTGATTCTATACTGGTATTCAGCAGTGAGACATTACTGTTTGCTGCCACTGACAGTGGTTCAGAACCTTCTCAATAAAGTTCATCCAGTGGAACAGAAACAACCCAGTCAGATTATTTGTTCCATTTGGAGACGGTCTAATTCCCTTGTATAATTTATTTAAATCAGTCTGGCTGACAGGTTTCAAACGCTGTAGACTGACCCATTTTCATCGTCAGCACCAAATTGGCTTTCCATAGCTACTATGATAGTGTTTTTGTAATCCCAAATTAATATCCTATTTAGAGATGGCTGTTTACAGTATCCAGGTAAAAGGTTATAAACAAATGGAGTAAATTTATTGGAGCCACAGCTTCCTTGTTTACATTTTTGCACACATCACCGAAAGAACAGACCAGGAGTGCACAAATACTACTGCATTGGCCTGGTGCCAGTGAGCGAGTGCCAATCTCTGGTCAGCACACTGCTGCTTTTTCAACTGAGCATATGCATCTCTCCACGCCACTGAGGGAGAGCTACTGAGGATGAGCCACTGGATTGTCTTGTGTCACTGAGATGTGGCCCAGCAGGGGTGCATGTTATGTCTGCATCTCAAGTCCCAAGATTACCAAGAGATGCGGAGGAGATGACACTTGAAGCTTCAAGTGTCGGTGACTTAGTTAGGCAGTCGGATGCAGCCTGAATCAGATGGAGCCACCCAGACTTTTGCTGAAGTAGAGAAGTAGCTTTAGTGGTAGTCCTCTTGTGCGGCTGGTCCTCTTGGCTGGCAGTTCGGATACACATTAGCGAAGCCACCCTCCTCATTCCTCATCGCCTAACTGATGATGCAAGCAGATGCCTGCCATGTATAGTGGTGTAGACCTGTTGCATAGTCAGCAGGCAATACATCAAGCAATGCAAGCATGCATTGTTGCGGCTGGACACGTAAGTCATGCAATTGTTAGTGCTACTTTTGTAGCCCATCTAGGCACAAGGGGAGAGCTTGAATGTTAGAGTTGAACAGCAAACAGCCCATTAAAAATTCATCCCCAGCGTAGGCTACGGAGAAATTTACAATGAATACAAACTAATGGTTTATCTGCTCATCAATAAATGAAATTTCCTTTATGAAAAGAAACAAAGTTGTACTCATGATATCTGAGGCAAGCAATCAGATGATAAGTGACAGTGCATATATTAATTCATCAATGAATGATCAATCTTGGTGACATAGTGTGATAATATGATAAATGTACATTAATTTATTGGTAAGACAAATAGGTTGGTACATAGATGAGTGTAAACTCAAAAATGTCTTATCACACATTTCGAAAACATGTGTGCAACTAAGGTAACATTCCTTGACCTTCATAACCTACAGAGAGAAATCGAAACTCTTATAAACTATGTCTAAGGTTCAAAATACAATCATAAAGGTGATTTCTGCCTCTTGCGACTTACAATCTATTTTACCATGATCTCGTCGAACAGTTGTCAAACAGTAGTGGTGGTATGAGGGTCAAAGACAAGTCATATAATGTATTTGCGTATGCTGATGACATCCTCCTGGCCAGCAGCACATGTACAGGCTTGCAACGACTCATTGAGAAGGCCAACAATTACCTGAGCGCCCATGGTCTAAAGTTCAACGCCAACAAAACCAAGTGCACGATATTTGGCAAATGTTTCCTGGAAACACAGCCTAAGTGGAACCTAGGTGACGATGTTCTGGAATGTACTGACAATTTTGAATATCTTGGTGCCGTAATGTCTAATAAAGGAAGCCCCCATAAAGCAAAACGCCTTAAAGCTTGCAGACAAGGATTTTATAGCCTCCAAAGCGCAGGCCTCCATAGCAGGAATAGTAATCCCTACATTATATCATATCTGTGGAAGGCAGCATTGCAACCCACCCTGACATACGCCAATGAGTGTTTTTCAATGCGAAATAATGATATCAATGACATGGACAAACTTCAAGCCAGACTCCTGAAATGTTCCTTGGGACTTAGTAAATATTCTTACACATCACCTCTATTAGATGCTCTTTGTATTAAACGCGTGACAAGTATTAATGAAATTAATTGTGTGAAACTCCTAAAGAAAATAATGACTGGTAACTCGAGAGGAAAATATTTCTATAAAAACAAAATGTCAGTCAGTACAGACTCCAATGACCTGTTTCAGTTAAAAGAGCTAAAATGGTGTGCCAAAAGCAGCAGATCTCCATTGTTAGGGTCCTGTTTCATGATACATATGTTACAGTAGACAAACTTCGAGTGTTTACATGCAATACACTTCTAGGCTGTTACTGACATCACAGCCCTATCCCTGCCATGTTAAGTGACCATAACTTTGATACCTCATAAACGTGTGACTGACTCATAGCCCATACATACCATGTTGTGCGATAGGTGTCATAGCATTCACCAGTGACCTCACTCCTGTCTCTCTGAGTAATAGGCCTGCAATCAACAGAGCTTGACCACTGTCAATGCCACTGATCCCCAGCTGATCTTGGCGTCTGCTACTCGTGGCCATCCTGACCACAAGTGCTTCATTTTAGCGAATTTATAACACACAGATTAATCTTCCTCTGGTGTGACAAACAGAATTCACAGTTTGAGATATTCAAAGCAATTGTATCTATGTTTGAATGTTTTATTGTTGTCTGTTTGTAGTTCGAAATATTTCTTTGAGGAAAAACACAAACAATTATCTAAATTATAGATATTTCAGGCCAGAAAAAGCTGTGAATGATTAGAATACTTCAGAATTTTATTGAACTTGTTGGCAGGGCAAGTGTAAACGAGCTATGCTATGGAGGGATGCCCCTGGCTTTCTTGTGTAGCTCCCTTGTTCACCAAACATGTTGCTACATTTCATATACACAAAAACCCTGCTTAGACACAAGCATGCATATAATTCCGTCGCGCTTCTGCCATGATTTATAACTCACTATCGCAATTCAGATGGATAAGCTTTCATGTTGACTGACTGTGTCAACACCACATCTTTCATGAAGAGAGCAATGATTATTGTCAAATGGGTCAGATTTATGACTCAGTGACTGCACTTCATATGACAACTGTTCTACTGCTCATTCACTTAGCATTGCTCTGATACACGTCACTGAGCCAGATGTTGGTCACTGCTGCAACTATACATGTCATTAGAAATCCTATGAGTCAGTGAAAGAGCCACCAGTTTCAATGGTAAAGATTGAAGCAACAGCTTTAGTGACCTCATTGATACTCTGAAACCAGTCACTTGTAAGCACTCGAAGTTTGTCTACTGTAAAAAAGGTGCTAAAAAATGTGATGGTTTAACTGATAGTATTAAAATGTGTTTCAGAGACTACGAAAATAAGAAACACTTAGTTAAGCTTTTACTGTCACCATTTAATTGTGTATAGATTTTTAAAACATGTTTTTAGCTTCTGCTTTTATCTTACATGTATTACTGATTTTAAAAACTATTCTACATATTTGTACATGTTATTTTACCAAATTTTTCCAATATGGAAGCATAATAAAGATTATTATTATTATTATTATTAATCCCATGCAATCTGCAATGATACACTGGCGCTACTGCTCGAGCGTTCACTAGTTCTGGTTGAATAGATTAGTGGGAAGCTTGCATGTATGATAAGGCCGATTGAACAACATGTGCATGAGAGCAAGTTTTATGAGCGTCTTCAGGTTTGCACTGTGAATGGATATAGACTGTTACCTAATGTGAAATATTTGGCTCTATTTAAGCAGCATATATCTCATTTCGATGGCTTTTACAACTTTAAAATGCCTGTTAGATGGTACTTCGCCCAGGCTCACATGACAGTGAATAATTATTTCTCTTCGTTTGCTGAAATTAATTGCTTATTTTTATTCCTACCATCCAATTTTTTAAAGCACTAAGGGTCTACTTTCAGAAGGAAATGGCACTTTACCACCTGGTTCTTTAAAAAATGTTCTAAAACCAGATTGCATGACATTCAACGATGTCTAAAGGTTAACTCAGGTTTCATTGCTGGGTAGGATCCGCATTCCAATGAACAGAAAGGGAACTTGGCCCATACAATATGCACATGCATTTTTGTCAAGACAGAATGTTCTCCATGCTGCCAGGGGTCATAAATGTCATTAAAGTTTCAAATGTGGAGATTTGAGAAGAAAAATGTTAGAAAAAGACAAACAAATACGAAGAACGGTCTATAGCAGTGATTAAAATTGATTTTAGTGCCATTGGCAGCAACAGTAATAACCAACCAATAAACCTTTCTTTGAAGCACATAGAAAATGTCAACTTCTAAGAAAGCAGTTTCAGTGCATTACCAAACAGGACTGATGGCCCTCGGCTGTAACCAGTGCTCTGCATAATATGCAATACATTGTTTCCTTCCTAACCTACTTTACATGATCTCATAATACCACCATACCTACTGCTTTACAGTCCTGCTGCTTGGAAACCACTTACGGTCACAGTGGTGTTCTCTGTTGACACAGTGGAAAACTCACTACTTTCTGGACTTGGAGCAGACATCCTGTCCAGCCAGCAAACATCCTAAATGCATAATATTTCAGAACATCCCAGTCTGTACTTTTATCTGTATAAAAAACTGAGGCAAAAGGAGCGAATATGTTGGACCATCACTGTGTTAAAAAAAGGAGGGCATTCAAGCTGTACTTCTCCCATCACTGGTCTCATGGTCTATATAATTAGACTGTAAGATGACATAATATTAATTGTTTATCACCCATTTCACTTGTTGCATTATTTATATCAAGTTTTGCTAATTGGGGTATTGAACCTCATACTGAGCTATGAAAGCTTTGGCAGAGAAATTTCAGTATACACTACTACTGCTAGATTTTGTCTGTTGATGTTGAGTTTTTCCGGGTTATTGAAGCTGCATTGTATGTCTTGTTGTTAATTTTGGGAATTTGCCACTTGAGCACACAAGCATATTCCTATTTTTAGGAGAAACAAAAGAGTACAGTGGAATATAAGTGCAAGTCTTCATGTAGATATTTTTGTTCACAGTGTAAGTGCCCATTCAAGCACTGAATTTTCGTGTTTTTGATCTTCCAGCCAGAATCGAAGGGAATTTGTTGCATGAAATAAAATACATTGATACATTACAGATCAATACATTCAAGAGGAAATGGCACATAGCTCAATCCAAGTGGATGATTTTATATCTAGCCAATGATATTCAGTGGTATTGTCTCAAAATAATGGGCCACCACACTGTGACCACAGTGGAAATTAAGGCCGATGTTTTCAAGCATTGAACTGTTTGAAGAATAAGATAGACAGACACAATTTGCCTCTGCTAAACACTACATGACATGTTAATGCTAATTTACAAGACCAACGTTATCCCTGAATGCTATTCAATTTCTGTCAGTTCGGACAATGTCTGTCATAACAGTGAAATTTGTTCAATGTACCAACTTGTGCGAATATGAATTATTTAATAGCTTACATAAAAAAAATTCATCTAATGCGGTGTGACAATTCAAATGCTACTTTGAGCAAAATTAATGACGCAGCTGCATTATTCAATTTTGTTCTAGTCATGTTATGCCCATGCATGGGTATTATGTCTATTGAATTCAGTGGTTGCATTGGGTAAAAATGCTTACCTGAACTTATTCTGCAACTTCTATATCATCCATGTTTCCTGTATTCCTCAGAGAGGTCCATTCACTCCAGTATATCCATAAGAAAGATGATAAGGAGGTCGTCAGTGGCAGTTAGTTTGCATTGTTATTACACAGGGGATTGGCTGAACCAGGAGCTCTAGTGTGTCCTGTTCTTATGGCAAAAGGACTGCATATAAGATAACATGAGCCACTTCTTCAGGACGATGAGTATATTGAGCCATGTTGCAGAAGTGCATTAGGTCAACAAAAGCAGAACTTAGTAATTATTCAGACACTGCCACGCCAGCACAGGATCCTCTTAAAACAGCAAATAATTTGTGCATGTTGCATTGATGTAATAAAATAAGATTCCACTAACACAGAACCAGCACACTAAATCGCCTTGAAAGAACTACACTTTGAGCACAAACTGCCTCTTTTCTATTTATGTGTCTGTTTGCCAGATGCATATTCTATTCAGAGGTAAATGACAGCACATCGATCAAAAAGCGTTAGGCGTTGTTTTCCTCAAAGTTGTCATAAAGTTCTAAAATATTTCATTAATACTTAATTACTGTTCAGTAGTTCAATGCTTGATTCAGTACATTGTCAAAGAAAATGTTGCAATAGTTTTGTAAACTTCTCTGTAATTAGTATCCAGAATTGTCTAAAGCAAAGAAGAGAGTTTTGGCAACACGTTCTGAACATATTGCTTAGCTGTTCTTGAGCTTTGATACACAATAAAAATATCTTTACCATTCTGATGCTTTTCATTTCCCTAAAAGAGGTCCATACAGCTCAAATATTCTACCATAACTTTGATTTTCATAGAATAAATTTAAAGTCCTCAGACATGATCTCGGCTTCTAGAGAATGAACATGAAGCCGAGATGCCTACCTTTACACAAAATTGATATGATACAGGCTGACAGATGAACCCACTCAGTCGTACCTAATCAAACGAAGACTGTCAACAATCCTGACAACCCTACAATACAATCCAATATGAATGAATACAATTTTCTGTCAGAAGTCCTCTGTTTACTTATTTTGCCCTCCCTTCACCTCTCCATCCCAAATCTCCTTGCAACTACTTTTGACTCCTCAACTTTGTCCAATGTTAAGAACTCTATTAAGGCAGCTGGTAATGTAATTGCAATTAGCAAAGAGCCACAGTATCAAAGAAATCAAACACAATGGGGGTGATGGAGTTTGAATTGGTTTTGGCTTAATGTAAATTTAGTGTAATTTTAAAAGGTATTTCTATGTAAAGGTAGGAAGTGATTTGGAGGGAGCCAAAAGGTGTGAATGGGTGAAGTAGTGTCTGATTCTTCCTTCCTGCTGGGGTAGTCATACTTTATTTTGGGTTGACTGTATATGTTCCAGCTTTTCCATACCTGTGTATTTCACTTTTCAATAGGTCACCAGTGTTTTGTTATATGGTCAACTTTACTTCGATCTCTCAATGTGGATTAAAGTGACAATATCATACCAAGCAACTCGGAGCAGCTATCTGCATTATCCAGGTGAATATTTGAATCGAAAAGTGTAAAAGGTTTGCACAGTTCACTTGTTGTAAACAGAGAAAGTGCATCTGTTTTGGCCTGGTGCCAGTGATCGAGTGTCACAGCGCTACTGTTTGTCAGTGAATGAGGTCATTGAGAATTTGATATTTGCCACTGGTCTGGTGACACTGAGGTGGCCATGGAGAAATGCCTGTCTGCATTACAGGTAGCCTACATGTATCATAAAAAGATGCAGGGTTGGATGGCAATTATTGAAGCTGCAATAATTTAAACGTGACTGAATTCACCAGACGTCAAGCAGAGCCACCAGACTGCCCTCCAGGCTGTTGCAGAAGTTAGCCAATACAAGTCAGAGTCCGCATCCTTCCTCTCCTGACCTATGATGCCAACAGCTGCTTGCAATAGAGACCTGTTGTACAGTCAGCAGGTTATACTTTGCAACAAGTACAGAGAGTGTCACTGCACTTTTGTGATTGGCCACATAAGTCATATTGCTCTTGCTATTAGTGTTGCTATTAGTGCAACTATTGTGATGCAACTTAGCACAATTATAGCAGACGAATGCAAAAATATGTGCAGCAAACAACTCATTAAAAATATATGGGCATTCTTATCAGGAAAAATTCACACTAAGTACAAACATATGCTTTATTAATACATCAATACATTGCAAATCTATCATATTAACATGTATGTTATAAATAACACACTAGGGATATGGCATTGCGTATACATTTGTACAGTTTACATGATTTTCTTACAGGCAGGTGTAATGACAAGAAAAACTATTTTGCCATTTGTAGTATAAGTGTTTCAATGGGGGTAGATGTTATTGCAATTTTCACCTCTGAAAAAAGTACTTGACCAACATATGTACATTTATGCTCTTATCACAAGGAAAGCAATGCTCACAGATAAGCACCTATTTTACCGATTGGGTAGAACAATGTTGTGTTGAATGTATGTAGACAGGTGTTTTCAACAGACAAGCGGACTTTGTAACTCATGATATATTCAAACTGCAATGACAAGGCCATCAATTCCTGTGCACTCTGCTTATGCTCTTCATTGAGTGAGTTCGATCATGTGGAATAGATGTCAGTAATGAGTCAGTCTGAAGTGTGCATGAAAGCCTCAGCCAATTGGATTGTATAGTTTGCAATTTTTAAAGGCTTACATATAACTGTGAATGAAGAGGATAGTGGCAGAACGTGGTGTCTCAGCATACATGTCCTTCACTCTAAACAAATCTGGGACAAAACTGGTTATTTAAATGGAAATTTTTTTTTGAAAAACCTAACTTCCATGCAAAAACCAATATGGAATTTTTAGAGTTTTGACATAAATGTAGTCGAAGCAACCTTATTGTAAAACAAATATACGATAATATTATACCTTGATTTATAATAATTATAAAAGTACAGAATGTTCCTCTATTCAAATAACAAGTTTGGTGTTTTGAATATTAGTGTAAGGAGCCTCCACAAAACACAAACATGTAGTACTATTTATTCTCTCAGTATTTTGCTCGCCAGCAACCTGTGTAACCAACATGTCAAGTCTATACACATATTAGTATAATTCTCTCAACACTGCTATTTGCCTATTAGGTACACTCTGAAATCCCTATTGGCGTTTTATCCCCTCAAGCGACAACAGAAAAAATAAACAATTATACTTTCGCTGAATTTGCTCGGTATAATTTGAAAGGCTTGTGAATATATGAATCTCAATATTAGGTGCTGTTAAAGTGATGCGAATCAATAAAGCCCTATACACAAGAGAATAGTATGTGTATTCTGCATTGAAATTGCAAAGTTGCATGTTGCTCATATGAAGTGGGGGTTTCACACTGAAGCATACTCAGGGGTGCAGTTTCCAAATAATGGCCTGTCCCAGTGGGGAATTTAGTAACCTGAGTAATCACCATAAAGAGCAAGATTTTCAAATATTGAACTTTTGTTGTGGCATTTATGAGCTGAGCAACACAATGGTACCTATACCACAAAAAACGAACTGTCCAATTTATGCAGTTTGGTTATGAAGCCTCCAATAAAGAAGCAACCTCATTCAAACAAGTCAACACATTGTCCAGGAACTTTAATAAAAGCTTCACTGGCAAGTGTGACAAGTTACTCAGCCTCCAACCCACTGGAGCATGAAAGCAAATAAGACTTGGATTGAAGAATCTTCCAAGTATAATCTGCTTATTTTTGCTTCACTCTGCAAGAACTGTACATTCAGCACATAAAGTTCACCCAGAAAAGTTCTTAATTTTTGCACATTGATCCTGCTGCCTACTGGCAGCACCGAGTACTTATAGATCAAGAAGTTCTGCTATGTTTCATGAATGCTTTGTTTATTCTCATAATTGACTCAGCAGCTCCTTCTCCGAATGAAAAATCACCTTTATTATGTATAAATAAATTTTGTAAGTACTAATCCAAATGCTTTGATATTAAGCGACAGATTTATATGCAATAATTTTCTTTATAATTTAATCCTTGACCATGTCACAAATTATTATGAAAGGCTGAATACCTTTACGCTGTTACCAGCCAAACAAATATGCATTTTTTTGATGTATACAATGTATTTTTGCTACAGGTCACATAAGTCATAGTTCACTTGTACTTGCATGGCTACAATTGCAGTATAAATTGTTACATTCGCATATCCTGAATGCAAGAGAATCTATATACCAAGAGCTGGGTGAAAATGTATTCACCATTGCTCCCTTTACAATGAAGACTGAGTCGTGCACTGTGTACATTACCATTAAAACAAAGACAGGGAAAAATGACTATACATTCTTGCTATTACAAGTGCTTATATTTTGAATAGACACATAAACATATTATAATGATGCTTGTGACCATCCGCTTGTTCACATCTTCTGTGATGTAGTCTTCCTGTTCTTTGACACGACACAGATTTCGATCTCAAACCATCTTTATTACAAGACAGTGCTGTTTTGTCATTTTCCTCACTATGTCTTTTTGTTACTATAATTTTGTACGTTGAACCCCATTATCCAATTTTTAGGAGGAAATAAAGAGGTGCTGCAGAGGCGTAAAACACAAACAAACAAACAAACAAACAGGAGGAAATAAAGGTCTTTGTATTATCAATAATTCCCTATCTAGCCTGCTTGTAACCAAAGATCTACAACACAACAAAACACTAATGATCTGTTGCTGAGGAAATTCATATACAAAATTCATCTTGCAGATGCATTCAGTTGTGAGATCATCTTGTAACTCACAACCCCATGAAAACTGCAAAGACATAGCCAGTGATTCTCTTGCACTGCGCTTATACTTTTGAGCAGATGAGCTAGATCCTGTGGAATAGATGTTAGTGGGAAGTTTGCGTGTAAGCCATGGCTGATTGGACTGCATGTGAACCAGAGCAGGTTTTATGGCTGTCTTTGGATTTGCATGTCACTGTGAATGGAGTGGATTTTGGCTACTAGTGGTTGGGCTTTGCTTGCAATCCTTGTCTCCCTAGCACTGTAGAGTTTGCAATGAATTTTCCTCTGCAGGTATGCTGTGTCCACTCTGAGAAAAGTAACTTTCCCTGAGTGGCTGTGTCTTAACATTACATACGTACAAAGTAGCAGTTATATAATTATTTCAACAAGTTGATAAGGTATAAAATATTCACAATTGTCCACAATAGACTTCACATTGATAGTGAAACATTGGGTTCTTTCTACGGAATGAGTGATGTTTTTAATCCACTGCCAGAATAGTACTTTTCTTTTCAGAGACTTATCAAAAATAATGATGTACTTGCATATTCAGAGTGGAATTCAAACGTTGCATTTGGGGAATTGTATAGGCACAACAATTCAAGTCTCCTCAAGGATATTGTCACAAAATGGCAAATCGCATCGGGAAATCTAATAACATCTGCACCCGTAATAAAGACCAAGATGTCCGACTTATCATGCAAATATGAACTGTTTCGGGGCTAATTTGATCTTTCACCACTAATGTACTTTGACATTTCCCTGCAAATTTGAAACAAAACTAATGCTATGGTTGAATTATTTAATGTCTTGCCAATTATGCCATCGAATGGAGTTTTTATCCTTGAATGTTCCTTTTTTTGCTTAAGCAAATGTGGTAAAACTTTCAGAAGTTGCTGCAGTGCAGTCTCAATCTGTTTATCCAGTTCAGCTGTAGCATTAGGGAAAATTCTAACTTGAACTTCGCAGCAAATTCAATGTCATCCATGCTTCCCGTATTCCTTGGAGAAGTCCACTTACTCCAGTATATCCATGAGGAGATTATACATGAGATGGCGCAAGCCAGGAGCTCCACAGTGCCCCATTCTTATGGCAGCATGAATAGTTATGGCAGCATGAATAGTATCTTGAGTATAATGACTGTAGTGATCTCGTCAAGAGGCCTGCTAGTAAGTTTTAGTGTGCACTGACACTGGCACTGCCAAGCTGGTGCAAGACTCTGCTATGACAGCTTGATATCACAGAAGTTGTTTTGTCCGACGACTAGTGTTTGTACCATTCTGAGCCATCTATTCTAGTCAAACTATCTTCTTAAAAGGGTAATGCATATAAACCTTGCTTGGACCCACTACACTGTTGAAAATTCTTTCTAATAATTGGCGTATATAAGGAACTGTAGATTGCTTACATGACTACTTTTTCTCAGTGCTCATATGAATGACAGCATATTGATCCATTAATTTTGGTTGTTTATTCAAACTTCCACAAAGTTCTACTTTATTTCAGTCTATATCTTGTTTGATATCTCCTGTATGCATCATCCACCCTCCAAAAGCGGAATTGTCACCATTATGTATTACCAATGTTGTAAGTACTAATCCATAAAGCACACTTCTTTGATGTGAAATGATCGGCAATTTGCTACAACCATCATTATCCACAAGGCCTTGAGTATACCATACCTGTGATTGATGACATCAGGCTATTACCTGTCAAAGGTATCCAATCACATATTCAATTACATGGTACTTTTTCTTCCTCTCTCTTGCTACTACAAATGGTGTTCACATTCCACTCAGTGTGCTTACGCTCAATTCTTCATGACAGTCGCACTGGCGTTCAACAGTGAGATGTTCCTGTGTTTTCTGTTTGTGGTCACTGGCAGTGTTCCAGATATTTATCAATCATTTTCATCCAGTGGAGGCAGAACAACCCAGTCAGAGTGTTTGTTCTATTTCTGTAGGGTTGGTCTCCCTGTATATTTCTACAAGTCTGGTCTTTAGAGGTCCATTTTTGTAGTCTGATCAACTTTCGCCTAAGGTACTAAGGTAGTCTCTCCAGCACACAGGGCATAATTTGTTTGACATCCTTTGTTTTTTTATCTTTTTATCCCATATTTCTGTTCTAATTAGACACGGCTGTTTGCAGTATCCAGGTAAATGACAGAAAGCCAACGGAGTAAATTGATTTTATGGCTTGCTTGTTGATTTGTATACATTACAGAAAGAACAGACCTAGTATGCACCAGTGAATTTGCAGTAGCCTGATCCACTGAGTGCCCTTCTGGTTATCACACAGCTGCTTTTGCCCAATGCACCTCTCCCTGCCACTGAATGAAAGGTATACTGAGGATAAGCCAAGGGATATGTGCAGATGCCTTCAATTATGAAATCATCTGTAAGGAAGCCAGCTTATACTTACTCTTTACATTGTCGTTCTTATCATAGGGAAACAGACACGCAAAGCATAAGATATATCAAGCCAAGAATGATATTTTGCTGAAAATAAAGCATATAAATCCTGCTGGCATGCGGCAGTCATGATATATTCAAACTGCAATGACACAGCCATCGATTCCAGTGCCCCATGCCTGCATTCTTCATTGGATGAGTTGAGTCATGTGGAATAGATGTTCGTGAGAAGTTTGCATGTAAGCCCCAGTAAAGTGGACTGCGCTTGGGCCACTTTTCTAAAAGCATCTTTATTTTTTAGGTTTGCATATAACTGTGAATAAAGAAGGTCGTAGCTGAATGTGGTGTAGGATGTTGTAGAATAGCACAAATACAAATTCTTTTTAATTTCTATTGTAAAGATGTCGTTACGTAAGCGAGATGATCTGATCACGAAATTCCTAAAGTCTGTTGTTTTTCGCCCTTCAGCCACAGAAGAAACTATTAGCTGTTGCTTGATATACAAATTCTCAATATTTATTACAATCTATTAGATATAGTCAGAGCCATACAAATCTATGAAGCGCTATAAACAAGAGAACAGTAATCTCTGCATTGAATTTAAAATTACATGTTGTTCATTCAGAGCGGAGGGTTTCACACTTTAGGATATCCGGGGTTATCATTTCCAGCATTAATGACAAAGAAAATTCCATTACCTGGACCCTGATTGCAACGTTTTTCTCTCTTTCATAGACAACCCTTATCCCTTATTATATGTATATCTAAAATGAAAATTCATAGTTATTATTTAAGTGATTGGCTAAATCATGGTGCTGTAGCAAAGCAGGGCGCAGATAACACAAGTCAGCATAGAAACACCAAAACCACAGAAGGTATATTATACTGTCTGTTTTATAGAATTGGGCTTTGGCATCTCCCATAAAGAGGCAATCTTGCTCAAACAGTTCAAGGAACTTCTTGAAAGCTTCTCTGGCAAGTCTGACAAGTAACTCCGCCTCTGACCCACTGGAGCATGAAAGCAAATAAGACTTGGATCCAAGAGACGGGTTTTCGCATAATCTGCTTATAACTGTATCGTTCTGCCGGAACTTTATATCAAGCTCACGAAGTTTTGCTCTATCTGTCTATATCCATGCAACTCATTCTCCTAATGCAAAATCACTTTAAAAGTTGGAGATTTAATCACTGAGCAAGTAAAGTGCTTTGTTTCCAACTTGGATGGCAATTTGCTACAACCATTTTTACCAGCACCTTGACTATAATTATACCAATGTATAATTACTATTAGTTAGTAGCCTTTACCATGCCACCTGCTGAGCAAGTATGCAAGTACAGTGTTATGCCTGCGTTGTAAGACCGACCTGCCTTTTGTGATTGCTTTCCTCTCATACTAAGTATTAATTTTAGTGCATTTTGCACCCCGACAAGTGATCGCACCCCGACGAGAGACAGCTTCATGACCACAGAAGGGGCGGTCTTATAATGCAGGGACCACTGTATATGTACTTTGTTCCTCTTCATTATGCTGCTATAAACATTTCATCATGCTTGCATGAGCCCTGTTCAATTACACAGTCACACAAATGATCGACAGTGCAGAGAGTCAGCGTCTGTCCTCTAAAAGGGTAATTGCTATTGTACCTGGCATTTTGTAGTCCACTTCGCAACAGTTCAGTCCTTTCTATGAATTTCACCCTGTTTTGGCTTTCATTCAAGGTAAATATTGTCCGCTCAATGTATTTCCAGAGCCTGCTTGATACACTGATTTTTCCAGTTGATTAATCACTTTGTCAATAAAAACCAAAATATAATATATTCAAAAACAATACATCATGTTAGTCTAATGATTATATTATTATTATGTTGGTGGCAGTGCATCTACCTTGCATTACTAAGGTTTGGACTGGAGGAATGCGGATTTATATATTAACAATAAGTGATGCAGAGATGATGACTGGTTGAGCTGTAAGATGACCGTTTGACATTTTGGAAGAGTTGGACAGTCAGATGGAGTCTGTCAGACTGTGGCAGAGGCTTGACTTGTAGGCTGGGTCTCCTGTGAGGCTTTTCTCAGCATACTATCAACAAACCAGTCCCACTCCCTGCATCAAACAGCTGCTTGCCATGCAGACAGGCTCTAGATTGTCAGCTGACAATTATATCTGATAGCATCAATAAAGTATGTATTGTTGCGACAGACCATATAAGCCATACTATATTTGCACTTGGGGCAGTTACAATTGCAGCCCGACATGTCACATTTGGAGAGCTTGAATGCAATACAATGGAACCACCAACAGCTGATAAAAAGTTCATTCATCATTTCTCGCTTAGGAAACAAGAAACTTAACAATGAGATTATATTTGAAATGAATGCTGTTGTAAGCACGTTTTAATCAGACAAATAATATGATGATACCTCGGAACAAATGAACATAGATGTAATTAAAGGGCCAAAAATGTTCTACAGATTCAACAATCTAGCACTCATGTCTAACATTTGCATTCTGCTTCAATATAACACAGAACTCCACCTTAAAACAATGTTAATACAGACAGTAATGCTGTGTATTTTAAGAAATAATTACTTTTGAATATTGGAACATCACTGGATGAATTGTATCAATATAATTATCTATTTTTTTGGAAGGAAATGTATGTATGATGTATGTATGTATGATACTTCCCCCATCTTAACATATGTCTAATTCTAGAATGATTTTTCTTCTCTTCTTATGTTTTTCTTGACATGCCATTATGACATCAATAAAAAGTGACAATAAGGGGCCCGGTTGGCCACTACTTCCAATCTCACAACACTCAAACAAAAATTTACTTATACTGAAAATCTTTCCAAAATTCAAGCTTGCAGATGCTTTCACATTGGCAGCATCCTGTTAATCACAAAGCACTGATACATAAGAGTATAGCAACTGTCTAGCACAATGCTTAATACTTTTGATTAGATTATCTAGATCCTGTAGAACGGATATTGGTGGGAAGTTTGCATATAATCCAAGATTGGTTCAACTGCATGTACTAGAACATATTTTATGAAAGTCTTTAGATTTGCCTGAAGTTGTGAATTGAGGGAATGGTTGCTATATCATGTGATGATTTCAGAGTCCTTGCTGAGTTGTGCTCGAAATTGTTGCAGCTCTGCCACGGTGCACAGATAGTAGTAGTGCCATGTATACATTGTCCAGAAACTTCAAATTGCGATATTCAAAGAGCTTCATACATTTCAAGCTTATTCCATTATCAAAGTATGCTTGCACAATTGTACATTGCACTGCAAATCTCAATGTATTTTATCGCTATGTACCCTCAGTTACAATCTCATACTGCAGCAAGGATTCTACAATTACCTGGATTCCAATAGTCCAATAGTTATATTATTCATTGGTCTGATTGGCAACCATTTGTAAATACTTCACCTGTTCACCACATACTATATTTGTAAACACTTGAATGCCTCATCATTGCATCTGACTTAAATGATCAAATCAACGGTACAAAAATCTTCAGTTTTTTGCGCATTGAAAGTACAATATAGAATCCCTCCAATAATAGTTGTTTAACATATTTACTTTTATGTTTGATATGAAAATGTCTCAATACAAAAATTGCTAGTTAATCGGTAGTACTGCAGTAGAGACAGAAATCAACAATATGCTATATAAAAGTGGCATATTTAAAAGCTCTTTTACAAACTTGTATACAAGAATTTCTAATTATAATTGTACCTCATTCAAGACTACTCAGGGTGTCATCTCTACAAAATAGCCCGTCGCAGTGGGAAATTTAGTAAAATACATTTATGAAATTGCAATAAAGACAAAGATTTCCAACTTACGCAAACATGAACTCTTTAATGACTAATTTTAAAAACTGCAGCTAATGCACTGTGATATTTCAGTGCTACTTTTTAAGAACAAAAGTAATTTTGTGGTTGAATTAGCCAATTTCATGCCAGTCAAGTCATAAACAAGAATTTTCCAGGAACTTTCCTAAGCTTCCGCAGTGCATATTTATGCCTATTCAGTTCAGTGGTTGCATAAGGGATAAATGCTTACCTGCACTTCCTCCGCTACTTCTATGTCATCCATGCTTCCCGTATTCCTCAGAGGTGCCCATTCACTCCAGTATATCCATGAGAAGATTATGCTTGGGATGTCCCAAGCCAGCAGCTCCACAGTGCCCCATTCTTATGGCAGCATAAGGCAACATTAGGCCACATCTGGAGTATAATGACGGTAGTGATCTTGTCATTAGGCCAGCTGCATAGGACTTAGTCAGCAGTGACACAAGCACAGCCGGTCTAGTGCAAGACCCTGCTATGACAGCTTCACAGCACAAAAGCTGTATTGTTGACCTGGTTAGCACTGGAGCCACTTACAAGGCAGTGATCTATTCGCAGTATCACAATGACTTAGTCCAATCCAAGGAGACAAGTAAGGACTTCCGCAGAAGATTCACAAATAAACTGTCTTGGACCCAATAGTGCATGAAAGGCAATAAGACTGTTACCTTTAAGCTACCTGAAATACTGTAAAGATATTGGCAAGCTGCATCATTCTACAAGAACTGTACATCATGCACTGAATTGCTCTTTTGTAATCCTGCGTCTGTTTTCCAACTGCATATATGCTATTCACAGGTAAATGACAGCTTATTGATCCATTAAGTTCTGTTTGTTTATCACAACTTCGAAAGAGTTCAGCACTGTTTCAGCAATGTCTTGTTTTATATCTCCAGTGTGCATCATCCTCCCTCCAAAAGCAAAATCGCCACCATTTTGTGTTACCGAATGCTGTCAGTACTAATCCATAAAGCACACTGCTTTGATGTGACGTGATGGGGCAATTTGCTACAACCATCATTATCAGCTAGTCCTTGAGTTTACCATACCTGTAATTGATTGCACCATGCCATTATCTCTCAATGGTATCCATGTGCATATATACATTTGATACACAATTAAATTGTGTATTTTCCGTCCTCATATTTCCGCAATGAAATGGTGATAAATATTTTACTCCATGTGTGCGTGTCTTATTCCATACAGGTATTCAGCAGTGAGATATAACTGTTTGCAGCGACTGACAGTGGACCAGGACCTTGTCAATTATTATCATCCAGTGGAACTGAAATAACCCAGACAGATTGTTTGTTCCATTTGGAGATGGTCTAATTGCCTTGTATAATTTATTTAAATCAGTCTGGCTGTCAGGTTCCGAACACTGCAGACTGACCCATTTTCATCTTCAACACCAAATGGGCTTTCCATAGCTACTATGATAGTGTTCTTGTAATCCCAAATTAAGGTCCCATTTAGAGATAGCTGTTTACAGTATCCAGGTAGAAGGTTCTAAACAAATGGAGCAAATTATTAGAGCCACAGCTTCCTTGTTTACATTTTTGCACACATCACGGAAAGAACAGGCCAGAAGTGCACGGATACTACTGCACTGGCCTGGTGCCAGTGAGCGAGTGCCAATCTCTGGTCAGCACACTGCTGCTTTTTCAACTGAGCATATGCATCTCTCCACGCCACTGAGTGAGAGCTACTGAGGATGAGCCACTGGATATATGCAGTTGCCTTGTGTCACTGAGATGTGGCCCAGGAGGTGTGCATGTTATGTCTGCATCTCAAGTCCCAAGATCACCAAGAGATGCGGAGGAGATGACACTTGAAGCTTCAAGTGTTGGTGACTTAGTTAGGCGGTCGGATGCAGCCTGAATCAATTGGAGCCACCGAGACTTTAGCTGAAGTAGAGAAGTAGCTTTAGTGGTAGTCCTCTTGTGTGGTGGTTCGGATACACATTAGCCAAGCCACCCTCCTCATTCTTCATAGCCTAACTGATGATGCAAGCAGCTGCTTGCCAGGGAAGTATTATATCGCCTGCTGACTATGCAACAGGTCTACGCCACTACAAGCATACATCAAGCAATGCAAGCATGCATTGTTGCGGCTGGCCACGTAAGTCATGCGATTGTTAGTGCTACTATTGTAGCCCATCAAGGCACAAGGGGAGAGCTTGAATGTTAGAGTTGAACAGCAAACAGCTCATTAAAAATTAATGCCCAGTGCAGGCTACAGAGAAATTTACAATGAATACAAACTGATGGTCTATCAGCACATCAATAAAATGAAAATTTCCTTTATGAAAAGAAACAAAATTGTACTAATGATATCTGAGGCAAGCAATCAGATGATAAGTGACAAGGCATATATTTTTTCATCAATGAATGATCCATCTTGGTGACATAAACGTGAAAATATGATAAATATACATTGATTTATTGGTAAGACAGATAGGTTGGTACATAGAGTGTGAACTCAAAAATGTCTTATCGCATTTCCAAAACATGTTTGCTAAGGAAAATTCCTTGAACTATATGACCTACGGGGAGAAATTGAAACTCTTATAAACTCTGTCTAAGGTGTCAAACACAAGCTTAAAGATGACTTCTGCCTCTTGCGACTTGCAATTCCGAACAATCTGCAATTATACACTGTTGCTACTGCTCAAGCATTCACTAGTTCTGGTTGAATAGATCAGTGGGAAGTTGGCATGACTTGTATAATAATGCCGATTGAACAACATGTGCATGATAACAAGTTTTATTAGCGTCTTCAGGTTTGCATTGTGAATGGATATGGATTATGGACTGTTACCTAATGTAGAATATTTGGCTTTATATAGGCAGTATATAACTCACTTCGATGGCTTTTACAATTTTAAAACGCCTGTTAGATGGTATATTGCTCAGGCTCACATAACAGTGAATACTTATTTCTCTCCGCTTGCTGAAATTAATTGCTTATTTTTATTCCCATCATCCAATTTTTAAAGCACTAAGGGTCTACTTTCAGAAGGCAATGGCACTTGCCACCTGATTCTTTTTGAAAAAAGTTTTAAAACTAAATTGCATGACATTCAACAATGTCTAAAGGTTAACTCAGGTTTCATTGCTGTGTTGGATCTGCATTCCAATGAACAGACAGAGAATTTGCCCATACAATATGCACGTGCATTTTTGTGAGGAAAAAATGTTCTCCATATTGCCAAGGGTCATAAATGTCATTAAAGTTTGTAGAAATGGAGATTTGAGGAGAGGAAAAAAAAGGCAAACAAATACGAAGAATGATCTATAAAAGATTCATGAATAACCTGTTTACCCAGGGAATACTATGAATTCAGCCAATGAGAGGCATTAATAAATTAGAAAGCCAGATTTACCCAAAGGTTAAGTAGGCCATTTGCAAACAGAGGCAACTTCTTGTTCCTTTGCAAAAAGACTTGCACAACAGAGGGCAGTGCAGTTCAGGGCGAACCACTGTACTCTGCCTGGTGGAAAATGGCTAACAAGAAGGCGGTTGATGGCTGGATAGGCCCATGTCAAAGAAGTAAGAGCTTTTCTGAAGCCTGCAGCTGTAATTTTCTGATCATTTGTCCTGATTTTTATATAATAATTATTGACCTATTTAGTTGATTGATTTTATTGTGGACAATTATTTGAAATTGCAATATTGAATTTCAGTATAAACAAATAAACTAAGTGAGGAATAGAAGATTAAAGATTTCAAACAAAAGTTATATTAATGTATGTCCAGTGTGGTCAATTAGAAAAACACAAAATTGTGACTAGCATTCAATTTCCTGACATTATAATTATTGGCCACAAGCATTTCTCCTTGACCAGTGCAATCACTCATTTTCCATGGTTGCAGCAGTTCTGAAGTTCTGTCAAATGACATTTAGCATCAGGCTCACATGACAATGAATAATTATTTCTTGTCGTTTTTTGAAATAAACTGCTTATTCTTTATTTCCATGCCATGTTTAAAGCACTAAGGGTCTACTATCAGAATGCACTGGCACTTTTTCACGTTGTTCTTTTAAAACCAAATTGCATGACATTCGACAATGGCTAAAGGGTAACTCGCTGCTTTCATTGCTGTGTTAGGTCTGCATTCCAATGAACGAACAGAGAACTTGGCTCATACAATAGGAACATGCATTTTTGTCTGAATAAATGTACTCCATTTTATAAATCTCATTAAAATTTCAAAAGTGAAGAATCTAGGAGAAGAAAAATCATAGAAAAAGGCAAGCAAATATGAAGAATGATCTATAAAAGATTCATGAATTACCTGTTTGTCCAGGGAATACTCTGAATTTAGCCAATTAGAGGCATTAATAAAGTAGAAAACCAGATTTACTCAAAGGTTAGGTAGGCCATTCGAAAACGAAAGATTTGCACTACAGAGGGCAGTGCAGCATGGCAAAAACTGCGTAACTCTGCCTGGTGGAAAATGGGCCATATGAAGGCATATACCTGCTGCACATGCCCGTATCAATGAACATACTCATCTCAATTTTAACCCGGCCTTTCGACTCGGATCAAAAGTCCTGAATGTCAACACCAGGCACTGTTTTTAAATGAATTTTAAAGAGTGGTTGTGATTTCAACGAGATGTAAAACTGCCACTGGCACTTCTCTCTACATTGCCCCTGCTTTGGCAAGTGACAGACTCTCTGAAGTAGCTGCAGGCATTGCCGAACCATGTGCAAAGCAGATAGTGGGTTGGAAGTGATTCATATAGTCTTCCCTTTTGATCATTGCCTCTTCCTTTCACACTAGCTGCATTATTTCAGCTAAAATCAGGATATTACTGTACATTTTCCACCACTTTCTCTGTTATTTCTCTCACTAGGGTTTCTCTGTGACAGCTCAACAGCTGCTGGCGCCACCAATCATGCAATTGATGTAACACTAAACAAAGGAATACTGCCACGAGCGGAAGTAGTACTAAAATACCAGTCATTGATAGACATGGTATATCAGGGCTTGTAAATCGAATTAATCCATCCATATACTAGCACATGACAAGTCCAAGAAGTGCCCTGGACATGTGTGTTTTGATATATTTGTCACAGATTCTATCAAATTTGACAGTTGATTACGAAAAACATTTTCTCAAAATTCACAGTTATTGTTGGGTGTTGTTAGATTTATAAGTTGTAGATTCTTATATCATTTTATCTCAAGTCTAACTGCTAATTTCAGCACACATAGTAACAAACAATGTATAACAGTTTGTGATCACTGCTGTGGTTGTATTCTAATTGGAAATTGTCATGTGACTTTGGAATAAGCTCCCACTAGTTTTGTATTTCTTCAAAATGTGCAAATACTAAAAAAGAGAAAATACTTTGCATGCCAGAACATCATCAAAATAAGAGAGATGTACAAGGTCAACTATTGCATTTGCACCATATCTGTGTGTTATTTGTAAAATGGCTCTGCTCCTGCAATCTCCAAATTCGAATTGCATACGCTTGCATTGTCTATAGTGTATTATTAGTATTCATGCGCGTGCATACTGCATATTGTAGTGGGATGGGGACTTGACGACACGCTTCATTCAATACAATATAGCCAGAAATTTTAATTATATTAGAATTCATTGTCATATCTTAAATTGACAAAAATACTGGTATACTGGTATCGTCCAGGCTTTTATATTGATATCTAATATTGAATTCTCCAGAACAAACTGGTCAACTTTAAATCTGTCTCTCCCCTCTGCATGAGTGCTAGTTTCTGGGTTCCAGCGCTTATTACAACCAGTATTCAAGAGAACAACAATTTCTTTAACTAATTGATGAACTAGTTGAAATAGAACAATCTTTGAAGTTGCCAGACAGCTGTTTTCTCCACTCATTTAGAGTCAATGTTTATTTAAATTAGTTTCGACTTGACCCGTGTGCCAAGCACTCTAGAATTGGCTTGAATAATCTTTCACTTGACTGAAAAGCTACTTTAAAGTTTTTTTTTCGGGTGCCAGTGTGGTCAGAAGCTGAGTGAGTTCATCATTAGTAAAACTTTCCAAAGAAAATGGAATTATGAGAAAATGAAACATAGGGGCACACAACATAACCACAACATTGCTAATTTATGTTGGACTCCTCTGATATCACGTGGATATGAATGGTAGAAATAATGTTGCCACAACGCGAACAAAACGTTGTATTGAGATTTTTTTTCCAAGTTGTGATAATGTTTACATTGCTTCACAATGTCTTGTCAACATCAATTTGACCATGGACAATTCTACGCAATTCACAACAACATTGAACTGTTTTTACAATCTTGCTGCTGGGTAGAGTTGCCCATCTGGCTTGACAATAAAGTGTAATTGGGCCTCTACTCAAATGTATACATATGGGTCTCAATTTTGCTTCTGGCAAAGAGGTAGGGGAAGCTTGGGAGAGTTGGGCCACTTTTTACATTCTTGCACCTCCTGCTAACAATATTGATTATATAAACATGCTTAATGCGTGTATTGTATCTTGAAATATTTCAGAAAAATATCTTTAGGTTTGCATTGATATTTGCCCATGAACATATGAGCTACAGCCCCATGAAAACTGGAAAAAAATTGGCCCAACTCTCCCCATCAAGTGGGAGACTTGGGCCATTCAGGAGGGAGACTTGGGCCATTGCAATATATCAGGTTCGGTTAAGCTGCACTTGAGGCCATAATATTTTTAACCTGAAGTGTGGTGGCCATAGAAGTGGCTAATGCTGGATTGAGGCCTCTTGCAACTCTAGTTTGCTGTCAGACTTAAGCCTCAGCCTGATGGCCCAACTCTCCCCATCTAGATTTCCTGATATCTGATTTTATTAGATTATGAATAATTATTAAAGCCTAAATATATTCAATCTCTGTTGAAAATTGCTCTAGACAAGTTCTTCTGTCTCAATAAAAATAAATCTGGGTAAATGCAACACATGTGGGGAGAGTATTAGCACTGTCCCAACTCTCCCCCATTCCACCATTTTTCTCTAAATCCCAATTATGACAAAACCAGTTGTCTGATAATTTTCCAAAATATGTTAATAACAACTGAATAATCAAGCCTACCAAGCATGCCATAGAAAATTTTCTCAGTCTTTGTTGTCTGACAGACAATTAAAAACTCGTAACATGGCTCAGTTTTTCCTTTTTTCATCCAAATTTGAATTTTCTTCTCTCTAAAGATTGTGACAAGCAAATTAGCCAAAAATGTTACATCCATTGAAAGATTTTTATTTTTATAAAATTTTGGTGGCTGCAGCTTTCTCAAAAAATTTTTATTTTCCTCAAAAATCAGGGTGGCCCAACCCTCCCTGCGGCCCAACTCTCCCAAGCTTCCCCTACACTCCTGATCAAAATGCTGGAATACATTTGATTTTCGAAGAGTCAGGACCGCAATATTCTAAAAATTGGCAAAACTGACCATTGAATGTCAGCATTACAATATTTGTTCCTCCAACACTAAATTAAGGTATACATTGTGAACTATTGTGTTAGAATGCATTGTTTGAAACCTTTCTTTGCGTCACTCGGAAAAGAATTATCAATTTCATTGAAAAATCATCAGAAAAGTCATCATGGCACAATAAGAGAGACATAAAATTTCAACCTAAGCAAAGAAGGTCATCTTAATTGTGCTATGTACAACCATATACGTTACAATATCACACTGAATGTCATATGCTTTGACCCCAGCCTTCATTTGTCTTGACATGGATTCCGCCAACTTGTTTTTGCTTATTTTTGACAGATATGGCCATTCTTCAGTGAAAGTCTCTTGCACCTGGCTCAGATAAGTTGGCTGAACGACCCTCTTGAGCAGCGAATGGTCCAAAATGTCCCTACAGTGTTATCTAGGTGCACGTCAGGTGAAGTTGATAACTGCAGAAAATACCCGATTTCCTAAATTTTCCAAATTTTGGAGGATTTGTGGTGCTCTATGGGCTTGGATATTTCCACTAACCAATAAAAAGTCGCAAGTGAAGTGTTTCCTATCATTACTGACATTAGGAACTATTTCTTCTTCAAACAAGCTTACACATAGATCGGAGGCAGCAGTGATGTTTCCATTCTCTATAACCAGACACAACTTTCCGTCATCATGGATGGCAACCAAAGGATACACTGATCCACCAGACTACCACCATGAGCACATACATGTGGAGGCAGTGCCCGATTTAGGAATGTGCTAAATTTGCTGCCGAACAGGGCCACGACATTTGAGGGGCCCCAACATTTTAAAATAAACTGCTCATGCGCAAATATTCCGCGAACTCATTTTAAAATTTTGTGCAAATGAAGCTGGCAGTGATAACTAGCTTATAAGACAACTCAAGCATTGCGGATGGTTGATACAGGCCCCCAAGCTTAAAGTGTAGTAAAGTTCAGGTTTTTTTTTGGTGAGATAACTTGGTAATTCTACAGTGCATAAGAGACTTGTGGTTTTATGTGTTGAGGCCACTCTCCGCCAATAGGGCCCCTCTACCACTAAGGGCCCCCTTTTCCCAATTAGGAGCCCTTCTCTAAATTTGGGTGTCTGTCAATAAGGAATGGCCCATTCATGTAAGGGGGCCCCCTCTCCAATTAGGCCCTCTCCTGATGAGGTCCATCCCTCTCTTGCAATTATGAGCCCCTCTTCTAGGTTCCATTTGGTGGAATGACCCCTCTCCCAATCAGGAGCCCCTCTCAATCAGCCCCTCTCACAATCAGGGGCCCCTCTCCTAATCAGGGGCCCCTCTCCTAATATAATCAGGGGCCCCTCTCCCAATCAGGGGGCCCCTCTCCAAGTCGGGGATGCCTCTCCCAATCCGGGGCCCCTCTCCCAGTCAGGAGTCCCTCTCCCATCAGGAGACCCTCCTTTTGAGAGCACCCCTCCCCTTCGGGACAAAATCTTGACCACTTTAGTTCAGCGTGATGGGGATCTCAGATTTTTCACACATTGCAAAATATTTTAATAATTTAAGTGCGTAAAATGTGGCAAATTACATTCACAAAATTCTGAGTTGTCTCTAAATAGCCCACACCGGTGCACAAACTCACTCAGAAAATTCTGAGAAGTAGAGAAGGTTCATGGGGGAGGCGGCCTCTGTCTGCAGATGGTAACAACCCATGGGGGTCTGCAGATGGTAACACCCCATGGACCTCACATTATTTTTGGGCAATTGATTTTCATGAGTATTCTTTACTTAGTATGTATAAAATATTTCTTCTGATGTCATATTTTAAATGGTCATGAAGTTCACATTTCTCAAACGTTTCTTTGTTGCAATTCATCTTTAATTGACACACCAGTCAATTCTAAATTGACAATCATTACAAGAGTTGAAACACATTTTTACAAACATTTTCAATAGCCAAATATAAATCTACTAGCATAATACCCGTGAAATGGGAGGAAGTTAAGCAGAACATTATCTAAAAGTGAAAAGAAGACTTAGTGTCCCAGACACAGGCAGCATCTAGCTGTATTGCTGTATCATCATTGTAGGTAAAAATATAGAGATCTATCTTTCGACTACAGTATAATTTATTGAGAATGAAGGGTATTTTACTGATGTTGCTTCAATTTCTGTCTATAAATCACTCAATCAGTCAATCAATCAATCAATCTATCTATCTTATCTATCTTATCTATCTGTCTTATCTAATATCTATCTATCTATCTATCTATCTATCTATCTATCTATCTATCTATCTATCTATCTATCTATCTATCTATCTATCTATCTATCTATCTATCTATTCGATCTATCTGTCTGTCTATCTATCTATCTATCTATCTATCTATCTATCTATCTATCTATCTATCTATCTATCTATCTATCTATCTATCTATGTGAAATGTCAATGAAGAATATATGCTGGCTTACAAAGTAAATGTGTCAAGTATTATTTTGAATGGAGATAAATTGGTTAAATTGTGAAGCAGACAATATTCAGAAGAAACATCTGAGTGAAATTTGGTTTGAATAATCTGGAGACACTACACAATAGTACACATTCTAAAAATGTACATGTTAATAAGTGTAAATTGTCTCTATAGTGTCGGAAAATAAGTATATAGAGCGATTTAGGAATAATGTAGGCCTATTAATAGTTATGGCATATATAGCACACATTTTAAGTGCCAAAGTGAAATTGAGAGTGTTTTGAATGAAATCCCACGTTGCAGAAGAGACAATGAATAAAGTATGTGTAAACACATGATTTTGGGAGGAAAAAATAAAAAAGAATTATGAGAGTTAAAAAATCGGTGATGTGCTTGTTTAAGTTCTGTGTATTGTGACAGCTTACAGCTCATTTGACAGGTAGGCTAAGAATCTCTGGCTGTATATAGAAGCTGTATGGAGTGTAATTGTTGGATTACACATGCATGGTACAATACGTCAATGGGCCTGTGATTTCAGCTGGTCCAGCCCTCTCCCTGCCCCTGGAATGAACCAGGAGCACGTGCTTTTGACCTACTGCATCTAATTATGGGGCAGGCTGTTCTGGTACATTAGAATACCCCCTCCGAAATACATTGGCTGAGTGAGTGCAGCAGGGGGAGCATGAGTAGCTGAAGGAACAGTGCTGTCAATGTTGTGAGTTGTTTTTCCGTGCAAAAGGTGTGATTTGAAGGCAGATTCAGGAGCAATGGGAGGGTTTTGAAGGATAATAGAGCTTATTTCAAGGGAAAATGTCAATGCCAATAGACATGCGAGGTTTAGTGATGATTGTAGAAGAATTGGTTGATTGAAACGATAAACAACAAACTCTGGAAGATAGAGTAATTATATTGAGATAAGTGATCTTCAATAGATTGATACTGCACATTGTGATGTGATGAACAAACTTTTTAGATGGTCAAGTTTGTCTCCCAGTACTAAAAAATTCTCCGAAACTAGTTTTATATATTGTATTTTGCACTATTTGACATATATAGGCCTACACGAATTTGTAAACCTGCAAAAACGAACGTATACAGTGTATACGAGTACACGAATTTAGCATTCGTGCAAGTGTGAAATGACATGTGGGTGTGATGTAGTCTTTGGTATCTGGTCAGCTTCTCTAAACAAAAAAAAAATTCCGTGAGCCCTGTGAAACATGTACCATGATATATTGCTTGAGATGGAATTCACTTGAAAATCCTAATTATTCCAGTGTATTGATCAAGATTGATGGAGCACAGTGGCAGTTAAACTAAGAATCCAATTGGACCAATTGCCAGATCAAGATCAAAGGCATTTCTGAAGATATATTTCAAGTTATCAAAAAATTTGTTCACTTATTAGGTTTGACCTTCGACTTTTTCAAGCACAGAAACTGTATTGAAGTGTCTGTGATCAGGGAGCGACCATAATATTTCCAGGGGGGGGGGGGGTCTTGGAGTTTTCCTTGGAAGGAAATTATTTATTCCGATTTATTTGTGGTAATGGTAGCAGTAATTATATATTTCAAGTGTGCAAGAATTTATTTAGTTTACCAAAACTGGGTTGTAAGAGATTATCTATTTAAGAAAACTCCAAGCCACCCCCTCCAAGCCACCCCCTCTAAAGTCTCGTGTACCAGTTTTTGATTTAAGCGACTTCCGACTTCCAAATTGAGTGTTTCATCGAAACACTAAATAAAAAAAGTTGCATCCAATTAAACCAGAATACTTGAGATGCTTGATTTGAGGCCAAGGTTAAAATTGAAACATCGTTTAAATCGAAGGACAAAGCTCGATCTTGCTGTACTTCCAATAATTGCTGTGGTATTTTGCACTTCTACTGCGCAATGCTTTAATGAGAACCATATACTTCCATTTGCCACAAATTGGTGGCTATAAGTAGACTATAAAACGATTAAGAAGGCATCGCAGTGTAATAAATAGTCAGATGGTGCATTATGACCGTCTACTATGGCGTACTTTCATATTGAACAGCCACCTATCTACGTTCGTGTTGTATGCAATTGTGCATGTACATGCGAACAATAAGAAGAAGCATCAGAGTCAAACACTGGCTTTATAACTATCTATCTTTTACTTAAAAAACACTAAGTTCCAAGGCAAGTTTTTTCGAAATCATTCACCTTATGAGTGAGAAAGGAGTTACAGTCGTATATATAATGACTCCCAGTGGGCATTGTGATGTCAGTCTGGTGTTGTTTTTTGGTTATTTTAGGTCATGACTGACCTGGACGTTACAAATATAAAGTCTTGTCACATTAATTGTTTCCCAACACACAGAACTCAAATTTTTGCCAATGTCAGCATGATATTGTCTGTGGACTGATCTTCGACTGACATAAGACTGAAGGGGACCTCAAAATGATGCCAAGGAATAATGCCGCATAAACATTGTACTTCAGGCAGGTTTTTGACTGACCTTCTACAAATGTTGTACTTTAATAGGTCAGATGCCCGTCTCAATGTAACTCCAATATGAGGTTGCATTCACAGCAGATTTTGATATCCACCCAAGGTTCTAATCTAATGTTGTTGTTTTTTTTTTTTTTGCTAACCGACCTTCACTGTAACACTACTCGTATTGAACATCAAATCCGACTTCAGAATGATGTCCTATTGACACCACAATGCCCGTTGGGACAAGTGCATTCAATTGCTTGTGGCCATCAATGACCTCATAATAGGCCATATCCAATGTATTGAAATCGACTGTCAATTTGTCAGTGACTACCTCGTGACCTCATTGATGAGAGCTGTGACTCAGTAGGTGACTAATTATTGATATAATTGAAAGCATAAAATATGACCTCACAAATTAAAATTGCTTGTGAGTCGTAGTGAATAACTTGGCATGGATTGGGATATGACCTCACTGGGAATGTGTCAGAGCAATTTTGTAAGCACTTGTTGTTCGTCCACTATAACTAAAATAAAATATTGTCTTATAGGCAGTTGATAAGAGTGAGTGATTTTGCATCCCCTTGCACAACTTAAATTCTGAATTGATACTGCAAGGATACAAGGCATTCTTCTCTTTCGCAGCTCTCAGTATTGAAGCTCACTTTTAGACCTATTCACGTTTTTGGTTGTTTGGTAAAGACCATTCCACTCTTCCCTCAGCTGAGTCTATTCACTTTTCAACCAAACAGGTCAGAAATGTTCCACTGTGAAAGGGTAATGACTGAGGGCAGAACAGCCTGCCACAACACCAGAACTCCTCCTGTCGCATTTCACAGAACTTTAAGTTTCATAAACCACAATGACCTGTGTGAAGGAGAGGCTGTGATTGCAAGGAAATTGCTGTAGGGATATATATCTTATCAATATAAGCAACACACAAGGTGACTTTTCCCAGCAGGCTAACAGGTGTCTCTAGTTGTCGCACCAGACTCACCTCTAACTTTGCCCCCCACCTGACCTTACTTTCACTGAGACATAGACTTATCATAATGTAACTTAGAACATGTTATATGAGCTTCGCTCACTTAGCACAAGGACAGCTCATTCTGTGTGGTGCATGCTCTTGTCTACAGTGACTGCCTGAACAGGAAGTGCCTGTAGTTGCCATAGAAGTGGAGCTAGTAGTTTAGTCAGAGTTTAGTTTGGTGAATAATTAAAATACCTCAAATATCTTCCAAAATGGCTTTAAAATTTCAGTCTTGTTGTATAACAACCTCCAATGACATATTTCAGGGATTTAAATCAACATGTGTATCAACATTGGAAATAATTATTTCCATACCCCTGATTGTAAGAATTGACTGAAAATTAAAAGTCAACACAAAAGTTAATGACTCAAATAGCTCACTAAGTGAGAAAATCATAACAACATTTAAGGCTACAATATCTTCATTAACTTTCAACAAATTATGTAACAGTCTAATAGTAAACAGTCATCTCTGAATAGCTATGGTTTTATTGATCTCAGTTACGTAATATCAACAATTTAACATAGTAGATCCAAATTTAACACAGATTTTAATTACACAGCTGTCAGTGCAATCTGTCTATCTATCTATCTATCTATCTATCTATCTATCTATCTATCTATCTATCTATCTATCTATCTATCTATCTAATCTTATCTATAGATTTGATCTTATCTACATGTATCTATTCTATCTATCTCCCCATTTGCCCAGTAGATAATGCAGTAGTTCTATGACAATGCTGCGTGAATTTCATGGCAGTGCCATTGACATATTAGTTGGGAATCTTTATATTAGTGAGCAGCATGGCCATCATATATGATGCGGTACTGGACTAGATAACTGTTTTGTTACAACTGAAAATTAAAATAGTGTTTTCAATGTACCCCAATCTCCCTTAATATAAGAAATCTATGTGTAGTTTCTCGACATTCAGGTATGGTCTTGCTCGTGAGCTCTACTGGAGGCATTTACTGCATGCTTCACTGTGTTTCCTGTTGTGAGTCGTATCTGTGACATATCAATGAGATTACAGTGATACCTGCGTTGTAAGATCCCCTGTTGTAAGACCGACTTTCCTTATGTGACCACCTTTCTCCTTCACAAAGTAGTATTTTATAGTGCATTTTACACCCCAATGAGAGACTGCATCCAAATGAGAGACCGCTTCATGAGTGCAGATGGGGCAGTCTTATGACGCAGGGACCACTTTATACTGGTGTAAATGAAGTTTGTTGCGCTTTTCATAAGTGTCCAGTTTTCAATAATGCATTTTCTGAAGTGACCTATAATCTGTTCCACACTTTTAAACATGAGATCTTGCCAATGGGAATATTAGCAAGCCAGAATCACTTCTTATAAATTATCTTAAGTTAATGCCATTGGCCAAAATAGATGTTTCTTCCAAGTCGTAACAAGGATGTGACTTCATGAATCACTCAGATCCAAATCCAAGTAGGCTACTCTTGTGGTGCAGGGCAGTTAGGTAATGCTGTAAACTGCGCATGCTGCTGGCCCCCTGCAGGAGAGGCAGGAAACTAACCATCACTAGCTATTCCAGCTCTTGGCATGAGGCAGGTAGTTTAAGGAATATATCGGCATTGTAACAAACATGTAGGCTGAATTATTAATCATTCCAGCTGTTAAAAACTTTTCTACTTTATCATAAAATGATGCGAAGGCGTGGAATTGGATGAATGGATATTTAGAATACTAAAAAAATGGCATTGAAAACTCATTCGGATAAGACGCTACTATACAATAAGTTTGTTTTCAAGTATTACTTTAGAAGGACTTTCATTACCATCTGGATTGTGACCAACTTCATTGCTCTGGTTTCTTCTGTTCGCAGGGGAGAATGTGAAAACAGAGGTGAGTACTTCTTTTGAATACCAGTTTTTTCTTCCTGTTACTCTACAACGGTTACTATTCTATTGAAAGTGTTATATACTATGTGTTGATATTGCTTTACGACATTCACGAAATAGGTAAGCCAATACCAAAATCCTTTTTTTTCTGTCAATTAAAGGATTAGGCTATATATCTCTCTTTAATTATGAAGAGCAGGTCGCCATCTTGGAGGAAGAGCGAAGAATTTTTACAAGAACTTAATTTATACATCACAGGTTAAAATGCCATTGAAAAAAGATGAAAGAAAAAAGATGCGTTCAAAAAGATGTTGAATACTATAAGAAACTTCATGTGGCGGGTTGAGATAAAAATAAGTACATTGAGAAAGACTGAGAATTCATTTTAAAAGAAGAGGTGATTTCGTGTGTTGGGCCAACCACTTGGCAGCGCAAAGAGATAAATGTCGAATTAAAGTCTGAAAGAAATTTAGAGAAAAAATATATCAAGGAGAAAGGTAATAAATAAGAGAAAGGGTCTCAACACACAGACAAGAAAAGAGAGAAAGAAAATAGATAGAAAGAGAGAACAAAAGGATGAAGAATTCTTAAAAGGAAGGAAGACATGCTGTCTGTGTGGCACCTGAGGCGCAGTTTGTGTTGCAGCCTTTTGGTCTCTGCTTGACCAACTTCTTGGCTTTCTTTTTAGGATATAAACTCTGGTGTCCTAATCCTGTTTCTCAGTTATCTGTTTCAGTCTGTGCTTCCCAAACTTACAAAGCTAACTGTTTCATAGTCTGATACTTCATTCATTGTTTAAGGTGATGTTTTGATTCAAAATGTTCCATTGTTCAAGTATATAATCACCTCAGTTGGTTTTTGTTATATTTTAAAGCAATTTCATCCTTCTGTATGAGATTTGTTTAACTGTCAGTGACATAATTCAGCTGCTATAAACTTCAAAGGAATCTAGGACAGCAAATAACAGTTGGATATGAATCTTGGCAAATGATTTAAATGTATTAATCTATTTGAAAAAAAACAAAAAAAAAAACAGCAATTCCGTAAAGGTGTCTGGTCTGTCTTGTTTAATCATATTTGCAAATATTGGTAGGCAGTTCACATTAATATTTGAAATGGAGAGAAGTGACCAAAATTCTTTATTCGACATATTCATACAAAAATGTAGGGGCGTTTGTCAAACAATGTATCCTATGCATAGTATGCACCTTATTTATTCATGAGGCGAAGGATTAAATTTGGGTTTGTATGGAATGTTGTTTCATTCTCATATTTTCTACATGATTTTCGGTTTGATGAATGAAAAAAACATTGACATATAGGCCTACAGGTTTCCACAGTAAAGTTGCATCTTCTTTCTGTACTGATGTCAAATATGAAGGTACCTACATAAAATAGCGACAAAGTAATAACTTACATTCCAAAATTAATACTCTTATTTCTGAGACACTTCAAAATCTTGATTGTAATTATGAACTGGAAAATCTGCTTTCTTGGTAAAATCTAGCTTTATTTGCCAAATTTCTCTGTCTGATTAGGTTATTGCCTTGTTAAAACAAATGGACTAATTCTTACTGAATCTTAAATGGGTAATTTTCTGCAAGGTGGACTGATCAAGAATTAATTTGGTTACATTAGCTGTCTCAGCCTCACAATAACCACTTTTAAGTTCAATTTCTCATTAGGCTGCAGTCAGTTCTGATAAAAGAGACCATAGTGCCAAGGGCTTGCTCTTTGTGTAGAAATATTTTATAACGAAAGATAAATTTCAGATCGCCCATGCACTTAGGAATTACCTTGAATATATGTTACTTCTAAAGAAGAATATGGAATGAAGGACGAATAAGTCTCGGTTAATTGGTGATGGAAATAGTGTCCTAGATCTGAAAGGTGCAATACCTGGAGAATTACCAAATTAAAACAAGTAAAATGGGAGGATAGGGCTTCTCAGATTGACAACATACCTAGAGAAAGTTCACTGGAAGCTGTATAAAAGACATATTGTTGTGTGCCATTTAGATAATTACCATTCTGGGCAATTTCAATTTAAAAGGGATTCTTCTTGCTTCCATGAACTAGAAATCAAAGTGTCATCATTATGATAAGGAAACAAAGAAAGTAGACGGGACAAGCACAATTTAGCTAGACGTGTGTCTCGGGTGCCTTCTACTCAATGACATAAGACAGTCAAAAAGCCTTAAAATGCAGGTGTAGAGCCTTACCAACCCTATGCCTTACTTTCTATGATCAGAACACCCCAAGAAGGTGGCTTGGTTTTATTGACACAATCGAATGTGTGCCTTATGTACATTAAATATGATATGGGGGAACACCACATGTTGGCATTAGCCGCTCTAATATGAATTATTGATATTTTTTGAACTGCCCAGAACAAATTTGCTCTGCCGGCCAACATTTGTTGACGTTTAGCATTTCTTTCAACACTGCCCCAGTTTTGGCGTCTGTACACAATATAAAGTTACAAAAATCAAATGACAGCAGTTCAACAAAGAGATGGCTTAGTGTCAGAAGAAACCCAAGAATACATAAAAGGGTGGTGTCCATTTCCTGTCTCATGCCTAAACAATGGTGAATTGACCTCAGACATCTCTGCTTAGTGCTAACAGAAGTATGATTTTAGGCCAATTTTGTTTATTTTATAGAATGAAAGCTGTCAATATTTCAGTAGTTATTTTGTATTTACTTCCGGTCGTTTTGCAAAAGCTTTAAATATGATTGTGGTTGATTGGATGTGTCATTGAGAATGAGTCAGATAGAAAGCTGGACAGATAGAAATGAAGGATTACAGAATTGTGCACATAGATGTCATTGGACGTATGGGTGGATGGATAAAGATAGACAGATTGACAATTATTTACATAAAAGTAGCATTTTGAAGAAAATACGTTGCGACGCGGGCCTGTCGAAAATCCCCTGCCCCCCTAGACTACCCGGTCTGGATCCGCCACTGACAGGCATGCACAGTCTTGCACACCCAGCTGTTAATTTAGTTTTTGTCTCTCCATAGCTTGCTTCAAAAAGGCAAATGCATGCTTTTCTTAAAGTTTGCGGGCAAGTTTCGATGACAAAATGCCATCAACTTTGAAATGAAGCAGACAGGATTACACTATCTCACTGATGAAGCAAGATGTCTGTGCAATGAAAATTGATGAATAACGCTCCAAAAATATCTCTGTTGAGTTCAAGACACAATGTAAAAAACAGCCGGTGCACAGCAGGCAAGTGATGAATGACTGGTGTTCGTAAAATAAATTAGAGTACATAGCTCATGAAAGAAATGTAAATTATGAAGTTAATTTGATTGTTTCGTCTATTGTTGGAGCAGAAATTAAACACCCCCAAGAAAATTAAGCCCCCAAAGAAAAAAGCATTGTAAGTAATTTGTTTTCCCATTTCAGAAGATTTTGTCATCTGGCTTTGTTAACTGATGAAATTGTTTTCCAATGAAGCAGTTATTTTAAAATTACAGCTCTTCTATGACAATTAATCAGTCTGCACTAGGCGACCATTTGATGAAAGAATTTCAATACATATTCACGAACAAAGTCTCCTTTGATGCACGCTATAAAATTTCATACAAACAAGATATATCTTCTACCAGCTGCACGAAGGAATATTACCTGAGTTGTTGTATTATCCTAACAAGAGAACAAAACACGTTTACATATATGAAATACAATGAACCCAAATCTACCTTACTGTATATTACCCGGAACACCTTATCCTTTATGACATTTAAGTAATCTGGTGATATTTCCAGCAAATCCAGATTAATGGTAAACCTGTAAGCCATTGTATTAAGTGTAACTACATCATAGCACAGGAAGGTACCATAAAATTTTGTTTAAGTGGATGTACTTGTATAAAATTTAGATCTGAGCAGCAACTTCGTATGGTATAGTCGTATAGAAGTCAACAGATGTCCTCACAACAGATCATTGCATTGATAAGGACATTTTTTAACGCTGTTCAGCCCTTCCAGTGCCTCCATAGTATGAGTAAACTAACTACACCATTTTAGGACTCATTTAATCAAAGACAGCAGTGTTCTGTTCGCTTAATCTGTTAGTTCACAAAACAATGTTTACATATTCTAACTTGAATGAGACACACAGTTGCATACTGTACCTTCTCATCCAATTAATCTAATGGAAAGGGACACAAAGGAGTAGTTCCTCATAGGGTGGTTGCGGTAAAAAAAGCATAGTAATTGTAATACTAAAAATATTCTACACATGCCGTCTCTTTTCCTGCAATTATTTTCAGTATTGACATTGCTCAACCGTATGGCAGATGTTGCACTTGACTTGATGCAAATATCTTAATGTTTTGCTACACTTATACGTGCCCCCTGAACGTGGTAGGCTATTCGCCATGACAACAATATTATTGGATAGCACTCCTAAACGTACACGTCATACGTAACGTGCAGCAAAGACACTCTACTAATAATATTAGTAGATTAATTAAATTTGTATCTTGTTCAGAACTTTCCCTCTTGCAGACAACTGAATGTATAATAATTAATTGAGTGTGCACCCCAGTCAGCAAAGCTTAAAGAAGAAATTGCTAGCGCTCACGGGTATTGCTTCAAATTCCGCCTATGGAACTCAATTTTTAAGTGCCACTGGGATATTTTATGGCGAGTAATAGCCAGTGTCCTATGCTGGCACAGGTAAAAGACTGAATTTATAGGGCATGCACCAGATACCCGGTTTTCTCATCAGCAAGAGGCAATCACAGGCACTGGAGGATGCAATGGCATGGGAACCTTCGGTTATATTTTCTGAGCCTCTGCCCATGGGCACTGCACTACGGCTGACTTGAGCTGTATTATCGGTGGAACCCTCATCACAAATTTCATATGCTGCATGTCGGTTCATAGCAATGAAGAAGAAATAAAAAGTACAGATTTCACTAGTTTTCAGATTTCATAAAGCTTCAAAGATTTACTGCTGCACGAGTGACTGAGCTGTTCTGGTCCAGGCCTGCCCTGCTGTATTGGTTCCAGCTCCAGAGTGGTGAATTCCAAAACTTGATCCTATTCGAACGAGACATCATAATCGTGACTCGTTCGTCTTTGCATCAGTGATTTGTGGTAAATATTGAATTGAATAGATATCTGATCAGGCACAATGCCACTAAAAACTTGTTTGACAGTGTACATGTACCTACCACTTATCAAAGATGAGCCATGAACCTTGATATGCTCCCCCACATCTTTTATGTATAGGCTCATGAACTGATACTTGCTGCATCCCGTCAGCACTCAGCAGGAGTTGAAGGATTGATATAAATTAAATGAATGCCCGAGCATCTAAGAGATAGGGATACTTAATGGTTGATAAACTGCCTCACTTTGATGTTGAAAATGACAATGTCAACCTTAAACAATAAATCATTTGGAGTGACATGGAGGAGTATGGGAGTATGCTGTTGGCATAATGATGCATCATCAGCTACATTGAAGTTTCAGCAGCTTAAAGATACCCAAAATGATGGGTCGGGATTGGACCAGAGTTGCTCTAATTTTTACATCATCTTGTGTAGCGTGTTCATGTAGATAAGTTTACAAAATTTCTTTGCTCTATGATTATTTTTTCTCAATGAAATGACCAAACAAATGCACTAAATGACCCCTAGATTTATTTCGGTTACGCACAGACATAATCCTGAGTATCACTTGCTATAAACTTTGTGACGTCATCACCATTGTATGAATTTGTTAACTTTTATCACCGAGTTGGCTGTGAATATCACTGTTTACAGTCAAAATATCAGGGCCTATGATATTGTAAAAAATACCACCCTTCAAGTGTGATATTTTTTAACAATGGTTATGACATCACCAGCATTTCAGCTGCCTGATGATGTCACAAAGCAAACAACGGCCAAAACAATAGGATTGTGACGTCATATCCATTGTTGCTCCATGGTGACGTCACATTTTTGTAATGGCAGAAAATTGTCTCTCTTTATAATTAAAAATTTGAGGTAAAACCAGGTGATAAAAACAAAACAACCACGCGTCAGGGCACTTCGTACAATATCACTCGCTGTTGTGTGAATTAATATCACTCTCACCCTGCGGTCTCGAGTGATATTAATTCACACAACAGCTCGTGATATTGTTACCCAGTGACCCTGACTTGGGTTGTTTTGTTATAATAACAATATGCTGATAACAATGGTCATTGTGATGTCATCTATAATGGATGTGGCGGGGGTGGGAGGCACTATATTTGACTAAACAATTAGTGTTTGTGCTTGTACTACAAGATGTTGTTTTACATTGATTGATTGATTTGTTTATTTATCAAAAATTTCACCAGCCAGAAACATTGGAATATTCACAGAAAACACTTGATATGAATCAAGCTTAATCTGGAACAACCTATGACAATGGATATCAACATAATGTAAGATATCGGGAATTGAATCTACAATAGAATAGCTGTCAGCTAATGATCTAAGCGACGATATCGATGGTGTTCATTGAAGTATTGACAGTCTTTGGAAAGATTTGAAATTGTCACCCAGGAAACTCATAGTTATTTCTACTCATTTTAACATGCGTCCAATCACACTTTTTAGCCAGGACTGCCAGATCAAACAATAATCGTCCAGACATGTCACATGGACCTAAAATCTTCTGAAAGACTGCTCTCAATGAAATGTGTTGTTTTCATCAGATATTTCACCAGGCAGAAACATTGGAATATTCACAGAAACACTTCATATGAATCAAGCTTATTCTGGAACCGCCCATCCCTCAGCCATGAGATAAGCTGATACACAAGAACTGAAATTGTCATACTTTTTTTTTGAAAGTTCAATTGCATTAATTTTTTCGAGTATTCTTCTCTGTCTTTTTTATCTCGCTCAGGGCAGTATATTCTGGAACAAGCCAAGATGTTGTTCCCGGTCATGGTGTGCAAATGAACAAAGAGCTTCAGAAGTAAAACGCAAAAACTACAAGAGAGACAGACTTCTTAGTGATCAATATTTGTGCTTTAAGGTTCTGTCTTGAGCCAAAAAATCTGGAATTTAGAGAATAGACTGAGTGTACTTTGCAAACGTATCAACATCACATGTAAATATCTAAATCAAATACATTAAAGATACCCGCCCATCCTATACTAGCTAATTTCATTAATTTTGCTAATAATAGGTGTGCAATCGTAACTGAGGCGCACTTAAGTGTATTATATAAATACAATAATTTAATTAAGGATGGCAGATATTGTGCAATGTGCAGTTATTCATTCATCTGAAAATGTCCTTGAAGTGCGTTTCGATTTCAGTAAAGACATAACCTGAATCAGGACAAGAAGTAGCTACATTGAGTGTGTCAGAGCAAAGAAATCAAACGTCATTCTTGTAAATGTTTCTTTCTTAATCTGTAAGATTAATGTCTTTTCAAGAACTCGAATGGAAGTAATCCTCTTACATTCACTATTACTTTGAGGAGATATATGTTTTATCACATTTAGTAGTGAAAGAAGTATCATTGTTCTGGAACATGGTCTCATTACACTGTATATTTAATCAGAGTATTCAAAACTCAGCTGCTTGTCTTCTGTCATTATTCACGGTTGTACAAACATTTTGAATCCCATAATTTTCTGCACACTACTTTTCTTGTTCTTGATAGATTGGTTGTAAAAAATAAACTTAACTAAATCAGTAATTGATCACTTATTTCAAGTGCCTAATAAGAAAATGGTTGAAAAAGCACATTGACTTTGTCAAGCAATTCAGCTGGGCTTTATCATAAACAGGAGAGAATCAATAGATGGTCAATCAGATGAAATCGGGATTCAATTCAAAGTTTGTTACGATTACTAGCCCAATGTAAGATCGGACTGCATGCATGGATCGATATATTTGACTCGGAATCCAAATCAAGCAATTTTAAGTCTAATCTGCAATATATAACCTATATACAGCGTTTGTGTTGAATACTGAATGAGGGCCTGGGAAAGTCTCACAGGTTCAGGCAACCCCTGCAAGGCCTCATGACAGGATATACCCCCACAACCTCTCAAAAACTCCATACCTTCAACTACCACCCTCACCTAACCTCATCTACCTCCGCTAGAGTTAGAGTTATTTTATTTATAGATGCATAATGTACATACAATGACCTCCAGATAATTTCATACAATAGACCCGATAGTTTTAAAATAAACAAATGCATCAAGGGTAACAGCCGAGTTACATGTAACTACACGTATAAGATTGCTGTCCTAGATTCTAAAAAGCAAAATTAATTAAAAATCTAAGATAAATAGAACAATATTGACTAGATGAATTGAGGATGATCATGGATATGGTTTCTGATCTTGTTGTGATGAAGAATGCCAACGAAATAATCAATTAATAAGAATTTTTTACATGCAGACAGTAATGTTTTTGTGAAAAATTTCATCTTATTTCTTTCCTTCAATTGCTCATTCAAGTGTAACCACTAGCCTCTAATTCCCTCAACCCTCAACTACCGTCGCCTACCGTTGCCTTCCCTCAACTAGAATCGCCTTCTCTCAACTATGCCAGTTACCCTATCACGAAACAGCGGTTACTGTGTGGGGGTAAGAGACTAAGGGTGTATCCTACCATGAGGCCTCTTGTATGACTGATGAATACATGTACATGTATTATAGCTGGAGCTTTTTTTACACCTCACTTCATTATTTAGTCAGATGCTGGGGCCTGACTGGTGACCAGCTGTAATTTCCGACTTACAACTAATTTGTGCTGAGAGTAATCTTACTTGACTGACTAGTTATTTTTTGCTGATTCAAAGCTGGAACATTTGTGGTACACAGAATATATTGTGTATCTTGCCAATTAGCTGATGTAATTTTAGCAGCTTTGAAGTCGCTGACCACAACCAAGCTACAACTGATTATTCCTTGCATGTTTATCGTCCTAACCGAAGGTTCATTGAAGTTAGACCAACAAGTTATCTTGTTTTGTGATGCTGTTAGTCAGTCACCCTGGTAGTCTGGTTTCTCAGAACAGGATGAAGTAATGATGAAGAAGATGGAAGATGGATGATGAAAGTCAGAGAAACCTTATGAAGGACTTCTGCCTATCACAGAAGCCAGGAGTTATAAGCAAAGTGTCACAGGACCCAATTAAGCACTGATAGTGGCATCCTGGACAGTTTATCAGGAGAGGCTGGTGGTCATGAATGATGACAGGGCTTCTGGAGATGGGAAGACCAGAAGAAAAACAAACATGGCAAAAAACAAGCTCGCGTTGCAACATCGAGCTGATTATCTAGAACTTGCGAATTTGTGATAGATGATACACTGTACAGTGTAGAGTATGGTGATGTTGAGGCTTGTTTGCGGACTTTGACTCAATAACAATGCTCAACACCCTTCAGAGATAATTGATATCAAATATGCAATGATATAGAATTTATATTATTATAATAACAACAAAAAACCTACATTTTTCGACAATTAAGAGGAAAATGTGTGCAATATCTGGAGCTATTTAAATTTCAGTAGCCTTTCCGAAAATGTAAATAATTGTTGCAGATATACATTGTAACTTGCGAACAGAACATTTGTTTTAAATCTGCAATGGTTGTCAGAAAAACTAAGCAAGCATTTATCGTTATAGCTTTCAAGATTTCTATTGGTCGAAGTTAGAGTTCGAAGATTCATCATGCCTTTTGCTCCACAAATGCATTGTCATACACTCTTTAAACTTTAGGTCCAAGCTATTCTTCACATAAAACAAATCAGGCGGTCAGAGAACTGAATCATGAATCACTGTCACTGAAATGAATTTAGGGACCGTTCAGAATTTATGACTGGGGGGGGGGTGGGAGTTTTGCTGGAACTTCCCGTCAAAAATTGATACCCCCCCTTGGATTTCATGTGGATTTTTAATACCACACCCTTAGGTTTCACGCGTATTTTTAGTACCCCCCCCCCTCAACATATATACAAAGCAGTATACACATATAATATACTTTATACACGACTACGTATACAGATTCGCGTCATTTCGCAGACTTTTGTGGGTAAAAAAGTCCAAATAAAATGAGTTTATACGGGTTTTTTAACATTTCTTCTGGATTAAAATTTCTTACTCCCCCCTTTGAAGTGTTGTAAAAAATTCATGCCCCCCCTTGAAACACGTGTGAAAAGTTAGTACCCCCTCGACCAAAACTCCCACCCCCCCCAGTCATAAATTCTGAACGGTCCCTTATTGAGATAAAAAGGACAAATTTTTTGTTATCAGTAACCATTGCTCTGACCAGTGCAAATGTGTATTGACCAGTTCTGTTTGAAATATGGAAATCAATAACATGTGAACAACTAGTAACACCCATCTGACCTTCGGGTCAGGAAACAATTCAGAGAGGGAGCAAAAACATTTCAGGAATATTACAGCCTAAAACAATTGGGTGTTCCAGGTATTTGTTGGGTTGTCAAAAAGACCAAAAATGATTGATTTACTTACAGTGCCGCCTGTAAGTAAGTGAAACGCATGAAATGGTGCCATTGCATCAATGCTAAACATATTCAGCAAAACTGCTTGTGGAAGCAGGAATTCTCATTCGATGACAGGAAAACATATTGGGTCATAAAGGCTGATATGTAAGGCATGTGGGATATCAACGGCAGTCGATTTTCTTTGCTGTAGTTGGAGTTAGGCATGGATCAAAGTCTTTGGTCAGTAAGTGAAACGCAGGCCCAATGTTAGTTAATTTGGAAGGGTGGTTGACTTACTTACCAAAGACTTTGACCCATACCTAACGCCGCCTACAGCAAAGATAATTTGCTGCCATTGTTATCCCACATGCCTCACTCATCGGCCTGTATGACCTAGGACAAATGCCACAAGTTGGTAAAATTTGGAATTTCTGGTGAAACTGGCCAGAAAATCAATAATCACTGAAATGCTTCCTATATGTTATTAGATTCCAAATCCAAAAATTTGAGGTTGTATATGCGTTTTTGTGATGTCTATGCCACATTATGCTAGTAAATTTAAACATTAATGTGAAGAAAATACTAACTTAAAATGCAGTTTATTCAAAACGAAACTTTGTTTCTTCAAATACCTCTGCAGCAAAGACTTTTTAAGATATCACTATGAAAATTTCACACGTTTTGTTTAATAATATTGTTAAAACAAACAAAAAACTGATTTTCATTATTTGCCTTCTCATACCTTCTATGGTGTAATTAGCAGGCGATGCCGAAAGCTAGCTTTGCAATTTTAGTCAGCCATAAACACAGGGCCATTATACCATGATAGGTTTGAATAAAAACCATATTGTATATACAAATGGAAAGCTAAGCTAAAGTGTAACAACACAATATCAAACAAGTGAAAATTCCAGCAAAGAGTCTTTATCACAAATCATTTTGAACAAGACATGTCTGAACATACATTTTTACAAAGTGTAAGAGTGCCACATTTGTTATCAGTGACAAAGACAGGCCACTAATACCATGATAGGTTACATTTACAACCGCGTTCTATAGACCAATAGAAACCTTGGCTCATGAGCAACAAAATCATATCAGAAAAGGTAACTTTCCATCCACTAGCCTTCATCGAGAAGCGTGTAAAGAAGAAAGGTCCTCATAAATATTGCAAAATGTGAGAGCTTTGCATTTTTTGTCAGTCTCAAAGATAGGGCTCTAATGCCATTATGGGTTGGACATTCTACCCTATTCTATACACTAATACAAAGCCAGGTTCACGAGCATGACAATAATACCAAGAATGCAAGAATTCCAGCAAAAAGCCTTCATCAGGAAGTACCCGAACACGAGAAGTCCCACAGAATGTTTGCAGAATATAAGAGACTGTTGTCAGTCTTACTCAAGCCATCACAGCTTCTGGCACAGCAGCCTTAGCCACTTTAAGTGATATATTCCTGAAATACAAGGTAATGAGCAATGCATTGTTATATCAAATTTTCTAAAAATGTTTCGATCACTGGTTTATCTGTGGCATCAAAAATCACATTGCATTTTTAAGCTTCACCCGGGACACACCAACTGAGGATTACAAAAGGTGTATTAAAAAAATATAGAAACATCCAATTGCCATTTTTGTGGATTCACAAGATGCCCACCTAATCAGGGAACAGTAATGCATTGCAATTTTGATCCTAAATCCATCCCTTTTCCTGTATTTGAAAGTTGTATGCAAAACTTTTACATGCAGCGTCCAGGCAGGACACCAAAAATTTCCCCAACTGCAATCATGTGTCACTCATTATCTCAAGACCAGTGGCATATGGATGCAATTGCTGCTATTTACATCCAAGATGATATTTTTACCTATCATTCGATCCATAATACCGGCATAAATTCCTTTATGGGTCTGAGATATGACATAAAATGTATGTTCATATTGGCCCAAAACTGAAATTTTACCAACTCACAGCACTGGACCCCTATTAAGTTTTCCTCCCATCGGATGAGAATTCACGCCTCTTCACGCAGTTCGGTTGAGGATGTTTAGCATTGATGCAATGGCACAATGTCATGCATTTCAATTACTTACTGGCAGCACTGTAAACCACTTTGTGATAACGAAGAATTGGAAAGTATGGCAATACCAGATGTGTATTTAAAAAAAAAAAATTTTGAATGAAGGCAATTTTCATTCTTTTCATGTACTACACGCGGCTCATGAACTATGTTGGATAATGATCAGCAAATAAACCCATCAAGATATACAAAATGTACATGGGCAATTTATAGTAAACACATATTTTAAAGATGTGTCACTAAAAAAACTAAGACAAACAAAACTGTCCTAAAAATTTGAAGTGAAATGATGTCATGCAATATACCTATACAAGACCATTTGAAAACATATTACATAAGTCATTTGATATTGAATATATCAAATGTTCCTGTATAATGTTTGATGTGTGTCTTGGAAATGGACTCAGAAATTAGATTGATGAAATGATAAACATTACTAGTCATCACTGCAGATATTTTGTACTCGTTAGTTTCTTATATCTGCCAGTATAGGTCAAGCCTATGAAGCTGTCAATACCAAGAGGCTCATATTTATAGATTTCAAATAAACAGACGAGCGTTGGACCTGCTTGCGGTTCTGGTTTTGTAAGGCAGTAATGAGCTTTTCCAACCTTGTGAAATCCAGAGATATATAGATCTACCATATCCAAGTGGCGAGTTGAGGCACAATTGCAAAGGTGCTTCACAAATTTTTCTGTAATATTTGTCGAGCAATTCATCATGCCTGTAAATTGACAATCACTCTCAGAACAAAAAAAGAATCCAAAACCGTTTCATTCACCTTTCAGAAAAGAGGTAGTTTAGACTTTAATCTCGAGATATGATCGATTTGACAGAAACAAAAAAATTGAATTTCACAAAACTTTAATATGGTTTTATTGCCTTTTTGCCATCGAGAAAAGAGAAATGAAAATTTCTCAAACTGGTTCTAATCATAAGTGTTTAAAACAGCATGAAAGATTCAACATTTTACTTACAGGCATATTTCTTTCTTTTTATATTTACCACCACAGTTCTAGATCAATGTTTTTCTTCTGGCTGCTTCAGATCATTTGTTACTGTTCACCTATCTTTAACATTGAAATGAGTGGTCTTCCTGTTTCTGAACCACATGTGACATAATTTGTTATTGGCATAAATAATTTGTTTTCATTGGCTTATGATAGGTGTAGGATATGGTTCATAAACAGGAATATAAGTGAAGCTATGCATTTGTATTTAATATGTCAACTTGAAGACCCATCTGTGGCGGTTCCATTTTGATTGATTAACTGTAGATTTTAATTGACAATTTTAGTTTGATTACAATTTTAATTTTAATCAATTTATTTTAATTTGTTTTATTACTATTGTAAATTTCTATTTATTTCATATTTTATTTCATTTATTTTATTATTGTGAGCGCACTGAAAGCCCAGCTGATTTTGCGCTAATAAGCATCATAATAATAATAATAATAATAAACTTTATGTACAAAATTATATGTTTTTCGTACAGATATATGACTCAGAGCACTGAGTTTATCACTAGTAATTCCTTGGTTGTGAAGGTTTGGACTGTTAACCCGGTTTATAAAATGGTTTTACCGTGTGATGTAGCTGTAATGTGCAATGAAGCTGCAATGTTTTCAAATAACTTTTTTAAGTAGTTGTCTTCAAAGATTTTTTGCACTTGTCAAAAGGAACACACCACGGCCTGAGATTTTTCAGATATTTTCTATGTACTGACACAAAAATATTTGCCAGTGATACCAAAACCTGCTATATCTAATAATTTTTTGAAATGCATCAGTTGCTTTTAATGTCCTTTGGAAGACAAAATTGAACAACTATTTACATGGATCCATCGTTGATTGTGAAGCATTAAGGTCGCCATTTTTATTATTATGTTATTTTGGACCACAGGACCTACTAAAACACAGAATCAACTGTTCCACCAGAAGTAACACAAAATGGCTGATGGTTTGTTCAATTTTGATATTAGGCATTTACACTCAGAATAAAATGTATATTCAAAAATGGTCACATGTAATTAAGCCAGTGATATCGCAACCGCATAAACGATATTACTTAAACAGAATAATTGAAATAGATAACAGGAAGACTCATCAATATCAACTCCTACATTAAGGTCATTGCACAATACAGATCACTATCACTACAATATTTTAGAAGACAGTAGTGGTGCCGATTCAATTGGCAAGATAGCAGTGAGATAGACACAAAACGTGCAGAACCACAATATCTCTGACTTGAATGGGCTTTGGAATTTTTTGAAACACTTACTTCTCAATTCCATGTTTTCTAGCAACAAATTATCTATTTAGGGAGGAAGAGGTAATCAAAAGGGAGGATATTTTTCTTTTGACACCTGCATTAGATGTTGTGTTCATTAATGGTGTGGGTCATGCAATCTGACAATGGGAGAGTGGGTTTCCCAAACAAGATCACCACAACACGGTTAATCATGGGATTCCACTGGAGGCATCAAGTGATCTCTGAAGGCGTTTTGGGTTTTGTAAGGTTTTTTTTTTCAGGTTTAATTAGTTTTTTGCCTGAAACAAGATGATGTATGAGATCTGACTTTGATGATTACTATAATGGAAAGGATATGTTTTACGTTTTATATATCAAATAAATTATTTTAAGCACCCGTACATGTACATTTTCAATTACCTCTAAACATTCATTGATACATTTTTTACTCTTTTAAGATCGCAGAATTCCACAAATAAAGATTTTGAAAGGATGCCTCTGTTTAGACAGAGAGAATGCATCTAAATTGACCATTTCAGAATCATGCCTGCTATTGCCCTACTAAGCTTGATGTTGATATGTCACTTTTTGTTTTTTATCATTAGTGGGTCAATAGACATCCCTCTTTCATATATTAGGCTTATATTTCATAGGTGTACTGGTGCCGTTCTGAAAACAAGGTCTTATCATGTAGCTTTTCTGAATACCATGTCACATGACATTGTATCCTTGATTGCCAATGTACTCGAGAGGTCACGAGAGGACTGTTTGCACTCCTGGGTTCATCCATCAGTAATCCCTGCTATACTTAGATAATCTGCCAATTATGGGCATGGCTCATGAACAGGGTGAAATAAGCTACTGCTGATAATAAGTGAAATGCTAAATATATTGAGTCAATGGCTGTAGTAATAACTTATGATAGGCCTACAGTATGACTGTGAAGACAGTTATTTCCATGCACTTCAACATGTTTTTATTTTTCAAGCTTAACTTATTTTTAGCTGAATTTACTTTAATTCCTCTGCTGAGTGTCGGAGTTTCAGATATGACAAATGCCTATGCACTACAAGCCCTGGAATTTCATTTCATTGTCATGAGGCTTAGTTGACATGCTAGACTTGACTAAACCTGCGATTTGACAGACAGATTGACAATTACCAGTCTAAGCCTCTGAAAACGTCTTTCTCCCACTTCATATTTCCAAAATTATTATACAGAGATAGGGAACCAGGAAATGAAAAAATTGGAGCTTCTTTAATTGCAGGTTATAAAATCTGAAGAGGATTGTTGCAATGAAAGGAAACAATGTGAAAATTGATGGATTATCCTAACGTCCTGGTGCAAGAACTCAGTTTTCAAAGTTAACCAGTTTCAGCTGGGAATAGATTGTCTACCATGAGATCCATTAATGTACCACAATTAAAAGATGAGCAACAGATGTCAATTAACTAGTAAAATCACTTGGATGTCCTCATTTTTTAGATTGACTGCAATTTAACCAATTGTATGAATGAATATCTAGCACAAATTATGCCGTTGGCTTCTCATCAGAACCGATTAATTTTCGGAAATGCCCTTAACTGCTTGAGACACATGCACCTCAGACTACAAATTCAATTCCTCAAAATTTGTTTATGTACATTGTATTGTGTCAGTATGTTTAATTCAAATGGCAAACACTTCAAGTTTGTTGTGCTTGCTTGCTGGGAGTAGAATGATTACTTGAGCTGGCTTATTTTTTATTCATATCTTCGCTTTTTCCTCCTTCCACTGCATTGCTGCTTCCATGCTTGTGATGCTTCCCTGCTTGTGATGCTTGCATGGGGAAATGAAAGTGTGGCCAGGGCCGAGGCACGAATCTTGGCAATCAGACGCATGGATGACAATAGCCTTCTTTCCGCTGATGACTTATTCATTGAGACTGATTTTTGCTTTCTTCCAACTTTCATCTTTCTCCAGGCCTCTCAAATTCAGTGAAGAGAACCATCATCTGAAGTTCACAGTCTGCTGCATGTATTGGCAGCCCGTGAACAACAAGAAATGTGGAAACATAAGAGTTCCTGCTAGGTGTTGTTCATAGATCCTACAAAAGGAACGACCAAAATCATGTAAATATAGAGATTCCTACTACCGTCTACATTTTAGTATACTGAATAAGTAGTTGTGAAAAATATTTAGATGAAAAACCAAGTACAACCAGTAAAGAAAAGGTTATTGTCAAATAATAGTTCTCAACAATAACTTCCTGAAGTAAAGATTAACAAATGTCCAACCAACTGGATCCAGCACTGATTATGATATTCTTGAATTATCGCAGACGCAACATATGGGTAATTTCAAAACCTGTACACCATGTCGGGACCCTTTAATCACAAACAGTGGTATTCTGTTAATTTGACATGCTCTCTCATGGAACAACATTTTTTTTCTTTTCCAAATCGAGTGAAACAGGCCGTAACATAAACACTAGCTGTTCATAAAAATAATCTAAAGGAGAGGGTCGGCAGGTGTACCTACAATAGTGTGGTTGTGGTACAAGAAGATGTTGAGCGATTATTAAACATACTTTGTATAGCTCAATGAAATAATGTGTTGCATATGAATTTATGCACCATTAAGCATTCTATTCATCCTATTCTCAACTTACCAGCTTAGACACAACTGATAATGATTATATCAAAGTGCGCACTACCAGCGAAGCTTTCAAAAAATATGACATTCACTAGTTTTATTATCCAGACAGAGCTTTCTTTTCTACCTATTGATCTATGTATCTATATAATTAGCTTATCATTAGTGAATTTGTCTTTGTATTCTCATGTGACCCCCCAAATTCAACTTTGCTATCGATATGTGTGACCTGCTGTAATTTGATATTCCTATCTATCAATCAGATCACCACAGAGACATTTGGCATTACAATTGAAATATTAAAAGAAGAAAATTGGAATCAATTTTGATGATATGAGTCATCACAGGTGTAAAAAAAGTTAAATCAAAAACATTAGACTATTCCCTTGACAGAAAAGCAGAAAATCATTCATGGACGCTTAAGATAATATTATCATAATTATGTTATCAGGTGCAATACCTATTACAGCTTGTCTCACAATGTACATGTTGCTATCACTTATTAAGGGTGAACCATGATCGTTATGCTCCCCCGCATCTTTTATGTATAGACTCATGAACTGACACTTGATGCATCTTCACTGCAGCCGTTGATGGATTGATATGAATGATAAAGTGAATACATAAGCTTTTAAAGAGATAAGGATACTTGAGGGTTGATAAACCTCTCCACTTTGATTTTGAAAATGACAGCATCATCCTGAAACTATAAATCATGGAGAGTATGCTGTTGGCGTAATGAGGCATCTCTTGTAATCTTTAGTATTCAATAAGATGATGAGTGTCTACAAATTGTGCATGATCAACATTCTAATATGCCTTTTTTCACTGTCTCGTTAAAGTTAATCACCCTAAAGTCCTAAAATATCACCATAAATCTGAAATTGCATTGATGTTACTGGGCCTAAATGCTACGAATCCAGCCAAAATAAAAGTGTTCCATCCACACTTACTTTTTCAGTAGGGCCAATTGAATTTGCATCAAAATATTAATGAAAATACTTAAATTATTAGTTCTTAAGGATAAAAAGAATGGCTAGAGTATTACCATGCTTTTAAAATTCTAACCAGGTGATCCCTGCTTTATTGACTGTAAATTGATTAAAAAATGAAGTGTTCCGTCCGCTTCCATTTTTGAGCGATGGTCAGTCAAAGCTACACACAGCAGGCAAATTTAGCTTTTCTGTCTCTAATCCACCAGGGGCACATTGGGAGGTTGGCTACTGTGACCTCATCAGCCGTGGTGATGTCACAATTGAACAACAGTCATGTTATTCTGTAGGCTTTTTTTGTAGGAACCAGGCAAGCTCAAACAAGCAATAGGTATCTCTGGTGTACTTCAGGGTGATTAACTTTAATTCACTCTAATCAGCATGCAGACACCCTTTGACTAACGCACTCGTGGGTACAGAGGACTCAGGATATCTTCAACTTGTGAAGTGCATCTCAAAATACCACCATACCCATTTGGTCTTATTATAATATCTTGCCAATTAGCAGATGTAATTTTAGCAGCTTTGAAGTCGCTGACCACAACCAAGGTACAAATGATTATTCCTTGCATGCTTATCGTCCTAACCAAAGTTTCATCGAAGTTAGACCAACGCTCAAAGTTATCTTGTTTTGTGATTCCGGTGGTCAGTCACCCTGGTAGTCTGGTTTCTCAGAACTGGATGAAGTAATGATGAAGAAGATGGAACATGGATGATGAAAGTCAGAGAAACCTTATGAAGTACTTGTGCCTATCACAGAAGCCAGGAGTTATAAGCAAAGTGTCACAGGACCCAATTAAGCACTGAGAGTGACATCCTGGACAGTATATCAGGAGAGGCTGGTGGTCATGAATATGACAGGGCTTCTGGAGATGGGAATACCAGGAGAAAAACAAACAGGGCAAAAAACAAGCTCGAGATGGAACATCGAGGCTGATTATCTAGAACTTACAAACTTGTGATAGATAATACACTGCAGAGTGTACAGTACAACCATCTTAAAACGGCTCAACACAGTGATCCGTAGTGATCCAGAGCAGTCCGGATAAAGAGTTATCTGCAGTGATCTGAGATGATATAACTCAATCAGCAGTGATCTTCAAATCCACTTTTAGTGAAAATCAATCATGTCAATTATTTAGGATTATAAGTCAAAGAACAGATAAAATCATCTAACAATTGAACACAGTGATTAAGGAAACATATCCATTAGTTTTCTGGTACAGAAAAGTAAATTTATTAATATAAATTTTGATTAATAGATGCAGATCACAACAGATCACTCCAGATCGATCACTCCATATCAACCAAGATCGCCATGGATCACTACAGATCGATAGATTAGTGTCGATCCAAACTGACGAGCCATTTTATGATGGTTGTACTGTAGAGTAAGGTGACGTTGAGGCATGTTTACGTTCTTTGACTCGTTAACAATGCTTAACACCCCTCAGAGGTAATTGATATCAAATAAGCAAATCATTGCAATGATATAGAATGTACGTTTAACAAAAAATCTAAATTTTTCGACAATAAAGAGGAAAATATGGGCAAAATCTGGTGCTATTTAAATTTCTGTAGCCTTTTCAAAGTGTAAATAATTGTTGCAGATATACATTGTAAATTGCAAATAGAACATTTATTTTAAATCTGCAATGGTTGTCTGAAAAACTAAGCAAGCATTTATGGTCATAGCTCTCAAGATTTGTGTTGGTCGAAGTTAAAGTTTGGAGATTCATCGTGCCTTTTGCTCCACAACTACATTGTCATACACTCTTTAAACTTTAGCTCCAAGCTATTTCTTGCATAAAGTGTACCAGGCTTTCAGAGAACTGAATCATGAATCACTGTCCCTGAAATGTATTTATTGAGATTAAAAGGACAAAGTGGTTTTTTGTTATCAGTAACCATTGCTCTGACCAGTACAAATGGGTATTGACCAGTTCTGTTTGAAATATGGAAATCAATAAAATGTGAACAACCATAAACACCCATCTGACCTTCGGGTCAGGAAACAATTCAGAGAGGGAGCAAAAGCACTTCAGTAATAATACAGCCTAAAACAATTGGATGTTTCAGAGCAGGCTCTTTGTGAGGTTGTGAAAAAAACCAACAATGATGAGGTATTTGTTGGATTGTCAAAAAGACCAACAATGATTGATTTACTTAAACTACTTTTTGAAAATGAAGTTTTCCAAGAATTGGAAAGTATGGCAATATCAGATGTGTATTTCTAAAGTGAATAAGTAATTTCAAATGACGGAAATTTTAACTCTGTTCAAGTCCTACTGCTGCTCTTGTTTTAATGAATGAACTATGGTGGATAATGATCAGCAAATAAACCCATCCTGAAATACAAAACGTACGTGGGCAATTTATAGCAACAAATATGTTTCACAAAAAACTAAGACAAACAATACTGCAAAAAATTTGAAGTGAAAATTTTGTCATGCAATAGGCCCACAAGACCGTTTGAGAACATATTACATCAGTCATTTGATATTGAAAATACCAAATGTTCACTTATAATGTTTGATGTGAGTCTGGGAAATGGACTCAGAAATTAGATTGGTAAATGATAAACAATACCAGTCATCACCGCAGACATTTTTTACATGTTAGTTTCTCATGGCTGCCAGTACAGTTCAAGCCCATGCAGCTGTCAATACCAAGATGCTCATATTAATAGATTTCACATAAACAGGCGAGTGTTGTACCTGCTTGTGGTTCTGGTTTTGTAAGGCAGTAATGAGCTTTTCAAACCTTGTGAAATCCAGAAATATACACTTCTTCCATATCTAAGTGGCAAGTTGAGGCAATAGCAAAGGTGCTTCACAAATGTTTCTGTAATATTTGTCGAGCAATTCATCATGCCTGTAAATTAACAATCACTCTGAGAACAAAAAAATAATCCAAAACCATTTCATTCACCTTTCAAAGAGGTAGTTTAGACTTTAATCTCGAGATATGATCGATTTGACAGAAACAATATATGGTTTATATTGGTTTTATTGCCTTTTTGCCATCGGGAAAAGAGAAATGAAAATTTCTCAAAATGGTTCCGAGCATAAGTGTTTAAAACAGCATGAAAGATTCAACATTTTACTTACAGGCATATATATATTTTTTATATATATACAACCGCAGTTCTTGATCGATGTTTCCTTCTGGCTGCTTCAGATCATTTGTTACTGTTCACCTATCTTTAACATTGAAATGAGTCGTTTTCCTGTTTCTGAACCACATGTGACATAATTTGTTATTGACATAAATAATTTGTTTTCATTGGCTTATGATAGGTGTAGGATATGGTTCATAAACAGGAATACAAGTGAAGCTATGCATTTGTATTCAATATGTCAACTTTATGTACAAAATTATATTTTTGTCGTACAGATATATGACTCAGAGCACTGAGTTTAATATAGAAATAGTTTTACCGTGTGATGTCGCTGTAATGTGCAATGAACCTGCAATGTTTTCAAATAACTTTTTTAAGTAGTTGTCTTCAAAGATTTTTTGCACTTGTCAAAAAGAACAGCCTGAGATTTTTCAGATATTTTCTATATACTGACACAAAAATATTTGCCAGTGATGCCAAAACCTGTTATATCTAATAACTTTTGAAATGCATCATTTGCTTTTAATGTCCTTTGGAAGACAAAATTGAACAACTATTTACATGGATCCATCGTTGATTGTGAAGCATTAAGGTCACCATTTTTAATATTATATTATTTTGGACCACAGGACCTACTAAAATACAGAATCAACTGTTCCATCACAAATATTACAAGTTAGAAAATGGCTGATGTTTTGTTCAATTTTGATATTAGGCATTTACACTCAGAATAAAATGTATATTCAAAAATGGTCACATGTAATTAAGCCAGTGATAGCGCAACCGCATAAACGATATTACTTAAACTGAATAATTGAAATAGATAACAGGAAGACTCATCAATATCAACTCCTACATTAAGGTCATTGCACAATACAGATCACTATCACTACAATATTATAGAACAGAATAGTGGTGCCGATTCAATTGGCAAGATAGCAGTGAGATAGACACAAAACGTGCAGAACCACAATATCTCTGACTTGAATGGGCTTTGGAATTTTTTGAAACACTTACTTCTCAATTTCATGTTTTCTAGCAACAAATTATCTATTTAGGGAGGAAGAGGTAATTAAAAGGGAGCATATTTTTCTTTTGACACCTGCATTAGATGTTTTATTCATTAATGGTGGTGGTCATGCAATCTGACAATGGGAGAGCAGGTTTCCCAAACAAGATCACCACGACATGGTTAATCATGGGATTCCACTGGAGGCATTAAGTGATCTCTGAAGGCATTTTGGGTTTTGTAAGGTTTTTTGTTCAGGTTTAATTAGTAAAGGTTTCTCCTATGATGAGAATTTCATCTTTGATTTATGAGATCTGTCTTTGATGGTTACTATAATGGAAAGGATGTGTTTTACGTTTTATATATCAAATAAATTATTTTCACACCCATACATGTACATTGTCAATTACCTCTAAAGATTCAATTTATTGCTCTCATAAGATCGCAGAATTCCACAAATAAAGATTTTGAATGGATGCCTCTGTTTAGACAGAGAGAATGCATCTAAATTGACCATTTCAGAATCATGCCTGCTATTCCCTACTAAGCTTGATGTTGATATGTCACTTTTTGTTTTTTATCATTAGTGGGTCAATAGACATTCCTCTTTCATATATTAGGCTTATATGCTCTATTTCATAGGTGTACTGCTGCCATTCTGAAAACAAGGTCTTATCATGTAGCTTTTCTGAATACCATGTCACATTTATCCTTGATTGCCAATGTACTTGAGAGGTCACAAGAGCACTGTTTGCACTCCTGGGTTCATCCATCAGTAATCCCTGCTATACTTAGATAATCTGCCAATTATGGGCATGGCTCAAGAACAGGGCCAAATAAGCTAAGCACTGCTAATGATAAGTAAATGCTAAACATATTGTGTCAGTGGCTGTAATGATAACTTAAAATAGGCCTACAGTATGACTGTGAAGAGCGATATTTCCTTGCACTTCGACATTTTTTTTTCAAGTTTAACTTATTCTTAGCTGAATTTACTTAATTTCCCAGCTGAGTGTTGGAGTTTCAGATATTACACAAGCTTTTGCACTGCTAGCCCTGGGACTGCCTTTCATTGTCATGAAGCTTAGTAGACACGCCGGGAGTGACTAAACCTGTGATTTGACAAACAGATTGACAATTACCAGTCTAAGGCTCTGGAAACGTCTTTCTCCAACTTCATATTTCCAAAATTACCATGTAGAGATAGGAAACCGGGAAATGGAAAAATTGGAGTGGCTTAAATTGCAAGTTATAAAATCTTAAGAGGATTATTGTAGGGACACAATGTGAAAAGTGTGAGGGCTTATCCTAATGTTTTGATACATAAAGAACCCAGTTTTCCAATTTTATCTGGGAATAGATTTCTTACCATGAGATCTATTAATGTACCTCAATGCACAGATGGGTAGCAGATGTAAACTGGTAAAATAAAATGCATGTCCTTATTTTTTAGATTCCTCCAGCTTCTCATCAAAACGGACCATATTTACAGAAATGTCCTGAACCACATGAGACACATGTACCTTTGATTACAAATTCAATTCCTTATAACCTTTTTTATGTACATTGTATTGTGTCAGTATGTGTAATTCAAATGGCAAACACTTAAAGTTTGTTGTGCTTACTTGCTGGGAGAAGAATGATTACGGGAGCTTGCTTATTTTTTATTCATATCTTTGCTTTTTCCTTCTTCCACTCCATTGCTGTTTCCATGCTTGTGATGCTTCCCTGCCTCTGATGCTTGCATGGGGAAATGAAAGTGTGGCCAGGGCAGAGGCACGAATCTTGGCAATCTCACCCATGGATGACAATAGCCTTCTTTCCGCTGTTGACTTATTCATTGAGACTGATTTTTGCTTCTTTCCAACTTTCATCTTTCTCCAGGCCTCTCAAATTCAGCGAAGAGAACCATCATCTTAAGTTCACAGTCTGCTGCATGAATTGGCAGCCTATGGACAACAAGAAATGTGGAAACGTTAAAGTTCGTACTAGGTGTTGTTCATAGATTTTACAGGAAACCAAACTCCTGTAAATATAGAGATTCCTACTGCCGTCTACATGTTGGCATACTGAATAAGTATAGTTGTGTATTAAAACAATATATTTAGATGATAAACCCAGAACAACTAGTAAGGAAAGTATTCTTGTCAAAATTTAGTTCTTAACAATAACTTCCTGAAGTAAAAATTAACAAATGTCCAACCATTATGATATTCTTGAATAATCGTAGACACAACACACGGGTATAGTTATATTTCAACCCCTCTACGCCATGTCGGGACTCCTTTAATCAAAGTCAGTGGTATTCTGTTAATTTGTTATGCTCTCTCATGGAAAAACGTTTTTTTCTTCTCCAACTTGAATGAAACAGGCCGTAACATGAACTCCAGCTATTCATCCAATTAATCTAATGGAGAGGGTCGGCAGGAGTACATGTACCTCCCAATAGTGTGGTTATGGTAAAAGAAGATGTTGAGCAATTATTAAACATACATTGTATATATATATAGCTCAATGGCATAATGTGTTGCATGTGAATTAACTCACCATTCTGCATTCTATTCATCCTATTCTCAACTTACCAGCTTACAGACAACTGAAAATGATTACGTCAAAGTGTGCACTAGTTAATGAGTTAATGCAAAAAAATTAGGCAAAATTACCATAAGTCTGCAATTTTGAGACTAAAAACAGGCAAAAAGTGGTTTTCCCGCCGAAAACGAGGCTGAAATTTTGGCGGGAAAACCAGTTTTTGGCTAATTTTATCTCAAAATTGCCCCTCCACAAAATGTTTTTTTAGGCCTTAGAAAACAATATTAAAAATTTGTTTTGTTATACGCTTGAGATAATGTTATCATAATTATGTTATCAGGTGCAATACCTATTACAGCTTGCCTCGCAATGGACATAAAACTACATATTGCTATCACTTATTGAAGGTGAACCGTGATCTCTATGCTCCCCCGCATCTTTTATGTATAGACTCATGAACTGACACTTGATGCATCCTTACTGCAGCCTTTGATGGATTGATATAAATTGTGAAGTGAAAACATAAGCTTTTAAAGAGATAAGGATACTTGAGGTTGATAAACCTCTCCACTTTGATGTTGAAATTGACAGCATCAACCTGAAACTATAAATCATTTGGAGTGACATGGAGAGTATGCTGTTGGCATAATGATGCATCACCTGCAATCTTTAATTTTCAAAAAATTAATATGATGATGAGTGTCTTTAAATTGTGCTTGACAAACATTCCAATATGCCTTTTGCAACTTTCAGCATCCTCACTTCTTAGTGTGAGCTAACCTGATCACATCATACACTTTTCGTGAAGTAGTAACAAAAAGATTAACTTCCCTCCGGTGTGACAGACACAATTAACAGTTTGAGATTTTTCAAATCAATTGAATGAATGCTTGAGTGTTTCATGATTGCCTGTTTGTTGTTTCAATGAATTTCTTTGATATAAATTTTGATGTTTCTTTTCTTAATCTATAAGATTAATGTCTTTTCAAGAACTCTAATGGAAGTAATCTTCTTACACACACAATTACATTGAGCAGATAAATGTTTTATAACAATTCAATACTAAAAGAAGCATTTTGATTCTGGACATAGTAGCGTTATATTATATTCCATCACAGTACACCATCCATTAATTAGCTGTTCCTCCTCTGTCATTGTTCTTGGTTGTATAAGCATTATTAGTCCCATAATTTACATAACACCGCTTTACTTATTCTAGTTTGCTTGGGCGTATTATGAAAGTTCAGTGCAGCAAAAATGTATGACCTACTTGAAGTACCCCACAAAAAAATTGATGGTGAACAAATAGCTTGGTTTTATCGTAAAGTATCAAAGAGAATAAATAGACTGTCAAGCAGATACAATTGGATTTGTTTCAAAGATTAGCATTAAGATCAGACTTCATGTATCGATATCTTCAATCTAAAATCCCTCAGAATCTTCATCTAGCAATTTTATTATTCAGGCCAAACTACCATTCTACATGTGTACCACACTAGACAAGGGCTCAGGCAAGGTTCATAGATAGTAATTGATAGTAACGCGAAATGGGCTGCTATAACCTCAGTGCCTAGATTCAAGTCCTGATGGAGATTTTGTCAGGTGCTGTCTGTGAACACAATTTCCTTACTTTGGTCCAATGACCTGACCAATGGCCAGGATATTTAATATATTGTTTTTGCCAATAATCTATCTTTCTTCGTGTGTATCTTGTCCTAATGAAAAGTCCTGTGAAGTAACGCTCAAAGTAATCCTGTTTTGTGATGCTGGTAGTCAGTCACCCTGGTAGTCTGGTTTCTTAGAACTGGATGAAGTAATAAAGAAAAAGATAGGAGATGGATGATGAAAGTCAGAGAAACCTTATGAAGGACTTGCATCTATCACAGAAGCCAGGAGTTATAAGCAAAGTGTCACAGGACCCAATTAAGCACTGATAGTGGCATCCTGGACAGTTTATCAGGAGAGGCTCGTGGTCATGAATGATGACAGGGCTTCTGGAGATGAGAAGAGTAGGAGAAAAACCAACATGGTGAAAAACAAACCCAAGCTACAACATCAAGACTGATGATCTAGAAGTGCCAAACTTGTAACATATATGACACACTGTAATGACTGTATGGTCAGAACACATATAATTATATAAGAAAAATGTTGATGCATTTCATTCCTAGTTTATGCATTTTGATATAACAATGATGGCAAATACCACCTCATCAGGATAATTAAAATTGAATATGTAACGATCTAGAAAACATTTCAAGATGAGAAAACTGTACCTATTTAAATTTTCTGAAGCATATACCGAGAATGTAAACAAAAATTACCAATCAAGAATTTGTGCTTTTAAAAGGCTTTCAAACAGTTCTTTTCAAAAGTTTGGTTAGTCAAAGTTATATTCCTTCAATGACAACAAAGAACAATGGCTTTTTGTTATCAGCAACGATTGCTCTGACCAGTACAAATGGGTATTGACCAGTTCTGTTTGAAATATGGAAATCAATAAAATATGAACAACTGCCAACATCCATCTGACCTTTGGGTCAGGAAACAATTCAAAGAGGGAGCAAAAACATTTGAGGAATATTACAGCCTAAAACAATTGGATGTTCCAGCTAATTGTTAGGTTGTCGAAAAACCATCAATGATTGATTTATTACCAGAATTTCTCATATTTCAAAACCAAGTACAAGTGAATAAAGTTTCTCTCAATCTCTTAGTTATGATGTAACACGCAGAGTTGGAAAGTGCAACAAAATCAGATATGTACATTGTATATATTCCCAAAGTGAAACACTTTTTAAGACAGATTATTCAGAATGATGGACATTTTGATATCTTCATATTCTCTTCTTGCTTGCATATTGGGGTACTGTGGTGGATTATGTTCTTTAAAAGAAGTAATCCACGAACACAGAATTTGTAGGAAACGATGCATTCATAATACATCACTAAAAACAATAAAGACAAATAAAATAGAATTAAAAACCTGAATTGAATAGATGTCATTCACACAAGACCATTTGAAAACATATCCATATTTTATTGTTGCTTATCATTTTATTTTGTATATATGATTCATTTTTATTCGTACTGTTACAGACACAATATTTGATGTCATTTGAAAGCGGAAAATGGACACCAAAGTCAGGTTGGTATGAAAAAACATGAATCAGTGCTGACGATACCATTACATTGTTTTTATACCACCTCAAAAACCACAAATATATCTTTTATTTTACGAGGCAGTAATGAGCATTTCTAACTCTGTGAAATTCAGAGACATATAGATGTACCATATTCAGGTGTCTAGTTGAGGGAAATTGCAAAGGTGCTTCACAAATGTTTCTGTAATATTTTTTGAGCAATTCATCATATCTTTAAATTGACTATCACTTTTAAAACAAAGGTCCTTAAAAATAAAAAAAACATTTCATGCACCTTTCAAACAATTCGTTCTGAGATCAATCTCAAGATCTGACGATTTGTCCTTTGAAAACATAGAATGTTATGAAACCACAAGATATCTGGGTTCATCGCCTTCATACCATCAGGAAAAAAGAAAGGTCTCATTCTGGATATAGGGATTTAAACACTGCATGAACTCTTTGTGTATTGCAAAAATTCAGGCAAATGAATGCGACATCATTTATACACAATTTATACATGTATACACATTACACACATTGCAACATATTCATACCAATGATTCCTTATTGCTATTTGAGAATGACCGAGATGTCACTGCTGCAGTGCTATGCTACTCCTTTCTCTTACATGGAAATGGGTGGTCATCTTCTTTTTTTTTTTTTTTTTTTGCTAATATAGATATGTCCAGTGATGAGTGATTTGTTATGTCCTTTGCCACAAATTGTCATGTGTGTGCGTGATGACAAATGTACCCAAGCAGGTCACAAGAGCAATGTTTGCACTCCTGGGTTCATTATTCATTAGCAATCCCTGGCCATATTTAGGTAATCTGCCAATTATGGGCATGGCTCATGATCATGGCCGTTAACAAGATCAAATAAGTCACCATTGAATGTTTGTTATACATCTCGTTTATTATGCCAACTGCCATGGCATAATGATAATGATCATTTATTATAATCCTACTTTATGAAAAGTGTCATTGTTATGAACAATTACTTGGTCTAAGCCTCTCAAAGCTCCCTTCTTCCACCTCATATAACCATAATTATCATAGAGAGACTTGAAAAGAATGGAATTAAAAAAATATCGAGCTCTCTCAGTTGCGGATTTTGATATTTAGAGAGGATGAGAGGAGCAAGGTGACTTGTCGGGAGATAATCATTAATTTAACATTATTCAAAATTTTAGCACAGAGATAAAACAATTTGCCTTTTTTATATAGATCACCCTAACACTTTCTCAGCAATATGCTACAAAATTATGAACCAGAGAATTGTCTGTGACATGTTACATAGACAATAATTTTTCTTGTCAAAGCTGAAAAGTTTTCCCTGAGATTAGTTCATGCAACATATGATTGGCTAAATTGTTGACATCCTTTTATATGCATAAATGAAAGGCATAAATTCTTTGCTTGCCATTATGTCAATATCTAAAATGCGACCCGCTATGATGAGTAGCATTGACAAGTAAAATTGAATGCATGTCCAAATTCTTTTAATTATCAAATTAAACTAAAGAAATTCTTCCACATTATGCCACCAATTAATCCTACAAGGCTACCGGCTTTTCACAATGGACAACATTTACAGAAATGCAATCAACCACTTGTGATATATGTAGCTAAAATTACAAATTCCATTCAGCATTATGTTTTCTATGTACATAGTATTGTGTCAGTATGTGTTATTGAAAAGGCAAACACTCCAAGTTTGTTGTCCTGGCTTGCTTGGAGAAGAATGATTACTTTGGCTTGTTGATTTTTTTATTCATATCTTCGCTTTTTCCTCCTTCCACTGCATTGCTGCTTCCATGCTTGTGATGTTTCCCTGCTTGTGATGCTTGCATGGGGAAATGAAAGTGTGGCCAGGGCAGAGGCACGAATCTTGGCAATCAGACGCATGGATGACAATAGCCTTCTTTCCGCTGATGACTTATTCATTGACACTGATTTTTGCTTCCTTCAAAGATTCTCGAGTACAGCAAAGAGAACTGTCATGTGAAGTTCACAGTCTTATGCGCATACTGGCAACCTATTGAAATGAATAAACTTCTATTGTCAGCTGTATTTTCATAATGGAATTTCATCTTCAGTTTCAGCAGTTACATTATGGTGTCCTTTCTAGATTTTGTGAATATCAACGTTTGTGTGTAAACCACCTGGAAAGTCATCAACCTTATTATATTTAATCTGTTATTTGACAAATGAAATGTAAAACACACTGCATTTTTCGGTTATATACACAAATGCCAGCTAACGACACAGGCCCTTGCTCTTTCTTAATAGATATGTTTCAAACTCAGAGCATCTTATGCCAGGTTGTTTTTCTGTAGACATTCCAAAGGATAACTCCATGGCAGAACATATTTGAGGAGTTTGCAAGCAGGCCTAACACAAGTTCTGTAACTGCCTTGCGATATCCAAGAAGTTTTCAAAACTCAATTACCTAAAAAGTATTTGGTTGCTGTGTGAGCTGCTCTAAAGTGAGCTACATGTATTATTCACATCAGACTTCTGTCATGGCCAAGAGATGTTTTCAGGCTAAACCTGAAAAGTCCAATTGTCCATCATTTGGAAGTAGACACAAATGAACTTGGTTTCTTTATCAATTTTTGTCTTGCTTTATGCCAAGTGTGTTGATAAGTGATATAAAAAACTTATCTATATTGATTGTTTTTTTTATGGTTTATTGGAACCGAATGTATTATTCTCCTTTAGTGCTACTACTGCATTAAAGTAGCCAGTAAAGACAAACTTATACCATTCGTTTGATCTCAGGTCTCATTTCACAGGCTGGTAAAATTTGTTGGTGTATGCTAAAACTGCTGGCATGCCATCAACTGTGGAAGCCAACTGATTGACTAAATGCCAGAAGAGAGACAGAAGCTTTCACACTCTTGTTTGAAGATGGGCCGCTTCCAAAAATGGCATACTTAGCACAGATTAGACGAAGATGCAACTGAGTACATAATTCATTAGCATGTGTCACCTGATTCATCACAACCCTGGAACACTTAAACCTAGTCAACCAAAAAATACTGGCATAGCTTGATAACTATTGGTGAAGTCGTAACCATAAAAGAATAGGGTTACTTAGTTTTCTGTAAGCTTCTTTGTAAAGCATGCTACAATGCTTTGAAACAACCCTGGGACACCACCCAAACGTTTTGGCCAAATTTCATGCAACAAGATAGCGATCCTCTTTGGTATTAATCATTGCCATAAAAGTTGCTTTTCTTGCCAATATAACTATAGGCAACTGCCAACCTATTCATTTCTTCAGTTATTGCAAAGATATGATTGTAAAGTCAGCGACAAAGCATTAACAATGAAAAGTAATAATCTACAGGCTCAGACATAGCTGTGTATCAAGTTCAGATAGATGAGAAAGTATTGATATAGGCGTCTCTTAGACAAAACCCAGGTAAAAACACCATTTTTGCCATATGACTGGGTGTCAAGTGTATTCATACTCCATAAGAAGGATGAAAATGTGTCAGACACATATTTTCTCTGTTATTTTTAGTTGACCTTTTATTTATTAACAATTTTGGCTCGTTGAATCACCCTTATTACCCCCTAAGTTGAAATTTTAAAAAATTATCAAAAAATATATTTTTTTCCTGTTTCATGACTCATTGCCTTTAAATCAAATGAAACATGATTGAATAACTTGTCTAAAATAACATTGAATAACTTAGCCACCTTTCCTCTAATGCACAATGCCATTAAGGGCCTTTGCGGATGTAAGCAGCATCAGGCCGTAAGTTTAGACCACCTGAAATTTTTGTTTATCACACATATTCAAGCAAGTGATAAAAATATATCAAGTTTTCGCTATTGTAGAACTTCCTTGATACATAGGCAAGAAAATCCATGCAGAAATTTTTCAGCTGATCTCCTATTTTCCATTATATTGACAAAAAATTGATGCTGCCTAAACTTTCGTCTGATACTGTAAATATCGTCATTGGTCATTACAATGAAAATAATAGAACTTTAGGCTGTCTTTTACTGACTTTAGCCAATAGTTTGGAGCGTTATTAGTATTCTTCAGCTGTCCATGTTAAGTGATCAAAATTGGAAATACATAAACATGATACTTTTAAGCAGATGGTGAGTACCATGATTCACAGTTTTAATAACTTGAACAACAAATGACTGAGCATCATGACCAGATGGTTTAGTATGCCGCTCTGACAAGCAATAACAGTCAAGTGATTGACAGAAAGTGATTATTTGGAGGAATGCCTGTGCATAATGTCCAGGTTCATTTAGTCAACCTCCTACTGCAGGATTTCCTCCTGAGCCTTGCCAGACCGGACATATTTTCTGTTCAACCGTAATGTCAGCAGTACTCGGTGAGGACGGTACATTTCTGAAATGCATATCGGAACTCCGCAGATGTCACATCCTGTCAACTATGATGAATATGAATATCAGACATGAAACTCATAATAATGCTGTGTAGTGATTATTTGATTTACTTCTGAGATGAGATGAGATCAAATGTATATTGTTATTAGGAGAAATTTGCTGTCTCAGATTCCATCAGCAGAGTAAAGCATTCCCTGTTTTTGTCTGGCGATTGTTTCTGCCCAACACTTTCTCGAAAATATTATCTATATACATATAAGAAGGAAAATAAATCAAATGGTGCATCTTTCATGAATGACAAATATTCTCCAATAATCTTTTTTTATTTTGCCGTTCCAGTTAAAAAAATCTATGAAATCATGCTATAATTTAAAAATATTTGATAATATCTACATTGTACACATATAAATTTTGTTTATTTCCTTATTGAAGAGACACTTTGTCGACACAAAGATGGAGACTTGGTACGTTTAGAGAAATTATTCTCTCAGAATACATAAAAGATAACCAGGACAGTAAAATCATGCACACAAATCACTCATTGCTGCATAAGGGAGTAAGATACAACTGATATCGGGTGATAGAGACAAAACGCAACTGTAGCAGATATGTTCAAGAGAATTTGTGTCCTCATCCTTTGATGTAAGATTCATATTTTGTGCATTATATATTGAAAAACTGTGCACCCGGGTGGTAGATAGCTGGCCAACAACGTTATTTCTGTGTCATTGTTCCTTTGCATGCCATTATTTCGTTTTTGGTCATATCATCATTCAAGTACAAAACAAAGTTTTCCATCTGCTGCAGGGAGGCCGGATTATAAATACACTAGATAGCTGCTTTTTTGGAGCTCAATTCACAATTCTGAGTGTCATTGCAAAGTTTATACGGTGTTTGCCAGTGTTTTATATATGTAATAATTTTCATCCAGCAGAGAAAAGGGGTTTCTATCAGCTCAGGAGAGATACCAAGTAAAATAAACCCTCATACAAGTTTTCATCCATAAAATGTCAATCCTGGCACTTTCAAGTCATGAACTAAATTTTGACATAGTAGGCCTACGTTTTAGAGAAACAAAATTGAGATTACTGAAAAAAAAAAATGATAGGACTACCAATGTGATTGGCTGCTGATTATATTCACCTGGCTCTGTGATTTGATGAACTTGTTTTCCTTTACATATCGGTATAAGAAGAACCAGGCCATTTAATCTGGTCACATATCTGCTCCACATGACCAACTGACAGTAAATATGTCTATATATTTGTAACATGGTCACAAAAAATGTTTAATCTGTTGTTAAAAGAGTATTTTACAGACACAAATTCCTACTGCTATCTGCACATGCTACATGCAGTTATATTCAAAGAGACGAGACTCATGGATGTTGCTGCTTTCCTATCCCTCCAATGCTTCAATAGTGGCCTATCTTCACCATGACAGGACTCATTTAATCTAAGACAGTGGTGTTCTGCATGCTCATTGATTATGCAAGTTCATGAAACAATGTCTTTTTCTTATTCTAACTTGAATGAAACACGCCCTCACTTATGCTGCGGCTACTGATCCAATTAACTTAATGGATAGAGACAGGTTGGCACAGCGTCTCATAGGTTGGCTGTGTAGAAAAAGATGTACAGTGGTGTAAGTATTAAACTGGAAGTCAGTGAGCGATCTATTTTCCTCCAATTATCTTTACAATCGACCTTGCACAACAGTGTATGCTGCAGATGTTGCACCAGTTTGCATCTTCTTATGAAATGGCTCATAGACAACTGATATTATATTAAATTGTGCATCACTAGCAAAACAAAAAAAGAAAACATGGCTTTCATAGCAAATTGTAGCTGCGTGGCTGAATGGTTATACAGTGCTATGCCCCATCACATCAAAAGACCCTCCCCAGTGGGGTCCCCAGTGCTTTGAACTTGGACTGGAGGGCTGCACTCACCACATCTACCTATCTAAATCTAGTTACAGTGATACTCATCATAAAGGGTGTAAAACATGTGTATTCAAAAGTATTTAAGTAATTTTCTGCATCTTTGTGACTGTACAGAAAGCAGACAATCATAAATGAACTCATAAGCTATATATCTGGTGGGTATAATATTATTACAATTTGCCTGACTATGTATACAGGGTACTGCCAAGATGAGTCATGATCCTTATGTTCTCCTATATCTCTTCTATATAGACTCATGAATTGAAACATGATGCATCTTGTCTGCAGCAGTTGACAGAATGATATAAATTATGAAATGAATACATAAGCTTTTAAAGTGATAAGGATACTTGAAGGTCGATAAACCTCTTGACTCTGATGTTTAAAATGGCAACGTCAACCTGAAACAATAAATCATTCAGAGTGACATTGGGGAGTATGGGAGTATGCTGTTGGCATAATGAAGCATCACCCACTACCTTCAGTATTCTACAGATTAATACGATGGTTAGTGTGGTCAAATTGAGCGTGACAAACAGTTATTCCTAGATTGCTGATTCAGCATGCATGGACAATCTCTATCACTTAATGGCTGACGCTGTAGTTTGTATTAATAAATTTACTTTATTTCCATGTGATGTGTTGAATACGGCAGGTTTTAAAATAGTGATAACAAATAATAATATAATAATATAGTATGATTTTATATAGCACCCATTCCAGATATATCTGCTCACCGGCGCTCACCATACTGAACGGCAATCATACCAACTGTCATCAAAATGACGCAAATGTTAGATTCATGTTTGGAATCTTGAATAGAATAGTTGGAAGCTACTAATATGAGCTGGAATGACAAATTGTCAGTGTTCTTCCACATCTAGTCCTTAAATGAGAGATGTCTTCTGAAATCAGGTCAAGTATATCATCGGGTAGTCAGAATCATTTGAATAAACTCATATTATTAAGCAAGTTTGACCTTGGAAAATCCTTGCCCACTTTCCCACAGTATTAAGATTATTGGTGATACTGGAATTGAACTTGCTTTGCTTTGTTTGAAATTCCAAATTTTTAATTAATTCCAAAATATTTTTTTCATGCGTTTTTCTTCTCTCCCAGGACAGTACATTTCGGAACAAGCCGAGATCTTGTTCCCACTCACGGCGAATAAACAAACTAAGAGCTTTTGAAGAGAAACACCAAAACTACAAGAGAAAGAGACTCTTTAGTGATCAATATTTGTGCTTCAAGGTACTGTCTTTAGCCTAAGTAACTGGAATTCAGACAATCGACCAACTGCACTTGGTGAACATAACAACATCAAGTACAAAGATATCCAAGGGCAAATACAGTCAACATCATGAATACACACATGCTCTCCAGGACAATTTCATTAATTCTGACAGTTATGTGTCATATACATTTACATAAATCAAAGAAGTTAAGGACCAATAGCAGAATGAGTGTGCAGCTACATCCAAGGCAAATCCTTTCAAAATCCTGATTAGTGCTGGAGGTGCCCATTTATTCATCTGCAGACGTCCTTGAAATGCATGTGGGCTCCCATAACCTGAGCTTTGGAAAAGATATAACATAAGTCAGAGAAAAGTACTGAAATGTTCTTCTGGTAAATGTTTCATTTTTGATCTGTAAGAATAATATCTTTTCAAGTAATCCTCTTACATTGACATTTACATGGGGGGGGGGATAATATATGTGCTCTCTTGTATTTGTAATTATAAGAGGAAGTGTCCTGATTCTGATATGAATTGTTATGAATTGATTATTAATTGATTCTGGAACATGGATACATTATATTCTATCAGAGTGCATCATTCATCACTCAGCCGTTCTTTGGTCATTAGGCATGGTTGTATAAGCATTATTAATCCCGTAATTCATATGAAACAGCTTTTCTCAATCAGGTTAGCCTGGTTGTGAAAGTTAAGTGTAGCAACAGCAGTAATTAATTACCTTCTTTATGTACCCAATAAGACAATGCCTGAAAAACCGCATAGATTGAGTCCAATGAATGAGCCAGGCTTTATCAGAACCACAGAAGGAAATATGTAGATAGCCAGCCAGCCAAATGAAATTGGATTCCTTCGAAATTTTGTTAAGAGAGCCAACACATGTAATAAGGATTTTCAGCACAAAAATTAATATCGTTAATCTGAAATATATATGTATCACAAACAAGGGTCAGTACAAGGATCATAATGTAATACAGTGAGATTGGCTGCTGACCTTAGAGCCCAGATTCGATTCCTGATTCAGGCAACCCAGTCATGCCAGATCGATATCTCATCTGCTGCTATATCTGCAAATCGCTTAAATACTTTGGCCCCACAATTATAATTATTAGAATTTAAACCTCATTAACTTGACAATTAAAATAATTCAGTATTTTCACCCATGCACCACACTAACTTTGTATGGAATAATTGATTTAAATACTTATAGATCGGTTTTGCTTGACATAGTCTGTTTGAGATTGTCACTACTCATAATTAAACCTTTGGTGTCAATTAAATTTCGGTTATAACTTGTCGTGATGGCCTGACCAATGATCTGCTTGCTGGGATTACAACCTTTAGAAACACAAATTGGTTTTTGAGAGTCAACTTGATCTGATTCATGGTTTTTACTGATTCAAAGCTGAAATCTTCTGGTACACACGACAAAGTATATCTTGTTAATTGGCTATGTAATTTTAGCAACTTTGAAGTCACAGACCAGAGGGCAAAGGCAATCTACAAAGTATTATTTGTAACACCTTGTCAAAACTGAAAAGTCAAACAAAGTACGACTGACAAAGTTATCTTGTTTTGTGCTTCTGGTAGTCAGTCACCCTGGTAGTCTGGTTCCTTAGAACTGGATGGAGTAATAAAGAAAATATAGAAGGTGGATGATGAAAGTCAGAGAAACCTTATGAAGGAATTGTACGCTAGGAGTTATAAGCAAAGTGTCACAGGACCCAATTAAGCACTGATAGTGGAATCCTGGACAGTTTATCAGGAGAGGCTGGTGGTCATGAATGATGACGGGGCTTCTGGAGATGAGAAGAGAGGAGAAAAACAAACATGGTGAAAAACAAGCTCAGGTTACAACTTCAAGGCTGGTAATCCAGAACCTACAAACTTGTAAAAAAAAGAACAACTAATATGATATACTGTGTAGTGTTAGAACAAAATTATGTTGTTTCATGTTACTCCTTTGTTAACAAATTTTGGCTCAGTGAAATTTAAATCATAGAGATTACTATTGAACAAAAAATAATCCAGAATCATGGTGGTACATATTTGGACATTATGAGAGAGTCAAGCTTTCGGAGAACTGAGTCATGAATCGATGTATCAAAATAAGATTTGTCAAGATGCAAGTTATAGTGTATGCAAAATTCCCTCCAAGTAGGACAAAGGCTTCTGTTGTCAGCAAACATTGCTCTAACTATTACAAATGGGTATAGACCCGTTTTGTTGGAATTATGGAAATCATTGAAACAAGAATGACTTGTAACACCCATCGGCCTTTGGATCAGGAAACAATACAAAAAGTGAGCAAAAACATTTAGAATATTACAGCCAAAAACGACTTGTTTTTTTAGCTATTCTTTAGGTTGTCCAAATACGAATGATGATTGATTTTTGACAGCCATTCCACATTAATCTGGAAAGGAACTTTTGCTCTATAGATCCATATTCAATTGAGTGTATTATTCTTAGGAATAAGCTGTAAACAATAGTATATCTTTCTGAGGCAAAATACTTAATGATCCAGACAGTATGTGAGAATCCTTTTTCTTTTAACTGCCATTGTGAATACTTACTAATTCTGAAAGATGGACATTTTAGTTTCTTCATGTGATATTATGCCACTGCATATGATAAAGTAATATTCAGCAGAAACTGGCCACCATAAATACAAATAAATTGTGGGAAAAGAAAGTTTTAAAGACGCATCACTGGAAAACCAGAAAGACAAAGAAAAACTGTATTCAAATTCATGATTGACATTTTGTCATGTAATACAAGACAATTTTAAAACATATTTCATAATTCAATATTGACGACAATTGTATGTTAATTTTGTCTGGGAACTAGACTCCGAAATTAGATTTCTAAACAGCACCAAGCATCATTGCTAACATTTCTGCTACATTGCATGCAGATTATAATTATTTGTTCGATGAATTAACATAGTACACATATTGCACCTCAAAAACTAAGGAAACTATGGATTTATAAACCCCTTGAAATCGAGAGACATATATTTACCATATCCAAGTGGCAGGTTGAGGGCAATTGCAAAGGTACTTCACAAATGTTTCTGTAACATTGACCGAGCAATTCATCATGTCTGTAAATTGACAATCACTTCCCGAACAAAGGCTCTTGAAAATCCTAAAACACTTCATTTGCCTTTGAAAAGGGTAGTTTGAGTTAAATCCTGAGATATGATCGATTTGACAGAGCAAAAAAAACAAGCGTTGCGAAACCATGAGAAATGCTGTTTCATTGACATTTTACTATCAGGAAGAGAAAAAACTTCTCAATCTGGTTCTGGCCACATTGTTTATAAACTGCATGCAGTCTTTATGCATTGTAAAATGCAAGCATATTTTTGGTGCATTATATTTAGAAATACAGCTTCAGGGTTCAAGTTATTCGATATGACTATTTGAGAATGTCAGTTTTGTGTGATCAATTTTCACTGAAAGACATATGACATTTGTAATTTGTTCATTGACATGATTGATATAGGAAATGACTTAATAAGAGGATTGCCATTCATCAAAATGTCAGTTTTTAACAAGGGGTTTTGAACTTATTTTTGTAGAGGTATTAGCTGCCCTGTCTGTCAAATATTTCTTGATGCAGTTGTTTTGCTTGCACAAAAAAGTTTGGGGCTGCTGTTTGCGATTCTTTGTATGTTTTTCAAATTCTGACATAAAAAGATTTGCTGGCTGGTACAAACACCTGCTATAGTTAATGGCCTTCCAAGATACACAGGTTGTAGCAGAACAAACATACAGTAGAGAGATAAAAATAGTACAACAATCCTTTGTTGATTCTGATGTTGTCTGGTCTCCATTTTGCTTCTTAGAGAACTGAGGGCTACACTGAAACACCATAATTTAGTGTTCCGCTGCAAATATTACAAGGTGTCAAAATGGCTGATGGCTAACCGTATTGGTGTTTTACAATCAATATTAGGAAGACATATTCATTTGCAATTGAATGTTTTTCGTCATTTCACTTGTGTTTCACTCCTTGTAAAACAGAATCAAACGTATGCACATGTAGTAACGACTTTGCCACAAGATAAACAACATGGTATAAACTGAGTAATACAATAATTTTTATTATTATTACAAGATTATGGGAATAGGTCTACATCAGTATCATATTCTGCACTAGCCGTGACAAGGTAAGATACTGCAGAATGTAGATCACTATACAGTAAATAAATAGAATAATGCTGATCACTACTATGGTATATAAATAGGAGATTAGCTTTATGATAATTCTAAATGGATACACACAGGATATTCTGTAGGGTGCTTCTTTTGCCCCAACTTGCTCAGAACCCTGTATACTTTTTTTAGTGAGTGAGGTTAGTCAATAGAAGTAATCATGCCAAATTTCAAGAAATTTTATTGATGCCTAGGTGTAGCACATTTGGATTGAAATTTGCCAAATTTCCTTAAATTGTGCGATTTCTTGTGAATTACTAGGTTATCTATCATATTTTTTTCAATGGTCTTCAATATTGTTTAAGAAGATTTCTGTGTCAAAATAGCATATTCCATTCACATCTTACTCATTTCTAAATTTACCATCAGATTAAAGGCTCATCTTAGGTTCAGGAAGGCACTGTACGTGGCAACACTGATTGCATTGTCCCATAATGTCATAACGTTATCATTAATTGTTGATAACAAGGCTGGTTTAGTATGTATAGCATATTATACAACAAATGAAATTATTTTTCCCTTAATTACATGGTAACCTTTGTTACAAATCAAACTTTTTCACTTCTTTGAATGCATTTATCAAAATAAGGCAGTATCTTGAATTCCGATCATTTAAATGAGTAAAAAAATAGGAAGTTGCCAAGAGTTTCAAGACTCAGTGTTGAATGTACACTTTAAATCATTTAGTTGTGACACTAGTAGTCACTAAATTAAAGTTTTGTAATGTGACCAGCTGCACAGTACCTCACATGGTAAAAGTGTGAAGGACATTTCTGAAGTTTTAAAGGCCTATACAAAGATGTCAATCATCAAATTTAGCAGATCCTTGGGATATTCCTTTTGCGCAGCATTCTTAGCCACATCAAGACACTAGGATCAAGGTATCTGTTTTACTAGAAACTGTGTCTTCAATTATTATTCCCAAAAGAAGTAGGTCTTGTTCAGCTTCATAGCTCATAGGGAAGATATTTGTAAAAAAAAACTCTGAACTTGTTTTAATTTTCAGTGAGAGAGCACGTATTCCTGTCAGCCCCAAATAAGATGACGTTGGAAATATTTAATGCTATGAGGAATTTAAAGCTGTACTGAAATAAAACACCAAGAGAGGAAAGACTCCTGCCAAAGTGGTAGGGCACAGGACCATGAATATATCATTATATATCAAAATTAGGAGAAAATTTTCCCCAAAAAATGTCGTTCAGTGGTTTAAAATCATTATCAATGGCTGATTCTGGTTTTCAGCCTTTTCTCAGTGAGCTGAAAGAGATTGTGGCAGACCTTTTGTAAAACTTCAGAAGGCACCCTATTTCTGATGATGTATTGATACTTGATCTTGTCTTGCTATATTTCTGCTCTTCAATTGCAACTAGCAATGACGGTGCTACTCAAGTAGCCCGTTGGATGACAAAGCTTCTTATGCACTCTGTTGCATGAATGAAGTTCTGTCTTTATTTGACAATTATAAATAAATAGTGACAATTAAGACAAGACTCCAGGCTTTTGCCTGTGCTTGCAGCATGCAAAAAATTAAATGATTCGTCAAATTCGAGGTATTTCTGTGTATACACCTCAGATGAATTCAACGCAAGCAATGACCTCGTACTGTGCAATAATTAATAATTAATAATATATTAACAACTGACTCCACAATTTGGGAAGCTGTGCTGAAAGTTCTGAAACATCGTCTCTGTTATCTTGTTCCTGACATGATTGCTTTGACACTGTTTCATGATAACTTGCGTACCGATGAGAAAAACACATATAGTGCAAGAAATATTAAAACAACCATAAAATGTCCATCATCAAAGCACATAAGGTACTGCTTTTGGGAATTGAGGGAAAATATGGAACTGAAGGTTAGTTGTTGCAGACTTATAGCATGCACATTGTTTCTTTAATGAAGATTGAACCATCCCTTTTGCAGATTGATGAACACATCCGAACCTTCTGAATGACAATATGCAGAATGCATATCAGGGAAAAAGATCTCCAGTGCCTTTAGGGTCACAAATGACTGTTCAGAAAGAGGGTAAAATTGGAAGCAGATTATTAAGATCATTCAAGAAAGGAAGATCGATTTCAAAATAACTTCTCTGAATTATCGCCAAAATCACAGAAAACAGCGAAAACTTGATGTTGTACACCTATCATATTGATGACCCTGGCAAGTGGTACCTAGTACTTAGCTGACCTCTATCTTTCCCAAATGGTGTCTGTACTTCATTATGTATGTTTAAATCTGATTAATCATGTAAACCATGTTATCTCTTGTTGGCTATTTGTTTTCTTTTCTCTCGAAATTATGAACAAAATTACGAAAAACGGCAAAACTTCAATTACAATGTGCTACTCCTAGCGATTCTTCAAATTTCATGAAATTTCAGTAAAATGGTCTACATCAATAACCTCACCACCAAAAAAAAGTAAGGTTGGATCCAGAAGAAATTTCAATTTTGGGGGCAGAAGGAGCACCCTGATATTCTGTTAATCCAGCTTTGTTTATATATGGCCAATGATATCATTGATGCCACATTGATAAACAGGAAACAAGGGGTGCTATATTCATGGTCACGGAAAGCGTGCAAGCCTTTCCTGTAATAGTATAATCATATCTTCAATGGCACTTCAGTTATTTCTATATCGCACTCAGAATTACTCTGCTTCATAGCACAGTCACTCTCAATCAGGTGCATGTTATTGGGAGGTTACATTAATTTTTTATAATATTACATAACCCGTTTGTTTCTCTAATTAATCCAAATGATTCAGAAATAGTTTCAAAGAAGGCAGCCATAAAAGGTAAGCAGGTTCTCAAGGCATAGACCATATTATCCACCTGCCTTTAAATAAATATCATTACGGCTAATGTGTCATTAAACATAAAATTTGGAATATATTGAGAATAATACAGGCTACCAGTTAGCAGGTATACCAATACATTTACCCAAAATGCACCTGATAAGGGACGAAGCTGTAATCACTTACGGGGGAGCTATAAACATCTCTACAATGGGTTCATTTTGCAGGAAAGCCGTGAGATAGACACAAACCGTGCATGACCACAATAAGATGCTCTCTGACTTGAATTGGCAGTTTCCGAAACATTTACTTCTCAATTCCATGTTTTCTAGCAACAAATTATCTATTTAGGAAGGAAGAGGTAATTAAAAGGGAGGATATTTTTCTTTTGACACCTGCATTAGATGTTGTGTTCATTAATGGTGCTGGTCATGCAATCTGACAATGGGAGAGCAGGTTTCCCAAACAAGATCACCACAACACGGTTAATCATGGGATTCCACTGGAGGCATCAAGTGATCTCTGAAGGCATTTTGGGGTTTGAAAGCTTTTTTCAGGTTTAATGAAAATTTCCCCATAGCCTGAGAAAGATAAATGGGTTTCATTCACAGTAAAAGTTTTATGTAACAAGTATGACCTTTGTATGATCGTTTAAACTGCAGTGAAGACTATATTCTACTTTCATTCACCAAGTAAATACCCATGTACACTGGGTAACCTTTTTACATGGCAGCTTTCAAATCACAGTATGCTGCGAAAAGTAAATTTTTATTTCTTGCTTGAGGGAATGCATCCGTAGTGACGCTTGCTTATTATAGATATATAGATAGATAGATAGACAGGTTGATGGATAGATAGATAGACAGATAGATAGATAGATAGATAGATAGATAGATAGATAGATAGATAGATAGATAGATAAATGTACTAAATGCAGCCCTCTAAGCCTAGTTCTGGTTGCCACAAGGGTTGATTGATGAGATGGGAGAGAGCAGGAGTCCTCAGCATGTTATACATTTACCTCATGTGAGGGATCTTTTACTTGCGAGTGTGGTGATTTCAGGATTTGTTCGTGTTACTTGAATTAATTGCAGATCAAAAATTAAATTCTTTCTCATAGCAGGTTTCATCATGAGTCATTCATGACACTGACGATACATGTATGCTGCATTTCATGGGTACTGCTATTTTTTCAGAAAACAAGTTAGTGTCCTTTGCGACATACTATGTCACATGTGTGCTAGATGACTTATATTATATGCCCAAGAGGACCCAAGAGTGATGTTTGCACTCCTGAGTACATCATTCATCAAGGATAATTGGCCATATTTAGATAATCTGCCAATTATGGGCATGGCTCATGATCACTGCCACTTACAAGGTCAAAGAACCAACACTGCGATGATGATCATGATTTGCCATCATGATTTACATATATATAGGCCAATGATGCAAACTCGGTAGTAATAGTTGGTAACACCAACCCTGGACCCAGCGATTGGCAGCCCAGCACGCTACCACTAGACCAACCCTCCGCCCTTGTAAATTTAATGAAGTTTGATGCTATTTTAACAAACTGAATCTGATATCTTATTTTTGATTCAGCAAAAATATAATAATATCTTAATCTATTTCCATTTACATTGGTATTTTGGTCAACTTTCAAAAAAGTACTCAGCACTTGTACTTGTACTCGCAGAATGTACTTGTACTTGAGTACATTTGTATTTTGCTGTACTTGTAGGCCTACTTGTACTCATGACTTGTCAAGTACTTGTAATTGTACTCGAGTACATTTCGAAATACTCATGCCCATCCCTGGTTGGTATTCCCTGGGAATCATCTTACTAATATTAAAATAACAGTGTCCGGGATTTATCTCAGTTCCTACTCGATGCCTGGCCTTCAAAATTTCTCCATGTCTTCCTCTTAGTCATGGCATGCCACCCAGGGGTGCCGGAAGGAAAGATGGCGGCAGGGGCGGTCAGTTGAGAAAGGGCGAATCTAATTCGCGCGACAAAAATTTTATGTAGCGACAATACTAATTTTGAATTTATCCTTATACATTATGGCCTAAATTCAACGTAAATTAAGGCCTTATGATGTTTTTTCTTTTGAGATCAAAAGGGCATCCTTGCCCCCTCCCTGCCCCTCCTGGCCAAGGGCAGGAGGAGCAATTGCCCCCTCTGCCCCCCTGTTCAGGCACCCTTGCCACCGCTACATTTTCATCCAAATTGGTCGACTTCATTTGTCATAATTAATGATAATTAGTTTTCAGCTGTTTTGTTTACAATACACAAGAGGGCAGCACCTGAAAGATCTGTACCACCTTCCTTTGAACACCAGGTTATAATAACACAGTATTCTGACAGATGATTATCCCATACATGGGCCTATAACGCTACAACTCCCCCACTTAAATTACACGGGCACTTATTACTAGTGATCATGTAAAAAACAAATGTCTAAATTGTCAAGACTCACTTCCATGATCTTTACATAATTGAAAGGCATAAAATTCCTTGCTTGCCGTTCACTGAAGTCAATATCTGCAGTTGGTGCAGCTACATGTATATATCTAATGCACCCAGCTATGATTGGTAACACATGCCAATCAGCTAGTAAAATCACATTAATGTCCAAATTATTTTAATCATCAATCATAGCCAGCATGGACAATATTTACAGAAATATCCAAAACATCTTGAGATGTGTACCTCAAATTACAAATTCTATTCCCCCAACTTTTATATGTACATTGTATTGTGTCAGTATGTGTAATTCAAATGGCAAACACAAGTTTGTTGCGCTTGCTTGCTGGGAGTAGAATGATTACTTGAGCTGCCTTATTTTTTATTCATATCTTTGCTTTTTCCTCCTTCCACTGCATTGCTGTCTCCATGCTTGTGATGCTCCCTGCCTCTGATGCTTGCATGGGGAAATGAAAGTGTGGCCAGGGCAGAGGCACGAATCTTGGCAATCAGACGCATGGATGACAATAGCCTTCTTTCCGCTGATGACTTATTCATTGAGACTGATTTTTGCTTCCTTCTAACTTTCATCTTTCTCCAGGCCTCTCAAATTCAGTAAGTAGAACTGTCATGTGAAGATTTCACATATTGGCAGCCTATCGACAACAAGAAGTGTGGAAACATATAGGTATGAAAAACTTCCCCTTTAGCTTTGTTTCATTATAGTAAGAAAGAAATTAATAAAAATTCATCTGTTTTTGCCGAATGGAACGCCATCTTAGTTTTAACAGTTACGTTACGGTGTCCCTATTAGATCTTAGTGTAAATCTGTGTTTGTGTAAAAACCAGAAGGTAATTAAGCGGTGTTTCCAGATATATTTAACATGTCATTCTATCAAGTAAATGTAAAAACATGGCCTTTTTAGTGTTATTATGCAAGAATAACAGTAAATGGAACAGTGACTACTAGTCATTGACATGTTTCAAACTCAAATGATATCGTATTAAAAATTGGTGTCCCATAAATTTCCCAAAAGATAACTTTATGGTAAAACTTTTTCTAGGAGTTTAGATTAACAAATGTTCTGAAAACTGGCTTGGGATATGGCATTTGGAAGTTTTTAAAACTCGATTACTTAAGAAGTATTTGGCTGCTAATTGGGTTACATGGATTATCTACATCAAACTTCTGTCATGGGCAAGGGCTGTTTTCTAGAAGGTTGTGCCTCCCAAGTCTAACATAACACAAATATTTTGAATCAGACAGATATATATAAACTTGGATCCTCTTTCCATATTTTTTCTTCCTTATACCGGCTTTTATTCTTATATAAAAACATATCAATATTTATGGTTCTTCTGCTTTTTTTTAGATCTAACTAATTCATTCTCTTTGAGTGCCAGTACAGCATCAAAATTGCCAATGTGAACAAAACTGATAGTAACTCTTTTTGATCTCAGGTCGCATTTCACAAGCTGGCAAAGTTGGCTTATGTTTTGTTTGTTGGCGTATCACTGAATGTTAAAACTGCTGGCATTGTATATGCTGTGAAAGCTTTTCACACTTTTGTTTGAAGATGGAACACTTCCAGAAATGGTATACTTGGCACAGATTAGATATAGAATCAACATAGTGTATAATTCATTAGTATGTGTCAGCTGATGCTTTACGATCCTGGGACACTCAAACCCAGCCAGTAGAAAAATACTGGCACAGCTTGATAACTATTGGCAAAGTTATTACCATAAAAGAATAGGTTGACTTAGCTTTCTACAGGCCTATGCTTCTTTCTAAAATAATTATGCAACAAAGCTTCAGAACACCACAGTGGGACTACACCCAAAATTTCTTTAGCCTTTATCATGGTCGCAAAAATTTTGCACGTCAATATTACAAAAGGCCACTGCCAATTTCAACCCATTCAGTTATTGCCAATATATGGTTATAAAGTTTGCAATAAAGCATTAACATTGAAAATGATTTCCCCACAAAGGCTCAGACATAGTTGTGCGCAAACATTGTATTGTGTCAATTTGTGTGGTTTGTAATGATGGATTAGAAATCAATCAAATCATCAAAGATTCAATGTTACCAGTCTCCAAGATTCTCTTCTGTGATATCTGTTTTGAAAAGGCACATGGATTTTTTTGACAGGTATTTAACAAAATAATTACAGTGGTCCCTATGTTATATGACCAACCTTCTTTGATCATGAAGCGGTCTCTCGTGGGGGTGTGATCTCTCGTGGGGGTGTGGTCTCTCTTGGGGTTGCAAAATGCTCTTAAAATACCAGTTAGTATGGGGAGGAAGGCAGTCACATAAAGCAAGTCGGTCATGAAATGGGAGGGGGGATATACTGTCTTGATTGTTTTTGTTTTTTTAAGGAATTTTAATAGTTGATACAACAATTTAGGCCTCATACATTTAGAGGAAGAGGAAAAAAATACATAAAAGATAAATTGGATAGAAAAATCATTCTCCTTCTTTGTCTGCACACAAACCACTCATTGCAGAATAAGAGAGTAAGATACAACTGATATCGGGTGATAAAGACAGGACACATATGTAAATGCACTAAAGCTCAAGAGTATGTGTGGGTGCTTGTCTCATTCTTTGATCTAAGATTCCTATTTCATCCATTTATTTTGAACAACCACTCAGATGGCCTGCGACTTTATTTCTGTATCATTGCTTCTTTGCATGACATTATTTTGTTTGTTATACCAAACATCACTTAAGTAAAAAGCCAGATTTTCCACCTGTTCCCAGGTATAGCTGAGGTGTCAGGACTCCACAAAGATGTCAAGGCAACAGTGTATAAGACAGGCTTCAAGATCTTGGTCAGGAATTACTGCCAAACTCACCACTTTCTAGCATACACAAAATTAATTCCAATTTTAGCTTATGAAAAATTTTCTCAGGATTCAATTTTGAAGAAAAAAATGCACCCACTCTTTTATTTTGGAAGTTACACCCCTATTTGTAAAGCCCCCTTGAGTGGGGCGCACTAGATACCCCCAAAATATTATAAAATTTTCTGAAGGTCTGTGGCTTCAGTAATAAAGCTGCACTAATACCACTAATAAATATACTTGAATTCTATGATGATCCATCAAAAAATAAGATAACTACTACATGGGTATGAATTTTTTGTTTAAATGACAAACATTTTGTGGTGCTAAGTCGCGGTTTCTTATATTTTGCTTAGTATTCATTATACAGGAATAGTTTTTACACCATCAATCTCAGCAGAAAATAAGCTTCATTTTGAGTACCAACAACCTATATTTCCGAGAAGTTTAGCCCAAACCAAGGAATTACCTTTTTCAGAAATAAAATTCTAAATAACTTGCATTTTTTTATGGAGGCAGATACCGAAAAAATAACACAAACTCGTTTTAATGTACATATCTGCGCATAACGAGTTTGACTTTCAGACCTGTATGACAAAAATTGATGAAATGCAAGTTATTTAGAAAAATGACATATTTCTTTCATACATCCAGAAGTGAAAAGCAGCGGCTTCATGTTTTGTATGTGTGAACCCAAATACGCAAAGAAAGGACATTTTTATGTAGTCTGTTGCCTTCATCTGGTCCTTCTGGACACATTGGTATATAATTCATGTCCATAAATATCTCACTGACATTGAAAAAATAATAATCAAATAGGAACATCACCCCATTTTAATAAATTGTTTTTACTTTTGTCACTTGACTTTGTTTCAATATTCTGTTCAGAGACCCACATATATTGGTGCAAAATACTAAAACTGGATGCCATTTTAAACTTTGGACAATAGGGAACGTCATGGTACTTTCAATAATCATGAAACTTTGATATCTATCAAGAGAGAGACAGTCAAACTTTGATGTCTGAAAAATGTGTCACCAAAAATTTGCATTTTTCGCACGTTTTTTCACTTAAATGATAGGATAGCAACTTGAGATCATTATTAAGACAATTAAAAAGGTCACCATCAGAAAGAGCACAATTTTTTACACAAGATAGAATATATTTTAAAATCTATGATAAGTTTTTGTGGCCTTGAGAATTTTTTCACACTTGTGGCAGTAACTCCTGACTAAGATCTTGAAGCCTGTCATAAGGTATTCGGCTCAAAACACGCATGGTTGTCGGTTCAACTTTATCCATGGCATAGGACAATTGGGCTGTTCCTCCTGAAACCACCACCTCATTCCATCGAGGTAATTATAAGTGATGGTTATTCTAAAATGCTTGATTGACGTGTGGGTGAAATTTGCTGCACATTGGTGAATGCTTCTTGGGAGAGCTGAGAAAGGTTAAAACAGGCCTCTCAAGGGTGTAATTGAAATTAGCTGGGAATTTTATTTTACTAAAAAAAAGCAGGTAAGACCTTCTGTTAGCAGGTCATTGATTTGGGAGTCCCTGCCAGGCAAATAGATAATGCATAGAAGCTCCAATCACTAAGTTGAACATCTTCACACAAGTGACTACAAGGTATATTCACATACATTAGTTGCTTATGACATCATCATCCCTTATATACTCTGTAGACAAAAAAATTCACCACCAGGCACTTCAGTCTGTTGATTCTCTGCACGAGTGTCAACAATGCAATAAGATTGAGAAACACCCTATCAGCGTGCCTCGGCGGTCCAACGTCGGCCCGACTGACATCGGACTGACGCTGGGCCGACGTTGGACCGCCGAGGCATGCTGACAGGGCAGCAATATCAGATAATTCCACTATATGTTAATATATGCTTAGAATTGATATATTCATAATGTTGAGTGGAAGACCTTTTAAAAATGTCTAAACGATTATCCTAATGCTGCCAATGTACTATTGCTAATGTTCTGGTCAGTAAAAACCTGGAATTGACACCCATTGAACGCAGATAAGAGTGGCTTGTCAAATGTCAGGTGGACAGTGTCTCCTCTGATTGCAGTCTCTGTAGGAACAGAATTTATGCTGGTCAAGAAGCCAGTTACAAGTCCCATGTCTTGCACTGTCAACTTTTTTGGTGTCTGTATTTGCAAAACAGACATCTACTGTCATCTCTGTGTGCATTCTTATTACATCAGGGTAGGCTGGGTGTTGTTTTAGTTACTTGGAAAGGTAATAGTTACTTTTGGTGATATAATAATAATATAGTTAGTACTGGTCACATTAGATACAGTGCCGTCTTTAAGTAAGTGAAATGCATGATATGGTGCCATTGCATAAATGCTAAACATCCACAACTGAACTGCTTGTGGAAGCATTAATTCTCATCGATGAGACGAAACATATTGGGTCATAAAGGCCAATGTGAGGCATGTGGGATAACAACGGCAACCAATGTTCTTTGAGGTAGTTGGAGTTAGGTATGGGTCAAAGTCTTTGATAAGTAAGTGAAACACAGGCCCAATGTTATTTCATAGGAAAGGGGGCACTGCAGTGATGAAAGGTATTCCCAATATCTATAATAACAATATAGCAATATTGATATAGCTTATTATAATTTTATACTATAACCGTTCTTGGAAAGGATTTTAAATGATACAGGAAGAAATCAAAAAGCGAGACTGTCTGGATGAAATCACAATACAAATCTCATTGAATAATCGTTCAGTAAAGGTTAGCTATGAAGAGTATTTGGTGCGTTCAAGAAGATTCCTGTGCATAATATCAACCAGTTTAGCATGTTCCACTTCATCCAGGAGATTTTGTCTTTGAACTAGGCCTTGCAATCAATCATGATCAAGCCATAAGCTGTCACAGGTGGACATAAAAGATATTGTATCTTCACTAGTGGAGCATATGGAATGCCAGCTTACAGTTCTTCTACTCTAGGCTTGCTACAATCGTTATTAAATAAATGGAACAGCATAACCAAAATCCCCACATTATAAAGAAACTTCAATTTCAATCTGTTCCAATTACTGAAATTGTTGATGGTGGAGTCACATCACAAAATCTACTGCTGAAATTAGTCGTAAAAGCTGCTGATTAATTGATATTTCCAAGCTAGTCTTGGTTATGTAAAAATCATTGCTGCAATCGGAGGCTTTTAATGCCAGAGTATTATCATCTGAAGAGAAGGGGTTCCATATCATTCATCCAGGACTACGAATCAATTTTGTTATAGTTCCATTTGTAGGACTGAAGAAAATCCTGTTGTTGTATTTTATTACTAAACAGTCTTTCATCTAATAACTTATGTGAAATTTTATTTTTACGGATTTCTAAATTGCTCTTCTGCAGAGAAAACTACATACTGCAACAAAAGTTAACTTCAAAGAATGTTGTTGTACGTGTATAGTAGGGCCTACAGTTAAAACATTGTAGCATCTGAATTATGAGTGATGACAATCATCATGTACATATTTTTCATCGTTTGGCATGTCCAGAATTCGTGTAGGTGTAAAAACGAGCATGTACGAGTTCGAGGACATGAAAAAACGAGCATAGATTCACCCTGCCAACAAGTACAATAAAATTCTGGAATTTTCAAATCGTTTAACAGCTTTTTTGAGCGTTATTTAAATAATTGTTTGTGGTTTTCAACAAAGAAACTCTTTGAAACAACCGACAGGTAACAATGAAACGCTCAATAATGCATTCAATTGCTTTTAGAGCTCTCAAACTGTTAATTATGTCTTTCACACCGGAGGAGAGTTAATCTTTACATTGCAACTTCGCAAAACAATGCATCTTGTTGTCAGGGTAGGCTCAACAAGCTCACACTGAGAAGGATGATTATAGGCCTAAGCAGAAAATATGAACATTGCTCTCATTTTAAAATTAACTTCAGTCTCTACTTTCTTTTTTGTAAGTGGCAAATATTTGTTGCTGCGAGAAACACTATTTTCTCAATAAAAATTTACTTCATAATATTATATGTTCACCTTTCCACTTTACTCCTAGCAAAAGGGTGTTGCCCTTCTATCTCAGGTAGTCAATCAGTGAGGATGGCTAAAAGTCGTGTGAATGGGCCTTCCAACCTGGAACTGTCAACCATTCAGTGCAGATGAGCGCCACTTGTTAAATGTCAGGGTGACGAGGTCTCTTCTGATTGCTGTCTGTGTCCCTACAAAATGACCGCTGGTCAAGAGGCAGTTACAAGATCTTCTGCTCCCACATGATTTTCTTAGGTGAGTCTTCAGTTCAACCACAACATTACTTATACAGCTAAGTTCTGAATCTGTGCACTGTTGTGGACTGTTATCGTACTCAGGTGGCCTTAGACCCTTGAGGGATAAAATGATTTGTGTAAATTTGCAAATAGATATCAGGGCATAGGCAGAGCAATATGAGAGCATAGGCAGGGCAGCAGAGTAAATACTAATTTTGCAACACATAGTACATATTCAAAAGTTATATCTTAATATACAATATTTTAAAACCGTTTACTCAGCACTGGAGCCATGTTGGTGCTAGACTAACACAAATTGAGTGTGACTTATATATTAAGGGTATTGATAAGAGATCTCAGTAACTTGGTTACCATTGAATTGAGGTATGCCAGGATATCATGGCTAATTTATGTGCAACCAACTGCTTCAATTCACAGAAATGAAAGTTTCTAAAGAACCTTACATTGAAGAATGACACAAGAGTTTTTGTTTTATTAAGTTGTCAGAGGTTTGATGTAAGCTTTCAAAAGGCTGAAGCCTGGCTGCAAAGAAACATGGCAGAATTTCACTTGTTTTATTAGACAAATTTAAATTCAGAGACATGGTTGCTTTATCCATTGAAAATTTTTGTCAAATTAACTCATGACTTCAAAGTTTGAAAGGCTGCAACCAGTCAGAAACTCCTTTGATAGCTGAACTGTGAACTGGACAGAATGACACAACTAATGTGTACATGTGTCTTTTAAGGTGATTCTCAACTACTTTGTGTGTTCATGACAAAAAGTAAGCCATTGACCAAAAATCTTTTCGGGGAATTTTGTCTTTTTATCTCAATTTAAAAATTCAGTCTCTGTGTCTACAATTAGAAATCATCTGTTATCCTCAACGCCGGAAATTTTTGCAGTAAATAGGAAATGACAAAGAGAAAACATCAGTTATGCAAATCATCTTCACCTCCAGAGAGCTACTTATTATCTGACTGAAATTATTATGTTCCAAGACACTGATTTTTATTTGAAAAACAAATGTGATTCTTTTTTTTTGCATCACGACAAATTGTTGACAATATGTTCTTCAATTGCATATTACTGAGTATCATGCTTCATTCATGAAATGTAGCTTTGGAATCACTATTCTAGATTCCAGGCTTTGATTTCTATGTGATCCCTCTCCTTTCCTTTGACCTGCATGACTGGATATTAATATTGTCTTATTAGGCACATAGACTGAAAAATGGACAAGTTGAAATCGTAAGGAGAATAAAACTGTAACTGTTAGGGTTAACTGTTTGAAATAGCATTTAAATGAGATTGGAGTCAGATAAAGAGTTAACTGTTCATCTAACAGTTAACTGCTTTGTCATTGTGATAGTCATGAGGCTATTAAAAAAGTAAACCAAGCTCTTGATATTATGCCAATTATGTTAAATGGCACACACAAGATTGCTAGAACTGTGATAATCGAGTCGATATTGTTCACATTTATCATTGGAAAAGCTTGATCATAATATTGTTAAATACATGTTGTAATTTGCTTAGGTATTTGTGGTGAATCATCTGTAGTTTTTGCTTAATTCCATCTTAAAATATAGTTAAACATGCAGAAGAGGTCTCTTCTAGTTATCACCTCATTTTCGTTGTCTGGCGGCCTAAAATTTGCTAAGCATAAGGCATTTGGAAAGTTATGTTTACTGTCGGACAAAAAATGTGTTTGATTGTTTAATGGGACAAGTCCATCATCAACAACTGAGTACAACAGCTCCAGAAATTCATGATAAGAAGATTACTAACAGTTTAAGGCAACGGTTGACTGTTTGAGACAGTTTGACAATCTCACCAAACTGATCACTTGTACAACAATTAACTGGCAGTGAATTGTCAACTGTTCAAAAATTAACAGTGGACTGTTTGGCAAGTTAACAGTTAAATTGGAAGGTCTCTTGCAACTGTTGGCAGAGCGTTCCATATACAAGAAACAGAGTATGCATAAAAAAAGTTCAAGGTAAGCAGTAATTGATGAATACGAATCCTAAGAATGATGTATGATTCCCCTCAAACAACTCGCCGCAGGCTGTTCAATCTCAACATTGGTAGGTTTTTGTAGATATTCCGGAATTCCTTTAGGATGAAGTGATGCCCATATTCTGTCAAATATGATTTATTGCAATATCAGGCATTAACCCTCATCAAAACGAAAATCCAAAATATTGATAACAGAGGAAAGACAGGGATGAGCGACACAACAGGTTATTGTTCCTTTCGTAAGCTCGCTGTTTCCCATTTCATCACTGGATCAAACAGCACATGCTGCTATTGATCCAAAATGCAGATGTGACAGGTTGGATTAGCGGTATTCAATTCTTTGCATGTCATCTATCTGGGCTCCAATACCAAGCAATTCTAAAGGTACACAATGGCTGCTATGAGAGTTCATCATGAAGCAAGCGAAAAAAGCCTTTTGACAATCGAAATTAATTGTGATTTCAATGAATCACAGCATATTTATTTGATACAATTTTCTTGGATTTAGATAAAATTGCATTTACCATATGATTTATGTAGCTTCAATAATTTTGTAGTGTTGAAAAGTTCCTCAAGTATTATTTGCTACAACAGAGATATCCTCCAATCCACATTTTTTCTCAAGCGAATCACACTAAGCATATCTTGTGCAATACAGATGTTCTCATCGACCGTTTCACTATTTTGCCCCTTGACCTTCATAACCAAACAGGGTTGAAGGGTCGTTAAATAAAACATCACCCACTCACTCTATTTTGCCCGGTAATTTTAACATGTTACAGATGTGACCAAGGCAGTGGATCTGCCCTTATATACTGCTGTAAGTCAGGATTTGCCCTGATATTCCATTTGCAGTGATAGCTGCAGTAGGGTGGTTCAAAAAACAACAATTTCACCAAAGAGGGCAGGACACCCCTCATTTTGTTCCATCTGCCAAATGATGCACCCATGCAAAATTTTGAACTCCTAAGTTAAATAGAAGTAGGTTCTCAGGCCTCTTTGGTGAAATTATTGTTTTTCGAACCACTCTAGCCTGCAGCCCCTCTGACCCCCATGAAATACACAGGTCTGTGGTGTATGGTGGAACACAATTGTTAAGTGCTTTTAAAAAGTTACATGTCACATTGCTTATTTGAACCTTGCTTGACCTGAGTCAAAACTGGACATCATACTTCAGTTTGTCGAAATGAATGTCATCCAGATGAACAGACAGCTTCAGGGACATTGACTAGCTACTGAAGAAGAAAGAAACACAACTAAAAGTATTTTAAAAACAGCATATGTATACATGTAATTTTGTTTCTCATGATAAGGTGCAATGACCTAGTTATTAGTCAACATTAACACTATTATGATGTCGTCTGTCCCAGTAAAACAATTAACAGCACAAATTATTCCCATATACCCTGGTTCTGTGACATCAGATGGAAATCAGAGTCAGGAGTGACTCATTACTATCTGTCTGGGACTATACAGGAAATATAATCCGTAATACAATAAAATCCCGAAATATGATGAACAGAACAGAAGTTGTTGCCTTCCTTTACAATCCAATGTCTTTTAATACTACTATACTACAGTTGATGGAAATGAATCTCATCCTGAATAAATTGGATGAAGAAATACCTTCAGTGACATTTATCTGTCAATGTTACTCAGGCAAGAAAATATAAATAAAGAAGAAAAAACATTATTTTTGCCAACACCAAGTATATGATAATGCATCTTATGACAAGGTGCAATGACCTTGCTATTAGTCAACATTAACACTATGATCTCCTGTCCTAGGAAAAAAAATCTGTGACATCAGATGGACATGGAACGACTGATTACTGTCTCTCTGGCAGTAGACCAGAAATACAATCATTGTACAATGAAATCCTCAAAGTTTTTGCCTCCACAATCCAATGTCTTTTACCTTCTTTACCTTCGCACATATAGAACCTTTTGAAGTGCTAATTGACAATTAGGAAGGATGAAACAGTCTGCACTCAGATATTAGACCACATGCTATGTTGTTTACGCCACAAATTCATGAAATTTACAACACTGTGATAAAATCATACTAATGAATGCACAGGTATACTGACGTTATTTACTCAAAAACATTTTTTTAAATGAATTTTCAATTTTATCCACAGTTAAGCACTCCAGCTCAGCTAGGTTGTCTTGGTGCAATTAAGCAATTGTATCCTTGAGTGGCCGTTGCTTACATGACTTAAAAAAATTACTTTCAATGTATTTTTTAAACAAGTAATCAATGTACAATGTGTTTTGTGCATTATTTATTTTATCTCATTTAATTTACATAATTTGTCGCATTGCACAGGTTGACCTACAGATGACACTCATAAATCTAGCCAATGACTGGGAGGCATAATAAGACTACTGGCCATTGGAAAATGACGTAACTCTATTTGAAAATGAAACGCACTGCTGAAAGGCATACACCATGTCCTATATCTAGTGCTCATATTAAGGGCCAAAATCCAGGGCTAGCTTGCATCGTGCAGTGACTTCATTACTTAAATTACCTGAGATCAGATGATCACTTTCCTTCTATTTTTTTTCCACGCCAACACAAACTGGGCGACCTAAATTTTTCGTAATTAGCAATAACAAAACTGAAATGGTGTTCCTTCTCTTCTTAAGCACTAGCTTAAGAGTATTCTACCAGACAGAAGGCACACTGTAGAATTGGTTGACAATCATTATACATGATGCCGTATGTGGTGGTCTTTCTTGCTTAAAACCAACTTCATGTGATCTTCATGAAGTTGATCACTTACATGTCTATCACAGTGAAACCGTAATCGAGTTCCCCAATGAGCCAGGTTGCTCTACCTAATCTCATTACCCAAATGTACTTAACTGCAACACGCAATTGCACTAACTCCAAATTAGGTTCCTTCCTGTGTCTAACTTTGACACGATTCCAATTTACCTGGCACAGACAAAGACTTGCTCAGGGAAGTAAATACGTTCCTACTACACTGTAGTAAATACCTACTTCTAAAGTCTATTGTTATTCAGAAAAAGTTTTAAATGAGAGAGAATAACAAGTAAAATAATTGTTAATACACCAATTACCATCAACACAGGGAAGTATTGCCTAAATCTTATCTTTGAATTTTAAAAAAGTAGTGATAAGTAAAAGAGGATGTAAGCCAGGGTCTTAAGTGGAATATCCTGTGTGAGTTTATTATTCTAAGGAATAAGCTGCTGTAGACAGCAGTATCAGATATATATTTCTGAAGTGAAATACTTAATGATCCAGACAGTATGTGAGAATCCTTTTTCTTTTAACTGCCATCTTGAATACATACTCATTCTGAAATAGGGACATTTTAGTTTCTTTATGTGATATATGCCACAGCATATGATTTAGGTAATATTCAGCAGGAACTAGCCACCATAGATATAAATAAATTGTTTGAAAAGAAAGTTTTAAAGACGCATCACTGGAAAACCAGAAAGACAAAGAAAAAAAACTATATTTCTGTAACATTTACCGAGCAATTCATCATGTCTGTAAATTGACAATCACTTCCCGAACAAAGGCTCTTGAAAATCCTAAAACATTTCATTCGCCTTTGAAAAGGGTAGTTTTGAATTTAATCCTGAGATATGATCGATTTGACTGAGTAAAAAAAAACAAATCGTTGCGAAACCATGAGAAATGTTGTTTCATGGACATTTTACCATCAGGAAAAGAAAAAATTTCTCAATCTGGTTCTGGGCATATTGGTGACAGTTCTGCATGCAATCTTCATGCATTGTAAAATGCAAGCATATTTTTGGTGCATTATATTTAGAAATACAGCTTCAGGGTTCAAGTTATTCAATATGACTGTTTAAGAATGTCAGTTTTGTGTGATCAATTTTCATTGAAAGACATATGACATTTGTGACTTGTTCATTGCCATGATTGATGTAGGAAATGACTTAATGACAGGATTGCCATTCATCAAAATGCTAGTTTTTCACAAGGGGCTTTGAACTTATTTTTGTAAAGGTATTAGCTGCCCTGTCTGTCAAATATTTCTTGATGCAGTTGTTTTGCTAGATTGCTTGCACAAAAAAGTTTGGGGCTACTGTTTGAGATCCTTTGTATATTTTTCAAATTCTTTTATAAAAAGATTTGCTTGCTGGTACAAACACCTGCTATAGTTAATGGCCTTCCAAGATACACAGGTTGTAGCAGAACATACATATAGTAGAGAGATAAAATAGTACAACAATCAATCCTTTGTTGATTCTGATGTTGTCTGGTCTCAGTTGCTACTTCTTAGAGGACTGAGGGATACTAAAACACTATAGAATTCAATGTTCCATTGCGAATTTTACAAAGTGTCAAAGTGGCTGATGGCTTATAGTATTGATTGGTGTTTTACAATCAGTATTAGGAAGACATATTCCTTTGCAATTGATGGTTATCATTATTTTACTTGTGCTTCACTCCTTGTAAAACAAAATCAAACAAATTAAAATTAGTTGCATGTAGTAACGACTTTGCCGCTAGATAAACAAAACGGTATAAACTGAGTGATACAATAATTTTCATTATCATTACAAAATTATGGGAATAGGTCTACATCAGTATCATATTCTGCACTAGCCGTGACAAGGTAAGATACTGCAGAATGCAGATCACTACTACAGTGTATAAATAGAAGAATGCTGATCACTACTATGGTATATAAATAGGAAATTAGCTTTATGATTATTCTAAATGGATACACACAGGATATTCTGTTAATGAAGCTTTGTTTATATATGGCCAATGATATCATTGATGCCACATTGATAAACAGGAAACAAGGGGTGCTATATCCATGGTCACGGAAAGCGCGCATGCCTTTCCTTTATTGTATAATCTTATCTTCAATGGCACTTCAATTATTTCTATATCGCACTCAGAATTACTATGCTTCAAAGCACAATCACTGTCAATCAGGTGCATGTTATTGGGAGGTTGCATTAATTTTTCATAATATTACATAACCCGCTTGTTTCTCTAATTAATCCAAATGATCAAGAAATGGTTTCAAAGAAGGCAGTCATAACATGTTAGCAGGTTCTCAAGGCATTGTCCATATTATCCACCTGCCTTTGAATAAATGTCAGTGTGGCTACTGTGTCATTAAACATAAAATTTGGAATATTGAGAATAATGCACGCTTCCAGTTAGCAGGTATGCCAATACATTTACCCTAAATGCACCTCATGAGGGACAAAGCTGTAATTACTTACCGGGGGAGCTATAAAAATTCTCTACAATGGGTTCATTTTGCAGGAAATCTGTGAGATAGACACAAACCGTGCATGACCACAATAAGATGCTCTGAGACTTGAATGGGCTTGGCAGTTTTCGAAACATTTACTTCTCAATTCCATGTTTTCTAGCAACAAATTATCTATTTAGGAAGGAAGAGGTAATTAAAAGGGAGGATATTTTTCTTTTGACACCTGCATTAGATGTTGTGTTCATTAATGGTGCTGGTCATGCAATCTGACAATGGGAGAGCAGGTTTCCCAAACAAGATCACCACAACACGGTTAATCATGGGATTCCACTGGAGGCATCAAGTGATCTCTAAAGGCATTTTGGGGTTTGAAAGGTTTTTTGCTGGTTTAATGAAAATTTCCCTACAGCCAGAGAAAGATAAATGGGTTTCATTCACAGTAAAAGTTTTATGTAACAAGTATGATCTTTGTATGATCGTTTAATATCAAACCGGAATGAAGACTATATTCTAGTTTTATTCACCAAATAAATACCCATGTAAACTGGGTAACCTTTTAACATGGTAGCTTTCAAATCACAGTATGCTGCGAAAGGTCAATTTTGATTTCTTGCTGGAGGGAATGCATCCACAGTGACTCTTGTCTATTATAGATAGATAGATAGATGAATAGATAGACAGATGGATGGATAAATAGATGTACTAAATGCGGCCCTCTAAGCCTAGTTCTGGGTGCCACGAGGGTTGATTGATGAGATGGGAGAGAGAGCAGGAGTCCTCAACATGTTACACATTTACCTCATGTGAGGGTTCTTATACTTGCCAGTGTGGTGATTTCAGGATTTGTTCCTGTCACTTGAATTAATTGCAGATCAAAAATTAAATTCTTTCTCATAGCAGGTTTCATCATGACACTGACGACACATGTATGCTGCATTTCAAGGGTACTGCTATTTTTCAGAAAAGAAGTGTCATGTCCTTTGCGACATACTATATCACATGTGTGCTAGATGACTTATATGCCTTAGAGGACACAAGAGTGATGTTTGCACTCCTGAGTACATCATTCATCAAGGATAATTGGCCATATTTAGATAATCTGTCAATTATGGGCATGGCTCATGATCACTGCCACTTACAAGGTCAAAGAACCACTATTGCGATGATGATCCATGATCTTAAAATAACTGAAAGGCATAAAATTCCCTGTTTACTGTGAAGTAAATATCTACAGATGGTGCAGCTACAATGTTACATGTATATATCTAATGCACCAAGCTATGATTGGCAACACATGCCAATCAGCTAGTAAAATTAAATTCATGTCCAAATTATTTTAGTCAACAAATTATCTAATTCCTTGCTCCATTTTCTTCCACCAACAGAGCTTCTCGCCAGCATGGACAATATTTACAGAAATATCCAAAACATCTTAAGATGTGTACCTCAAATTACAAATTCCGTTCCCCCAACTTCTTTATGTACTTCTATTTTGGCAGTATGTGTAATTCAAATGGCAAACACTCACAAGTTTGTTGTGCTTGCTTGCTGGAAGTAGAAAGATTACTTGAGCTGGCTTATTTTTTATTCATATCTTTGCTTTTTCCTCCTTCCACTGCATAGCTGTTTCCATGCTTGTGATGCTTCCTTGCCTCTGACGCTTGCATGGGGAAATGAAAGTGTGGCCTGGCAGAGGCACGAATCTTGGCAATCAGACGCATGGATGACAATAGCCTTCTTTCCGCTGATGACTTATTCATTGAGACTGATTTTTGCTTCCTTCCAACTTTCATCTTTCTCCAGGCCTCTCAAATTCAGTAAGGAGAGCCGTCATGTGAAGATTTCAGTCTACTGCACGTACTGGCAGCCTATCGACAACAAGAAGTGTGGAAACATATGGGTCCGAAAAACTTCCCCTTTAGCATTGTTTCATTATAGTAAGAAAGAAATGAATGAAAATCATCTGTTTTTGCCAAATGGAATTCCATGTTAGTTTTAGCAGTTACATTATGGTGTCTTTTTTAGATCTTAGTGCACATCAATGTTTGTGTGAAAAAAAAGCAGGAAATCAAGCTGTGTATCCAGATATATCTAATGTGTCATTCTATCAACTATAGACGTAAAAAACATGGCTTTTTTGTCTTATTATGCAAGAATAACAGTAAATGGAACAGTGACTACTAGTCATTGACATGTTTCCAACTCAAATGATATCGTATTCAAAATTGGTGTCCCATAAACTTCCCAAAAGATAACTTTATGGCAAAACATTTTTATCAAGTTTAGAAGTAACAAATGTTCTGAAAACTGGCTTGGGATATGTCATCTCGGAAGTTTTTAAAACTCAATTACTTAAGAAGTATTTGGCTGCTAAGTGGGTTACATGGATTATTTACATCAAACTTCTGTTATGGGCAAGGACTGTTTTCTAGAAAGTTGAGCCTCCCATATCCAACATAACACAAATATTTTGAATCAGACAGATATCTATAAACTTGGATGAAGTTGGATCCTCTATCTATATTTGTTCTTCCTTATACCGGCTTTTATTCTTGTATAAAAACATATCAATATTTATGGTTCTTCCGGTTTCTTTTAGATCTGACTAATTCATTCTCCTTGAGTGCCAGTACGGCATCAAAATTGCCAATGTGAACAAAACATCAAAATTGCCAATGTGAACAAAACTGTTAGTAACTCTTTTTGATCTCAGGTCGCATTTCACAAGCTGGCAAAGTTGGCCTATGTTTTGTTTGTTGGCGTATCACTGAATGTTAAAACTACTGGCATTGTATCTGCTGTGAAAGCTTTTCACACTTTTGTTTGAAGATGGACCACTTCCAGAAATGGTATACTTGGCACAGATTAGATATAGAATCAACATAGTGTATAATTCATTAGTATGTGTCAGCTGATGCTTAATGATCCTGGTACACTCAAACCCAGCCAGTAGAAAAATACTGGCACAGCTTGATAACTATTGGCAAAGTTATTACCATAAAAGAATAGGTTGACTTAGCTTCTGCCGGCCTGTGCTTCTTTTTAAAATATGTAACACAGCTTTGGAACATCACATTGGGACTCCACCCAAATTTCTTTTGCATTTATCATTGTCGCAAAAGTCTTGCACGTCAATATTACATTAGGCCACTGCCAATTTCAACCCATTCAGGCATTCAGTTATTGCCAATATATGGTTATAAAGTTTGCAATAAAGCTTTAACATTGAAAAATATTTCCCCACAAAGGCTATGACATAGTTGTATGCTAAGATTGTATTGTGTGCTTTGTAATGATAGATAATAAACCAATTAAATCATCAAAGATTCAATGTTATCACCGTCTCCAGAATTCTCTTCTGTGACATCTGTTTTGAATTAAATTTCCGTTTCATGGTACATGGATTTTTTGACATGTATTTGACAAAATAATTACGGTGGTCCCTCCGTTATATGACCAATCTTCTAAGAATTGTGGGGATGTAGTCTCTCTTGGGGGTGAAAAATGCTCTAAAAGACTACTTAATGCAGTTGCGGGAGGGAGGCGGTCAGATAAGGGAAGTATGTTGTACAACAGTACCAGATTGCACGAATGCTTAACACAAGTTATCCTGAAGTGCCTGATCCCTATAACTAATCTTTTAGTCAGGTTACTGGTACAAAACTGTGCCAAGTTGCAACATGAGTTCAGTTAATTAAAACTAGTTATCTAACTCATGTTCAGCACTGACACGATATCAGTAAAATGATATTGTTTTAATGTTACAGTGGCACCCGTGGTAGTCAGGTACGACAGTAATATTTAAAGTAATCTCACTAGTGGCCCATGTGGTGTTGGCAAATTATTATTAGCCTGATGTCTAATTTTTTGCGAAGTAGTATTGTATTTAGTATTGTAAAATATATAGTTGAATAAAGTTGTCTGTCAGTCTGTCTTTCTAACATCCATGTTGGTCATTGAATGTCAGACTTGAGTTGCCAATAGCTTCAGGCTTTACTAGTATTTTTCAGCTGTCCGGGTTCTAGTGGTTCAAAAGATAAATATTCTAGCCATATCAAATTTAAAAAGACTATAAGTACCCCATTTCATAGTTGAAATAACAGACATCAACTGAGTATCATAGCACCGCTCTGACAAGCAATAGCAGTCAAGTGATTGACAGAAAGTGATTATTTGGAAGAATGCCTGTGCATAATGTACAAGTTAATTTGGATGACCTCCTAATGTAGGATCTTCTTCTGAGCCTTGCTAGACCGGATGTATTTTCTGTTCAACCGTGATGTCAGCAGTATCCGTTGAAGCCAGGATAGTTCTGAAATGCATATCAGAACTCTGTGGCTCAAGTGATGTCACATCTTGTCAAATGTGATTCATATATCAATAATAGGAATAGCAGAATGAGACTCATTACAGTGCTTATGCTTCGCTTGCTTGATGTTCTTCTGAGATTTATCAGAATATATAATATATTGTTCTTTATGAAGTATGTTGCTGCTTCAGATTACGTCGGCAGAGCAAAGTATCCATGTTTTCATATGGCAATTGCTTTCAGCAAAACACTTCCTTTGTACATATAAGAAGGAAATGAAAACCAATCTGAATGCATGTCTTATAAAAGCCTTATGATCAAGTTTTGTGTTTGCATATCTATTTTACTAATCAAAATCACATAATGATGCTGAACAGGATACATTAAAAGGATATTTATATTGTATAAATGTATACATGTAGTTCATCTGTTTCTGAATCATTTAGTTGATACAAAAATGTAGGCTTGACCCATTTAGAGGAAGGGAAAACTCAGTATACATTAAAGATAAATGGAATAGAAAAATCATTCTCCTTCTTTGTCTGCACACAAACCAATCATTGCAGAATAAGAGAGTAAGATACCACTGATATCAGGTGATAATGACAGGACACATATGTAAATGCACTAAAGCTCAAGAGTATGTGTGGGACATTGTCTCATTCTTTGATCTAAGATTCCTAATTCATATATTTATTTTGAACAACCACACAGATAGCCCGCGACTTCATTTCTGTATCATTGCTTCTTTGCATGAAATTTTGTTTGTTATAACAAACATCACATAAGTAAAAAAACAGATTTTCCACCTGTTCTCAGGTATAGCTGGAATGTCATGACTCTGAAAAGATGTTGAGGCAACAGTGCATAAGGTATTCGGCTGATAGGAACATGGTTGTGGATTCAATTTTATCCTTCGCATATAGGGGAATTGGGTAGTTCCTCCTGAAGTCACTACCTCATTCTACCGAGGTAATTATAAGTGATGGTAATTGTAGAATGCCTGGTTGATGAGAGGGTGAAATTAGCTGCACAATGGTGAATGCTCCTTGAGGGAGTTGAGAAAGGTTAAAACAGGTCTCTCAAGGGTGTAATTAAAATTAGCTAGGAATTGGATTTTACTAAAAAAGCAGATAAGACATTCTGTTAGCAGGTCATTGATTTGGGATTCCCTGCCAGGCAAATAAATAATGCATAGAAGCTCCAATCACTAAGTTTGAACATCTTCACACAAGTGACTACAAGGTATATTCACATACGTACATTAGAACTTTGCTTATGACATCGTCATCCTTTCTCCACACTTTAGAGGAAAAATTCACCATCAGACACTTCAGTATGTAGATTCTCTACATGAGTGGCAATACTAGAAATTTCAATTGTATGTTAATACATCTTTAGAATTGGCATACAATATTGATGATATTGTGTGGAAGAGGTTTTTTTTAAAATGTGTACACAATTATAGTAATGCAGCCAATGTACTATTCCTAATGTTCTGGCCAGTAAAAACCTGGAATTGTCATCCATTGAACGCAGATAAGAGTGGCTTGTCAAATGTCAGGTGGACAGGGCCTCCTCTGATTGCGGTCTCTGTCGGAACAGAATAATCGCTGGTCAAGAAGCCAGCTACAAGACCCATGTCTTGCACTGTCAACTTTTTTGGTGTCTGTATGTGCAAAACAGACATCTGCTGTCATCTCTGTCTGCATTCTTTGTATATCAGGGTAGGCTGGGTGTTGTTTTAGTTACTTGGAAAAAGTAGTTACTGGTTACTTTTGCAAACATATGTTTTTGTAACGGTGATATAATGATAATGCAGTCAGTACTGGTCACATTGAATAGTGATGAAAGTAATTTCCTCATATCAATAATTGCAAAATAGCGAAATTAACATAGCTTATCATTATTTTACTAAAACGGACGTATAACAGTTCTTGGAGGGGATTTTTAATTATCCAGATTAAAGAAGAAATCCCAATGCAAGATTGTCTGCATAACATCACTATGAAGAGTGTTCGGTGCTTCAAAGGAAGATTCATGTGCAATTGTGCATAATATTAACCGGTTTGGCATGTTCCACTTCATCCAGGAGCATTTGATCCAGGCCTTGCCATTAATGCATGATCAATCCATAAGCTATCACAGGTGGACATAAAAGATATTGTATCTTCACCAGTGAGACACATGGAATGCCAGCTTAAAGTAACAGTTACTCTACTCTGGGCTTACTGCATTCGTCATTAAATAAATGGGAACTGCATAACCAAAATCCCTACATGGTAAAGAAACCTTGATTTCAATCTGTTTCAATCACTATTACTGAAATTGTTCATGTCTGGAGTCACATCACAAAATCTACTGCTGAAATTAGTCATAAAAGCTGCTGATTAATTGACATTTTCAAGCTAGTGTTGGTTATGTAAAAATCATTGGTGCAATCTAGAAGAACTTTAGAATCGGAGGCTTTTAATGCCAAAGCATTATCATCTGAAGAGAGTGCTCCATATCATTCATCCAGGACTCCGGATCAGTTTTGCTAAAGTTCCATTTGCTGGTTTGAAGTAAATTCTATTGCTGTATTTTATGACTAAACATTATTTATTTCAATTCACAACATATAAATGAAGTTTTATCTTTCAGATTTTTAGCAAATTGCACTTCTGCAGTCAAAACTACATTTTGCAAGTTAATTTTCAGTGTATACTGTATAATATAGCCAATGGTTAAATCAATTTAGCATCTGAATTATGAGTGATGACAATTTTAAGCAGAAAAAATGAACATTGCTCTCATTTCAATTTCTCCTTACTTTTTTGTAAATGGCAAATATTTGTTGCAGTGAGCAACACTATGTGCCCAATGAAAATCTACTTCATATATATGTACTATTCAGCATTTTTCCACTTTTCTCGCTAAGGCACTGCCCTTCTACTGTATCTCAGGTAGTCAATCAGTGAGGATGGCTAAAAGTCGTTTGAATGGGCCGCCAACCTGGAACTGTCAACTATTCAGTGCAGATGAGAGCCACTTGTTAAATGTCAGGGTGACGAGGTCTCTTCTGATTGCTGTCTGTGTCCCTACAAAATGACCGCTGGTCAAGAGATAGTTACAAGATCTTCTGCTGCCACATGATTTTCTTCGGTGAGTCTTCAGTTAAACTACAACATTACTTAAACAGCTAAGTTCTGAATCTGTGCGCTGTTGTGGACTGTTATCGTACTCAGGTGGACTAAGACCCTTGAGGGATAAAATGATTTGTGTAAATTTGCAAATAGATATCAGGGCATAGGCAGAGCAATATGAGGGCATAGGCAGAGCAGCAGAGTGAAAACTAATTTTGCAACACATAGTACATATTCCAAAGTTATAACTTGGAATTATTAAGACAAAATATACAATATTTTAAAACTGTTTACTTAGCACTGGAGCCATGTTGGTGTTAGACTAACACAAATTGAGTGTGACTTAAGGGTATCGATAAGAGATCTCAGTAACTCGGTAACCATTGAATTGAGGTATATCATGGCTAATTTGTGTGCAACCAACTGCTTCAATTCACAGAAATGAAAGTTTCTAAAGAACCTAACATTGAAAAATGACACAAGAGTTTTTGTTTTCTTTGAGTTGTCAGAGGTTTGATGTAAGCTTTCAAAAGGCTGAAGCCTGGCTGCGAAGAAACATGGCAGAAATTCACTTCATTAAACAAAATAGAAACTCATCAGCAAAAAGGAATTCCAACAAACTTTTCAATATTCACACATTACATTACATTTGTATGATATGGCCAAAACAGGCATTGATTCACTTACCTATCCTGGAGAATATTATCAGATTTGAACGGGTGATTATGATTGTTCACCAGAATTTACAGCTAGTATTTGTTGCTATTACATTATAGCCTTTCAGCTATAGAGCCCAGTTCAGCTGTCAAAGAAACACACAGTGTTGTTTTTGGTTTTGATAATGTGACAGCTTTGACAGCGTTATTCGACAGACGGGTGTTTATCCTAAATTCTAACAAACTACTGATATTATTTGGTTCACATCATTACATGAAAAAATGTAATATGATGTCTCATAGGTGGGTCAGTCATCTTTTATATGGCATGTTGGCCTATAAATGTCAGGGTTGTCTGAAAGAAACCAAGTTATTTCCTGGTTCAAATGAATTACTATTTTTTAGACCAGCAGCAGCTGAAGACAAAACAAACCCAATTGATATCGGTATTTCCTTGATAAAGAAAAAAATTCTGCAAATAAAGCTTCCCGTCCATGTTGGTGCTTTAGCAGTAATGTTTAAATCTTACATTATTAAAACCTGTTGAATCTAAAATTATTCAAAATTGTTTTATTAGACAAATTTAAATTCAGAGACATGGTTACTTTATCCATTGAAAATTTTTGTCAAATTAACTCATGACTTCAAAGTTTGAAAGGCTGCAACCAGTCAGAAACTGCTTTGATAGCTGAACTGTGAACTGGACAGAATGACACAACTAATGTGTACATATGTTATTATGACATGCAGAAATATATGCCTTTTAAGGTGATTCTCAAAGTTCTACTTTGTGAGTTCATGACAACAATTAAGCCATTGACCAATAATCTTTTAGGGGAATTTTGTTTTTTTATCTCAATTTTCCCTATAGAATACATGTCCTATAAAAAAAAATCAGTCTCTATGTCTCCAATTAGAAATCATCTGTTATCCTTAACTCAGGAAATTTTTGCAGTAAAAAGGAAATGACAACGCCAAAACATCAGTTACACAAATCATCTTCACCTCCAGAGAGCTACTTATTATTTGACTGGAATTGTTATGTTTCAACACACTGATTTTTAGTTGAAAAACAAATGTGATTCCTTTTTAATTGCTTCACGACAAGTCATTGACAATATGTTCTTCAAGTGTATATTATGGAGTATCAAGCTTCATTCATTGAAATGTAGCTGTTGAAATCACAATTCGATATTCCAAGCTTTGATTTCTATGTGATCCCTCTCCTTTCCACCCGCCTGCGTGACTGGATATTAATATTGTCTTATTAGGCACATAGACTGAAAAATGGACAAGTTGAAATCGTAAGTAGAAAAAAACTGTAACTGTTACGGTTAACTGTTTGAAATAGCATTGAAATGATGTTGGAGTCAGATAAAGAGTTAACTGTTAATCTAACAGTTAACTGTTTTATCATAGTGGCAGTCTTGAGGCTATTAAAGAAAGTAAATCAAGCACTTGATATTATGCCAATTCTTTTAAATGGCACACACAAGAAGGCCAGAACTGTGATAATCGAGTCAATATTGTTCACATTTATCATTGGAAAAGCTTGATCATAATATGGTTAACGACATGTTGTAATTTGTTTAGGCATATGTAGTGAATCCTTTGTAGTTTTTGCTTATTTCCATCTAAAAAATATATTTAAACGTGCAGAAGAGGTCTCAGCTAGTTATCACCTCATTTTCGTTGTCTTGAGGCCCAAAATTTGCTAAGCATCAGGCATTTGGAAAGTTATGTTTGCTTTACGACAAAAAACTTGTTTGGTTGTTTAAAGGAACAAGTCCATCACCAACAACTTAGTACAGCAGCTTCAGAAATTCATGACAAGATGATTACTAACAGTTTAAGGCAACGGTTGACTGTTGAGACAATCTCCCCAAACTGATATCTTGTATAACAGTTAACTGGCAGTAAATTGTCAACTGTTCAGAAATTAACAGTCGACTGTTTGGCAAGTTAACAGTTAAATTGGAAGCTCTATTGCAACTATTGGCAGAGCGTTCCATATATAAGATAGAGAGTATGCTTATAAAAAGTTCAAAGTAAGCAATAATTGATGATTACAGATCCTAAGAATGATGTATGATTCCCCTCTAACAACCTGCCGCAGGCTGTTCAATCTCAACATTGGTAGGTCTTTGTAGACATTCTTGGAATTCCTTCAGGATGAAGTAATGCTCATATCCTGTCAAATATGATTTTCGCAATATCAGGCATTAACCCTCATCAAAACGAAAATCCAAAATATTGATAACAGAGGAAAGACAGGGATGAGCAACACAACAGGTTATTGTTCCTTTCGTAAGCTCGCTGTTTCCCATTTCATCACTGGATCAAACAGCACATGCTGCTATTGATCCAAAATGCAGATGTGACAGGTTGGATTAGCCTTATTCAATTCTTTGCATGTCATCTATCCAGGCTCCATAGCAAAGCAATTCTAAAGGTACACAATTGCTGTTATGAGAGTTCACCATGAAGCAAGCAAATTTAGCCTTCTTGACAATTAAAATGATTGGATTTTCTTGGATTTAGATAAAAATTGGATTGATGACACCTTATATTGCATTTACTGTATGATTTATTTAGCTTCAATCATTTTGTAGTGTTGAAAAGTTCCTCAAGTATTATTTGCTACTGGCATTATCACAACAGAAATATTCTGTTAATAACAGTGAACTTGATTGGTTTAAGTCTTATCTTAGTGACAGGTGTCAAAGTGTCATTTATAAAAATAAGTTGTCAAATCCTTTGGGTTGCTCAATAGGAGTGCCTCAAGGATCAAATTTAGGTCCACTATTATTTACACTATTTGTTAATGACTTCTCAACTTCTATTAAAATTGTAGAGTTTCAATGTATGCGGATGACACAATCTTATATTGTGATGGAGATAATGTTAATGAAATTGCTAGAAATTTAAATAAGTGTCTAGAGGATGCAGCTGAATGGTATTCTAGAAATTGTTTAGTGCTTAATGTTAAAAAAACTGTTGGTATGTTAATAGGTTCTAATGTAACTAGTGTAGATCAGGATGAATTTTGTCTTGAACTCTATGGTGAATCTGTTAATAATGTCTCTGTTTCAAAATATCTTGGAGTACATGTCGATATTAATCTTAAATTTGATAAACACATTAATGAAGTTGTCAAAAGTATTTCAAAAAAGCTCTCTTGGCTTGGTCGTTTAAGACATATTGTACCTAGAAATATTCTTGAATTAGTGTATAAAACATATGTCGTACCTATTTTTGATTATGCCTGTACAATTTGGGGTTACTGTAATTCAAATGTTAATAGTATACAAAGACTGCAAAATAGAGCAGCTAGAATTATTACGGGTTGTTTTGATATTGTCAACGTCAGAGGAATCGAAATTGTTAAACAGCTTAAATGGCAAAATATGCAACAACGTATTAATTACTTTTTAAGTATACATATGTATAATTGTATCCATGGTAATGCACCTCAACATCTAGTCAATTCTGTGATAATGGCATGTGATGCCCATGATATTAATACTCGCCTAGCTAATACTTTAAATGTTGTTATTCCGGAGTGTCAATCACAAATGTATAAGAAATCTTTTATTTATAGGGCATCAGTAATTTGGAACACACTGCCAGAGACTATTAAAGAATGTGATAACGTAGTTGATTTTAAATGTAAAGTCAAACTTTATTTTACTTGATTTTACCTTTTTAATTGATGCTTGTTGATTTTATTTTTCACTTTGTAAATGGGCCACTTGAAAAACAGTTTTTTGACTGACAGTGTTACCCATATAAAATATGTTCTAAATAAAAAATAAAAAAAATATCCTCCTATCCAAAATTTTTTTTTCAAACGAATCACACTTAGCTTATTTTGTGCAATACATAAGTACTCGACGACCGTTTCACTATTTTGCCCTGTGACCTTCATAACCAAACAGGGTTAAATAAAACATCACCCACTCATTCTATTTTGCCCAATAATTTTAACATACACATGTGACCAAGGGAGTGGATCTGCCCTTATAATACTGCTCAAAGTCAGGATTTGCCCTAATATTCCATTTGTATTGATACCAGTGGGGGCCGCAGCCCCTCTGCCCCCCGTGAAATACACCTGTGGTGTATGGTGGAACACAATTGTTAATTGCTTTTAAAAAGTTACATGTCACATTGCTTATTTTAACCCTGCTTGACCTTAATCAAAACTGGACATAATATTTCAGTTAATCGAAATGAATATCAGGGACATTTATTAGCTACTGTAGAAGAACGAAACGTGACATCAGATGGACATCAGAGTCAGGAGTGACCTATTACTATCTGTCTGGGACTATACCAGAAATATAATCAGTAGTACAATAAAATCCCGAAACATGATGAACAGAACAGAAGTTTTTGCCTTCCTTTACAAACCAATGTCTTTTAATACTATACTATTGTTGATGGAAATGAATCTCATCATGAATAAATTGGATGAAGACATACCATCAGCGACAATTATCTGTCAATGTGACTCAGGCAAGAAAATATAAAAAAGAAGAAAAAACAGTATTTTTGCCAACACCATGTAAATGACAATGCAATGACCTTGCTATTAGTCAACATTAACACTATGATCTCCTGTCCTAGGAAAAAAAACCTGTGACATCAGATGGACATGGAACTACTCATTACTGTCTCTCTGGCAGTAGACCAGAAATACAATCATTGTACAATGAAATCCTCAAAGTTTTTGCCTCCACAATCCAATGTCTTTTACCGTCTTTACCTTCGCACATTAAGAACCTTTTGAAGTGCTAATTGACAATTAGGAAGGATGAAACAGTCTGCACTCAGAAATTAGACCACATGCTATGTTGTTTACGCCACAAATTCATGAAATTTACAACACTGTGATAAAATCATACTAATGAATGCACAGCTATACTGACGTTATTTACTCAAAAACATTTTTTTTAATGAATTTTCAATTATATCCATAGTTAAGCAATTGTATCCTTGAGCGGCTGTTGCTTACATGACTTTAAAAAATCACTTTCCATGTATTCCTTAAACAAGTAATCAATGTACAATGTGTTTTGTGCCTGTTTCATCCTTCCACAGGTTGATCTACAGATGAGACTCATACATCTAGCCAATGACTGGGAGGCCTAATAAGACTACTGGCCATTGGAAAACGATGTAACTCTATTTGAAAATAAACGCACTGCTGAAAGGCATACACCATGTCCTATATCCAGTGCTCAATACTGCTCATATTAAGGGCCAGTATCCAGGGCTTGGTTGCATCGGGCAGTGACTTCATTACATAAAATACCTGAGATCAGAAGATCACTTTCCTGCTCATTTTCCATGCAGACAGACTGGGAGACCTGAATTTTTGTAATTAGCGATTACAAAAACTGAAACAGTGTTCCTTCGCTTCTTAAGCACAAGCTTAAGAGTATTCTACCAGAGTGTAGATACACTGTAGAATTGGTTGACAATCATTATACATGCTGCCGTATCTGGTGGTCTTTCTTGCTTAAAACCAACTTCATGTGATCTTCACAAAGTTGATCACATACATGTCTATCCCAGTGAAACAGTAATCGAGTTCCCCAATGAGCCAGGTTGCTTTACCTAATCTCATTACTCAAATGTACTTAACAGCAACACCCAATTGCACTAACTCACAAATTAGGTCCTTCCTGTTTCAAATTTCGACACAATTCCAATTTACCTGGCACAGACAAAGACTTGCACTTTGGAGTAAAAAATACCTTCTGACTACAGTGTACTAAATACCCGCTTCTAAAGTCTATTGTTGTCCAGAAAAAGTTTCAAATGAGAGAGAATGACAAGTAAAATAACTATTAATACAACCAATAACTATAAACACAGCACAGTATTGACTGAATCTTACCTCTGAACTTACACAAAAAAAAGAGTGATAAGTTATGGAGAGTGTAAAGCCAGGGTTTCAAATGGAGTATCCTGTGTGAACTGTTCATATCACGAATGCTCTAAAAATTAAATATGTATCACCATCAAAGCCTGCCTAGTCTATTAAAAAGCAATTTTGCCCTCAATTTCAGTATTTAACAGAGAAATTAGTGAAATTTATCTGTCATCTACCACCTCTTCTGCTGACTTCAGAAGATAAAGATTGAAGGTCACATTGTAATGCACAGGTCTAACAACTGAGGCCGTTTGGGGCAACGTTTACTCCAGCAACCACTGGCGTGTCAAAAATTAATCTTTTAAAAAACTGTTAATGTAAAAAGAGCAAAATGACCATCAAGCCACCTAAAGTGATTAAAGGGCAAATGATTTAAACAATTTACTCACTGATTATATGCAGCTCTATGCAAAATTTGAAACTGACCTGCATTGAACATCCTTTTTTGTAATAAGTAATCACAGACACTGTGTCAAAAGAGGAGTACTTAGTTCAAACTACCAGTTGTGAATAGAACTCGCCATTAAAGTCAGAGGCACCTCATTTGATTGTCTTACAAATTCCTGCTTTGGTAATGCTATCTTAATGCGATCTTGCATTGGTAATGCTATCTTAATGCGATCTTTATGAAATCCAATGCCTGAAACCCAAGTCCACAAATAGTAATTCAGCTCTTCAATGAACCCAGATTACATTTACATGTCTAGTCACCCTGATGCACTTACCTCCAACAGGCAATTGCACTAACACTGAATTAGCCATTTTCCTTCATCTATCTCCACTTACCTGACACTGTCCGAAATATTCTTCTGCTTGGCATAGTTACTATCCAGAAAGACCTGCTTTCCTCATTATTAGATCAACGTAACACTCTACAACAAACTGTGATAATTTTAAGTCTGACAATGGTAATTTTTGTGCAGCAGTGATAAACTATCTTTGAGTCTATCAAATATATTCATCTATGATAATTTCAAGCCATTTAGAAGTTACAGATTAAAAAAGAAGTTCAAGTGTTGTGGTGAAGATCTTGAGAGATATCAAATTTTCAAATGCATCCTAGTTTATGGACAGTAGGGTGGTCCAAACAAAATACATGCATTAATTTCATTGATGGTACCCCCTAACTTTTTTCCTTTGGCCAAGTGGACGAGTGTGCAAAATTTCAGCCAAACTGATTAAAATTTAGAGGTGGCTGATCAAGGTTGAAGTTTTGCTATATTTTGCATTAAAACGCCTGTGTCTGAATAGTAAAAATAGTGTAAAATCATATTTTCCTTTCATTTGAGGCCTAGTAAGGTGCTAACCAGATGAGCAAAAAGTAACATAACGCTTGTTTGTATATCTTCCTCTCCGTGCATGAAAAAAAAGGGATTTGTCACTTATACCATTAAAATTGTTATGTCAATTGATGTGTATTGGAAAAACATCTGCCAAATTTTTGTATGCCAATATAAATAGATTGATAAATATTAAAATTTAATGGAAAGGTTTTGGTATCATGGCTGGGTCATGCCATGCTACTTTCAATAAATTATTATAGCCCAGCATGAAAAAGATATAAATAAATAGCCCAATTTGGTACTGATGAGACGTAAAACACAAACTAACTCACTTCTAGTTTCTAGAAATTAAGGCTCATGTACGAGCCCGCAACAGCTTTGATTAGAAGAAATTTAGGTTCCAGAGGCACCTAACATTGAGGAGTAAAACAGGAGTTTTTGCCCTCCTGACAGATGTTTGATGTGCATTTTAAAAAGATGAAGGATGGCAACAAAGGAACATGGCAGAATCACACTTCAATATAGAACAGGGAAATTATTCTGCCAACTTTGAAAACCCAGCCAAACTTCTCTTAAGATTTTATCCTCTTAAATGCAAAATCTTAAGTTCATGCAATGAAATGATATGATCAGAAAAAATTAAGTTCCAACTGTGCTTTAGCTCTGGTTATCACTCTTGATAGATATTTCTGTTCCACCTCTAAGAAGTATTTCTGTAGTCGTTTTTTTAGCAAAAGAGTTATGAACACAAATGAAAATGAATTTGGACAAACTGGTGAAGGACCTGGAATCTGCAAGCGTCTGCTGCGACATCATGACTGCAAGCAGAGGCACTGTTGGTGTATAAAGAACCTTTTAGAAAAAGAACTATGGCTCTGGCTAAGAAAGTCCAGAAATGCAGATCCCATCCAATGTTCTGTGAATTTGAATTGTTGCTTAGTGGTAGAAGGTCAAGAGTTCCTAGGGGTCGTCCATAGCGTCTACAAGGAACTTTTGTTCATGTTGTGGTAAAATTCTTTAACTGTAACTGTACTAACTCACTGTCAAATACCATGTAACAAAATTTCATTCCCTGTATCCGATTATAGATTAATACTAATAAAAATATCCTCATCATCATTCAAGTATAAAAACAAAGTTTTCCATCTGCTGCAGAAAGGCTGGGTTATAAATACGTTACAAAGCTGCTTTTGTGGAGTTTAATATAAAATTTTGAGTGCCATGGCAAAGTTTGCAAGGTGTTTGCTGGTGTTTTGTGTGCACGCAAGCACTCATCTAGCAGAGAAGAGGGTTTTTTATCTGCTCAGGAAAGATGGTGGTCAAGTAAAAGGAACCCAGACACAGGACTTATCCATGCAATTTCAATCCTGGTACTTTCAAGTGAGGAACTACACATTTACAGAGCAAGTCCACTTCTTGGAGAAATGCAGTTTAGATTATTACGAAAAAAAAGATACGTCAAACAATGTGATGACCTGCAGATTTTATTCACCTGGATTTGTAATTTGATGAAGTCACTCTCGTTTAGGCCTGCATGTTGGTATATGCTGAGCCTGGCCCTTCAATCTAGCTGGTCACATATCTGCTCCACATGACCAACTGACAGTAAAAATGTCTATTTATTTGTATCATAGTTACAAAAAATGTGTAATCTGTTGTTAAAATAGTATTTTACAGAAACAAATTTATTCTGCTATCTGCACATGCTACATGCAGTAGTTACATTCAATGAGACTAGACCCATGGATGTTGCTGCTTTCCCTTCCCTCCAATGCACCGATAGTAGGCAGGATCATAGACAGTGGTGTTGTGAAAAATAATTAAATGCAAATTCATGAAGCAGTGTCTTTTTTCTTATTCTAACTTGAATGGAGCACGCCCTCACGTATGCTGTAGCTACTCATCCAATTAACTTAATGGATAGAGACAGGTTGGAGCAGTGTCTCATCGGTTGGCTGTGTTGAAAAAAGATGTACAGTGGTGTAATTATTAACCTGGAAGTCAGTGAGCCGTCTATTTTCCTGCAATTATCTTTACTATCTTCATAGTACAACTCAGCATGCTGCAGATGTTGCAGTGAATCAATGCTGCAACTTGTATCTTCTTCTGAACTCACAACTGATTGATTGATTGATTTCGTTTTTTGAAGTCAATAAATACAGGTTTATAAAAAAGACAAGAAGTACTAAGTGTACAAAAAATCTTTGATTAACAAAAAAGTCTCACATGAGACTTATTTCCAGTGTGGTCCATCAAATCAGAAAATCGTATCATGGTTCAAAATAACTGATAATATGTTAAATTGTGCACCACCAGCAAAACTTCAAAGAAAATACGGCTTTCACAATAGCAATTTATTGGTAGCTGAGTGGCTGAATAGTTATAAAGTGCTACATGTATCTTTCATCTCATCAAATAACCCTCCCGCATACTTGGAGCTGGGACTGGAGGGCTCACTTGCCATATCTACCTATCTATCTATGTATTGATCTATCCTTCGATTATTGATTCTGAAATGGAAGATTTATTCATCACAGAGACATTTGACATCAGCAGTGAGTGTCATTAATTAACTGCCATGCGTCTAATGATATCATATCTTTTGGTAAATAAAGGATAGTATTATTATGACAGTTATAGTGATGCAAATCATAAAGAGTGCAGAACATATTCAAAAGTATTAATTTTCTGCAATTTGTTGCTATACAGAAAGCAGACAATCATCAATTCATGAACTCATAAGATATATCTGGTAGGCATAACAGTTACTACAGTTTGTCTGACTGTGTACAGGTTACTACCGAGATGAGTCATGATCCTTATGTTCTCTTTTATCTTTTCTGTATGGATGCATGAACTGAAACCCAATGAATCTTCTCTGTAGCAGTTGACAGATTGATATAAATTATGAAATGAATACATAAGCTTTTAAAGAGATAAGGATACTTGAAGGTTGATAAACCTCTTCACTTTGATATTGAAAATTACGTCAACAATAAACAATTTAGAATGACATGGGGGAGTATTGGCTGCATGGGAGTACCTTATTTCTTAGATTGTTGAATCAGCATGCACTGGTGATACTCTTTCTGACTGACCAGTTGCCGTTTCAGTCTGTACACTGTATTAATAGATTTACTTTATTTCCACATGATGCTTTGACTGTTACAGGTTTAAACATTGATGTCTGTCATCAAAATGATGCTTATGTCAGATTCATGTTTTGAAGCTTGAATAATATAGTTGGAAGCTATTATTATGAGCTGGGATGACAAATTGACTGTGTTCTTCCACATCTGTTCCCATAATTAGAGATGTCCTCTGAAATCAGGCCAAATTTATCACCAGGTAGTGAGAATCATTTAAACAAACACGTAAGCAAGTTTGACCTGGGACCTTCCTTGCACACTTTCTCACAGCATTAAGATGCTTTGTGATACCTGGTAGCAGAATTGAACTAGCTTTGATTTGCTTTCCCAATTTCAAACTAATTCCAAAATGTTTTTGTCAAGCTTTTTTCATCTCGCTCTGGACAGTACATTGCCGAACAAGCCAAGTCCTGCTCCCAGTCATGGCGAGTAAACAAACTAAGAGCTTTAGAAGAGAAACACAAAACTACAAGAGAAAGAGACTCTCTAGTGATCAATATTTGTGCTTTAAGGTATTTTCTTTAGCCTAAGTAACTTGAATTCAGAACTGTACTTGGTAAACATAACAACATCAAGTACAAATATCTCCAAGGGCAGATACAAATGTACAGTCAACATCATGAATACACATGCTCTCCTGGACAATTTCACTAATTTTGACAGTTATAGGTCATATATATTTACATAAATCAAAGAGGGTAATGACCATGGGCAGCATGAGTGTGCAGCTACATCCAAGGCAAATTCCTTTAAAATCCTTATTAGTGCTGGGGGTGCCCATTTATTCATCTGCAGATGTCCTTGAAATGCATGTGGGCTCCCATAACCTGAGCTTGGGAAAAGATGTAACATAAGTCAGAGAAAAGAACTGAAATGTCATTCTGGTAAATGTTTCTTTTTTGATTTGTTAGAATAGTGTCTTTTCAAGTAATCCTCTTACATTGACATTTATCGGGGGGGGGGGGGATAATATATGTGCTCTCTTGTATTTGTAATTATAAGAGGAAGTGTCCTGATTCTGATATGAATTATTATGAATTGATTATTAATTGACTCTGGAACATGGATGCATTATATTCTATCAGAGTGCATCATTCATCACTCAGCCGTTCTTTGGTCATGATGCATGGTGGTATAAGCATTATTAATCCCGTAATTCATACGAAACAGCTTTTCTCAATCAGGTTTCCTCGGTTGTGAAAGTTAAGTGTAGCAAAAGCAGTAATTAATTACCTTCTTTAAGTACCTAATAAGACAATGGTTGAAAACCCCATAGATTGAGTCCAATGAATGAGCCAGGCTTTATCAGAACCACAGAAGGAAATATATAGATAGCCAGCCTGCCAGAGGAAATTGGATTCCTTTGAAAGCTTGTTAAGAGAGCCAACAAATGTCATTTAGGATTTTCAGCACAAAAATCAATGTCGTTAATCTGAAATATATATGTATCACAAACATGGGTCAGTACAAGGCTCATAACGTAATACAGTGAGATTGGCTGCTAACCTTAGAGCCTAGATTCGATTCCTGATTCAGGCAACCCATGCAGTCATGCCAGATCGATATCTCATGTGCTGCTATATATACAAATAGCTTATTTACTTTGGCCCCTCTATTATAATTCTTATAATTTAAACCTCATTAGCTTGACAATTAAAATAATTCAGTCTTTTCACTCATGCACCACACCGACTATGTTCGGAATAATTGATTTGAATTCTTAGAGATCAGTTTTGCTTGACATAGTTTGTTTGAGATTGTCACTACCTTTGGTGTCAATTAAATTTCACTTATAGCTTGTCTTGATGGCCTGACCGATGACCTGCTTGCTTGGATAACAACCTTTAGAAAGATAAGTTGGTATTTTCGAGTCAACGTAATCTGATTCATGGTTTTTACTGATTCAAAGTTGAAATCTTCTGGTACACACCACACCGTATATAATGTTAATTAGCTTATGTAATTCTAGCAACTTTTGAAGTCACAGACCAGAGGCAATCGACAAACTATCATTTGCAACACCTCGTCAAAACTGAAAAGTCAAACAAAGTGAGACTGACAAAGTAATCTTATTTTGTGCTGCTGGTAGTCAGTCACCCTGGTAGTCTGGTTTCTCAGAACTGGATGAAATAATATTGAAAATATAGAAGATGGATGATGAAAGTCAGAGAAACCTTATGAAGGACTTGCATCTATCACAGAAGCCAGGAGTCATAAGCAAAGTGTCACAGGACCCAATTAAGCACTGATAGTGGCATCATGGAGAGTTTATGTGGAGAGACTGGTGGTCATGAATGATGACAGGGCTTCTGGAGATGAGAAGAGTAGGAGAAATACAAACATGGTGAAAAACAAGCTCGGGTTGCAACTCTGGTAATCCAGAACCTACAAACTTGTAAAAAAAAGAACAACTAATATGATATACTGTGTAGTGTTAGAACAAGATTATGTTGCTTCTTGTTACTCCTTTGTTAACATATTTTGGCTGAAATTTAAATCATTGAGATTACTATTGAACAAGAAATAATTCTGAATAATTTTTTTGACATTATCAAAGCATCAGGCTTTCGGAGAGCCGAGTCATGAATCAAGATATCAAAATCATATTTGTTTGGATGCAAGTTATAGTGCATGCTAAATCAAGTCCAAGTAGAACAAAGGCTTCTGTTTCAGCAACCATTGCTCGAACCAGTAAAAATGGGTAAAGACCAGTTATTTTTGAATTATGGAATTCATTAAAACATGAACAACTGGTAACACATCGAAAAACAATTTGTTGTTGCAGCTATTCTTTAGGTTGTTAATAATTACTTACCGGGGTAAGGATGTTTAAGTCAAGATGGCTGTCACTTCCTCCCTCCTCGATTGTTTCCCGCGGATTCCTCATTACTCATCCAGATCGGTCCAATCAGGGGTCCTCGCTTGCCCAGGTTCATTGGACCGGAGCGCCCTGCTTATATACAGGGTTTCCCGCTCATTCAATCACTCGCTATTTTCATCTCGTTTCGCCCACGTCCGTCAGCACTTCATCAGCACTTAGCACTCGCACGTAAGCCAGCCTGTCTGTAGTCTGCCTGGGAGTCTTCTCTTACCTGAGTTGACAAGCGATCGACCGTTCCTGAAGCCTGCATCTCTAATTATGACACGATCCAACAAGAAACGTCGATGCACAGTTTGTAGGCAACCAGCCCAGGGCCATGACGGCCCGATGGGGGCGAGATGTCAGGCAAGTCATGATAAGCAGGACGAGTCGCATATAAGTTATTTAATCGCTACGCAGACGTTAGGAGGTGAGTCCGATGAGATTGTTGACAGGGGCGAAGTTTTTGACAGGTGCGATGACACAGTGGGCGAGTTCGAGGGCGAGTTTGTCGGTTCTAGTGGCTTAGGGGGAGTTGGTTCATTGCGTTGGGAACAGCCTGACGCTGCTAGTTACCATCCAGAGGTTTCTAGTCACGATTTAGATGTGGATCGGGTGCAATCCCCTTCGTTTAGCCACGGGAACTGGGTGGTGGATCAGGGCGATCTCGCAGAGTATGGCATTGAGCGTCAACCGGTTGCTAGGGGCATGCCACCTGTCGGTGACGCCTTGTTGCCTAGACCACCATTAGCGCACCCTAACGGGCTAGCACGCCGCTACGCCCAGGTAGTTAGTTTTCAAGATACGCAAAGTCCCCGTGACGCAGACACAGTCCCAGACACAGTCCGTGATGATAATAAAGCCCTTCCTGGGTTAGCAGAGCGCCCGCTCTTTAGACAATTGGTCCCTGGAACGTTCCGAGCCACTGGTAATCCTGTGAGAACTTTGTCAGATGCAGCACGCTCCACGTGTGCGGCCGGTTCGTTAGCACGCAATGATACGCTAGGCGGCGTTAGTGACAAAACGCCAGGTGACGCTAGTGGCACAGTAAGGCAGGTGAGAGTTGGCCCCCCGCCACAGGTGCCTCGCGGCATCCCGGGGTTTCAGTGTCGCCCGACGCTGCGTAGGGTCCCAGACAACGTCCCAAATAATATCAGACCCACTTGGCCTGCACCAAGAGGCCCGACTTGTGGTAGGCCGGCACCCGTAGGCCCCACATTTAATAGGCCAGCACCTGAAGGCCCACGCTACCATGACGCAGGTTACCAAGATACCAATTTCAATTGTTACCAAGATACCAGTTACCAAGATACCAGTTACCAAGATAACCGTTACCATGACACTCAGGAGCGCACCTTTGGCTCCGGGCGAGTTGATGGCCACGCTAGGCCACCTTCTCGCCCAGCAGTTGGCACTCAGTTCCAGACCGCAGCTCCACCTACTGGATGGTATGACGACCAGGGACACAGGCCGGACCTGGGCCACTGGAGCATCAACCAAGGACCTTGGATGGAACCCAGGACACGCCAGGCCCCACAGGAGGACCCTTGGAGAGGACACCCTTATGGAGCACCCCCGCCAGGACACCAGGCAGCTAGGACCACTCCAGGATTTCAGCCAGGATACTGGACCAGCCCCCAGGAGGGATTTGTGACGGGATATTCTACCAGGAACCCCCCGCATGTGGACCCTCGACACATCCAATCAGCCATCCAGGGTGAGTTCGTTCACTTAGAGAATTTCCTGGACAATACTACTAATGACTATGAGGAGGTGGGCAATTATGATGCCAACGTTAGGGCTTCTAGGCCGCGTAGGTGTATCACCAATATGTTCAAGTGGATGGAGGCGTGGGGACATTATGAGGTCGTTTTGGTTGCCCATTATGGTGAAGAATTGTATTTTGAACTTGCCAAATATAGATCTTTCCTCATTTCACTCACTAGAAAATATAAAGTCCCATTCATCCTCACATATGATGAGAGGAACCGCGCCGCTCTAGGCAGGTTTAGGTCATTTAATTTTGCCACATTTGACAATCAGTTGTTCGTGACAATTTTTGATGCCAATTCTCTTAGAGCTGTCACCAGGTGCCCTAGGTGTGCCTCGGTTGACCATGGTGTTGTCGATTGCCCCTTTCGAGGCACAGCCCCCCAGGGGGCAAAAAGTCAGTCCAGTCAATCTAGTCAGTCCAACCCTGAAAAGGGTAAGCCTAAGTCCCCAGTCGACCCCAACGAGGTATGCATCCGCTACCAAGATGGCACCTGTAGGTACAAGGGCAACTCCTGCCCTAGGAAACATTGCTGTTACATTTGCGGGGGACCGGCTGGGGCAAAGTCTTGTGCCAAGTGTGGAGGTGGCTCCAAGGGCCCCCTTTCTTAATGAGGTTTATTGGCGGCGTGCGCTGGAAGCAGTGTACGAAGCCCCTCTTAGTTCCAAGATTCTCAATATGTTGGTCGAAGGGGTCAGGGTTGGGAGGTCAGGTGCTACAGCCTCTATTGTTTCACCTAATTGGCCTTCTGCCCTGGAACACGGGGTTAAAGTGGCGGAGGTCATTGAAAATGACCTTCGTCTGGGTCGACTCTATGGCCCATTTCGCAATCCTCCCTATCAGACCTATATTGTTTCCCCCCTCGGTGCGTTCTTAAAACGCGACTCTGACAAAGTAAGAGTCATTCACGATCTATCTTACCCAGCTATAGGCTCTGTTAACTCACTGATAGATCAAGAGGAATTTTCCCTTAGTTACTCGTCTGTCGACGATGCGGTCCAGCATTGTAACTTGATGCTCGACGCCCCCCCCTATTTGGCGAAGTTAGATCTTCAAGATGCTTTTAAGCACATTTACATCCATCCAGATGACTGGCATCTGATGGGTTTGTCCTGGTCTGATGGTGAGGGTTGCAATTATTATTTCTCAAAAGTTTTGAGTTTTGGGCTCCGATCCGCCCCAGCCCTCTTCGACATCTTTTCCTCCGCCCTCCAAAAATTCATGATCTGGAGTGGGGCACCTGCCACAATAGTAAGGTATGTGGACGACTTCCTTATAGTCGCTCCCAATGCCTCAGCATGCCAGGATGGCCTGTCCATCATGCTGGATACATGCAGGCAGGCAGGGTTCCCGGTCCAACCCTCCAAAATTACAGCCCCAGATACTGTGGTTAAGTTCTTGGGTATAACAATAAACACCTTGGACCGGACCCTGTCAATTGACAGGGCCCGGCTTGATGAAGTAAAAAACCTGGTGTCCCACTTCCTGCTCCAGCGTTCAGTCTCTAAGAGACGCTTATTGAGTTTGATTGGGAAGCTTGCCTTCGCAGCCCGAGTGGTCAGGGTGGGCAGAGCCTTTATTGGACGACTTATTCAAGCAGCGAAGGCCACCAAGTACCTCCACTTCAGTGTCAAGCTTTCTATGTCGGCGAAGGAGGACCTCGCCTGGTGGCGAGACTGCGTTGAGGACCACAATGGAGTGGCCATGCTCCCCCCCCCTTGGGAGGAGGCTACTGCCCTGGACGTCTATAGCGACGCATCTAATAGTGCAATAGGCGCTTATTGCCACCCGGACTGGTTTTCAATCCAATATGTGGGTTCAGTTTCACATGCCTCTCTTAATTCAATCAACTGGCGTGAAATGTATGCGGCTCTTACAGCCCTAGTAACTTGGGCCCCTCGCCTCGCAGGCAGGAACGTCCTATTCCACATAGATAACCAGTCCGTGGTGGCAGGCCTCACCAAGCATTATTCCCCTGTCCCACATTTAATGGCCCTCATAAGGTCCTGGTGTCTATGCATGGTCCGCCATGACATTAATGTAAGGCCAGTTTACATATCAACACACGATAATGTAGACGCAGACGATTTGAGTCGCCTTGAGATCAAAAAATTCCTCAGTCGTCGCCCCACGGCCTCCTCCACACCTACGTGGCCTAATTTACTCCCCTTTTAACCCTTATTTTACTTTCCTTTCCAGATCTTGACCGTTCGGTTCAGACACTGGTACATAATGGTATTACTACTAATTCCAGGGCCACTTACAATACGGCAGTAAAAAAGTACACCAAATTCTGCCAAATTTATGCCCTGCCCCCCCTCCCTATAAATTCTATTAATACCCTGAGGTTCGTGGCCTACTTGGCTAACCTAGGTTTGGTCAGTTCCTCCATTAGAGTTTATTTATCAGGTTTACGGTCATGGTCAATAGACTTAGGGCTCCCTCTGCCTGATATTTATACACCAACATTATCCCAGGCAATGAGGACCCTGGACCGCGCCCATACTCCAGCCCAGGCTGCCCCTATATTTTTTACTCATCTTCTTGCCATTATGGCAATATTACCTTATAACAGGGATAACCTAGTCGCTATGTCAGCGCTCTCTCTGGGTTATTTCGCTTGTCTGAGGCCGTCTGAGTATCTACACACCAGGGGAGTACGCTCTCCTCCCTCGAGGGCGGACGTGGTCTTCTCATCGGACTACTCATCTCTTGACTACACGGTTCATCGCTCCAAGACTAGCCCCAAGGGCTTTGTTGTCCACATTGGCTGTACCGCCTCTGTTTTATGCCCTGTGTGTTTGATAAAAACTGTATTTATCACTGTCAATGCATTGTCTTCATCACCCTTGTTCATGACCTCATCGGGCTCACCGATGTCTTACTCTTATCTAACAGACAGGCTCCATTCCTTTCTGCGGCTGATAGGCGTGGAGCCTACTAATTATTCCCTTCACTCTCTTCGAGCTGGGGCCGCTACGACTGCGGCAGCTGCAGGGTGTTCAGAACAGGAGGTCCAAAAGCTAGGTCGGTGGGCCTCACTCTGTTACAGGCGGTATATACGCCCTTCCAAGCAGGCTCAGGCTGCAATGGCTCCTAAGCTCACACTAACACTTTCTCCTGACCATCTCATCCCATAACTCATTATCTCTTCTATCTGTATATTCTCTTTTTACCTGTATATATCTCCTTACTAGTAAAACTATTAATCTCTGCTTATTTAATTAACCATACTAAAACTCCTGATCTTGGGCCTCATTTCATGAATTCTCTTTGGGCTGCCTTCAAGATCCTTCTTCACTCTTCACTTCTAAATGTTACATTTATTTATTGTTGTATTGTCTTGTCTGTCTTGTCTTATGTGTTGTATGTTTGTCTCGTCGCTTGAATGTGTGTGAATCTTTGTAATTGTCCTATGTGTTTCTTCGCCTGAATAAAATAGGCAATGGTACCCATCCACTGCTTGTTTGTTCACTCATTTACAGGATATCATTTACTTAATAATTACTTACCGGGGTAAGGATGTTTAAGTCAAGATGGCTGTCACTTCCTCCCTCCTCGATTGTTTCCCGCGGATTCCTCATTACTCATCCAGATCGGTCCAATCAGGGGTCCTCGCTTGCCCAGGTTCATTGGACCGGAGCGCCCTGCTTATATACAGGGTTTCCCGCTCATTCAATCACTCGCTATTTTCATCTCGTTTCCCTCATCCCTCCCTATGAACCATTTTTCTCATCATGTTGGGAATCATTTCTATTTGCTCACAAGTTCATTCAAAATTTAAAAAATTTTATTACTTTATTAATATTTCAAAATTGTGGGGCATTTTTCCCCACCTTAAAAATCCAAGAACTCAGATTCTTTTATATTTTCAGTTCCTTCAAATTGTATTGTCCAAAATGAATGCCTCTTAGTCTCAGCTCCATTGATGCTTCGGACTTGGGTGCCCACTCCGGTCTTCGCTCCAAACACCGGCTCATTCTTCCCACTGGTTCAACTCGCTCCGACTGCTCCTACCACTTCAACCCATCTTCCGATGTCTTCCTTCCCGGGGCTGCCTTCAAGATCCTTCTTCACTCTTCACTTCTAAATGTTACATTTATTTATTGTTGTATTGTCTTGTCTGTCTTGTCTTATGTGTTGTATGTTTGTCTCGTCGCTTGAATGTGTGTGAATCTTTGTAATTGTCCTATGTGTTTCTTCGCCTGAATAAAATAGGCAATGGTACCCATCCACTGCTTGTTTGTTCACTCATTTACAGGATATCATTTACTTAAAAGACCATTGAAGATTGATTTGTGACAACCACTTCTCATTATTTTGGAAAGCAGCTTTTGCTCTATAAACCCATATTCAATTGAGTTTATTATTCTTAGGAATGAGCTGTTGCATCAGATATATATTTCTGAAGTTAAATATTTACTCATTCTGAAATAGTAAGGGAACTACTAAACATGTCACTCTAAACATTTGGTAGTCACTGTGACTAGTTTATGACTACTTTCGGGTTATAACGGTTGCAAAGGGGTTTTGAACTCATTTTTTGTAATGGTATTATCTGTCCTGTTTGTTAAACAGTTTTTGAAGCAGTAGTTTTGATAGTTGCTTGCACAAAAATGAGGCTGCTGTTTGCGATTCTTTGTATGTTTTTCAAATTCTGACATAAAAAGATTTGCTGGCTGGTAAAAACACCTGGTGTAGTAAATGGCCATCCAACATACACAGGTTATGGTGGGACATAGAGATAAAAATTTTACAAGAACCCTTTGTTGAATCTGATGTTGTCTGACCTCAGTTTTTTCTTTCTTAGAAAACTGAAAGCCACTAAAACACCATCTGGAATCAAATGTTCCATGGCAGACATTACAATATGTCCAAGTTGCTGATGGCTTTTGTATTATTAATATCTGTTTTATCGTCTATTTTAAGAAGGCATATTCAATTGTAATTGAAAAGGTAAGAGGCTGTTCACAGAATGTAGATCACTGCTATTGTATATATACAGAAGATTGGCTTTATGATTATTCTATATGGATGCACACAGGATATTCTGTTAATCCAGCTTTGTATATACATAGCCAATGATATCATTGATGCCATGTTGATAAACAGGAAACGAGAGCAACTATATCCATGGTCACGGAAAGTGTGCATGCATTTCCTGTAATTGTATAAATGTTATCAATGACATTTAAGTTATTTATTTGTCTTACACAGAATGTGATAAAGTGTCAATCAATATAATATTTGGAATATTGAGAAAAGCTACGGCTTCCAAAAAGCTGGTATGCCAATACACTGGCCAATGCGGATTGTGCACTTGCAACTTTATGATCAAGGTTGAAATTATTTCGGTGTCAGCCTTTGATGTGAGGATACATTTAGAAGCTCCTATTCCCTATTTTCTTTTGTTCGTACATTCAAATTTGAAAAGGACATACAAGTTGAACGTCTCTAAATGCAGCCCATGAAGGACTGAGCAGTAAGTACTACAGACTATTGGAGTTCCCACCAAAAACATCTCTTCAATGGGTTCAATTGGCAAGATAGCAGTAAGATAGGCACAAAACGTGCAGAACCACAATAAGATGCTATCTGACTTGAATGGGCTTGGCAGTTTCCGAAACATTTACTTCTCAATTCCATGTTTTCTAGCAACAAATTATCTATTTAGGAAGGAAGAGGTAATTAAAAGGGAGGATATTTTTCTTTTGACACCTGCATTAGATGTTGTGTTCATTAATGGTGCTGGTCATGCAATCTGACAATGGGAGAGCAGGTTTTCCAAACAAGATCACCACAACACGGTTAATCATGGGATTCCACTGGAGGCATCAAGAGATCTCTAAAGGCATTTTGGGGTTTGAAAGGTTTTTTGCTGGTTTAATGAAAATTTCCCTACAGCCAGAGAAAGATAAATGGGTTTCTTTCACAGTAAAAGTTGTATGTAACTAGTATGATCTTGTATGATCGTTTAATATCAAACAGGAATGAAGACTACATTCTAGTTTTATTCACCAAATATCAATTATACGTCAATTTTCATTTCTTGCTGCAGGGAATGAATCTGTAGTGACGCTTGTTTATTATAGATAGATAGATAGATAAATAGATAGATGGATGGATAAATAAATGTACTGAATGCGGTCCTCTAAGCCTAGTTCTCGGTGGCACGATGATTGATTGATGAGATGGGAGAGAGAGCAGGAGTCCTCAGCATGTATTACATTTGCCTCATGTGAGGGATCTTTTACTTGCCAGTGTGGTGATTTCAGGATTTGTTCGTGTTACTTGAATTAATTGCAGGTCAAAAATTAAATTCTTTATCATAGCAGGTTTCATCATGACACTGACGATACATGTATGCTGCATTTCATGGGTACTGCCATTTTTCAGAAAACAAGTTAGTGTCATGTCCTTTGCGACATACTATGTCACATGTGTGCTGGATGTCTTATATTATATGCCTATGAGGATCCAAGAGTGATGTTTGCACTCCTGATTACATCATTCATCAAGGATTTTTGGCCATATTTAGATAATCTGCCAATTATGGGCATGGCTCATGATCACTGCCACAAGGTCAAAGAACCACTATTGCGATGATGATCATGATTTGCCATCATGATTTACATATTGGATGCAAACTCGTCAAAAATAGTTGGTATTCCCTGGGAAAAATCATGTAAAAAACAAATGTCTAAATTGTCAAGACTCACTTCCATGATCTTTACATAATTGAAAGGCATAAAATTCCTTGCTTGCCATGAAGTCAATATCTAAAGTTGGTGCAGCTACATGTATATATCTAATGCACCAAGCTATGATTGGTAACACATGCCAATCAGCTAGTAAAATCAAATTAATGTCCAAACTATTTTAGTCATCAAATTATCTAATTCTTTGCTCCATATTCTTCCACACATGAGCTTCTCAGCAGAAAAGACAATATTTACTGAAATATCCAAAACATCTTGAGATGTGTACCTCAAATTACAAATTCCATGTCCCCAACTTTTGTATGTGTACATTGTATTGTGTCAGTATGTGTAATTCAAATGGCAAACACTCACAAGTTTGTTGTGCTTGCTTGCTGAAAGAAGAATGATTACTTGAGCTTGCTTATTTTTAATTCATGTCTTTGCTTTTTCCTCCTTCCACTGCATTGCTGTTCCATGCTTGTGATGCTTCCCTGCTTCTGATGCTTCCCTGCTTGTGATGCTTGCATGGGGAAATGAAAGTGTGGCCAGGGCAGAGCCACGAATCTTGGCAATCGGACGCATGGAAGACAATAGCCTTCTTTCCGCAGATGACTTATTCATTGAGACTGATTTTTGCTCCTTCCAAATTTGATCTTTCTCCAGGCCTCTCAAATTCAGTAAGTAGAACTGTTATGTGAAGATTTCAGTCCGGTGCACGTATTGGTCTGAAAAACTTCCCCTTTAGCATTGTTTCATTATGGTAAGGAATAATTGAATGAACTGTTTTTGCTGAATGGAATGCCATCTTAGTTTTAACAGTTAACCTATGGTGTCCTTATTAGATCCTAGTGTAAATCAGTGTTTGTGTAAAAACCAGAAGGAAATTAAGCTGTCTATCCAGATATATCTAAAGTGTCATTCTATCTACTAAATGTAAAAATATGGCATTTTTAGTGTTATCATGCAAGAATAACAGTAAATGGAACAGTGACTACTAGTCATTGACATATTTCAAACTCAAACGATATTGTATCAAAAATTGGTGTCCAATAAACTTTCCAAAAGAGAACTTTTTGGCAAAACATTTTCAAGGAGTTTAGAAGTAACAAATGTTCTGAAAACTGGCTTGGGATATGGCATTTGGAAGTTTTTAAAACTCAATTACTTAAGAAATATTTGGCTGCTAAGTGGGTTACATGGATTATTTACATCAAACTTCTGTCATGGGCAAGGGCTCTTTTCTAGAAGGTTGAGCCTCCCATGTCAAACATAATATAAATATTTTTGAATCAGACAGATGTAATAAACTTGGATCCTCTATCTATATTTTTTCTTGCTTATACTGGAGTTTATTCTTGTATAATTTCCTATATTTACAAATTGAATTTTAAAATTTATTTAATTATATATCTAAAATTGCATCACTATTGTATGTTTACCCTGAGTACAAATAAATATAATAATAATAATAAAAACATATCAATATTTATGGTTCTTCTATTTTGTTTTCTAGATCTAATTCATTCTCTTTGAGTGCCAGTACAGCATCAAAATTGCCAATGTGAACAAAACTGATAGTAACTCTTTTTGATCTCAGGTCGCATTTCACAAGCTGGCAAAGTTGGCTTATGTTTTGTTTGTTGGCGGATCACTGAATGTTAAAACTGCTGGCATCACACTTTTGTTTGAAGATGGACCACTTCCAGAAATGGTATACTTGGCACAGATTAGATACAGAATCATCATAGTGTATAATTCATTAGTATGTGTCAGCTGATGCTTCACGATCCTGGGACACTCAAACACAGCCAGTAGAAAAATATGCGCATAGATTGTATTGTGTCAATTTGTGTGGTTTGTAATGATAGATTAGAAATCAATCAAAGCATAAAAGATTCAATGTTATCACGGTCTCCGAAATTTTCTTCTGTGATATCTATTTTTAATGGAATTTCCATTTCATGGCGCACAGAGGTTTTTTTGACATGTATTTGACAAAGTAATTACAGTGGTCCCTATGTTATATGACCAACCTTCTGCGATCATGAAGCGGTCTCTCGTGGGGGTGTGGTCTCTCGTGGGGTGTGGTCTCTCTTGGGGGTACAAAATGCTCTTAAAATACCAATTAGTACGGGGAGGAAGGCGGTCACATAAAGCAAGTCGGTCATACAATGGGGGGGGGGGGGTCAATATTTATACTGTATGTATATGTATATATTTTGATTGTTTTTTAAAGAATTTTAATAGTTGATATAACAATGTAGGCCTCATACATTTACAGGAAAAGGAACAGAATATGTAAAAGATACATGGGATAGAAAAATCATTCTCCTTCTTTGTCTGCACAGAAACCACTCATTGCAGAATAAGAGAGTAAGATACAACCGACATCGGGAGATAAAGACAGGACACATATGTAAATGCACTAAAGCTCAAGAGTATGTGTGGGTGCTTGTCTCATTCTTTGATCTACAATTCCTGTTTCATCCATTATTTTGAACAACCACTCAGATGGCTTGCTACTTTATTTCTGTGTCATTGCTTCTTTGCATGCCATTATTTCGTTTGTTATACCAAACATCACTTAAGTAAAAAGCCAAATTTTCCACCTGTTCCCAGGTATAGCTGAGGTGTCAGGACTCCGCAAAGATGTCAAGGCAACAGTGCATGAGGTATTAGGCTCATACGCACATGGTTGTGCGTTCAACTTTATCCATGGCATAGGACAATTGGGCTGTTCCTCCTGAAACTCTTTTCCTCATTCCATTGAGGTGCAATTGGTACTTGGCAATTACAGTAGGTTCCAAATTATTACGCAAGTTGGTTTTTTTATGATATCTCAAAAACAACTAAACATATTTTAAAATCCTTCCCACATAACAATTTGTGTTCCATGAAGGCAATATCTTGTAAGTTCTGTCCAATTCTGATGGTGAAGTGAGGAGTTACGCCACAGAGCACCATATACCCTGTTTTTCGATGTCCCGAATTATTATGCAAATGTAAGAAAAAGTGATCTAAAAATACCAAAATGATCTTTTAATTCTTCTTAACACTTACCTCTTAACGTCTAGTGAAAAATAGATCCTTCATTTCAAAAATAGCTGTCTCCTTGACCAAGAAATCAATGTGATCCATCTCCTTTGTGACTGTAGCATAATAAACTGAAAAATGGACAAGTTGATATTGTGGGAAGAATAAAACTGTTAATGAACTGTTACAATTAACTGTTTGAAATAGCATTGAAATGACATTGGGAACAGATAAAGAGTTAATTGTTAATCTAACAGGTAACTGTTTTATCATAGTGACAGAAAATTCTTTTAAATGGCACACACAAGAATGCTAGAACTGTGATAATCGAGTCAATGTTGTTCATATCTATCATTGGAAAAGCTTGACTATAATCTTGTCAACGACATGTTATTTGTTAGGGTATATGTAGTGATTCGCCTGTAGTTTCTGCTTTATTTCCATCAAAAAATACAGTTAAACGTGCAGAAGAGGTGTAAGCTGGTTATCACCTCATTTTCAGTGTCTTGAGGCCTTAATTTGCCAAGCATCAGGTATTTGGAAAGATATGATTGCTTTATGACAAAAAACTTGTTTGATTGTTTGATGGAACAAGTCCATCATCAACAACTGAGTACTACAGCTCCAGAAATTTGTGAAAAGAAGACTACTAACCGTTTAATGCAAAAGTTTACTGTTTGAGACAGTTTGGCAATCACGCCAAACTGACAACTTCCATAACAGTTAACTGCCAGTTAACTATTAACTGTTCAGAAATTAACACTTTTAAAATTGTTTGGCAAGGTATCAGTTAAATTTGAATCTCTATTACAACTGTTGGCAGAGCGTTCCATGTACTCATGATAATGATTGTACCAGATAGAAACTATGCTAATAAAAAGTCCAACGTAAGCAATAATTGGTGATTTCAGATTCTAAGAAAGATGATTCCCATGTTCATTCAAACAACCCCCAGCAGGCTGTTCAATCTCAACATCAATAGGGTTTTGTAGATATTCTGGAATTCCTTCAGGATGAAGTGATGCCAACATCCTGTCAAATATGATTTATTGCAATATCAGGCATTAACCTCATCGGACCAAAAATCCAAAATATTGATAACAGAGGAAAGACAGGGATGAGCGACACAACAGGTTATTGTTCGTTTCGTAAGCTTGCTGTTTCCATTTCATCACTGGATCAAACAGCACATGCTGCTATTGATCCAAAATGCAGATGTGACAGGTTGGATTAGCCTTATTCAATTCTTTGCATGTCATCTATCTGGGCTCCAATACAAAGGAATTCTAAAAGTACACAATGGCTGCTATGAAAGTTCATCATGAAGCAAGCAAATTTAGCCTTTTTGACAATCGAAATTAATTGTGATTACAATGAATCACAGCATATTTATTTGATATAATTTTCTTGGATTTAGATAAAAATTGCATTTACCGTATGATTTACATAGTTTCAATAATTTTGTAGTGTTATAAAGTTCCTCAAGTATTATTTGCTACCAGCATTATCGCAACAGAGATATCCTCCTATCCACATTTTTTCTCAAGCGAATCACACAAAGCTTATTTTGTGCAATACATAGGTACTCGACGACCGTTTCACTATTTTGCTCCGTGACCTTCATAACCAAAGAGGTTTGAAGGGTTGTTAAATAAAACATCACCCGCTCACTCTATTTTGCGTGACCAAGGCAGTGGATCTGCCCTTATATACTGCTGTAAGTCAGGATTTGCCCTGATATCCCATTTGTATTGATTGATACCAGGAGGGCCTGCCGTCCCTCTGTTCCCCATGAAATACACCTGTGGTGTATGGTGGAACACAATTTTTAAGTGCTCTTTGTGTGTTCGTTTGTTTGTGTTTTACGCCTCTGCAGCACCTTAGTGGGCTATATCGAGGCAGGCGATCGCCGTATGATGATGAGATGAGAAGACTGTGAGTCTGGCACATAAATTCAGGGATGCCCTGGGTCTTTCAGTTGCCCCAGCATAGAATACTGGATACAACCAGCCTCCATTTAATGTCCCATGGGCTCGGACTAAAGTGAGTTCCAAGGGTGAGATTTGAACCCACGCCCTCATGTTAAGTGCTCTTAAAAAGTTACCTGTCACATTGCTAATTTGAACCTTGAATGACCTGAATCAAAAATGAACATCATACTTCAGTTAATGGAAATGTATGTCATCTACATGAACAGACAGCTTCAGGAGGCCTCATGACAGGATACATCCCCCACTCCCTTTTGTCATTCCTGTACTATTGGCTACCCCTCATTTTACCCTCTTTTTGCCTCCTGCTTCCCCCTCTTCCATCCCACCAGCCACTATACTACTTGCCCCCGCCAACACCGGACTTTTCCCTGCTTCCCCCAGCTTCCCGCCACTTCCCCCGCTTATCCCCACTTCAACCCACTAGCCCCCTCTTACCCCCCACTTCCCCCAAGTTGCCTCCCGCTAGCCCCCAGTTACCCCAAGTTACCCCATCTTGCACCCCACTTCCCCCCACTTCCCTCCACTTTCCGCGCATAACCTCCTCCTCCCCGTCCCAATTACTACTAGTTGCCCCATAGGGTGGGGGTGTATCATGTCATGAGGCCTTTCAGGGACATCTATTAGCTACTGAAGAAGAAGGAAACACAACTAAAAGTATTTGGAAAACAACATGTATATAATTACGTTTCTTATGATAAGGTGCAATGACCTAGCAACTCTATAATGATGTTGTCTGTCCCAGTAAAACAATTAACAGGACGAATTATTCTAATATCCCCCAGTTCTGTGACATCAGATGGACATAGGACTGACTCATTACTATCTGTCTGGTACTAGACCAGAAATTTAATCAGTCGTACAATAAAATCCCGATATATAATGAACAGAACAGAAGATTTTGCCTTCCTTTACAATCCAATGTCTTTTAATACTATACTCCAGTTGATGGAAACGAATCTCATCATGAATAAATTCAGGGGTGTATCTAGAAAAGGCCTGGGGGGGGGGCATTACATGGGGTCAATATGGGGCGCTCCACAGATTTTCCTATCTTCCATGTTAATTTTTGGCCTGGGGGGGGCATGGCCCAATGATGCCCCCCCCCTCTGAATACGTCATTAAATAAATTGGACGAAGAAGGAAATACCTTCAGCGACATTTAGGCTATCTGTCAATGTGAATCAGGCAAGAAAATATAAATAAAGAAGAAAAAACAGTATTTTTGCCAACACCATCTATATGATAATGTACCTTATGATAAGGTGCAATGACCTTGCTATTAGTCGACATTAACACTATGATCTCCTGTCCTAGGAAGAAAAAAAATCTGTGACATCAGATGGACATGGAACGACTCATTACTGTCTCTCTGGCAGTAGGCCAGAAATACAATAATTGTATAATGAAATCCTCAAAGTTTTTGCCTCCACAATCCAATGTCTTTTAACGTCTTTACCTTGACACATTAAGAACCTTCTGAAGTGCTAATTGACAATTAGGAATGATGAAACAGGCTGCACTCAGAAATTAGACCACATGCTATGTTGTTTACGCCACAAATTCATGAAATTTACAATACTGTGATAAAATCATACTCATGCACAGCTATACTGATGTTATTTACTCAAAAACATTTTTTTAATGAATTTTCAATTATATCCACAGTTATGCACTCCAAATCAGCTAGGTTGGTTGGGGGCAGTTAAGCAATTGTATCATTGAGTGGCCGTTGCTTACATGACTTTAAAAAATTCCTTTCAATGTATTTTTTAAACAAGTAATCAATGTACACTGTGTTTTGTGCATTATTTATTTTGTCTCATTTAATTTATATAATTTGTCGCATTGCACAGGTTGATCTACAGATGACACTCATAAATCTAGCCAATGACTGGCAGGCCTAAGAGACTATTGGTCATTGGAAAATGACGTAACTCTATTCGAAAATGAAATGCACTGCTGAAAGGCATACACCATGTCCTACATCCAGTGTTCATATTAAGGGCCAAAATCCAGGGCTTGGTTGCATCGTGCAGTGAATTCATTACATAAATTACGTGAGATCAGAAGATCACTTTCCTGTTCTTTTCTTTCATGCCGACACAGACTGGGTGACCTGAATTTTTGTAATTAGCCATTACACAGACTGAAACAGTGTTCCTTTGCTTCTTAAGTACAAGCTTAAGAGTATTTTACTAGACTGCAGGCACACTGTAGACTTGGTTGACAATTATCAACAATGATGCCGTATGTGGTGCTCTGTCCTGCTTAAAACTAACTCCATGTGATCTTCACGAAGTTGATCACTTACATGTCTATCCCAGTGAAACAGTAATCGAGTTCCCCAATGAGCCAGGTTGCTCTACCTAATCTCATTACCCAAAATTAATGTACTTAACTGCAACACGCAATTGCACTAACTCCAAATTAGGTTCCTTCCTGTGTCTAACTTCGACACGATTCCAATTTACCTGGCACAGACAAAGACTTGCACTATGAAGTAAATACCTTCTGACTACACTGTAGTAAATACCTACTTCTAAAGTCTATTGTTGTCCAGAAAAAGTTTTAAATGAGAGTGAATGACAAGTAAAATAATTATTAATACAACCAATTACCATCAACGCAGTACAGTATTGACTAAATCTTACCTTTGAAAAATTAGTGATAAGTTATAGAGAGTGTAAAGCCCGGGTCTTAAGTTGAATATCCTGTGTGAACTATTTATATCATGAATGCTCTAAAAATAAAATATGTACCACCATCAGAGCCTTCCTATTCTATTAAAAAGCTATTTTGCCTTCAATGTCTGCATGTCTCCTGCCTTCAGAAGATAAAGATTCAAGGTCATGTTATACAGCACAGGTCAGACTATTCTGGCCACTCTGGGCAATTTTTTTTACTCCAGCATCCACTGGAAGAATCAAAAATTAATCTTTTAGAAAATTATTAATGTAAAAAGAGCAAAATGACCATCAAACCGCCTAATGCAAGAGCAAATGATTTCAACAATTTACTCACTGATTATGCAGATCCATGCAAATTTGAAACTGACCTGCATTGCACATCCTTTTTTGTAATAAGTAATCACAGGCACTGTATCAAAAGTACAGTACTTAGTTCAAACTGTCAGCTCTGAATAGAACTCGCCATTAAAGTCTGAGGCACCTCATTTGATGGTCTTGCTTGGTAATGCTATCTTAATGAGATCTTCATGAAATCCAATGCTTGAAACCCAAGTCCGCAAATAGTAATTCAGCTCTTCAATGAACCCAGATTACATTTATATGTCTAGTCACCCTAATGCACTTACCTTCAACATGCAATTGCACTAACACTGAATTAGTCATTCTCCTGTATCTAAGCTATCTCCACTTACCTGACACCGTCCGAAATATTCTCCTGCTTGGCATAGTTACTATCTTTGGGTCTATCAAACATATTCATCTATGATAATTTCAGGCCATTTAGAGGTTACAGAATAAAAAAAAAATGCATGAGTGTTATGGCGAAGTCTTCTAGAGATATCGATATTCAAATGCATCCTAGTTTATGGAAAGGCTCTATAAATAGCCCAATTTGGTGCTGATGAGCGTAGAACACAAACTAACTCACTTCTAGTTTCTAGAAATTAAGGCTCATTTATGAGCCCGCAACAGCTTCGATTTGAAGAAATGAAAGTTTCTAACACTGAGGAGTAAAATACGAGTTTTTGCCTGCCTTCAGAATTGACAGATGTTTGATGTGCATTTTAAAAAGATGAAGGCTGGCAACAAAGGAACATGGCAGACCCACACTTCATTATAGAACAGGGAAATTATTCTGCCAACTTTGAAAACCCAACAAAACTTCTCTTAAGATGTTATCATCTTAAATGCAAATTATTTAATTCATACAATAAAATGAAATGATATGATCAAAAAGAATAATTAAGTGCCAACTTTACTCTATCTCTGGTTGTCATTCATGGTGGATACATAGGCTCCATCTCAATGGAATATTTCTACTGTCTCACACTTTTTTTTTGCATTTTGCGAATGCCATCTAAAAATATCACTGAAATTCAGAAAACTTTATAATTTCAGAATATAGCGGTCTATGTGATGGTTAATTAGTTAGAGCAGATCTGCAGCTGATTACCGTGTCCCTCAGAAAGGTGTAGGATTTTCGAAATGAATCCCGAAAACTAAAAGTGCACTATTGCAGAGGAAGATCAGGAGAACATTGTAAGACAAAAACGAAAAATATTCTATTCTAATAGTTATTTCAATTTTAAGATTTTGGTTTAGCATACTCCCATGCTCATGCTGAAATTGGGGTATAACAAGTCAATAAATTGGGTACAGTAATTTAATGTGATAGACTTTAATAAGAAAACATTCTTCTTCATTTTCCATGACCATCGTGTCCATGTCAGTCAAATTTTGCCAAATGGTGTACAGACCATGCCTGCTGCCATAAATAATGGCAATCATGAAGATTACTAATGTGCCCACAAACAGATTGGAAATGTCTTTTTGGGAGGAAGAAGAGAGAGATGAGGTTCAAGAAGAATGATGAAATCTGCAATAAGCATTTATGCTAAACCATGAAAAGATAACCCAATTCAAAGACAACAGAGCTTGAATTGAATTCAAGATACAGACACACATTAAAATAAATTTGGACAAGCATGAATAATCCAATAGGAATTATCCAGAAATACCGCTCCTGATTATGGCTATTTTGAATGAAACCTTCATGTGTGACGTTTCAAGGTTTCAAGGTTTGAAACCTTCGTGTATGAATGATAAAGATGAAATTCCGTTCTCAATGCCAATTTTAACCAGAAGACAATAGCAATTAATAAGAAATAAATGTCTGTGTCCCTACAAAATAACAGCTGGTCAAGAAGCAGTTTCTAGATCTACAGCTCCCACATATACCGAGGGGTGCAAAAGTTTGGGCACCCTTGGCGAGGAGTCACATTTTTTCAAATTTCAGACACGCCATTTGCAGAATCTTTCCAACGTGAATTGTGTGGGTGAAGGATACTCATGCACTCAATTTTAGCCAGAGAGAACAATAGAAATATCAAAATGTGAAAAAGCATGGGTCTTTTTGTCAGATTTTACATGTGCAAAAGTTTGGCTACCCGTACAGATTCTGATTTTGATTTTTCTATAACTCTATATTAAGGCAATATAAACGCTATTGAACACACTGGATGATAATATAGTGCAAAAGTTTGGCCACACGTACAGATTCTGATCTTGATTTTTCTATAACTCTACATTAAGGCAATATAAAAGCAATAGAACACACTGGATGATAATATTATCGTCCCAGGACTTAATTTCTTTGCCTATTTTATTGTTCTCCCCAGCAGAGTGACTCCAACCGTTGCATCTTGTTGGTACCAATGGCATAAATTGCACATGTCCTGTTATACAGAAAGTTTTGAAAATTTCTTGGCCAGGACACCTGGTTAGCCTCTCCTTTACCTAAAATTAACATTTTATCTAAAATAACCAAAAATATTTAAGATTTCTATAATTTATCTAGGTATACATCCTGAAAAAATAAAAATATTAATGTGCAGTTCAACTTTGTGTTGCCAGCCCGGGACTATTTTTACTGAAACAATTTCAATTTGGTTTTAATTTTGTTTCCATTTAGTCAATTTTGCAACAATTAAATTCTATATAACACCCTCAGAGACCCCCACAGGTATGACACTGAATGTGGTCCACATGTGCATCATTCCACCATCAGCATGCAGACGTGAAAAGCCAAGCTATACAAGGTATCACAATTACATAGCTTAATCTGACTGTCTGAGTCATGCCAAAGAACCCATCTAACTATTTGGAAGCATTCTAGATCAGTCATTGTGGTGTTTGAGACAAGGGAGTAAAAAAATGCATGGAAATGGAATCGCTCCGATACACCAAAATGTGATAAACAAGTTTGACTCCCCAAGGGCAAGAATAGGCAGGCCAAAAATTATGGATACCAGCTGTATTAATTCCGAAATTGTCATTTCTATGCAACACAACTCAAAAACAGCAGGTTTCACAAATATTTTAACAAGAAAAGCCAAAGTACTCTGACATAGAGGACCAGGAAGTTTAACTTATGTGACATCTTAGGTATTTTAGTTAGATATAGGTCTGAGCTGCTCCAATATTTCATCAAAGAATAATCTGTCATGTTTAGGTGATGAAAAATAAACATGACAAATCAACTTTTTCAGCTCCTGGACTCACAATAAAAGAAATTTTATTAAATAAACTGACATACCTTGGGTACCTCAAATCTGCCAAGTTTGGAGTCATTCTGTTATGGACTAAAGAATTCACCCAAAATGAAGTCCAGGGATGCTTGCATTATTATCCAAAGCATTTCAGAGCTTTTATATTGTTTTAATGTAGAGTTATAGAAAAATCAAAATAAGAATCTGTAGGGGTGTCCAAACTTTTACACATGTAAAATCAGACTAAAAGACCCTTATTTTTGCAGTTTTATATTTCTATCGTTCTTTCTGGCTAAAATTGAGTGTATGGATATCCTTCACTAACAGAATTCATTTTGGAAAGATTCTGCAAATGGTTTGTCTGAAATTTGAAAAAATGTGACCCCTCTCAACGGGTGTCCAAACTTTCGAACCCGACTGTATTATTATCTTTGGGAGTTTTCAGTTCAATTGCAACCTTACTCGTACATGTACTTGTATAATTATAAATCATGAAATTTATTATCACAGATGCAAGTAAAAGAGAAATGAAAAGCCTAGAATTTGTGCTGAATGTCTTTCCAGGTAACAAGTTATAGTATGTTTAGATCTGGCCTGCAGCGGCAGTGCAACCTATTGTTTAAAACGGGGGGGATTTGTGTCTGGTCTCCCAGAACGTTTAAATACTGATTACTTGCCATTCATCTTTATTGACCAACTGTTTAGGAAAATCAATCATGATAATTGATGTCATGTATTATTGGGGAAACTTTGTTTGTATATTATATCCCAGCAAACAATATATGAGGGCTACCATTAGGTTACTGAAGGAGGGGAGGGGGTTTGAGGTTTTTTTTAAATAGACAGCTTCTTGCTCAGTTTTAGGGAAATAAATAAATAGTTTCTGAGCTTGCAGTCTTGAAATGAGTAATCCCAGGCTGAGGTATTTAATACGGTGTAGATTGATTTAGAAACAAATATTTTTGGAGGTAGCAGACTCAAAATCAATAATTACTGTCACCATTACCAAGAAATAATTTGTTTCCTGTTAAGGAAACTCCAACCCTTTCTGACTATCTGGTGGTCACAACCTAAAGACCCTAGAGACCTCATCTCTCAAATGTAATGCTCCGTATGTACTCGGGGTCTATCTAGAAAATATTAGAACATGTCCATCTCGACTTCTGACAAAAAGGCACTGCCCTTTTATCTCAGGACGATGGTTAAAAGTCATGTGAATGCCGGCACACCAATATATATAGAACCGTTAACCATTCAGTGCAGATGAGCGCCACTTTAAATGTCAGGGTGACGAGGCCTCTTCTGCATGATTGCCGACTGTGTCCCTACAAAATGATTGCTGGTTAAGAGGCAGTTACAAGATCTTCTGCCCTCCCACATATATGATTATCTTTGGGGAGTTTTCAATTCAACTGTAACATTACTTGTCTAGCATTACTTGTCTGCAGATATTGTACTCAGGTGGTCTTGGATTTGCATAATATAGAAATAATGTGTCGACTTACAAATGTATGTCATAACTAGGGCTGAGGATACTTCGCAACCAAGTAATTCATCACATGCAAAAGAGATGTTGTGCCTCACAAGTGGGTCAGTCATACATTGGGTTGTCTAATGAAAAGTTATTTCCTCATTAAATTAAATTGCCATTTTTTGGACTGGCAGCAGCTTAAAACAAATTTATACAAAGCAACAAACCCAAGTGATATAGGTCTTTCCTGGATAAGAAACAATCACTGCAAATAAAGCTTCTTGTCCTTGTTGGTGCTTACTGCAATTTCAATAAGTACGAGTTTCTGCAATTAGACAGTAAAACGTAGCAAATGTACTGGATATGATTGGTTGAGGCACTGAATTACATAGCATAAATCCAATTGTGGCAGTGAGTGGTGGTGTTTCCATGCTAATCTTATCTACTTTTCAAAACTGAGCTGCTCACTGAAGCAGAATGTTAATTTTTCATTGCTTCCTTCGTCCAACTATGCGATTTGGAGGACGTTTTATTGCTTATGGACCAATCAGACCAGCTTAAAATGCAACGTAGACAGCTGGAAAACCTGTCAAAGCAACTCATACTAATTAAAATTGCAGTAAACAGTAACATTTAAATCTAACATTATTAAAACCTGTTGAATCTGACATTATTCAAAATTATTTTATTATGCTACTTTAAATTCCTTGACATGGTTACTTTGCCCACAGCAAATGTTTGTCAAGCTTCATGACTTGAATATTCTTATTCTAGTTTAATATCCTTCATAAAGATGACAGTGCATGCTGTGGTCCCAGATATTACAAATTGCAAAGGTTGCAAACAGAGTTAACCAGTAAGAAACTTGAATGATAAGAAGATTGGAAGACTGCAGGCTTGTGAAGATATTCAGTTTCTCATAATCATATGCAAATGATCTTCAAACATTTCGAGCCTTTGTGATACAATGCATAATATAATGAATCTATTGCTAGTGATAATTGAAAAAAATTTTCTTTTTTATTCAGTCAAAAATCATTATAATTTTGAATTTTGCAAGGAATTGATAGATACAGGTTCAAATAATGTAAATAACTATATCCCTATCAGCATGTCTCGGCGGTCCAACGTCGGCCCAAAGCCGGTCCGATGCTGCTGACATCGGACTGACGCTGGGCCGACGTTGGACCGCTGAGGCATGCTGATTGATTTGTAATTTCTAGAAAATGTGTTTAAGTTACTTTTGGATTGTCTGTGACTTGTAAGTCCCCAAAAAAATTGTCTGTGTGTCTGTCTATAATAATGTTGTAAATAGAATTAAGCAAGTAATAGATTATTACCAAGTGGGTTCAGATCAAGTGGTTTTGCCTGTAGATTCTTTAAAGTGGCTTGCACTAAATGCATTCTTGACAGTAAGCCTGAAATATGAATCTTAAACCTGTCTTTTTTATTTCTGATTCACAGAAAGAATTAGGTTAATGTCCTCTTTTTATTTGATCAAACAACAGAATTTCTCCTCGTAAACAGGAAATTATTGCAACAAAAAGAGGAAACGAAAATCGCCATCATAACATCCGATACAAATCTCCTTCACCTACACAGAGCTTGTTATCATTTGGCTGCAAACATATTTTTTTTCCGATATACAGCTGCATTGACAGTTTAGTAATATTCGTGTTGAAAAACAAAATATGATTCTCATTAATTTCATCACGATGATATCTCCTTGATGTCCATAATAGTGCATATCAACCTTCATTCATTGACAATTCTAGCTAAATTGACGTCCAAGCTTGAAACCTGAGGAGATTGTTGGTATTATATCAACAATTTATTACCATATCAGGTACATTAATCGTAAAACCAATACATGGAAACTGTAATCTAAAGCAGAAGAAAAACATTGTTCAATTTGCTATTGATTCCCTCAATGGATCGGTTGCTACCGTTTTTCAGTGACATGCATAGCACTATGAATATAAGGACGATAATAAGGTGCCGATGAATGTCACGATTATGACTGACATCTAAATTTTTCTAATTTTTTTTGCAAATTTTTGGTATAAGTTAAAATCGTGACAGCCGTCGCCAACACACTGAAACGGTCGACTTCCTGTTATCTGACCAATCAGAGAGCCAGATTTTTGACACATTAAACTGCTTGAAGGGTTGCAACGACCCAAAAACGTAACCCAGCGATATTCATTGTGCATAGCCAACAATGTTGAACATTCTGCATGCTGTATTATACTTCCTTGTTCAATTCCAATGTTGGTCGGATTTTGCAGATATCCTGGTATTACTTCAGGATAAAGTGATGTCCACATCCTGTCAAATATGATTTATGGCAATATCAGGCATTAACCCTCATCAAAACAGAAATGCAATGATAACCGAGTAAGGACAGGGATGAGACACCGCAGCTTAGTGTTCTCGTCTCAACACGTTCTTTCTGATTTTCTGACACGATCAAACTGCACGTTCGGCATTATCATAGCAGTAGCGGATCCGGGGGGGGGGTTAGGGGGTTCAACCCCCCCTTTGGCCTGTACATTTTAATGTAAAAAAACATTAAAAATCTCGGATATTTTTAGTACATTTTCATTCGTAAACCCCCCTGTCCGACATTTTCTGGATCCGCCCCTGCATAGAATAAGAGCTGTATTCTCGAATTTGAATCACCTTGGCTGAAATGTTACTCACACATTTAGTCATATCACAAATTCAATTATGCAACGAAATGAGTTATTAAATGCTTAAATTGCATCGATTAACCTTCAAACTAGTGTTATGAAATATTGAGTGTGTCTTCATGAAGGAATTCTAAGCATTTGATGACAAAAGCTTCATCGTTCGCAGAGAAGGGGCTTAGTGGTTAAAGATGGATTCCTGCTCATTTCAGATGTTCTTCACCACATCAAATGAATGCATGTTGCCAAATTTATTTTTATTTATTTAATTCAGTGATAAATTCACAACTGTCATGTTCATCATTGTAAGATTGCTACCATATCACAGTTTGTAAAGATGACATTTTTCCAAGTGCTTCATATTATATATTGTATTACTATAGCTAAAATTTACTACCAACAAAAAGCAGTGCCCTTTTATTTAAGATGGTCAATCAGGTTGTCTCTGAGTCATGCAAATGGGCCTGCCAACTTTAAACTGTCAACCATTGAGTGACGACAAGCACCACTTGTTAAATGTCAGGGTGGCAGAGGTCACTGTACTGACTGCTGAATGATGTTCATAGAGGTCAGTTGCACAATCTTCAGTTGCAGTGCTCTGACGCCTGATTAGAAATCCTTAGTTCAATCACAAATATCGTTTTCTTTTTAGGTTTTAGGTACATGATCATTTAGATAGATAAAACTTAAAGGCAAACACTCGTCGAAATCCTACTTTTAATAAACTTATTTTCCCAAGAAAGAATCAGGTGTTGCAGATGCATTCAGCAAAAATTTTATTTCACAATAGTTCAGGAAAAATTTATGAAATTGGCATTTCAGCCCAATTTTGTGGTCCTTCAGCATGTTCAGTCAGCTGTGCAGTGACGTGAGGCTGGGTGGCCCTCCCCCTCCCTGCTCAAATTGTATGGGCAGTGAGAGAACAAAACACTTGTTATTGTGACCACCAAACATGATTGTGATAAACGGAATGTGATTTTAGCCTTGACATTCGAATTTGGATGCAAAACTGAATGAAAGAAAGATTAAAATAAAGGTCACAATTTATCACAGTTTTACTTTGTTTGGATTGTTTGAAGGTGCCATTTCTAAAATATTTCACAGCTTTGCCTGACAGCTACACAGTCCATGGCAAGCCACATGTATTTGTTTATTAAAAACCCAGTCTCATGTCACTGAAACACTTCCCAGTCAACATTGTGACGGTGGCTGGATGATGGCCTAACGTCCGTGTTTTCATCGGCCCAATATCGGCGGCCGAAATTGGCCCGATGTAATTTTGCTCATCGGCCCGACACATGGGCCGACGATGGCATCGGCCCAATGGTGTTGCGATGTCGCACCACCTATTAGCCCAGCATTCAGCCTCCATTGATCTGCCATCGGCCCATCATTCATATCTACCCAGTGGTGGCCCGATGTCATACCACCGGTTGGAACCAACATCCTGCCACCATTGGCCGGACATCCGCCCAACATTGATATCTGCCCGATGGTGGCCCAATGTTGTGCCACCTGTTAGAACCAACATCCTGCCACCATTGGCCGGACTTCTTCCGGACATTGATATCTGCCCGATGGTGGCCCGATGTTGTGCCACCTGTTAGAACCAACATCCTGCCACCATTGGCCGGACATCCGCCCAACGTTGATATCTGCCCGATGGTGGACCGATGTTGTGCTACCTGTTAGAACCAACATCCTGCCACCATTGGCCGGACTTCTTCCCGACATTGATCTCTGCCCGACAGTGGCCCGATGTTGTGCCACTTATTAGAACCAACATCCTGCCACTATTGGCCGGACATCCGCCCAATGTTGATATCTGCCCGATGGTGGCCCGATGTTGTGCCACCTGTTAGAACCAACATCCTGCCACCGTTGGCCAGACTTCTTCCCGACGTTGATATCTGCCCGACAGTGGCCCACTCTTGTGCCACCTGTTAGAACCAACATCCTACCACCATTGGCCGGACTTCTTCCCGACGTTGATATCTGCCCGATGGTGGCCCACTCTTGTGCCACCTGTTAGAACCAACATCCTGCCACCATTGGCCGGACTTCTTCCCGACGTTGATATCTGCCCGATGGTGGCCCACTCTTGTGCCACCTGTTAGAACCAACATCCTGCCACCATTGGCCTGACTTCTTCCCGACGTTGATATCTGCCCGATGGTGGCCCACTCTTGTGCCACCTGTTTGAACCAACATCCTGCCACCATTGGCCGGACTTCTTCCCGACGTTGTTATCTGCCCGATGGCGGCCCATTGTTGTGCCACCTGTTAGAACCAACATCCTGCCACCAATGGCCAGACCTCCACCCGATGTTGATATCTGCCCGGTGGTGGTCCGCTGTTGTGCCACCTATAAGCCCAACAGCATGCCACCATTGGACGGACATCTGCCCGGCGTTGATATCTGCCCAATGGTGGCCCGATGTTGTACCACCGATCAGAACCAGAATTCTGCCACCATTGGTTGGACATCCGGCCAACGTGTTACCTGTGGCCCATGGTCGGTATGCCAGCACTGGTCCAACATCAGTACACCAACATTGGCCCGACATCAATAAACCAACATTGGCCCGATGTAATTTTGCTCATCGGCCCGACGCGTGGCCCCACATTGGTATCAGCCCAATGGTGGCCAAATGCTGGCCCAATGTTATACCACCTATCAGGCCAACATGCTGCCGCTACTGATCCTACTTCAAAACCACTTGGTCGGTAAGCCAGCATTGGCCAGAAATCAGTACAACAATGTCAGCCCGACGTTCTCTTAATTGCTCAACGTCTGCATCTGCCCCACATTGGACATCTATACATGCTTACAGTGACAGTTGTGTTACAAAAAGGACACCAATGTTACTTTACAAGTTAGTAAGAAAGTGAGTCAAATTTTATTTACAGATCAGTAGCAAAGAAATCCAATAATAGAAGGTTGTTCTGCACCCACAGTAATAAGAGAGAAATGAAAATTATTTTTAAAAGTACAACGAACAAAGAATTCATAAGAAGTAGAGCGCGGGTTAACCACAAAAATCATGAAGCTCAAAAAACACTGGTAAACAATTTCGTAGAAGTGCACCTTGCTTGGATTCAAATAGTATTTTAACCATACAGTGGGGTGCGAAAGTTTGGGCACCCTTGGAGTGAGGTCACATTTTTTCAAATTTCAGATGAACCATTTGCGGAATCTTTAAAACGTGAATTGTGTGAGTGGAGGATACCAATGCACTCAGTTTTAGCTAGAGAGAACAATGGGAATATACGAATATAAAAAAATATGGGTCTTTTTGTTGGATTTTACATGTGCGAGCGTTTGGGCACCCCTATAGATTTGGGTTTTGATTTCTCTATAACTCTACATTAAAGCAATACAAAAGCTCTAAAATGATTAGGATAATAATGTCAGCATCCCAGGACTTCATTTTGTGCACATGTTTGATTGTTCTCCCTGACAGAGTGACTCCAAATGTTGCAGCTTTGTGGCATCAATTGCACATGTCAAGTTATACTGAAAGTTTTGAACATTTCTGGGCAAGGAGCCCTGGTTAGCCTCTCCTTTACCTAAATTAACGTTTTATATCCAAAATAACCAACAATATTTAAGATTAAGGTGATATATTCAGGTTAATATTCAGCAAAATTATAATATTAGAATGCAATCTCAACTTTGTGTTGACAACACAGGACTATTTATGCTGAAATAATTACAATTTGGGGTTAATATTGCTTCTATTTAGTCAATTTTGTTATTTTGTAACAATTAAATCTTGTATATCAACCTCAGAGACCACCACAGTTATGACATTGAATGTGGTCGACAGGTGCGTCATTCCACCGTCAGCATGCAGATGATGAAAAGCCAAGCTATACAAGGTATCGCAATAACATAACTTATTCTGACTGCCTGAGTCATGCCAAAGGACCCATCTAACTATTTAGGAGCAATCTGGATCAATTGTAGTGGTTTTTGAGCCAAGGGATTAAAAAATGCAATGAAAATGGAATCTCTCCAATACGCCAAAATGTGATAAGCGAGTTTGACTCCCTAAGGGCAAGAATAGGCAGCCCAAAAATTATGAATCACAACTATATAAATTCCGAAATTGTCATTTCTACACAACACAACTCAAAAACAGCAGGTCTCAGAAATATTTTAGCCACAAAAGCCAAACTACACTGACATGGATGCCCAAAAAGTTGGATTTTTGTGGAATTTTACGTATTTTAGTTGGATATAGGTCTGAGCTGTAGCAAACTTTCATCAAAAAATAATCTGTCATGTTTAGGTGATGAAAAATAAATGTGATAAATCAACTTTTTCAGCTCCTTGCCTCAAAATAATTGAAATGTTATTGAATAATCTGACATACCTCGGGTACCTCCAATATGCAAAAATGTGAGGTATTCTTTTTTAAGAAGAATAAAAAAATTCACACAAAATGAAGTCCTGGGATGTTTGCATTCATCTAAAGCATTTTAGAGCTTTTATATTGTCTTAATGTAGAGTTAGAGAAAAATTAAGATCTGAATCTGTAGGGGTGCCCAAACTTGCACATGTAAAATCCGACAAAAAGACCCATATTTTTTTATATTCTTATATTTCCATAGTTCTTTCTGGCTAAAACTGAGTGCATTGGTACCCTTCACTCACACAATTCACATTGGAAAGATTCTGCAAATGGTTTGTCTGAAATTTGAAAAAATGTGACCTCACTTCAAGGGTGCCCAAACTTTCGCACCCCACTGTATGTCACAATGTTAAAATCACTTAGTCTTTCTATTACAATGCTATGAAAATTATAAATTCTGTTTAATCATTAGAATTTACAGTCAAAATACAGTTTGTACAAAACAGACAGTGTGAATATCAGCTGGTAGACAATATCAGTTCATCATCCAAAATCTTGTGTAAAATAAAAGAGCATTTGTCAGTCTTGATCATTGTCATGTGTATTTCTCAATGATGAAAGGCTACCATTTGTGATAATTCCAGTCAGCTAGTTTCATCTTCAGCCTTGTCCGTTTTCTTGATTTAATTTCGTCTTTCCTCTCAAAACTAAGATCCGGTCAGCCTGAGAGGGAGGGTTAGCTCAGTGGTAGCGTGCTGGGCTGCCAATCGCTGGGTCCAGGGTTCGAATCCAGCTCTTGAAGGGTCACCTGTGTCGCCCTCCTGTCCTAATTAGCGTACCAAGTGCATAAATAAAGGACGTTAAGCCCCGATCACCCATCCAATGGCGTCCATCCATCCGGTCAGCTCAGAGAGACAAGGGTGTGTGGGTTCACACAATCCAATATCCTATCTAACTTCAAGTTTGTTGACTCTGCAATTAAAGTACACAGTTCAATTCTTAATGAGTAACACAATGATAAAATGTAAACATAAAGTTTGTTGCAGAATGTTTACTTGCACAAAAGTATGACAGGCTTCATGGCAGGATACACCCTCACACTCACGGGTGACCACTGTTTTATTATGGGGTAATTGAGGGAAGCATAGGGAAAGCTTATGCTGTTGAAGGGAGCTTGGGGTAGTTAAGGGAAGAGAGGGTAGCTGAGGGGAGCTGAAGGTAGTTGATGAAAACCAAAGTAGCTGAAGAAAGCCAAATATAGTTGGAGAGAGCTGATGGTTGTTGAGGGACGGAGAGGGGGGTGAATCAAGCCACGAGGCCTCATGACCAAGTACTCAAAAAAATTGACATAATCTAGACTGCGCAGAGGAAAGAAGATCAAATATCAGGAGTAAGTTGGCATTGGAAGCACCTTTAAGTGAAATCAGTTATATTATAACTTATATATATTAGTATCAGTCGTAGATAGATCTATATAGATAGATATATGGTAAGTGCAGCTCTCTACGCCAAGTTCTGAGCGCTCACCAGGGTTGATTAATGAGATGGAGTCCTAAACATGCTTTTACCCCATGTAAGTTATCTTTTACTTGCCCAGCACAGACACTGATACGAGGGGCCACCAATTTAACATAAAAATGACTTCCAGCTGGGATTTCGGGTTCCCCAAGACCTTTAGCGGCGCAGGCAGGCACCACTCAGCCACCCAGTCATCATTGTTTTCATGTTATTGTTAATACAGGGGGACACAAGGTAAGTTGTGCCATTTTTTACGTTGGGCCTCACAGTGAGCTTGAACAAACTTTGGGATTAAAAAAATTGACCAAAAAAAAAACCATTATTTTGAGATATTTGTGTTTAAGTTTTTTTTATTCATCACACCCTATTCTTAGCACAGAATCTCCATCAAAAAGTAATCAAAATTGTCCATTTTTCCTGTTAGGTAGGGGGAACCGGGGCACATTGGGACGCGGGGCACTGTGGGATGGTGGGGTTTTCTTGGATCCTGGCAAGGTATATGATATGGTAGTGCCATCGTATCTTGTAATTTCTCATCCTGATGTTTCCATGGTTTTATAGACAAATTACAGCCACATGCAGAAGTATGGCAAGCAAAAGTTTGTTTTCCTGCTACTAAAGTAAATATGGACGGGTTCAATTCGAACCATTCTATGGACAAACCATGAACAATGAAGCTTCCTCAGTGCTTGTATGAATTTTATATATCGTAACGAACAGTTATGAATTGCTATCGTGATAAACACACTCACTGGTGTCCAATAAATTAGCATTTTGGTGTAAAAGTCATATCGGGGCTCATTGGGACAGCGAATTCGGGGCACATTGGGACGCACTTAATATGACAGAATTTAAGTGTCCAAGGCAACTGAAAGACCTGGGACAGCACACAACAGGTATTCAGGCCAAAGTGAATAGAGGTATAGTGGATTACCATGCTCTGTGAACAAATTTGTTGCAAAGCACTGTGTGTTAGTTACATAGATGTCCGCACCCAGGACAGTTTGTGTTAAATGTTTAAAACTGTTTAAAGTTATGAACTATTATATTGTCTAACGCAATACTTACGTGTGATATCTATTGCACATGGAGTGTTAAAATGATTTTTTTAATTGATGTCCCAATGTGCCCCGGCTGTGCCACCTGGGGCACATTGGGACAGTCATTTTTAGGACTCTCTGGCTGCAAAAGGGTAGGTGCAGTCTAGTTTATTATGCCTTGCATTTAAGCTCAATAGTATTGGTGATATTCATGCAAACTTCTGAGTTCTTCAGTGCTTTCAGCATTGAGCAAAATTAGTAGATGTTAAAAGACGTCCCAATTTGCCCCGGTTCCCCCTAATATCTAAGATAAAAGAAATTATTCAGAAGAAGAAATATGCAATCATCACCATAAGAGAAAGTACATACCACTTCATCAAGACTGACAGAGTGTGATAAACCTATAACAGTAAACATTTCTCTGAAAATTTATAAAATATGTTTGTTTTCCATCTTTTCCTTTATAGTTTCATCATTCTGGTGAATAATTGTAGTATAATCTACCACACTTTTGAACCTATGGTGTGATATTGTCTTTTTGTGTGTTTTATAATGGAATTTCACCACTGTGAAACATATACTTTTGCAACCATGTAAAGTGGAGCCAAAAGTTGTGTGAATCACCAGAAAACACATGCATGGATAGAATGTTTGTAAGCATTTAGTTAACTATGAAGTAAAACACTTTGTCAAAACAGTCTTGATATGCAAAAGTTGCACATGTTTATATTAACTACATTTTCACATAATTTACTGAATGTATTCTATTTTTGTTGTTCTATTTGATTAAAGACTGATTGATTTTGGATGCCAGATAACCTGCATCAACATTAAACAACCAACATCCATTTTAAGTCCTCGAAATACATTAAGCACAAATAGTGTTATTTATTTATAGCTTTAATGTTGCTTTTGTATATTAGCCAATTGCGAAGACTGTTCATGTAATATTATATCAGGGGATTCAACTTCGTAATGAAGCAGATACTTACAAACAGTCTATGCATGCATTGTCTAAACTCAAATGTGTCTATCCTTTCACATAGTTATGAAATGTTTGTTTCACAGTGGCAAAATTTGTGATAAAATGCACAAAAATCTCAACAAAGCCTGTTACAAAGAGATGATGAGACCGAATTTGCTAAAATTATTTAGCAGAATAATATTACTAACACAACTTGGTATTTGAAACATTTTCTCAGCCCTTTAGCCAGAAATGTTAGCTGTTATAGGTTTATCACACCCCATCAGACTGGATGAAGTGATACATACTTTCTGCACAGACAATGACTGCATACTTTTACTTTTGGATAATGACTTTCATCTTAGATATTACTTAACAGGAAAAATAGGTAACTCCGAGCATTTTTTGATGGATATTTCATGATAAGAATTGGGTATGATGAATAAAAAAATTAAAGCTGCAGCATCTCAAAAAGGTCCAAACTGATTTTTTTTGTTTGATACATCAAAATGTTCATCTGACCTTCCTCTACATCACTGCGCTAGCCGTTTTCTTGGCCAATTTTTTTAACCCCAAAGTTTGTTCAACCTCGATTTGGCCTATTTTCTGAACAACCAAAGCTTAAAATCATGCAATCTGAAAATCCGACATCACAATATAATACATTTGTCAGAATCGACCGAAGTTTCAGGGCAGTCTGACTATTGGAAAGATCGTGGTAGGCATTGGAAAAAAGTAGGTCAAGTAGCACAACTTGGCCAGGTGCCGGGTAAGTTTTGCCACATGACGAGGTAAGTTGTTCTGCTTAATTTATTCAAAAACACCTTGTAGTTCACATGTTTCTTCCGATAGATCATTTGTACCATGTTTTTAACTTATGGCTGACACGTTACATGAAACTAATGAAACATTTATGAGCCATTTTATGCAAAAATTAAAAATGCTGCAAAAACTAGAATTATGTATTGTTTAGAGGGCGGTATAGCACTTTTGACACATGTTCCTTTCAGTGTAATTTATTTCACAACACGTGAAGCCCTTGCGTAAAATGAAGAAAAAAAAAAGATAAATAATTTTATGTCATACCATTGGCACAACTCACCGCAGTCCAAACGGCACAACTTACGCCAAATTGATTTTCTGGATAAAACTGGTTGTCAAAAATAAACAAAGAATGCAAGATGAAATCTAACAAATATCTGGATTTACCCCCTAACCCCATCTTACCAGAGGGACAAAACCTTATTGCAAATACCAAATGACTGAGAAACAAGAATTTGGGTCCTCGACACTTTAAGTATTCAGCAAGGAAATTGAATTTATGAGTGTAGTTTTTCATACCTGCATACATGGTATTTTTTTCTTGATGCCTAATGATGTTGACCAAGTGGGTACATATGGGAGGCACTGCCTTCATAGAATTCCGACGCCACTTCATTTGACGAGATCATAGTAATCGTCATCATAAAGAATCATATCACAATCACGATCGGTGAATCTAAAATTGATACAAAGAAACACCTCAAATACCATGTTAAAACAAACATTTAAGTCAATTATCTTATCATTAATGTAAATCAATTATCTTAACATTAATGTATTATGAATGGACATTTAGGAGGGTTTGCTGCCGCACAGTCTTTGCAAATCAATCATAGATAAGTGCTGGGTATAAAAGTAAACTCTTAGCAATACACAAATTATGAATTTGCTTAAATGTAGAATTAGCTTTTAAGTATCATAATGACTTAAATGTATGAATTATTAGAAAGTTAACAACATTCAAATCTTATCAAATAAAACACTACATAATGCTACATCAAATATCAATCAATAATCGTCTAAATATCAAAGTTATCCAAACACAATAATTTACTTACGAACTGTAGCAACCCTTGCATCAGATCCAGAATTGGTGTTGTGGTAGTCTTCAAATGGTACCCTATAAACAATAAATATGTTGTTTAGCATATAGCTACTATCAAATTGAAATTTCAGACAGTCAGCTGATCAATGGAATGTACATGTCAAACAGAGAGATTATAAAGTTAGTAGGTAAAGCAACAATAAACAAACAATTAAAGGTTTCGATAAACATACATACAAACTCCCAATCCATATGAAAAATTCTACATACCATTTCAAAAAGTTAAAGCTTGAGCAGTTATCCCTTTGGCTGTTGAAAGCCCACTGATTTGAAATTAGTTGATTGCTAATAGGAACTGCTCATGCTCAAAGAGGCTTGACCAGCAGGGCATTAATTAGGTCACACTGCTTGGCTATTAATAGACCAAAGCTGTCTGCTAGTGAACAGAGGCTGTTTACCACAGCCTTCTTTGCCAAGCTCTTCATTTCACCCCAACAGCGGGCGGCACAATTTACCCCGTGGTACAACTTACCCCGGTATCCCTATTGTTTCCACCTTGCCAGCTTTGTCACACTGTTGTACGAACTTCATCCAAGCTTTGTGCGGCTTTAGGTCCAGCTTAAAGTCCAGCTTTAGGTCCAGCATTAGTCCAATGACAGTCTGGTGTTGGTCCGGCATTACCTAATTAACAAGTAAATTATTAATTTTTATGTTTATAAAAGAAAATTATCTCACACATTCTAAATCATAAAATGAATTTGACACCAATTTCTGTGCTAACATTAATTATTTCAAAAGACCAAACAGCAGCAGCATGCCAGAACAATGCCACATCGGCTAAACGTCGGCCCACCATATGAATGCAAATTGTTTACATGCAGCAATCAGTTGTCCAAATGGTTTAAATTCCTTTTAATAAATATATACATTTGTGGCTGTCTGAATCTCTGAAACCCATTGACATAACTCATAAATGTAGGAAATATAAAACTCCATCTACCACTGAGAATCCAGCAAATCTTCATTCTTCATGGAGCAGCTTTCAAACTGCTGCTTTCCAAAATGGGGAATCATCCCGCAGCAAGATCTTCAGCAATTATTTTCTTCAATTGTAATAGCATCAGATTGCTATGAAAAGTCATGTATGATGTTCTAAAGAAAGATAAGTTTCCTTCATTGGAGCTTGGTGCACTTGTGCACTAATTCCACACTGCATGAAATGTCATAAAAGAATTTACCTTCGAGTGCGAGACTAAATTCTATTGTGGGCCAATGATGGTTCCACGTTGGTCCAACGTTGGTAACACATGGGTGGGCCGATGTTAGGCCATGTCTATCAATGTATCAGCAGCTTTTGGGTTTCTGACATCAGGCCAACACTGAGCCAGCCTAGGGCCATTTTTATAAAAATTGTGTGCTTCTGCATCGAATATGATTATGACCGTAGTTGGTTAAAAGTAGGGCCGGGCCACAGGATTGGACCAACATCGATAGCGGACCAGCATTTAGCCGATGCGTGTCTACTGCCAAATATTTCATGCATAGACCGAGATAGTTAAACCAGTGTTTGGCTGAGCGTAGAACAAAGAAAGTGGGCCAATATTGGTAACTCATTGGATTATCAAAAGTAGACCCCTCTTTTTAGATTTTCTGCATTCGCCAAAATGGCTATGACAAACAGCCCAGAGGAAAAAAGAGACATTTGAAGCGCTCAAATTATTCAAATTACCAATATTTGGAGAGCATAACCAATACTGGGACACTTTGATATTCTCAATTTAAGATAGTAAGAGTAGTGGTTGGCCAGACGTTGGGCCAATAGGTTGGGCCAACATCGGCAACTCCTCACATAACTGATTTCGATAGAGCGTTGAACCAACATTGGGCCTCTTTTATTTATTCTGTTTAAGGTGGTTATAGTAATGGTTGGCCATATGTTGGGCCAAGGGCTTGGGCCAACATCGGCAACTCCTCTGGAGTGCTTGTGTAACAGATATCGGGAGAGTGTTCAACCAACATTGGACCACTTTTAAACATCGGCAGCTTCTCGCATAACTGATATCGGAAGAGCGTTGTACCAACATTGGACCACTTTTATATTCTCAGTTTGAGACAGTAAAAGTAGCAGTTGGCCAGATGTTGGGCCTATAGGTTGGGCCAACATTGGCAGCTTGTCGCATAGCTGATATCGGAAGAGCGTTGAACCAACATTGGGCCACTTTTATATGTTCAATTTGAGATGGCTCTAGTAATGGTTGGCCAGATGTTGGGCCAATAGGGTGGGCCAACATCGGCAGCTCCCTGCACTACTGATATCGGAAGAGCATTGTACCAACATTGGGCCTCTTTTATATGTTCAATTTCAGATGGCTATGTTAATGGTTGGCCAGATGTTGGGCCAAAAGGTTGGGCCAACATCGGCAATTCGTTGTGTAACCAGTATTGGGAAAGCATTGTACCGATATCGGACCACTTTTATATTCTCAGTTTAAGATAATAAAAGTAACGGTTGGCCAGATGTTGGGCCAATAGGTTGGGCCAACATCCGCAGCTCGTCGCATAGCTGATATCGGAAGAGCGTTGAACCAACATTGGGCCACTTTTATATGTTCAATTTGAGATGGCTCTAGTAATGGTCGGCCAGATGTTGGGCCAAAAGGGTGGGCCAACATCGGCAGATCCCTGCACAACTGATATCGGAAGAGCATTGTACCAACATTGGGCCTCTTTTATATGTTCAATTTCAGATGGCTATGTTAATGGTTGGCTGGATGTTGGGCCAAAAGGTCAGGCCAACATCGGCAATTCGTCGTGTAACCAGTATTGGGAAAGCATTGAACCGACATCGGACCACTTTTATATTCTCAGTTTAAGATAATAAAAGTAACGGTCGGCCAGATGTTGGGCCAATAGGGTGGGCCAACATCGGCAGCTCGTTGCATAGCTGATATCGGAGGAGCATTGTACCGACATTGGGCCTCTTTTATATGTTCAATTTCAGATGGCTATGTTAATGGTTGGCAGGATGTTGGGCCAACCTGTTGGGCCAACATCGGCAACTCGTTGTGTAACCAGTATTGGGAAAGCATTGAACCGACATCGGACCACTTTTATATTCTCAGTTTAAGATAATAAAAGTAATGGTTGGCCAGATGTTGGGCCAATAGGTTGGGCCAACATCGGCAGCTCGTCGCATAGCTGATATCGGAAGAGCGTTGAACCAACATTGGACCACTTCTATATGTTCAATTTGTGATGGCTCTAGTAATGGTTGGCCAGATGTTGGGCCAATAGGGTGGGCCAACCTGTTGGGCCAACATCGGCAACTCGTTGTGTAACCAGTATTGGGAAAGCATTGAACCATCATCGGACCACTTTTATATTCTCAGTTTAAGATAATAAAAGTAATGGTTGGCCAGATGTTGGGCCAATAGGTTGGGCCAACATCGGCAACTCGTCGTGTAACCAGTACTGGGAAAGCATTGAACCGACATCGGACCACTTTTATATTCTCAGTTTAAGATAATAAAAGTAACGGTTGGCCAGATGTTGGGCCTATAGGTTGGGCCAACATCGGCAGCTCGTCGTATAGCTGATATCGGAAGAGCGTTGAACCAACATTGGGCTTCTTTTACATGTTCAATTTGTGATGGCTCTAGTAATGGTTGGCCAGATGTTGGGCCAATAGGTTGGGCCAACATCGGCAGCTCGTCGCATAGCTGATATCGGAAGAGCATTGAACCAATATTGGGCCACTTTATATGTTCAATTTTGGATGGTTATGATAATGGTTGGTCAGATGTTGGGCAGAAAGGTTGGGCCAACATCAGCAACTTGTCGTCTAACCAGTATTGGGAGAGCATTGAATCGATATCGGACCACTTTTATATTCTCAGTTTAAGATAGAAATAGTAGTGGTTGAGCCAACATCTGCAACTCCTCGTATAACTGATATTGGGAGAGTGTGACGCCAACATTGGGCCACTTCTATATGATCAGTTTAAGATTGATATGGTAGTGGTTGGCCAGATGATGGGTCATTAGATTGGGCCAACATTGGCAACTGCTTGCATCACAGATGTTGGGAGAGCATCGAGTCAACATTAGACCACGAAGAGCCTTGAACCAATATGGGGCCACTTTTATATGTTCAATTTTGAATGGTAGTATTAACGGTTGGCCAGATGTTTAGCCAAAAGATTGGGCCAACATTTTCGACTCGTCATGTAACCTTTATTGGGAGAACATGAACCGACATCGGACCACCTTTATATTATCAGTTTAAAATAGTAATTGTAGTGGTTGGCCAAATGTTGGGCCTATAGGTTGGGCCAACATTGGCAGCATGTCAAGTAACCGATAGTGTGAGAGCATTGACCCGATATTGGACCACTTTTATATTCTCAGTTTCCGATAGAAATAGTAGTGGTTGGGCCAACATTCGCAACTCCTCGTATAACTGATATCGAGAGAATGTTGTACTCATTGCGGGCCAATGCTGGCTTACCGACTAACTGGTTTTGATGTAGGATCAGTAGTGGCAGCATGTTGGCCTGGTAGGTGGTATAACATTGGGCCACCATTGGGCCACCATTGGGCCACCATTGGGCCACCATTGGGCCACCATTGGGCCACCATTGGGCCACCATTGGGCCACCATTGGGCCATGCGTCGGGCCGATGAGCAAAATTACATTGGGCCAATGTTGGTTTACTTATGACGGGCCAATGTTGGTGTACTGATGTTGGGCCAGTGCTGGCATACCGGTCATGGGCCACATGTCGCACGTTGGGCGGATGTCCAGCCAATGGTGGCAGGATGCTGGTTCTGACCGGTGGTATAACATTGGACCACCATCGGGCAGATATCAACGTTGGGCAGATGTCTGTCCAATGGTGGCTCGCTGTTGGGCTTCTAGGTGGTATACCATCGGGCCACCATTATGCTGAGACCAACGTTGCGTCATGCGTAGGGCCGAGGGTGAAAGGATGTTAGTTCAACCAAGGGGTACAACATTGGGCACCATGTCTGGCCATTGGTGGCAGGATGTTGATTCTATCAGGTGGCACAACAGCGGATAGCAGATATCAACGTCGGGCAGAGGTTCGGCCAATGGTGGCAGGATGTTGGTTATAATAGGTGGCACCACATCGGGCCACCATCGGGCAGATATCAACGTTGGGCGGATGTTCGGCCAATGGTGGCAGGATGTTGGTTATAATAGGTGGCACAACATCGGGCCACCATCAGGCAGATATCAATGTTGAGAAAAATTACATCGGGCACAACATCGCGCCACCATTGGGCCAATTTCGGCTGCCGATATTGGACCGATGAAATCGCGGACTTTACGCCATCATCCAGCCATCATCACAATGTTGACTGGGATATGCTCAGTTCAAGAGTGTTATGATAGTGGTTGACTAGATGACTGGCCAATAGATTGGGCTAACATTGGCAACTGCTCATATCACATATATTGGGAGAGCGTTGAGTTGAAATTGGACCACTTTTATAAATTTATGCATCAGCTAATATGGATAGTATGAACAGTTGTTTGACCATGATCGGCCTACAGAGAGCCACCATTGGCAAATCATCAGAAAATGGGTATTGGGCCAGCTTGTAACAGACGTTGGGCCACTATGATAATTTCTGCATATAAAAGCAGCTGGTCCGATGCGGGTCCACTAGAGTGGGCCATAATCGGCAAACCATCAGGGTATGGATATTGGGCCAGTGTGTAACAGATGATGGGCCACTTTAATAATTTCTGCATTAATTATCATGCATATATAACAGCAGCTGGTCTGATGCAGGACCACTAGATTGGGCCACCATCGGCAAATCATCAGGGTATGGATATTGGGCCAGCGTGTAACAGATGATGGGCCACTTTCATAATTTCTGCATTAATCATCATCCATATAACAGCAGCTGGTCCAATGCAGGTCCAATAGATTGGGCCGCCATCGGCAAACCATCAGGGTATGGATATTGGGCCAGTGTTTAACAGACGTTGGGCCACTTTAGTAATTTCTGCATTAATTATCATGCAAATAACAGCAGCTGGTCCGATGCAGGTCCACTAGAGTGGGCCACCATCGGCAAACCATCAGGGTATGGATATTGGGCCAGCCTGTAATAGATGATGGGCCACTTTAATAATTTCTGCATTAATTATCATGCCTATAACAGCAGCTGGTCCGATGCAGGTCCGCTAGAGTGGGTCACCGTCGGCAAACCATCAGGGTTTGGATATTGGGCCAGCATGTAACAGATGATGGGCCACTTTCATAATTTCTGCATTAATTATCATGCATATAACAGCAGCTGGTCCGATGCAGGTCCAATAGATTGGGCCGCCATCGGCAAACCGTCAGTGTATGGATATTGGGCCAGCATGTAACAGGCGTAGGGCAACTTTCTTTTCTTTCGGCATTGATCAGAATGTCTATCATCACAGGTGGTCCAATGTTGGGTGGACATCTGTGAGCCGACAGATATTTGCCTAACTGAAATAGACGTAGGGCCGATGGGTGCATGTTGAGTGGGTTGACTTCCAAGAGGGGTCGCTTTTTACTGTGCCAAAATTATGGCCAAAATCGGAAACTAGTAGTTAGTTTTTAGTGGGTTTATTTTGCAATAGCTTCGAAAGGACTACAGCAGTGTTTCTATAAATATAATCCCTAATGCTCTCAAATGATAAAAAAAAATGCATTATTGGGGTCCTTTAATTTATATGTTCTCAACAAAACACTTAAAAAAAATTAATTTAGAGTGACATCACAAATTTCAGCACTCTTGAAGCATTTGGTGGTGTTAAGAGCATCACGGAGTATTTAAGGTTTTCGGGTTTGAAAGAAATCAAGGAGTAATATCATGTGAGTGTCTGTAACATAAATAAACCATAGCAAGAACTCTCCATAATTTCCATCTTCTGCAGTATCAAAAAGTTTAGTGAAAACATTTTCTGCTACCAGAATTATCAGCAGTGATATCTTGTTGCTAACAATTTTTCATAACAGAACCACAAAAAGCATTTCCATGAAACAAAAATGCTAACTCACAATGCTCTTTATTTTAAGCGGATCATTTATCAACTATAATTCGAAGCTGTAATTATACCCCAGTTGATGGTAACGAAAAATACTCCAGTTTCCAGTTGATGGAAATGAAACGTACTCCAGTTGGTGGAAATTAATTGAATCATGAATAAATTAGATGAAGAGATGACTTCAGCGACATTTATCAGTCACTGTAGCTCAGGCAAGAAAACATAGATAAAGAAGAAAAAACTGTATTTTTGCTGTGTATATAATAATGTATCTTATGATAAGGTGCAATGACCTGGTTATTAGTCAACATTAACACTATGATCTCCTGCCCCAGGAGAAAAAAATTACAGGAAAAATTGTTTCCACAACTCCCATTTCTGTGACATGAGATGGACATCGGACCGACTCATTACTGTCTGTCTTGCAGTAGACCAGAAATCCAAAAGATCTGATGGAACAGAAAAGAGTTTTCGCCATTTCAATCCAGTGTCTTTGAACATCTTTACCTTCACACATTAAGAGCCTTTTGATGTGCCAATTGACAATTAGGAATGATGAAACATGCTGCACTCAGAAGTTAGACCACATGCTATGTTGTTTATGTCACAAATTCATGAAATTCACCAGACTGATAAATAATGCTCATTCGCAGCTGCCATGCAGACAGTATTTATTCAAGAACATTTCAAATATATTATTACATTCATTTGCATTCGCTATTTACTCATTGCACAAATGTATCTTTTTGGATCTACTGTGGTTTTTTGGGAAACTTCGTCTCAAATGCACATGCCTTGTTCTGTATTGCGTGCTCAAATCTAGAACCAAACCCGACGCTTGGTTGCCTAATTAATCCAAATGACTTTATTCTATAAATTAACTGAGATCTGACGGTCGCTTCCATCCTAATTTTCCGAAATGCATGTCAAAAACAACTGGGTGACCTGAATTCTGTAATATAATTAGCAATTACGCCACTGAAACTGTTCCTGGCTTCTTAAGTGCACACTGTAGTTCACGAAACTGCATCACATGTCTACGGACATAGCTTGGCTGTGCCACATTTATTGGTTGTCTCAAGGCTAATTTTAAAAGTGTCATTCTAGTAATTACATTTTGTTCAACTCCAGCATACATATCTGTTGGTTCGCATCCATTTATTTTTACTTCACCCTGATATTTCTATTCAATGAAAAATTTATTGATTATATTATCAACACCTTTCAAGCTATTTTGCTCCTAGAACCCAGTAAAGCACCACCAGAATAAGAAATGAGGATATGTCATATGACCGTCATGGTTTGGCCAACAGCAGCCAGTGCAGCAGCTACTTCCGGGAACATTACCTCCCACATCAGATTGTGTTGTATCAGGGCCATTTAGTATCCCACCATTTCTAACTAATAAGTATAGCACTATGCCGAATTGGGATTAGAGGCCTGTGACTATAGGCAGACTTGGCTGACAATTATCATTAACGGCACCATATCTGGTGGTCTCTCTCCCCTAACATTATCTTCATGTGATCTTCATGAAGTTTAGCATTTACATGTCCAATACAGTGAAATAGAGTTCCCCAATGAGCCAGGTTGCTCCACCTAATCTCATTACTCAAATGTACTTAACAGCAACACCCAATTGCACTAACTCAAAAATTAGGTTCCTTGCAGTGTCTTACTTTGACATAATTCCAATTTACCTGGCACAGACAAAGACTTGCACTTTGGAGTAAATAGCTTCCGACTACTAAATTTATGCTCACTGTTATTTCTTCTAAAGTTATCAATTGTTATCTGAAAAGGTAACAAGATAAAGAGAGGTTAATTATAGAGGAGTATCTATTGTCTAGAAATCATTCTCAGGAATGTTTTAAAATAGGTATCACCATCAAGCCCTGTCTAGCCCATAAAAGGGCAAGCTTCGGTTTCAACATCAGCTTTCGAAAGAGCAATTTGCAAGTTTTATCTGTCATTTGCGGGCTTCAGACGATGATGATCACATTTTTAACGCACAGGTTAGACAATTCAAAACATTAAAGGTAACCTTTAGCCCTGCATTCCTAAAATTATTCTTCTGGTAAAACGAATTTCAAAAACCAGGATCACCGAATGGTTTTTGTACCGACTGATGAGATATAAATTTAATGATTAATCATATAGCAATTTTACAAGTCCACGATATCGATTGTATAATGCAATCTGTTTAAGTACCAGATACAGCTCTGACCAGAACTTGTGATGGTAGAATATAGGTGACAGTTACTGCAATTTCAATAAGTATGAGTTTCTGCCATGGGATAGTGAAACGTAGCAAATATGGTTCTTGTGATTGGTTGAGACACTGAATTACATGGTAAAAATCTAATTTGAATGCCATAAAAACGTATTTAAAGGCCAGTGACGTTTCCAGTGCTGACTGTCATTGCCAATCCTTACCTGCTAATCTGATTCAGTTTCAAACAAACTGAGCTGCTCACTGAAGCAGAAGATTGTTTTTAACTGGTTTCTACATTGCACCCATGGATTTGGAGAGTGTTTGATTGCTCATAGACCAATCAGACAAGCTTAAAATGCTACGTAGACTGTGAGAAAACTGGCCCCAGAAACTCATACTAATTGAATTTGCAGTAACATCAGGTAAAGTCGGAGGCACCTCATTTGAGGGTCTTGCAAACTCTTGCTTTGGTAATGCTATCTTAATGCGATCTTCATGAAATCCAATGACCGAAACCTAAGTCAGCAAATAGTAATTCAGCTCTTCTATGACCCAAATTACATTTACATTTCTAGTCGCCTAAACGCACTTACCTACAACATGCAATTGCATTAAAAATGAATTAGCCATTTTCCTGTATATGACTTTGAAAGCAATCCGCATTTACCTGACTCTGACCCAGATTTCCTCATGCTTGGCATAAGTTCAAAATAGATCGCTTATTCCCTTTAAGCCTATGTGTCTGCTGAGAGTAAATTTATGAGGGGCACTATGTTTGAGGTCGTTACTTTAAAAGAAACATCCCAAGATCAGATATTGTGGCACAATAGCGTAATGGCTGGCACGTCTACTCTGTGCACAGCGGGTGAGGTTGTGTCGCGTGTTTATCACTATAATAAATAAGATTGTATGATTGCCATTCAGTATGAAGAGCACCATTCAGCAGATTTATATAGAATGGGCATGCACAATACATAATCACATTATTGTTAACTTACAGTATGATAATTTTAGGCCTTTTGTAGGTTTAAGAAATAAATTGCATAAGCCAATGACATTGTTATTTTAAAACCACTGTGAGTTGTGTTAAAAAACTTATTCCAATTTAAATTATATCATCAATTTTATTTATCAATGACACAATCTATTTTTGTCTGCGATTGCAGATAAATAATTCTGTAGTCAAGTAGCGTGTGCTCAATATTTCGTCAAAAATTTTCTTCTGTGGAAATTCTGGCTCACTTATGTGCCCGAAACTGTTACGACGTTAAGAAAATGAAAGTTTCTGGGGAACGTTGCACTGAGGTGTGAAAAGAAGTTTTTGCCTACCTATAGAAAAGACAGTCGTTTGATCTGTTCCCTAAAAAGGCTGAAGGTTGGCAACAAAGAACATGGCAGAATGGTACTTCATTAAATACAAGATGGAAATTAGTCTGCCAACTTTGAAAACCCGCCAAAACTTCTCTTAAGATGTTATGATGTTAGATGCAATAATTTCAAATTAATACAATAAACTGCTAGGATGATGCGGAGGCACAACATACTGACTGTGATTTTATCATGATAATACATGTACCAGTTAAACATGGATTTCTGTGTCTCCATATCATATAACTGAAGTGAAGTGATTCATATTTCAAACAATAAGCCCTATACTGTTTGATGCATTTTGTAGGTGTACCTGACAATATCACAGCAAATATGTCAATTTATTGTGTAGTGGATCATTCAATCAAGCACCTACAGCTAATACATGTCCTGATATGAGGCAAAATGAAAAATAATAAGTTTATTAATCTCTTCAAAACTGTCAAGGGGAAATGCAACATTCTTAGTTGCAATTTAAACCTTAATGTCGATTGGCAATACAGATTTTAGTAGAAACCATTTATCACCATTGTCTTCCTTTGAATTTTGAAACAAAGGAGCAGAGATCATCAACACTTTGGGCCGTCAGCCATTTGGTTGGAAATTTTAAGATGAATAATGGTGTTGTACCTCAGGGTCATTGGGCTTTTCAAAAGAGCCGTTAACAAAGTAATCTATTATAACAAAGGAGCTGGATCAAGTAGCTTGCAGGGAGGTTCCATTAAGCTGGCTTGCACTGAACGTATTTCTGGACAGCAAGACTGAAACATTAATCCAAAGCAAAGGCACAGCAATGTCACCACATGTTTCTTAGTGTCCAGATGTATTTCTCTCTACCATTTTAATCAACTTCATCAGTGTATAACTGTATATCCTTTCATCCAAGAACTTCTCTTCCAAGCTAGATGTTTTTATTTATCACTTTTAACATCCACCATCATTTCTCTAACTATGTCCATTCTATTACTTGTCCAAACCACATAATTGCATGTTCAAATTTCAACATGATATCAGTGATTATTCATTCTATTTTCTGTTCTATTAATTGTTTAGTTTAGTCTAAATTTGACAATTAATTGAATGGAATAACAAAGTATTTTTGAAGTTTGAACAATTAAATTGGATGGCTTATACTATTAGTAAAATGGGCATTATATATATATATATATTGTACAGTTTATTGTAATGTCAGCAGGCAAAATTTATGTGACATTAAACAGCATTGATAACAAAAGGGATGACTGAATATGTATGACAATGAGTAGAGTAGCGCGGGGCATGCAGCCCCTCTTAACTTCGAGGTGCGATTTGACCTACTTTTTGTCGATTATTTGAATGCTCATGCTGTCAGGAAGGGATCACTTGACTCTACTTAAAACTAGTGAATCAAATGTCTACCAATTTTAATAAAGGAGTTACGGCCCTTTTTGTAAAAAATTTAAAATGGCCTTCTTACCCCACCCATCGGGCAAGAAGCCCCCCTATTATAATCCTATGGCAATTTTTTTTGCGAGCGCATTCAGCTTGAAAGTTATTTCTCGGGGTTCTTCTATCATTTTTAAGGCATTCTATTCACTTTTTCTGAATTTCATAATTTTTCTGTTCATACATTTATTTTTTTATTTTTTTTGCCCAGTTTCAATTTCGGCCAATTTTTTTTTTTTCATTTCAATTAGCTATTTGATCAAGATTTTAGGTAAAGCACACATTATTAAATGGTTCCTGGAGCAGCTTCGAGGCCTCAGTGAAGGGGGCCTCATGCCCCATACCATGTAGGGCCTCTTGCCCCAAACCCTTATATTTTAATTTGACTTCTATATTTTGAGCTAAAATGCAAAAAACATGATCCAAATCATATTTATCTGATGGTCATAAAGTAAAGCGATGCAGATATCCATTATACTTTAAAAAATTTCCAAAGTTATTTCTGTCAACTACTTTCAAAGAATTAATCAAAGTTACATGAACCATGCATCTTTTTTTGTTTATTTAATTACTACTATGGTTTGATGCTGTTTGCCCTGAAAATTGGTGACGTCACCTAAAAAGCCTCTATCTTCAATCACATCAATAAGAAAAAGCACCAAAAATGTAAGTTTAGATATAACCCTGGGGGGCCTCTCACCTAACCCGGGCTTTTTGCCCCGACCCACTCTACAATTTGCAAAGCCGAATCCAAATACATGTTTCTCTTAGAGTATATCTGGTATAAATTTGCTTGTAATTCAGTGGTTGTGACAGATTTTACTTGTTCACAGACATGTCATACTTGTCACCAATAAAAACAACATCAAAAGAAAAAAAGGAATTCAGCAATAGCAATTTCGTCATTTAAACCGATTAAGAAATCTATGGGTAAAATTTTGAAGAGAAAATTCTGCATATTAGAACCTGAAACATGTGGCCTGCTATGATTGATTTAATGGCAAAAGAGAATATTGCTAACATGCCCGCAAAGAGATTTGAAACGTCTTTTTTTGGAGGAAACAGAAAGGGATGAGGTTCAAAGAGGAGGAAAAGCCTGTCTAATTGTCCATTTACAGATATTGCACTCTTTTGTGTAACGGAGATACCTGTGAAAGAATGATACCTGGAACAGGTAGAATTAAGAAGTCTGACACGTTATGGTAATTTATTTGCAGCAACATTTGCAATGGCAATGGCAGGAAAGAAGCAGAATTGTGCAGTACTCAAAACAAGCTGCAAAGGTCAGCAGGATCTAATAGCACATATTTGTGAGTCACCCTTGGTAACAGGATTTCAACCATCAAGATATGTGACAAAACCATGGAAAGATTGCCAATTGAAAAACAACAGACCTAAAATTGAATTCAAGATACCGAAACATATAAAACTTATTAAAACAAGAATAATCACATAGGTATCATTCAGACTCAGAGCTGCTGATTGTGACTACTTTAAAAAGAAAAACCTTAATGTATTAATGAAAAAGATAAAGAAAGTTCCATTCTCTGTTGCTTGTTCGATATACTTAAACAGAAAGCAGTTGCGAGTAATACAAATTTATTTATCTTGTAGAAATTTGTTATCACAGATGGGGAAAAGGTAGGGAAAGAACGCCCATAGTATTTCTTCAGAATGTCCTTAATGGCAAACACCATTTTAGTCCTGCCTACAATATATTGAAATCCGAGGATTTATATGACTACTCTCCCACAACAATCAAATACTGTTTAGATGTTTTTTTAAATTTTTCATTTCTCGACTGCTTGGACAAATAAAATAGTCTAATTTAAGAACATGTAATACAGGAAAAAATCTAATGTGTTGGGTTTTTCTAGCCCAAAATCACTGTCGGGTTAAATCCATTTCAAATTTCTTTTAAACTTAATTGCAAACACAAGCATCAGGATTCTGGAAGGACAAGCATAGGAATATAAACAAAAGGATGGGAGCAATAAAAGCTTAGGTAAAGTAGAAGAGGAGAAGTTTAAAATAGATAAACTCCATAAAGTAGGACAATATGCGACAATCACACAAATTGATTTTGAAATAATATCAAAAGCATACAACACCAAGTAAAAATGTATTACGATGTACATATCTGTGCAGTGGGTCATCTCCCATATACAACACTCCATAAATGCTGAAAGTCTATCTAGACTGCAGGTTTTCAACAGGTCAACCTATAGCTTCTATCAAAAAGGCGCTGCCCTTCTATCTCAGGTAGTCAATCAGAGAGAATGGCTAAAAGTCGTGTGAATGGGTCTGCCAACCTGGAACTGCCAACCATTCAGGGCAGATGAGCGCCACTTGTTAAATGTCAGGGTGACGAGGTCTCTTCTGATTGCTGTCTGTGTCCCTACAAAATGACCGCTGGTCAAGAGGCAGTTACAAGATCTTCTGCCCTCCCATATGATTAACTTTAGGGTCAACATGTATTGCTTTCTGAGAGGTAAAAAATACTTTTCGGTTATAATAGCAAATTGGAAGGTCAGCCACCTCTGCATTGATTCAATGGTAATGAAATTTCAAATATGAAACAGTTCAAATTAGTGTTCTTTGGTGATGTTTAGATGCGTCATTAATACTGTCAAATGGTTATTGATGGAATAGCACTATCCCTTGAGGGCCTAAATAGTCTCATTTGAGCAGTGCAATGATGGTACTCGTCGTATCTAGCCAGCCAATGATAAAGAAAACTATGCCCGATCAAATGCTTGCTAGGGGTAAAGGTCACCTTTTATGTGCTGGACAGGCTTTGATCATGGAATTATTTCATAAATTATCACTTTCATTAGACACTAGATGCTCCACTTCACACCTTACAAGATTATTATCTCAAAATCAGAAATCTCATCAGGAAGTACTATGTATTTTTGATTCCTATCTTGCCATTGATGTCTTGCCAAATTTGTAATTTATTGTCAAGACTTTCATGCCTTGGACTTCTAAAAGCTTTTGGCATCAGCACAACTTCATGTTTATTAGGGTGGTTCGAAAAACATCAATTTCATCATAGAGGGCAAGACACCCCCTCATTTAGTTAAATTAGCAAAATGTTGGACTTCTAAGTTGAATAGAAGTGGATGACACCACAAAAGTTGACACTATAAAATGTTGTAATAATTGGAATAAAATGTTATTTCCTTTTCACATGCTCAATTTTTAAGACAACACATCAAGGAATAGGGTATGCTCACTGCTCAGTATCATCATAAGATGATAATTAATCTAGAAATATACATTGTTTTTAAAAGATTGAGGTAGAGCATTAATTTTCAAGTCAAATACACAGTCTATAGGGTCTTTGCCTCTAAACCTGTGTAAAGGACCCATTCTTTAAATAAGGGTGTTTGAATATTTTCATTAATCATTTCGAATGTAGTGTGATATTTGTAAAATTATTCAAATCTCTCTCTTGCCAAAGTGGACTTATCTTGCTGTTATAGATTAACGATAAAAAACTAAAAACATTCACTTTGATGGCCATTGTGAGACCAATTTCATGTAATCCATCTGACTGGCGGACGTGCTAGCCTATGGCATCTTATAAATCCATACTAAGTTGAATTATTCTTATTTTGCCTTTAAAATTGAACATGACATTTAGTGTAAGATTTGCCTTTACACTCTTTAAAATGCATTGATTCCTCGTATACAGTCAACATTCAGTCATACTTGGGACTGAATGTCCAAGCAAAGCGAGTCTCAGCGAGATATATGTCTTGACCTTGCCAATGGCATGTCTTGTCACACCTTGCACTTGCAGCATATTCTTTTATGAATAATGAAGCAGATATCAACCCAACATATGTTCGTGGCAACAACACTGAGGTCTAATATTTGCAATGCTCTTACAGCAAGACTCAACCTCTGATACTCTGCATTATGGCTAATGATGCACACTCGTAACAAAAAGGTTTTATTTGGAACCTTTAAGTGTTCCATAAGCTGTAATAGATAAGGAACCCTAAAATGTCCATAATCCAACTTTTAAAAAGTTTCCAACAGCAAACGAAAATAACATTTAGGTAATCCAGCTGCACTAAACTCCCATAAAAGGGCCTTCCCACCATTATTGAAACTTTTAAATGTGGTCTGGAATACATTATGTAGATTCCTGTTTATTCTTCAGCAGTTGATTGCAACATTTCTAATTATTTTCTAAAAAGTGAATCATGAGAAATTGCCTTAATAAATTGGACAATGAGATCAGTCAGGACCATGCATACTCCACCTGTGATGAATCTTGTGAGGTAATTTTTCAACGGGCTTACACAAAAATACATAAAAATTAAGATTGTGAGAAATTCATTCTGAATTATAAAAATCAGGGTAAAGTTGACATATCTGGCAATTGAAGAAATCAATGATAAACTTTAAAGGTAGAATACTAAATTATGTGGCACTTTATTTCTCCTTGGTAAATAGTCTGGCTAGACAGAGCTAATTAACTGTTTCTTGGCACTTTAAAGACCAAGGCAATTGCTGTAATGATCTAGTTAAAAATTATCCACACTCCGAAAGGTTTCTCCTTTCTGCTGGAAAAGGAGTTGAGATTGGAGAGGCAAGTAGAATGCCTTTCAATTTGACTACATTTCTCTGAAGTTAGTTGAGAGTTCATGATCTATTTTTTAAGGAGGACATTGAACCTTCGATGATCATGGATATGGTGATGGTTTATTGAAAGATTAGGTTATTTGTGTGATGGCAGTGAAACTCATAGTTCAAAATCTTCTATTCAAAGATCATCGTTTTGGTCGTTAACCTTGAAGAAAGAATTCCATAATTTGCATAAACAAGAAAGAGAAGGCATTTAACCAGGGTGTGGTTGGTGTTTTTGTAAACTTCCTCTTTTAGGATTCGTATTTCAAGCTTGCCGTCAAGAATGCATTTAGTGCAACCCACTAAACAGAATCTCCAGGCAAAACCACTTGATTTGAAACTCCTTTGTTATAATCAATTACAGGGTTATCTCCGGGCTCTTTCGAGAAGCCAATATTGCCCCCAAGGACACTCAGATGTTCCCAACCAAACAATTTGGCCTCCAGTGCCAATAAATCAAGACCTTTACTGATTTGAAGATTATTAGGGTTTTCAAACAGAAGTGGTCACCAAACAGATATGACACCTAAAGGCAGGTTCCGTATCCAGAAAAGACCTGAGTGGGGGACCATAATTGACCGATTGATATTCATTTTTCTTGTTGTAAAGCAAATACATTTTACAGATGATTTTAAAATTGTAGACACAGAGACTGAATATGAATTTTTCTAAGACATGTTATTCTATAAGGAAAAAATAATGTCACTTTTCCTCATGGAATAACTTGTCCAAAAAAAATCATGTTTTAGTCTCAATGTCAACAATCATGAAATCATCTGTAAGCGATAATTAAACAGAAGAATGATTGAGACAAAAAACAATAAGAAGGGACACAACAGATATGAGGTTATTGCGTGGCGCTCCATGGCATTTCTTATCTCTTCCGTGTTAATTTTTTGGCTTGGCCCCCCCTAAATATGCCGTTGACTGTACTTGTACTGAAACACCAATGCAAATTAAAGCATAAAAGATGTAGATTGATATTTACAGAATTCTATTTTGAAAAAGGTTTGGGCATCTGAAGAACTGAAAATGCCAGATCGGAACAAAACCAAAATATGTATTGAATGGCAAGCAGTTTAACATGGCTGGCAAAATGAGAGAAATCTTTAAGGACAGAAAAAAAGTATATCTCTGTCAAGACGGATAACACGAAAAGGCTTAAATCTATATGGATATGTTACGTCTTCATTTTAAGGACAGTCAATAAACAAGAAGACAATAGCAAGTTTTCTTCTCGCCACACTGTTTGAAGTTTCTTTTCTTCCTTTTCTTACTTCATAACATATCGGGATGTCTTTAACATCATCTTGGGGATTCTGGGCTCTGTGAGTGCGATGACAGAATTATTTCCAAAGTAAAATTGAAGATGCTGAATTCATGGTGTTAAGCCAAATATAATATGATCTAAGATGTTGTAAATGGAGAATCCAAGAAAGATTGATCAAATGTCAGCTGTCGCGAAATGTTTTTGATGAATTTTTCCTAAATTTATAATATATTTTTCGATTTGCATCTTTGTTTACCTGGCTGAAATTTAAAAAGTTTTTGATGGTGCTGTACGAATGAGATGGGTCAGTTTGTGGCAGTTGTTCTATAAGTTGAAATCGAGAACCATCAAAAAGTATGTGATTTTGAACAAAAGAACTGCACATCTACAATATTCCACAGGCCATTAAAAAAACCAAAAAAAAACCAGAACCTGTTACATTTTCTGGCCACATGTGGGATAAAATTTCGGGTCCATGCAACACCACCATAAGTTCTTCATCTTTCTCATCAAGGGTCTTTTGATGCTTCGATTGACAAATTTGCATTGGTGACACAGACTGCACTCAGAAATTAGGCCACATGCGATGATGTTGATGCAACTCACTCTGTGAAAAAAGCATGCATGCAGACTGTTTTTTACTATGGTACAGCTCCTTGTGTAGCATTGGAATCCATAGCTATAATCAATGTTTTACTGTCACATTTGCATGCATTGACTAGTACATATTTCATTTATGCCTGGAACAGAAAATATCTGCATTGTATATGAATGCTATTTTTGGCTTCCCCCATCAATGCACACACCGTAATAAGCATTGTGAAGTTGCAGGGAAGGAAAGATATTTCTAGTAGTCTGTAAGTATGAGCATGTTGTGGTAAATTTAATTCAACAAAATTAAATATTTTGTCCTACTACACATCGAATGACAGAATGTAGCATCATTGTTACAAAATCACTTAGATAAAAAGAGATCAATTTATTATCCATTTTTAGAAGCATGAGCTATGAAAGTGCATTCGCCAGCTTGACAGCATAATTCATTAAAGTGCACTGATAAAGGTTGCGAATAGAACCTGCATTGGTTTTACATTGGCGACCATTGAAGTTAGTGGTGCCTAATCACGTAGTCTTGCTTGTGTAATGCTATCTTAACTCAATCTTTATGAGCTACCAAGCCCAACACCCAGACAGCAAATAGCAATTCGGTGACCGAATGAACCAAGATTACATTTACTGAGCCGCGTAATCTCATAACCAAAATACCCTTATTCTAACATGCGATTGCGAAAGCTCTTGGGAATTAGTTATCTTCTGACATCTAAAACCTACAACTGTTTAAATGCACCTTTTTCTGGCCAAGGTCCTCTTACACTGATCATGCAAAAAGACCATCTTTTTCAAACAAGATCTGTGCGACGTTAATTTCTTTATGTACATTGGACTTGTCAGAGAAGATTATCATCAGATATATTTCTCTCTTTGAATTTCAATACATGTGATCTTTGGTAGCATTTTAATCATGACTTCGGAGCAGATGAGCGCCACTTGTTAAATGTCAGGGTGACAGGGTCTCATCTGATTACTGTCTGTGTCCACATAAAATGACCGCTGGTCAAGAGGTAGTTACGAGATCCTCTACCATCCTGCCCCCCCTCCCGATGATGATCTTTAGGAGACAACTGTTTTACTAAAATATACTGAATATATTATTTTTTGCAGGCTATGAATGAAATAGAAAAATTGGAAGCTGAACTTAGTTTTGCTTGCATTGAAAGACACGTAAAAGGCCAAAGCATATCTTAATCAAACCAGGAGTACATGTACCAAGAAATACCTGTAGTTTTTACACTGAATATATTTGTCGATGTTGTACTTTGAAGATCCAGAAATAAGTTTTGCGTGTACAGTGTAATGGCACTGTGTAGTGCATGCAAATAACATATCAGAAAGGTATATCAGATAAGATGTAGCATTGTAGTAACAATCCAATGACACTTTACAAAAAATAACGGCTACAGATTTTTAAGGTGAATAGGCAGCAGTGCATGGGTAGAAAGTGTCTGAAAGCATGAGATGTAATCACACTGAGGGGCGGTTTGTATGCTGCGTCAACATCATCGAATGTGGCTTATTTCTTGGTGCAGTCTGCATCACCAACGCAAATTTGTCAATCGAAGCATCAAAAGACCCTTGATGTGAAAAGTGCAGAACTTATGGGAGTGTTGCATGGGCAAAGAATTCTGTTCCACATGCTGCCTGAAAATGTAACAGGTTTTTTTCCTTCTTTGCAATTTTCTTGTAATTTCTGTAGGTTTCACTCCTACCAAAGTAAGGAATCGTCAAAAGCAAAAATTTTTGTGCGAGTGCCCAGAATAAATCTTGGGAAATTAAGAACTTTCACATTCAACTTCCTATGACAATCGCACATAGACAATCTGTGATTTACATTCATCATTTACTTATTTTAGTTTTCAGTGTTTTGCTGCTTCCTCACACCCTGAATCAGGTTTTGTTGAAGATGTTGTGAGAAAAAAATGTGGTAATCTAGATATTTCAAATAGACTGACAGGATGAGTGAGCATTGCCATTGTCTTTTTGTTTATTGACTCTCCTCAAAGTGGGAATGTAAAATATTCATATAAGTTCATGTCTTTTCATGTCGTCTGGCACCATAATGATTTATGCCATTTCACGCTTTTAAAGTATCTGTTTGTAACTCACAATAAAACGTTGATGTTCAGCAGCACCTGTGTCGTATTCTTTTAAGTTCAGATTAAGGTTTGATCCTAGGCATGATTAATCACATTGTTAAAATGCAAAAAATATTTCAGTTGATATTAAAAGATGTTATCCAGAGTCATTATTTTCTATTCTAGAATTGGAAAATAGACTAAATTATGCCCAGAAGAACAATATTCATTCCACTGCTGGTTGGTTGAAAACCCATGTCTCAGAGAGAGAAATTCAGATGCCCTTGGGGGCAATATTGGCCTTTCAAAAGAGCCCTGAGATAACCAAGTAATTGATTATAACAAAGGAGGTTTGGATCAAGTGGTTTTGCCTGGAGATTCTGTTAAGTGGCTTGCACTAAATGCGTTCTTGACAGTAAGCTTGAAATATGGTTCTTAAATCAAAAAGCATGCCATTGTAACCAAGCACACATGGAATTAATGCAATTAGATTTTTAATTAATACAAATTTGTTATTCAATATTTTTTCAATTACAATAACACTACAAAAGCAGGTTCCTTAAACAGTCTGAACTCTTTGTTTGTTAAGGGTGCTTCCAATGAACTTTCAATGCATAACTCAAACAGTTTTAAAAAGACTGAATAATTAAAACATAGGCCTGATACCAGACAGTGCTTTCACTTAATTATTTTTGTTCCGCATTTCAAAATCAATTGCATAATCGTTAAATATTACCTTTGACAGGGATAACTAACTCTCATCCAACTACAGCAAAAGTTTGTAACAGACAGACTTTCTGCTTTCAATCTAATCTCCTGCAAACTGAATCAGAAATGGGAAACCTGAAGGAGTGTGGAAACGTTTTGGCTAGCCCATTACAGAAATTGCCTCATCCTTAAAAGTGACAACTAGTTAATAGCTCAGTCTGGAAATTGTCATACTTCATACAATTCATTTGAATGGTAATAAATGTACTCCCATTTGTGAGATCTCAACACAAAAAATCACTCTCGCTTTCAAATTTGAATTCTTAAATTACTCTTGAATTCATTTTCTCTTTGGCAAATTATCTTTAAATTTGGCAAGTGGCACAAAGTCATCGTCACTGTTGGCAGTTAATACATTTTTTATTATTACGAGGATTCGGATTTTCTTTTTCACTCAGTTGTTGTCATTTCAAGTCTCTGATTATCAATTGTTTAAAAATGATAGAATTCAGTGAAATTTACAATGTATTAAGTTGATGAAGCACAACATTAATAAAATAAACAAATTTGTTTGGTTAAAACTGCTACGTATATCAAAGTTGATTTAGAAATTTTCAATGTTGATTATTAGCTCAGGAACATATGAAATTAAATTCGATCAAATATGCACATATAAAATATGCCTTGTTCCTGCCGACTTGCATGCATGAGATGAAGTACTCATAGACGAGTTGATATAGAATGTGGATTTTTTCTAAACACTCATTTGATAAAGCAAACAAATCTTGAAGAATTCTTCAGGCAATCAATACAAAATATGATAGAACATTTTTGGAAAAATCAACATGAATCTAAATATTAATTATACAACAACCATCTTTATACCATCATTTATTGAATTTTTTTCTGACAAAACCATGATGTCATATTGTTGGAACAGTAGGATGGTTCGATTCTTAGCATGAGGAGAAAGCAAATATTTGACCATACAGGTAGTCCTTTCTGTTGTCACAATATGCTAGAGTGATAACTCCTTCATTAGCATAGGCGTACGGGACGGCTGTCTCGCAGGGGGGCTGTGACCATTTTGCCCTGAAATTTTAACACGGCGCGAATGTGACCAGGGCAGTGGATCTGCCCTGATATTGGTCAGGATTTGCCCTGATGAGTCATTTGCCCTGATGTCAGGGGGGGGCTGCAGCCCCGCCTGACCCCCTGTGAAGTACGCCTATGTTCATTAGTCACACAAGAATACGCTGCATTGTGTGACAAGACATGGCACTGGTAGGATCGAGACAAGCGATGTGAGGTTTATTCCTTGGTTCTTGCTTGTTGAGACGCATAAGTTCAAAGGATAATGGACGTGTGTAACAGAACATCATGGAATCTATCATTCAATTTTTTGGGTGGACCAGCATAGTTGTTTTCTACCTGAAATTTTTAATTCTTGATAGTGCTGTAAGTTTTTGGCAGATATTCTATAAGTTGAAGTCAAGAACCATCAAGAAGTGTACCATTTTGAAAGTAAGAACCGCATGGCTTGTGCAAGATTCACCAGTGCTTTTATATTTTGAAAAAGGCAGAATCTGTCACATTTAAAGGCAACATGTAGGATAAAATTTCAGGCCCTTGCAAAACTCCTATAAGTTCTTTATTTTTCACATCAACGGCCTTTTGATGCTCCGATAGACAAATTTGCATTGGTGACATTGACTGCTCTCAGAAATTAGGCCACATGGAATCATGTTGATGAAACTCACTCTTCTGTGATAAAATCATGCATGCAGACAGTTTTTACTATGGTACACCCTTTGTAGTATTGGAATCCATAGCCATTATTTATGTTTTACTGTCACATATGCATGCACTGGCTAAAGCACATATTTCATTTATGTCTGGAACAGAAAATAACTGTATGGTATATGCATGCAATTCTGGCTTCCTCTTGCAATGGTTCCAATATAGTAAGTTGCAGAGAAGGAAAGATATTTCTAATAGTCTATAAGTATGGTCATGTTGTGGTAAATTTAATTCAACAAAATTACATATTATGCCCATTGCCCAACATCTAATGACAAAATCTCGAATCACTGTTACAAAATCACTAAGAGATAAATTTATTCGCCATTTATAAAATGACGAGCTGTGAAAGTGCATTCACCAGCGAAACAGTGCAATTCATTAAAGTGCACTGACATAAGTTGTGAATAGAACCTGCACTGGCTTTACATTGGTGACAATTAATGTTAGTGTTACCTAATCACATGGTCTTGCTTGTGTAATGCTATCTTAACTCAATCTTCATGAATTACCAAGCCCAACAACCAGACAGCAAATAGTAATTCGGTCAGCCAACAAACCCAGATTACATTTACTGAGCCAAGTAATCTCATCACCAAAATACCCTTATTCTAACATGCGATTGCAAAACTCCTCGCAAATTAGTTGTCTTCCGACATCTAAAACCTATAACAATTTAAATTTACCTTTTTCTGGCCAAGGTTTTCTTACACTGACAGTGCAGAAAGACCATCTTTTCCCGCACTGGTTACAAAAATATTTTTGAAACCCGCTAATGCCAGGTCATCATTCCAACATTCGACACTGGAAAGAGAAGTGATTGAAGCGGGGGTGTGGAGTAAAAATATCAGGGGAAAACAGTCTTAGCCACATAATAAGTATGTGTTCATGTACACCAAGAATATCACGTTAAAGCTTGTGCAGCTGATCTATATAAATGGTCAAGAAGTTCTGTGAAATAGGATTCAAACAAGGTCTGTGTGATGTTGATGTCATTATTTCCAATTGGACTTGTCAGAGAAGATTATCATCAGATATATTTCTCTCTTTCAATTTCACTCCATTTGATCTTTGGTAGCATTTCAATCATGACTTGCAAATGAATACTATTGCTTAAGCAAGTGGCATGACATTGTGTGGGCTGCATCTATAGATTTAATGCAAATTCTAGACATAGCTAAAATGTGTCAAAAAGCCATGTTTGAAATAACATGAGGAGTGGTAAAGTAGACAGAGATAAGGTTAGGTGGAGAAAGTGAAAGCCTGTGTTCGTCATCTACAGATTTTGCACCGTTTGAGAGAGACTGATACCTGAGTAAAGAGAGGATTTCATGGAGATTGATAATATTACAAGATTGGCAATTGCGCATAAGCAGCAGTGTCAAAAACTATGAACAGACAGTTTAATTCAAAGATACGTGTGGTTTTAATTTGAAATACTGATAGAAAGCAAAAACTATTTAGACAACAGATATTTACAAATCGAAACATACTTGGTTAGTTTTTCAAGCTCTGTAATATCTGATAGTGCTCTGTTGTGAGTGATGAACAAAGATCAACATAGAAGAAGAAAAGCCTCACATTTGTGATATATGTCATTCATATCCTTTGTGGTCAGTATTGCCAAACTAGAATTGTACTGATCAGTTCCTGAAGGCCATGGGCTAAAAAGTACAAAGCACTAGGGACATCTATAGAATAGACCAGGGAGTAGACATTTTAAGACTATCTAGACTGCAAGTCTCTGATATATCCAATATCTCCACCTGGCATTTAACAAAAAATAGCTGCCCTTCTATCTCAGGTAGTCAATCTGTGAGGATAGCTAAAAGTTGTGTGAATGGGCTCCCAATGTGGAACTGTCAACCATTCAGTGTAGATGAGGGCCACTTGTTAAATGTCAGGGTGACAGGGTCGCTGCTGATTGCTGTCTGTGTCCCTATAAGATGACCGTTGGTCAAGAGGCAGTTACAAGATCCTCTGCCCTCCTGCCCCTCACTGATGATTATCTTGAGGAGACAACAGTTTTACTAAAATCGACCGAATATTATATATTTTTAAGATTACCAATCGTTGTGGGTATTATAGAAATATTGAATTGGAATCTTACCTGAATTTCACTTGCATTGAATGGCGCATAAAAAAAGGAACAACATTTCTTGCAGGGGAACTAATAGGTACCTGTAGTTTTATTATATCTGTAAAAAGTGTTCTTTGAAGACCAAGACATAAATGATGTGTGTACAGAGTATTAGCCCTGTGCATGGAAATAACGTATCAGAAAGATATATCAGAGTACATGTAGTGACAAATAATGGCTTCAGATTTCAAAATTAAACAGGCAGCAATGCTTGAGTAGAAAACGTCTGCATGAGATGTAATCACACAGTGGTGCGGTTTTTATGTTGTGTCAACTTCATCGCATGTGGCCTAATTTCTGAGTGCAATCTGTGTCACCAATGCAAATTTGTCATTCGAAGTATCAAAAGACTCTTGAAGTGAAAGATGAAGAACTTATGGGAGTGTTGCATGGACAAATAATTCTCTTCCACATGCTACCTGAAAATGTAACAGGTTTTTTTTCTTCTTTGAAATCTTGTCATTTCTACAGGTTTCAGTGCTAGCAGAAGTACAGTATCATCAAAAGTAACATGTTTTTGTAGGAGTTCCCAAAATAATATTTTAATTTCCTATATCAGTGACATTTAGCTAACCGGTGATATACAGTCATCATTTGCTTATTCTTGTTTACCGTGTTTGTTACTTCACCCTTCCTGCTGCCACTGAATATGAAACTCTAGAAATCAACAATAACTACGTGTAGTACCAGAGGATTATAACAGTTAATAATATCTAAATCTTTGTAAGAAGCAAACACTTCTGCTGATTTTAGAAACAAATCTAAAACTTCGACATTTCATTCGTTGTTATAGTATATTTCTTCTCTTTTTTTTGTCAAAGTAGCCAAGAGAAGCTACTTGGACATGCCTTGAACTTTTCTTTGATCTGCTTTCTTTTTGTTGATCTCAGTTATTTCCTTCTCTTGGCAGGCTTAATGTTACCTTTCAAAATGTTCATATTTAACTTAATGGGTTTGTCTGCCATTTCCAACCGAATCAAAACCTTGCATGATTTTCAATCGACGATCAACCCTCATACACCCTGCATCAGATTCTGTTGCAGAAATTTTAAGAAGAAATAGTGGAAATTTAGAAATTTCAAATACACTGAAAGGATGAGTGAGCATTGCCATTGTCTTCTTGTTTATTGATTGTCCTCAAAGTGGAGATGTAAAATATTCATATAAGTTTTATGTCTTTTCATGTCATTTGTCTTCATAAAATTGTTTACGTTCTTCATTCTTATAAAACATCCTTCGGTATTGCGACTCATAAAAAACCTTGATTTTCAACATTATCTATATCAATATTCCAAATGCAATTTGAGGTTTTAACCTAAGCATGATCAAATTAGATTAATAAATATGTAAATAACAATAACAATATTCAGTTAATATCGAAACAAAATATTTTTTAGAAAAAGTATTTTCTTTGTTGGGGTATTTGAAAATACATCATTGATAAAATTCTAATCAAAAAGAACAATATTCATTCTACTTTATGCTGCTTTCTATTGGTGGAAAACTCATGGTTAAGAGACAGAAATTCAGGTGCCCTTGGGGGCAATATTGGCCTTTCAAACGGGCCCTGAGATAACCAAGTAATTGATTACAACAAAGGAGGTTTGGATCAAATGGTTTTGCCTGGAGGTTCTGTTAAGTGGCTTGCACTAAATGCAATCTTGACAGCAAGCTCGAGCTTAAAATATGAGTCTTAAATCAAAAAGTAAGCCAAGCACACACTGGGTTAATACAATTAGTTTTGAATAATTAATACAGGTTGTTCTTCAATTTCACTTAAGTTACAATGATACCAAAAACAATTTCCTATAACAGGCAAAACTGGTATTTGTTAAGGGAGCTTGCCAATATTACCTAACAGTGTAGCACAACCAATTACTAAAAGACTGAACAATGAAAACATCCATGTTCTACACAGATTTCAGTGTTTTTGGCAATTTAATAAAAGTTACTTATTACGTTTGTTTGGGATTCACCGATACAGCTTGCACTATGTTCTTAACTTTTCAATGCAATGCAGCACAAACCTCCTTATTTCCAGGTTGTGTGCAGAGGACATATGAATGGGATTTTAGGAATTTCGAGATTTGATCTGCACGACTAAAATCAATGACCAATCTCTTTGTAGCTCATTGAAAGACCAATAACTCCTCGAAATCCATGAAACTACAGGAAACAAAAGCTTAAAGCTTTAATTCATGCCAAGTTCTATCACTCTCTCACTTTGATTTTAAAGAGTTCCAAGTGACTCCCCACCCTGTTAGTGTTTAACAAGGCACTTAGAAATGAGGAGTGGTACAGAGAGTCTAGTGGAGACAATTCCAGAGACTATTATCATATTCGTAACCATTCTGGTTAAATATTATGTTGACATCGATCATTAAATCTCATCCTACTACAGGGAAATTCCTAACAGACTGGCAGGCTTTCCAGTTTCAATCTAATTTCTCTGAAATCTACATCAGAAATGGGAACTTTAAGGAGAAGGAGTGTGAACACTTTTTAGCTAGTCCATTACAGCAATTGCCTCGTCCTTTAAAGTGACAGGAACCAGTTAGCAGCTCAGTCTGGAAATTGTTTTACTTCATACAATTCATTTGAATGCTTAAAAATTGTAGTTAAATTTGTAAGATCTTAACACAAAAAATCAATCATGCTTTCAAGTTTGAATTCTTAAATTACTGTGGCAATTCAATTTGTCATTGGCAAATTATCTTTAAATTACAGGGTGGTCAAAAAAAAAAATTACAGTTGATATTACATTTTCCAGGCTGCCATGATTGAGTCTGTGCCTGGGTACTTATTGTGTATACAAGCCAAGTATGTTAGATCTTTGGAAAATTGGTTAATAATCAAAACGGTTCATTACTTTTTTGATAGCAGACAAAATGGAAGCCGGGAGTGCTCCTGCGTTTTTACTATTCTGGGTTGTTCATGGCCCATCAGCAATTTTGAAGCTACTGAGCTTCACAGGACAAAATAAATACAACATAAAATGAAATTGAGAAGACAGAGACACAATTCAGCACAAACCAGAAGGTGCTAGAGCAAATTCAGATTTCACTATGGCCATTATAAGATTTTAAAACAAAGCCGTCTGAAGGTGGATGATCAGTGTGTTGAAATCACATGAAAAGTACATATTAACATCTTGAAAGAGCATCTAAAGCCCTGGATAGATAAGACATACAGTGCCACAGATAATTTGATCTTCAAACAAGACTGGGCATCATCCACACTCCCTTGGAAAGCCCAGAACTGGATCAAAGTTCGCTCTGTCAAGTTCCTCACCGGGACAATATGACCCCTGTTATCACAAGATCTCAATCAATGTGATTATTCTGGACGGGCAAACGTAGAGGCAGATCCCTGCAAGACACCACAGACCTTAGTTGCCCAATAAAGGCATCCATTCCGTTTGTATGGGAAAAACGGACACAAAGTTACATTTTTGACACCTCTACATCATTTAGGCCCACTGCGGAAAAGTCATCAGTCCAAAAGGACCTCCGAATGAATAAATTGTCTCAAGAAGAGTTATTCTTTGCTATACAAGTTGTTTTTGCATTGAAAAATAAGCATTTGTTACTATGAACGTCATCCAAAAAATTATTTATAAGTGTAAAGTTGTTTTTTTTACCACCCTGTAGGGAAGTGTCACAAAGTCATCATCACAGTTAGCAGGTCGTCCTTTTAAATTTTCATTGGAATTCAAATATTTGTTTTTATTTGGTCGCTTTAATTTCCAGTCTCTGATGATCGAGTGTTTTAAAAATAATCAGAAGAAATACAAATATTTCTATTGTAAGAGCTGAATTTGAAATGTATATAAGAAGCCTGTGAAACTTTTTCTTAATTTATCAATCATGTGAAAAGTGATACGTGGAATGAAATTCAATCAAATTGAATAAAATATTACAGATGATTTCATATTTGTAGACATTTGAGGTAGAAAATACATCATTTTTCTTGCAATTTTCATTGGTCGAGAGAAGGCATGACACCACTATCTCCTGAAAAGTGACATAGCTTTTTACATGGGTGACCATGGCATTTTAAGCCATTGATCTCCTAACAGGAACTGACTATAGCAGTTTCAAGTGAGAGTTTCAGTTTGTGTTTCACACATTTTCAGTACATACATTCTGCAAGCCCAATGCAGACGATTAGGATCAGGTGATCCATGCAATGACTGTTTATACAGAAAATAAACATGAATAATTGTGAATGCAACATTTTCTCAGAAGAGGGCTCAGCTCAGGTGGCAGGACAGTGGGCTACCAATCACGACGTCCTTGATTTGATTCCCACTGAGATTTTCTAATGAATGTTGACCACATCACTGGGCTAGCATCCTGTCCTGAGGGAACATTCAGAATTTATGATTCTTGGGAGTTTTGTTGGAACTTTCTATCAAAAATGTATGCCCCCTTTGGTTTCATGCTTATTTTTGCCTCTCATACATGTGGATTTTTAGTATGTCCCCTTTTCTTTTATTAAAATTTCATACCCCCTTCAGCATGTCGTGAGGAATAAGTAACCCCCTTGAAACAAGTGTGAAAAATTGGTGCATGATAATTTAGTGTAAATAGATGTGAAGCCATTCAGAGTCAGCTTGAATCTGATTTAATATCAATTATAACAATCAACAGTTGTACACAGATTGGGGAAATACAACTGTTCATGAAGAAGTGAAAGAGTTCATGTGGATTGCGGTTTGACATGTGTGAACAACTGCCACTACACCAAGTTGGCCTTTGCTGTATACTATTGGTCAAAATTATGACATCATTTTTCCAGCAAACATCACTTGCTTGAAACAAGCTGAAAAAAGTGACACGCAATGGGCAACTTGACCAATCACCTGGCAGGATTTTCTGATGTCAAACCAGAAATTTTGCTAAATATTTTGTTATTTGAGAAAAGTCTACAAATATGAAATCATCTGTAAATTTGCCTTGCTCCTGTTTGCTTGCGTACATAAGACACAGTCCTTATAAACGAGAGAATGTGAAATGTAGATTTCATCTAAGCACCCTTCACAAGTCAGCAGAAAAATTGTCTTATAACATTCATGGCAGGTGCTGTATGCATGGACCTAACTCTCATGATTGTCCCATTTGTTAAAGCAAACAGCTCTTGATTAATTCTTCAGGCAATCAATACAAAATATGAGATATTTTTTTGAAAAATCAACATGAATCTAGATATAAACCATATGACAACCATCTTCCTAAAACCATAATAACATATGTAGGAATATAGTATGGATTCATTCTCTTCATGCATGAGGATAGAGCAAATATTTTACCATAGTCCTGACTGTTGTCACAACATGCTTGAGTGATATCTCCTTCATATTCACTCAAGAATATGCTGCATTGTGTGACAAGACATGGCACTGGTTGGGTCGAGACAAGCTATGTGAGTTATATTCCTTTGTTCGAGCTTGTTGAGACATATCAGTTCAAAGGATACAGGACGTGTGTGAAGAACGTCACGGAATCTAGGATTCAATTGTTCGGCGGATCAGTAGCCATCTTACTGGATTGTACAAATGTGTCTTATTTGAGTTAAGGAACACAAATTGAATAAAAACCCTTATTGTTAGCTGATTTACAAAAACTGAATCTGTCCATTGAGAGATTTAGCTCAAATATGCATAAAATGACATGCTCCAAACGAACACAGCATGTTATCAATATGAGGAGAAGAATCTTGTACACCTGATTTCTCCATGTTGCAAGAAAACATGTTCATTGTTCAAGCTGTGTTTTTCGATTATCCTGCATGCACTTGTTGACACAAAGGCATGTTGCACCACAAGTTGCGGTTGTAAAGATACATTGTATATAACATTGAAAAGATATTGTTTGGTCAAAACTGTCCAGAATTGTGTCACATACAGAGATATTGTTCATATCAATAACTGCCTAAATCACTTAGACGAGGGAATAGGGAAGTGCTCTGTCCTCATAAATTGCATCTGTCTCAAATAACTTATCCCTGTTTGTGCTTTTGCTCTGCTGCAAGTTTCTACTGTCCATGTCTCTTTGGGACTGCTCAATGTTTTATACTAAGTTTGAGCAATGAGTATAGTGAGTATATTGCCAAATATTGAGAGGAGAACTTTTTCCGAAGGTATAAGTTGAGAAAAGCCACATTGAAATATGAAGTATATGTATAAATCTAGATATATAAAGATGTATTTCAATTTACCAAGTTTTCAGGAATAGACAGAAATAGAAGGTGGATACGTTTTTAATGTGCAGATAAAATTTGTGTAAGTTCTCATTGATTGTGGCAGATGTGGCAGTTCTCTTTTTTACATTCACAGTTTATAAACGTTTATGGCAATAGCTTAAAGTCATGAATTATTTTCAAGCCATTGACACTGTGAGTTGTGAGAACCAATGTTGTTTTGAAAGTTGTCTGGTACATCAATATAGCATAGAAGATGGGCATCTTATTTACCGAGCAGTGTTTTGCAAATTCGAGACCATGCAATGAGAGGTATATCTCAGCTTATTTGATTGTCTACAAGTTTGTATATATATATGAATTGTTTGCACAGAGGTAAAGTTTAAATTTATTCATAAATATTATTGTAATACAGAGTGATAAGTAATAATTGTAATCTCGCAGAGAACAAAGGTCATGAATGTTTACGTGTAACTGATATACAGTATACTAAAAGGCCACTCAGCATCTCCCAGTACTATCGTTACCAATGTTTCTAATCGTCTTTTAATTTTTTTGAAGCACTGGTTACACTTGAATTGGAATTGATAGGTCAGCACAGTAAATGGGATGTTATATATATATACTCAGACTGGTGTGTGTTGATTTACTATTAAATGATATGAGTTGCCTTTTGAAACGTCTTTGGCAGTGATAAAGAAATGGACCAGTGTGCAAAGATTCAATCTTTTCCTAGTTAGGAGATAATCCTGTGTTGTCCCAACATTTAAATTGGCCCCAAGCCGCCCAGCCTGACGTGTTCAATCTTTTTCTACTCTCTGTTTTTACTTTGTGGCTCCCCTACAAGACCAGGGGGCCATTTTATCCTAATTAAGACACACTTCAAACGTCTTAGGGCACTATTTCTTTCTTTAGATTGGCAATCACACAAAAACAAAGCAACCGTCTTGAAAAAAAATGTGTTGCTGGAATTAGGATAACACATATAATCTTAAACCATACATTTCACACAATAAACCGAAAGGAATATAGATTTGTCCACATATGTTTTTATGTCCAAGTCTATATCTATATGTCTATTTGAACATAAGTTAATCTCCAGATATGCATAAATGTCTGGAGTGAATTACTGTTGTTAATTTGTCAACTTTTAAAAAGAAGAATAAACGAATGCTTTACTGATATCAATAACCTATAGGAATATATAATAACTAGAAATCCCCATTATGACAGGTATGAAAGGATGGGCTTTAGATGATCTATTTATGGATAGGGGGAGTGACTGTTGAAGATTTTTGTTTGGTTTAAGTGATGGAATAGAACTGCGGACACAGTGATTTGCAGTGCAGTGGTGTACCAATTGAGGTAACCCAGGCTGCCCAAGCGATTATGCTTAGGAAAATGTGTGAGTAAATTACTGGCATATTTATGAAATCAATAAAATCATTAGTAGATATTTTGGCCATCCCTGGCCTTTCGGAGCCAAGGGAAAAGCTCTACCATTACTACTACTATGTGCACTGCACAGAGAGGTAGAGGTGTGAATAGCATGTGTGGAATAGGGGATAGGGTGTTAGTTCTGTAAAGATAAAAAAATCTCTGGAGCTTTTAAAAACATGAAGATTGATGTATAGTAATTTATGTCAATATCCATCAAGAGTTGACGATGTGCATAAAAAAAGAAAATCTGAGCAAACAACAAAAATATAATATAAGATATAAGGCACTTAATTTGCTTCTTTAAGCATCAATATTATAATGTGTTTCTCGTGGATATATTTCCATTGTATGGCTCGCACTGTTTTCCAAATAGACAAATTACAAAGTTCATGGACAACTACATTCACATTGAACATTGAGATTCAGGCGCGCAGTGCAACAAGGCCGTATAGACTTACTGACCTGCACAAACTATTATCGCTGACAATTCTAGAGATTTTTTTCTTGACATCCAACTCAGCTCTCTGTCTTTCTTTCTTTTTTTCAGTGCCCTGCAGCTCTGGCGATGAGTCTCGGCTGACAGACGAGCAGAAGCTGTTGACCCATTTGAGGAGGGATTACGACCACCACACTAGACCTGTCTACAACGCCTCTCACCCCGTGATTGTCAAGCTGGGCATCACCCTCAACCAGATATTCGACGTGGTAAGTGACTCACAAAACAGCCCACACACACTTCCAGGGAGTGTATCAGATGGTGTATGCTCATACCAGTGCTACCTGCCATGGCAGTTAACAATAAACAAAAAACCGTAGGTAAAACTAGTGATCCATTCCTTATAAAATCCCTTTTTGTTAACTTGTTATACAAACAAATTTCCTTATGTGTGACTGCTTTCCTACTACACAACAGACACTTCCTGACCACAGAAGGGTCTCATAATTATATACTGCACATGTATGCATGTACTTGTATATTGAAAAGACTTAAGTCACTTTGAGGTGCACAATTCACAGGGACCGCTGTATAAGCCTGTCCTAATGAAGAACTGAGCAGCCATAACATTTTATTTATTGTCACGCAATGCATTTGATGAGGCCGCCTGATGCCATAACGTTATTTGAATTTTGATCAAGGATCATTTGGAAATGAAAGCATCATCACATTCATGTAAAGAAATTTGGTAACTTGACCAGACACAGATATGCCAAACTAGAATGTGGACAACTTTTCCTCATGTTACGCCCACGCTAGCTGTGCAAATGTAAAAGAAAGCATGTTTACGCTGTGCAAATACATAACCAACTATTATGCAGAAACATGTTCTGGAAAAAAGTTAAATAAGAGGGAAAGACTGTTTTAAAATTTAAAGCAGTTGTGTTTGTTATAGAAGACAGAAGTTTTGAATAAGCTAATAAGAACAAAATTTAGTGGGTCATTCACCTCAAACACGTATGCAGTTAAACGGCTTCTTCAGAATTGCAGCTACCTTACAAAATCCTTGAGCTCAACCCACACTAATGCAACACTGCATATTTTTGCACTTAACGCAAGCCTTTAGATACTTCTCTACGAGGTGGAATTTAGAACTTCTGATTTCAGGTGAAAAAGTGCTAGCCCGAGACAATTTACAGCATGTTTTTTGCTTGCTCTTTTCAACCAAGGAATGGGCTGTTTGGAAGAAGAGTACGCTACCAGAAAAATCTGAAATTCGAGAAAAAAAAGGAGATAGATTGCTGAAATTTCAAAATAAGAAAAAAATATATATATAAGGGATAGGCATTGAACTATCCACTGGGAATTTGGTCGCTGTAGGGAAATACACCTGTGTCTCTGCCACACTAATTCAACCTGATAACCGATGCCTCACCGAGCCTCCTTTCGCAGTTTCCTGCCCCATAATTCATGTCTAATTTCTATGAAAATATTTTTGCATTGAGTTTCTAAATTGTGAATTTGTAAGTCAATGGATTTCCAGTGAACCTAAAGCCTTGTGCATTATGGTACCGTAAAGGGTTCGATTTTGACATGAAATTACATATATATATATAGGCTCATTGACATGGGAAGCACCACTGAGTGCAAATGATAATAATTGTATTCACGGTCGGTTACTGATGTATTTAAATAAATGCGTTGGTGGGAGTAACAAGAAAAGGACATTCATACTTGGGAAAAAATGACAAGATATCCAGTTTTGTGACAGACTAAGCCATAAAAAGGCAGATACTGATCTATATAGAAATGATTTAGATAAATGTATTAGATATCCATTTCTGGACCAAATCTACAAATTACTGGGCAACAGGAGCAACATATTGGCAATGATTGAGTTATATGAAGCAGCCACCCATTGGGACTCCTGTAGGCACAAAGGTACAGCCTCACAAGCAAGGCATAACCATAGAAATAGCTAACAATACTTGCCGGCCAATTAGGCAGCATATACCATTCGCAGCCTCCGATTTGCTTCTTTTTCAGGCAGAATTGCAGTTGCTAATACACTTCTGAAAGTATTTGTAGTTCCTACAGATCAAAATACATTTTTTCGTATTTACGTTAAAGGAATTAAACGGCAAAAACATTTAGTATGGTTCTTTGGAACGCAATAAAAGAGAAACAATTCCTTCGAGACACAAATATAAATTCTGCGCATGCAAAACAGTTCTCATCTGAAGTTGATGATGATAAACATATGTGAATTCTCGAAGAAATAAGACAATTGTTTTCTTGCAACAATACCCTTAGTAGGTGGGCCAATACAATATTCATAACTCAAATGTCTGAAGGCGTATTTTCAGTACATATAGGATATATATACAGTTGCTCTTGAAAGTAAATGACCCTACACTCTCAATAGTTTACCACTGAATTCCATGTTAAATGTGTCTCACAGTAATGAATAGAACTGCAACATCACAGATAGTGTCTGCTTCATTGATACGAAATTTGAGTCATACTGGTTATTGAGGTTTTCCACTGCATTTACACTGAGCAAAGATCCAGATCTATTATATCAAGCATAGCCATTGAATTTGTATCAGGAACCTTTAAGGTAGATAGGAGTTAGCATCTAGAAAAAGTAAGTACACCCTATGTTCCCATCTTTTAACATTGCGATTGGGGTATATATACTTTTGAAGGATTATAACCCCTATCAAGCACAAGGACCACCATGTGTAAATTCAATAGATAGGCTAGAACATGTGGTAGGAAACCTCAATGGTGTGACACATTGTTTCAATCATTCATGCAATATTAGTTATGTTTTAGACAATGCCATGAGACAACTTTAACATGGTCTTCAATGGCAAATCACTGCAGAAGATGTGTACCAGTGGCGTTAAAAGATATGCAAGTTTGGTTGGGCTGAAGCCCCAAAGTTTAGAAGCGTTGTTAGAGTCCTTTGCGTCCAAGTGCGAGCCGCCCCAGAAGTGAAAGGATTTAAAGTGTCTGCTGATCAACGGGCACATGATAAATAGATTAACTGCAAAAATAATGACACATAATCCACAATTTACACCATTTACAGGGTCTTTTCCTGGGCCCTGGTTATTCAACCACTATCAGTACCATACAAGGAAAATGTCTTGTTTTTTTAATTTCCCCATGATTGGGGGGGGGGGGTGGGCTGAAAGCTGCATTGGGGGGGGGGGGGCTCAGCCCCCTACCCCCCCCCCCCCCTAGTGACGCCACTGTTGATCACTGCTTTGTGTTGACAGCAAATGAAATACAATTGCAAGACAGTTCCTAGGTGATGGAAACAAAACGAATTTTTCTGGCAAAGAAATTAATGCAGTGTCTGGATTGTTGTTACTAATAGGCAAATTGTATTATTAGAATGAAGATAAAGATCTGTCCAGAATGTTATTGTATTATTAGTAAGATTGTCGAAAGAACAAAAAAGTTGGAAAATTTTGTAATGATTATGTCATACATCATTGACTTAGTCATGATGTCCAAAAACAGTCCTTTCAAGCAAAGCCCTCCTTTTCCACAATTACATCATACGTGAATGATGGTCAACCGAAAAACTGATATGGGACTTTCGTTAATGGTCTCGTAGGTGTATGAGGGACAGGAGGGCCCTGTTTCACACCATTCCCATCCAGCATTATTCCAAGAAGATGGAACAAATAATCATCCTATAGATGACCTGCTTTGATAGAGGGATAATCCAACCTAATTAGATGGTCCATTATATCCACATGTCCATGCACCAAACCCTGGCAGGCTTCCTTAATAAGATCATGCGATCATTCTATTACTTTTTCAGAGATTTCTTCTCCCACACAGAAACTTAATTTCCTTATTAATGAAGGTCTTTCATGGCATGCTTCACATGTGCTGTGAGACAATATTCATAATAAAATTGCTTGCCGAAGCAGTGGCCTTGAACTCATAATTTTCCTCATGGTGTGAATTTGTCAAACAAAACAATGATCTTCTAAGAAACTGAAGAGTGAACAGTTAAGATTAATCAGGACTCAGGCCTGTTTAACTTCGAAGCAGAAAACTCACTGTGCGAACATAATTCCAGGTGATTAGAGGAAGGTCTTTAATGCATTGCATAAGGTGCCTTTCATAGAATGGTGTTAATCACATTGGAAATAAAAATATTGTATCCGATTTATTCAGTTAATAGTTTGTAGTTTCTCAGTAAAAGAGAAAAAAAAAATCAAAACATCAATTGACAATTTAACTCAGTTGCAGATCCACAGCACTGTATGTATTGAACTCAATAAAATAACCAAATACAAGATGAAAGGTACCATTTTGAAGAAAAACATGCGACCATGTGGACCGACAAGTACCAAAACGTGACGGGGCCTCCCCTGGACTGTCGTGTCTAGAATAGCAACTGTTACTGAGCCCATCTCTTTTTACTGTAGATGCCAGTTTTGATGCATCCTATTTTTTTCTTCAGTTTGGCCTGAACCCTTTGATACGAATCAATACTAGGTTTCTTTTTCTTTTTTGTTCATGGGAAGAGTTGTATCATATGCAGATTTTGGCAGATCTGTAAATCTTGCATGCTGGGAAGTGAGAACAGCATTCTACAAATAAACATTCCATATCATATAATTCCCTTCATCTATTTTACGTTCATGAACTGAAAGTTCAGAAATTAAGATTAACTTCAAAGCATTTCTTCAATCAGAGGCGGAATGCCGGCATTTTTGACCCTGTGGCAAAATAAGTCAGTATGTCCTTACGTCCCACCGGGTGCGTTATTTTCAAATGTGAAAAGTGAATTACGACATGTCTTATTTGGTAAAATGTTTCAAGGGTAAGGGTCCGAAAGTTAGAGGACCTTGTCCAAATTAGTGGATTCGGTTGCTTCCCACAAAGGCAAACCGGAAGGACTTGTACTGCTTTTTGGCTTTTTTTTTTTTAAATATTTATTTTTAGACGTTTTGCATGGGCCGCTTTGATGATGCTGAGTGCATGAAAAAAAAAATTTAAAAAAAAACAAAATCGTAACAACCTTGAATCACCATTCGCCACACCATGTGATTAGCGTTCAGATCTTAAATGTCTTTCAAACGTTTATAACAATAACATAATTTCCTTGTTATATAAAACAGTTTAATGCTATCTTTATTGTTCAGTTTTCTTGACAACAGCTACACTATATTTATTACCATAAGGATTGAGTGTCAACCCTTTCCTATACCAGTACCTCTGTATTCTAATTTGTATTTTTGCATGGAAGCATCCACTTGACCCCCATCTGTCTAGCTTGGCTCATTTTCTGCTGCATTAACAGCCCATATTTCTGACCAGGGGCATAAACCAGACAAGAACCACCTGGGTATTAATGCTTATAACACCCTGGAGCTAAATGCCAACCTATACCACCAAATATGGCACCTGCAAATGACATGAACTACTGAACTGGGAATTTCTGGTCTATATAGGGTGATCCTAAACATCATGAGAAGCAACAAAATGATTAAGGGAAAGCCTCATGATGGTCAAGTACATGCTTTTTAACATAATCATTATTCTAGATCAGTTGAAGTAATGTTCTTGATAGACATTGATATGACATGAATCTAAATTGGAAACGCATAACGTTTCATACAGATGTATGTCATGTCGAAGACCCCGGTAAGCTCTTGTCTCATCCATCAAAAACCTTCAGTGTCAGGCAAAATGTGCAATATGGTGGAGGGATGTACTCAGTGTTCATACGATGTATGTAGTGTTGATACCATGGATGAATGTATTGCTCATATGATGTGCCCTACAGGCAGTACATCGAACAGGAGACCGCATTTTGACTAAAAATATAATCCATTAATCTATCTTTTTTTGTTGCAGGATGAACGAAATCAAGTGTTAACCACACATATATGGCTCGATCAGGTAGGTCATTTTAAGATCGGATGTTTTGAAATGTTCGATAAAATGGATATCCTCTATCTGAATCCTAGATAGAGGTAAAAATGAGCAACATTGATGTTTATATAAGCATTTAGAAAACAGGGCAATTCAAAATCTATTAAAATGGCTTACACGTACACGTATCATCTTGCATTGAAATTAAATGTGATATCTTAAGCAGAACACTTGAAGAACTGCCATCAAAACACATTTAATAAATCAAATTACAGGATCTTTTCCTCAAAGAAATTAAAGATCGATTACTCTCTTCTTTTTAATTAGGAATGGAAGGATGAAAAGCTCGTGTGGAATCCTGAAGAATATAATGGATTAAAGATGATCAGGATTCCTTGTCATCTGATTTGGAAGCCAGACATTGTGCTCTATAACAGGTTAGTCTTTTTGTATATCACTTATTTCTGTTCTTTCATTTGTTTTCAATCAACAGTCATTTTATTTCATCATCAAAAAAACACTCCCATAATGGAATATCCCATCTCCTTTCAGTCGGCCTATTGGGTAAGAGGCTTGGCTTAATCACAGAAGTTTCTAATCCAATTCTACCATCCAATGTACTCTTGCCAAACTTCCTGGTCTTTCTCAACAAAGACATCCTTTCCTCTCATTTAGAGTCTTTTGCCAGTAGCTCTCACCCATTTCCAATACTTTCTAGTACTGACGAAGGGAGTGGCAAGACCTTCCAGTTTGAGGTTGTAAATTACCATTGTTGTCTAGCAGAACTAAATATAATGCAAGACTGAATGTAAGCCTGATAGTTGCTCAGCTGCAGTTGTTCATGAGCTGATAATAATAATAATAACATTCTTTCTGTTGGAGTAGTGAATTTTGAAAGGGCAGCCATCTAATGTCTACTCCGACTGCTGGATTTACATTACTGAAAGCAAATAAGAAAAATAGTTGGACAATTTGTCTGCGAAACATTTTAATAATTGACTGCAAACACAGACAGAACTGTCTTGCCACTACTTTCCTTAATACCTACTAATATAATTTTCTTCATCTGTTCTTGATTCTGTGTATATATCTCGTCATTCATATATTACTTCTACTTTTTTTAAACTAACAATTTTAGTATTACTTGAAATCAAACACTATATTGTTGATTTCATTCTTTTTGCTTTCCATTTTCTGTCATAAAACTGGACTTTACTAGAGTGCATGTCATACTCACAATATTTTTCACATATACACTGACCTTATTTATATAACAAGTACTCTATGTTTCTCTCTCTATCCCTCTCATTGAGATATTCTTTATTACGATTTTGGTCCAGAATTTAAAAATCATATTTAATCGTCAGAATATTTTGAACTAAAATTCATGTGATATGTCAAGCTGATACCGTTTTACAAAAATATTTTTGCACAATATGTGCACACTGTTCACAAACAAAATCACAGCATGCTGGTGCAAGCATTTTCAAGGAAACCTCTTTGCACCAGAGAAAGTTTTATGTATGTAAGTAGAAACCCTGGCCTTTGAATGACATGGCACAAAACCATTGTAGCTACCTCCCATTTCAACGACCTCAAAAATCTCATCCCCCTTAGAAGCACGAGAGCCCCGGGCACAATGTTAGAATAGAAGTTGTGGTAGCTATACATCGCAGCTAGTGCATTTGAAGTAGATCACAGTTTAGATAAAGCGGAATGTAACACAAAACCGGAGTTTGTTTGCGCTCTATCTGGAGAATGTATGTTCAAGAAAGTGATGTCATATTGCATCTTCGGATGAATGAATAAATTTCTGATTTAATCACTTCAATCAACTTGTAATTCCTTCTAAATTGTTTTTACATTGAACCAGTTATAAATCCCCATGCCTAAATAATGCCTATATTGGTTTTCAATCAGTGATATATCCGCTTTCAATGACAACATTTTTTTCACCTACATTGTAATGTCTTTCCATTATAGTTCTTTACATATTCTCTCTTATGAAATTGAAATGACACATATAAGAATTGATAAGCCAAAAAAAAAAGTTTCTAGTGAAGCTCTGGTAAAAATGTTACAACAGTTACCATGTGGCTCAAGAGAGAGATGGCAGATTAGAGAATTACAAAATCAATCATTTTAGTTATCATGCTTCACCAGTTTCTACACATTTAACTCATTTGTATTTATTCATCTTTGCAAAACAGTGATGATGGACATTCTGGAAATATTTATCATTGGAAGCATGGATGACATTCAATATTTGAAATAATGTTATGTGTTATGTGCATTGTATATTGCACTGTAATAATTATATTTACATGCATTTAATCATATTTGCATACATGTAGTAGCCTATAGGCATACCTTTTTTATGTAGTAACATGAGCCTGGTTTTACACTGCAAGAATTACCATCATTCTCACTGTGATTCGGAATCTTCAAAAGCTCACCACTTGACCACATGTTAGCATTCAAAGTCAATTAATTTGCTGAAGTTAAACCTGAAAATGAACTCAACAGTTACTTACATGGCTCAATACTCACCATGCAAGCAATATTGGAGTAACAGATCATGATTCACTAAAAAAATTTCGTCATGTTTTCCTTCTTTCGATTGTTATATATCTTAAGGGATGTCTTTTAGCAGTTTTATATTTTTATTTGAACAACCAGGACTCTACTAACAGCTTGTCATTTGTGTGTTCTACGTAAGTAATACATGAAGCCGTTCCCATTTCCAAATCAGGAGATATCTATGCTCACTCTTTCCTCTGCAAGCGACCTTTAGATCTTAACCTTCCGGCCATTCAAAATTAAACTGAAGGCAGGTTTTGGTCCATCCCAGGAAAGGTCAAGGACATAACCTTTACTATTGTTTTAAAAAAAATGACAGGAAACCTTTGACCACAAGTATGTTTGATGATGTTGTTTCTCTCAAGAATGGATCCTTAGAACATTGCACCGCTAGATCAGTATAGTTTTAAATTTTAGCCTGAAACAACTCCGTCAATACAGGACTAAGTACTATAACAAAACAACCCAAGTCAGGGTCACTGAGTAACAATATCATGAGCTGTTGTGTGAATTAATATCACTCGAGCCCGCAGGGTGAGAGTGATATTAATTCACACATCAGCGAGTGATATTGTACGAAGTGCCCTGATGCGTGGTTGTTTTGTTTTTATCACATGGTTTTACCTAAAATTTTCAATTATAAAGAGGGACTATTTTCTACCATTACAAAAATGTGACGTCACCATGGAGCAACAATGGAGGTGACGTCACAATCCTATTGTTTTGGCCATTGCTTGGTTTTTGACATCATCAGGCATCTGAAATGCCGGTGATGTCACAACCATTGTTAAAAAATATCGCCCTTGAAGGGTGATATTTTTTACAATATTGTAGGTCTTGATATTCTGACTGTAAACAGTGAAATTAATAGCAAACCAGGTTATAAAGTGTAGTCTTAATGGAAAATGCAATTATCATATTATGTTTTTGATCTTTATTTGAAAGTAACCGACATAAGCTGCAATAGATTCTTAGACCAAAACTGATTTCAATTGTTAATATCAAGATATAATTGCTAGTGAGTTTGTTTTGATGTCGAAGGAGAAAAATGACAGAAATTAACTCCATCAAAATATCCTTAAACAGGTAAATACACGTTCCCCCTTGTGTCCCTGTCCACCCATTAATTACTGACGCTGTTTTTCGGCGATAGGCAAAATGGCTATGTACTATATTACTACCACTTGCGCAGAATGGTCAATTTATAAGGTTGGCCTGATTTATCCGCTGTCACAGGGTCTTAGTATGCTTTGTCAGCTTTGGCCTCCAGAAACCTAAGTGAGTTACATTATGGCCTTGTTATTAGACATTGACCTATGATATTGTGGCATATCCAGCTGAAGTAATGTAGCCATTGAACCCCTGTGGTCCCAGAAAACATAAATTTCAAAAAGGAAAAACCACCACACTTTGTCATAGTGTGTTTCAGAGAGGTAATGAGGAATCAACTCCAAATGGTAAAAATCAAGGGCTATGCAGAGAATGCTTAATCAATAATTAAATGATTATATCTATGGCTCTTTACCTTAATTTTACCATTGTAAACAAACTACTATGCAAGAGTAGTAAATTTGCTTGTTCCAGATATAATTAAGAGACAGTATTCTACTTTCATTGTATTTTTCTCTCATTTCATCTTTACATTTTTGGGTGTTTTTAACGTGTCCATAATTCTGACTTCCTATTTATTTCTGTTTATATCAGCTGCAATTACATCACTATATAGCTCCACTGAATGAAAACTGTTTCATAAACCAAAGGTGACATAGGTAGCTTTATTTCATATTGTTAATTTACACATCTTTTTGATGTAATTTGATTAGACATATCTGTTTCTTTTAATCTCCATTTACATTTCTTGTCACGATATACAAGCCATGAGACACAATGGCTGTCTCTCATTCTTAAGTCTGCTTTCATTCTGTGACTTATCTGTCTACTTGTAATTACAGACTGTTTTTATCAGGCATCTTTCCATTACATTTCTCTATATCATCATTCATGGAATTAAAATGACACACACAAGAACAGATAAGCCTAATTAGTTGATTTTACAGAAGCTCATATAATAATGCTGTCACCGAACCATATGGGTCTGAGTGGGTGAAGTAGTAATATAGGCAATGCATTATATATAATTTTAATATAGGTATGTAGTCATCTTTTTCAAGCAAAAGACTATTAGAAATACCAATTTTTTAATTCTGAACGTGTCACATTGATAACATCAAATGAAGACATAATACGTTTATTTTTGTCTGGCACAATCTGATATTGTTGCAAAATCACTCTTTGTTGATGCATGGATGTAAGATATTATACGAGAGGTTACAGTTAACATCTGCTCAATCATCTTCCTTCCTTTGATTCAAGAATCACCAGATATTCGCCACCTGACCTGACCACACGCTGCTATTCAGCATCACATACAGTAACCTCAAAGTCAATTTGTTTAAGTAAAACTTTAAAGGCACTTTCATCTCAACAGGTTACTTACTTCCTAGCTCATCAATCCATATTGAAGTTACAAAGAGGCCATGATTAAGTGGAGGATTCAAAGGTTATGAAAGGCTTCTTTGAGTTATTTATGTTCACAAAGTGAGCTTTCATAACCACTCTATGAAAATTAATATGTGCACATGACCTCAAAGAATAAGTCTATGTTTCATGACACAACCTGATATAACAGCTTGCGATAAATGCGACATTCATGTCTGTAAATCTTAGCCATTATATTTACTGAGTCTGCGTATTCACAGACAACTCAGATAAGTCCTTGACGTCGCTAAACCTGCAGATAGGTCTACCCGTTTTTGTGAGACACAATTGACTCCAAATACATGTACCGTCCGTCAAGATGTTATTGCATATTAGTATTTCGTTTTCATGTGTAATGAGAAGAATGAAAGAGCTAGTACATGTGGTTATGCTATTGGCTGCTTTAAACAAGTATCCTTTTAAGAAAGGGCATTTACCTATTGTGTCTCTGTCCGCTCATGGCTCACTCACACTGTTTTCCGTTGATAGGTAAAGTGTCTGTGTACTATGTTACGTCCACTAGAGCAGAATGGCCAATTCATTAGCTTGGCCTGATTTATCCCCAGTCACAATGCCTCAGTATGCTTTGTCAGCTTTGGCCTCCAGAAACCTTAGTGCGGCGCATTGTGGTCTTACTATAAGGCATTGAATTATAGCCCTGTGAAACGAAATGTCAAAGATTACAAATCAGACACAATGTTGGGTAAATAATATATTTGTGCAGATGACCACAAACTCATTTACGAATCATCCAATTGATGTGTCAAGTCAGTTTTTGTTTTTACAATATCATACATGTTACTGAGAACTATTTGAAAATCTCAATCTATCATTATAATTCATACATGTTGCTGGGTACTCTTTGAAAATCTCTATATACATATATCCCAAAGCATCTGTAACTCAGCATCTTGTAATATTATTCGTTTGCAGTATATGAATCATTGGTGACAAAATGGCAAAGACATTTGCCTTGCGTCCCTGTCCACCAATCTGTCACTCGCTCTGTTTGCTGGTGATAGGTGAACTGGTTTTGTTCTTCGTAACAACCACAGCCGCCAAATGACCCATTCATCAGTTTGGTCCAAAGTTCCATTTAGCCTGACTTATCCCCCTTATGTCTCATAATGTGCTTCGTGAGCTTTGGGCAATAAAGCTTAGTCTGTCACATGATGGTGTTGTTATGATGTCCTTTATTTCCATGTCAAAGTTGTATTAGAATCTTGAAATATTGTATTAGCATGGTATGTGATCAAAAGGACGAAGCCTGAAAAAAAGCTAAATTTCGCAAAGGTGCATGATTAAAACACGGTTAAATACCTTTTAAAACATGCTTTTAAACCATGCATGAAAATCCAACATAAATAATTCATCATCATTTTTATAAATCAAGCTTCTTCCAGGACCATTTTAATTTTGTTTTTATTGAGAAGATTTTCCATTAGTTGAGCAGGAATGGTGCCACCATCTGCCAAATTACCTTTCTTCCTTTGATTTAGGGATCTTAAGAGGCTCACCACCTGACTACAGATTAGTATTCAAGGTCACATACTGAAACCTCTAAGTTAATTTGTTTGAGTACAGGTTTCAAAACACTTTCATCTCAACAGGTTAATTTAAAGCCAGCTAATCCAGCTTTATTGGTGTTACAAAGAGGCCAATGCTAATTTACTGGCTGAGTTATTGTTTATTGAATTATGACCAATGAATTGTCAGAATTATGGGGACAATTTGTTGAAGTTTTAAACATTATATGTTGGGTGTCAATTTAGCGTATATAGCATCTCTGATAGCCTACATGTAATTTTAAGTACCAATTCTGAAATATTCATCGTTTCCTCGATTGCTAACTGGAAATAATGCAAAGTGCTTTTTTCTACCACTATTGGAATAGGCCTACCTTCATCACGATTCCAAGGAAGTTATTCAAGAGATTCAAGGCTGTGATTGATTAGTATTTACATATCGGGGAGATCACATTCTACTGGAAATAAAACAGAGGAGAAACTTCTCAATTTCATCTCATCACATTAGTAATTGACTTTGTTGGCATGAGAGGTTCTATTACCTATAATCGATCTTATATATATTTGACAATCAAAATTAGATAAATCCACAGTACTACCAGTGTGCAAGTGCTTGCAGTTCATTGATTTTTTTCTCGAAGCAGTTGGTCCATGACAACCAATTCCAAAAAAAAAAATGAAAAAAAAAAATAAGGAGAGTAGGCCTATATAGTCAAGATTTCATAAAACGTTAAAAAAAAACAACTCATTTTTCTTTCTTCCAATCGTTTTTAGACCACTCATTAATAAAATAGTATAACAGCAAACACTCTCACATAATTAATTATTTTACTTCTTTTGTGTAGTGATTGATAATGCTTAGCTTGGTAAGTTATGTATATAATATGTACAATGAAAAATTATTTTATACCTATTAAAGTATCTTAACCTACAAACAGACATCATATTCATACGACGTTGTGCAATCTATAAGCCTGTCTTCTGCAAGTTTTAAGATTCTAGCCAAAGAACTGAAACCAACTTCCTGTAAGCTATGGAAGTGACCTTTATCTCTCTACCTTCCTGTCATTTAAAACAAAACCAAAGGCAGGTCATGGTCTTTTCATGTATGGTATGTCTGTCTCAGCTGCGAAGTAAAAGGTCAAGGGCCTTCCTCTTCAATGGCTAACCTTAGATAACAGGCCTGGAAAGCCTGCAGTTGATTGATTTGATGAATCAGTAAACTCAGAGTCTTGGAGGCTGCAAAATGTCCTTATTTTCAATACACATTTCTTTCTCAGAATGACACATTCACATCTGGTAGCGAGTCTGAGTAAGTATGCGTTGATATGAAATTGTGCACAATTAGTAGTTAAAATGGTCTAAAACTGGTCCAGTGATTTGAAAGGGATGCAATACAAGGGAGAGGGCTTACTTGATACACAGATGAGTGGACGTAAGCAAAAAAAGTCAAGACAGTGCAGATCAAACTAGCCCCCCGTCATTTACATTGTATAGAACTTTACAATGAGCAAACATAACTGACCATAATACGATGACGTATATGTGAATTATGAACTGTAGCAGTAGAAAATAGATTCAGTTATCTTTGCATTGCAAGATATCCAGGAGTATGAAAATTACAACGTAAAGATGATTTCATAATTGTAGACAATGAGACTGAATATGAAAAGTGACATAAAAAATCTTATGACATGATTTTTCTCTATAGAATAGATTCATGTCCTAGAAAGAAAAACACACATTCAGTCTCAGTGTCTACAATATAAATCATCTTTAACCTAAAACATAAATTATATATAGAACCATCCTTGTCAAACACGAATGCCTTCATGATGGAGGAATCCACATTATACATCATCCCAAAGAGACAGGTATTACAGTGTAGCAAGTGTTTGCATGAAAAGAGAGAATGAAATTTGATTCAGCCAGTTATATTGAATTGAGAACAAAGCGTGCTCGCTTTCTAAATTTGTTTGCATAGCACTCAGAAAACTATTGTGATTGTTACCTTTTGAATCCTGAAGGCTAGAATGAGTGGTATAGTTACACAAATGAGTTTCTCGTCTGACCATTTTCAAGTCTCGATTTGGAAAATAAAAAATAGTGTGTTTTCATTCTCTCTGAAATTCTTGTCTACATCACATTCTTCATTCATCCAGCTGAGAAAACTTTTCAAGAAGTGTAGTAGGCTTGTCCTCTTGTTCAGAGGAAACTGCCTGTGTTGTTGTACACAGTAGAGTAAGGTAACACACATATATAATGTCTCCTTTATGTACTTGACAGGCTTAAAGGGACTTAACTGGCTTTGCTGCTTCAATCAACCTGGAAGTAACAATATTTAAGGTGTGAAAAAAAAGAAGATGTTTATTTCAAAGTTTTCTTTTCTGAGCAGTAAAAATATTTGAAATTGAAAAACAAGTTGAAAGGTCATCTGCCTGAGTAACATTTGAAATTATTCTATGTGGTATTTTCCTGATGAGTTTAATTCCAACTTAATGCTAGCAAATTTTTTGCAGCAGACCAAAAGTCCAATAGATGTATGTTTCTTTTTCTGTGATGTATAAAAAAAATCAGTTGCACCTGCATATAACGTATCTGCATTAATATTGCAGAAAAACTGTTAGCTTTTTTAATCGCCGATAAATATTTGCATCAATACATTTATTAGTTAAGTGTCATACAAATCATACAATTCAGTATCCTTCTTCCTCCTCCCCTGCATGTTATTTGCCTTGAACTAATTATGGCAAAGGTAAACCGATTTTTTTCTTGAAGTTTGATATCTAACTGTGTTATTTTGAATGACAATATTTTATGAGCCGTATTACACTGCTCTTCATCCAAAGTCCACCCAAGAAACTGTGGTTCTAAAGTGATATATGACCACAAGGTATGAACCATGCCTCTCCACTTAGGAAGCTTAAGTGTGTTAAACAGGATCCTGTTGTTACACCAAGCAATCCGGGTCAAGCCTACAAATTGAGTAATTGTGTTATTTTACTCCTCGAGGTGAGAAAACAAGCATACAGAATTAGGTCTCACACTGCACTTGCCAACTGCTTAAGTAGCAGGCAATGTTTAAGTGTGTGAGATGACAGGCCTTTAAACATTGTTCTGATGATATATATGCTTATGTGGCACTCTGTAACTGCGCACTACATACAGCGGATGTATGACAAGTGCTAACAGAATTGAACATTTTCCTTGTGAGGTTATATTCCCATCTATGCCATATTATTCTTTATGACTCATACAAGCAATTTGTGAAGTTATTTCCAAAAAAATTAGTGCTTTCAAAACTAGTCACCTACTGTCTACTGAGTCACGTGCAATAATCAATGAGATCACAAGTCACTGACAAATTGACAGTTCATGGATTTGGTCCGTTGTCAGGTCATTGATGGCCACAAACAGCTGAAAGTACGACTTAGTAGTAGTACTCGTCGTTTTTCGACTGTACATGCAAGAAATCAACACTGCATGTTATGACAAGTGAACTGAGACATTTCATTTCCTTGAACAAAGCATCTGCTCTGTGTATGTTGCTGTGAAGTAGGTGCTTGGCAAGTTGCCCTGGAAGAATGAATGAAATTTGGTTCAGCCAATGTTATGGCAGTGACAACAAAGCGTGCCTCAGGACTATCAAAAATTACAACTTCGCATTTGTTCGCTTGCTGAATTTGTTTTCATATGGTGCGCTATTCTATTTTGAATCGTGAAGGCTCCATTGGATACTGTACTGCTTCAGCCACAATAGAAGTCAACAGTTTTTAAAGGTAGAAATGAATCACATATTATCAAGATTTTGTACATACTCAGTAAGCATTCAGGATAATTACGCAAAACATACAGAAAAGCTGTCAGGTCATATAAAGCTAAAATGTGTACCAAGGTCCACTTACGGAATTGTTTGCTGACCTAATTTAGAATGGCAGACCCTTTTTAAGGTCGACAGGACAGTGCATTACTTGGTACACGCTGTATGTCTTCTTTTTCATGGACCCAATACGTCTGTCACAAGACCAATACAGCTAAATGTACTATGAGAAATATGTGGTAAATCCTAGTTCAGAAAGTTATTCATGTAAATCCCTTCTACTTGAGATTCAATAATTGCAAATTTTTATTCATTTCTGGCGACAATGAAATATCAGTTTGCCATGATAATACATGTAGGCCCATATATTATATTACAGAAATTTCAGAAGACCAATACAGCTAAATGTACTATGAGAAATATGTGGTAAATCCTAGTTCAGAAAGTTATTCATGTAAATCCCTTCTACTTGAGATTCAATAATTGCAAATTTTTATTCATTTCTGGCGACAATGAAATATCAGTTTGCCATGATAATACATGTAGGCCCATATATTATATTACAGAAATTTCAGAATTTCTAAGGTAAGTTTTCCCTAGCATTAGAAAAGCTGATTTTCTTATAGATGGAATTTATGCATGTTTTTGAAGAAAGTCAATAAATGAGGCAAAACATTTGTTGTTCTAAATAATGGTGTAAAACTTCAAAATTAATTTTGATCCCACTATTAGCCAGTTACTGTGGTCTGGCGCCATTATTGCAGCCCTCTTCCCTGTTCAGTAATAATCATTGTATGCGTAATTGTGTGGGAGGTAGCTAGGATATCTGACACGAGCCTTAATTTTATGCCATTCCGGAGAATGCATGCTTTCCAACTATCCACAATTTTGATGTGGCGTTTTATTCATTTGTGAAATTTGCTCGGAGATGAAGGTCTATTGTTCTTTTGTTCAAATCTTCATGGTTCTTTCATGTAAATTCAGACTCAATTCTGGAGCCACTTTTAAGCAGCCTAGAAGTTCTGGTTGAAATTGATGCGTTATTACACAAACCTGCTCATAATCATGGTTTCTGTGCCTGGTGAAGCAAAATTCCCTTTAGATTCTGAAGTTACACGTTTTAATTGCAAGCCCACTTATTTCACAGGTGGTCCAAAACTCCGGAGTAACATGTGTTTTGAAACATCAGAGGAATAAAAAAAGCAATAGGTGACGGAATGAATTTCATTAAAAATCATCGGTTTTTTTTTTTCAATCTTTCAAAATTATTTAGAGATCTTAATCTTTGACAGCTTCCAGTAATCTTCGAAATAGAAATGAAAACAACTAATTGAAAAATAAGAAGAATTGACACAACTCATCCCCTTGAATCTGATCTACACCACATGCTGTTATATTCGGTATGGAAAATTGTGTATGATACACTGTATATATATATGGCATCATGACACAGGGGTCAGTCAATGAGACTACAGGTTCAAAGCCCAATCTTGCCATTATTTGCCTATAACTTTCCTAATAGGCATCTTTTTGTAGACCCTTTGATGTACAATTCGAAGAGATGGCAACTAAGAAGTCACTTATAAACAGTTATACACGCAATTCCTTAGACATCGCATTACATTTCAACACAGACAATTTCGAAAGTGACATATCTGATTTGCTGAAAAAATAAATACCTATTGCAGATATAAAGTATCTCAGCAGATGCAGGAGGACGATATTTGATCCCTTTTAGATTTGCCCTATTCCCCTCTCTCTCCTCCAAATTAAACTCAATCACACAAGGCAAACAAGTTTCACTCGGACTGTAAATTTAGTTTGTCTTGTTTTACCCAAGGCTTATATAATACTTAGCTGGCAAGCCAGAGAGGGATGTTCTGCTGTGTTCATGTGGGAACTGTAGATTCTGTTTACACTTTATGCAGCATACAGTGCACTCTTTTTTAGTTCCATAAAAGACAGAAAAGTACATAATGATCTCTTGCGAATGCTTAGAGAAGAAAAGGTCAGTGCTCTATCTAATGTATCATATTCCTAGAAAGCACATTTGTAGACGGATGCAAGGACTCTTCGGATCATGCAAACTGATGACCTTGCTTTTCGATATTGATTTTATTCTCATATCATTATCTTCATAAATGTCCTATAATAGCTCCGCCTTCAATGTCAATTATTTGGTAGGGTGGTGGTTTTTTGCAAAAGTAGAACACAATATATGAAACGTTGAGTCAATCCATTTTGCAGTACATTTTTTACTGACAAATGCTAAGTGTTACTCACATAAAGAAAGATGTCTAATAAGGCTCGTGCCAAAGCTTGTGCAATGTCAAGGCAAGAAGTGATTAATTCTATCCACACAGTGGAGACAATTGCATGTAATCCTGGAATTGCACAGCATCTCAGCATGCTTATCTTTATCATTCAGGGCTAATATGCATTTGCCAGGTGGGGTTGGGTATTGGGGGTATTACCCTCTTGAACCCAAAGCAATCCATCTGAGTCTTGGGTTCTCCATGCACCGCATTTGCAGCTCGGACTGAGATTCCGACTTGGCAGAACAGGGACAAAACTGCAGAACAGGGAGAATACTGCAAGAAGTTAGGGACAAGATTCCCTTTGTTCTCAAGGCACATACATTCATTTGACTTTGTCAATGAATATGTGCTTGTCAGCAGGTTTCGAGAGCCTGAATGAGTCATGTGTTTTAATTTCAGGAAAACCAATCAGTCATTATATGACGTTCCTAAAGTGAAAATAAGCATTGAGTAGCATGGTTTGTGTATGGAATAGTATTGTCGGAGTAGTTACACACCAATGCCATTATTGAGACAAATTGCAAGTTCGTGATACTGGGGCACATGAGCCAGATTTAAAGATTTAAAAGAAACAAAGAGAAAGCATTTATTGGACTGGTCGAATCCTTTCAAGAATTGATGAATACTGGATTTTACCTTGAACAAGTAAAAAATGACTTTACCAAAGCGATTATAAACGTAATAAGCTTTAGCATACGTACATTCACTTATTTTTGATATCAGTACATTGATAAATATTTATTATAATTATTGGTATTTCATGATTTTTTTAAAACGTTCTATGGTGGCCTCTCAACAGCGGTAGTTTTTCTATCTTAGAGAGGTCATCCATGTCTTACAATTATTATAATTCCTTTGAAATGTATGTATAATCAATGGTAAAATAAACCTGTCAGAGTCTGAGTCTAATGGTGTGATGGACTCAAGTCTGTTTATAGAAAGCACCTTCTCTTTTGCTACTGAGGGCAGATAATGGTGATCTTGCGCTTGCCAATACTGTGTAAAAACCTTGAAATTTACTGCATATCCAAATGAGATTAATTTTCATCCAATCCCAGAGTAAGCTTGATTCAAACCACAAAACTGATAAGTCTGGTGGACTAAGTGAGGGATACAATGGAACCCCATAAACTTCAGCTGAAGAAGAGAGCAATTAGGTTGTTTTATTCTTGGGAGTTTAAAGAAAGTTAGCTGGTTGTATCTCTTTAGAAATAGCACACCTAATTGCAATAACCATTAAGATCATGGGCATTGATGCTGTGCTAGCGTATCAAGTATGTGCGCCTGAGGTTGTTAATGACAGCCATTCTGATGATTATTCAGCTTGAAACAAAGCGAGTAAAAACTAAATATTCTCCCTAACAGTTACTTACCTTGCAATACTCACCATGCAAGCCATATTGGAGTTACAGACCGTGATTCACGAAAAAAATGTCATTGTCATGTTTTCCTTCTTTCGATTTTTATATATCCTAATGGATGTCTTTTAACAGTTTCATAATATCAGATTTAAACAACCAGGGACATTACTAACAGCATATCATTTGTGCGTTGCAAGTACATGATATGCGAAGCTGTTTCCATTTCCCAATTAGGAGATTTCTAAGTTCACTCTCTCCTCCGCAAGCGACCTTTAGATCTTAACCTTCTGGCAATTCAAAATTAAACTGAAGGCAGGCTTTGGTCCATCACAGGATGGTATGTCAGCCTGAGCTAAGAATGTAAAGGTCAAGGGGATAACCTAGACTATTGTTTTTTAAAAATGACAGGAAACCTTAGACCGCAAGTATGTTTGATGATGTTGTTTCTCTAAAGAATGGATCCTTAGAACATTGCACCGCTATATCAGGGTTGTCCCTGTCAAAGTCAAAGTCAAAGTCAAAATCACCTTAGATTTAAACAGGGTAGCCCAATTCAGTTACAAACTGTTTTACGATGGAGCCCTGAGCTATAACAGGTGTATATAATTTAAAAGTAAATTAGAATAAATGTAAACAATTAAAAACATAATGTATATAATGATAAAACCGGTAAAAACAAAAAAGCCATCAGGTTCTATTAGATAAAATAAACTTCAAAATATTATGCTTAAAAGAGTCAAGACTAGAGCAGGATCTTATCACAGCAGGTAGTGAGTTCCAGGCTGAATAGACGAAGAGCAAAATTTAAAATTTTGGCCTGAAACAGCTCGGTCAATACAGTACTAAGTACATTGTAGACTTAATGGAATATTATGTTTCAGATCTTTATTAGAAAGTAACCGGCATAAGCTGCAATAGATTCTTATTTCAATTGTTACCATAATGCTGTTGAAGGAGAACAATGACAGAAATTAACTTGGTCAAAATATCCTGAAGCAGGTACGTACAGGTTCACCCTTGTGTTTTTGTCCACTAATTAATCACGCACACTATTTTTCGGCGATAGGCAACGATAGGCAAAATGGCTGTGTATACTATATTACTACCATTTGCGCAGAATGGTTAATTTATTAGTGTGGTCTGATTTATTCCGCTGTCACAGGGTCTTAGTATGCTTTGTCAGCTCTGGCTCCCAGAAAATTGCATTATGGCTTTATTATTAGACATTGACCTATGATATTGTGACATATCCCTCTAAAGTAATGTAGCAATTGAACCCTGTAGTCACAGAAGTCATAAATTTCAAAAAACGAAAAGACAAGACCAAAGATCAAAGTGATATGTTCTTCCAAAAGAATGTTTATACTTTACTGAGTACATCCATTTAAAGGAGGTTATGAGATATCAACTCAATTATTTAAAAAAAAAAAAGGTAAGGTAAAACTTTATTTAACGTCGGTGGTGACAATAAAACAATAAACACAAGCTATAAGCTTTTTACCGACAAGTTAAAATAACAGAACAAGGTGAATCGATGAAGTTATATACAGATGAAAATGATGAGTGAAATTAATTTACAGTTATGTTCTTACTTAGACATGTTACAGAATAAAATTATTCTTATCTTGACAGTCAAGAATTACAGAGAATTTCTGAGACATAGTAAACATGATCCACATTCACATTGATTGAAATAGTTATTTCTCCTCAAGTCAGACTTGAATGATCCTATATCATCTGAACATTTCAAGTGAGAGGGCAGAATATTCCATAACGAGGGACCTTGATAACTAATCGACCTTTTACCATACTGAACTGTGTCAAAAGTGGGTTTGATGAGTTTGTCATTGTCCCGCATATTATATGGAGAAACTTTTTTCTCAAAAAATGAACTTTCTAAAGGTGGAGACAGGCCGTGAAGTATTTTGAAAACAAACTCTACTAAGTTATTTTTACAGGTTACATGTAGCATCTTTTTGCCCGTTTTTATGAGTAGGTCATTATATGTACTCTCATAGTCATTGCAAACAAGTCTTAATGCTCTTTCGTTAAGTTTCTCAATTTTTCTATCATGACCTGCAGTGTATGTCTGATAGGCAATTGAACAATAAACGAAATTTGAAGCTATGAATGCCTCATAAATCCTTAGTCGTCCTTCATAGTCAACATATTTACATAATCTTTGAAGAGCATTTATTTGCCTCGCAGCCTTTTTGCAGATTAGTTATAAATGATGATTGAAGTTTAACTTATTGTCTATATGTATGCCTAACAGTTTCACTACACTTTCTGATTTGATAGTGTTCACATCAACATTGAATTCAATTTCAGTATTGTTTCTGCTGAAGCATATTGCCTGAAACTTTGAAGGATTAGCCTTCATGTAATTTACTTGAAACCAAGTGATGGCTGTTTCAGCAGCTTTCTCAAGTGTGTCTTTTACCTTTGATATATCCTTATGAGAATATGATAAAGTATTATCATCAGCACAGTTATATACATCACATGTTTTCTTGAGCTCAAATATGAAATCATTGATAAATATGTTAAATAGAAGCGGACCCATGATTGATCCCTGAGGAACACCTGTTTTTAGATTTAGCCATTCGCTTCTAATATTACCTAACTTTACAGCTTGCCTTCGGTTCTTTAGGTAGTTCATAATGAATGAGCAGGCTTCTAACGAGACACCATAGGCATGTAACTTTGCTATTAGAAGCCCATGCGGTAAACTGTCAAAAGCTTTTGAAAGATCTATTAATACACAACCAACATGACAATTATTATCGAGTGCTTTTCTCCAATTTTCAATGCATTTCACAAGTACATTATTGCAGCTATACTGTTTGCGATAAGCAGATAGATCATTTGACAAATAATCTAACACAAAATCTAGTAATTGATCACAAAGAACTTTCTCAAATATCTTTGAGGTTGACGGAAGCACACTTAATGGTCTATAGTTTTCTTTAACAAGTTGGTCTGACCTTTTATAGAGTGGTGTTACTTCGGCTTTTTTATTGCTGTCAGGGAATTCACAAGTTTCTTCGCTTTTATTTATTATTGGTGTGAGAGAAATGCTTAAGGAGTTTGAGCCAATTTTTAGAAATTTTGGAGAGATTTGATCAAAACCAGTTGCTTTGTTTGGTTGAACAAGTTTAAGTTTGTTTAGCACTGATGATTGACTAACTGTTGTGAAATTAAACTGTTGTTCATTGTTTGTATTCTCATTGATTAGTTTCACACTTGGGTGATCCCTGTAATGGTAAATGACCTGATCAGCTGACATTTCCTTCACTTCATTTGATTCGCAGAGATCACTTGTAACATTTATAAAATATTCATTGAATGTATTGCTGACATCTATTGGTTGGCTAATCAAAGAATCATTTTCATACAATGTGATATTTTGGTTATTCTGTTTGACATTGTTCGTCATAAAAGGTTTAACAATTTCCCAAAAGTGTTTCCCTTTGCTTTTCTCGGAATTGCAATTATCTTCAAAGTATTTTAATAAGGATGTCCTCTTTAACTTATTGACAAGATTTCTTTGTTTCTTAAAATTTTGCCATGACTCCTGACTTTTACTTTTATGGAATTTTCTTCTCATATTTGCTTTTACATTTATAGCTTTTCTTAAATTGTCATTCATATAAGGTAACTGTCTGTACTTTACTATTTTCTTTTTTTGGGAGCATTTTTGTTTACTATATCCAAAAGCAGAGTATTATGAAACCATAACTGATCATCAACATCGTCAAATAAGTGAGCTATATGAAACGGTGCTGATTCCAGATCTTTTTTATAAGATTCTTCATTAAAATGTTCAAATGTCCTGTAGTATACTGTTTTAGGATGGTCTGATGGGCAAACTAATTTAGTGGCAGCACTGATATAATTGTGAAAATCACTAATTCCTAGAGAAATATTTAAGGATTGTCTTATTGACTTTGGATTATTTGTTAAAATTACATCTAGTAGTGTAGGGTTATCTGTGCTTTTAAAGCATGTGGGATTTTTCAATAATTGTTTAAGGTCAAAATTGTCACATATATTACTTAATTGGTTAGATTTTTGCATGAAATTTACATTTAGATCGCCAATCACATAAACACATTCACTTTCTAAAAAGCACTTGTTTAGCATAGTTTCTAAAGCGGAGTTAAGACTAGAGACATTTACATTTGGTGGTCTATAGATATGCAAGAAAAACATATTTTTCTGAGTTGTTTTGACTTGTATAACAATACTTTCTATTCCAGAATCGTTTACAGCGATATCAGATCTGTTTTTATGTGGGATTGTGTCTTTGACATAACATATAAGTCCGCCACCATGGGCATTTCTATCAAGTCTGTGGATCAGGAACTTATCAACATGAAATTGAGCATTGGGGAAAGAAATAGGATGTCACTACGACCTTTTCTTAGAATTTCATGTATCTCCATATACTTGCATGACAGACTATTAATATTTAAGTGAGAAAATATAAGGTTTTTTGCATTGTTTTTGGAAAATTTAGAAAGGTCCTCGTATGGATTTTCTGCACAATCATTCAAATTTTCTCTACAATCATTAATATTTTCTGTACAGTCATTAGAAATTTCTGCAAAGTCATTTGAATTTTCTGAACAGTCATTTAAATATTCTGCGAAACCATTTGAATTTTCTACATAATCTTTTGAGTTTTCTGTACAGTCATTTAAGCTTTCTCTACAATCATGTTGATTTTCTAAATATGTATTTGAATTTTCTAAGGACTCATATTCTACAATGTCTTCTGTTATGGGGATAGCACCTTTGATTACATCACATTTTCGCAATAAATTACAACATGTACTGATACAGTGACCATTTGAGATAATACAGCTGTTGTTTTCTAATCTGTTCAAAATATGCACATCAGATGAGATTAAATGATAAAACACATTTTTCAGCAGTAAAATCACCAATCTTAACATCATCATTGATGTCACAGTTTTTAAAAGTCATCGACACAAACTTTACATTCCTGCAAGGCCCGGCCACCTCTCCCTGGCCCGATCTCTAATGGGACTGTTCGCAAAATTTCTTCTTGTGGCCGAGTCCATTGCAGGTGTAGCAACGAAGGGGAGAGTTATGACGACATGTGGCCTTCGTGTGAGATGCTTCACCGCAGTTGAAGCATCTCGGTTGTTGTTGTCGAGAGTGGGGCTGGGTACGTCCATACGAGGTGCGAGGGGGGAATACGACGGGGCGGGGGGTAAAATTCCGGGGTTGATGTTGCACTTGCGACAGATCAGACCTCAACATCATAAGAAGACGTCCGAGCATGTTCAGGCCTTCGCCGTTGTATCCTTTGCCCCAATAGCGGTTGGTAGTATTCTATGAGGGAATGAGGGGGCGATTCCCAGACTGACGAAGTTCGTCTGAGAATTTAGGGCACTGGCGTTCTTTAGTCTTTAGAATTTCATACATAGCCCCTTGCTGAATGTCTTCCCATTTCTTGTTGGTCGTTAGGGCATCGCCAATACGCTTAGCTGCTAGGGCTGTGGACGATCGTAGTACATTAGCCGCTGCAGTTTTGTCGTCCATGGCAATGCATTTTCGATATTGGAAAGCATGCTCCGAGCTTTCAAAGTTCACATTCCAGATGGTCAATGGAGTGGGGAAGAAGTTACTTAAAGGTGAACGTTCACCTTTGAAGTAGACGGGGGACGCACTCATGTCTGGGATCAACTGACTAGAGGGCGGGTCGACTGAGAGTGACATGAGTGGGGCAGGAGGAGCAGGTATTGCAGGGGGGTCGGGGGGCTCCATACCTGCTCGGGCTTCAGTGTAGCTCTATTGCCAGTTCTTGGTCTCGACTTGTCACTGAGACTCAAGTTCGACAACATTTCTGATTATATCAGCCACAGTTATATCACTAACTATATAGCTCCATTGAATGAAACCTGTTGCACAAAACAAAGGTGACAAGAATAGCTTTATTCCATATTGTTAATTTACACATCTTTTTGTTGTAATTTGATAAAACATATCTGTTTCTTTTAATCCCCATTTACATTTCTTGTCACAATATACAAGCTATGAGACACCATGGCTGTCTCTCATTCCTAAGTCTGCTTTCATTCTGTGACTTATCTGTCTACTTGCAATTACAGGCGGTTTTTATCCAGCTTCTTTCCATCAAATTTCTCTTTATCATCATTCATGGAATTGAAATGACACATATAAGAACCGCTAAGCCTAATTAGTTGATTTTACTGAAGCTCATATAATAATGCTGTCACCGAACAGTATGGGTCTGAGTGGGAGAAGTAGTCATATAGCCAACACATTATATGTAACTGTAATAACTGTATGTAATCACCTTTTTCAAGAAAAAGACTATTAGAATTATATATTTTTTTAGAATAATGAAGTTGTTACATTGATAACTAAATCTGCTCATCTTCCTTCCTTTGATTCAAGAATCACCAGATATTCACCACCTGACCTGACCACACGCTGCTGTTCAGCATCACATACAGTAACCTCAAAGTCAATTTGTTTAAGTAAAACTTTAAAGGCACTTTCATCTCAACAGGTTACTTACTTACTGGCTCATCAATCCATATTGAAGTTACAAAGAGGGCATGATTAAGTGGAGGATTCAAAGGTTATGAAAGGCTTCTTTGAGTTATTTATGTTCACAAAGTGAGGCTTCATAACCACTCTATGAAAATGTGTACATGACCGCAAAGAGTAAGTCTATGTTTCATATACAACCTGATGTATCTAACAGCTGACAAAAAATGCGAAATTCATGTCTGTAATCCTTGCCATTTCAACATACACACTTGTAAGTTATATTATGGTAGCACTCCTGCAGTTTGATGAAGCACATGCACTATTAAAATATTATATTTACCGAGTCTGTGTATTCACAGACAACCCAGATAAGTTCTTGATGTCGCTGAACCTACAGATAGGCCTACCCAAAATGTTATCACATATTAGTATTTATTTTTCATGTCAAATGAGAACAATGAAAGAGCTAGTACATGCTCTTGGCAGCTTTAAACAAATATCTTTTTAAGAAAGGGCATTTCCCTTTTGTGTCTGTCCACTCATTACTCGCTCACACTGTTTTCAATTGACAGGTAAAGTGTCGGTGTACTATGTCATGACCACTAGAGCAGGATGGCCAATTTATTTGGTTGGCTTGATTTATCCCCAGTCACAATGCCTCAGTATGCTTTGTCAGCTTTGGCCTCCAGAAATCTTAGTGTGTTGCATTGTGGTCTTACTGTTAGGCATTGACTTACAGCCCTGCAAAACAAAATTACAAAAGATGACAAATTAATCACAATGATGGCTAAATAATCTATTTGTGCAGATGACCACAAACTCGGTTACCGATCATCCGATGGATATATCAAGTTAGTTTTTTTTACAATAGGCCTATCGTACATGTTACTGAGAACTATTTGAAAATCTCTCTATACATATAACCAAAAACATCTGTAACTCAGCATCTTATAATATTATTCGTTTGCAGTGTATGAATCATTGGAAACAGTTTTACTGAATGTTGTTTATCCTGAAATGTAAATATATTTCATAAATAAATAAATAAATAAATTGGTGACAAAATGGCAAAGACATTTGCCTTGCGTCCCTGTCCACCCATTTGAAACTCGCTCTGTTTGCTTGTGATAGGTGATGTGGTTTTGTTCATTGTAACAACCACTGGCGCCTAATGACCCATTCATCAGTTTGGTCAAGAGTTCCATTTAGACTGACTTATCCCCCAGTCACTAGGTCTCTTAATGTGCTTCGTGAGCTTTGGGCAATAAAGCTTAGTCTGTCACATGATGGTGTTGTTATGATGCCCTTTATTTCCATGTCAAAGTTGTATTAGAATCTTGAAATAAATGTATCAGCATGGTATGTGATCGAAAGGACGAAGCCTAAAAAAAAGCTAAATTTCGCAAAGGTGCATGATTAAAATACCGTTAAATACCTTAACAAGTTTACCATGTCTGAAAATCCAACATAAACAATTCATCGTCATTTCTATAAATCAAACTTCTTCCAGGACCATTCTAATTTCGTCATGCTTGAGAAGATTTCCTATCACACGACTATCAGTTGAGCAGTAATGATGCTGATTAGTACAGTGACCATCTGCCAACTCATCTTTCTTCCTTTGATTTAGGGATCTTAAGAGGCTCACCACCTGACCACAGATTAGTATTCAAGGTCACAGACTGAAACCTCTAAGTCAACTTGTTTGAGCACAGGTTTCAAAACACTTTCATCTCAACAGGTTAAGTACTTAAAAGCTGGCTCATCCAGCTCTATTGGCGTTTCAAAGAGGCCCAGGCTCACTGACTTGCTATAAGTAACTGCATTGAATAATGATCCACGAATAGATACAATTGCAGAGACAAAATTGTTGAAGTAGTGAACATACAGTGCCGCCTGTAAGTAAGTGAAACGCATGACATTGTGCCAATGCATCAATGCTAAACATCCTCAGCCAAACTGCTTGTGGAGGCATGAATTTTTATCAGATGAAAGGGAAACAAAGTGGGTCATAAAGGCCGATGTGTGAGGCAAGTGGGATAAATATAGCAGCCCATTTTCGTCGCTGTAGTCGGAGTTAGGTATGGGTCAAAGTCTTTGATAAGTAAGTGAATCACCCTTCCCTATGTTTTAACATTGGGCCTGCGTTTCACTTACTTATCAAAGACTTTGACCCATACCTAACTCCAACTACAGCAAAGAAAATTGGCTGCTATTTTTATCCCACATGCCTCACATATCGGCCTTTATGACCCAAAATGTTTTCCTCTCACTGGATGAGAATTCATCCTTCCAGAAGCATTTTGGTTAGGGATGTTTAACATTGATACAATGGCACAATATCATGCGTTTCACTTACTTACAGGCGGCACTGTAGTTATGGGTTGCATGTCAATATAGTTTGCAGTTACTACTGCTCATCCCCATATACACCGTCTCGAACCTAGTCTCGAGAATATACTGGGATACTGCCTTTTTTCATCACCATTTGAATGCCATCTTGACAATTCCAAGGAAATAAATAAACTTGAAATCAAGGTTGTGATTGATGAGTATTTACATATCTGGGAGGTTCAATTGTGCCTGAAATAAACTAGTTTAATTTCTCGATTTCATCTCATCACATAAGTAATTGATCTTGTTGGCACAGGAGGTTCTATTACCTATCAGTGCATCTTACATTACCCGAAAATCCAAAGCAATCCATCAAATATACTCCCGGTGCACCAGTGCTCAGAGCTCATTTATTAATGTTCGTAATTCTATTCTTCTTTTTCAGATCCATAGCTGTTAATTGTGGCCTAAGATTGGTCTCACACCACCATGATTTTAAGTCCCCCCCCCCCAGGCCGCCAAATTAGGTTCTTAACCTCCATACTAATATGATGTTTATATGATGTTGCAATATGTTAGCCTAGCTGGTGCCTGTTTTAAGATTCTAGCTAATAGATAGATAGATAGATAGATATGGTAAGTGCAGCCCTCTAAGCCCAGTTCTGGGCGCTCACGAGGGTTGATTGATGAGATGAAAGAGAGAGCAGGAGTCCTCAACATGTTACACATTACCCCATGTGAGGGAACTTTTACTTGCCCAGCACAGACACTGATACAAGGGGCCGCCAATTTCATGTCTTACCCGAACGACATCCAACTGGGATTTTGCTCATAAAGGTGCACTAAAGAACTAAAATCAACTTCCTGCAAGCTCTGGAAGTGACCTTTATCTCTCTACCTTCCTGTCATTTAAAACAAAACCAAGGGCAGGTCATGGTCTTTTCATGTATGGTAAATCTGTCTCAGCTGCGAAGTAAAATGTCAAGGGCCTTCCTCTTCAATGGCTAACCTTAGATAACAGGCCCAGAAAGCCTGCAGTTGATTGATTTGATGAATCAGTAAACTCAAAATCTTGGAGGCTGCAAAATGTCGTTATTTTTCAATACACGTTTTTTTCACAGAATGACACATTCACATCTGGTAGTGAGTCTGAGTAAGTATGCGTTGACATGAAATCGGGTACAATTGGTCGTGTATGTGGAATGGTATTACTTGTTGACCAATTTATTTGCGATTATACTCTCACAGTTAAAATGGTCTAAAACTGGTCCAGTGATTTGAAACGGTTGCAATACAAGGGAGAGGACTAACTTGATACACAGATGAGTGGACGTAAGCAGAACAAGTCAAGACAGTGCAGATCAAACTAGCCCTCATTCATTTACATTGTATAAAACTTTACAATGAGCAAACATAACTGACCATAATACAATGATGTATATATGATTTTTTTATCCCTTCTTGGGCAATTTAACAGTCAACATCCAAATATTATCTATGAAACCCAATTAAGCAGTGATATAAGAAGGAACAGTGTATGCATAAGTGTGTTAAACAGGGTCCTGTTGTTCCACCAAGCAATCCAGGTCAGGCTTACAAATTGAGGTAATTGTGTTATTTTACACCAGTAGGTGAGAAGACAAGCGTGGAGAATTAGGTCTCACACTGCACTTGCCAACAGCTTAAATATTCAAGTGTATGAGGTGACAGGCCACTTAAAATTAGCATGATAACATAAGCTTGTTATGCCCTCATTCATATAAGCCTCATTGGCACTAATCGCAAACTACAACTATGAACTGTAGAAGTAGTAAATAGATTCACAGTTGTCATTGCATTGCAAGATATCCAGGAGTATGAAAATTAAAGATGATTTCATAATTGTAGACAATGAGACTGAATATGAAAAGTGACATAAAAAATCTTATGACATGATTTTTCTCTATAGAATAGATTCATGTCCTAGAAAGAAAAACACACATTCAGTCTCAGTGTCTACAATATAAATCATCTTTAACCTAAAACATAAATTATATATAGAACCATCCTTGTAAAACACGCATGCCTTCATGACGAAGGAATCCACATTATACATCGTCCCAAAGAGACAGGTATTACAGTGTAGCAAGTGTTTGCATGGAAAGAAAGAATGAAATTTGATTCAGCCAGTTTTATAGAATTGAGAACAAAGCGTGCTTCAGGACTATCAAAAATTTCAACATCGCATTTGTTGGCTTGCTAAATTTGTTTGCACTCAGAAAACTATTGTGATTGTTACCTTTTGTTGTACACAGTAGAGTAAGGTAACACACATATATAATGTCTCCTTTATGTACTTGACAGGCTTAAAGGGACTTAACTGGCTTTGCTGCTTCAATCAACCTGAAAGTAACAATATATAAGTTGTGAAAAAAAAAGGGGGAGATGTTTATTTCAAAGTTTTTTCTTTTCTGAGCAGTAAAAATATTTGAAATTGAAAAACAAGTTGAAAGGTCATCTGCCTGAGTAACATTTGAAATTATTCTATGTGGTATTTTCCTGATGAGTTTAATTCCGACTTGATGCTAACAATTTTTTTTGCAGCAGGCCAAAAGTCCCATGTTTCTTTTTCTGTGATGTATAAAAAAAATCAGTTGCACCTGCATATAACGTATCTGCATTAATATTGCAGAAAAACTGTTAGCTTTTTTAATCACCGATAAATATTTTCATCAATACATTTATTAGTTAAGTGTCATACAAATCATACCAATTCAATAACCTTCTTTCACCTCCCCTGCGTGTTATTTGCCTTGAACGAATTATGGCAACAGTAAACTGAATTTTTCCATGAAGTTTGATATCTAACTGTGTTATTTTGAATGACAATATTTTATGAGCCGTATTACACTGCTCTTCATCCAAAGTCCACCCAAGAAACTGTGGTTCTAAAGTGATATATGACCACAAGGTATGAACCATGCCTCTCCACTTAGGATGCTTAAGTGTGTTAAACAGGGTCCCGTTGTTACACCAAGCAATCCAGGTCAAGCCTACAAATTGAGTAATTGTGTTATTTTACACCTCGAGGTGATAAAACAAGCATACAGAATTAGGTCTCATGCTGCACTTGCCAACTGCTTAAGTAACAGGCAATGTTTAATTGTGTGAGATGACAGGCCTTTAAACATTGTTCTGATGATATACATGCTTATGTGGCACTCTGTAACTGCGCACTACATACAGCGGATGAATGAGAAGTGCTTACAGAATTGAACATTTTCCTTGTGAGGTCATATCCCTATCCATGCCATGTTATTCTTTATGACCCATATAAGCAATTTGTGAAGTCATATCCTGTACTTTCAGTCCTTTCAAAACTAGTCACCTACTGTCTACTGAGTCATGTGCAATAATCAATGAGATCACAAGTCACTGACAAATTGACAGTTCATGGATGGGGTCGGTTGTCAGGTCATTGATGGCCACAAACAGCTGAAAGTACGACTTAGTAGTAGTACTCGTCGTTTTTCGACTGTACATGCAAGAAATAAAACTGCACGTTATGAAAAGTGAACTGGGACATTGTGCATACAATTTTGACTTTCCTTTCAAGAACTGAGAAGGCAATGGCACCAACACTTTCATTTCCTTGAACAAAACATCTGCTCTGTGTATGTTACTGTGTAGTAGGTGCTTGGCAAGTTGCCCAGGAAGAATGATTGAAATTTGGTTCAGCCAATGTTATGGCAGTGACAACAAAGCGTGCCTCAGGACTATCAAAAATTACAACTTCGCATTTGTTCGCTTGCTGAATTTGTTTTTATATGGTGCGCTATTCTATTTTGAATCGTGAAGGCTCCATTGGATACTGTACTGCTTCAGCCACAATAGAAGTCAACAGTTTTTGGCGGACCTCTTAGTATAAGAGGAGCCGCCTATGACATTGAAATTCTGCCAAAACTTGTGGGTCAAGTTTCTGCTGCCTACCCTCTTCATTCCTAATGCCATTTACCATGTTTCATGTGATAGGCCTCCACGTGAAGTGATCAACTTTTAGTACATGTTAATCCCATAGTAAACTCTCTAGCAAGGGAAATCCATTCAACCCAAATGCTATAGCAATGAATGACGTCATATGTATTCCCCAAGGGGGAGGTATATATTTTTCAATATATTGCATGTGGACGAATTTGTAAACCTGTAAAAACTAACATATACACGAATTTGGCATTAGTGTATGTGCCAGATATTGTTTTTCACGAATTTGTACAGGTGCAATTACGAACATTCTAACCCTGAACTTTCCTAAAACTAACCCTAAACCTAATTCTGACCCTAAAACTGAGACTTTTAACACCTCTACGAATGTCAGAATTGGCAGGTACACGAATGAATAATAAAGCACATTCACGAGTGTTAGTTATTACATGTACACGAGCACCAATGCTCGTTTTTGCATGTCCACAAACTCGTACATGCTCGTTTTTACACCTCCACGAATTCGTGTACATGCCCAATAATGAAAAATATATACATGCAAGGGGGTTCCCCAAGTAAGGACTCCCTCCTGCAGCAGGCAGCTAATTTCAGGGGTCACTGAGCAGCAAAGGTGTATCAAGCAATTAGCAATTAACAAAAGACAAAAAAAAATTCCGTAAGCATTTCCCATTTCAATTTTGGGCCATGGGGGAACATATAACTAAGTTTCTCACTATTATCACATATTTTTGATTTAATGGCAAACTCTCTCTGCATGCCTGGTCATGCCACGAGGTCCGCTTTAAAGTGCCTTGTGCACATTATGTTTAAAGGTATAAATGAATCACATATTATCAAGATTTTGTATATACTTAGTAAGCATTCAGGATCATTAAGCAAAACATGCAGAAAAGCTGTCAGGTCATATAAAGCTAAAATGTGTACCAAGGTCCACTTACGGAATTGTTTGCTGACCTAATTTAGAATGGCAGACCCTTTTTAAGGTTGACAGGACAGTGCATTACTTGGTACACGCTGTATGTCTTCTTTTTCATGGACCCAATACGTCTGTCACAAGACCAATACAGCTAAATGTACTATGAGAAATATGTGGTAAATCCTAGTTCTGAAAGTTATTCATGTAAATCGCTTCTACTTGAGATTCAATAATTGCTGATTTTTATTCATTTCTGGCGACAATGAAATATCAGTTTGCTATGATAATACATGTACAGAATTTCTAAGGTAAGTTTTCCCTAGCATTAGAAAAGCTGATTTTCTTATAGATGGAATTTATGCATGTTTTTGAAGAAAGTCAATAAATGAGGCAAAACATTTGTTGTTCTAAATAATGGTGTAAAACTTCAAAATTAATTTTGATCCCACTATTAGCCAGTTACTGTGGTCTGGCGCCATTATTGCAGCCCTCTTCCCTGTTCAGTAATAATCATTGTATGCGTAATTGTGTGGGAGGTAGCTAGGACATCTGACACGTGCCTGAATTTTATGCCATTGCGGAGAATGCATGCTTTCCAACTATCCACAATTTTGATGTGGCGTTTTATTCATTTGTGAAATTTGCTCGGAGATGAAGGTCTATTGTTCTTTTGTTCAAATCTTCATGGTTCTTTCATGTAAATTCAGACTCAATTCTGGAGCCACTTTTAAGCAGCCTAGAAGTTCTGGTTGAAATTGATGGGTTATTACACAAAGCTGCACATAATCATGGTTTCTGTGCCTGGTGAAGCAAAATTCCCTTTAGATTCTGAAGTTACACGTTTTAATCACAAGCCCACTTATTTCAAAGGTGTTCCAAAACTCTGGAGTAACACGTGTATTGATACATCAGAGGAATAAAAAAAGCAATAGGTAACGGAATGAATTTCATTAAATATCATTGGTTTTTTTTTTCAATCGTTCAAAATTATTTACAGATCTTAATATTTGACAGCTGCCAGTAATCTTCGAAATAGAAATGAAAACTATAAATTGAAAATAAGTAGAATTGACACAACTCATCCCTTTGAATCTGATCTACACCACATGCAGTCATATCTGGTGTGGCAAATTGTGTATGATACACTGTATATGTATGGCATCATGACACAGGGGTCAGTCAGTGAGACAACAGGTTCAAAGCCCAATCTGGCCATTATTCACTTATCACTTTTCTAATAGGCACCTTTTTGCAGACTATGTGATGCACAATTCGAGGAGAGGGCATCTGGGGAGTCAGTTATGAACAATTATACAAGCAATTGCATTACATTTCAACACAGACAACTTCGAAAGTGACATATCTGATTTTGCTGAAAAAATAAATACGTATTTCAGATGCAAAGTATCTCAGTAGATGCAAGAGGATGATATTTAATCCCTTTTAGATTTGCCGTATTCCCCTCTCTCTCCTCCAAATTAAACTCAATCACACAAGGCAAACAAGTTTTACTCGCACTGTAAATTTAGTTTGTCTTGTTTTACCCAAGGCTTATATAATGCTTAGCTGGCAAGCCAGAGAGGGATGTTCTGCTGTGTTCATGTGGGAACTGTAGATTCTGTTTAGACTGTATGCAGCATAATGAGCACTATTTTCAGTTCTGTAAAAGACAGAAAAGTACATAATGATCTCTTGAGAATGCTTTAAGAGCAGGAAAGGTAGGTGGAGTATCTAATGTATCATATTCCCAGAAAGCACATTTGTAGACAGACTAATAATACTTTTTCCAGATGCAAGGACTCTTCGGGACATAGAAAGTGATGACCTTGCTTCTCAATACTGATTTTATTCTCATATCATATCTTCATAAATGTCCTATAGCTACCGCCTTCAATGTCAATTATATAGTGGGATGGTTGAGTCGTTCCATTTTGCGGTTCATTTTTTATAACTTTCCCGAAGTGAAAATAAGCATTGAGTAGTATGGTTTGTTTATGGAATGCTGTCAGAATAGTTAAACACCAATGCCATTATATCGGACAAATTGCAAGTGGGTAATCAATTGCTGGGGCACATGAACCAGGTTTAAAACTTAAAAAGAAACAAAGTGAAAGCATATATTAGACTGGTCCAATCATTTCAGGAATTGATGAATACTGGATTTTACCTTGAAAATGTCAAAAATGACTGTACAAAAGCGATTATAAGTGTAATTAGCTTTAGCATGCATACATTCACTTATTTTTGATATTAGTACATTGATAAATATTTATTATAATTATTGGTATTTCATGATTTTTTTAAACGTTCTATGGTGGCCTCTCAACAGCGGTAATTTTTCTACCTTAGAGAAGTCATTCATGACTAACAATTACTGCAATTCCCTGAAATATTTGTATAATCACTGGTAAAATAAACCTGTCTGAGTCTCAGTCTAAAGTCCGTTTATAGAAAGGACCTTCTCTTTGTCAACTGAGGGCTGCTAATGGTGATCTCTTGCTGGCCAATGCTGTGTAAAAAACTTGAAATTTACTGCATATCCAAATTAGATTAATATTCATTCAATCCCAGGGTAAGCCTGATTCAAACCACAAAGCTGATAAGTCTAGTGGATAAAGTGAGGGATACCATAGAACCTCATAAACTTGTGCTGAAGAAGAAAGCAATTAAGTTTTTTTATTCTTGGGATTTAAAGAAAGTTAGCTGTGTATCTCTTTGCACACTTAATTGCAATAACCATTAAGATCATGGGCATTGATGCTGTGCTGGCGTGTCAAGTATGTGCGCCTGAGGTTGTTAATGACAGCCATTCTGATGATTATTCAGCTTGAAAAAAATTGAGTAAAAGCTAAATATTCTCCATAACAGTTACTTACCTTGCAATACTCCCCATGCAAGCTATATTGGAGTTACAGACCGTGATTCACTAAAAAAATATCCTCGTCATGCTTTCCTTCTTTCAATTTTTATACATCCTAAGGGATGCCTTCTAAAATTTTCATAATGTCATCATTTAAACAACAAGGGACTTAATTAACAGCATGTCATCTGCGTGTTGCAAGTGCATGTTATACGAAGCCGTTTCCATTTCCAAATCAGGAGATATCTAAGCTCACTCTTTCCTCCGCAAGGACCTTTAGATCTTAACCTTCTGGCAATTCAAAATTAAACTGAAGGCAGGCTTTTGTCCATCTCAGGATGGTATGTCAGCCTGAGCTAAGAATGTAAAGGTCAAGCGGATAACCTAGACTATTGTTTTTTAAAAATGACAGGAAACCTTAGACCGCAAGTATGTTTGATGATGTTGTTTCTCTTAAGAATGGATCCTTAGAACATTGCATCGCTAGATCAGGGTTGTCCCTGAATAGACTAAGATCAAAATTTAAAATTTTGGCCTGAAACAGCTCCGTCAATACAGTACTAAGTACATTGTAGTCTTAATGGAATATTATGTTTTTGATCTTTATCAGAAAGTAACCAACATAAGCTGCAATAGATTCTGATTTCAATTGTTACCATATTGCTGTTGAAGGAGAAAAGGACAGAATTTAACTTGGTCAAAATATCGTTAAGCAGGTAAGTACAGGTTCCCCCTTGTGTTCCTGTCCACCCATTAATCACGCACACTGTTTTTCGGCGATAGGAAAAATGGCTGTGTATACTATATTACTACCATTTGTGCAGAATGGTTAATTTATTAGTGTGGTCTGATTTATTCCGCTGTCACAGGGTCTTAGTATGCTTTGTCAGCTCTGGCTCCCAGAAAATTGCATTATCGCTTTATTATTAGACATTGACCTATGATATTGTGACATATCCCTCTAAAGTAATGTAGCAATTGAACCCTGTAGTCCCAGAAGTCATAAATTTCAAAAAAGGAAAAGGCAAGACCAAATATCAAAGTGATAAGTTCTTCCAAAAAAACGTTCATACTTTACTGAGTACATCCATTTAAAGGAAGTTATAAGATATCAACTCCAAATTGTCAAGATTTAGATCATGCAGTTCCTATGTAAGCAATGCTTAATCAATAATTAAGTGATAATAGCAATAGCTTATACACCTTATTTACGCCACATGTCACTAAACAAACTACCATGCATGGAATTTGTAGCGGTAAATAATTATAAGAGACAATATTCTACTTTCGATGCATCTTTCTAACTCTTTTCAGTATATTAATTTGACCATACAATTCTGACTTCCTATTTATTTCTGCTTATATCAGACGCAATTACATCACTGACTATGTAGCTCCATTGAATGAAACCTGTTTCATAAACCAAAGGTGACAAGAATAGCTTTATTCCATATTGTTAATTTACACATCTTTTTTGATGTAATTTGATTAGACATATCTGTTTCCTTTAATCCCCATTTACATTTCTTATCACAATATACAAGTTATGAGACACAATGGCAGTCTCTTATTCCTAAGTCTGCTTTCATTCTGTGACTTATCTGTCTACTTGCAATTACAGGCGGTTTTTATCCAGCTTCTTTCCATTAAATTTCTCTTTATCATCATTCATGGAATTGAAATGACACATAAATGAACCGATAAGCCTAATTAGTTGATTTTACTGAAGCTCATATAATAATGCTGTCACCGAACAGTATGGGTCTGAGTGGGAGAAGTAGTAATATAGCCAACACATTATATGTAATTGTAATACCTTTTTCAAGAAATACCTATTTTTTTAGAATAATGAAGTTGTTACATTGATAACTAACATGTGCTCAATCAACTGCCTTCCTTTGATTCAAGAATCACCAGATATTCGCCATCTGACCTGACCACACACTGCTATTCAGCATCACGTACAGTAACCTCAAAGTCAATTTGTTTAAGTAAAACTTTAAAGGCACTTTCATCTCAACAGGTTACTTACTTCCTAGCTCATCAATCCATACTGAAGTTACAAAGAGGCCATGATTAAGTGGAGGATTCAAAGGTTATGAAAGGCTTCTTTGAGTTATTTTTGTTCACAAAGTGAGGTTTCATAACCACTCTATGAAAATGAATAAATTGAATATGTGAACATGACGTCAAAGAATGAGTCTATGTTTCATGACACCACCTGATACAACAGCTAGGGATAAATGCGACATCATTGATGTCTGTAAATCATAGCCATTTTAGCCATTTTATTTACTGAGTCTGCGTATTCAAGGACAACCCAGATAAGTCCTTGACGTCACTGAACCTGCAGATAGGTCTACCCACGTTTGTCAGACACATCCGTCAAGATATTATCGCACATTAGTAATTCTTTTTCATGTGAAATGAGAACAATGAAACAAACTAGTACATGTGGTTATGTCATTGGCTGCGCTAAGCAAATATCCTTTTAAGAAAGGGCATTTCCCTATTGTGTCTCTGTCCGCTCATTACTCACTAACACTGTTTTCCTCTGATAGGTAAAGTGTCTGTGTACTACTGTATGTTACGTCCACTAGAGCAGAATGGCCAATTCATTAGCTAGGCCTGATTTATCCCCAGTCACAATGCCTCAGTATGCTTTGTCAGCTTTGGCCTCCAGAAACCTTAGTGCGTTACATTGTGGTCTTACTATTAGACATTGAATTATAGCCCCGTGAAACAAAATGTCAAAGATCACAAATCAGACACAATGTTGGGTAAATAATGTATTTGTGCAGATGACCACAAACTCAGTTACCAATCATCCAATTGATGTATCAAATCAGTTTTAGTTCTTGCAATATCATAAATGTTACTGAGAACTATTTGAAAATGCATATTACCACACGCATCTGTAACTCAGCATCTTATAATATTATGCGTTTGCAGTATATGAATCATTGGTGACAAAATGGCACAGATATTTTCCTTGCGTCCCTGTCCCGCAATCTGTCACTAGCTCTGTTTGCTGGTGATAGGTGAACTGGTTTTGTTCTTTTTAACAACCACCGGTGCCAAATAACCCATTCATCAGTTTGGTCAAGTGTTCCATTTAGCCTGACTTATCCCCCAGTCACTGAGTCTCATAATGTGCTTCGTGAGCTTTGGGCAATAAAGCTTAGTGTGTCACACGATGGACTTGATGGACCTTATTTCCGTGTCAAAATTGTATTAGGATCTTGAAATAAATGTATTAGCATGGTATGTGATCAAAGGGACGAAGCCTGGAAAAAAAAGCTAAATTTCATAAAGGTGTATGATTAAAACACGGTTAAACACCTCTTCAAACATGCTTTAAAACCATTTCTGAAAATCCAACATAAACAATTCATCATCATTTTTATGAATCAAACTTTTTCCAGGACCATTCTTATTTTGTCTTGCTTGAGAAGATTTTCTATTAGTTGAGCAGGAATGGTGCCACCATCTGCCAAATCATCTTTCCTCCTTTGATTTAGGGATCTAAAGATGTTCACCACCTGACCACTGATTGATATTCAAGGTCACACACCGAAACCTCTAAGTCAATTTGTTTAAGCACAGGTTTGGAAACACTTTCATCTCAACAGGTTACTTTAAAGCCAGCTCATCCAGTTTTATTGGTGTTACAAAGAGGCCGAGGCCCATTGACTGACCAAGCAATTGCACTGTTGGCCTATAATGATTCACGAAAACACAACTGCAGAAAAAAATTGTTAAAGCTGTGAACATAATAATTATACCTTGTATGTCAACATACGTACTATACAGCAAAGCACTTTGATTGTCTGTATTTTTTGTGACAATTCTGAAATATTCATATCTGCCTCATTTGCGAACCTGACATAAAGCAAAGTATGATGTCAGATGCCTTTCTCTATCACTATTTGAATACATCATCACAATTCCTAGAAATTAATCAATGGATCTTTAATTACCCGGAAATCCAAGGCAATCCATCGAATATGGTACCTGTGTGCCCCAATCGATAGCGGTTAAGATGGGTCTCACATCATAATGATTTTAAGTCCCCCCTTCTAGGCCTCCATCCTCAAATTCAGGCCCTTAACCTCAACACTATGTTGCAATATGTTAGCCTAGCTGCTGCCAGTTTTAAGATTCTAGCCAAAGAACTGAAACCAACTTCCTGTAAGCTCTGGAAGTGACCTTTATCTCTCTACCTTCCTGTCATTTAAAACAAAACCAAGGGCAGGTCATGGTCTTTTCATGTATGGTATGTCTGTCTCAGCTGCGAAGTAAAAGGTCAAGGGCCTTCCTCTTCAATGGCTAACCTTTGATAACAGACCTGGAAGCCTGCAGTTGATTGATTTGATGAATCAGTAAACTCAAAATCTTGGAGGCTGCAAAATGTCGTTAATTTTCAATACACATTTTTTTCCCAGAATGACACATTCACATATGGTAGTGAGTGTGAGTAGTGTATGCGTTGACATGAAATCGCATGTATATATTTAACGAGCATGAACGAATTTGTGGACATGCAAAAACGAGCATATAACTCGTGTATATGTAAAAACGAACATTCGTGTATGTGCTGCATTTTTCATTTGTGTAACTGCAATTTCTAGCATTAGTGGAAGTGCTAGATAATTAGGGTTTAGGGCTAAAATTAGGGTTAGATTTAGTTTTAGCCAAGTTTAAGGTTGCAATGTTCGTTTTTGCACCTACACAAATTCGTGAATTGCAATATTTCACACTTACACGAATGTCAAATTCGTGTATATGTTCGTTTTTCCAGGTATACAAATTCGTGTACATGAGAAATAGTGAAAAATATGGACCTCGAAATCGGGCACAATTGGTCATTTATGTGGAATGGTATTACTTGCTGACCAATTTATTTGCGTTTATACTCTAGTAGTTAAAATGGTCTAAAACTGGTCCAGTGATTTGAAACGGTTGCAATACAAGGGAGAGGGCTAACTTGATACACAGATGATGACATAAGCAAAACAAATCAGGACAGTGCAGATCAAACTAGCCCCCATTCATTTACATTGTATAAAACTTTACAATGAGCAAACATAAGTGACCATGATACGATAATGTATAGGTGATTTTTTTATCCCTCCTTGGGAAATTTAACAGTCAACATCCAAATATTATCTATGAAACCCAATTAAGCAGTGATAAAGTTAAATTTATCTATGACAACCAATTAAGCAGTGATAAAGTTAAATTTATTATGAATGACTCTAATCATCCTTTAAATACTTTTTTCGTTTTCTTCCCTCAGGCAATAGACTTAACTCAACTTTTCGTAGAACAGATTGTTTTAAAAAATCCTTTGTTCCGTCTGCTATTTGTTTATTTAACAAGTCATAATTTTTGTATTCTAGTCATACCTCATATTTTTTTGTTATATGTTTTTTCCTTTTTTTTTTCTTTTTTTTTTTTACATGTTTTTACATTATTTTATTGCTGTTATACTATTTGATTTTCATGCCTGCAAAACGAGTTTCCTGAATAAGGATTAATAAAGTTATTGTCATTGTCATTGTCATTGTCATTGTCATTGATATAAGAAGGAACAGTGTATGCATATTGCATAAGTGTGTTAAACAGGGTCCTGTTGTTCCACCAAGCAATCCAGGTCAGGCTTGCAAATTGAGGTAATTGTGTTATTTTACACCAGCAGGTGAGAAGACAAGCGTGGAGAATTAGGTCTCACTCTGCACTTGCCCACGGCTTAAATATTCAAGTGTCTGAGGTGACAGGCCACCTAAAATTAGCATTATAACATAAGCTTGTTAAGCCCTCCTTCATATAAGCCTCATTGGCACTTGTCACAAACTACAACTATCATGAACTGTAGAAGTAGAAAATAGATTCACAGTTGTCATTGCATTGCAAGATATCCAGGAGTATGAAAATTACAACTTAAAGATGATTTCGTAATTTTAGAAAATGAAACTGAATATGTAAAGTGACATAAAAACTCTTATGACATTATTTTTCTCTATAGAATAGATTCATGTCCTAGAAAGAAAAACACACATTCAGTCTCATTGTCTACAATATAAATTATCTTTAACGCAAAACATAAATTATATATAGAACCATCCTTGTCAAACATGGATGCCTTCATGACGAAGGAATCCACATTATACATCGTCCCAAAGAGACAGGTATTATAGTGTAGCAAGTGTTTGCATGGAAAGAAAGACTGAAATTTGATTCAGCCAGTTTTATAGAATTGAGAACAAAGCGTGCTTCAGGACTATCAAAAATTTCAACATCGCATTTGTTGGCTTGCTAAATTTGTTTGCACTCAGAAAACTATTGTGATTGTTACTTTTTGAATCCTGAAGGCTAGAATGAGTGGTATAGTTACACAAATGAGTTTCTCGTCTGGCCATTGTCAAGTCTCGATTTGAAAAAAAATAGTGTGTTTTCATTCTCTCTGGAATTCTAGTCTACATCACATTCTTCATTCATCCAGCTGAGAAAACTTTTCAAGAAGTGTAGTAGGCTTGTCCTCTTGTTCAGAGGAGACTGCCTGTGTTGTTGTACATAGTAGAGTAAGGTAACACACATATATATATAATGTCTCCTTTATGTACTTGACAGGCTTAAAGGGACTTAACTGGCTTTGCTGCTTCAAGCAACCTGGAAGTAACAATATTTTAGGTGCGAAAAAAAAGATGTTTATTTCAAAGTTTTCTTTTCTGAGCAGTAAAAATACTTGACATTGAAAAACAAGTTCAAAGGTCATCTGCCTGAGTAACATTTGAAATTATTTTATGTGGTATTTTCCCGATGAGTTTAATTCCGACTTGATGCTAACAATTTCTTGCAGCAGACCAAAAGTCCCATGTGTCTTTTTCTGTGATGTAAACAAAAATCAGTTGTACCTGCATAATATCTGCATTAATATTTCAGAAAATCAGTTTTTAATTGCCCATAAATATTTGCATCAATACATTTATTAGTAAAGTGTCGTACAAATCATACCAATTCAGTATCCTCCTTCCACCTCCCCTGCTATTTGAGTAAAGTCTTGAACGAATTATGGCAACAGTAAAATTAATTTTTCCATGAAGTTTGATATCTAATTGTGTTGTGTTAAATGACAATATTTAATGAGCAGTATTACACTGCTCTTCATCCAAAATCCACCCAAGAAACTGTGGTTCTAAAGTGATATATGACCACAAGATATGAACCGTACCTCTCCACTTAGGATGCTTAAGTGTGTTAAACGGGGTGCTTTTGTTGTCGCAAGCGATCCAGGTCAAGCCTACAAATTGAGTAATTGTGTTATTTAACACCTCGAGGTGAGAAAACAAGCATACAGAATTAGGTCTCACACTGCACTTGCCAACAGCTCAAGTAGCAGGCAATGTTTAAGTGTATGAGATGACAGGCCTTTACAAATGTTCCGATGATATACGCTTTTGTGGCACTCTGTAACTGTGCACTACTTACAGTAGATGAATGAGAAGTGCTTACAGAATTGAACATTTTCCTTATGAGGTCATATCCCCATCCATGACATGTTACTCTTTATGACTCACAAGCAATTCGCGAAGTCCTATCAGGACTTTACTTTCAGTGCTGTCAAAACAAGTCACCTACAGAGTAGGTCACAAGTTACTCAATGACAAATTGACAGTTTATAGATGGGGTCGGTTGTGAGGTCATTGATGGCCCGACATTTGAATGTAAGACTTAGTAAGTACTCGTCGTTCTTCGACTGTAAATGCAAGAAATCAACACTGCATGTTATGACAAGTGAACTGAGACATGTACATACAATTTTGACTTTCCTTTCAAGAACTGAGAGAAGGCAATGGCTATAGCACTTTAATTTTTTTAGTCAAAGCATCTGCTCTGTGTATAGTGTGTTACTGAATAAGTTTGGCAAGTTGCCTGGGAAGAAAGATTGAAATTTGATTCAGCCAATTTTATGGCATTGACAATAAAGCATGCTTCAGGACTATCAAAAATTTCAACTTCACATTTGTTCGCTAGCTGAATTTGTATGTATGGGGCACTGTTCTATTTTGAATCTTGAATGCTCCATTGAATGCTGTACTGCTTCAGCCACCCTAGATGTCAATGTTTTTTACCTTCAGCGAACGAAGTTCGAAGAAGGTATTGTTATCACTTTGGTCAAAAGTTGTCCGTCCGCCGGGCGGGCGTCCGGGCGGTCGGGCGGTCGGGCGGCGGGCGGATAGATAGTTTCCGGGCCAGAACTCGGGCCCTATTGCATGTACATAGATGAAATTTGGTACACATATAGCCCATATGGTCTGGTTGTGCCTTTTGATGGTCTGATTGATGGATAATCCATACTTTTTGAAATATTAAACAAAAAGATAAAAAATTATTTTTTTCGTTTCCGGATCAAGACTCGGTCACTATCGCATGTACATGGATGAAATTTGGTACACATATAGCCCATGTGGTCCAATTGTGCCTTTTGATGGTCTAATTGATGGGTATTCTATAGTTTTTAAAATATTGAGAAAAAATAATAAAAACAATTTTTTTTCATTTCTGGCCCAAAACTTGCCAAGTATTGCATGTACATGGATGACATTTCATACACATATCACCTATATGATGCTGTTGTGCCTTTTGATGGTGTAATTCATGGTCATTCTATACTTTTTGAAATATTGACAAAATATATTGCAAATTATAATTTTTGGTTTCTGGTCCAAAACTTGGATGTACCTTGACAAAAATTCATCCACATATTGCCTATAAAGATCTTTCACTGGTCTCATTGATAGCTAGTTTTAACACTTTTTAAATATTTAGAAAAAATTTGAAAAATATAAATTAATATACTTATTGGTTTTCGACCCACAGCTCATAACCTATTCCCTGTACATGTATGAAACTGCAACATAATATGTGTAAATTTGTCTAGTTCAGCCTTTCCATGGTTTTACATACCCTGGCAGGCAGGCGGGCAGATGGTAGGGCAACGGGTATATAGATAATTTCAGGCCAAGATTTGGCCACGATTGCATTATACCAATTTTGTCAACATCGCTTTTATGACTTTACAGATGCCTTTCGCTGAAGGTTTGCTGCTGCGCAGCCTATGTTTAAAGGTAGAGGTAAATCACATATTATCAATATTTTGTACATACTCAGCAAGCATTCAGGACCATTAATATAAGTAAAATGTCCAGAAAAGCGGCCAGGTCATATAAAGCTAAAGTGTTTACCAAGGTCCACTTTCGGAAATGTTTGCTGACCTAATTGAGAATGGCAGACCCTTTTCAAGATTGACAGGACAGTGCATTACTGGTTACACACTGTATGGCTACTTTTTCATGGACCCAGTACGACTGTCACAAGTCCAATACAGCTAAATGTACTATAAGAAATATGTGGTAAATTCTAGTTCAGAAATTTATTCATGTAAATCCCTTCTTCTTGAGATTCATTAATTGCACATTTTTATTCATTTCTGGCGACAGTGAAATATCAGTTTGTCTTGATAATACATGTAGGCCCATATATATTATATTACAGAAATTTCAGAATTTCTAAGGTAAGTTGTCTCTAGCATCAGAAAAGCTGATTTTCTTATTAATCGAATTTATGCATGTTTTTGAGGAAATTCACTAAATGGTGAGGTAAAACATTTGTTATTCTAAATAATGGTGTAAAACTTCAAAATTAATTTTGATCCTACCATAAGACAGTTACTTTGGTCTGGTGCCATAATTACATCCATCTGCCCTTTTAGTAATAATTATTGAATGCTAAGTTGTGTGGAAGGTAGCTAGGACATCTGACACGAGCCTGAATTTTATGCCATTGCGGAGAATGCATGCTTTCCAACTATCCACAATTTTGATGTGGCGTTTTATTCATTTTTGAAATTTGCTCGGAGATGAAGGTCTATTGTTCTTTTGTTCAAATCTTCATGGTTCTTTCATGTAAATTCAGACTCAATTCTGGAGCCACTTTTAAGCAGCCTAGAAGTTCTGGTTGAAATTGATGGGTTATTACACAAAGCTGCACATAATCATGGTTTCTGTGCCTGGTGAAGCAAAATTCCCTTTAGATTCTGAAGTTACACGTTTTAATCACAAGCTCACTTATTTCAAAGGTGGTCCAAAACTCTGGAGTAACATGTGTATTGAAACATCAGAGGAATAAAAAAAGCAATAGGTAACGGAATGAATTTCATTAAATATCATTGTTTTTTTTTTTCAATCTTTCAAAATTATTTAGAGATCTTAATCTTTGACAGCTTCCAGTAATCTTCGAAATAGAAACAAAAACAATAAATTGAAAAATAAGAAGAAATGACACAACTGATCCCTTGAATCTGATCTACTCCACATGCATGCAGTCATATTTGGTATGGAAAATCGTGTATGATACACTGTATATATATGGCATAATGACACAGGGATCAGTCAGTTAGACAACAGGTTCAAAGCCCAATCTTGCCATTATTCACTTATCACTTTTCTAATAGCCATCTTTTTGCCAACTATATGATGTACAATTCGAGGAGATGGCAACTAAGAAGTCACTTATAAACAATTTAACATGCTATTGCTTAGACGTTGCATTGCATTTGCGTTTAACACAGACAACTCCGAAAGTGACATATCGGATTTGCTGAAAAAATAAATACGTATTTTAGACAAGTACCTCAGTAGATGCAAGAGGATGATATTTGATCCCTTTTAGATTTGTCCTATTCCCCACTCTCTCCTCCAAATTAAACTCAATCACACAAGGCAAACAAGTTTTACTCAGACTGTAAATTCAGTTTGTCTTGTTTTACCCAAGGCTTATATAATACTTAGCTGCCAAGCCAGAGAGGGACGTTTTGCTGTGTTCATGTGGAGAACAGTAAATTCTGTTTAAACTGTATGCAGCATATTATGCACTATTTTCGGTTTCGTAAAAGACTGAAATAAGTATATAATGATCTCTTGAAAATGCTGTAAGAGCAGAAAAGGTTGGTGGAGTATCTAATGTATCATATTCCCAGAAAGCACATTTGTAGACTAGACAGACTAATAATATATTTTCCAGATACAGGGAATCTACGAAACATAGAAAGTGATTGACCTTGCTTTTCAATATTGATTTTGTTCTCATATCATTATCTTCATAAATGTCCAATATATTCCGCCTTCAATGTCCATTATTTTGCAGGGTGGTGTTGGTTTTTGCTAAACAAGAACACAATATATGAAACATTGAGAAACATTGAGTCAATCCATTTTGCAGTTTAATTACTGACAAGTGCTAAGTGTTACTTACATAAGGAAAGAGGTCTAATAAGGCTCGTGCCGAAGCTTGTGCAATGTCAAGGCAAGAAGTGATTAATTCAATCCAAGCAATGGAGACAATTGCTTGTACATGTAATCCTGGAATGCACAGCATCTCAGCATGCTTATCTTTGTCATTCAGGGCTAATATGCATTTGCCAGGTGGGGTTGGGTATTGGGAGTATTACCCTTTTGAACCAAAGCAATCCATCTGAGTCTTGGGTTCTCCATGCACTGCATTCGCTGCCCACTTGGCAGAACAGGGAGAATACTGCAGAACAGGTTCTCAAGTCAAATGTATACATTCATTTGACTTTATCAATGAATATGTGATTGTCAGCAGGTTTCGAGAGCCTGAATGAGTCATGTGTTTTAATATCAGGAAAACCAATCTGTCATTATGACGTTCCCAAAGTGAAAATAAGCATTGAGTAGTATGGTTTGTGTATGGGATACTGTCAGAGTGTCGGAATAGTTACACACCAATGTCATTATTCAGACAAATTGTGGGTGATGCTGGGGCACATGAACCAGATTTAATAATTAAAAAGAAACAAAGAGAAAGCATTCATTTTACTTGTCCAATCCTTTCATGAATTGATGAATACGGTGGTCCCTGCGTCATAAGACCCCCTGTTGTAAGACCGCCTTGCCTTATGTGACCGCCTTACTCCCGCTCTAAGTAGTATTTTTAGTGCATTTTGCACCCCGACAAGAGACTGCACCCCCACGAGAGACCGCTTCATGACCGCAAAAGGGGTGGTCTTATAATGCAGGGATAGCTGTACTGGATTTACGTGTACCTTGAACATGCGAAAATTGACTATGAAAAATTTAATGATTGTAAGTGTGATTAGCTGTAGTGTAACTTATATTGATACATATTTATTATAATTATTGGTATTTCTGATTTTTTTAAACGTTCTATGGTGGCCTCTCGACAACGGAAATTGTTTCTCTCTTGTAGATGTCATCCACGCCTTACAGTTATTATAATTCTTTGAAATATTTGTATAATCAATGGTAAAATAAACCTGTCTGAGTCTGATTTCTGATGGTGTGATGGAAACAAGTCGGTTTAAAGAAAGGACCTTCTATTTGTTCACTGAGGGCAGGTAATGGTGATCTCGTGCTGGCCAATGCTCTGTAAAAAGCTTGAAATTTGCTGCATGTTCAATCAAATTAATTTTCGTCCAATCCCAGAGCAAGCTTGATTCAAACCACAAAACCAAACCGATAAGTCTAATGGATAAAATGAGGTGTACCACGGAACCTGATAAACTTGTGTTGAAGAAGAAAGCAATTAAGCTTTTTATTCTTGCGAGTTTGAAGAAAGTTAGCTAGTTGTATCTCATTACTCAGACATTAGAAATAGCACACTTAATTGCATTAACCATAATGATCATGGGCATTGATACTGTGCTAGCGTGTCAAGTATGTGCGGCTGAGGTTGTTAATGACACCCATTCTGATGATTATGCAGCTTGAAACAAAGAGAGTAAAATCTAAATATTCTCCCTAAGTATTTTTATTGTTTAAATTTTACAAGAAACCCCTACTTAATAACCACAGAATGGCAGGTCGTTTCTATGTAAAGACCACTGTGAAGTCCATATATTACATAAACTGTTTTTAGTAACTGATCCATTGCTGCATAAGTTTGTGTGAGCGTTTTTCGATGGTTTGTATCTTATGAGTATACATATAGAGCAAGGACACTTAGGACAGTCAAATTTTGCTGAAAAAAAAGAACACCGAAAGTGAAAAATGGCATTCAAGGCATCATCAGCTCTACCATCAGGGGTATAGGAGCATTATCACTGGTGGTCTGCATGTCCCTGAGGCCAGCCACTTATCCTTTTTGTGTGACCAGAGCTTTTAAGCTGGCAATGCAGCATGTGCACGGTTTGTTAGTATTGCGCCAAAAATCTAACTATGTTCCACTACAATCAATCATGTTGCATCCTTTTGTTGAAAGAATATTTCCCAGTAGATCGCGTTCAATAAAATTCACAAAAAGCTGACTTCTATCAAAATATAAGTAAATATCATATGGCTAGCGGAAATACTCGCTTCTCATTGGCAGACAGCCGTGCAATATTCTACGATATTGCACGCATTTATATTGCACGGTCATTTTAACATGTAAGAGATTGGACGGACCTGAGAGGAAGCACCATGTTTCAGTGCTACTGCAGCCACAACCTGACAAAAAGATTGTGTTTTTTCATTTTACTAAAAGATTCACTGCACCGCAACGGAAGAAGATAGAAAGCTGGTTTTTACGGCAAAAGATGCGGCTATTAAAGGGCTATTTGGATATATAGTTTTCGTATTTATTATTTTATTTGTTTGAACAGAATAAAGCAATAAGTGACCGAAAATCAGCGTTTTTGCCGATTTTTCCGTGATTTTTTAGTGTTTAGAGGTCTAAAGCCTGCTAGAAAGTTTCAGAAAAAAATCTGAAATAAAATCCTTTATCAAGTCAATCATTTTTCCATTCCGAAAGTGTAAAAAATTTTTTTGTGAGTGAAATATTTATTGCCTTTTGACGAGATACATTTTTAAAAGGCGGATCAAAAGAAACATAAAAAAGAGTTTGGACAAGGAATTCCAGCCTTTTTCTTTGCATTTGACACAAAAAACCATATGATATAACAGTTATTGCACATCACCTCGTGCAATATCAGTTTATATCATATGGTAAGCCAGAATACTCGCTGCTGATTGGTCGACAGCCGTGCAATATTCTACGATATTGCACGCATGTTATTGCACGCTCATTTTGACATGTGAGAGATTGGACGGACCTGAGAGGAAGCACCATATTTTTATGCTGCTGCAGCTACAAGCAGACAAAAAGTTTGTGTTTTTCAATTTTACTAAAACATGAACTACCCGGCAACGGAGGCAGATAGGAAGATGGTTTTGGCGGCAAAAGATGCGCCTATTAAAGGGCTACGAGGATATCAAGTTTTTGTTCTGGTTATGTTATTTGTGGCATCAGAAAAGAGCTTTAAGTTTTTCAGTGATTTTGTTGTGTTTAGAGGTCTAAAGTCTGCTATAAAGTTTAAGAAAAAAATCTGAAAAAAATCCATCATCAAGTATATCATTTGTGGATTCCAATAGTGTGAAAAAAAATTTTGTGAGTGAAATAGTTTTTGATTTTTGACAAGATACATTTTAAACATGCAGGTCAAAAGAAACACAAAACGAGTTTGGACAAGGAATTCCAGCCCTTTTCTGTGCATTTGCCACAAAAAACCATATGATATAACAGTTATTGCACATCACCTCGTGCAATATCAGTTTTTATGGCACCTCGGTGACTAATATTGCACTCGGGCTGCGCCCTCGTGCAATATTAGTCACCTCGGTGCCATAAAAACTGATATTGCACTCGGTGCTGTGCGATAACTGTATATTATGGCACCTCGGTGACTAATATTGCACTCGGGCTGCGCCCTCGTGCAATATTAGTCACCTCGGTGCCATAAAAACTGATATTGCACTCGGTGCTGTGCGATAACTGTATAGTATTTAAGTATTTATTGGTTGATATAAAACTAAATTAAAACTATTCATATTACCTGTTGTAGTTCTACTTAGCAAACGACTAAAAGAGAAAAAAATGTCACCCTGATACCATTCTTATTCAGTGATGAGCCACTGTCTCAAATGTGCCTTTGAACTGATTGATTGGGTTAGTTGGACATTTTATGGGAGTCACAGGGTGAACTAAGGGGGTAGCCATTTAATAATTATTTTTTTAAAAGCCCCCCTCCCCTTTGATAATAAATTGTCTCTCTCTGATGTTAATCCTTTTGATAGAATCCCAAAGCTTTATATTAACATAATTTCCCCAATAATGGACCAATATAATAAGGTAAGTAAAGAAAGTCCCAATAGCTACAATCTCTCTTTGCGCTTTGCTACCAAGTCAAGGTAAAATGTGTGCCATTTAACTGGATCATAAATAAATATACTTTTATTTTATTCCCTTTTTTTCATTGAGATGACAAATTGAAAATAATGAATTTATAATGTATCACTGATAATTTTTTCTTCATTAAACAAGTAAACATTCAAATAACTCAGAAAATATTTTTTTTAATTATGCGAATCACACATCTGACAAAACGCCCTGCTTGAATACCTCTGATGAAAGATGATAAAAAACTTGCTTTCAGAATGAGATATACAGTGGTCTGCATTATGAGACTGCCCTTCTGCAGTCATGAAGCGGTCTCTGGTGGGGGTGCAGTCTCCTGTCGGGGTGCATAATGCACTAAAAATACTACTTAGTGCAGGATAAAGGTGGTCTCATAAGTCAGTCTTACAAAAGGGGGTCTTACAACACACATTCTTCCGTAAGCCCATACACATAAAATAATGACTGTACGGTGAAATAGCGTCTGGCCTTTCTTCCCTTTGATGCCCCTAAAATGCTTTGTTCCTAGACCTTAAAAATTTAAAAGCCATCTATACACACATTTTTCATATCCTTTCAGCAACACACACATGTGCCCCTTTCAACACACAAAAATAAAATATTTTAGGGTTTTTAGAGATGCTTGCTTGCTTGCAAGCGCATCTCTATTGTGGGAGGGAGGTTTGCAAAACTTATAACTACTGCCTAGATCGTGCTGTTTCACCTCTGTCATTAAAACTTTACATACAGCCTCAACAGAATTTTATCTTGCGTTGATAAACTTTTGGTGCCTTTCTGAGATGGAAAAATTAATAAAGAAAACAAACAGGCTGACCATCTTCAGGTCAAAGGTCAATCACGGCAATGCAGTCAACTGGGTCATGCTGACCTACTTCTGGAAGTTGACAACACAGAGATATTTCAGTGCTGCTGACTTCATCTCTAATATATTTTTGTCAGCAGAGCTGCCAATTTGTCTTCAATTCACCTACATTTTGCTATTTCTTGCTTGCTGCTGAATCCAATACTCCGTCACCTTACTTCCGGTATGTCTGCTTTGTTGTGATCCAGAGGATCAACCTCTTCCCGCCGTCTCATGTCCATGCATCACTCACGGCAAACAGGGGTTATCCTGCAGTCTGCTGTCTGATTTACATCCTTATCTCCAGGGTGTTGATTATGCAATCTTTCGTTGCATGTGCATCATTCCAATCACCTTTCTTCTTATTCCAATCAAAGCCCACACCCATATCAAGGAAACTGAATTGCTTGTCTTTTCAAGTGCAATTCACTTTAGCACCTTGCTGTCATCTTCCACTAACTTAATGCACTTCACATTATGCAGGCAATTATGTATAGATGTCTCACTTCATCTCAGTTAACTCAACTTGATATATACATTCAATCATATCATCTTTGAAGAAACAATGCATTCTCTTTCATATACATATATCCAATAATTGGCCTATTAACATTTCCCTCTGATTCACCTTTATAACACTTCTCACTGTTTTGTAATATTTACTTTTTTGCATTTGCCATATATGCAGACATGTAAATAAATGAGCAATACAGCTTATTAAACAATTGCGTTGTGCTCCATTAATCAGTAGAAGAAGGGAGAAATAAAGAAAGTACTAAGAGATAGGCAGTTTATCTACAAGCATCTCTTAAAGTGCTTGCACGTTATTTTTCATATATGTAACGATGCTGTGAACTAAGTATACATCTGAACTGTTAAATCAAATTTGTAAGTTATGAAAGTGTCAAGCAAGGCCTAAAAGGTTTTTGTTATTGCTTTCGTAGATATGGAGCTGTCAAACTGTTTGATAAAATATAACATTAGAAATGATGATTAGTCTTGTGATGTGTATTTAAGGTGATTTATTTGTCAGAACTGAGCTATATTTAAAATGTCTGAAACTAACAAATGTCTTCTCTGTGCACAAAGTTTCCAGTTTATGGGAGAACCATAAATGATTGACAAGTATCACACCAGCTTTCAACCAATGCCATCCCTCTACATTTTTTCTTTTCCAAGTCAAACTTGACAAAAAATAAACCAGCCAAAGAGATCTTTCAGTTCCCCAAAACACAGAGAAGTCCATTTGGAACTTTGGAGAATGCAGGAAATAGCAGGTCAGTGGCGTATCTGAGGTGTCATATTCTTGTATCATATTCTTCATCTTCTTATAGAAGTGCAAAATACAGAGAATGATGACTGTGGTCACAATTTTTGGTTATCCTTAAAATAGGCAGAATTTGTACAATGAACGTCTTTCTTGGAAACTAATTTTCTTTACAAATTCCACTTGCTACATGTAAACAGAACTTGGGCAAAAAAAGTCCTTGCAGATACAGCATCAAGGCAAGAAGTGATTGATTCATTGGAAGCAATGGGGACAATGTAATCTTGGACCCAGTTGAATTGCACAGCATCTCAGCATGCTTATCTTTGTCATTCAGGGCTAATATGCATTTACCAGGTGGGGTTGGGAATTGGGGGTGTTACCCTTTTGAACCCAAAGTAATCTGTCTGAGTCATGGGTTCTCCATGCACTGCATTGGCCACTTGAAAACCCGCTTGGCAGAATAGGGAGAATACTGTCAGGGACTGGGAGTATTGGAGAGATTCATCTTGTTCTCAAAGCATGTATGTTCATTATTATTTATCAGATGATATGTGATTGTCAGCAGATTTTGGGTGCTGAATGAGTCTTGTGATTTAATCATCAAGAAAAGCAATCTGTCATTGTGACATACCAAAGTGAAAATGACCATGGAGGAGTATGATTTGTGTGTGGAATGGTTATACAAGTATGACATATCAAGATAGATTGTAATGGAAAAATTGCAGGGTAAATCATCAATGCGACATCAGTGAGAGACTGCTTAAACAGTGGCTTCGTGAAAGTTTGAGAGTGAAGAAAAAAGGAAACTAAGAATATATGCTTGCTAGCAATAAAAATATGCTGTATATCGAGAATCAATCATTGTCTGCTTCAATTTGTACCATGGGAATGTTAGAAAGATGGACTCAAATTAATTCTAAAAAGGGACACTACTAGTTTTTCTACTTGGTGTACTGAAGGCAGGTGATGGTGATCTTGGGAGATTCAACCTTTCGTAAAAAGGATTGAAATTTCAGCATCTGCAAACAAATTTGATTTTCCTCCAATCCAAGCTTTGATTCAAACTGCACATCCTCAAGACAAGCCTAAAAATCTCATGGATGGAATGAGGTACACCATGGAATCTCATAAAGTTTTACTCAAGCTGAAAAGAAAGATTCGACGGAAGCAATTTAGTTTTTTGTTCTCGTAAGTCTAAAAAAGTTAGCTGGTTGTATCTCATTAGAAATACTAGTGTAGTCAATTATATTGTGTTGTCATTACCACCATGATCCTGGGCATTGATACTGTGTAAACATGCCAAGTATATATATGGCTGAGGTTTAGTGATGCAGACCGGACCACCTTTAAGAGGGTGGTCCGGTATTTACAAAAGTGGTCCTGTCCTGGTCTGGTCCAGGATGAGGTGGTCCGATTTTGTTGCTGGACCGGTCCAGAACTGGTCCATCGGCATTTCAAAAATTATGATAAAATGAGGGTGAAAACAAGCTATGTGACATAAATTTCATGTTTAGAGATGACAAAATTCATGCGATACTCTTCGTGACATAAAAAATCACCGGACCGGTCCGGACTGGCACTCGACCGGTCCGGTCCAACACTGGACCGGTTTTTTGTAGGTGGTCCGATATTTTGGCGGTCCAGGGCTGGACCCCGGACCGGACCGGTCCAAAGCGGTCCGGTCTGCATCACTACTGAGGTTGTTAACCTTCTTTAATTACATTTTAAAAGTGTGGCTACAGATGCTGTCAGGTGAACACAGTTTTTGAAGACAGCTTTTGAACTTTTATCTGATCTGATGCTATTATTATCGTTTTCATAGCTACATGTTTTTTGAAAACTTCATTTTGCTGTTAAACCATGACATCATCGGGGTATCTGTGAATGTGATTGGTCTAATCTTCAACCTGTGACACTCAATTTAGACTTTGACATCACGGTTAATGACAAAGGATTTTGAAACTGTCATGCAATGTTATCTTTTGTGTACAACCACAACAAACAACTGCTGTCTGAGCCGAATGTTACTCTCTTACCAGAAGAGTCTGTTTCAATTTTCCCAAACAAAGTATGTTTTATTGTTTTTAACAAGACACTAGCCATTACAATTTCAAATCACTTTTTATAATTAGACTTTGTAAACTTTCCTTTGAGGATAAATTATTATTTTTTTGGACAATATTTTGGCTTTATTCACCCATCCTCAGGTATGAAAAGACAATGTTATAGGAAATGGAGAGTTACATGAGAAAGAACAAACCACAGCATGAAAACTGTGGGAAGCATAGAAAATAGAAAATGTACCTGAATAAAACCATCTCTTTTGAGGTTTTTTAAAAGGCCATGATTGAGGTTGGAGGTTTGCCTTCTAATGGCCAGTGCTTCTTTAAAAAGCAATGGAGACCAATGTCTGGCAGTGTCAATTATTGCTGTTTTGACAAAAATTACTGCAGAAACTTACAGGTTGCTCATTATAGAGATGATTGGGGGGGGGGGCTCAGAATATCATGAACATGTTTAAAATTAGCGCAACTTTGAACATGATTAAATATTTCACTTGTAGCTGTGGTATGTTCCTTAATATGTGCACCTAGATTTCGGTCTGTTTTACCTATGTAAATGGCATTGCAACCTAAAATCTGTTGACAACAGAATTTTTAAATTCTTTTGCAATTAAATCTTCAGTACTGGTAAATGAAGCTATTTTTGTGGTTTGCCAAAGATATCTTTCCTCATTTAGTGCAATATTTGTGAAATTTGACTGGTGTTTAGATTAGATCAAGGACATTTACATTTGGCAAAACAAACTAAAAATAAAGAGACAGAAAAAGGAAAAAGGGCATCACAGGCACTATCGGCTTTGTCAGCACCAGCCATCAGGGGCGGGCAAATCATCAGTTTTGGTCTGCATGTCCCTGAGGCTAGCCAATTAGGCTCTTTGTGTGACCAGAGCTTACACTAGCAATACAGGATGTGGTTGGTCAGTGGGCCTATTCGGTCAAAAATGTGACTATATTTGGCAAGTTAATTTGGTAAATTTACAAAACATTTCTTACAATTGGAAATGTAGCAGGATGGAAATTGAAACATCACATACCAAATTTTACTTATAATTCTTAAATAAACATCTACAAGCAATTATGAAATATAAAAAAGTCAGGTTATGTATGGTCATCTGGTCATCCAGATTATATCTATATAGCTGAGCACTGCCTTGGGCATTGCTCGGGACTGTGACTAGATGCCATATAGTTCTAAGTTCCTTTAAAAAATCTTCAACTACTGAAACTTTTGTGGTAAGAAAAGTTCACCATGTTCAATAAAAAAAAAGGTTCGCCTCAAGGTATGTAGGCTAATAAATATAATTTTATCACCCTAAACATTTATGAATCTGGAAAGACTAAAGAAAAGTACATCTGCTTTACTTGGAATCCATCAAAAGACCAACAAAGTACAATCTCTCCAGAGGCAATTCTTCGTCACTGATTAGAATCCTGTATTGTGTGTGTGCAAGTCTGCCAATTTCTCACATGTGCCTTTGAACTGATTGAGTAGACTAATAACAGGGACGTTAATGGGAGGCACGGGGTGATCTTTTGTTAATCGTTTTCAATGAGTCCAAAGGCTTTTGTTGCACAATTGCAAACTTTTCCTATTTCCTCAATCAATAACCTATTGCTACAATCTGTTCTGCAGCCAAGGCAAATTTAGAGTTTCATCATTGGTTTGGATCATTAGTCATATACTTTTAGTTATATTCAATAACTTGTTTAAAAGTTAATGAGATGGCAATAGGCTACTCCTATGAGAGACTGAAAATAATTAATCGGGGAACACACTGTTCGTAGCACTGATGTGGTCGAGGCAAGGACATCTGAGGCCGAGACAGGCATGAACCTCAGACATCAAGACTGATACAGAGGCCAACAAAATGTGGCCTTGAGGCCAGTCTCCAACACTGGCCTGAAGACACCGCATAAAAGCAGTTGACAATGTTATGTCAGATGATGTTTGCTTCACCAAACACGTAAAAAGGCGTAAATCTTCAAACAGCTCAAGATTGGACTCTATAGATCTACAATGCCACATCTGCCAAAGCCGAATATCTTTTCGCAAATTGTACAAGGATATAACATATGCGAGTGAAATGTGATTTCAGTGATTTCATTCATATCAAATAGTTCAAATGGTTAGAGTAATGACACAGGATGTCCAGCCAGCCATGATGACTTGAGCTACTTATTTGATGTGACTTCATATCATATGAAGGGCATTGAAATGCAACATGTGATGTTACTCTTACGCTATATGTGATATCAATGATAGGCTTATTTCAATTCACCTTCTTCTCGCAGTGAGACACAAGCTGTTACCATATCGATAGGAATAAGATGCATCATTGCTTAACAACATTGTTTATGCTGTGCAGTGAATACAGATGTCGTTAAATGTGAGATTAGAAAATTGCATGAATCATTGGCTGGATGAAATGAACGCCTTTTGACAAAATATTCTGCTTTAGTATTGTTGTTTATGACCCGATGACAAAAGGTAAAATTAAGCAGAATAGCATTATAGATCTTTGCAGATTGGCGGTCCATTGGAAAAACTAATTTTCTAATTTTCAATTCGCAAACTGGATTTGCCACATCATAGACAGTTTTCTGTTGGTCTCCTAACCTTCTTATTTAAGTCATTTAATTAGTCTGTTTATTGTCATCTATGCTGCTAGATAAGATAAGCACTGAGTCAACTGAGTAACAATAACTGACACAAACAAAACATTTTTAAGCCAGTGACATTACACGACCAAGTTGAAAGTTAATTTTGAAACTGCTTGGACCGCTCATCCGCAAACAGCTCTTAGATGACTCCCAACTTGACATTCTTTCAATTGCACAAATGGCCTTATGAGAAGGTGAGAACATGCCTGTTAACAGAGGAGGACATGACACTACAAACATAGCATCGAGCCATCAAAACATGTGTACGCAAGCCTACATTTGTAAATCTAACGCTGACTGAATTGTAACAAAGTGTGTTGCTTTTCTATCTTGATGTCTGAAGAAACATTAAAAGAAGGTTCTCTTAAGACCTTACAAATACAAAAGCCAGCTACACACACATATTTAAAATTTCCCAACTCAAACACCTGTGCCCCTTTCATCAGACTCAAAAATGGAAGATTACATCGGGTTTTTCACATGCACAGAGTCAAAGGGAAACAGCACGAAACATATTGTGGTGAAAAAAAGATTTGTTTAAATTGTGTGTGTTGCAAGTAATCATCTAAGGTGCTATATCAAATTTGTGGGTGAGTCACGTGTAAAGCAATTAAAGGTGTTTTCTTCTTTCATTGTTATGGAGTTGTCAAAGAATTCGATAAAATATCCGAAGACCTTTTATTTCAAGTTATAACAGCGCAATTTCATGTGATATAACCAACAATAAACTTCTCTATTTGAAATGTTCAAAATAAACAAGTACATCCATTGTATACAAAGTTTCTCAGTTCGTAAAAGAACAATATGTTATCTGTGGTCAATGACATCGGCTTTTATCCAGCACTATTCATCTCTTTCTTTTCCAAATTAAACTCAATTAACGAATCGAAGAGGTTTTGCCGGGACTGCCAATTAAGTTTGTCTTGTTTCACCCAAGACTTACATATAGTACTTAGCCGGCTAGCCGAGGAGGAATGTTAAGCTGCAGTTCATATGGAAATCTTTACATTATCCTTAAACCGCAGAGAGCACCATTTTACAGTTTTGAAAATACATCCAAAGGTACATTACTGGACAGCCGTATAAAGAACAGAAATATGGTCACTGATTTAACTGATGTATTATATTCCATCCAGATACATTTAGGAAATATATAACAGGCTGATAATATATTATAAGTGGAAAGATGTATACATACGTATACTTTGCAATTTTGGTGCAGCATGCACATTACTCCGGAAAGACAAAGACAAGCAAGCCGAGATGATGTGCAATTCAAGTAGGACTGAATTAAATTAACTCAAAGCAAATTGTTGTAACCATAGTTCAGCAAGAATAAGGAAACACAAAGAAAGCATTTCTCTGATCTGGGCTTTTTCAATAATTGAATTCTGAATTTCACATCTAGCGTGACAGGATCGTGACAGGACAAGACTTGATTTTGGAAAATCCCTATAAAATCAAGAATGACTATGAGCGTGTTCAAGGAAAATTGCATTAAGAAACTTCAAGGCATTTTGAGCATTTCAATCAAGGGGCAGAAGGCCAGCTTGCAACATTATGATTTTGTTTTTTGTTAGTTCTGCAAATTGACAAATGGAGGCATGCATATGCTGGTGTTTTTCAATCCTTTCAAAGAATGAAGTGCACAGAGCGATTGTGCAATGTGCAGTCACATCTTGGTCTCATAATTTGCTAAAAATGTGTAATAATTAAACCGCTGGACATGTTTGAGAGAATTTATTTATTTAAACCGTCGAATTCAATTTCGTGCTGAACTTGCTGTTTCAGATTTCGCACAATTTCAAGGTCTCATATCAACATGAATGGCCACAGGTTGCATGAGGCATATGCAAAACCTCATAAAACTACAATTAACCTTGAAAAAGTATGCAACATTGAATTTATAATGTATCTCGTCGCAAGGTTCGAGGATATTTTCAGAAGAAATAATGCAATTTGTGGAAATGTGTTGCTATTACCATTTGGACCATGCATCCTAGTGCTGTGTTAGCATATGTGCAGTATAGATGGCTGAGGTGGTTACTGGTTAATGACAACCATTTTGAAGATTAGACGGTTTTATTTAATGAAGTGGCAAAAAGCAAGAACTTCTGAAGTAAAAATAATTTTCTGCCATGTGTGGTTGCCGAAGATTCTATCATTCTGAAAGTGATTTCACAAGCGGGACTTTTTATATGTGTAACAAAACACATTTTACACATTCACTGCCACTCAAAGTTAAATTAATTTGTCTTGTCATGTACTGAGCATATTATCCTGAAAGTACACACAAATTTGATAATTTTGATAAAAGTCATATTATCGGGATTGGTACATATATGACAGTTTGTTCGTTTGATGTCTTCTCTTGTGTCACATTGAAGATTTTAACTAACGATAATAGAATGAACTTCTATCTACCTCCTGGGAAAACCGAAGGCTCAACATGCCTGAGTCATATTCCTCCATTTGAATTAAGTAAACTGGAGTTTCTCCTGGATCGCATGATTACCACACAATGGACTAGAAATGAATAGGAGGATTTCATTGCAGCCTAAGGGCCTCTAAACATGGATTCAAAAGTCACCTGAAAACTGCTGTATCAGAGAGGTTTACCTTAAGGGATCACTCACAGTAAATGAGTGATACCATGAAACTGACAGCATCACAAGCACCCTGACATCATCCCCAGCTTTGCCAGCATCAGCAGTTAAAGATTTGGCTGGCAAATCATCAAGCGGGGTCATCATGCTTCCTTGGGGCCACACAATTAGTTCGCTTGTGAGACCAGAGCTCCCACCACCCACACGGCATGCAAATGGTCAGTCTTAGGCCCAAAAATCTGACTCTTTTCAGTCATAATAAATTTGACAATATTACCGAATGTTAAGTTTGCAATGGATTTGGGTTTTGACCATTTCCAGCTGCCGCTCATCATATTGAAAAGAATGGGTATCCTTACAATCTTCAGAAAAAAATTCATGTGCTAACAAAATATTAACAGCAGAAACTAACTGAATGATTGGAGGCAGTTCATTCTGTAGCTATACATCGTTGCTTGCATGGGCAAAACCAAATTTTTATAGATACACTGTTCTTCAAAAATTATTAAACTGAATGCTTCAGATGGTATATGTCCATGTATTTCAATTGCATGTCCTTTCATAAATACAATGATGTACATATTTGAAATAAAAAGAGTGATTTTTGACCATCTGGAGCGAAGATACAGCTGGTGAATAATAGTTCTGTCATAATGATGACGATGATGTTGCAATGGTTTCACGTGCAATGCATGCGCTATAATTCTATATTGAAATAGGATTTATCTGATACCAAGCCGTGTTGTCACAATGAGACACAAGCTGTCACTATAAATGCACAAAAGGCAGGAATAAGACGCTTCACTACTTTCCAACATTATTTATTAAGCAGTGTGCCCGTGCAGTGAATGCAGGCAGTGCACACTGTGGCTTGCCGCTTGGCATTTGTAAAATGTATGAGATGCATTCGCACAGTCCTGACTATTGCGCATCAAATGCATGTGTAAACTCTGAACTGGTAACCGGGAAATTTCAAGGAACAGTGAATCAGGAATGGGAAAGAAACAGGAAATTCATTGAAAGAAGGTTTTGATTCTAGAAGCAATACAGTTACAATTATAGAAAACACTGTTTTTCAATTGTTTTTCAGGCTCCCATTATGAGGCAACTATGTCTTTTAACAAAATTAATCAATTTCTCTCTAACAGTCAAGGAATTATAAAGCCCGACATTCAGATGTTTGAGGACATCAGTGATATCACAATTGGTCCTATCTTTCACAATGATATAAATTGTCAATTTGTCATTGGAGAATTTGTGACTTCATTGTTGACTGGTGTGACTCATTCAGCGAGTTTTGCTAATTACATGGGAAATCTGGCATATGAACGCACTTAAAATCAGTATGAGTCATTATTAAGAATAATATGGAAAATAAAGGCATTTTGACTGAACACGGAACATTCTGATGCATTTCTGTAAGCATTTCTAGTCCCTCACCAGTAGGCTAACCTATACTAGCTTGATTAAAAATGTCTGTACATCACAATGAATTGACTAAGGTACAACATGAAAACTCCAAGAATAACACTTCAGGCTTTTTTTAAAAAGTTCTTCCATTTTGTGTTATCACTGGATTTCAGGGTAAAATTTGGTTACATGTCATTTGGAAATATTGCAATTAATTATAATGTGTTGCTATTACCACTATGATCAGGCAGCTTAAAGATGTGTTAGCATGTCAGGTATATATATTTGAGGTTGTTAATGACAACAATTACGAGCACCGCATTAAAAAATATCTGCAATGTTAAATCATAATCATGTCACTTCCTATGCAGAGACATGAAAATGGGTTGAAACTCCTTTTTAGACTGACTGCTCTACATTTGCTCAGTTGTGTCTGCATGACCATGTAAATTGAGTAAATAGGGAGTTACATCTCAGTTGCATGATTACCATACTTATTACTAGAAATATTTGTTGCAAGGTCAAGGCCATCATGGCACCAGTGTCACCATTTTTATTCTGGTTAGTGGAAGAGTTATGATGAAACTGTAATATCATTGACAGGTTTATTTCACTAGATCATCCACTGTACACTCATACTCATAGGAATCATGGAACCAGAATCATCATCACTAGCTTTAAAAAATTTGCTAGCATCAATATCTTACACACTCAACAAAAAAAGAAACGCCCCCCTAAAGTTTATGCTTATAATTTGTAAGATAATTTTTTTTTTTGCCAAAACTAATTAAACAGTATTGATCGAAACAAGTATCAATGTCCCGAAAATAATTCAAGTGTGACCAATTCCTGTTCACCTTTGAGCTTGTTTATCACATTTGGGTATTTTTTTGAAATTGCCACATACCCACAATGTACCACATCTCACCAAAAAAATCGGGGTGTCATTTCGAAGTGTGTGACATAGAACCTAAGAAAAGCGGGAAAATGGGCACTAACGCTTTATTTTTGATAACTACAGATCACCTTCCAGATGTGCGACATTGTGTTGGTCATGTAAAATTTTCATTAAAATATCTCAAATGTTGCTCATCTGGAAGGTGATCTTGAGCTATCAAAAATAAAGCAGAAGTGCCAATTTTTCTGCTTTTCTAGGGCTCTATGTGACACACTTCAAAATGACACTCCTATTCTTTGGTGAGATGTTGGACATTGTGGGTATGGGGGAATTGAAAAAAAAATCCAAATGTGATAAACAAGGTCAAAGGTGAATAGACGCACTAGAATTATTCTCGGGACATTGATACCTGTTTATAATAGGATCAATACTGTTTGATTAGCTTTAGCCAAAAAAATCATCTTACAAATTATAAGCAGAAAATGAAGGGGGGTGTTTCTTTTTTTTGTTGAGTGTAGCTGAAATAGTTCATCTGGAGATATTCAGTACTTAACACTGTTTTGCAAGCCTGTGCCAAGCTGTACAGAAACTTAACTCTCTCAGGACAAAAATGGCAACAATTGATTTTGTGTATATAGACACTATTCAATGTGGCATGGTAAGACTCGGGTTTCAAAAGCATCTGTGGTGGATGTTAAAAAATAAGTTTCTCAGAAACACCCACCGAGATTTGCATGGCTCACTTGTACTGTAGGAATATATTTCTCCATTAAAATAATAGCTTCCAAAGACTTCACGTGTTCTATGATGCTGTTCAAACATATGACTAACAAACTCATATTTTTCACACATGCCATATATGCAACTATAAGTAGTATACTATTTTAAAGGCAGTTCTGAATGAGTTATTCCGTTGCACTGTATTAAATGTATGATGTTCGTTTGTGATGTGACCTATGGATGCACCTCTCTCTCTTCCAAATTAAATTCAATCACACAAGCCAAACAAGTCTCAGTCGGACTGTAAATCTAGTTGTCTTGTTTTACCCAAGGCTTTTATAACACTTAGTTGGCAAGTTTGAGAGGGATGTTCTACTGTAGTCCTGCTTAAAAAGTCCAGTTTTTCTCTTCAAAAAAAACCGCAGAAAAGTACATTAGGACCTCTCCAAAGAGCCAGAAAGAGTAGATATGGACAGTGCTCTATCTGATGGATCATATTACCAAGATGTACACTTGGAAACAGACTGGTTTAGGCTTCTTGTTAATGCATAGAGTATCCAAAACACTGAACTATACTTTGCAGTGGTATGTTTTATGTTTTGATATTTCATGTATATTTAAAACTTACTGCAATTTCAAATAGTTGGTTGTGATCATTTTCCTTTCAAAGATTAAAACAGAGAAAGAGTAAAAAACAAGACTTTTTATAACATATACTGAAGAAACTAATACATTCATGCTATTCTCCTTCATTATCAATTGCATCATTATCCAGTTTCTACATCGCCACATTGCTTTCAGAATATTCATCAAAGGAGATATCATGAGTGGCAAAGCCAAAGTAGTCACTGTTAAATTCCTACTGGTGTTAATGCTCCTCTGGTTTAGATACATCAATACATCATTATGCTTGCTAGAGATACCAAAGTCTGAATGACAGCCATTAAAAGAAACTTGTACAATCACATACCTATATCAATGATTTAGGCATTTAGTATTTCTTTTGATATGAAAACACATCTAATATTCTTGATTTGCATTTTTATTTCTTCAGATGATTTAACCTCATTGAACATAATCATCTTCTTGACCTCAGTGCCATTTTCAAATTCTCACGACAATCGACGTCTTTTTTAATCTCCTTTATGAAATTGCAAAAAAAGGAGTAACCAATTAAGTTGTGGTAATTTTAGGAAGAGGACCGATTGACCTTGTGGCTCATGGTCAACAAGTAATCTGAGTAGATTCCTTTGATGACAAGAGATTGATCCTAGCACATGTCTGAATAAACGACAGTGGCAGTGATGTTTGCAATCCAAAAACACTCCACGATAATGATGTCTATAATTGACTGAGTGCCACACCCCATGATAATCATGTCTAAAATAGACTGAGTGCCAAATTTTTTATACAATTGGATGCAGTTGAAGATATTTTAATGATGGGTATCCCTACCATATATTAAAAAACATCAACACACTTTGTTTGGAAAACATTGCGACTCTTCTGAAAATGTGTAACACTTGGCTCAGAAGTTGTTTGTTGTCGTTGCGCACAAAAATGACATTGCCTGGCCAATTTTAAATTCCTTTGTAATCAGCCGTGATGTCAAACTCTAAACTGAGTGTCACAGGTTGAAGATTAGCCCAATCACACCCACTGATACCCAATGATGTTTAGGTTTATCTTCAAAACAAAGTTTCGAAGAGACATGTAGCTATGAACATGATAATAACTCTTGTCGAAGACTCAGCTTGACCGCTCTAAAAAAGATTATATTAATAATATATGTAATTATTTACAGACAATCTGTTGTCATGAACAACGCTTCATTATTGATATGTTTATTACCTTGAGTACTACGCATCTGAGAAATTAACACTCAATAACTCCTTTTATTACCAAATTGGTGTCCATTGCTACGTCGTTTATTCTTCATGTGGCTACTTCTGATATAAAATATTCATCGCCTGAAATATCATCTGTGGGCACTCCCATTTGTTGGAAACATCAATCACAGCAAATCCAGGCATTCATTACATCATTCTGTGTGATCATATAGTCTCAGTTGACATTTGACAAGACATTTCACAACTGTGGCAAAAGCAAAATGCATAACATATGCTGACATCGTTATTTACAATTGTTGACCTTATTGAATTTCCATGCAATGTAAAATTACTGAAAGTATGCACAATTAAGCATCACTTATTTTTGTAATCTGGCACTGTTATCATTAAGTAGAAAGAAAAAACTTCTTGTTGTCAAATAAAAAAAACTGATTCTCGAAACCTTCTCAATCTCAATGTCAAAATTGATTAACTAATCAGAAGGAGTGGACTCAATTGCATGCTATCCAGGACTTACTTGAATTGAACAACATCTCATAGTACATAGTGCGTTGTGTTTTTCATTCAGGCATATATGATGATGCATTTATAGAAAAATATCTTGTCTCCTGTCACGTCATGAATTTGTGTCACATTTACCAGGTCAGTTTGTGTATTTGGAGTAATGACTCTTGAAAACAACGCAGTCCATCCAGGCTTGGGGTTCACTGTCAGTTTGTTATTTGGGAAAAGCATCTTGGAGAAATCAGATGAAGTAAACTCTTGAGGTCAGAACTGACAAAAAAAATCCTGACAATTCAGGGTGACATTCCAAGTCATGCCTTTATCAACAGACATGCAGTGTTGCCAGCACTTCCCAGCAGGTTTTGGGTATATTAGCTAAACAACTTATCAATTGATTCAATATTCTCTTTACACAGTGTTGGCCTTTACATATTTTAAAGGTATTTTCTTGTTTGGAAATGAATATCAGTATATTATCATTTAAAACAATCATAATGTAAAAAAAACGTACAAAAACTATGCCCCCCTCAATTTTTCAATTGGTGGCTTCTGAATTTGTATCTTGGAAATTTCTAGGACAAGACAAAAATTCAATTGAAGAATGATACACAGTTAATCGTGAATGTTTAAAAAAACTAAAAGTGGCTGCAATGACATTCAATAATAACCACGTAAGAAAGCATCAAATAAGGCCAGTGAAATATTGATGCTACTGCATGCCCTATCAGCGTGCCTCGGCGGCCCAACATCGGCCCAAAGCCAGTCCGATGCTGCTGACATCGGACCGACGCCGGGCCGACGCCGGACCGACGCCGGACCGCCGAGGCACGCTGACAGTGTCTAGATTTTCTTCTTGGAGAATTCATTACCAAAATAGGAGTGTCCTGTATATTAAGAATTTTTGCTTTTGGTCTATTACCTTTCAAAAAGAGAACCATAATACTGTAATGTGTACATTAATGTTAAAAGAGGTTGTTTGTCATTATATCAATCACAATACAGATGCGTTTCCTCGTCTTGGGGTCAGTTGCGGATGCCACTAAAGATATTCAATCTTGTGAGACTTGATAAATTGTTTACATTGTTAATATATAGGGGTATTCCAGCAACAATTGTTTGTTCATTATTATTAGATGTGTATCAACCCCCAAAAATGAGAAGCGTGTTGTGTGGAGCATTCACAGAACCATTTGCAACCACACAGAACTAGAGACCATAGAATGGGCTGTCGGATGAGAAATAATTTTTATGGGGCATTAGGTTGTGCCCATGACCTAGCACTATTGTCTGGAACTCACTACATGTACTTTATAGATATTAACTGTATTTTGTTTACCTATGAATTCTAATTCTAATTCTAAAAAAAAAAGTGTGCAAATGCATATAAAAATGATGTATTGGATTGTATTATTCTCAAAATACTGTAAGATTGTGTGATAAGCATAAATAAATGGCATATATATATTACTTATAGACGATCATGATGATTGTAATTGGTTTCTAATGCAACGAAATGCAATTCCATAATATAAAATGGCATGATTTGATACCAGCGTTTTTGTTTATAATGTGCATAAGGTGGGAATAATGCGCTACACTACATTCCAAAATAATTTATTAAGCAGTGCGCACATGAAGTGAATGCAAGCAGTGCACAGTGTGGCTTGCTGCTTGACACTTGTTTTAAAGATGTATGAGATACATTTGCACAGTCCTGACTCATGTATATCTTATGCTTGTCAAGTGCCTGGTGTGATCAAAGTTTTCAATATTTACCGGACTCTAAAATAGGAAATTTCATGGACCAGTGAATCATGAATGGGTCAGAAACAGGAAATTCTTTGAAAGAAGATTTCGAAGATTTAATGTCACATCTATAGAAAATTGTTTTTGTTGTTTTGAAATTGTTGTTCCCACTACATGAGTCATTAAGAATGATATAGAAAATAAAGGGATTTTGACCTCAAACAGAACCCAAACATTCGTATTCATTTCTAATCCCTTGCCAGTCACCTACACTAGCTTGATTCAAAATGTCTGTAAATCACAACGAATTGACTGAGGTACACGATGAACATGAAAGCTCCTGGAATAATTCTTCAGGCTGGAAGCTGATCTATTTTATTTCATCATTAGATCTTAGGGTAAAAATTGGTTACATGTCACTTGAAAATATTGCAATTAATCATTATGTGCTGCTTTTACCACTATGATCATGCAACCTGATGATGTGTTAGCATGTCAAGTATATATACCTGAGGTTGTTAATGACAACCATTTTGAGACTGCATTAAACTTTTGGCAAAAAGGGAATAACTCTGCGATGTTCAAGCAGAATCATGAGTCTTTTCAAATGTTGGGCATTGAAAATGGGTTGAAGCTCAGTCTAAAAATATAATTTCCTGTCCAGACTGACTGCTCTACATTTAGAGCTCAGTTTTGTCTTTCCATGTAAATCAAGTAAATAGGAAGTTCAATCTAAGATGCACGATTACCATACTTAACACGAGAAGGCAGATTTTGTTGCATGGTCAAGGCTATCATGACATCTATGTCACCAATTAAATTCCAGCTTAGTGGAAGAGTTTTCATGAAACTGTCATATCACTGACAGATTTAAAGTCCTAGATCATCCACTCGACAAGACATATACATTAAAAAATTTACTTATATGATGTCCTTTTTTATAGAAAGGCAGCTAGCTTATTATCCGACTGCCAGGAAACGTTTCAACTGGGATATGTTCAGTAACTCTATTTAGCAAGAAGCATATGCAAAGCCATTCAGAAACATAACTTTCTCAGGACAGAAATGGCAACAATATAACTTTGTGCTTATATACACTATTCAATATGGCATGGCAAAACTCAGGTTTCAAAAGCATCTGTGATGGATGTTAAAGAATAAGTTTCTAAAAAAGACTCACCACGATTTGAACAGCTCAGTTGCAATGCAGAAATATGTTTCTTCATTATATAAGTTCAAACTTCCAAAGACTGATTAACAAGCAACTATTTTTTACACAAGCAACATACAGTCATATACATTGTATTATATGCAGGTATAAGTAGTATACTAAAGTCACAAGCTGGGATGAACTTATTGTCTGAAACTTCTGTAGGAATTTTCATGAAAATATTTGTGTATCTTCAGATCTTCTTACAAAAGCCAGACCAATATTTTTCGTATAGAAAGTTTGCAAAGGCATAGCATTGAAAACTTCAGAACTAAACAACTTACATTTTCTTTGTATTATACCAAGTATCTCACTATATCAAGTTACAGTGTATGCAATGTACCATCCTCATTTTTTTACGTGCCTGTCCCTCTCTCCTCCAAAATAAATTCAATCAAACAAAGCCAAACACTGGCCTGTAAATTTAGTTGTCTTGCTTTACCAAAGGCTTTTATAACACTTAGTTGCAAGCCAGAGAAGGATGTTCTGCTGCAGTCCTGCTTAGAAAGTATATTTTTCTCTTTGAAAAACCACAAAAAAGTACATTAGGACCGCTGCAAAGAGCCAGAAAGAGCAGATATGGACAGTGCTTTATCTGATGGATAGTATTACCAAGAAGTAATTTGAAATAGACTGAGTTACGCTTCTTGTAAATGCACCCAGTATTCCAAACAGTGTATATGCTTGGCAATATCAATGTTTTATACCATTTGACACCTCTGTCAGCCAATCACATGCCAGTATTGCAGGGAAATAATTCCCATATTTTTTGTTGTCCAGTTATCGTCTCATGTTTGACTGTTTGAGTGTTTGTCTCATGGTATAAGTTGGTTATTCACCATGGGATCAGGAATATGTGTTTGTCACACCTCAGGCTAATGCCCTCGGGTGACAAATCACATATTCCCCATCCCGTGGTGAATAACCTTTACTTAAGCTTTGATACTTCATCTATACATCATGTAATCAGCACATCCTGCAATTTCAAATAGTTGGTTGGGATTATTATCCTTTCAATGATTAAAAGAGGGATGATAAAATGACTATTTGTAACATTCTATGAGAGGATAAGAAACTCAGAGTGCCGAAATATGAAATAGATGTACTGAGGCAGCTTTGGTGCCACTGATGTATTCATGCTATTCTCCATGATGACCAAATGAGCATCTAATGGCTTCAATTGCCCCATAATTCAGTTTCTACCTTGCCATATTGGTTTTAGATTATTCTTCCATGGAGATATCATGAATGGTAAAGTCAGCACAACTGAACATTTTTGGTCAGGATCCCGACAACATGAAAACAGTTTTATTCTGAGGGTTATAATGGAGGACTTAGACTGGGGTGTGCCTATTAGGTTACAGTACATGTTTCCTGATTTTTTTTGTGTTTCCAGAACCACAGTACATTCAGATTAGACCAAGGTCACAGTCTTCACGTTGATGTAGGCAACGTAGACTGAGGACATTCCTATTGCTGAGAACTCTTGGAATAATTTCAAGCAATATGTGACAAAAGCAAACAATCAAGCAATAATACAAACCGAAAACAACAAGCTACAAACAGAAAGCAACAGAAGCTGTTGTCTGGTGTAATCTGAGGTGTTTAAACACTTGGCAGCCAAGATTTTAAAAGAAGAAGGAGGGGAATATTATGTTCATCTATCTGTCTATCTATCTATCTATCTATCTATCTATCTATCTATCTATCTATCTATCTATCTATCTATCTATCTGTCTATCTGTCTATTTATCTATTATATTTATATATCGATCCCTATTTATTTATTTATCCATCTATACCTGAACAGCAGTACACTTCACATTTTTATTGGAATTTACTGTTTTCATGTTTTCCAGAGAATTTTATTTCTTAAACTATCTAAAATATTTCATAACATAGGCCTTCACAGTCAAAACGTAAAGTATGCATTTATGGAACAAGTAGCAATATAATTCAAGAAATCTTTTTACAAAGAGGCCTGCAAATTTCATTCTCTAAATATGCGATCTGAACTTGTCAAATGTGGTCTAATTTAGTCACTGTTCATTATTCAGTCTTGAGAAGCAACCAATCACATCATAATATGAAATGCTTGACTGGTTATGGTTGACTGCTAAATGTAAATGCAAAATGCTCTCTTTTGGAAAACAGTGTAACTTATAAGAGAGTGACAAAAGCAGCACAAACTTTCACAGTTTCAGTTAGTTTAGGTTAGCAAAAATATTAAAGCATGAACAACATTCAGATCAACAGTTATCACATTATGCAAATTCCTCCTCCCTTCAACCTGGAATTTAACTTAAAAATTAGTTAAAATTGTCCGATTTCCACACTTTATATCATAGGAGGGTTTTTGAAATTTTGACACAATATATTTGAAGACATTGACCAGCCATCCATACCTTTGAATGGGCAGTAAATAGCCCCGAAATGGCCGCGACACGATCTTGTGTCGCAGATGTGTGTCTCAGTTCAGCCAATGACTCCCATCCATGACTGCTACCACAGTCATGGTGGGTCTTCCTATCTACATTCAGATCAAATGTTAGTTGACGAATCTGGAAGCCTACGAAAACAAGGGCACTGCTAGCCACCTGGCGGTGACACAGTGCAATAATCATGTTCTTCACCTCTGTGAAATGTTCAAATACTCATGACCACTGATATCTTTTTCAACCAACTTCTTGAAACCGTAACAAAAGGAGTAACCAATTAAGTTGAGGTAATTTTAGGAAGAGGATCAATTGACCTTGTGGATCATGGTCAACAAGTGATCTGAGCGGATTTCTTTTATTTCCCACGGGTGTTCCCAACACATGTCTGAATACACAAGAGTAGCAGTTATGTTTGGAATCTAAAACGCTTGAAGATGAGATGAGATAAGATATTACTTTATTAAATCACCAATGAATATAAATACATAACGAAACTAAATTTGGTATAATTATTGAAGCACATCAAGGAGTGCAATAAAATGAATACAGTTATGTGTATATTGAGCTGAGTTCCAAAATAATCTACCATTACGTACCTGTAGAGCTAATGCAGCTGAAAATAATCAAATGATTAGCTGTCAAAACTCAACTTTGCCACTCAAACCAGAGATATTTTCATAATTATTACCAGACAATGCTTAATTACTTATATCTTTACAACTCTGAGTAATATATATCAGTCAAACAAATCTGCACTCAATAGTTCCTCTTGTTAGGAAATTGGTGTCTATCGCTATGTTGTTTACTCTTCATGTAGCCACTTCTGATATAAAATATTCATTTCTCGAAATGTCATCTCCAGTGGCCTGGCACTCCCGTTTGTCACAAACATCAATCACAGCAAATCCAGGCCTTCACAATTCATTCTGTGTGATCATATAGTCCCAGATGACATTAGACAAGACATTTCACACTTATGGCAAAAGCAACATACTTCATACTAACATTGTTGTTCACAAAAGTTTACCATGTTGGATTTCCTGGCTGTATGAAATTACTGAAGGTATGCACAATTGCACACAATTTATTTTGGAAATCTCGAGTTACCAGAGAAGATAGAGAGAGAAAATCTTTTATTCGTGAATGGGCTACCACTATGTTGAATAAAAAAGTCTTCTGGTTGTCATATATTAAAAAAAACATTCTTGAAACCTTGAAAATGTACTGCATAGACCTATAGAGAACTTTGGCAAATTAGTCCTCTGCAGGAACATATGTTGTGTCAAGGCCAAAAGTTACTTAAATTCGGTGAAAAGAGCACACATAATTTGAACTTATTTGATCCTTATACATTCCATGTTATCCAGTATTTGCCTTAATTGCGCAGCGTCTCATAACAGATAGTGCTTATGTTTGTCATTCAGGAATAATTATATGATGCAATTATAGACCAATGCCTTTTCTGATAGTCATATCATGAATATGTCACAGATTTACCACATAAGGTCAAGTATTGAGGGTATTCCATTTTTAACTCAACACAGTCCATCTAGGTTAAGGGTTCACTGACATTTTGTCATTTATGAACACCATCATCAGAAAGCAAGCTTGCCTCAAATTCTGTTTGAGTACTGGAAACAGGTTGTCGTGATGACGTGATTGTCAGCCATCCCAAAGTAGCTTGAAATTTACTCTGCATTCAAACTAATTTGATTTTCATCAAACTAAGCTAGATCGAACTGCGTAACTTCAAGACCTGTGACTTACATAGATGGAATGAGGTACACCACGGAACCGCAAAGATTGCGCTGAAGCTGAAGGAGAATTAAGTTTCACAGGTTCACATTCTTGAAAGTTTTCAGGAAAATCTCATTAGAAGTAGTGTACTTAATTGGAATATGTTGCCATCACCATAATGATCCTTGGTTTTGATACTGTGTTAGCATGTTTAGTATGCATAGAGACATTGTTATATGATAACCATTTCGATGACTAGACTTGTCTTAACAACATGACAGTAAAGTGGCCAGCTACTAGTAAAAAAAAAAAGCCAGACATTACAGCTCAATGGCAACCATAATTATGCAAAGTTTGGTGATGAATATGTACCATGTTACACAGGAAAATCCTATTCTTTTTGGTTGATTCAAAGGCACACAACATTTTTTCTTTATTGTGAGGACAAGTTGATGAAATTTAAATTTTAAAAGGCATGACAATTGTAATCAATCACTCTGTAGAACATGATTTAAAGAACTTACAACTCCCATAAACTTACTCATTCAGAATTGAGTCAATCAGCCTTGGTATACCGTACATAAAAGGATAGAACAGTTCCTGAATTGAACCTATTCGATCATTTTACATTCTGGCTGCAATCTGGCAGTGTGATAAGTTTTAAAGTCTGGTGAGAATAAGATTATCTTTTACTGCTTTTTCCATCATGTTTCGGGTTATCAATCCGTCATCTCCAAGCTTTGCACGAAAATATAGTTCCAAATTCAAATGTGTTAAGAAAATGGACTGCTCTACTTTCTGGTCTCTGTAAGTTTCTGTCAATGTAAATGAAGGTAATAGAAGGGGTGGTCTTTTAATTATTGCAAGGACCACTGTACCGCAAACTATCAATTTAATTAGTGAACAATGTCAACTGGTATATAAGCCGTATACGCCACATTTTTGTGTGGTCAGATGTGTGATCAGATGTATTGGACATGGTCAGAACTCTAGACATGTGAGTCACTGTGTGACACTCATGCCTAAAATGCAAGCTGACTCTGGCAATCCAGTTAAGAAGTAGAAAGTTGTCCTTAAGTCCTTTCCCCATGTCAGCAGGCCAGGTACAAGTTCCATAATCCAAGCAAAGCCCAATCAGTCAACTTCCATATTTCTACCAAGCAGATATGTTTGACCTGTTTTTTTTCAATCTAGCAATGAACCCAGCATTATTTTATTATTTGTTGCAGGCAATTAGATTTATTCCCGTCAATGACTAAGTGGATCTCTTCGAGCAACCTTTATCAATTTTCATTCATTTGACTTTATTACATGTTCGCGTCAGTATGTATCTTTGACGGGCGATCATTTGTCCGGGGACTTGCAATACAAATAACTTTTTATGTATCAATAGTAGACACTAATATACTTGTCCAGACACTGACTCTGGTTGTGCAGCAAAAATTCTCTCAAATGAATAGAAATGGAGTTAGTTGATTAGCTACTGCTGTATTCTACAGTATTTCTTGCATAACGGTTGTTCGTGACACACTGACACTAGTCAACAGTAGGCAGGACAAAAGAAAAGCAAAAAAGCTTCCCACAAAGAAGTGAGCTAAGATGACTCCCTGCTTGACGCCCTTTCACTTGTACAGATGTCTTGATGAGAAAAGGCTTGCTAACAGACCAGGACCTGGCACTGCATATGTAGCACCATTTAAGCTGAGTAAGCTTTGCACACACACTATTTGTTCTTTTCCAACATCCAAGAATGACCAAACTGTGACAAAGCATCAATAAAAAGACACACAATGACGTGTTGGCAGTTTTCTAAGGTGAGAAAGTAGCCTTCAAACACTGGACAGAAGCCAATTTCTATGATGCCTCAAGAATGCAAAAACAATTTCCATGTTTGTGGGCTCCCATTGGAAAGACAATTGTGGCTGCCAAACATGGCTGTTTCGCTGGATCCACCCCTCCAACACAAAAATCACAGATGCACTATGTTAACTGATGTTTCAGTTGTTGTACTTTACAGTCCTTGTCATACTTACGTGGAATCTCTAGTTTTTTTTCTATGTTGTTGAACTGTGATGTCAGAGATGACTCTATTCTAGCATTGCAATATATGTAAATTAACTACTAGCTGTGATGTCATTTCAAACTGGGTCAGATTCCCCAGCTTCTAGCCAATGTTGATCCTCCTGAACTGAGCGTCACAGTTTCAACTCAGTGTCAGAGTAAGAATTTTATCAGGGATAGCCCCTACAACTACGTCATCACAGCTTGATAGCCAATGGGCTGACCGTAAACTACGTCATCACAGTTCAAACATTGATATATTGAAGGAAGCATTACATTTTTGATCCCAATGATTTACAGCAATCACCAGTCTAATCCTACCAAATGGCAGCTTCGTGAGCGTTCACAGTAGACAACTGTTATAATCCCCACAGAGTTGTTTGATAAATCTACAAACTTGCTAACTTACAACTTTAAACTTTGATGGAAGTTGGTATAAATAGAAGGCTTTGACAATTTGTTTGCAAACACATGGCTTATGTTACTTATATTTGTTCTGGCAGCCCATTGGCTGAGAGGCTGTGATGTCAAACTTGCATGGGTTTTTCCCAGACCCAATTTTAACTCTGACACTGAGTTGAAACTGTGATGCTCAGTTTGGAGGATTCGCATTGGTTAGAAGCTGGGGAATCTGACCCAATTTGAAACGACATCACAGCTTGTAGTTAATTTACATATATTGCAATGCTAGAATAGAGTCATCTCTGACATCACAGTTCAACAGCATAGAAAAAAAACTTGAGATTCCACGTAAGTATGACAAGGACTATAAAATACTAAACTGCAATCTATGCAGCTCTCTCAGAGGAAATAAAATTATCCAAAAAGTAGTCACATTGATAAGAAAACCATTACATGAGTAGTTTGTTTCAGTTTTTTAAGTAATTTAAGATAAACATTGGAAGCAAAATAAAAAGGTCAAACATAAAAACCAGGTACCTGTTTACTCTTAAATAAGTAAGTAAATATTTGTTCCACTAATAACACATATGTATACGAATATGTTTCAGAAATTGATTGTGACACAGCACCACCTGATAAAAACATGGCGGACACAAGGTTATCGAGCATTTCACAACGCAAGCTGAATTGTGGCGTAATGTTTAGCCAATGCAAGGGTGCACCAACAGAAATGCATGGAAATGTGTCAAGCATCAATTTCTGTTATCAGGCTTTATGTCATGGTTGGCTGATTTAAATAAAACCAATTTTGTTCACTGAATGAAATTGGCTGGCTTTTAGCGATACCATTTTCAACAGAATTTCCCAGATCAGGCCAGGTTGTCAAATCTGAATTTCATTATTGCTGGTCAAAATTTATCAGGGCTGATTGATAAATGGTCATTCATCACAAAATTAATAAGTGGCCCTTTGCATTTATAAGATGTATTTATTGTTAAAATTGTTATTAGTTTTCGTTCTATCAAACAAATAATATGAAGCAAAGGTTTTTACTGGTGGGTACATTCCATGTGTTGCATAGTGTTTATGAGAAATATCTAAGGCAATTGGTTTTCCTCTGTGTCATAAACATCAGTGTTGCCACATTAACGAAAGCTTCTCGTGCAACAACTCTTCAATTATATCTGCCTGAACTTTGTTTTTCATTGGGCAAACTCCAAGCATCTTGAAAAAACCACATGTTATGTTTTACCTGAGGGATTACAAGAGCTTCCATGTTGGTTTAGTATGATCAGTCTAATCAATTGCTCTGTGATGATTAAAGATTGGAAAGCAGTTGGTGTGGATTGTGTGAATCCTCTAGCTCTAAAGAGTCCAGAGTATTTTAGCAGTACGTCAAACTACATCTTATTGGTTTGCATCAAAATGTGATTCAGGTCTTAAAGTAAAGAAAGTGAATTGCTACATCTTATAAAGTTTTGAGTAACCTCGAAATATGAGCAACCTACTTGGAAAAAAAAAAGTCTGTTCTAAGATGATTTGATATGACTGAATAATCTTTAAAAGTGTCCCAAAAAGGGATTTATCTTTCTTTCTCTCTCTCTCTCTGTTTCTGAACAGTCACACCTACATCTTTCTAATTGGTTGATCTCACCTAGTAATAGGACTGGTGTTAACCTTGTTTATACCACTTTGCCACCTTTATTTTCTTAGACCTGGCCTTAGAGCAGTCTTCGACTAATGGGCCCTTCAGCATCCCCTATTGCCCTATCCTCACCTCTCAGAGTAGCATTGGGTAAGCTACCCTGACCACATGGGCTGTGGTGAAGAAATCATTAAAAGATGAAGCAGCCTCCGGCGTGAAAAACATAATTCACAGTTGAGATCATTAAAAGCAACTGAATGAATGTTTGAATGTTTCATTGTTGTTGTGTTTGTTGTTTTAAGTATTTTCTTTGTATAAAATCACTAACAACTATTTAAACAACATAATTTAAACACCGGAAAAAAGCTGTAAAAGGATTAGCATATTCATAAGACTCCGTCATTTTGCAGTGCTTGTTGGCAGGGTAAGTGTAAACAAACCCTGCAATGGGAGGATGTATTGCCCTCCTTGGAGTGATATTTATAGCATGATCTGTGGTGACAATGAAGGGAATAGGGATTGGAGCTACAACTGCAAACATGTCCAAAGGGAACTACTCAAATCAAATAGAATCAATTGCATTAAGTGCACCGGCCTCTAACACACAATAATCACAACATCACCAACCATTCACCCAGTTTGTGTCCTTCTTCAATATTATTTTGTCATCTACTGTGACAAAACTACGTCAGTGTAATGGCCTAATCTACTAAGTTTGACCCATTAATTTGATGTCCCTTCAACGTGTTATATTATCTCAGGTATTGCTTATCTGGCCGGCACCTTATTACATGTAGTTTTGTTTCACAAAATGGAGAGTGAAATTGAGATTTTGTTTGAAATCTGTATTTGGATGTCAATTTACCATAGATTGAATCATGCCTGGTAGAAAATTTAACGATATCGAAAAATTCTAAATCTACATAATTATTGTGTAAGTAGCTGTTCATGAAAAATGCTTTCATAATCTTTTTGAGCTGTTTACTAAATCGTTGAAAGACTTATGGAGAGATGTGCTGCTACAGTCCTGCTTAAACCATATGTTTTTAGCTAGACAGAGCAGATATGGTCAGTGCTGCATCCGATGTATCACATAACTCAGAAATACACTTTGCAAACAGACTGGTTTATGCTTCCAGCAAATGCAGATAATGTCCCAAACACAAAACTATTGCACTATCAAAGTTTATGTTCGCCATTACATGTATTCTGATATTTTTTTTCTATATCAATGCATCTTGCAAATAGCAAATAGTTGATAATTTTCCTTTCCACTATACAAACGGAAAAAAACCCTGACAATTCATGACATTTCTATAAGTAGCCCAGAATTACAAAATATAAAGAAACAACTTTGGTGCAACAAATGTATTTGTACTATCCCGCGCTAACTAAACATGCATCAATTGCCCAATAATGCAATAAATGTATGTAATGTAGAATATTCATTTATATTCTCCACTCGGATTGTGTCAGCCAATCACAAGTGAGTATTCTTGGATAATATCCTTGCTGTATTAGGCAGAGAAAAAGTTATATTGGACAGTGAAAAGTTATATTGGACAGTGAGAAGTTATATTGTGCAGTGAGGAGTTTTATTGACATGTTATAGGTCTGTGAGGGAGCATAGGCGTAGGAGGTCAATACATGTAATTTGTAATTTGTTTATTTCAATACCATCATTGTAACCACATTTTACAAGTATATATATAAATTAACGTATACAATCGAAGTGACAGATGGTAATGGGAGAACACCCGAGCATGAAATGCCATTGCCATATCCCACTAACATTTGAGTTAAAACTCAGGTCACATGACCACCCCAGTTGCCAGCTATAAACGCCTGTCATACCCATGTCACTTACCCAAGCTATCCACCTATCCTACTTTTTTGCACTCATATTTCAGATGGGCCCACAACTATCTAACTCCTCTCTTATTTCCGTTTGCCAACTCCACCTCCAATCTCCCACCAGGAGTGCATGAAACAGCATATTCTCATATTTTACTCCTCCCCAGAGGGAGCCACTTCCCATAACCATTTTCCCACAGGTGGCAGCACTTATGTTCATCTGTTTTTGCCTGGAGCCAGCCCGAACCTTACGCAACAGGCAGGCCTCCAGCTAATATCTGCTTGCCATCTGCACAAACATGTCAACAATTAGCCACTTTCTAAACGCCTGCACATCACTCTAAACACCATGTCTTCCTAAAATATTCCCTTATTTTAACATGACCACGTAGCCATGCAGCGTCACTTCACAATAATGCATTGTCAAACTTTTTCCACTAATGGGCATTTTCTAGTATATATATATATAGGTGGGTATCCCCCGATGAAATAGCTTAAAACAAGAAATTATACTAAACGATGTATGGAAATGAAATGATTATGATAATGAATTGATTTTCAACTAAATACAAACATCAGTGTTATTTTAAGTGTTATCAATTACACATAGAGTCACACAAATGAAATAACAAAGTAATGGCACTAATATGGTAGCAACAATGAATCTTATCTAGTCTAACTATTCTTTGATAACATGAATGCATATTATTATATTCAGGTATGAAATATATATAAACAAATAAACACAATTATAATAATTAATTGGCTGTAATCACTGCTTGCTTCGACCTTGGCCCCTCTTGGTGCCTAGGTCAAAGTTAAAGAGTGGCCACAACCTAATATAATATAAACAAATAAACAAATAAACATAATTGTAATTGTAATTTTTCGGGGGCTGCCCAAAAACTATTGCCCCAAATGCCCCAAAAACTTAAAATTACAAAATTGTCTGCCCGAAACTCCCTAAAAAATTAAGCTTCAAAAATTTTCGGGGGGGCTGCAGCCCCCCCAGCCCCCCTGGCTCCTACGCCTATGTGAGGGAGGACCTGAGAGGAAACACCTTCTGCTGTGCCTTGTTGCAGCAACAGCAAGAAAAAAAATTGTGTTTTTCAATTTCAGTAAAAAATTAATTGCGCGCCAATGGAAAGACACAGAAAAACACAAATGATGTCAAAAGTTGCGTATTGATCAGAACAACAACATTAAGCAAATGTAACATTGCTGACATAGGTTATGGGACCATGGTATGACATTCAGTGACAAAAAATGCACTTTTTCACCCATTTTTCGTATAAATGCCTATGTTTAAAGAAAAACATTGTGTTATAAAATTGAAATAAAAAATATCAAATATAAAGAAGTTTCTTGGTTATAGCATACTGAATCAGAATATGTGAATTATATATTTTTGTGGCTACCCATTGCTGAAATAGGACGAGATGCATTTTGAAGAGAATTCTGCAGTTAAACAAAAAGAAACACAAACTGGCTTTCGAGCACAGTCAAAGTGTTTAAACCTATTGCTTTAAAAGTGGGTTCATGTGTGGAGAATATAACAAATATTAGATGATAAGTCGTCCAATATAGAGTATAATTGGACGAAGAAAAACTATATTGGACTCGGCGCAAGCGCCTCGTCCAATATATAGCTTTTCTTCGTCCAATTATACTCTATATTGGACTCCTCACTATCAAATATTTATATAATGGAGATGTTATGAATCCGAATACCAGGATAGACCATCGCCGTCTCTTTTTCTTACCTCTTAATGAGTGTCTGTTTAGATATATCAATAAACAGAGGCGGACCACAAATTGTGACAACAAATTACGAATGACAGCCAACTTTAAACAAGCACAAATGTGTCACAGTGATGCCTAGCTTTCTTCTGATTTCACCTTTTGGTTGTGGCATTTCCATTTTATATAAGAACACAAATAATTGTGAACTACCGTTTTTATATACAGTGAAATTTAATGAAGACAATTACTACTTGATCTTTGCTCGATTTGCGAATTAATTTTTTTTTCACCTTTAGCAAAATTTACGTTTTTTATACAGTTTGTTGTCCAACCCTTGCTCACACGAAATTACCAATTTACTGTTGGTAATTTTAGGAAAACTATCAATTGACCTTGTGGATCATGGTCTACAAGTAATTCGATCGGATTCCTTTGATGTCAAGACCTGAAAAGAGTCCTTCAAACTATTGGCAAAATAAACAAGACTAACAGTTCCATTTGCAGCCTAAAAACATATGGAAGCACATTGCACAGGGAACCAACATACTTTGCAAATTCATACATTGCAGAAGTATTGCAACTTCAGATAAAAAATAATAGTGGCTAATCCTGGCTTACTAACTACCTCATCGAAAATTCGACAAATTAACCAAACTGAAGTGATTTTAGTTCGATCCTGACATTAATGATTATTTGTAGACAATCTGTTTTCCTGTAATGTCCTTCAGCATTTGTATCTCAATTACTGTATGAACTATGTATTATTAATTTGTCAACACTCAATAGCCTCTTCTATATACAAATTGGCATCTATTGCCATGTTGGTTACTCATCTGTCAGTCACTTCTGATATAAAATATTCACTGTTTGAAATGTCATCCACAATGTATTGGCACTCCCATTTATCTGAAGCAACTATCACTGCAAATCCAAGGATTCACTGTTTCATTCCTTATGATCACATAGTCTCAGTTGACATTTATTGTCGTTTTCATAGCTATGTGTTTCTTTGAAAACTTCGTTTTGCAGTTAAACAGTGACATCATCGGGTATCTGTCAATGTGATTGGTCTAATCTTCAATCTGTGACATATCAGTTCAGAGTTTGACATCACAGTTTTTGACAAAGGAATGTAAAACTGCCAGGCAATGTTACTATATATGTGTACAACCACAACAAACAACACATGTCTAAGCTGAGTGGTCTGTTTGGTTTAGTTATAGTTCATTGAAGCATTTTTCAGCCAGAGCAAGCTAAACAAGTGAAAAATTCATGTGTCAATGCACTTTGTCAGTTTCCTGAAATCTGTGCTTGTAATAAACGAAATCATTCAACTTAATATCTGACATAACAGTTTTGGAATGAAGCAAATTGCAAACTTGAAAAACACGTAGCTATGAAAACGATAATAACAAGACATTTCACAGTTTGTGCAACAGCAACAGAGTTTTTAACTTCAATGTTAATCACAAGTGTATATGCCAATGTGTGAAATGAAAACAGACTGAATTTCCAGCTATAAAAACTTCTAAAAGTATACATAATGATTTTCTAGGAAGTTCCACCTGTTATCATGATATAGAAAAAATAAAAAAGGTTTGAATGTCAAACAAGACAAAAACAGATTAATGTAACCTTGAAAACGCCAAGTACTGCATGACTAAAGAACTTCAGTGAATTATGCCTTGGCTATGCAGAGGCATTGTGCAGAGTTAACTTTGTGATTAATTTAGTGGGAGCACCGGAGCAGCCGACACGACTTACTTGAATCGCACATCATCTCAGCATGCATATATGTTTGTCACCCAGGACTTATGCATTTACCCCGATGGATTGCAAAGAGTTCAAGAGGGTAATACCCCCAGTACTCCTATGCATTTTTCATTCAGCAATATCCAATTTATGGATAAAAGGATGTAGAGTAATACAGTACAATCAAGTTATAACTGATCAAAAGTTACAATGTAAGTTTATTTTTCTGAGAGGAAACATTTCTTTCTTTCTTTTTTTGTAGTCAGTACAGAAGACAGTTTATTTTGATTTCTTGACAGTCAACCACCCTGAAGAAGCTTGAATTTACCCCATCTTCTAACCAGTTCAATTTTTGTCCAATCACTTGATTCTAGAAAACCACACACCTTCAATATCTTTTTCACTGAAATGCATTGAATGAGGTACTCCACGGAACCTTAAAGATTTGATCAAACTGAAAGGGAATGCTGAGTTATTCAAGTGTGTAAGGCTTAAGTGTTGAGGATAACCATTCTAATAACTAGACATATTTTAATAAAGTAGAGCCCAGTGGCCAGCAACCAATAATTAATTTCTTACATTGAAATAATGATTTGTTTCGGAAGTTGCACAGGCCAGGTAACATTTTTTCTTTAAAGTACACTGTATAAATAAGTGAAAATTCTAGTTAAAGCAGACTGTAATAATTGCAATCCATCACTCATTGGATATAATTCTAAACTCACTCAAAATTAAATCAGTCAGCATAGGCATACTGTACATAGTCATTAACCAATTTGGTTGTTCTTACACTCACTTAGCTGCCTCATTTTAAGATGTGCAGATGGAATTCGTTTTTTTATTTAACAATGACTCTCAAATCGGACATCTTATTTGTCACAATGAAATTCTCATTCATTCAGCTCATAAAGTTCAAAGAAAGTGAGCCTCATGTCCTGAATATGAGAGTCTGCTTTCTGGCCTCTCTCATGTGTCTGTTCATGTAAATGGAGGGAGTGGGACTTACTTCTCTACTGCATAATTATCATTCTAGGCTCTAGGATTCCATAATCTATCAATGTTTTATATCTGTACGATGCAACTAATGCAAAATCCTTATTTACTTTAACCGCATAGTTTATCAGTTCAATAAAAACCGGCATTACCCTGTTTTTGTCTAGTCAGATGTACAGGCTTTTAAATAACTGGAGCCATGCTGGATAACTGGTCAGTGTGTGACATGCCTGCCTAAAATGCAAGCTGACCCTGGCAATCCTGTTAAGAAGTTGAAGTAGCAATAGCTACTTGAGCTGAAAGATGTCCCCAAATCCTTTTCCCATGTCCTCATACCAACTACAATTTCCTTAATGAGAGAAAAGCTCTAGCCAGTCAGCTTCCATATTTCTACCAAACAGATTATGCTTGACCAGTTTATGTGTTTCCAGTTTTATTTTCTCATCATGTAATATTTTCTGAAAGAAATTTCAATACCACTGTTCATCCAACAGAAATACTGATTGATTCTTTGAGTAGTCTTAGTTGAATAAATCAAACTGATATTCAAATAGATGGACAAACTTGAAAGTTCATGGTCAACCGCAAAAAGTCACTTCTTACAAGTCAAAGCCGGAAACTAATATTCTCAGCCAATAAATGGAAATGGAATTAGTTGAGTTGCTTGGGCTGTACTCTACGGTATTTCTCATGTAACAGTTGTTCGTGACACACTGACACTAGCTACGAGTAGGCAGGACAAAAATAAAGCATAAAAGCTTCCCACAAAGAAGTGAGTTAAGATGACTCCCTGCTTGACGCCCTTTCACTTGTACAGATGTCTTGATGAGAAAAGGCTTGCTAACAGACCAGGACCTGGCACTGCATGTGTAGAACCATTTAAGCTGAGTAAGCTTTGCACACGCAGTATTTGTTCTTTTCCAACATCCAAGAATGACCAAACTGTGACAAAGCATCAGCAAAAAGAAACGCATTGACGTGTTAACCATTTTCTGAGGTGAGAAAGTAACCTTCACACACTGGACAAAAGCAAATTTCTATGAAGCCCCAAACACACAGAGACCATTTCAATGTTCTTTTCACTGTTGTTTGAAAAAACGTTGTTGTCTGCCAAACATGACACCTAAAGAAGTTTTTTCAAATAACCCAAACACATACATTGCAGATGTTCTTTTTTGCCTTATATATCTAAAAAAATGGGTTCAATTGTAATGTTTCTTGCAATAGCTCTTTTAGAACTGACAAGGTGACCCAATACCAGTCTTATAACCTAACAGAAACATAACATGATACAGTGCATGCCCAATTTTTTCTTTTTTCATAAGTAAGAATACTCAGAGATAGAGAGTTTAAATTTTCATATTTTGTATTACAAACCATCTATAGAAATAAGATTTCTGTTTGAACTTGAGTGGATACAAGTTTATTGATCGTTCCATAAAACAACCGATTTATGGAGTAATGTTTGGGCATTGCAAGGGTTCTGTGACAGTAAAAAAAGGGACATGTGTCATGCATCAATTTCCATTATCATGTTATGTCATGGTGTCATGGTCAGCCGATTCAAATCAAACCTTTTTTTTTCACTGATTGAAATTTGCTGGCTTTTGTAGACACAATTCCCAACAGATTTGTCCAGATGAAGCCAAATTATCAATCTGAATTTCATAATCACCAGTAAAAGATTGTACCTTCTCATTCTCAGCTTAGGTGACTGGTTATGTACTAAATTATAAACCACACATATGGTTACGCTATTATTAATATCATAACTACTGGAACTTGCCAATTCAATTGCTGTTCTGTGCAGTCTTCCAAAGCTTGTGTTTCAACAAAATGAATCCATATGATAATATAATGGAGATATATTGAATTAAAAGGGACCACATTTTCACTATCTCCTATATACTCACCTGTCCTATACTCACTGCCTAATGATAGGCAATCTCCCTCATACACATAGAAGACAACACTTCATATTCATTTGGAAGCCAGAAAGGCATTAACTGAACCATATTAAGGATCTTATCATGCAGCAACTCCTTGATTGAAATCTGCCGGAACTTTGTTATTCTTTGGACAATTTCCAAGCATCTTGAAGAAAACCACATGTAATGTTTTACCTGAGGGATTACAGGAGCTTGCATGTTGGCTTAGTATGATCAGTCTTATCAGTTGCTTCGAGATGATTAAAGATTGAGAAAGCAGTCGGTGTGGTCTGCATAAAATTCTTTACCTGGAAAGAGCCCGGATTATTTTTACAGTATTCGAAACTGAATACCATTTTGCATCAAGATATGCTTCAGACTCACTATTTCCACAAACTGAAGTAAAAAAAGTGTATTGCTAAGTCAGCCTTTTTCAAAAATTCAAATTTCCTAGAGTGTGAGTATGGTATGAATACAAATATTTGTTGGATGATTCAAATTATTGAACCAGTTAGAGTGTCATAAAAGGAATCAGCCATTCTCTCCATCTCCCTCTTTTAAAGAAAAAAAAAAAACATGTCTAGATGATACACCGTATCAATCTTCTCTATTTTGTCTATGATGATCTCTTGTCATATCGTGGAATGCAATGATAAGAATTACTAATATTGATCAGCATCATGAAATAAGATTCGTTGTTTACCCCTATGTGAATCAGAAAGCAGAGAGATTCAGAGAATATTATGATCTGCAATACAGAAAACTATATATCTTTCACATTAGATACAAATAATACATGCTCGAGGACAATTAGAGTGTCATAAAATTAGAGTGTCATAAAAGGGATCTGCCATTCTTTCCATCTCTCTCTGCATCAATCTTCTTTCTTTATTGTCTATGATGATCTCTTAGGGCAGCTGGGTGGCCAAGTGGTTAACGTGCCCACCTGCTCCGCTGAAGGTCTTTGCCTGCATGGGTTTCGAACCCCGGGTGGGGAACCCAAAATTTTCAGTGTACCTTCATGAGCAAAATCCCAGCTGGATGTCGTTCAATGAGACGTTAAATTGGCGGCCCCTTGTGTCAATGTCTACGCGGGGCAAGTAAGAGATCCCTCACATGGGGTAGATGTGTAACATGTTGAGGACTCCTGCTCTCTCTCCCATCTCATCAATCAACCCTCGTGAGTGCCCAGAACTGGGCTTATAGGGCTGCACTTACCATATCTATCTGTATCTATCTATCTATCATATTGTGGATAGCAGTGATAAGAATTACTATATTGATAAGATTAGATTCGTTCTTTACCCATATATGAATCAGAAAGCAGAGAGATTCAAATAATATTAAGATCTACAAAACAGAAAATTACTGCTTTCATTTTAGATACAAATGATGCATGCCCGAGGATATGTTTTTGTGAAGTGAAGCGGTGTATACCAGATTTGCACCTGACACTGAAATCTATAGGCTGCTGTCATTCTTCTGCACAATTCAGGGACTTGAATAAACTTAAAAACATATATATATGCTATATAAAAACTCTTCCAACAGAATTGCTGCATACCCTCTTGTCTCAGCTGCATTCCCACTTGTCTCGGCCCATTAGCCCTGTACTACCAATTAGATTTTAATATTCAATCTAAGCCTCTTCTTTTTTCTATCTTTACCTCCATAATTAATTTGACAAGTACACTGCCGTCTACTGTGCCTTGATATATTACTTTCTAAACAATGGGGTCCCTCAGCAGGGGCAATGTTTTTGCCATCGAGGGGTCCCTTTGCTCTTGGTTTATTGCGGTTGTTTGAAATTTATTTTTATTATGTTATTTTGCAGTATGTAACTAAAATAAAAACAGTGCAACAAATATCACAAACCATAAATTGCATTTAGTGTGGCTCCGTGGTACAGCAGTTAGCGCATCTCCCTTGTGCACATGAGGACGTGGGTTCAAACCCTGCTCCAGCCATGTCAAAAGGTTATCACAATAGTGATTGACATTTTTGCAGTTCAGTATGGTGTACTCGGGGAGCATATTTGTCTGGAATGGGTGCTATATAACTTATAAGATCATACTACGTTAATGTATTATATAATAATATATATTGTATCATATTATTAGAAGCAGACAGTAACTAAATAAATGCACATTCAAATAGAAAATGTTACATCACACGTGTCATGTGACAGTTTAAATGTTTGTTGTTGCTGGTTACAGTTACACTGACAAGTTTGCACATTACATACAATGCAGGTCAGCATTTTAAATAACAACGCTCTCTGGACGAGGATCACCTACAACTGACTGAGAGTAGCCATGACTAGACAGCATGTCCGCCTATGAAAAAAGAAATTGAAGGATACATAGTTGGATGGTTGGTAATTTTTGTTATGAATGGAACTCGAAAATGATATCGAGTATGCTAATGACGTGTAATATGTTCTCTAAGTTAAATGCACCTACCATGATTAATTTGTATTTAATGCTCATTTAATATCTGAGAAACAGCAGAACAGTCCAGCAAAGAAATACATTGGGTAAACTGCAATCCCTGTTGATGCACAGATTGACCTTAAAGTAATTGGGGGAAATTCCAAGATAAAATCAAGGATGACTCTGATGGACGAGATACAATTAAAATAACATTATAAGCTTCGATGTTACAGCCGATAGTTCTACTTGCCCGATATGCTAATCGGGCTGCTTTTTGCATGCCAGACACTAAAATAGGCATTTGTCATAATATCTACTCCCCTCACCATGCTTTGCCAATATCCCTCACAAAATATTTAAAAAAAGCATCCAAGCCACATTTTCTACTGACCTTTTCCATAAGTTCTACTGTGCTATGTTAGAAACTTTGTCGTACTTTATTTGACATCCATCTCTTCTACATCAAATAGTGTCAAAATAGTGTTTTGAGGTTAGGACCTATTTGGACACTATTTCATCTGAACTCTGGGCAGTCCTTGACTGCCATCTCTCCTACAGCACAAGAGGGCGCTCCACGTATATTGTAGAGCAGCACCAGAACAGCTATCAGCAGAGAACAACTGTCACAACAGTTGATGGTGAGCGAAAAGTGAGTGAAAAGACAATTTATTTAACTGAATAGTGAATATAATAGTACGTCAACCCAGCAGTGCTTGGAGCCTGTGCAGGGTCGTAGCCTGCATTGGGGGGGGGGGGTAGCTGCCCCCCCCCTGGAATTTGGCAGCAATTTTTTTTAAAATACAAAACTTTCAAATATCTACAGTTTTCGGGGTTGCATATGTATTACTCTGGATCAGACTCTGCCCCCCCCCTAGGATTCAGCCCAGGCTGTGGCCCTGCTACCCTGGAGCGGGAGGGGGGGGGTACTCACTATGAAAGGGTGTATATAGAGGCTCCGCTGGATGGTTTAGGTTTTTGGGCCTTCTAGGATTAAAATGGTTGTGGTTTTTATGAATTATTAAGATTAATTTGGTTGCACTTTTTTCACCCCCAACATGTTTGGTACCCTTAGAATCGGCTTCAAAAGACGATTATTATAACATAATATTTATAACGATTAAATTGGTTTTGAATATTCTTACTAAAACATTTAAAATGGTTTGTGGTTTTGGCGTTTGTCTCGGATTAAAATGGTTTTGGTGGCACATCCCTATGCAAAAGTCCGCGAAGTACACCCCCCCCCCCCCAGGCCCTGCTCTGTGACTTATCCATGCTGCATTTCCATTGTGTGGACATGGGATGTTAATTTTACAGATTTTAAACTTGGCACGAAGACAGATGGAATATGGTGCGATATAAAACGGCAATAACAGTAGATTTAAATGAAATAAATTCAGTAACGTCGTCTTTTAAAGTGCCTTGATCGATCGTATGGCGAAAATCCAGCTGTCAGACAGGGGCATATCTAGAAATGCCTTCAGGGATTTTCTGTCTCTTCCATGTTAATTCTGGGCCTGAGTGGGGCCATGGTCCAATGCCCCCCCCTAAATACGCCACTGCTGTCAGAAGCTGGAGTGACAAATCTAACACTAGCTATATGTTGGAGTTGTGGAGTCGGAGGTTTTTGGGTTCGGAGTCCTGACTCCCGAATTAATGTAATTTCCAAAAACACAGCTACAAAAAATGTGAAATTTCTCGCAAATTTTACACAAAACATCCTGCACAAGTATTTCTTACAGAATCTTATGAATTAAGATGTCTTGGGGGGGGGGGCTTTCGACCTTCTGTGAAAAAAAAAACAACTTTGTTCAGCACATTGAAAATAAGCCCAAAAAAAAGTTTGTTTCCACCTGTAGCTATATAGGGTACCGTTATGTTAAAAATCAGATCCAAAAGTTTGTCACAAGTCACTTATAATACTCAAAATGATGATAAACTTGTGTGTTTCTTCTTTTCAGTGACCTGGAAAATGTGGACTATTTTGCACTTTCGCCATTCTTCAAATTTACGGTAAGTTTATCAGCAACACTTGCTTGTCTGCCTGCAAAGACCTAATGAAACTGTGCTAATATACACTTAACTGATGAAATATTCCAAATACTGTAGCCATAATAGCTATAGTGTATGCTTCACAGAAGTGTTTGCAGGGGTCAACAACTTATTTAATTATCAATATTTTAAAATAGACAGCAGGCAATATGATTTCCTCCAGAACCATCACAAGACTTTGAAACTTATGAAAGATTTTTCTAAAGACGACCCGTGACCCACAAGTTTGTTACCATAATTAAGCAAATGAGTAATGACAGTTATTCTGTTTGAAAGTCATTGCCTTCAGCTTTAAAAATTGTAAAATTATTTTCCTACACTCTTTTTCAGGTGCTGGCTAGATGAATTGTGAAAATACAGAAGTTGGGAGCAAAAAGAACGACAAAAATGTCTCATTTGGGAAATTGGCTCCAGGAAAGACTTCAGCCCACCATGTTTGGGAAAATAAAATTAGTTTAATCCTGAAAAGTAGCCAATGCGTTCATCGCAGCCCGAGGAGTGATGTTCTGGTCCTAGTAATTATCAAACGGTAATTTTTTCGTCTTCTTCAAATTAAATTGTTGTCTCAGTATAGTTAATACCAGCCATTTTGATTAATTGATATGTTATATATATACTGTCCGTCAAAGTTTATTTTTAAGTTGCCAGGCCTGCCTAATTTCATCTTAAAAAAAACATTTGTTGACCTAAATATTTTCCCTTTTTTAATTGAAATTTAGAGGTTTTCAAATTGTGTTTCTTTTACATAATTTTCCAAAATGTTCCTTCTGCAGTGAGGGGGGAGGGTTGGTCTAGTGGTAGCATGCAGGACTGCCAATCGCTGGGTCCAGGTTTCGAATCCAGCTCTTGCCGGGTCACCTGGGCCTATGTTGGATGGCTGTTTCAATCATCCTTCGCCTCATTGCCATGTCCTCCTCCAGTCCTAATTAGCCTACCAAGTGCATAAATACAGGATGTAAAGCCTTAAACATCCGTTCATCCTTCTGCGGAGCATTGAGTTTCATTGTCATTACATTGTATTGTTGTTAGTTGAATTTAATGCGCTTGGATTTATATCACATTATTTCTAATTGTATCTTTTCAGAGCTGCAACAATAGATGGCATGACTGCAAATTTGGTTCATGGAAAATTGACCGATGACATACTTTGGCAAATGGAACCTTCACAAATGTAGATTTCGAACAGAAGCTGTTAATGGCATGAATTCTTAGTCTCCTGTATAACTGCTCTTTAAATAAAGTTTTCACTTACATTTTATATTAAAATACATGCTCAGGCCTTTACATTTTTGGTTAAAATTTATGAACTGAAAACCAAGTGACGTATATCATTTAAAAAATGCTGAATATTTAAAAGCATGTGAATTTCATTTTTGCTGGATTGCAAGCACTGCAGGTTGAAAGTGTTATGGTGTAAAAACTCTGGTGTTTTAACGTTTGGCGCAACTGCACTGCGCTTTTTTGTATTTATAGAATAATTGAGCGGTGATTTTCATTTGTATGAGGAGCCTGTTCTGGTTTATTAATGCACTTTTCCGCTTTTTTGGACAGCACTGAAATGCCCTCAAATGAGGCTCATTTAAAGGCACTTGTGCAGTTTTACTCCAAATTTTCGGCACCAGTAGTCTAAGAAAAATTGGGGGGGGGGGGGGGGTCACTGTATCTTTTAATAGAAAAAATGCTATTTTCAGCTTAAAATCTAATAAAAACACTAAAATAGAGGCTGAGGGATGAATTTTAACAGTAAGAATGCAAATAAGGTGTCAAATGAAAGCAGAGAAGTAGCTCTATATGATGCTGGAGGCCCTTTTTTGAATTTTTGCATGTGTACTTTTTGTTTGCCTATTAAAAATGCCAATAATGGCTCAGTTTCAACTAAAACGCCATGGAACAGGCATTAAAATCAAAAATTTAAAAAAGAAACGCCTCCACCATCTTGCAGCACTGCTTCTCTGCTTTCATTTGACACCTGATTTGCATTTCTACCATTAAAACTCATCCCTCTGCCATTTTTTTTGAAGTTTTTTTTCACATTTTAAGCTAACAATAGCATTTTTCACCATTAAAAAATACAGTGACTCTTCCGAAAAAAATGTTTGGTCCTTGACCTATCATATTCGATGACTAATGTCGAAAATTTTAATGAAATATGTGAAACTGCCCTTAATACAGCAGCATTTAACGAAATGGCAGTGTAGCTCAAAAAGCTCAAAAGTGCATTAACAAACCTGAGTGTTACGTAAGTGTCTTATATCATAAATAATTCTGAATATTTAAATTCATGTCTTTATTGAATTTCTTTATATCATGGAAGCACACAAGACATTTGAATCACTATATGAATTAACAATTGCCAACAACATCATAGTATTTCACCAATTGTAGAATATACATACTATTACATAGTATACAAACAAAAACATAACTAACACAGCATTAACTGACATGAATAGACCTAAATAGAAATATTTTCACAATGGCGAAATGCATAAAATGAATAATTTTATGTCAATGGGATTTATTTTGTAAATGACTCTGTAATGTAGGCCTATCTATAGCCGAGGCTAACTATCTCTTAACTAAACATTTGATGTCAAGCAATCATATCTGGTGCTAAGGAATTTGATTCACACACAAGGAAAACTTTTGATACTGGATAAGAAATAATCTAAATACATATTTTTAAATAAAGTGTCTCTGAGAATATCAGGCATGTCCTGTTCGCATGACCACCTCAGAATTTCACTAAATATTGCAGAGTCACACATTAACTTCCTAAACCTTGAAAAATGTCAAAAAAATTCGTTGACGCCAATACTTTTTTACTGTGTCCATTCAAAGTTAAAAGGTTTTCAGCCAACTTTTGGCTGATATTTGAAGTTCTCGGCAGCAAGAAATACCCCAAAATGACGCTTTCATTACTGTGACTTAGACTTGCCTTGCACATACAAAATTGATTTGATATTATGCCTAATAATGTTCTCAATATTCAAATATTTTACAAAATTGATTTCATCTAAATTCTGGCATCTGGGGTAAAATTTAAAATGACCGATTTTTGCCTTTTTTGTCATTTTCAAAAATCATACCAAGTTCAAAAGTCAATATTTTCTATAGTGGACCTAAAGACTCGATTATTTTCACTCACAGCTTGGGAAAACATCTGAAATTTGGTTACTTATTAAAATTTCTGGGAAATTCATATCTTTTTATATACAGCAGGAGTAATTATCCTATTTTTCGTATATTTTTCTGATAATTCTGAGATAATATTGACAATATATATTGTGCCTGCACCCTGCAGTTAGTTCTCTCATAGAAGTTTTGTTTCTCACTATAATAGTAGATTTTAAGTTTGTTTAGCATGAATGTTAAAATAAGAGCATTGGACCTAGTTTTGGGGTCAATTAAGGTCAAATGTCTCTGAATTTAGTTAAATTTCAAGAAAATTCTGCAATTTTCCACACATTCATTAGATATCTCTGACTGGTAACAGTCTTCCGTACAAGCAGGCAAGCGAACGAGGCTGCAGACTGACAAAATTCGAGTGGAATTGGGCATCGAATTGGAATCTAGGCCAGTGGAACTGCTGCCTTTCAGGTCCGTGCTGTTGCCAATCAGGTCCGCGCTCAGCAGAACTCAGCAGGACTGAGCCAGAAATGCTCAGAAATACATGTGAGTGAGGACCTGATTGGCAGCACCTCCAGCGAAATGTTGTAGCCTGCTTGCTCACGCTCGCAACTTGAGCAGGCTATTGTAGCCTGTAGATACCTTCTAATAGAACATACAATTTATCAAGATTTTTTTCTTGTAAATTATAGCTCAAAAGCATGAGTAAAATTTATTACGAAATTGTGGTTGGTATGGAAACACAGCATCCATCAAGGCGACACGATGACATTTCGCCTTGTAGCTCAGCTCCTATTGCACTTGGAGCTTTGGTTGATGGCTTGTCTGATAGCCCTATTACCTGGCCTCATCTCCATTTATTTAAAATGTTACTCATGCTATAGAGCTATAGTTTAGACATCTGGTAACTGTCGTGGTCTAGAAATATAAATATTGTGATAAATTGTATATTTCTATTTGAAAGATCTCTTAAAATGATGAATTTTTTTTTTTAATTGCCAAAAAATTCACAAAATTCTGAGTTTTTTTGACCTAATTTGACTTCAAAATAAGGTTAAATGCTCTCGCTTTAAAATTCGTACAAAGGAGAGTTGAAATTTGATGAATATAAATTAGTTCTGATGTCATTGTGGCCGAAATTCCTGACGACATTTGGGCAGAAAGCTGAAATATCAATACTGTTCAGAAAGATTCTTGATGGATGCTTTGTTTCCATGCCAACCACAATTTTGTAACAAATTTTACTTATGTTTTTGAGCTATGATTTACAAGCAAAAATATATTGATAAATTATAAATTTCTATTAGAGGATATCTCATGAATGTGTGGAAAATTAGAGAATTTTCTTGAAATTTAACTAAATTCACAGATATTTGACCTTAATGACTCCAAAACTAGGTCAAATGCACTTATTTTGACATTCCTGCTAAAGGAACTTAAAATATACTATTATAGTGAGAAACAAACTTCTATGAGAGAACTTACTGCAGGGTTCTGGCACAATATAATTATATTGTCAATAGTATCTTAGATTTATCAGAAAAATTCCGAAAAATAGCATAATTACTCCTATTGTATTTAAAAAAATACCATATCCTCACGGAAATTTCAATAATTAAACAAATTTCCGATCGTTTTTCCAAGCTGTGTGTGAAAATGATAGAGTTTTAAAGTACGCTATGGAAAATATTGACTTTTAAACTTGGCATGATTTTTGAAAATGACAATAAGGCAAAAAGCGAGCATTTTTAATTTTACCCCAGACACCAGGATTTAGATGAAATCAATTTTTTAAAAATATTTTCATGTTGAGAACATTATTAGGCATAAAATAAACCAATTTTGTATGTGCCAGGCAAGTCTAAGTCTCAGTAAGGCCACACATAATTGATCTTTAACTTCTCGGATCCTCTCGAGGCACTTTTTCTAGGGTCAGTCAGTACGACAAAAAAAAAGGTGAAAAATTTTTTTAAAATAATTTCAAACAATTTTTTTTTTCCATCGGCAGGAAATCTATTGTGTCGGCGTGTCCGCGAAGCAAAGAATCAATTTTGTGTGGCCTAATGAAAGCGTCAATTTGGGGTATTTCTTGCTGCTGAGAACTTCACATATCGGACAAAAGTTGGCTGAAAACCTTTTAACTTTGAATGGCCACAGTAAAAAAAATAATTTGCACCAATGAAATTTTTTTCACATTTTTCTTGGTTCAGGAGGTTATTGTGTGACTTTGCAAAATTTTGTGAAATTCTGAGATGGTCATACGAACAGCTTGTCCCATATCATTTGATTCTTTCAGAGACACTTCATTATATAAAATAAAAGGTACCCTAGCCATTGAAATCTGGAAAGAAATGATTGTTTTTTTCCAATATCACATAAAAGTACACACCTTTGGCAAGAGAGTTATTAAGAGGAAAAGTCAGACTAGCACTACACAGTTAATTTATAATAGTTTAACCATTCAACAATATTCAAACGGCAGTATCACAACGAGGACGACGCCGATCGAGTGACGACAATAGCTCTTCGTTTTCAACGAAAACAGACGAGCTAAAAATCCATCTTGAGTCTTTCATATTTAAAATTACATTTCAATGATAAATTATATCATAAATTACGAAGATCCGTAACACTCAATCCATTTTTCTACCTCAAGGTGGCCGACAGAGATGTTCGCAAGCGCATCAACCATGTCTTGGTGTGTCACAGGCATCTCTTGGTCGATTCTCATATTTTCAATATTTTCGGATGAGAATTCCTCTATCTTCCTTGGTAATGGCATCATTGCAGCATCACTGCAATAAAAGATATAACAATTATAAATTGGATGTCATGATCTCAAAAAGTTCTACATGATTTTAGGGCAGAAAGTCTATAACGTCTATCTTACAGTTTATTCTCACAACATGCGAACTGGTTGCCCCTCATCTAGGTCACACAGCAGAAATACACCCACTCACAGGTAGATTAGCAAATATCTAATTGTTCCTGTCACATTTTTGTGATGTTTTGCTGCTGTTTTTGTCAGATTTTTTACCATGGAATTTCATTCCAAGATAAATGAGAGAGCATGGAAGGATCACCATATCCACTTTGCCAAGAAGTGCCAAGTGGATTTTTCACATTTTGTTTCAATACTGTGACTACAATATTGGGCTTTTTAACATTGATTTGTAAACCAGTAAGACACACATTTTCTTTTACAGGTCTAGTTTGAAGGTGTTGTAATCACTTTAGCTACAATGAATTGTTTTCCTCTGGTTGGCATGATTCTGAAGTACAGAAATCCCCCAAATTGAGAAGATACAAATTAGCTTTCTTAGACATGTTCTCAATGTGAGACGGCAGACACCAACACTAGCTGTGTATGCAGAAACAGGAAGATTTTCTCTAAAGATAAGGCAACAAATAATTGGAGTAAGCTATTGGGCTAAAGTTAAAAATCTACCAAGTGATGATATCTTACATAAATGCCTAAATATACAGATAAATAATCAAAATGCTGGTCAGAACAACTGGTACAGCAAGATAGCAAAAATAATGACAAATGCTAACATCGCCTGGCTAACCAAAGAGCCTTGCAAGATTATAAAGGAAATCAAACTTAAACTATATTCAGAGGAACAGTCCAGAATTTTGAATGAAATTAATAACTCAGATAAATTTCCCAAACTGCGCACATATAAAATTTTCAAGACAAGTTACTGTCTAGAACCATATCTAAATCTAAACCTCTCAAAGAAAACATACAGCAACATTGCCAGATTCAGAGTTAGCTCCCATAATCTAACAAGAATCCGCGGATTCAAAGCCTGGCTCAAGTGGCAGTGATGACGGCAAAATATGTAGCAATGCTGGTGAAATAGTTAAGTCTACTTTATGGTTTGGAAATGGCAGAGAAAGGTGGTTCTGAATTGCGGCAAGTGAAGTGTTGTTATTGTAGTTGTGCCATGTACAAAATAATATCCAAATAACCACGAAAAGAATGTGTACGATGTTTTCAAATCGTGAAGTCGCCCAATTTCCTCCTTTGAAAAAACTGGCGAAATAGAAAAAAATTTGGAAAAAAAAAATTTTTTTTTTTTAATTTAGGAAAAAAAATTGTAAATCTTGGCACAAAAAATGTTTAAATTTGAAAAAGAGAAGTTGCCTGATTTCCTCTTTTTGAAAAAAAAAAAAAACTAGTGTAATTGAAAAAAAATTGAAATTTTTTTTTTTTTTCAAATCTTGGAAAAAAAAAATTTGGGAAAAAAAAAATTTTGAAATTGAAAAAAAAAAGTAATTTCCATACATCTAGCTACCCTAACAAACCAATAAAACACAAAAACAGATATATTGAACCTATAGTTATTGAACAGTAGAGTTGACAGACAATATTTTCAGACCATTACACCTGAATTAGCCTGGTGAGCCAGGATAAAAATTGAAACGTACCCAAAATTCCGATAGAACAGAGAAAGTGTGACCAGGGTTGGCAAAAAGGCAGCCGTAAACTGTTTTAGGCACGGCATCTGCAGTAAACTGCCTTAAAGTGGTAAAAACCACCTTTTACTGCGTCAAATGCCTTTTACTCTAAATCGGCCTCAATTTGGTCAGTCCAAACAAAAAGCCAAAAAATAGGAAAATATGCCTTGTAATGCTTGAAATGCAGATTATTCGTCAATTGAAATATTATCAATCAATACTACATGTAAGTTCTGCAACAATTGAGAAATAGGAATATCTTAAATTTTTTGTTATGATCTGCACAATATCAAGCAATTGGGATTTTGAGCTAAATTTGGGGTTTAAGGCAGTTTACGGCAGAAAATTGCCTAAAACTAGTTCTCGGCAAGGCTGTTTTTACCGGTAAAAACCGCCCGGTAAAAACCACCTTGCCGTAAACTTGCCAACCCTGAGTGTGACAAATGTAATACTGACAGTATAGAAGACAAGATTCACTGTCTCTTAATTTGTACTCATAACAATATCCCTAGAGTAGAGCTTCTTGACAGCGTTAGTTGCCTTATGCCCAACCCAAGTAGTCTCGATAAAAGTGAACAATTTATTGCACTGATGTCAGATAAAAGACCAGAGATAATAAAGGCTATAGGTCATTACCTTAATAGAGTAATGTAAGTGTAGCTAAGAAATTATTGATTCAAAATTTAAAGAGTATAATTTACATGTTTTAGGTGTGTTGCTGTGCCTCCCTACATGTTGATTAGAAATTTCCGAACCTTGACTTTGGACAATTTGCTAAAGAGAATTTGTCAAATGAACTTGGGAAGTAACTCTATAAATGCCTTTTATTATTTCATATTATAACTGTCTGAATGCTACATATGTGTATGTAGGGCATGTTTTCAGAATACATTAAATTGTTCGAAGCATTCGTATTTTATTTTTATGTATGACTATAAATTAGATGTAGATTTATTTTGAAATATCTTCAAGACTTACTTTTGTGTTACAGGGCCTCATAGCAGTTGCTGTTGGTTCATGTGACATATTATCGTATTAAATTAAGTAAATGTTTAATGACTGAAATGACATCTGTAATTCGATATTGACACTCTGAATTGGGACTCTTTTTAAAGTATCAGAAATTTACCATTTTATTTTATGTATTCTAGATGTAACCACTAGAACCGGGACCAGTATTGTAAAATTTTATATACTTAATTGCATTTTAACTCTCTGTAGATTAGTGTAGACATTGATTCTGCTTTTGTTTTTCTGTGATTTTGATGACATATGTATCTCTTTTGATATCCAGTTTGTCAAATAAAAGTTTATATATTTATAAATGGAAACTTTCCAACAATTCCTTGTGGTAGCTCCTTTTTCGAAAATGTATTTCTCCACTTGATAGGCTAATTAGGACAGGAGGAGGACATGGCAATGAGGTGAAGGAGATTGAAACGGCAGTCCAACATAGGTTCAGGGGACAGCTGGATTCGAACCCTGGACCAAGCAATTGACAGTCGCGCATTCTACAACTAGACCCAACCCTCCTCCTATGTGCAAGAGAAATTGGTCACACAAAATTATTACAAATACTTACCAACGCACATTTGTGATGTCTAATGCCGAATAACCCTCCATTGCCAAAGAAAGTTGTTCAGAATCCAGGTCTTCATCAACCATAATGTCTCGAAAATTCTTTATTATAAGGCTTTGGCGAGAAGTTTCTGCAAAACAGAAAGTGACTATGAAATCAAGTACCTACTACCTGGCAATGTTAGCTTTTCCCTTAATTCAATTTTATTCATACAGAATATTTGGTCCAACACACAACAGAAAATTAAATCATTCATATAAATTAGGTCATACACACAAAATAATCCATACTAGGATGATTACGTATAGTCAAATGGGTGCAGCACCAGTTCACATTTTGGGGATGGCCAAGTAATATTTCAGCTTGCATGCACGCATGAATGTCAATATCCATATTTCATGATTCCAAATAGCATATGATTGGAAGTACTGATAATTTGAAACATGCAAAGAGCAATTTCAGAATTTCCCACCAAAATTTCCACTCTTGCAACGACAACATAAATGGAGATGTGTGGTGACAATTAATCCGTCAATCCTTAATCCATTAATAAAGATGCTAACAACTTGAGTAACTATTAGCTAAGTTAACATATTTTTTCTCATCAACGAAAGTAAGTTCCCTTCGTTAATTGTAAGTCGATTAATAAAGTCTGGAAAGTCCAGTAATTTTAGTAAAAAAAGGTGCAACAAGACACATTTTTACATGAAAAAGACTTGAGTTGACAAAAGATTACTAAACACTAAATAGTGAAAATCAGACAGACTTTTCTGTCTGATATTTTTAATCGATAAAAAAAACAAACGTTTAACTTTAACTTCAGTAAACTTAGCCACAATTTTAAGTTATTAACTATAACTCAGCTAATGATTTGATTAACTTATTAACTGTTAACTTAGTTAACATTTTTTGTAAACTTGCCCACCACTGGACTACACACCTCCAATTAAAATCAAGTAATTCTTCTATGTGGGCATACCTCATTACTTCACCAGTGAACTGTGCCCAATTGTCACTTTGGATTTGCTGAGGGCTTCGCCCAAGGTAACGAAAATGTCTAATCAACATTTTGGCAACATTTCGTCCTGTGCCAATTTCTCCAGGGGCATCGCATGCCTTCCACGCCCATCCCATCCTAAAAAAATATAAATTTAATCATTTATTCCATACACAAATACTACAATTTGGTGTACAGGTACAAAAATAAAATAGATCAGATAAAAACTTAGTTTGTACAACCAAAAATAAAAACAAAATAGTTAGTACACAGACAGTTAAAAATGGTATAAAGTTCATCGTTGTTAAAACTAGGTATCGTTAAACATCTCAACTCCAAAATCTGACTAGCACATTGTATATCACATTTATTAAACTTGGAGTAGAACATTCTCTTAATATCATTAGTATTGAGCAAATCATCTTCCAAATATGAAAATACCTTATTTTTCCAGGTAACTTCTTTTTAAACACTTACATCATAATGTTATTGTTAATCTATAATGTCAATGTCAGAGATATAAACAAACATTTCATTATAAAAATAAATCTAAAATAATACTTAAAACTTGCAGGAGCAGGTTAAGCAGCAGGTTGACATGAGCAGGAATGAGATCTTTACATTGCGCTGCCTGCAAAAAGAATGATAATAGACTACAAACCTTGAAAAATAGTCAATGACTATCAGGAGCCATAAGGATCTTTGTGGATCAACTTCAAGGAACCTTTCATCCACAAATCTGGTATGATCTATTCCAATGCGCTTGAAGACCTGATATACTTGAATCGGGTGGTTGTGAAGAATATTTCGATTGGTGTTTGCCTGAAATAAATATATGTATAAGCAGTTTGAGACAATGAATATTATAAAACAAATTTAGCGACCACAATATTGTAAACCTATAATACTGGAAACAATTTAGCTTGGTTGTCGCTAAATAGCAAGTGCTTATAAATACATTTTCAAATGGACAACATTATTTCAAAACTGCATCTAAAAAACCAAGTCCTTTCGGTTCAGGAAACAAGGTAGGGTATGTGCCTGACAATCCCTGAAATAGGAAATTCCTAGGAAATGATCAGAAACTTGGGAGAATCGTGAAATGCAAACCAGGACTGAATGAATTTTTTTTTAAATTACGGCCAAAACACATCCTCTTTTCGAGGAAAATAATTGGATCATTGGTAAATTTGTGTTCGAAAACTGACTGAAAATTATAACAGTGCAGAGGGCTGGGGACGCGCTACTGTCTCATTTTTGGAATTGTTTCCGGATAAAGCTTGTCAAAACCAATTGGTCTCCTAGCTAAGTAAACAGACCACACACATTTCAAATTTTAGCAAAATCCATTGATTTTTGGACTCCCCCCCCCCACTTATTTACATCATATAGGGAAATATTAGATGAAAATGAAAGCAGTACTTAGTAGACACTTCACTGTATCTTTTAAACATACCCTTAATAGGTCTATACTGCATGTTCCTACATTTAAATTCCAGCTTTTTCTGTGAAACGGACTTGCATGCTTAAACACCCCATATTATACTAAACATGTGAGATATTTAAAAAACTTTTATATTTCTATGAACTAGAGTTATCAATCTTTTGTTTACCACCCATAACTCATTTTTTCATAATTTCACCCCTATGGTCATTCTACCTCCTGAGTGGGAGCATAATTTTAAACAGCTATTTTTATTAATTCCGGCATTCATTATCACAATGAAAGGGTTTATGTTAATTGATAATCAGTTAAGATACCCCAATAAGCAGTCTGGGAAATTGCCATCACATGATGACAATTGCAATTGCCACAAAGTCCTGGCCCTGACAAGATGATTGAGTGAGTGGGGTTGATCAGTTGGGTATCAAAAGGAAGTCTGATCTCTTTGCACCCTTCCTCATCACACAGCAGCATGACAGAAGCGGGACACATTCTATCTGATTTTGAGAAATACGAGGGGCGTTCAGAAAGTTCAAGGCTTTTTTTATATGGACACTTATTTTCAATCTAGAACTATGAATTCTTTACAGGATAAAATTCAGCAGTTTTGGAATGGATTTTCAAAATTTTTGACAATTTGGACACTTTTAAGTCATTCTATGGTTGCCATGGAAACAGGAAGTTTGGCTAGGTGGAGCAGGTAGTACGGAGATCAAGAAAATCAATGAATTGCGGCTGAGAGAGACCTCACTCTGCCACTTGTATTAGAAGGATTGACAATAATTAACACAAGAAATATAGGCCTAATATTTCTTTTCAAAATTACTCGCAGGTACTACAAAAGCATTAATTCATACACCTGACGCATTGAAATAAATGTTCCTTGATGCATTCCAGGAAAAGTTTATGTGAAAGCATTTCAGTCATCCAAAGCCTTTTCTCCTCCAGTGCCTGAAACTATTGCCCCCAGTGATTAAGGTAATGGAAAACAGGTCTTATGTAAAGCTATATCTCAAAGGAAAAGCTGGGATGGATAATGCTGTCCATTTAGGTCTCTTGCTCAAACCAGTGAATCCATGCTTTGTCATTAGTCCTGATGTAGTTAAGGACTCAAATTCTGGCACCTGAATCGCTCTTGCCAAATCGGGCATGCAGGAGTGCTTTCCCACATTGGTTCGCTGTAAGAATACAAACATTTGGTATGCTTGAAAGTATATTAAGAAGCTAATATCATATTTCTTGTGTCAAATATTGTCAATCTTACTAATACAAGTGATAGAGAGAAGTCTTTCTCAGCCGCAATTCATTGATTTTCTTGATCTCCGTACTACCTGCTCCACCTAGCCAAACTTTCTGTTTCCATGGCAACCACAGAATGACTTAAAAATGTCTAAATGTTCCAATATTTTGGAAACCCATTCCAAAACTGCTGAGTTTTATCCTGTAAAAAATTCATAGTCCTAGATTGAAAATAAGTGTCCATATAAAAAAAAGCCGTGAACTTTCTGAACGCCCCTCGTACTACAAAGTCATCAGCAGCTGATGACAGTTTCCTAATTTCTCTGGAGCCTTCAGGTTCTTTTCCTCATTATGTAATGGATAAACCTGCCAAAATTTATAGAGTTAGTTGATACTGTGATACAACTTTATACCAAGTTTGGAAGTGATAGTAGCAGCAGTTATTTCTAAATAGCCTGTCAAAGATGATTTTGACCACTGCTTAAGTCATGGCTGGGCCATGACACTTTTAGAAGGTCGTGATGACAGTGCTAGGGTGAGTGTCATGTGGGGCTGAAGACATTGATTGTCATGAGCATATGGTAATTTCCTTGACTGATAAGTGAAGGTGAGCTATGACTGTCACACACATTACTTTGGATTGTATACATTTTTCTTCCGTATGCTGGGGCAGCCAGAGAATCTGTGTGCTCAGCCCTTTCATCCCATTAAACACACTGTACTCATTAGAACTGCATACTTCTTTATTTTCCCTGAGCTTCCTTGACAGTGCAGTCAGAGTGAAGTTAACACAGTACTACCTTGTAACTTTGAAGTTACTTTAGTACTGTTGTAAGGATATACTTTATGAGCCCTTTGTGTACAAGTCTCTCAGACAGATTCAATGTACTCAGTGATTATTGTCAATTTGTGGTACCAATTAATTCTACTCACATGGTAGTTAATACAATATTATGAAAATATTGATAATCAAATTTTGTAGTTTTTATAATTTTTTTATTGTCGCCTGACTGACTGCTCCGAGATGGAAATATGAAATAAAATTAAATCTGATTTCCTGTTTTTTTTCTATTTGCCAACCGACCGACTGGTCCATATGCCTCCGAGTAACAAGGAATAAAAGAAAACGTGGCCTTATTTCTAGAAAATTGTATGCCCGAATCAGATCCTAGCCGGAACAATAAAAGGACATATTTACTGTACTTCAAAACGGTGAAAATAGCTCCAAAATAAAACTGGGGGGGGGGGGGCGGTTAAAAACCCATGGATTTTGCTGAAATTTGAACTGTGTGGTCTGTTCACATATATGAGATTAATTGGTTTAAAGACTAGCTTGATTGGAAAAAGTCCAAAATATAGTCAGGACTGTGGGCCTTCATAAAATATACATGTACACTTGTACAGTACAGAACATAGTTTTGAGCTAAGCATGCAATTTTCCGCATCACCGTGTCCCCAAATTTCCATGGAAATTTACTGTTAAAACATGTCTGCTGTCTTCTGGCACCGATTTTCAGCACACATAAATTAATATAGATTCTCCGTAAAATGTGATTGACACAAAATTGATTACTTTTCTGGTGATAATCTCAAACTTTGACATTCAGATTGATGAAAATTATGAAAAACCATGTCTGAAAGTAATTTGGAGACAACATTGTCAGCTCAAAGGAATCAGCATTTCAATTAACAGTAGTGGAAAGTGTTCAGAAAAGATACAGAATACTGCCATAAGATTTCCAAATTTTTCAAAACAATTTCTGCATTCAAACGTCTTCATTGAGCAAAATACTGCAATTTCTTTCATAACATACCTTTGTAACAATGCAAAATTGGCACCATGCCAAACACCCTTCCACTTCAAAGCTCGATATGCCTGTGTACCTTTCCGTAGCTTGAAATAGAGAAGGACCAATAAATTACAGGTAGTTATAACGTTGGCGTCCAGATATTGGTAGAAGCATTTTTCTGCGATATATTCACCGAGCATCATTTAAAAAAACATCATTAAACAATTAAAAATTTAAAGTTCTAATTGTTCAATAAACATAAAATTTGGTGTAGACCTTAGATAAAGTCTTAAAATTCATATTGGTAACTTTTGGGAAAAATAATGCACTTTGGCTACACAGCGTTAATTTTAGTGAGTTCTGTTTGAAACTTCAGTTCACACACTGCACTTTAATGGAAAAGGCACCAACGGAAATATTGGTTTTGTGGCATATTGGATGGGATTAATCTTATGAAATTATCACATAACAGCCACAGGACTTCCAAAAGCTGTCCTACAAAGGTTTAAAAATATATATAAAGGATAAAGCAGATTTAGAATGAAAAACTAAATTTAAGAATAACCAACTGGAAATGAAAAAGTGAACCAAACCTACAGAACAATGGGGTCTTTATGCATACCCAGGAAAGAAAAATTCACATAGACAATCATTAAATATCAATACTCTAAATAAATCTGAATTTTATATATATATAAAGCATTTTTTTGGAAGATTTGACAAAAAATCTGTGGGTGGCAGGACAGCATTTACACTTAAATTGTATTTTAAAATTTGATCATCTTTAATGTGGTTTGGTCAAAAACCCTTTTTTGCCATCCTATCTACCAGGTAAAATAATAAACTTTCCAGATATTTTGCGGAGAAGAACAGGAAGTTTCTGAAATTAATGATCATAGGATCTTGAAATTTTGTGACTTGCATTTACGACAGTAGCGAAGACCGTTAAATTTCACAAAAAAAGTATCAAATTTAGAGATAGGAAAATTGTTAAGAATATATAACTGATGGCAACTTCTAGGTGTGTGCAAACTTTCGTTTCAAATTAAAAATTTTAATGAAAATTCCATTTTTTTATGATGCTCAGTGTATATATGTATAATCCAGTTTCACACACTATTTAATACTTACTTTTGTGTACAAACGCCGGGAACCTAAATGGCCCTATGAAGAATGGCAATCCGTTATCGTATTTCTTGCCTTTTCCGTAGTTATAACCTTTTCGTTGTCAAGGAAAAGTTCTTCGTCTATCAAGGCGTGCGATTGAACCGTTGTCAGAAGGTTTACAATGTCGCCTTTTTCTTTTATGCCCTTTTGAGGCCCCATCATCATCACTTGGGTTGACAAATCCATACGCATCGACAAAAGTTTCAAGAGTATATTCCATATGTCTTTCATCACAGTAGTTGATCAAGCAGCCATCAGAGAGATTACGTAAGGCAGAAATTATGGTCTGGAATTTCGCCGGGCTGTATATTGCTGCCATTCCTCAGGCTATACTTGACATCTGCAACAGAAAGAACCAGACTTGTTACGATACTTGCTTTGAGCAAAATAAAAAATCATGGATATCTATCGACTCTACCCATATTCAAACTTTAGAAGAAATGTTGCCTGTTCAAACAGATGTTTCCAGAATTATCCTGCACTTGTTTGAACAGTCTGGCAAGTCAAGTCAGCTAACTAAAAGTAGGTCTACCTGATAAAAAAAATCGGAAAATATCAGAAGAATTTATAAATACTGGTATCTGGGACAACACAAATTATTATCACAGTCATACTTCCACATTCATAATAGTTTTTTCTCAAAACTAAGATAATTCGGGGAAAATGCCATTTTTTAGAAATTAAATAACAACATTCCCATCTACAAGATTTAAAAAAATAATTCTTTGGAATCCCTAGATTAACTACACTTTCATTCATAGCCATCTTGGCTATTCAATTTTTCCTGCATGAACATGGTAAATAAACTATAAGCAATACAGCTCATCGATTATTTATATATTTTTCAAAAGTTATGAATATCTCTCATATTACAAATATTGCCATTGACGGGCAATGAAATTCCAAGATGATACTGGCCTGCAGAAGAATCAAAATTCTGAACTTAGAAACACACCAGTACAAAGAAACATGCACATTCCAACTGACCTGAACTCTGGTGGATAGTTGAACGCTGATCTGCGTCTACGACAGTGAATCACAGTGTCAAATTACAGCTGGAAAAAAAAGCATTTGGATTAATGTACCTTATGGCGAGGAGACCAGTCTAGTCCACAATTTTAGACTTTAGACAGTCACTCTGGATCAGGGGCGTCAGTTTCATGTTAAAGTGGTGGGGCAAATTGGCTCAACGCCCTCTCAGAAGGTTGTCCCTCAGAATATTCATAAGTTTTCCCAATTTTACACCTATGCTTTGGCCAAAAAATAGTGGGGCAAATGCCCCACCAGCCTCACCTACACTGACGCCACTGCTCTGGATTGTATGCGTTGACCTTTTCATTCTATAAACTATTAACTTGCCTCAAATAAAATCCATCAAACATGATTTTTCTATTACTTAAAACTTAATAGAAAATTTTTGCACCAAATAGGAGTGATATATCTGTGATATTGCAACAAATCAAATTTTGCACATGACATGACTAGTAACATGAAAGTGACTTGACTGCTCAATGGTGTCTGTCTAAGTGACTTTCCTCACGAGGTGCTCAATGTACCACCTGACTGGCATCAAGTATGACTCAAGTGGAGACATTCAGTGACGGAAAATTTTCGCCGGAGGAGCTTTTAGCTGGTGCAGCAGTGGCGTAGGCCCACCTTCCAAATTTTTTAAAGGGAAAAAATTGAGAGAAATTTAGAAAATTGAATTTTTAAGACACTTTTGAATATGAATATGTCATGTTTTGTTAAATTCGAAACTAAATCATTGAAAATAAGCTGGTCCCACTTGACCTAATTTCCTGCTGTCGACCATTGATGTTGAGACTATCACTGCACAGATTTTTGAAACCTTTCTTGTGCTCAATTCGCTTCGCGAAACGGCCATTTCGCTGCGCGAATATTACAACAATATCATGAGCAATGGAGGCCAACAGCCCTCCAGAGTTATTTATCAGCCAGAGGTACAAGTTCAAGTAATGATGACAATTCTGAACAGCAACTAACTTCTTCCCCCATTACGACCTGGGGGAGAGCTCTTAAATGTGTCTACGACTTGGCATGTCTACGACTTGACTTGTATTCCCGCCAATGGTGATGAGTCAAAACGCCTATAAACAAAAACGGCAACAGTTTTTTTTGCATTGTCAAAAACGCCTACAGCTAATTTTTCTTTTGCATGACAGTGTCAAAACAACTATTGGCCATTACAAAAACGGCAATTTCCGATTGACCAAAACGGCTACAAAATCAGGTGTTGTTCTGTCATCATTTCACTTCCGAAAAATTTTCTCTGTAAAGTTACAGAATTATAATTGCAATACTGCAGGGGTCAAAGTCTAAATGTCAGTATTTGATCCAACTGCTAATTGACATCATGTCACAAAGTAGTACATTGTAACACACAGATCTATATAAATTATAATTGCTATTTAGCCCTTCAAAGGCTGTCAGATCTTGAAGTTAATTGGTTTTTCATTCACACCTACTATTGAACTGATTAATTTTTGACAATTGTCCTGAATATATAAATTTACAAATCTCACAAGAAATTGATGCCATGATGGTACATTGTAAGTGACAACACCATTTCCTGTATAAACAGTAGGCGTTTTTGTAAAGTGGTATAGCCGTTTTGGTATAGACTTGCCGGGCTCTGTGTATAGCCTTGGCTGTCTATTGGCAGAGCCGGGCTCTGCCAATAGACAGCTGTCTATATGCAGAGCCCGGCTCTGTGAATAGACAGACAAGGCTATACACAGAGCCCATGAGATTTTGGCCTACCTTATCTCAAGTTATCTGGCAGAAAATATCAAGGAGTCAAGTTATTGACAATATCACTGCATGATCTCAGCATTCTGACTGTAGATTGTTGTGTTTATTTGAGGTTTTCCATTAGTGCTATTGAGTGATACCCGATGGCCTGTGCCTTCCTACTCTGGACAGACACCTGGGACTTGATGGACACCACACCAAATATAACAAGCTAAAACTGTGGATTCGATTTTTGAGATTATACATTTCAATTTGATATATATATATTTACTAGCTGACTCTTAGAACTGATTGACTAAATTCATTCTTCTTCTTCTTCTAAAAGGAACTTCCTCCTTTATTAGGAGCACCCCATATATATATTCATTGAAAAGGAAAATGATAGCAATTCGCAATTAAATGGTTGGCAGGTCAATGGCAATCAAGGAGGTGTCAATGGAGTTGAATGGACAATCACTGACATGACTGACATGGTGATCTGAGATGCAGCAAAGCAAAACAGCAATTAGCTGGGCTAATTACACTTCACACTTTCAGAAGGCCTGTGTGTCGACTGTCAAGTCACACAATAACAGAATAGCATATCATGCAGCAATGACGGCCGTCACCTTGCCACGCTCGGCGCTGCGAATAGGCTCAGTTATCTAAACACAGAGCGGCTCTGCGGACAGCCTCATTCGCCTATTCGCAGCTCCCGGCTTTGCGAATAGACACTGCGTTATTATTTTCTTTCACCTACCTGCATACTTCAGAATCTGTCAGTCTGTGTCCCGTCTGGTCAGTTCTTTGCTGATAGCTGATCTTTTTCTGTTGTGCTTTGAGAGCGCCCTCTCTCGGACTTTTTGGAAAAATAGAACCGTAGAATCTATGTCAGGCTGACAAAAGTTGGCAATGCTATTGCCAATGCTTCATACGGTGTGACAATGCTTCATACGGTCCGACAATGCTCCTGGCGGAATATCATCTGATGAAATAGTGCCATATGAAATAGTCCAAATAGCATCTTGGGGGATATTTGACCTATTTCAAATATCCACATAGCTACTATGAAAGTAGTATAGTGCTATTTGAAATATCCGAAGTCTTTCTAAAGGCACTTTTTGATATTTGACACTATGGCAGTAGAGGTATTGTCACAAGCATTCAAGGCACTTTGATTTCCCAGTCTTGCGGTTGAAGGCCAGCAACAAAGCAACATGGCAACTGAAAGCTTTTGTTGAACCAGCAATTATCTTGGTAGACATCAATATGTCATGGTTTTGCAAAGATCTTCTACTTTAATGAAGCACTCACAATCCTTTTAGTTTCTTGCAACACGTCCAGTTTCTGTGTTATTTGTGACAATGACTGATTGATTGACCTTTTGGAATGAACTCAATGCTCAATTTAATGATTTTATTCCATGAAAAGAGCTAACTGCTTTCAAATAAGGTAAACCAAACAAGCCTATAATGAGCCAAAATTGGGGTTCAAGACACACAGTTAAATCCAAGATATATCGAATACTACAACATACTCCTGCTAAAAACCGGTCTATCAATCTAATTTGTAATCGGTCATGGCAATTACTATTTGATTGACCCTGTACAGTCTGATCGTGTGTGCTCATCTGCATCCTGGGTCCATGTCCATAGCTATGTCTATTGCTGTGCCCATACATGTTGTAGCCAAGCCGGTTACAGTGATTGCATGCCATGAGTGCTCCACTGAAAGCCGGTCAGAAAGACCCTGGCAATCCGGCAAAGAAGCAGGAAGTTGCCCTTAAGTCCTTTTCCCGTGTCCCCAGGCCAACTACAACTTCCTTCATCCAAGCAAAGCTCTAATCAGTCACCTTCCATATTTCTGCAAGGTTTTTTGTTCCGGCTTTCATTTTTTGTACCAAATTCTTTTTCACTAATTTGCTTCCTGTTCAACACCACTGTTGCTTTCAATAAGGAAGTGACTGATTTCTGGTTTTGGAAGTCTGACCAGAATAATACAGATTGCTTTATGAACTTCCAAAAGAAAGAAATAGAAATTAAACTGATGGTGATATTCAATTTTTTTGCGCATTGTCTGTCTCGTGGAAGATTCAGCCCTTGTAGATTTTTGTATTTTTCAGAAAGCCGGATCAAATTTCGAAAGACAAGACAAATCATAATAAAATCATAATATAAAATGTTTCTTTATAACACTGGTTTTTAGCAGTAACCCTAACGTGGTGTTTTTATGTTTCTGTATTTACTAATGTTTGCTTTATTTTGTATATCTCATGTTACTCTGAGGTAAACCAAATGTTAATGTACAGTGTCTTATAAATGTAAAGGCCTAAATTGTATTATATATGCAGGTTGTATATTTCCGCCAGAAGGTATGGTTTGCAAATCAGAAAACCTATCTGACTAACTCAAACCCTTTGAGCAGGTCTGATTGTGTACTCAGGTTGGCATCTAAGTGCACAGTGTGCTGTCTCAAATGAGTGGATACAATGCAAACCATGTTCCTGTAGATGGAGTCTACAGTGTTTCTCATGCAGCAGTTGTTCATGACACACTCATGTTGGATGGACAAAAGATCAAGGAAAAAAGCCTCCCAAGAAAGGAGTTGGCAGATCTTGATGAGAAGAAAAAAGAAAAATACTTCCTAACTGTCCTGGAACTGACAGTGCACAGTGCATGCGTGAAAGCAGTAGGGGAAACCAGGGCGCATTGAGACATATTCAAATAGTTTACAGGAAAATAGCTGATATTTGTAGCTCCAAGGCAAAACTGCATCTTCTCTATTACAGTCACACAGCAAAATGTGACACAATCATCACCATCCCAATAAGCTTCGACAGAGGCTTGGGAACATTGGAACATCAATTCTAAAATCTACTTCGTCATTCCATGTGCACTAGATTTTATCCTTGGTACAGTCATCAACGTAACTATCTGTGCTTTGCGAAAAAAAAACCTCCCCCGACCATCCCAACATGACCCGTGTCCAAATGTGCCCCAGTTCCTCTTACAATGTATGTCCTATGTGTACTTTTGATTGAGAAAGTTTTTTTGATTGACCCTGAAATTAAATTATTAAATCCACAATGACATATTATTACACTTTTTTGTTTTAGGGAAATGGTGAACGGCAGGGACAATATTAGGCCCAATAGCAGAATATCAGAAATGCCCACGTGTCTTTTATTTTCAAAGGCGTGCAGATCTATAATGACAAGCAAAAAATCTCATGCTTAAGTTTACAAGTACACCCAAGTTTGAATAATTTGGAGAGCTTCAATTTCCTCTGCGTCTTTGCAGAGGAGGCCATTTTGTTTATCATTCAAACAAACCTTGGAAGCGGAATCAAACAAAGAAACAAGGTCTCTGTTTGAACTTGAATGGGCACAAGGTTATTGATCATTCTGCAGGACTTGGGGAGTAATGTTTGGCTATTGAAAAGTTGTTGGTAACATAGAAAAAGCACGGACATGTGACGTGAATCAATTTCCTTTTTCTTTCAGGCTTTATGTCAGGGTTCGTCAATTAAATGAACCATTTTGGATCTTTGATCTAATAAAGAATCTATCGTTACAATTCAAAATTTGCCCAAATGAACAAAATTTTCAATTCAAGGTTGCCTGCACCACTTGCGGTAATTGCCATTCAAAGTATTGCCAAAACAAGGCCTGCTAGCTAATATTAATTGTACAAAAATAAGCCAATATCATACACAATAATTGTAGATACACAACCTCAAAATACTGTTCGTTCTTCCTTCTGAGGAATTCACATACTCCTATTCCTAATAAATCACAAGTTTATGGATAGAAAAAGTTTATTGAATTAGTGCAGACCGCATCTTCACCACACTTTTTCTGCCAATTGCTGGTTGAAAGGCAATTCCCCAGATCCACACAGAAGACAGCAATTTATATTGGTTTGGACGCCAGAAAGGCACACGCTGAACCATATTAAGGGAACTTCTCATGCAGCAACTCCTTGATTGAAATCTGCCTGTAATTTCTTTTTCCTTGGACAATTTCCAAGCACCTTGAAAAAGCCACATGTAAGGGATTACATGAGCTTCCATTTGCATGTTGATTCAGTATTTCTAGTTCCGATTGCTCCATGTTATGATTGGAGTTGGTTATGCAATATATGCTTGGACGAACTTTACCCTTCCAAACATGTCTTTGATGTGTCATGGATCATACTTCAGAGCTATGTCAAATGAAAGAATCAGGCTACATGTTTAAGACATACAATTTTCTTCTTGATGTAAATGTCTGTTAAATTTCATAAAAATATTTGAAAAAAAAAAGAAGTATGAATTAATTTAAATTTAATGCTTGCTAGATGAGTCTTACTAATCAATACACCATCAATTCATTGCACTGAAACAAATGTTCTCCTTTGATAAATATTTCCACAGAGTAATCAGATTCTTGGCCCAGGCAAAACAATCACAATATACAGCTCACTATTGCATACTTTAGTTTAACTCTTTGCCAGTCTTCTCTCCTTAAATCTGGCCTTAGAGCCAGTCTGTAATCGATGGGATGTTCTCACCTTCAGCGGCCCCCGGCCTTGCTGGGAGTGGTATTTTTAGTGACAATGAAAGGAATGGGGATTGGAGTTACAACTGCTAAGCACACCCAGAGGGACAGCTACTAGAATCAAATAGTATCAATTGTATTGAATGTACTTGCGTCAAAGAAAGGGTTCACATCCAAACAACCCATCCATAGCAGGCCTAGTTGATGTCCTGTCCTGATATTTTACCAGTCTACAATATGTATATGGGACCTCCGCCTAGTTGTTAGATTTCTCATTAGAGCTTTTTGCAGATTGGCGGTCCACTGGAAAAATTAATTTTCTTATTTTTAACTTGCAAACTTGCTTTGCAACATCATTGACAGTTTCTGTTGTTCTCCTAATCCTCTTACTTAATGAAGTACCTCAAGTCATTTTATTAGTTTGTTTATTGTCACCTATGCTGCTAGATATGATAAGCACTGATTATCAACTGATTAACCATAACTGAACCAAACAAAACATTTTTAAGCCTGTGACATCAGACGACCAGGTTGAAAGTTGATTTTGAAACTGTTTTGACTGCTAATCCGCAAACAGCTAAATAGCTGTATATGAAATATCACTTCCGATTGATATGAGTCCTGTATATCTTTTATCAAATTTCGTTCTTTGATGCTTACCTGCTCATTTATGTTAAAGTCGTTCATTACTATCGTAGGCCGTAAAAATTTTCTTGATGTCGCTGACAAAAACGTACGTAAGAACCCTCAACATTGGTGTCCATCTACCATTTCAAGTCGATTCAAGACACAAATATAAGACCATTTTGTTCAGGTTAAATACACCTTTAGAATATACAGATCAAGTCAAAGCTAGAATGATGTGCATACAGGTGCTTTCATGTTAATATACTTTTGGAATATATACTGAGTCAAGCAGAAGGCTCCAAGAACGATATACGCAAGGTTGCTTTCATATTAAAGACAAAGCGATACGAGCCTGAGGAAATTTTATGGCGAAACTTTCATCGTTTTACCTGAACTGCACTTGGCACAGAATTACAAGCTGAGATCTATTTATGTTCTCATCTTTACGCACAATATAGCAAAGTGAAAAGATAAACTCTACAGTACACGCACAAGATCACGTGACACACACAGACATTTTTTCATAATTTATTTGTCATTACATATAAGAAGGCTATGAAGTTTAATTCAAAGCCAAATTTTAATTCTCAAAATATCAAAAGCATCTGTACCTATATCGAAGATAATTCCACAGACCTAAACTCATAAGGCTAGCGTCATATCATTTACAAGTCACAAGAAGTACCTGCGACAAGCAACCTATCCACAAGCCAACTCTCTGCAATATGCCATAATTATGTCACCTCTGTCTGATTCTACATAATACCAAAATACTTCACAAAATTTCCCCCCAAAACAAAGTTAAATCTCAAATAAAGGCATACCGCATGCAGGAGGATGAGCAATGTTTGACCTTATTTCATAATCTATATTTCATGCTATTTCGGTTATTATACCTTGGGAAACGTTCATTTTCATTAATTCCTGCATTTTTAGCCTCTTTGCTCGAATTGCTAGTGTTTCTAAAAAAAATTGCAACTTCATTGTGCACGGAATGTGAACGAAGGGAAAAGGGAATGTAGGGGTTCTCTTTGCAGGAACTACTTTTTAGAATGCTGTCATTTATTTCTTAGATTCGTAACTTTCTAGTTTTGTCAACCTTCTGTACTTGAATGACACGTCTGGTAGCTGTACACTTATCCAACCTATTTATCTTTAACCTACATCCCTTTCTGTTTTTTTATTAGTTTCAGTTCACTTTTCGATCATTCACCTTTCACTATTTACACTTTTTCATATTACTCTATTATTCCTTTCGTTATTGGACTACTGTTTGATTTGTCGTAAACTTTAATGTAATTCTTGAGCTATTTTCATCTCAGAGAAGCTACAAATTACTTCAAGCCTCTAAAATAACATCGTTATCTCTGAATTAATTGCTCATTAATTATCATATTTTCTTGAATTTGAAATAGACCAAGATTGCTATGAATTTTATAATGAAATGATACAATTCTGTGACTTTATTTGTCTAATTGCAGTGCGGATGATTACACAGAGAGCTACATGGAAGCCTTGGCAATGGTCTCCCACGAAGGTGTGGTCTTCTGGCCTCCCATCGTGAAACTGAGGAGTACGTGCAAAATAGACATCACATATTTTCCTTTTGATGATCAGACTTGCACTTTGAAGTTGGGATCCTGGGCTTACGATGGATTCCAGGTGGATGTGCTAAAGAGAGATAACCCGATAGATCTTTCTAACTTCGTCAGCAACGGGGAATGGGAGATGATCAACGTGACAACCATTCGCAATGTGCGTTACTACTCCTGCTGCCCTGAACCCTATCCGGATGTAACGTTTCACCTCCACATGAGGCGGAGGACCCTCTATTACACCTACAACGTGATAATTCCATGTATTATGCTGTCTTGTCTCACTCTTTTGGAATTCTGGATTCCACCCGAAGGCGGCGAGAAAGTTGCCCTTGGGCTAACAGTGCTCCTCGCCTATTCTGTCTTCATGTTACTGATCGCAGAAAATATGCCTGCTAGTTCATACTACGTTCCCTTGATAGGTAAGTCGATTGTATTACATTTGTCCTTTTCAAGATTCTATTTCAGTTTTAAAAGATTTCTATATCACAGTAATTTCTTGTGGCAACTTCATATAATGCTTTCAAAATTTGAAACTCTATTTTGCAGAATTTCATTGACATTTTGTCACAGCCAATATTTCCAAAAAAACTCAAGCAAAATTGCATCAAGCAATCAGAACTTGAAATGTCACAATTCCCAAGTGAACAAAAGCCATTATAGCATCTATGAAGTTGCCATGAACTGTGATATTTCACGAAAGTACATCTTATTTTACTGGACAAATTCTATAGCCTGTCATTATATCTGTCATATTATCCTTTGAGTCTTAGTGGCACAGAGGGCACCAATCTAATCAACTGAATGATGACCCAAGAGATAGAAGCTTTATTTCTGACTTAGTGGGATGCCATTTGCAGTGATTACCCTTTGAGCATGTTGGTTATGTTGACACTGCTACACCGTTTATTCAGCCTTTATGCACAGGCTGACTTTATTTGTAATATTTCATCTGTATAAACATTGCAACGATGATATTGGGTCAGGCTTCTTTACCATACCGCTCACTGATATGAGATAAGCAGCATAGTAAGATGGGTTCTTTTCATAGTAAAGGAATCGCACAACTGTAATGATTAATTTTACCCCATAGCATCTGGTGGTAAAAACAGAATCTTACCTTATACATTCATCCTTGCTGTAAAAGACCCTTGTTTTAAGATAGAGTATGTATTTTTTGTCTTACATGTGTACCCTAAGAAGCGACTGCAACCAAAAGAGAGAGAGAGACTGCTTCATAACCGCAGAAGATGTGGTCTTATAAGGCAGGGACCACTGTGGTAGCTCTCAAGCAATTAGCGAATATCACCTTTTTTGCTTGCACAAACCTAGCAACGTGCTTGGAAATATATAGAGCCAAATGGCATGTAAAGACATTCACTAAAAACATTTATCATGAACTTGATCTTTCAAAAGTTTAAAGGTTCTTCCAAAGCTGCTTGCAGGAAGGTTTTTCAAAAGGTGATGTGAACAATTTTTTGGCTGTGTTCCATGTGCTATAATTTCATGTTCCACAACAGTTACTGATGTGACCAAATTTCTACTTATGTTTGATTGTTAACTTCATTTTGGCACTGATATTTAAAATGAGCTACATCTGAGCAACGTCGTAACAAAAACCATAAATGTGAGGAATCCATAATATGCCAAAGTAAAAATGAATGGTTTTCTGAAGCAGTTCAAGGTTTGTTGCACCATAAAATTGGGTTGGATGTTCCTGGTCCCTTTCTGCAAGACAATTAGAGACCAACACGGCATTGCTATAAAGAGAAACATGACTTTTCTACCATCTGTGGCTGCTCTGCTTTCTATCTCTTTCTTTGGGGCCTGAGGTCAAGCGAATTCAGGTTGGTCATAACTCACCTTCCAGGAAATCAACGTGCTTCTAATAACTACTAGTGAAAGAGAGGTCTTCATGAGCAGATTTGATGCAGTCTTATAATAGGAAAATCCATAACAGCAAAAATGGACATAAATCATGAAGGTTTAAATATATCACCGAGTGGGAGGAGAAATCACTCATTGGTTAGGATTAACATTCACGTCACGCTATGTCAAAACCACAAAGCAATGAGTCACTAAAATAGAAACATAAATCTCCCACGGCCTGAAATTTAAGTCATTAATACTGATGTAAAATCTTTCATATTCCAGGAAAATGCCATCATTTCTCAGGGCGTTTTTCAGGCTAGATATGGCTGATGATGTTTCTAGGCTAATCTCTCAATCATCTTTACTTCACAAGAAAAGGGTTGTGAAAAATCAAAGTGTCACAACTTTGGGTCAGTTTGGGATTACTGGATTACAATTCAGGCAGCCATGCAAATATGATTTACCACCTTGGGTGAGCAGGATGGACTGCAGGATTATACCTTTATCCAGATGGAGTACATTGCCTGCTTTTTGAGAGCCTTTTCTTTTATCATAACAAACTTTAACAGTGAACTGGGGAAGCGTGGGTGGAGAAGTTGAATTCTCTTACTTGCCCATTAACCATCTCAATTTGACTGTTGCAAAGAATCAGATCTTTAAGATAGGTTTGACTGCTTCTTCCGATGGTGAGACTCTTTAGTTGAAAAAACATCAATATATTTTGCCAATGCAACTGATGTTGTCCTGCTTTGGCTCAACAAAGACCAAGTGACAGGAAGCCAGCACTCTTTCCAGAACTTGATTAGACTGCGGAATATACAAGTCCAAATAATAGTATTGTCTGTCTGTTAGAGCCAATAACTTTCAAAAAAGAAATGGCTATAATCAAATCTGAACAGCTGGTTAAAAAAACAACAACATTTTGCTCTAGGTCTGAATTGCATTTAGCAAGTGCTGGAAGTTAGGAAAGCAACTTAATTGTTTCATTTGGCCGACTACCAGTATATCAGTGACATCACAAATGTTGAAGCCAAAGCCGAAGGTCGAATAGATGGCAATGTTGCATAAAAACAAACAAATCAGTAATTGTTCTGTAACACCTTTCATATAAAGCTAAAATGTTTGCGAGCTGACCATAATTTCTAAGAAGCATAAAAAAAAGAAGTAAACAACACACATTTTAGAATTATCACACTTTAAGATTTACCCTTTCCATTGGGCCATCGCAAAAATCAGACTTTTAAGAATGCTTTGACAGCTTCTTGGGTTTGAAAATAATCCTATATATACAACTGATGTTGTCCTGCTCAAAGCAGATATCAAATGAATGACTAAGTGACAGGAAGGCCAGCACTCAAATGCAGAACTTGAATCAATTGCGAAGTGTGTAAGTCCCAACAATTGTGTGGTCTGCCCCTCACAGCCAATAAAAAGAAACAGCTACAATTAAATCCCAATAGTTGTTGATATATGCAGTCTGCTCTGGATCTTAATTGCTTTTGGCAAGTGCTGGAAATTAGGAAAGCGACTCAATTGCTTCATTTTGCGGAATACTAGTATGAGTGCCTTTTCATTACGATACAAGAGACAGGCATATCTCTTAAGAGTTAAAAGAATGTAGTATCAGCCGCAAGGTATTGCTCGACATATTATCATAGCTTTTTCTTTTATATCTTACTTCGGATCATGATTAGATGTTATAGAAGTTTTTTTTTATTCACCCCACTCTGCAATATATACATTGTGCTGATCTTCATTTAGATTTTTCAGATTCAGATTTTTGTTTATATAGTGGCATAAATATATTAGCATTGCAGCATGAGCTATGGTAATTTGTTACATCCATTTGGACATTTTCTTGTTGCTAAAAGAAAATATCAACATCTGCAGAAAACTGATAACAGTAGTCTTTGCTAATCTAAAGGGCACTTGGAAATTGTCCTTCTCATAAAATCGAAATAATAAAAGGAAAATTGTGCAGCCGACGAATGACAAGTGCTTGCAGATTTACACGACATATTCTTGTAAAGATAAGATAAGATAAGATAAGATAAAACTTTATTTCAAGTCGGTGATGACATAAAAACAGATAACACAAGCTATAAAGCTTTTAACCGACAATGTGCAATAACAAAACAAGATGAACTATATACAGATGAGTTAATGAAATTTGAAAGAAAGCTTACGAACTTAATGACGTACTTCAATTAAGATCATTATACTTTACAGAGAATTTCTGAGACATAGTATACATGTTGTACAATCACAATTCTTTAAACAATTGCTATTTCTTAAAGCAGACTTAAATGAACAAAATTCTTGAAAACATTTCAAGTTACTGGGGAGAGAATTCCACAATGAGGAACCTTGATATCTTATTGACTTTTTTCCATACCGAATAGTGTTAAAGGTTGGTAGAACTAGTCTGTTACTGTCACGCATGTTGTAGGGAGACACCTGTTTTCTAAAAAAGTTACTTTCCAAGGGTGGCGCTAGGTTATTAAGTACTTTGAAAACAAATTCTGCTAAGTTATTTCTACGATTTGCATACAGCATATTTTTGCCTGTTTTTATTAATAAGTCATCATAAGTGCTTTCATAATCATTACATACCAGCTTTAAGGCTCTTTTATTCAACTTTTCAATTTTTCGACACTGGCCGAGAGAGAAAGTATCGTATGCTAAAGAACAGTATACAAAATTCGAAGCCACAAAAGCTTCGTATACTCTTAGTTTTCCTTCATAATCGACATACTTACTCATTCTTTGCAAAGCATTTATTTGTCTAGCTGCTTTTTTCGATATTACCGAAATGTGGTGATTACAGCCTCAGACTTGATGATGTTATTTTCAACCTTAATTTCAAAATCTTGGTTATCACGACTGAAACATATTGCCTGAAATTTGGATGGATTAGCTTTCATGTAATTTGCCTTAAACCAGGTTAACGCTTGTGCTGATGCTTCTTCAAGTTTAGTTTTAACAACTGATGGATCCCTATGGGAATATGACAAAATGTTATCATCTGCATAATTATATTCTTCACAAGTCCATCAAGAAATCATTGATTAAAATATTAAATAAGAGAGGGCCCATAAGCGATCCTTGTGGGACGCCAGTCTTTAGTTTAGCCATTCACTCCGTATACTTCCTAATTTTACAGCTTGCTTTCTATTATTGAGATAATTCATGATATGTGTGCATGCCTGTAACGAAATACCATAGGCATGTAGTTTGGCTATCAGAAGTCCATGAGGTAAGCTATCAAACGCTTTAGAAAGATCAATCAAAATACATCCAACATTACAATTGTTGTCTATGGACTTTCTCCAACTTTCAATACATTTTACAAGTACATTGTTACAACTGAAAAGTTTACGATAAGCAGAAAGATCATGTGACAATGACATTGACATAAAGTTCATAAGTTGATCACAAAGGATTCCTTCAAAAATTTTTGAAGTGGAAGGAAGGACGCTGACTGACCTATAGTTTTCTTTCGCCAGTTGATCAGATTTTTTGTAGAGAGGAGTTACCTCAGCCTTTTTATTATAGTCAGGAAACATATTGGTTTCGATGCATCTGTTTTTTTTTTGTTTTTTTTTGTCCATCTGGTGGCTATCTTTTTTTTTTTTTTTTATTAAAATCATTAAATAATTCTAGTTGAATAAAGATAAATTCAAACAGATAACAAACAGAAATAAAATACATAATTGCAAATCAAAATTAGTTACCATAATTATCTCTCCCAAATATACAAACCAAAAACTAAAACATAAAATTAATTATCACCTTATTATGAAAGTCCTTGTGAATATAGAGTGCCATATTTACCCAAATATCATTATCAAAAGAAATATTTAAATCCTTGTATATATACAATACCATTGACCAACACCACATAAGCCCAATCACGAAATAATAGTAATCCCAAGTAACAAAATTCATACACAATACAGTAATAAGCTGGTGCCCATAATATAAAAGATAGTAATCAGTCAACTTTGAACATACACACCAAAAAGTTCAATTGATTATCAATATGCAGAGTACAATGATAAATTTGTTATAACACTTTCTAATTTACTCGAGTACTTTTTGTCACCTTTTATAAAATCACATTTTAACAGTATTTTACAATGGCAACTTATTTCAGTATATATCCAATTTGCAGTTTTTTCACCATCAATATATTTACTTTCAAATCTAAGAATGTTCCTTCTTTTCCAAATTATCCATCTACATATTGAGACAACCATATTTATAACCATGGAATCATTACTGTTTGTAAGTAACCCAGTCAAAACTATAATCTTGTTAAGTTCCAAGTTTCGCAGAATCAACATTTCATTAAAAATTCTCTTCCAAATACATTTAACTTTTTCACAATTATATAACAGATGTTCTAAATTTTCTAGTGAAGAATTACAAAGTTTACATATTCCATTTGATATATTCATCTTGCAAAGTCTGCTTTCAACATTCACCTTTCCATAAAAGTATTTCCAATTAAAATCTTTACATTTACGTGGAGTTAGATAATTTAAGAAATTACACAAATACCATAATTCAAAATCAATTTGATAATCTGGAAACTTTTCCTGCCAGTATCTTTTTGATTGGACTTTGAGGTCCGATACCTTGTTTTTCAGAAGAATCATATATATATCTTTACTTGTGGTTTTATAAAATGCTACTTTTTCAGTTGAAATTCCAACTAACAAATTAAGCAAATATTTCTTTTTGTCCTGAACCGCCTCAAACATGTTTTCTTTATTTCCAAGTTGTAATTGTCCGACACTGGCAGGAATTAAACTGTTTTTTAATTTATAAATATCAAAGTAAAAATTTGCTTTGTTCAACAATAAATTGAAAATATGTTGCTCGTCAATCATATTATCCAACAATATATCTTTAAAATACAAAAGACCACATTTTGCCCAATGCGAAAATTCTAAGGGTTTGCCATTAAAACAAATTCTTTTATTGCACCAAACAATGTCATTTTTTGACAGCTTCTTATCAATATTACATAGTTCTTGGAATGCTTCAATGCACTGATAATAAAAGTCTGGTATATTCAGTAATTTCATTGCTTCCTTTGTATCACTAACTCTTAAAGCAAAGAATTGTGTGTTAAATTTCTGATCGAGACACTTGAAATTTCGTAAGGGTATCATTGCCCATTCATCACTATCATCCGCTTGTAAAATTCTCTTTACCCAATTAACTTTTTGTACCTTAAGTGAAGTTCTAATGTCTATCATTCCCAGACCACCCATTGTTCTCGGTAAATAACAAATTTCTTTATTCACTCTAGTCCTTTTTCCTTCCCATAAGTAATCAAAAAATAATTTTTCAATTTGTTGGATTACCTTTTCTTTTATAACAATGAAATTACTTGAAAATAACAGTTGAGACATACCAAGGCTTTTGATAATCAAAACTTTTCCTATTAAAGATAAATGTCTATTTCGCCATATTGCCAATTTTTTTCGTATTTTTTCTACAATGTTATCCCAGAACTTTTCATCTTGCTTCTTTCCTAACAGTATTCCTAAAACCTTAGCTGGACCTAAAGTAAATTTAACCTCACTTGTGACATTATTATGAAGAATTGCTCTGTCATTCATTACCAGCCCCACTGTTTTCTCTCTATTTAACTTAGCCCCAGACACTTCACCAAATTCTTCAATGATTTTCAAACATTCATCTGTCATATTAATATTCTTCAAACAAACAATAGTATCATCCACATAGTGCTTATTTTTAACTTCACATGACGAATTCAAACCACATATGTCTATTCCCCTAATTCTTTGCGTCTTTCTCAAATATGCAGATAATGGTTCCAATTGCAAAATATACAAAAGAGCAGAAAGGGAATCTCCCTGTCTAATGCCTCTAGATATATGAAATGTACTTGATAGATATCCATTTGTTAAAATGCAACTTTTCATTTCTTTATATAAAATTTTAAGCCATGAGGTAAAGTTTTTCCCAAATTTAAATTTCTGTAAAACTTTAAACATCCACCCAAATTCTACTCTATCAAAAGCCTTTTGTTGATCAACTAAAATTATTGTCTCATTTTCTTCACAAGCTTCAACTAGGTCCCTAATCAGCGTAATATTTTCTCCAATATTTCTTCCTTTAACACAACCTGTTTGATCCCTATGTATGAGGGTTGGCAAGACCTTTATAAGGCGCTCCGCTAGTAATTTAGACAAGATTTTAAAGTCAGTGTTAAGTAAGGAAATTGGTCGCCAATTTTTTAGATTTTCTCGAAGGCCATTTTTGAATAAAAGCCTTATAACTGCTAGATATTGGGATTGCGGTAAGTGGTCTTCATTAAAGCTATATTGAAAAACTTCAAATAAATCCTGCCCTATGTCTGTCCAGTATAACTTATAAAATTCTGTTAATATGCCATCAGGTCCTGGGGACTTGTTATTTTTCATCAATTTTAATGCATTTGCCAGTTCTGTACTAGTTATCTTTCTATCTAATTCTAGTCTTTCGCCATCTCTTAATTTTGCATCAACTGAATCCAAAAACTTATTATCTGGGTGTATTTTTTCACTTGTATACAAATCTGAATAGAATTTTACTTGAGTTTGCAGTATATTCTCAATACCATACTTTATATTTCCTTCAGAATCCAATATTTTCTCCCAAGCTTTGTCCTTTGCATTTCGTTTTTCTAAATTAAAGAAGTAGCGGCTAGAGTTTTCCCCATCTTCGTGCCAATTAACCCTGGATCTTATTCTTGCTCCTTCTGCTTTGTACTTTAGAAATTTTTTAAAGTTTCGTTTTGTTTCTTCAATGATTTCATGGTTTTCATCCAAATTGCCATTTACCTGAAAATTCTGTAAGGTCTTTTCTAGTTTATTTATCATCCTATTTCTTTGCATGCTGACATCTTTGGCTATATTAATTGCCAGCTCCTTGATTTTCTTTTTGCCCAGATCCCACCATTTTCCTAAGTCATCATAGTCTCTTTTCTTTTTTTGCCATTGACCCCATAGACTTTTGAAACTTTTTTGGAACAGATCATTTGTTAAAATATCAATACTCATCTTCCATATACCTTTACCATGTTTGGTTTCACTCGTTCTAAAAGACAATTCTACAGGGCCATGATCAGAGAGGGGGCACACCTTATAGTCACAGCTGTCTACTTGATTATCAAGGGATTTAGAGATCAACCAGAAATCTATTCTGGAAGCTTTTGTTCCTCTGCTCCAAGAGAACATTTTTTTGGTAGGAAACCTACGTCTGCAGACATCCTCCAAATCGTACTTATGCATAATTTCAAAGAGTTCTCTATTACCAACATCTGATGCTGCAGTACAATTTATTCTGTCTATTGATGGACTTAACGTACAATTAAAATCACCACCAACTATATTTTCATGGTCAGGAGCAATATATTTTTGTATCATTTTGAAAAAAGTAATTCTTTCATTTGGCAAATTCGGGGCATAAATATTGATAAATCTATACTTAGCATTTTCAATAATCAAATCAAAAATAACATATCGTCCATTAACATCAACAACAACATCACAAAAGTTAAAATCATAATTTCGATTGAATAATACACAAACGCCTTTACTGTTATTTGACCCTAAGCTCCAAATGGATTGGCCATCCCACTCCATTGACCAACGTTTTTGGTCCTGTCTGTGGTGGCAATGTGTTTCCTGAAGAAATATTATGTCATATTTAGAAGATCTGAACTTTGTGAAAAAGGCCTTTCTTTTCTTATTATCTCTTATTCCATTAACGTTACATGTTGCAAGAGAAAGACTGTTCATAAAATTTGTTCAAGAAACACACAACCTTGGTGGTGTCTAAGTTCTTAACACTTCACGTAGAGCAACCGTGAGGTTGTCAGAGAGAACTGCTTGGCCCCGGTTATTTATGTGGACACCTGACTTCGATGCATCTGTTAATAATTGGAGTGAGAGTTACACTGATATTGTTGCTACCTTTGTTTAGAAGTTTTGGTGAAATGTGATCAAAGCCAGTTGCTTTGTTTGTTTGTAGAATTTTAAGTTTGTTTAGAACTGTTGATGAGTTAACAGGAGAGAAATTAAATTGTTGTTCATTGTTTGAGTGTTGCTTGATTATTCTTACACTTGGGTGATCTTTGTAGTGGTCAATGACCTGATCAGCTGTCATTTGCTTCACATCACTTGGTTCACAAAAATCATTTGTTACATTTACAAAGAATTTGTTGAAGGTGTCACTTACATCTATTGGTTTGCTAATTATACAATTGTCTTCATATAATGTAATATTTTGATTGCTGGATTTTACATTATTGGTCATAAATGGTTTAACGACTTCCCAAAAGTGTTTTCCCTTACTTTTCTGAGTGTTACAGTTTTCATCAAAATACTTTCGTAGTGAGTTTTTCTTTAGTTTATTGACAAGGTTTCTTTGTTTTTTAAACTTTTGCCAGGTTTCTTGTGAGGTCATAACCCTACACATGCCATGTTATTCTGTACGACTCATAGCACTTTGTGAGGTCATATCCTATAATTTCAATTCCTTCAAAATAAGTCACCTACTTAGTCACAGCACTCATTAATGAGTTCACAAGTTACTGAATGCAATTGACTGTTCATTTCAAGGCAATGGATAGAGCCTGTTGTGAAGTCACACATAGCATAAGTGTACAAACATCAAGATGTAAGTAGTTGTCATTCGTTGACTGCAACCAGGTACTTGTATTGGTTGACATTTCATTCGGATAATCCACCATCAATGGTAACCATGATAAATGGATTTTCAAAGCAGTTCAAGGTTTGTTGCATCATAAAATTGAGTTGGGTGTTCCTGGTCCCTTTCTGCAAGACAATTAGAGATCAATATGGCCGTTGCTAAAAATAAAAACATGGCTTTTCTGCCATTTGTGTCTGGCCTGGCTTCTATCTCTTAGGGACCAGAGGTCAAGTGAATTCAGGTTGGTCATAACTCATCTTGCAGGAAGTCAACATGCAGCAAATAACTACTTGCAGAAACAGAGGTCATCAACACCAGATTCGGTGCAGCCTTAAAATTCATCATGTCAAAAAATTATGGGGCATTAATCATGAAGGTTTATATAGATCACTCATTCGTTAAGAACTTACATTCACATCACGCTATGTCAACCACACAGCCATAAATCACCAGAATGGAAATATAGATCCTCCGCTGTGTGAAATTTGAGTCATTAATACTGATGAAAACAACTCACAGTCAATAAAAGATGCTATCATATCATTTCTCATGCTAATTGTTGAAGTTTCTTGGCTTATCTCTCAATCATCTTGAATTCTGGAGATAAGGTTGTGAAAATCAAAGTGTCGCTACATTAGGTCAGTTTGGGTTTATTGAATTATAAGATAGGCAGTCAAACAAATATGATTTAGCATTATAGACTATCAGCAGGATTATACCTTTATCCAGATGATGTGCATCGCCTCCTTTTTGGAAGCGTTTTTCTTTTGTTATCACAAAATTTAACAGTTAACTGAGACATGTAGGGTGGTCAAGTTTAGTTTGTGTACCTCTTCATATATCAATTACATGGAAAAAGGGATCATAGCCTTAGTTTTTCAAAGAAGTTTTTGTGGATCCATAATTATTTCTTTTTTTCTACTCTCGGTACAAATTTGTAAATGGGAAATGGTAATATGAAATAAACAACCAGTGTCCATACAAAGTCAATAAGATGTTTTGTCTGAGCATAACTGGGAAGGTGTATGTTCATTTTACATAAGTCACAGGGTTGTGCATCATACATTAGCACTGTCAATTAACTCTAAATTTTAAACCATTACAAAGCCAAGAGACTGGAAGGCAACACTTTAGTCCAGGAAATGAGCTTTCCCTCGAGTTCAAATTAGGATTGTACACACATTCCAATACTTAAGGTGCAATTGGACTGTGCATTTGTTCAAATAAATGCTCACGCCAGACTGTCTGACTATAAATACAACAGTTAATACCTTCCAAAAAACAATGGATGTACCATCAAGTACAAATTACAAAAGTTGGTTGTCTAAGACATTTATTTTCGAACTGGAGTACTGGAGATGAAAGGGCTTATTATGCTTATATTTGACATATTTTAAACTTTTGTAGAACTTTACCACATTGACTAGATTATAACATAATGTGTTGACATCATCTTTGCTGAAAAAGAAAGTCCTATTTTATGATCCAATCACAGTTTTTTCTTTAACAATTATGGGCTGAAAGTAGTATTCTGAAAGTAGCTTGAATAAAGTTAAAATTTAGGTCTTCCTGGTATTCCAATTTCTGCATTTATAACTGGGTATTTTTCTTACCTGATGTCTTAATTTGGACGCACAGTCTATTTCAGACCTAGCAAATGCTTTGTCTGCTCTATTGCATTGGTAGAGTCGCAATATCTAAATATCTAGCCAGATCCCGCAAGAGTATGATTGTTTCTATAGTTATGCGAAACAGATTTTCCCATGATTAAGCTTCAGAATATGTACGTTTATTCTATCGCATATAATAATTATTCAACAACATATGGAATAACATCAAACCAAATACATCGCTGTATTTCTGGAGTACTCAACTCTCTGTGTAGTTTTGCCCTACATCTTGATGTACCTAGAGAAGTTTGGCTCTCAAAAGGATTAATTAGCTTTTTAGACTTTGACTTGATTGCAGAGGTTTGTTAAGCTTGATGAGCAAATCATGACTTAAATTTACTCAGTTTCAAGTCCCCAACCCACTCCTACTTTGAAACTTGAGACAGAACAGCCATGTTTTGTCTGTGACTGGCTGCAAAAAAGAGGAGGAGGAGGAAAGGAAATGAGAGAATTGGGTTAATTATCTTGTATGCTTGCTCCGACTGACATTTGGCAAGTGCATCTTCTATTTCAAATCTTATATGTTTATTTTAAAGAATACAACATAATATAAAATATCTAAGAGGGATTAAATAAGCCAAAGTTGTCTTTTTAAAATTTTGTATACACATCACCAGTTCTAATGTGCAATATCTTAGGCGTAATTGTTACACAGTTGAGATATCACAAGTTGAAGTCCAGCAACAGACAAGTGCTAGAGAAGAGGTTGTTCGTACTCACAGCAGCATCATTTCTCAAAAGGTTTACTATGAAATGTTTTATTATGGGAACAAAGATTGCAGAGAACCATACATCATGAGGAATGCGTTATAAAACCTTTGTTGGGCTCATAAACAAGAGCAGACTACTGTTCACAAAGAATCACAATTCTAAAAGGAATCTTGACTCACGAGTGTCTCACATGCATCAAAATATTCCTTTCTTGCATATAATTATGTTATGTACACATATTACTTTTCACATACCCGTACATGTAGGATAGGATAACATGAAATTGCATGGCAACTTAAATGATTTCTTAATTTCTCTTTTGTCTCTATGACATTTTGATATACTTATGTAAATGAAAATTGTTGCATACACTCACAACGACAAAACTACCTAAATACAACAATATCATGTGCAAGTTTGATAAAACATCATCAGTCGCAAATCTCGATATGCATATAGTCGTCATTGATTTACTGTTTGAAGGTGGTTGATTAGTTCTTCATACTTAAAAATGATTTGAGTTCTCTCTCAATTATACTTTAACAAAGTACTGTCCTTGATTACTACACAATGTTGCACACATGTAAATTTTGTCTTGTTCCGTGCATCTTTGGAGATGGATGAATATTGCATATCCTTTACATGTGGCAATTCCACATGGCTGGAGGCTTTCGCTGGCTGATTAATTTTGCCCTAGGATTATAGAATGTCACAGCCAATGAAACTCTCATTAATGCAAAACAATAAATATTTTCATTTCAACTGGAAATGTGCCGTCAAACTGAATACACTCTTTGTGTGGGGCCTCATATTTAAACTGATACATCTCATTTTCTATTAGTCTTAAATCAGTCGATTATCAATAATTAATTCCATCTTTCAACCACCTGAAATTCATCGAAAGTTTACTTTTTGCATTTCAGTCATTATGACCATTTACTGGAATAAAATATTTCCAAATGCACAATAACCCATGAATCACCAGGCCTATCTTTCACAATATTTAGTGTGCATTTGCCTATACTTATAAGTAGAGCACATTATTAAACCATATTTTTCAAGGGTGACTTTCAGTTCAGGAGGGTCGGAACACTGACAAACCCATGTCTCTCATGGTAGTTTTCCTCTGAGTTTATTCAGTTTTAAGCAGACTGATAGACGCCTAGCAAACTTTGTAAATTGAAGTCTTGATTTGCTCATTTTCCTTCACAAACCTCTACAATCAAGCAAAAGTTTTAAAACATGATTGATTTATCTAAGACAAGTAAGAGCTGAACTATTGTCTTTGTTGTTGCATCGAGTTGTAAAACCATCAACTTTACAGTAGACTCTGTAAAAGTGAAACATCCATTTATTGTGTCTGGGGTAAAATGAAGTGCTGCTTTAGAGGAGCTTTTTGAGAGGCGACTCTTCGAAATTGACAACATACAAATAATGGAAGGCTTGTGCTATATGAGCTGCCATAATCACACTTCTTTTATGTGAAAAATTAAGAAACGACTCACATCTATACATCACCTTAAAAGGATGAGCACGAGTACACAAGTACTTAAGTACTCAAGCATTGTACATGTGATCACTTCGACATTTTCACAAATGTGTACCAAAACTGTACCATACTAGCAGGTAATTAGAGGGAATCCCGTCACTGAGTGAAGGCAGTGATATGAAGAAGGAACTAATGCCCTCTTAATATCATTCACAGATTTGTCATCACGATGCACTTCCTTCTTCTTATAACAGCCAGGGCGACAGTGAATCTCTGCTATCTCATGCACATGACTGATGAGAAATTTAAGATTGAATGGTATCATGAAAATGTAAGTTGAATGTGTGGGTGGAAAATTGAGAGAAAATCCCTACAGGATTCCATTGAGAGAAAAATTCAACTGTCCATTATTGAAAGGGGGGGGGGGGAGAAATTGAAATCAATTCAAAGAGAAGAGCTCATTGCCTCCAATGAAGTTTCAACCAAGGAATGGAATCCTCTCGAAGAGGCAATTGTTACAGTTTGAAAATCTAATTATTTGTTTAATACGTAAATTGAAAAAAAAATCGTTACTCCATGATACCTGTGAGATAGTAAAACTCCAGAACGCAAAGACCTATGGTGTTGTTATAATTGTACGGAATCTGATGGATATGTTTGTTGTGAGTTCTTAGTTAATGATACTTCAGTCATACCCTATTGTTCAGCAAATGAAGCTATTCAGTTGCATGCAATATATTGTTTTTAGTGAGAGAGAGAGAGAGAAAATGTTTATTTACGTGACTAGTGTTACAGGTACATTTAAAAAATCAAATCACAGTTAACAAAACACCCAGCCCTACATGGGCTTATTAGTAATAATAGTAATCCAGACAAGAGAGAAATGCCTGAAGTCCAAAGCTGCGGTTTGTTTTGTAATTAGATTTTACACATATATATATAACCTGGATATCATGACTTAAATGCAGCATTGTTAATATAATCCATCAAAAGCAGAACCCCAACCCTCACGAAGAACTACTAAGTCGCTGTGGAGTACGGAAGAGACTATTTAAGTACTGTAGGGCAAGGTGGAGCAAGAAGCTCACCTAAAGCTTATATTGATCACTCTTATCTAATTATCTATTCTAGATTGTTTATCAAGTCGTGAAATATGCAGACACAATGGAAATTTTAAGTAATATTAATTTACCTGTGCATACCACTATATATGACAATCATTTTACAAAACATGCACCAGACAGTTTTTATATGTAGGCTGGGATCGTTTAAAAATGTTTGATTTTGGTCACAGTTTGCATATCATGTATTTTGCATGTGAACATGGTTCCATTTGATATGCTTGTGTTCACAGGTAGTTTGCAATACACAAACACATCTTGGTGGCTTTGCCTCTTTTTAGGTGTTTCACTAGAGAGGTCATGTGGAAGATTATATGCAAAAAAATGTTACAAAGGTAACTGTTGGTGAGCCTGTCATGAACACCTGTATTGAGTCTTTACATCAAACACCTTTTGAACTATGCTTTATCTATATTTGCAATTATGCACCCCAAGAAATGAAAATCGACTCCACCAACATACCAATATTTTTATTTTCCCATTTACTCCTTTTGCTAGGGTATTGTTCATCTTAAAACTGCAACATAAAGACACAATATCTTGTATTAAGTCATCAATTTGGCTCCACAGTGGAATGACTTAAACAGTCTGCCATGAATGGTAACCATGGTCTATTTTTGGAAAGAGCAGCTACAATCCAATATGGTCATAACAAAAATGAGAAACACATTTTTTTCTGACACTCTTGACTGTTCTGCTTTCTATCTTAGGAAGACTGCATTGAGGTCATTTTAATTCAGATGAGTCTTAAACCAACTCCCGGGAAGTCCATTGCTAACTCGTTGCAAGAGGAAAGATTATCAAAAGCCGTCTCATGGGGAAATCCACAAGCAGTAATATTCTGAGGCATTAATCCTTGATTATGAAGAAGTATGAATATACCTCTGAGTAGAATGAAAAAAAAAACACTCTTATCTGTCAAAAACACACACCAATGATCTGCAGGATAAAGAAGTGGATTAACTAAGAAATATTAATAAATTTTACTTATAATCGTTTAATACGTAACCATAATCCAGGCTACAGATGGCTGTTGCAGTTGTTTCGATGCTGTTGAGGTTGCAGAGCAAAAGGGTTGTGGAAAAAAGTGTCACTAAACCGGTCGGCACAGGATTATGGGATAAGAATATTGCAACCAGGCGCGTATGATTTACCATCTTGGATGGACACTGGACTTCAAGGTTGTGCCTTCATTCAGAAAGAAGGCTTTGCTTTTTTTTCCCAAAATTCTTTGTCATTCTTCGTAAGAGAAAAGGGGTTTATTGTTGGAGCTTGTGTGATGAATTATAAACATTCTCTATTCATCAAGCTGATCAAATTGAACTAGACAGAAGTATGGTAACAACTGTCATACAAGAAATATGCTTTAAGCAGATATATATCGGACACACTGTTCATCACAGGATGAACAAACAGGAGATGAACCATTCTGCAACACTGCTTGTGTGACGAAGCAAAAACATTTTTAAGTAACAATCCAAGTAGGAAAGTTAAGCTTCGAAATATCCTCTGGCAAAAAAGTATCAATTCCCTGAAATTGCTACAAGCAAGTGCAGAAATTGAAGGAGTCTAATGCGCACAACTAAATTGCTTCATTTGGTAGACAATCAGGAATGCTAGATATATCATTTCCGGGGGACACACGCTGTAGATATATAACCAAGTTTGCTTCAAATTACAAAATGTAATATCAGAGACTTGTATGGCATCATTGTACTTTACATTAGCGTTTTTAGTTGTGAGTATACAGTATCATAACCGGAAGCACTCTGGAGTATGAACACACATTTCTATGAGGTACTTGTAATTACACTTCATGCAATATGTATCGTATTTTCTCTGAAGGCGAATCTATATATTTTTTAGATGTACTCTGTGAAAGGAACAACAGTGTTGGCTTGCTGGGTGTTTGGGAGTCACTTGTTTTAAAAATATGTTGGAAAATCTGTCTCTTCCACTTCTATCTAACCAAAGGTATTTTCCCCTTGACACCTTCATTTGGCTAAAGAATTATTTTCTGGCCTCCAATTCCCCACAAATCTGCCCAGTAAATTCCTTGTCTGCTCCATTATGTCATGCTGGAGTTGCTAGATCCGCACCAGATCATGCCAAAAGTGTGATTTCCCAAAATTGGCATCTGAGGGATTCCCCCACTCAATGCTACTCATGCTTCAATTGGTCATAAAGGGCCAAACATTCTAGTTTATTGCAGCAATACTTATAATATATATGTATGTGTACCGCTTTTAAAATCAAAGAGGTACTTAGGTAACTATACAAATGAGGATTCTCCACTAGTGTGCAACCATTTCAGGTGGAAAAAATGTGTAAGGAGGTAAAATATTTCAGCAGTCTCTTACATTGGGTCGAATATTGTGCGTCAGCTGTTATTATACATTATAATACCAAGAGATCATGAAATGAATCCAAAACATTCAACTAGCCGGATATTGTTAATCAAGCAGAGCAGATTCACCAAAATAAGTTACATAAGGATGAAACTATTATGTAAATTGACGCTGCTAAGGGATCGACAATCACTATATCATTCATTCATTGTTATTCTTCTTCCAGGTACAAGCAAGCCCTCTCTTCGAGGCTTAAATGCTTTATAACTTTTTATTTTGCTCAGTGTCTGCACCTTGTCAGGTTTGCAGATTGTGGCCCGCGGGGAGATAGATATAGATAGATATGGTAAGTGCAGCCCTCTAAGCCCAGTTCTGGGCGCTCACGAGGGTTGATTGATGAGATGAGAGAGAGAGCGGGAGTCCTCAACATGTTACACATTTACCCCATGTGAGGGATCTTTTACTTGCCCAGCATAGACACTGATACAAGGGGCCGCCAATTTAACGTCTCATCCGAACGACATCCAGCTGGGATTTTGCTCATGAAGGTACACTGAAAATTTTGGGTTCTCCACCCGGGGTTCGAACCCATGCAGGCAAAGACCTTCAGCGGAGCAGGCAGGAACCTTAACCACTTGGCCACCCAGCTGCTGGGTGGCCAAGTGGTTCAGTTTTTACATATAGACCTTATTAAGTATTCATGATGTACTCGGTCCTTCTGCAGTCTTCATTAGCTAAAACCTAAATTTCAATGATACATCAACCATGGATGATGCAGTCGTCGTCTGCCCCCTTATGTTTCTTTCAGACAGCGGAGACCATTTTTACCTCAAGTGGAGGCTAATGAGAAGCAAAAGCTTGGTGACTGATGTATGTATGATCATATGAAGGCATTTTGTTTCTTTTCAATTGCGCCGTTAAAAATCACTCAAGGAGGGACTTGCCCAACTACACTCATTTGGTAGACAGATCTATATATGATACGCTAATGCAAGGTCCAGGTTATAAAATAACAATTTAGAAATTTTGATAGACATCTGAATTATTGGATATGGAAAATTCAGGATTATTTTAGAAGCAACAATGATATCAAACGGATATACAGGGCATACATTGCAACAACATGGCAGGGCAAATTATCTATTCCCTGGGCAGTTTTGAAGTTCTGATGCAACATCACTTGTCAGTATCTTCATTGTTAAGTTTTCATAGCAAAGATGACATTGCCTGGCAGTTTTAAATTCCTTTGTCATTAACCGTAATGTCAAACTATATGCTTAGTGTCACAGGTTGAAGATTAGACCAATCAAATCACAGATACCGGTATTATATCGCAGTTCAACTGCAAACTAGTTTTTTTAAAACTTAGCAATGAAAACGATAATAATCAATAACTGGAAATAGCTGGATCAACACACAATGAAAAATAGAAAAATGGTGTTTTCAGTTCTGACAATTGTATGTGGGAGTGAACGGCAATATAAATGATACATATATATAGGGGGGATGGATCCATATTTTAAAATAAATGTATGTCGTGAATAAATACAACTCAACAGTTATGATTGAAAAGTGTAACCAGAATGATTGAAAAAAAAGAAGATAATAACAATGCATTATTTTACTTTACATGTAAGGGGCATGCATGAATATGAGTCTAGGAGAAACTATAGGTGAATGATCATTGAGGAGGAATGTGCTCAAAACATGTTTTCAGCCTGGGCTTATCCCATCTGCACATGTTGCCCATTTCTTTCCGCTTCACCTCTCAAGTGAGAGGCCAAAAAACAGCCAAATCCTCTAAGATGTTGAACACAAAGGGATCAATTCTCTTCAGTGTATTGTGATGCAAATATAGACGGAAAGGAACCACACATACCATGATCTCACTCAGCCATATGTTCACAATACATGTTATCTATGCTGCAACCATTGTTGTGTGTCAAATACAAAACAGACAACATCAAATTTAAATAAATATGGGCATACCTACAAGAGTCCAAATTTGAATAATTAAGTAAGTAATAAATTTAATAAGTAAGTAAAACTTAATCTAATGTCAAGTAACAAAATCAAGAAACACAAGCGCATCTAGGCTTTTATTGACTAAAACCAAGTATCAAACAAATGAACCAAGATAAGGGATAAAAGCAATAAGAAAATGGTATATTTTTATTGAAATCCACCATGAAACTGTTGCAATAAATATCAGACAAGATTGGTGCACTACACACTGCTATATACATAAATGTTACATATTGTAGCCTACTCAAGGAATGAACAGCATTGGACACACCCAGTAACTTCAAAAGACCATCATCTAATCACTGGGCTGTCCGGCCCATAGCCCTACAAACCATATAGTTCTGTATCACAGATTTGTACATTATATGAGGGCTGATTCAAGGTTTCTAAATCCACAACAGATTATTGTCAATCTCAGAAGGACTATTAATTTTTTCCATATCGTCTAAATATGTAGAAGGTATCTTTTAACAAATTTGGCCCGGTGTACCCAATTACTGCAAGAATACATTTGTATATTCCCTTGCTGTTATGCCATGTATTCAGCCCTTACTTTACATAAATTCACTGCCACTTATGCTCTCTTAGTAGAAAAAGATTTTATTTTTGTATTTGACCCCGACTTGCAGTGTTGATTGAAAACAAAGTGATTCCAATAATTTATTAGCTTTAAGCTTCATATGTTCGGTAAATTACGTATTTACACATGATAATATGAGACTCAAACAGTCTGAAATGTGAAATTACTGGAAAGCCTTTTATTCATTCCATATCCATATGTGTATCCATTGCTTTAAGTGTCAATTGATCAATTGTCATGATGTCATGATCACTTAAACAATACCGATAATAATTCTTACACCAAATGTTCAAATCTGCATTTTCAAATCAACTCAAGATAGCATTGAAATGTAAACTTGATAGTTTTCAAACTACACAATAGTTCACATTAGCATGACAGGCTTGGAAAATTGAAAGTTTTTCTTTAAAGACCAAATATTTGCAGAGATGTGACAATGCAACAATGAATCAAAGAGCAGACAAGATAAAAAGACACTTTAATTAAAAGTTGACACAGACATTGACACTAACATGAGCATGCAAATGCTGCTATGTGGTTGCTTTAAGATTTAGTAATGAAAAATATAAAAAGGTGTGTGGCTGTGTCAGATACAATGTTGGTTTCTCAGAGATAATACTAGGATGCTCTTTTGTACATACATGGTTCAACAGCAATTCTTCATTGAGAGTCCAGGGGGTATTTTTTCATTTCAATTTAGAGCGACAAATAAAAGGCAGTCACATACTGATTATTATTCTAGATATCCCTGCTTATTTTTATGTAGAATGGTGAAATGGTTAATAAACTGAATCAATATGGATTGCAGTTCTTATATATTTAAGAATAAGGTTGACAAAAATCCTAGAAAAATATTTTGAAAAATGTCTCATTTATGTAAAAACTTTAGTTTATCATTTCTTGGTAATCACTTTATTAAACTGACTATGATGTGACTTCAAAGTCTCAAAGATGGTGCTCCAACTTTCTCCAATAAAGAGTGGGATGCCTTAGGAACGATACTTTTCTCTCTATTTTGGACCCTGTAGTTGCCAATGGATGTTTTTTTTAATGTTTGAAGCCAGAAAACTGCTCAGTAATCACTTACACAAATCATTGTGCTCTAGGTAATTACTAAATCTCAGTTGAAAGTGCTGGACATAGCCAGACCAGACTAATCGATAACAAGAGCACTTTGAGTGCACTACGGCAATAGATACTCATTGGTATTTAGCAAGTGTGGTTGTTATTTACCAAAAAAAATGGTATGATTGAAGTAACTTCCAATTCAGTGACATGTTGAGATTGATACGGGAACCACACAAGCCTACAAACTCAGAAATAAATTAATCTGAACTGCAGGCTCCATTATTTTAATTTGTTTAAGAGCACAAGATTCGGCAGGGCCATGTATGTTTGACTGTGTCAGCCTCAGATAAAAGTGTTTGTTTTAATTGCTCTTTGTAGAAATATTCCGTTTTTGAAAATTGTAACAAACAAAGGTATAATGAAGAATTCAATTAAACTTTGGTTTTTATCATGAAGGTGCATCAATTATGTCTATATGTTCACATATACTTCTCCTGTAGAGTGCCTTTTCAAATATGTGCCTCAGCTAGTATTTTTCCTTTCATGCAACATGCACACAATATTTATTAGTTTGTATAATGTGAAAATGATTGGCTGTGGCACTTTGCAATCCAGAGGTGGAATTAATCAGCCCAGTTGTGAGCCTCTAGCCACGTGGAATTGGCTTGCCTGAATGACATGCAGTTTTCATCAGTTTGCCATTCAACAAATGTTACAATTGCCGTATTAATGATAGAACAATGAATTTACCTTATGGAGAAGAATTTGACATTCTTTTCCAGAAGGTGAATTCATTGTTCTATCATGGATCCTGAGATTGGAAATCTACACTCAGGATGCTGTATTTGCATACTTAAAAACAAGATTCACAACAATTTCATAGACCTCACCAAACATGTTCAAAAGAGCTAATAATCTTTAAAATAGGAATATAGTATTACGTATTCAGTCTTGCTGAATTGGTAGTTAGCACAGTATCAAGCAGGCTTCATAATGGTGCATGAAATGATTATTTGTTCATTTTGCCACCAGATAATTATTTAAAGCAAAACTGTACATAAAAGAAGAACTTTGCTCTTTGTTTATCATAGTTCGTTGCTCAGGTTTAAAAGTCTTATTTTTATCATAGCTGAATATAAATATCAACTGATGTGCATTGTACCTATAATGGAGAATCTTGTTTCAAAATCTAATGTGTCATCTAAAATACTAAAGTAACAAAGGCTTATTGTAAGCAGTAGCAAAATTATACTGCATAATATATACCTAGGTACATAGATAAGATAGCTATTGTATCACACAAAAAACAATATTGAGAATATAAAACCTTCAGATTCTGATTGTGATTCCACAGCAAAAGTAATCCTGGCACACAAATGAAACAGATGTTACATATTGGACAAAATGTGTTGTGCGGATGTATACAGTGTGTCAATCTTCATTCCTGACATGTTATTCAAAGACCAATGCCTTATTGATCATTTTATGCAGACCATCTTGGAGGATTTGGCAATTTTTTGGTCCCCTTCATTGAGAGATGATAATGTGCAACAAGGATCTAAGCTGATTGGATGAGCCTATGTACAATGTAGATGCTGAACACTTGTTTGGATTGCAATGCAATTCCAGAACAATATTCCCTTGCATAACATATCTGCGTATTTTGTAAATATCATGCACAAATTTGTAAGGCTCAGAATCGGGTATGGTTTACATTAATTATCAATTTGTGACATGTAAGAAATTATTCTTACAATGTATATTGTAAGCATCAAAGTTACAAAAATAATTTCAATGTGTTCAGGCATTTTTCTTCAAGCAAGTGTTTGAAGTGAAGGAATCTAATGAACAAAATTGCCATATTTGGTAGACAATCAGGGATGCCAGACATATCATTTCCTGTGGACAAACACAAAAAATGTACTACCAAGTTTGCCACAAATTACAAAATTGAAGTAACAGACATGCAGGGCATCATTCCATTCATTTCACGGAATGCTTGGCTTTTTTTCTTAGCCCAATCATGGAAGCTTTTCTTAAAGAATTTGGTTGGAAAATCTCTCTGTCTGACTTCTTCTTGAACTCTTTTATAGATCTGTTGTGGAATCAGTTATCACTTTTGGAATAGCAGCATGGTATGGCAATTGCACGCAGGTGTCTAGAAGCAAACTGTGTAAAGTGATCAAGTATGCTAAAAGGTTAGGTGTACAAAATGCAAAATCATTGTTAGAATTATACGAGAAGTTCAGTAGGCAGAAAGCAAAAGCCATAAGATCAGATTCTCAACATCCATTGTACAATTGCTATCAGTTACTACCATCAGGCAGGAGATTCCTAGCACAATACACAAGAACGGCAAGGCTTAGTAAATCATTTGTGCCTGCAAGTGTTAGGCTGCTAAATGTATAAATTGTATATATATATATATATATTTAAATATGTATAATTTTGTATAATTAATTTCAATTTCACTATGTTCTGTTTGAATATCGTCTATTGCTACAAATTTTGCTGTACTTGTAACAGTGACAATAAATTATTATCGTATCGTATCGTATCGTAACTGGGTATTTTTTCTGCTTGACACCTTCATTTGGCTAAAGAATTATTTTCTGGCCTCCCAATTCCCCACAAATCTGCCCGGCAAATTCCTTGTCTGCTCCATTACGTCATGGTGGAGTTGCTAGATCTTGCCAGATCACGCCAAGATGGTGATTTCCTCGAAAATTGCGTCAGAGGGATTCCCAATTGATGCCTCACTTGGTCACAAGATGGTTTTTATTACTGGTGTAAACATTAGGGTTAGTTTATTACATTCTTAGAGCCATCCTTATCATCCCTCTTAATTAAAAAGGTTATTTAATTAACTGTGAGATAATAAACTATTAGTGTGGTGATTTTCAGTGGTGAAATTAGTTTGGTGGTGAAATGTGTTGAGTATGTTTTATCTACCCTGCAATGTCATGTACGTATGACTATGTCATGCAGGCAGCAGAGATCATAGTCACTTCGGATGTGAATCAGAAGCTAATTAAAGGTTAGTGACTGATGATGAATGATCTTAGTAAACCATAGGTTCCTACTCAACAACACTGTTCAAATCTATATATAATATATTATGACATGCTGATGCATAGTGAAGATTATACAATGTAAACATTTTAATAGATCATACATTATATAGGAAAAATATAGGATTATTCAAGAGGCAACAATTATTGTAAAAGCATATATAATGTATACATGTCAAAAACTGATCTGGCTTATTATTTCAATAATAATAATAGATAATGGAGAATACTAGGGTAAGGATCAGGCTACATGTACATCATGAATTTTTTTTTCATATTCGGTGAAGATGCTGTCACTTCTCAGGCTAGACATTACTTTCTTTTACCGAGTTTTAATGTTGAAATTCTGCATCCAAAAAAAGTGTTTCAAAATTTGAATTAAAAAAATAATTTATCACAAACATTCATCGTAAAACATAATTCATAATAATTATTTTGGTATTGTAAAAGAAGGTTATTTTGACACATGCCTGTCATGCATTGTACATTAGTCACACAGCTGTGCATCATGCATTAGAACTGTCGACTAACTCTAAATTCCAAACCATTACAAGGCCAAGAGACTGGAATGCAACACTTTAGTCCAGGAAATGAGCTTTCCTTCGAGTTCAAATTAGGATTGTGAACACGTTCCAAAACTTTAGGTGCAATTGGACTGTGCACTTGTTCAAATGAATGCTCAAACCCGACTGGCTGACTATAACAGTAAATATCATCCAAAAAAACAATAGTGGATTTACCATGAAGTCAAATTGCAGAGGTTGGTTGTCAAAGACGTTAATTTTCGATCTGGATTACTGCAAGTCTGGAAATGAAAGATCTTATTATGCTTATGTTTTACATATTGTCCACGTTCATGGCATTTTATCACTTTGGCATGGAGTATATTATTAGATACATTTACTGTGACATTGTCTTTGCCAGAAAGGAAAGTCCTATTTTATTATCCGATTACGGCTTTTTGTTCAACAATTATGGATTGGAAATAGCATTTTCAATGAGCTCGAGGTTTGAAGAAAGTCAAAACTTCCGTCTTCCTGGTATTCTACACTACTGAGTATTTGTTTACCTGATGCCTTAATTTGGACACAGAGGTGCTATATCTCACCAGATCATGTCGAGAGGTGAAGAGAGTGATTGTTTCCACTATGATGTCAGACAGATTACCCCACCAATGCCTATCTTGGCCATAGATGTTTTCTGTTACTAGTGTGACCATTGATATTGCTTTATTGCATTTTAGGCGGCCCTAATATCATCAAATGAATTGCATGGTAGTATTTCTGGCGTACATGTACTCACTCTGATATTTGCCCTACAACTTGATGCACTGAGAGAAGTTTGGCTCTCAAAAGGATTAATTAGCCTTTTAGACTTTGGCTTGATTGCAGAGGTTTGTTAAGCTTGATGAGCAAATCATGACTTAAATTTACAGTTTCAAGTCCCCAACCCACTCCTACATTGAAACTTGAGACAGAACAGCCATGTTATGTCGGTGACTGGCTGCAAAAAAGAGGAGGAGGGGGAAAGAAATTAGAGAATTGGGTTAATTATCTGGTCTCCTTGCCTTGATTGACATTTTCAAGTGCTGCTTCTATCCTCAAGTGTTTTGAATTTATCAGTATTTTTCTAATAATTGCATAAGATAATCTTATTTCAAAGAATAGAAAAAATATCTAAGACTGGTCAAATTATCCAAAGTTGTCTTTTTAAAATTTCTTATGCACATCAGCAAAAAGTTAAATTCTTAGGTGAGATAATACAAGTGGGTAGTTCGGCAATAGACAAATCCTAGAAGTCTTTGTTCATACTCATAGCGGGATCATTTCTCATAAGGTGTACTATGAAATGTTTTATTATTGAAACAAAGATTGGAAGGAACCAGACATCATGTGGAATGCATTATAAAACCTTTGTGCTCATATACAAGAGCAGACTACTGTTAACAAAGAATCAAATTTTTAAAAGGAATCTTGACTCACGACAGTCTCACATGCATCGAAATATTCCTTTCTGGCATTGATATTATATACCCATATTACTTTTCACATACCCGTACATGTAGGATAGGATTACATGATGTTGTATGGCAACTTGGATGATTTTTTAATTTCTCTTTTGTCTCTATGAAATTTTGATATACTTACGTAAAATGAAAATTGTTGCATAAATTCACAACGACAACACCAGCTTAACACAACAAAATCATGTGCGAGTTTGATAAAGCATCGTCGGTCGCTAATCTCAACATGCACATTGTCGTTATTGATTTACAGTTTGAAGGCGGTTGATTATTTATTCATACCAAATGATTTGAAATCATTATTTATCTCTTGGTGTTAGTGGTTGTGTTTAACTAAATATTTGCAACTTACACTTTAACAAGTGCTTGATTACAACATGTTGAACACATCAAATCTTTTTCCGTGCTGCTTTGGAGATGGATGAATATTGCATATCCTTTACATGCGGCAATTCCACATGGCTGGAGGCTTTCGGTGGCTGATTAATTTTGCCCTAGGATTACAGAATGTCACAGCCAATGAAACTCTCATTAATGCAAAACAATAAATATTTTCTGCATTTCAACTGAAAATGTGCCGTCAAAATTTTGTAAAAAATTGTTTACAGAGTAGAGGAAACAAACAGAATACACTCTTTTTTTTTTTCATATTTAAATTTATGCATCTCATTCTCTATTAGTCTTCAATCAGATGATTATCAATGATTAATTCCACCTTTCAACCATCTGAAATTCATTGAACGTTTTTATATTATATATTTCAGTCATTATGACCATTTACTGGAATAAAAGCACTTCCATGTGCACATTGACCTATCGGAAGTCCAATCTTTCATAATATTTAGTATATGCATTTGCCTACATTCATAATAATAGCAACAAAAGCAAAAGCTGCACTGCTGTCTTCGTTTTTGCATCGAGTTGTCTATAGTGAAAGGCTTGTGCTATGTGAGCTGCCAAAATCACACTTTTATGTGAAAATTAAGAATGACTCACATCTATATCACTTTGAAAGGATTAGGACATGGCATTGCATATAATCATGCTCACATAAGTGTTCCATACCAGCAGGTAATTAGAGTGAATTCCTCAAAGAGTGAATGCAGTGAGATGAAGAAGGAACTGATGCCCTCTTAATATCATACGTTCATTTGTCATCACGATGCACTTCCTTCTTCTTATAACAGCCAGGGCGACAGTGAATCTCTGCTATCTCATGCACATGACTGATGAGAAATTTAAGATTGCATGGTATCATGAAAATGTAAGTCAAATGTGTGGGTGGAAAATTAAGAGAACGTCCCTACAGGATTCCATTGAGAGAAAAATTCAATTGTCCATTATTGAAGGAAGGGGGAAAATTGAAATCAATTTAAAGAGGAGAGCTCGTGGCCTCCAATAAAGTTTCAACCATGGAAACCTTTCGGAGAGGTAATCGTTAGTTTGACTTTTTTATTATTCTATAATGTGTAAGCATGGAAAAAAAACCTTGCTCCATGATACCTGTCACAGAGTAAAACTCCAGAATGCAAAGACCTATGGTGTTGTTGTAATTGTAAGAAACCTGATAGATATGTGTGATGTGAAATCTTAAGCAATATTAATTTATGTGTGCATACTAATATATATGACAATTATTTTTTCAAAACGTGCGCCAGACAGTGTTTATATGTAGGATGGGATTGTTTAAAAATGTTTCATTCTGGTCACAGTTTGTATATCATGTATTTGCATGTGAACATGGTTCCATTTAGAGCTTTCTGCAGATTAGCGGTCCGAACATTTTCAAAATTAACTTTCCGCTTGGTGGTGTGAGTCATTGGCTTAAAACTGTCTTGTTTTTGTCAGTTATGATTAATCATTTGATTCAGTGCTTGTCATATCTAGCAGCGTAGGTGACAATAAACAAACCAATTAAATGACTAAAGGTTATTCATCAAATAAAAAGATTTGGAGACCAACAGAAAAATGTCGATGATGTGGCAAAGCAAGTTTGCTAATTGAAAATAAGAAAATTAATTTTTTCATAGGACCGCCAATTCGCTAAGAGCTATAATATGCTTGTGTTCACAGGTACTTCACAATGCACGAACACATCTTGGAGCATTTGCCTCTTTTTGGGCCTTTCACGGGAGAGGTCATGTGGACGATTATATGCAAAAAAAAACTGTTACAAAGGCAAATATGGGTGAGCCTGTCATGAACACCTGCACTTTTTTTTGTTTATATCAAAAACCTTTTGAACTATTTGCAATTTTGCATTCTGAAAAATACAAATTCACTCCTCCAGCAACCTCCACCATGCCATTAGGGACCGTTCAGAATTTATGACTGGGGGGGTGGGAGTTTTGCTGGAACTTCCCGTCAAAAATTGATACCCCCCCCTTGAGTTTCATGCGGATTTTTAGTACCCCACCCTTAGGTTTCACGCGTATTTTTAGTACCCCCCCTCTCGACATACAAAGCAATGCACACATATATACTGTTATACAAGGTCACACGTACAGATTCGCGTCATTTTCGCGGACTTTTGCGCTTGAAAAAGTCCAAATAAAATGAGTTTATGCGTGTTTTTTAACATTTTTTCTTTGTTAAAATTTTTTACCCCCCCCTTGGAAGTGTTGTCAAAAATTAATACCCCCCCTTGAAACATGTGTGAAAAGTTAGTACCCCCTCGGCCAAAACTCCCACCCCCCCCAGTCATAAATTCTGAACGGTCCCTTATTTTAATTTTTCCGTTTACTCCTTTTGTTCCTTTATTTTTCATCCTACAACTGCAACGTAAAAAAACAATCACTTATATTAAGTTATCAATTTAGCTCCACAGTGGAATTACTTGAACAGTCTGCCATGAATGGTAACCATGAAGAAAGGCTCAAAATCCAGTTCAAGGTTTGCTTGCCATAAATCATGGTTGATGTCGTCTGTTTTCGGCAAGAGCAGTTACAATCCAATATGGTCATAACAAAAATGATAAACACTTTTTTTGTGACACTCTCGGCTGTTCTGCTTTCTATCTTTGGAAGACTGCATGGAGGTCCTTCAAACTCAGATGAGTCTTATTACTCTTAAACCAACTTCCGGGAAGTCAGTGCATTGCTTACTTGTTACAAGGAGAGGAATATCAAATTCAAAAGCTGTCTCATCACATTGGGTAATCCAGAAACAGTGATATCCTGAGGTATTAATCCTCGACTATGAAGATGTATTAATAAACCTCTGAAAAGAGGGAAAAACAAAAACTCTGTACTAGTTAGAACATGACAAAGAGGTGTCTAACTGACTCCGACATCACATGCTTCTTCTATTATGCATTTTAACTTATAAGTTTTGCAAAATAAACAATAATCTGATTGTTTGTTTGCTGTTGTAAACAGAGTTAATCCCTAGCCGGGCGCTAACATGTAAAATTGTCGGTTAGATACCAGCTTTTCCAATGGTATAAGTATCTTGGTGATGTCTATTATCTGTTAAAAACACACACCAAAAATTTGCTAGATAAACAATGGGATTAACCACGAAATATTAATTAATTCTACTTATAATCCGTTAATATGTATCATGTTCCAGACTGGCTGTTGAGGTTACACAGCAATAGGGTTTTGGAAAAAAGTGTCACCACACCGGTCAGCATATGATTTTGGGATGAGGATTATGGCAGCCAAGCGAATATGATTTACCATCTTAGATGGACGCTGGACTTCAGGGTTATGCCTTCATTCAGAAAGAGGGCTTTGCTTTTTTTTCCCAAAATTTGTTGTCATTCTTCAGAAGAGAAAAGGGGATTATTCTTGGAGCTTATGTGATGAATTCTAAATATTAACAATTCATCAAGCTACTGGAATTGAACTAGACAGAAGTATGGTAACAACAGTCATACAAGTAATGCTTAAAGCAGATATATTTTGGACTTACTGAACAAATAGCAGTCGAACCATTCTACAACACTGCTTGTGTTGCAGCAAAAACGTTTTTAGGTAACAATCCAAGTAGGAAAGTTAAGCTTTGAAATATCTTCTGGCAAAAAGCATCAATTCCCTGCAATTGCTACAAGCAAGTGTAGAAAATGAAGGAGTCTAATGCGCACAACTAAATTGCTTCATTTGGTAGACAATCAGGAATGCTAGACATATCATTTCCTGGGGACACACGCTGTAGATATACCACCAAGTTTGCTTCAAATTACAAAAATGTAATATCAGAGACTTGTATGGCATCATTGTATTTCATATTGGTGTTTTTAGTTGTGAGTACATAGTATCATAACCAGAAGGACTCTGGAGTATGAATCCACATTTCTATGATGTACTTTTAATTACACTTCATGCAATATATATAGTATTTTCTCTGAAGTAGAATCTACATTTTTTGTAGATGCATTTTGTGAAAGGAACAACAGAGTTGGCTGACTAGGTACTTGGGAGTTTTCCTCACATCTGAATGCAAAAGGTCATTATCAAAAAGTCAATTTTACTTCTGTGTCTGTCCCCTTATCTTCACTTGTGGAAGATATCGTTTGGAAAATTGGTCTCTTCCACTACTATTTAACTAAAGGTATATTTCCGCTTGACACCTTCATTTGGCTGAAGAATTATTTTCTGGCCTCCAATTCCCCACAAATCTGCTCAGTAAATAGGTCTGTCTACATTTGCAGATTACGACAGGTATTATCGGTAGGTGGTGCAACCATAAGGTAGGAGTGCTATTTTTGTCTTGGGGAAGCCCATTTGATGACATATTATCTGGTTTGTTTGCAAAGTAAGTGAAATCATGTGACCAACAGTTAATAATAATCTGGTTGTTAACATTTTATAATCCCCAAATCTGTATGATAACAACACTCTTTTGTGTTGAACAGCTGTTTTGAGAACATAATCAATACAGTGTAGCTGACCCAAACAATCAAACATTCTGCAAACACACTCATTAAGTCAGACTCCTTGGCTTGGTCAACAACACCAATCACCTTGTTGAAAGGCAAAGGGGATTCCATCAGAGCTCCTATTGCTTGGAGACACCACCAGTACATAAATTCAGAACTACAAACGGAGTGACACCTATTCCGTGTCTGTTCCATTATGTCATGCTTGAGTTGCTAGACCTTCACAAGAACATACCAAAAGTGTGATTTCCCCGAATTTGCATCTGAGGCATTCCCCCACCTAATGGCACTCATGCTTCATTTGGTCATAAATTATCAAAAATTAATACTGGTTTATTACCTTCTCAAAGCCATCCTTATTATATATATACCTCTTTATCAAAAAGGCACACAAGCAACTGTGCAGTAATTCACCATTAGTGTGACCATTTCAGGTAGAAATAATGCGTAAGGAGGTAAAATATCAGTTATATCTTACATTGGGTCTAATATTGTACATCTCCAGTTATACATTATAATATTAAGAGACCATGAAATGAATGAATCCAAAAAATTGAATTAGCTAGGTATTGTTAGTCATGTAGAGCATATTGTTCAAAATAAGAATGAAACAATGACGCGCTTGGATGTTGCCAAAGCGATCGACTATCATGATATCATCAATATCATCAAGTCAGTGGAAATCTAAATCTATAACTTCTATTTTGCTCATTCTGAACCTTGTTAAGTTTAGACTCTGACCTGCGCTGATGTGGTAGACCTTGAAATATGATTTACTCATTCATTCTGAAATCTTCATTACCTAACCTACATTTCAGTGATACCATAGCACATATGGCGTCTTCTTCTCCCTCCTTATGAATTTTACAGACAGCAGAGATCATTGTCACGTTGGATGCTAATTAGAAGCAAAAGCTTAATGACTGATGTATGAAAGATCATACAAAGGCATTTCGTTTCTTCTCAATTGCACTGTTAAAAATTGCTTAGAGAGTGACTTGCTCAACTACCCTCATTTGGTAGACAGATCTATATATGATACACTAATGCAAGGTCCAGGTGATAAGAATATGGAAACTTTGATAGACATCTGAATAATTGAATATGGAAAATTCAGGATTATTTTAGAAACAATAATGATATGAAAATGATGTACAAGACATACATTGCAGCCTGCAACACAGCAGGGCAAATTATACCCCGAGTAGTTTTGTTGTTCTGATACAACATCACTTGTCGGTATCTTCATTTTAAGTTTTCATCGCTAAGACAACATAGCCTGGCAGTTTTAAATTACTTTGTCATCAACAGTGATGAAAAACTATCAAGTGAGTGTCACAGCTTGAAGATTAGACCAATCAAATTCACAGATACCCAGATGATCTCACGGTTCAACTGCAAAACAAAGTTTAAAAAAAAAAAAATCTAGCAATGAAAACGATAATAATCAATAATTGGAAATGATTGGATCAACACGCAATGAAACATAGAAATATTGTCTTTTCGGTTCTGACTATTGTATGTAGTAGTGAATGGCAATATAAATGATATGTAAAGGGGGGAAAGATCCGTATCAATAAATGTATGTAATGAATAAATACAACTCAACTGCCATGATGGAAAAGTGTAACCAGAATGAATGAAAAAAAGAAGAAGATAATAACAATGCATTATTTTACTTTACATGTAAGGGGCATGAATGAATATGAGTCTAGGAGAAACTATGTGTGAATGATCATTGAAGAGGAATGTGCTCAAAACATGTTTTCAGCCTGGGCTTATCCCATCTGCACATGTTGCCCATTTCTTTCCGCTTCACCTCTCAAGTGAGAGGCCAAAAAACAGCCAAATCCTCTAAGATGTTTAACACAAAGGGATCAATTCTCTTGAGTGTATTTTTGATGCAAATATAGATGGAAAGGAACCACACATACCATGATCTAACTCAACTATATGTTCAAAATGCATGTTATCTGCATGTGTAACTATAGTTGTGCATCAAATACAAAACATATACACTGTAACATCAATTGTAAAAAAATATGGGAATACAGGCAAGTTTGAATAATCAAGTAAGTAAGTATGTAAGTAAGTTAGTAAGTAAGTGAAACTTACTTTAGTGTCAAGTAATAAAAACGGGAAAAATTGACTGACTAAAACTAAGTATGAAAAAAATGAAAGAAGATAAGGGAAAAAACAATAAGAAAATGGTTTATATTTTCTTGAATCCACCATGAAACTGTTGTGATAAATGTCAGACATGATTGGTGTACTACACACTGCTGTATACATTCATTTTACATATTGTACTCGTGGAATGTGCAGCATTGGACACATCCAGTAACTTCAAAAGACCATTGTCTAATCACCTCGCCCATAGTCCTACAAACCATTAGGAGATTTATGAGGTCTGTATCACCAGTTTACACATTCTATGAGGGCTGATTCATGGTTTATAAATCCACAAGAGGTCATTGTCAATCTCTGAACGGCAATTTGTTTTTGCCTTATTCTCCATATATGTCGAAGGTCCCTTGTCACAAATTTGGCCCCTTGTACCAGATTACTACAAGACTACATATGCATCATTCCTTGTTGTTATGCTGTATGCAGCCCTTACTTAACATAAATAGCTCTCTTAGTAGAAAAAGCTATTTATTTTTGCATTTGATCCTGCCAAAATAAAGTGATTGCAATAATGCATTACCTTGAACCCTTTATGTTTGCTAAACTATTTACACATAATAATATGAGACTGAAACACTCTGAAATTTGAAATTACTGGAAAGTCTTTTCTTTATCCCATATCCGAATCTGTTGCTTTGCCTGTCAATTGCTCAACTGTCACGATGTCATGATAACTTAAAACAATATAGATAATAACTATTCTTACACCAAATTTTCATAACTGCGTTGTCAAAACAACTCAGGACAGCATTGAAATGTAAACCTGATAGTTTTCAAACTGCACATTAGCATGACAGGATTGGAAAATAGAATATTTTCTTTGAAGACCAAATATTTGCAGAGATGTGACGATGCAACAAAGAATCAAAGAGCAGACAAGATTTTGATTAAAAATTGACACAGACATTGACACTGACATGAACATGCAAATGCTGCAATGTGGTTGCTGTGAAATTTAGAAATGAAAATTATGAAAAGGCTTGTGGCTCTGTCAGATACAACTTTCGTTCCAGAGATAATGTATCATCAGGACGCTCTTTTGTACATGGTTTAACAGCAATTGTTCATTAGGGGTCCAGAGGTATTTTTTCATTTCAATTCAGAGCGACGGATAAGAAGGCAGTCACATGGAAGAGGTAGCCACTAGCCAGCTTACCTTTTGAGTAATGATCAGTATTCTAGCTATCCTTTTTTATGTTCATGTAGAATGGTGAAATGGTCAATAAACTGAATCAAATTGAATTTCTTTTCTTATATAACAGGCAGTTTATAAGATGGGGACCAAAGTATTTAAGAATATGGTTGACAAAAATAACCGAAAAAATATTTTGCAAAATGTCTCATTTATGTAACAACTTTGTAGTTTATCATCTCCAGATAATCGCTTTATTAACCTCATTAAGATGCAACTTCAGAGATGGTGATCCAACTTTCGCCAATAAAGAGCTGGATACCTTAGGAAGAATGTTTTTCTCCCTATTTTGGACCCTGCAGTTGCCATTGGATGTTTTTTCCTAATGTTTGAAGCCAGAAAACTGCGCAGTAATCACTTATACAAGTCATTCTGTGGTCCAGGCAATTACTAAATCTCAGTTAAAAATTCTGGACATAGCCAAACCAAACTAATTGACAACAAGAGCACTTTTAGAGCACTAAGGCAATAGATACTCCTTGGTATTTAGCTGGTGTAGTTGTTATTTACAAAAAATGGTATGATTAAAATAAATTCCAATTCAGTGACATGTTGAGATTGACACGGGAACCACACAAGCCTACAGACATACAGAAACTGAATCTATCTTAACTTCAGGCTACATAAAGTTACATTTTTAATAGCACAAGTTCTGGTAGCACCATGCATGTAGCTGTGTCAGTCTCAGCTTAAAACTGTTTGTTTAAACTGCTTTTTCATAAATATAAATCCATTTGAAAAAAATGTAACAAACAAAGCTTTGGGGAAGAGAACAAGATGTTCTTCAATTAGGTATTGCAAGACATTGGTATGTTCATTGCATATGCTTCCCAGATAGATCCAAATGATGAAAATGGCACATCAAAGACGTCTCACACCTCATGAGAAAAACATGATATTATGGTAGTTTTATGAATTCAATTAGAATACAGCTTGTTTACTGAAGGTGCATCAAAAATGTCTATATTTTCACCTATATTTCTTCTGTAGAGTGCCTTTCCAAACATGCGCCTCAGCAAGCAGTTGTCTTTTCACACAAGATGCACACATTATTTATTGGTTTGTATAATGTGGAAATGATTGGCTGTGGCACTTTGCAATCCCGAGGTGGAATTAATCAGCCCAGTCGTAAGCCTCTAGCCACGTGGAATTAGCTTGCGTAAATGACATGCAGTTTTCCTCAATGTGCCATTCAACAAATGTTACAATTGCTAAATTCTTGATAGAACAATGAATATACCTTATGGAGGAGAATTTGACAAGCGACCATAATTTCTATAGTTTTCTAAAAAATGATTGGTCCTCTCTTGTCAAATTCTTTTTCAGAAGGTAAATTGATTGTTCTATCATGGATCCAGAGATTGGAAATCTACACCCATAATGTATTCATGTACTTTAAAAAAACAAGATTCACAATAATTTTAAAGACCTCTCCAAATATGTTGAAAAGAGCTTATAAATCTTCAAAAGATAAATATAGCATTATGTATTCGGTCTTGTTGAATTGATAGTTAGTACACTATCAACTAGGCTTCATGATGGTGCATGAAATGATTATTTTTCATTTTGCAACCCGCTCGGGAAATTTTATTATTTGTAGCAAAACTGTACTGAAACGAAGAACTTTGCTCTTTGTTTATCATAACTTGTTACACAAGTTTGAAAGTCTTACTTTTATTATAGCTAAATATAGATACCAATTGATGTGCAAATTGTGCATAGTATAATACTGAATCTTGTCTTAAAACCTAACATGTCATGTAAAATACTTTTAAAGTAACAAAGGCTTATTGTAAGAAGTTACAACACAATAGTACATAGTATATACCTAGGTACATGGATATGATACAGTACAACCATCTTAAAGTGGCTCAACATAGTGATCCATAGTGGTCCAGAGCGGTCCGGATAAAGAATGATTTGTAGTGATCTGAGATGATATAACTCTATCTGTAGCGATCTACAAATTCACTTTAAGTGAAAATCAACTATGTCAATTATTTAGGATAATAGGTAAAAGGACATATAAAATCAATCTGACGACTGAACATATTGATTAAGGAAACATATCCAGAAGTTATTGGTACAGAAAATTAAATTTATTAATATCAACCAAGATCGATAGATATGTGTCAATCCAAACTGACTGGTACAGGCACGAAACAGAGGTTGAATATGGGATAGCATGTATTGTGTACATGTATATATAGTATCTGGTTTCCTAAAACCTGTATTCCTGACATGTTATTCACAATACCCTCACCCTTTGATCCTTTCATACAGAACATCTTAGAGGATTTGGTAATTTTTTGGTCCTCTTCGTTGAGAGGTGATGCAGAGAATAATGTGGAGCAAAGATCTGAGCGGATAGGATGAGCCTATAGATACTGAACACCTGTTTGGATTGTATCTCAATTCCAGGACAATATTCGTTTGCATAATATATCCATGTATTTTGTAAATATCATGCGTAAATTTATAAGGCTCAGAATGGGATACGGTTTACATTTATTATCAATTTAATTTCATTTCCTAAAATGACAAAAAAGTACACATGATAAACAAAAGAACATAATAATTTTTACTTGAACGGCAGTTATGATAACAAATATTATTTGTGACAATCTAAATGGTAGTTTTAAGTTTCTGTACTAAAACAATGTTCACCAGAGTACCTAAGATCTCCTCTATAAGGCCAAATTATGTAATTATAATTATTGTTATCTAAACAGTCAACTTACAATTCTACCAAGGTGAAAAAATCTGCATTTATAAACAAAGCACATCTTTTACACACTTAGCAGCTGTCAACCAGTTTCAATAAATATCTCTGAATTAATGACTGTAGTTGGATCAAGCCAGAGTGGATGACTATACCAAGAAATTTATTCCCCACCCACAAATTTGTCAAGGAAGGCTTTGAGGCTTATCGGAATATATAGAACTAGTAAAGCCCATTGAAAGCACAGAAACCGATAAGGGAATAAAGAGGTGAATGGACATTTTGATGGCGTGTTGATGTATAGTTGTTAGTCAAGACATTATTTCAATGAGATTAAGATAGCAATACATTAGAAATGTGGGGCATGGCACACTTTGTAAATAGGAAGTTATTTGCCACTTGGGCTGAGCAGATGAGGCAATGGAGAAGTCCAGAAGAAACATTTTTGTTTGACAGTGCTGCCATCTGGCAGAACATTTTTTGGGGGAAAAATTTCTGACCCAGTTTAGTTGGTGATTTGCATAAGCGGAGCTCTGGTGGAGAGAGAGGGAACTATGTTTGATGTGACACACAAACGGCATTAAACAGCTAAAGAAACAGCAATTTTTTATGTCATCAGAAGAAGAAGAGGGTGAAAGAAGGGTAAGTGAAGGGTATAGGGGAAGGGCAGGCCTTCGGAGGGAGTTTTTAGGTGGCAACCAGCCTTTGACTTGGTAGGACCTCATTTGCATCTCATTAGCATTTAGTTTGAATGTATATACGCGTATAGATATGAGTGCAAACTGTGTTGTATAGATATAAGAGTAGTTGGGCCCCGAGAATTAGCTGCTTGTGCTTTCACACTATTGTATGCGATAGTCTGTCACATCAACAGACAGTTTAGCAGCTTGTTTCTTTCTGTCACATGTTCATTGGTTGAAATTTGCGTCACCAGAGTTGCAGAGAATGAGAAGTTCTTTTTGAAATAAGTACTGCACTGTCTGTATGGCACTGCAAAGTGTACTGACTGAACTTGGATTCTCAATAGCCCTCTCAAAACTAAGCAGGGTACTGACTGTCATCTGACTGGGCTCAAGGCAGAATTAGAACACATGCATGCCTTCACATGTAAGAAGTTATTTTCAAATGTTACAATGCACATTGTGAGCCAGATAGTTGAAAAATAATTGAAATATCTTTAGGGGAAACAGCATTTTTCTTCACAATTGCTTCAAGCAAGTGCAGAAAGTTAAGGAATCTACTGCGCACAGCCAAATTGCCTCATTTGGCAGACAATCAGGTATGCTAGATAATTATATTATTACCTGGGGAAAAACACAATAGCTATACTACCAAATTTGCCACAAATTACAAAAATGAAGCAACAGACTTGCAGGGCATCATTGCATTAATTTCACAGAGTCTTTAGCTTTTTATGACCAACTCAATGTTGTGAACAACATATTGGATCATTGATACCTGTCAGTAGTAATGAAATACAATAAATGTAGTATAATTCTAGAATCAACATTTTCGTGGATACATTTCATCAGAGAAACTACACCTTTACCTGCTTGGCATTTCCTCACAGCTGAATGACAAAGGTCCTTGTGAAGAAATCAATTTTGCTTTTTTTCTTAGCCCAATCATGGAAGCTTCTATTATAGAATTCTGTTGGAAAATATCTCTTCCTGACTTCTACTTAACTGGGTGTTTTTTCCACTTGACACCTTCATTTGGCCAAAGAGTTATTTTCTGGCCTCCCAATTCCCCACAAATCTACCCAGTAAATTCCTTGTCTGCTCCATTACGTCATGGTGGAGTTGCTAGATCTTGCCAGATCACGCCAAGATGGTGATTCCCTTGAAAATTGTGTCAGAGGGATTCCCAAATGGTGCCTCACTTGGTCACAAGATGATTTTTATTACTGGTGTAAACATTAGCGTTAGTTTATTACATTCTTAGAGCGATCCTTTTCATCCCTCTTAATTAAAAAGGTTATTTAATTAACTGTGAGGTAATAAACTATTAGTGTGGTGATTTTAGGTGGCGAAATTAGTTTGGTGGTGAAATGTTTGAGTTCTTTCTGCCCTGCGTGGATTAGTAGTTGTAAGTTATCAATCAAGAGCTAATAAAATATAATTAACAACAAAAAGGGAAATTAGAAAAAGATATTGTGGTGCAAAGCATTTTGATATTGGCCAAAATAAATATGAAAATATGATATAATGGATGTTGCCAAAGTGACCTCGTTTCGGAATCTATAAGAAGATTATATTTCGCCACCTAAAATCACCACAGATTTTATTTCATACACTGAAACAAACAACAGTCTTGAACAGATAGAACTCAAAATGATAGAGTGGACTTTATTTGTTTCAGAACAAGTAACATAATGAAAGAAATGTAGTGAATTTACGGTATAATTTAATGGTTTGTTTTAAGGTGGCTCCTACTCAATAACACTGCTAAAATCTGTATATAATATATTATAACATGCTAATGTGTGCTGAAGATTATGTCTGTCGTAATGTAGACATTTTAATAGATCATACATTATATAGGAGAAATGTAGAATTATAAAGAGGTAACAATTATTGCCAAAGTATATATAATGTATACATGCCAAAAATAGATCTGGCTTATTGTTTCAATTAAAGAGACAATGGAGAATACAATGATGAGCATCAGGCTACAGGTACATCCTTAATAATAATTCAATTTGATTGGTAATTAAATAGTGGAAGTTGAAAGACTAAAAAAATGGCTGTGTTATCTGGCCAACATATGCACATTGCTTTACTTTCTGTACATGTAGACAAGGCGCATGAATGAATATTATGCCCTGGAGAATCCACAGGTGAATGACCATTGAAGTGTAAAGGACTCAAAAACATGCGTTCTGTCTTGTCTCATCTCACCTGCACAGGTTGCATAGCACTGTTTACATCACCTCTCAAGTAAAAGGCCCAACAAAAAACAGCCAAATCCTCTGAGATGTAGTGCATAAAGGGATCAATGCTCTTATATGAATTGTGAACACTATATGTGTCATGAACATAGATTAAACTCAACAACAAAAATATCTTCTCACTCAACAAAACATGTAATTATGTTGACAATGCACATTATCTACTCTGAAACGTTTGTATTTTGTCAAAATGTAAATAAATCTGGGCATTCAGAAAAGATTCCAAATCTGAATTTACCATGAAATTACACATACGAAACATTTTAGATAGATAGATAGATAATCTTTATTTATCAAGGGTAAACCTATTAAGTATACACTTATCTTCCACATGGCCCTGAACATTTTTTTTAAATGTCAGACACAATTGGTGCACCACACATGTATATACAATTATGGACTTCGGTTGAGGTCAATATCAGGTTTTACGGACCTGACCGGTGATATTCACCGAGGCCGAAGGCTTCTTTTTTTAGGGAGATCTAATATATATATTTTTTTTTTTCGAAAATCTTTTATTCCACCCTTTTTGAATCCATAAATGATATACTTGATGATGGGTTTAACTTTATTCTCTCTTTTTTAAGCAGTCTTTATATATCTCAAAACAACAAAGTCACTGAAACTGGGGGAAAATGCTGTTTTTCGGCCTCTTAATGCTTTTTGCTGATTAAGCAAATGACATAAACAATACAAAAAGTTGAAATCCACTTAGCCCTTTAGTTTGCATCTTTTGCCACCCCAATCATTATCCTGTCTATTTCCATTGCTAGACGGTGATTAATTTTTTACTAAAACCAAGAAACAATCTTGTGCTGCCGCATGACTGTGTTTCTTTTGAACTACATGTTTAAAATGTATCTCATCAGAAAAATAAATATTTCACTCACAAAAAAATTTTCTCACTTGTGGACTCCACAAATTATGTACTTGATGATGGATTTTATTTCAGATTTTTTTCTGAAACTTTATAGCAGACTTTAGACCTCCAAACACAACAAAATCACTGAAAAATCGTCAAAAATGCTGTTTTTCGGTCACTCATTGCTTTATTCTGATAAAACAAAAATATAATCAGTACAAAAAGCTTATATCCTAATAGCCCTTTAATAGACACATCTTTTCCCACAAAAATCAGCTTTCTATTAGCATCCGTTGCTCTTCATTGCACTTTTTTAGTAAAATGGAAAAACACAAACTTTTTATCAGCTCATGGCTGCAGCAGCACTGAAATATGTTGCTTCGTCTCAGGCCCGTCCAATCTTTAACATGCTAAAATAACACATGTGATATTCACTGATCAGTGTATAACACATGTGTTATTGACCTGCCTGTCACACACCACCGCACACAGGTGAATATCACATTATGCAGGTGGGTTGTTGGTCAACCAGGGGGCTTGTTACATGGAACAATACAGATTATAGTCTAGGAATGAACAGTATTGATCACAGCCAGAAACTTCCGATGCTCCAGAGACAATCAAATAATCACTCTTTCCTATATAAGGACTTATTACCAGGTCTACATCACTGATCTATACAATCGTGCCTGATCAATGGGCAATTTATTTTACTCAATTCTCCAAAGATTCTAAATGTCTCTTGTTGCCCTATGGCCACAGTCTATGGCCATGAAAGACCTAGGAGTTGTTGTAGACTGCCAATTAAGCTTCAAGGAACACATTGGGGGCTGCATTAAAAAAGCGTCACGAAACATGGAGTTGATCAGAAGAACATTTAGTCATTTGGATAAGGAAACCTTTGTTCCACTGTATACCAGCCTAGTACGTAGCCACTTGGAGTACGGGCAAGCAGTATGGAATCCGCAGGCCAAGGGTGACATTAAGAGAATTGAGGCAGTTCAGAGAAGCGCTACAAGACAGATAAATGGATTTAAAGACATGACATACCGGGAACGTCTCCAGTCACTAAAACTCCCAGCCCTGGCATGTCGTAGGGACAGGGGAGATATGATTGAGGTATATAAAATACTGCACGACCTGTATGATCCCCAATGCATACCCCTTCTTCAACGCTCAAACTCATTAACTAGAGGACACTCTTTCAAATTATTTAAAAGAAAGACATTAAAGCTCAACCTTCGCAAGCACTTCTTCACCAACCGGGTAGTGGATTTGTTGAACTCCCTACCAGCAACAGTATAGTTGAGGCCAGTTCCCTAAATAGCTTCAAAAATCAGATAGATAAATATTGGAACTCGACTGGGAAATTATACTGTACTGAGGAACTGCTGTAAGTGCTCTAGCTGGAGGCAGCAGTAGCGGCCCCGGCTATTGCCAACATAATGCGAAAGATGAACCTGATACTCTGAATGGATCTCAGTGACATGGGTACAACTCAAGCCCAATTTTTGGATTACTATTTATTTATTTGATATAAAGATAAAACATCGCTAGTAATTTTTGGTATTTTGGATGAATGAGGCAGCAGTAGCGGCCCATTTACAATCCAGGTTTATTTATTGAGTGAGGCAGCAGTAGCGGCCCACCAGAAATGGCAGCGAGAGCTAGTGTCGCAGCTCTGAACATGTATATATGTCCATATTATTTTTTAATTAATAGGAGGAGGCAGCAGTAGCGGCCCCTCCCTGAATTTGAATTTTTAATCAAGAAGATTTTAGCAAGTTTTTATCTCCATTCCATGCACTACACCAAGAGGACAAGGATCTGGATATAGAGGACACGTTTCCTGCATCCAGAAGAACTTATACTTATACTTACATCATTTCATACACGAGCATCCTCGCATAGAAAAGACCTATGTACAGCGTTGAATGAATTAAAAAGTGATTGCAATAATGTAGCAGTAACTCCAGTGAAAAGTTTCAAACTGAATAAGTTTGATAAGTTCTTTACGAGGGGTGTCCCAAAAGTTCTGACCAATTTTTTTGGCTGACCTTTCTATTTGAAGTAGCTGAATGAAATTTTCACAGAATCAATTTCAGGTATTTCACTATCCATTTTGAAAATATGGTATCTGTTTGAACATTTTAAATAACTTTTCTGTTGCCATGGAAACAGAAGGTCAGTGCACCCAGCGCAGCTCAATTTTTTACGCCAAATCCAAGTGTCTAGGGTTGTAAATAACCAAGGAATTTACTGTAAATATGCAATGGATGATCATGAAAAATATTATTTGGAAACCTAACAGTATCTCAAAGTTTTTCATTTACATTCAAAGCCAGGCGATCACCTGGGTCCTTCAAACTGGGCTGTTCCTAAAATGTGGAATTTCAGTGTATGTGGTGACTGCTTCATTTCTCGTTGTGACCATTATTTCTTTATATTTTGAACTGGTATATATATTTTGGTATCACACAAAGTTACAGAAGGCCAAATTTGGTAATTAATGCAGATGAGATTGGGTTTCGAACCTAAGGTTCTTGAGCACTGCCTCTTGCCTGCAGATTGTTTCAGCAAAACCGTCTCAAGCGCTGTTAGGCAACTGCTGGATAAAGCCTTTGGCAATTGCCTCAGCTGATCGGGTTGAAAAATAAATAAATGTTTATAATCTAATGGAAGATATTTTGAAAGACTGCAAGCTCATCAGGAAATACATTTTCTTGCAATCATTTGCTTTTTAACTATAAATTTTCTGCCTTTTAACGCAGCTAATTTGCTGCATTTCGTCTGAGAAATTGAGCTGCGCTGGGTGCACTGACCTCTCGTAACCATGGTAACAGAACAGTAACTTAAACACTTCTTACAGTCTTGATTTTTTCAAAATAGATGGCCAAATACCTGAAATTTATTGTGTGAAAATTTCATTTAGCTATTCCAGATAGAAAGGTCTGCCTAAAAAATTGGTCAGAACTTTTGGGACACCCCTCGTAATATGAGAGTTTTTTTATTTTTTTATATTTTTTTATTTCACCATAAAAAGTACACTATTTGCAGTTAAACAATCTCGAATTGTGAAATTTAATACTGGAATGTATTCTGGGCACCCCACATCCATAATTGTGCACCTATTGCTTTGATGGTTTATTGTACCAAATGATTGTCATGATCACTTAAACAATACTGATAATATTTTTTAAAAGTAAATGTTCATATTTGTACTGTCAGACAAACTCAAAATGGTATTGAAATGTGAACTTGACAGTTTTCAAACGCATATTAGCATGACAGGATTGGAAGCACCACATATTTTTAGAGATGTAATGATGCAACAGGGCAGTATCAAAGAGCAGACATCAGAAGAAACACTTTAATTAAAAATTGACACAGACATTGACACTGACATAATCATGCAAATGCTGCAATGCGGTTGCTGCTAATTTTAGTAATGGAAATTATAAAAAAGGCATGTAGCTTTGCCAGATAGAATTTTGAGATATTACATCGTCGGATACCTCGTTTTGTGCATGGTGTGACATCAATTCTTCATCGGAGATCCAGGGGTCACTTCTTTGGTGCATTTCATTTCCATTTAGTGCCACAGGAGTAAGCATTGGTCTTGCATAACAGGCAACTCATAATATTGGGACCGATGTATTTTAGCACTGAGTGCGACAAAAAACATGAAAGAATATTTCCAAAAACTTCTAATCAAGTGAAAACTTTGAAGCTCATTATTTCTGACTTATTAACCTAGTTTTGATGTATCTTCAGAGATAGTGCTCCATTTTTCTACAAGATAGAGTAGGATACCTTGCGAAAGTTGTTTTTGCCTTCTATTTTAGGCCACGTAGTTGCTAGTGGAGGTTTCTTTCAAATGTTTGAAGCCATAAAACTGCACAGTAATCTCTTACACAAACCACTCAGTGATCCAGGCAATTACTGAATCTCAGTTGAAAGTGCATGAGGTGACCAAACCTAAATAACCAATAACAAGAACACTTTTAGTGCACTGAATTTGTAGACAGGTTTATTCCTCAGAGTTTAGAAATCGTGCTTTTTTGTCTTCAACTAAATAAGAATAATGAAAATAATTTTCAAAATTCAGTAACATGTTATGATATGATATAGATGAACAATAAGTACATGCCTACAAACTCATCAGAAAATGAGATTTTAATCTAAACTACAAGCTCAATATATTTCTACAAAACAAGAGTCAGAACAAACTGCCATATTCGCCTAAAAATGTCTTTCTCAGATTAAAAGTTTTTGTTTAGATTGCTCTTTCACAGATATTGCACTGTGAGAGTTCACAAAATGCAACAAACAAATACAGTGCCGCCTGTAAGTAAGTGAAACGCATGACATCGTGCCATTGCATCAATGCTAAACATCCTCAGCCAAACTGCTTGTGGAGGCATGAATTCTCATCGGATGAAAGGGAAACAAAGTGGGTCATAAAGGCCGATGTGTGAGGCAAGTGGGATAAAAATAGCAGCCCATTTTCTTCGCAGTAGTCGGAGTTAGGTATGGGTCAAAGTCTTTGATAAGTAAGTGAACCACCCTTCCCTATCTTTTAACATTGGGCCTGCGTTTCACTTACTTATCAAAGACTTTGACCCATACCTATCTCCAACTACAGCAAAGATAATCGGCTGCTATTTTTTATCCCACTTGCCTCACATATCGGCCTTTATGACCCAAAATCTTTTCCTCTCAGCGGATGAGAATTCGTCCTTCCAGAAGCATTTTTGTTAAGGATGTTTAACATTGATGCAATGGCACAATGTCATGCGTTTCACTTACTTACAGGCGGCACTGTAGTGAAAACATGAATAAGATCTTGCGAGATATTGATGAAACTTGTAAGCAGACATAAAATATGGTTTTGCGAGACATTGATGAAACTTGCAAACCAGCATTAGCTTTCTGGATTGACTTTGATATATCTGTAGTGTAGGACTGTAGGTGTATAACTTCAAAATTTCCTAGTCCAAATGATAAAAATATCACATCATAGATGTCTTACAGTTGAAATCGCATAAGACAGTGTTATTAATTCAAGTAAACTGCATGAAGTCATAAATCTGTGTGACAGCTTCTTTGTAATAAAGTTGCATCAATAATCTAAAAACCTTTCAGATTTTCTTGCATGCAGTGCATTTTCAAACTATTTAACAACAGGGCATATTCCCTCACACAGATAATCACAAAGTTTGTATTGGTTTGTAATGTTGTTGATATGATTGGCTGTGACACTTTGTAATCCCAGGGCAGAATTAATCAACCTGATTGTAAGCCCACAGCCATGAGGAATTACCATGCGTATAATATATGCAGTTTTCCTGTTGTGACAAGTGTTACAGATTCTTTATTTTGTACATTGCAGCAGATTGCAAAATGCAATTCTCAGCTGGATATGTGAAAAATTCGAAATAATAAATGGATCTTAAAATAAAGATGTGATATATTAAGATTAGGATTGTCTCAATTAGCCATAGATATTTATGTTAGATAGATAGATAGATGATGGATGCCTTGAGGTTCTTGCGTATTACTAAATGGGATACTGGATAAATATATTCAGCTCTTTTGTTTTTACAGTGAGGCTCAGCGAGCACACTTTTACAACAATAAAATCTCAATTTAGAAGGAGTTACTCATTTCCAAAAGTATATAGACCAAGTTGTTTTTCACATTAACCTGGAACCCATTCCACACCTCACACCTATCTAAGGAGTAAGATAGACAAGAAAACAGAGAGAAAGTTAATGTGATTAATATATGAGGGCTCTTTAATAATCTTTGAATTATTTCATATCCTCCTTTATGGCTGTTTCAGATTTTTTGTTGAGGAAGTGAAAACGTGCATTCTGTATTTTGAAAAGCGTATACAGTGATTCTTCCTTTTACGTGGTTCCATAGCTTGTTGCAAAAAACTTGGTATTTTATATATTCTTTAGACTAGAGTGAGATGTGGCACATGATTTAAAACATACTAATGTTATTCAAAATCTAGGGGAGTACAGCAATAGTACAAAAACGGAAATTTCCAAAGGACATCAACTGACAGCCACATATTGCAGAATATGGTTTTAAAATCATGATGTCATCTAAAATGCCAATATGACAAAAGCTTATATCATGAGCAGTCATAAAATAAAACTATATTACATAATTCATAAGTACAGAAATGTAACATTGTCATGTGATTCATGTATCACACAGAAAACGTTACGCATGTAATCTAGTTTTTGATTCCACATCGAAAGTAATCCTTCCTGGTACATAAAAGAAAGAGGTTACATATTGGATAACACATACTGTAATGTTCATGAATTATTGTTCATATATACAGTACATGGTTCCCTAAAATCTTGATTCCTGGCATGTTGTTCACAATACACACAAGTTATTGATCCTTTTATGTGCAACATCTTTTAAAAAGGATTTGGGCCTCTTACATGAGAGGTGAAGCAGAAGGTAACCTGCAACAAAGACCTGACCAGATGGGATGAGCCTGGGCTGAACACCTGTCTGGATTGCATGTCAGTCGTAGTATTCACATGAATAACATCTATGTATTTTGTAATTGTAAATACAAAGAGTGCGTACCAAAAGTTGTCTCATTTTCCGTAACCATTATGTACAAATTTGGAAGACACAGAATCAGATGCTAACAAAATTTATTTATTGCATACCGTAAAACGGGGTTACTTTGGCCATTCTGTACAACTTTGGCCGCCAAATGAGAAGAAGATCGAGTATCTTGTATCTTTCCAACCTAGCTTAATTGATTGAGTGAGATGGTGTTACTGCCAATATCCACTATTGTGCCCAATAGGCCTATTGGGCTTGGATATTAGGCCTTTGGGCAAAATATAGGGTCTTTTGGTAAATTATAGGGTCTTTGGGCAAACTATAGGGCCTTTGGGCATTATGACTCCTTTTGGCATGACTTTCCCAAAGTCATCGCATCCTTCAAAATATCCGCGAGGTCTTTGGGCAAAATGTAGGTCCTTTGGGCGCATGCCTAAATCACTCATTATCGCTCACCTCTGGCTATAGTGGATTATGGCAAAGATCTTATACTTTGGATACATGCCCAAGTCACTCGCAATAACTCTTTTATGCTATAGTGGATTTTGACAAATATCCAACTTTAGTTAATAGTGAACTGACCAATGAGAATACGCCCTAATATCTTGACCAATGAAAATCCACCCTAACATCCACAGTAGGGGGCACTGTAGTTAATAGTTTGTCTAATGAGAATGCCACCTAATATCCTGTCCAATGAGAATCCGGCCAAATATCCTAGCGAGTGACAGCCGACCCTAATATTCGCAGAGCCATGATTGGCCAGTGGATATTAAGTTGCATTCTCATTGGACACACTGATAATTCAATGAGATTCCAATCTAATATCCAACAGCCAATGAAAATTGAGCCTAATATCAAATAGGCTAATAGTCAAATAGGCTCTTTGGTCAAAGTCAAAAGACTAAGCCAATATCCATGACAGTCTTTTGTGGATATTTGTGGATATTTGTGAGTGATTATAGATGCTTTGGGCATACGCAGATGGTTGCACAATTCCTTTGAGCCAAGATAGCTTGTTGTTTGCAAGTTATAACAACATGAAGATTATCATAACTCAAAACACAAGCTATCATGGCTCAAACAAATTGTGCAACCGTCTCACTCAATCATTTGAGCTAACTCAGAATTTCAGAACTTACAGTGTAGATACCAGAAAGTTTCTTTTGCGTCTGCTAGAGTTACTTGTCTACTTTTTATGTACATATTAATTTTGTTTCAATATCTTGATACCAGTGCTTCTTGTGAAGGCCATTCTGGGAAAAAGCAGATTTGCGAAAAAGTGTGATTTTGCAGGGAAGTGTCTACTTTGTTCTGGGTGGGTCAAGTGAAAGCTTACGCAGTGAAAATTGTGGACGATTTTTAAAGATATTATATCAAAGTTTCAAACTGAACAGGATTTGTTTATATGTTGTGTAATTTAGTGAGTTTAGGGCTATGGCCAATGTTACCCCAAATCTCCAAGTCAGTGTCGGGGTTACTTTGGCCACCCTGGAAATGGCAATTGGCAAGAGTTGGAACAATTTGTAGTTAATAGCAGTCAAGGAGGTATAAACCTTGATTTGACAAACAGGTGTATGACCCTGAAAATTATGTTGACTGCCATATATCCCTATCAGCATGCCTCGGCAGTCCAACGTCGGCCCGAAGCTGGTCCGATGCTGCTGACATCGGACTGACGCTGGGCCGACGTTGGACCGCCGAGGCATGCTGACAGGGCTATATATGCTAAAAAAACCATAAATTGTCCAATGCAATAATTTCAATTTGTGTCATTTAACAAGCATAACATTGTGATGATGACTGCTAGGGAAGCTGTGAACCACCGTAGACATATGATTTCATCTAAAATAGCATTAGACAAAGTTATTTCAGCTTGGATTATTTATGGTGTTTGTCAACATAATGTTACATCGGTGAATTATGCAAAAATTAGAATAGAAATGTAAAATGCCATATGATTGATACATTTTTTTTCTAAATGACACATTTTATGACTGTTAGCATACCTTACATTCTCGTGGCCTAAAAACAGGGTTATGTTCACACTAGGTCATTCTGAATTGGGAGGCAGTAGTACACAGAGTGTGGTACACGTATCAATACTTAATTTTTGTTAAGAAATCTGCGAATGAGTCACAACTCATTTTAGATTACAAAAATACATTCCTCGGCTTATTGGGTGGCCAAAATAACATAACTATTAAAATTCTACTGCGTTACATGGTATTACATGCTCAAAATCTAAGGCGGCCAAAGTTACCCCAACTCTGGGGTTACTTTGGCCGACCCATTTATTATGTAATAAGACATAGAACCATCATAGATTTTGGAAAGCTTTTTGACAGATGAGAACCTCAATGTACTGGCTGTGTTATGGCACAAAACTGTTGATATTCAACAAATAGTTTTTCTCAGAACACAAATTTGGTGCTACGAAACGGCCAAAGTAACCCCGTTTTACGATATGTCACAATTTTATGATAACATTATCAATAATTTTGCAGCAAATAAATTGTGACTAGTAAAAGTTCGAATTTGAGTTTGACGCCCACACAATTTTCATCAGAGTAAGGTCACATCAAAATAAAGGTACAATATAAATGTAATTTTACTGTTAAAAAGAGTCAATTTATAACGCGGCCAAGGTGACAATATCTGCATTTATAAAACAATGCCCATATTTAACACATTTTGCAGCTGTCCTGCCTGTCCACCAGCTTCAACAAATTTCTCTGGATAATTAACGTCAAAAGGATCTAGCCACCAGTGGATGACTATACCAAAAATGTTTTCCCAAACCACCAATTTGTCATGGAGGCTTATCAGAATATAGACAACAACAGTGCAAACTGTGTTGTATAGATGCAAGAGTAGTTGGGTCCACAGAATTAGCTGCTTTTATTTACTCAGTATTGTATGCAATAGTCTGTCACATCAACACACAGGTTAGCAGCTTGTTTCTTCTTGTCAAGACAACACAATACAAATGTCTTTGCAAATATTTACTCCAAGTGTTTCTTTGTTAATTGATGCCAAGAAGTTTTGCATTCTTCTGCTTCTGTTGTTACTCTTGGGACTCTGTTGTGAGGCTGTTTAAGATTTATGAGAGCATACTGAATCTCTATGCAGAGTGAATACCACCTTTACACAGACTTAAGACATACTTCACAGAACTCTCAAAAAGACAAATATTGTCATCCCATTCTGGTCAGCCTGTTGACCACAGCAGTGTTTTTAGTCAAAAATTCTTCATTTGAATTATGCTATATTCAAATCTAAACGCGGTGTCTTACAGTCTCAAAATTTCAAACGTACCAAAGAGGAAAACTTTAAAAATATTGCTATGATATAAAATCCACTAAACAGAATGGTGTTTAGTAGGTACTGATTTGTATCTGAGAACTTATCTCAACCAGTTATTCAATTTCATAAATCAAGCCCATGTGATAAACTGATTTGAGGTAAATTGCCCATGTGCTAAACTGATTTGAGGTAAATCGAAGTCATTCAACGGAAACCACCTAATTCGCCATGGGAAACATAAGATCAACAGCAAAGCAGTCTATCAACAACTTCCTTGACTCTTGTCAACTGGCTTTCAGGGCGTGGGTTCAAATCTCACCCCGGGAACTCACTTTAGTCCGAGCCCATGGGACATTAAATGGAGGCGGGTTGTATTCAGTATTCTATGCTGGGGCAACTGAAATACCCTGGGCATCCCTGAATTAATAGGGTATGTGCCAGACTCACAATCTTCTCATCTCATCATCATATGGCGATCGCCCGCCTCGATATAGCCCACTAAGGTACTGCAGAGGCGTAAAACACAAACAAACGACTTCCCTTGACTTGCAACTGACTAATATGGTTGTATATTACTGTCTGTAAATTTGTTATGTAAAAATAATGGACTGTTGCATTGTGAAAATGGTACTTTGTGAGTTATCATACTGATGATTTGTCGTGATAATACCCTATACTATCAATGTTAGTTTGATATAAGGAGACTAATACTGCTTGTCGGTGACACTATTTACTTGCAATTTTGGGTTATGTCAAGAGGATTTCAATATTGAATTCAATGAAGGGGGGCTTTCAAATGAAGGGTGCCTATTGAGGCATTAGGATCATACGAAACCATTTACTTTTTCTGAAATAATAATTACATCAGTTTTTTTTCCCTTTGACATATTCTAGATAACCAATGCTAAGACATTACATAAAGGTTGAGTAATCTCATTTCATCATATTGCATTGCATCGCCTTATATCCATTCCTATTTGTATTATTAAATAAAATCACAACCATTCAATATGTCACAATGAATAGTCAGCGAAGATGAAACACTTTTGTTTGTAACATTTCATGACAATTTGGCTTTCAGCATTGACAATGTTTTCATCATAAAGGCCTACGCGATTTGATCCCAGCCTCTCAGGTGTGACAAGGGAGAATCTGATCAATTGACTTGCTCATAGGTTCAGGTTCTGGTTGAATATGGTTCAGCGCTGATTTACTATTATGGCCGGATCGAGTATAAGAATATTTGTTTCATAAAGCGTTGGTACTTTGAACACCATACATTATAAGTGCCACTACAAATACAATTGGGTAATTAGCAGGAGTCAGAATATTCTGGTACAAGCTTTGATTCACTACTTTATTGAGCAACGTTATACAACATCCATTTGAAGGGCCTTTAAGCAGCACAAGTTTCAAGTGTGATAGCTGTAAGAACATCTGCTATCCTAGACAGGTTTCAAAGAATTTCTAAAAGGCCAAAGAAAACAAAACAAGCTGTCAAGTTGGTTTTGTCTGGATGACAAATTGCCACAAATAACGTTCTTGCTTTTCCAGTCCAGATATCAATGTCACTAGAAAAACAATTTAATAATTATTGTGTCAAAAGGAAAAGTGGGTTATGAATGGACGAAAACCCCTTTCAGCATTTCTTGTGTATCTCCGAAATTTCATCAATTTAATAAATTGCCTTGAATATGGTTTGCTGAGGTCACAATATTCAGGTCATTATAATTATTGATATAGATTAATATAGATAATAGAATGCTTTCTTTATATTTTCAGGGGCCTACATCATCTGTGTCATGTGGCTTAGCAGTCTTTCCGTCATGTGTTCGGTGGTTGTTTGCAATTTGCATCACCAGAGTTACAGCGAACGGGAAGTTCCTAAATGGTTGAGGACAACGGCAAGGATTCTCAATCGCTGGGTCATGGTGAGTCCCAGGAGGGCATCAAGCAAGGCTCCGTCAACCTCAGAGACTTCAGCGGACCTCAAGACCCCCCTTCGAACCTCCTATTCGAGCATAAACCTCACTTTCAGAGGCGAGACAGGGGAGGTCCTCTCGAACCTCAGCTACACAAACGAGCATGCCCGTAACGCATCTCCCCCATTATCACCCAATCGCAAGAGCAGGCAGAATGGCCACGCACCCCAACCGCCTCCCAAGCCTCAGATTCAAACTGAGGCCAAACCACCGAAGCCGCCTCCCAGGAGCAAGTCAACGAATCCAAGCAAAGCACCAAGCGAAGAAGGTCAGGAAACGCCTCCGCCTAGGATTAAAAGACGCCATGGGAATACTGCTACTAATAAATGCAACACAAACAGTGAAGAAATACTCAAAAAACTTGAAGCCATATTAGCAAGGCAAGAGGAACTACTTAAGCCGAAGGATGACTCGGTAAACCGGGAATGGCAGGAAGTCGCTGAAATTGTGGACCGCTTTCTCTTTTGGCTTTACTTCGCTGTGACACTAATTGTGACTATAGTTATTTTGGTTTTGGTACCACTGGGCAAAAGCAATGACATTTAGGTTATTCAGTAGATTGTTGACCTAAACGATCTTGCCTGTTATCAATGCAACTCATGAAATTATTTGACAACTTTTAAATTCTTTCATTCAAATTTAGGCTCTCTGTAACTGTCACTTGTGATTGATCATTACACGTTGCACTATTATGATGTTTTCACCATTAACAATTTGTTAATACTTCACTGAAAGCAAATTATGCATATATTTTTGCATATACATTTTTCCCGTTTTAAATACAATTTTATAAACTCTTCAATTTACTAAAAAGCACTTAAATCATTAAATTTAAAGAGGTTCCCTCATATTTTTTCCATTCCAAGAACTGGCATATTGGGTATTAAAATGTACTGATGTTAAATCTACTTCATTATATGCATTACACGAGAGTGGATGACTTAATGTAAATCTGGTTGTGATATAAATGTATTTGGACCTCCATTATACTTGTTTATTGAGGTGGCATTATGAAATGTCTGGGTGGTCCCATTCTCAATTAATAAATGACTATTGACTGTGCTTAAACAATTGTGGGCCGTCGGATTTTCTAATCACTGACTGCAAGGGGCTGATTATGCTTGCTATACATATTTTTTCATTATGTGTGCCAGTTATTAAAGTAGATTTCAGTATATATTACGGGTGCTTTGTAATGATTGTTCAAGTCTATTTTGTGGTCGTCATATGCTTTGTAGGATTGCAACAAATGAAATTACCCCCAAATATACATTGAATTTCAGTATTTCACAAATCAAATGCTAAACTCATAATCATTTGGAAATGCTTTACACTTATAATCACAACATACATTATTTTTGAGCTCAGAATAAATATGGTGAACTGAAGGGAGTTCTAAAGTGATTTTGTAAAGAAAATCACTGCAGAAGTTTAAACTAATGTATGATTCCAAATATGTCTTTTCCAGGACACCATCTTCAATCTGCAACCTTGAACCCTACATTATATCTTAATTGAATTCGTTCTGTGTGATTACTTCATCAACATCAAATCAAGAGAAATGTACGAAGCTACACATAAAGTGGGAAAGACACCCACAGGATCACATACATGTATTATATCTGTTGTAACAAAGAATAGAAGCAACAGCAACACTGAAAGAAGTAGTGAATCTAAAAGTGACAAATTCTGTTGTATTTATAAAACCACTCATTTCAAAAAACGTACAAAAAATGACAACTAATTGTGAGGATTAAATTGGAACTTTGTTACAATCTTCGTATCATATATTCATAAATTGGGCCACAATCTCCTCGTAATCTCATTGGAAGGCTTATTATATCTGAGTGTAAACGGTTTTTTCTTTCACTGATAAAAGCTTTTCACCAATATCACCTTTCTGTTTGAATTTACATGATTTTAAAATGAATATATAGGTGCGTATATGAGATGTGGCTAACAAATAAGCTGACTCCCTGTGAAATCTTGACATGCTTTGATGTAATGTCAATGTCAGTTTCATTGCAAACGATTTTAAGAGATGCCAGCACCCAGTTCAAATATGTGGATGTATATTTATCATGACAAATCAAATAGTTCCCTCGCTAAAAATAAGACCATGAAGCTACAGTCTGCTCACAGACTCTGAACGAACAGCACACTTCCCTTAAAAAAAGCGGTCGTTACTGCATCTGAAATCAGGCAGAGTTCACTGACGGTGTCAGCTCACTGTTGCTGTCTCTTATGAATGATGTAAAATATGAACTGTTGTGTGCAGAGTAATGAAGCTATGTGGTTATGTGCATCATCAGGTGGCTATGCATCATCAGAAAGCGACCAATAGATGTTACCATGGGGGGGGGGGCTTGGAGTTTTTTTTGTTTAAAAAAATAATAATTTCATGCCTAATTTTGGTGAAATAAATAAAAGATAAATGATAATTTTGAAATGAATGATTTCTGGTTTGGATATTTCTCAAAACGGAGTTGTTTGATTTAGTAATGCATATTTGAGGAAGCCATGTGCAAAGGATTAATTATATTTCGCCGTTACTATGAAATGAATAATTTCTTGTCTCGTCAAGGAAAGCTTCGATCCGCCCCCGCCTTGACATCTAATGATACAGTGCCACATGTAAGTCAAATGTGTGATACTGTGCCAATGCATGAACTGCCTATGGAAGCATGAATTATCATCCTATAGAGAGGGAAACGTACTGGGTCATAAAGGCCGATATAAATTTATGAGGCATGTGGGATAACAATGGCTGCCAATTGTCTTTGCTGTTGTCGGAGTTACGTAGATATGGGTCAAAATCTTTGATAAGTAAGAGAACCACGTACCCTTCCCATTGAAATAACATTGGGCCTGTGTTTCACTTATTTATCAAAGATGTTGACCCGTAACTAACTCCGAGCAGGGAAAAGAAAATTGGCAGCCATTGTCATCCCACATGTTACAAATATCAGCATATTTATGACTCAATATGTTTTCCTCTCATCAAAAAGTGAATACGGCTGCAATAAATTCCAATAATGACGCCATATATATTATAAAAGAGCTTCCCTGATGTATTAGTGTTAGTCTAGTATTAGAATTTCATAAAGATATTTTGTATTCCATTGCTGCTATTAATGTCAACTAGTATCATATTTCGATTTTTATTGTAAATTGTTCAGCATCTAATTTCGATTTTAACAGTTATAATGATCCTTCAGTCCCAAAACTGAACATATTTGTACATACGAATCACAGCTATTGATATTATTCATGTAAATAGAAAATAAAGTTTTGCTCTGATTAATACTTACGACTGAATGAGTTATTCTTTGTTAAAGCTCTAAGCACATGCATGCGAGACACTTATTTAATAGTGTAACCTGTGAGATAGATGAATTAAAAGGAGAAATTAGCCGGAATAATAAACTATACACACCAAGGATTATTTCTGGCTCTGTCCGATTCAGGCATGGGTGGAAGGGGCGGTTGCTCTGGGTCTTCACATTTGAATATTTAAAATAATGGCTTAACCAATTTAAGATTTTGAATGAAGTTGGCCCTACATTTATTTTGTACCACTTAAATTCCAAGTTAATGTCATGCAATTTAATTTTAAACGTCTGGCTTCAGTGTCATCCATCTGCTCGGACCTTCATGTCATCAAGGACATGGACGAAATTTTTCAAAGACAGTTCCGACAAAATGGACAAGATTTTCTTTGTTGGGATAGGTACGATTATTTCCTTGCAATGATAGCGGTTCCGAAAAGAAGCGGACAAACACGTTATTTCCTGAGATCATTCACGGGCCTCCGCACAAACCCATACTTGGGGCCTCCGCACAAACCCATGCTTGGGGCCTCCGCATGCCTAAATCAGGTACTGATTTCTGGTCCATACATAGGCCTATACATTATACAAAATGCAACAACTTAATTTAATTCATAAATATTGAAGAAATACTCTCAAGAAAGAATACTCAAACAAAGGAATACTTTTTCTCTGGGCAATGTTACATCTTTTCACAGGATGTCACTGGTCACTTTATAGTTATTTGTTAGCTTGTTTTGAGGATTGCCAATCTCCTCCAAGTTAGGTTTGCAAATGACAACAATGGATATACTTAATGGGTGCGGATAAGAAATAAGATACACAGACGAATCAATGGAAGGCTGGCTGAGTGAAGGAAGATGCGTTTGATGCTGACTGCTTTCCATTGTGCTGAATATTCTCCACCAGGTGTCATTATCCTGAGACAAATGGACAGGAATGCCCTCTGGTGTGTGAAACCATGGCATTCCATATCACCTTGGCACATCATTTTTGGGATACATTGGCATTATCTCAATTTATCTCAATTTATCTGTTGTTATTCATAGCTCACACGTTACAACGCCAACACAAGATAAAAAGCAAACTTACTGATTGCTTCAATTGATAAACGTTTTTTTTTTAAAGAACTTGGACCACCAGTCTAGGAATTTGAGACTGAAGACCATTATTTTTTGGATCGATGAAATGTGGGCAGTTTGACAATGACACAAAGCAGCCAGATAAGCCAAAGACAGTTTTAAGGGTCAAGTCCAGCGACGAGTCCAAATCGATAAAGCGGGTACTGAACTCTTGATCCTTTGTTGGAAGTTAGAATGAAGCTAACACCCATGTAACCCCTCTTCACACTTGATTCACTCTTTCCTACTTATTCTCACACCTTGGAAATTTGGCATTTCCCACAACATGCCAGCTGAAAAACCATGAAGACCTGCATGCCCTTAAGAGAAGCAATTTCTTCATTTATGGGGTAATAGATGGGAGGGGATCATTCTTATCCCAACGCATAAAGGTTGATTAACAGCTGGTGCCAAGGGCAAGGAAAAGGGTGGCACAGGACATCCTTGTTTGACGCTGTCCACTGATCAATGTCTGTAGCTCAATGGAACACATGGAGCAAAGCACATGCTTCCATGTTGGAGCCTGTGGCACCTTTAACATGCAGGTTGAAGCTTCGATGGATTGAATGGGCTTTACATCTTTTATTTTCGCATCATTTTGGCACATCTTCAGAGTTGCTGACAAAGTGGGTGCAAAGCGAGGTCAAGAAGAGGGTCATGATTAATTAGCCACCGAGGAAAAATCCTCTACAATGAAATTGACTGATGGAAATGCTTAACAAATCAATTGTCTAACGTTTTATAGGCCCTTTGTGCACACCGATTTACACTGCACTCAAATGTGACATTGACAATATAATGAAGCTTCCACACAGTCACTGTTCAATACAAAAAACCAAGACCTTTTTGTTGCATCTGTTGCTGCACAAACACTTAGTCTACCACAGTAAAACAAATTATCCTTCCAATTTACCTCCTTGGCCTAACAAATAGATGCATATAGAGGATATCCAACAATATCACAAGAATTTCACAAGCAGAACCACTTAGATTCACAACAGAGAAACTGGATTACACTCCATAAAGATTATTCTAGAAGGCGGAGTTTTGAAAAAAATGTATATGAAGTCTTGCTTTGGATTTTTAGATGTTTTTTAAAAGTCTTTCCACATTTGAAGATTATAGAAATTGAGTTATATACTTACCCTTTTGTTATATTTTACTCGTTGTTTTTGGAATATAAAAAACATGATCCTTTGACATTCTTTTGTTTGATTTAAATGTCTCTCACCAAATACATGAAATATATAGAAAGGGATTGTTGCCTGATGAATAAGGAATACTTTCAGATATATATTTTTGCATAGTCGATTGACGGCACTTCGCTGTATTGCTCCACGCCAATTCAACTTTTAATAAATCACAATCATAAAAATTGATTAACTCCATCATTTTCACCTGATGCTTTAAAATTGTTCAGATAAACATTTTATTCAGAGACATCAGCATTGTTAGCTTCATTTATAGAAAAATACCCATTCCATGAAATATCACAATTATTAAGGTCGAGCGTCTTTTTACAAATAAAAAGACAAAATCTCACAGTATTGGTAGATCCACTTCGAGTCACAACAGAGAAAGTTTATTACACATCTGGGAGGTTTACACATTCTTTGGAGCTGAGGAGGACTAAAGCTTCTAATGTTTTATAGATTCTTGCTTAGCATTTTTAAAGCTGTTTAAGGTCTCTGAGGTTGGTAGGTCACGGAACTGGAGGTAAATTCCGCGATGCTCTAATGTTTTTTTCCCTTTGTTGTTGTTTTGCTCCGGACTGTGTTTTCTCTAATGTGTACACACCCTGTTGCATATCTTTTCATTCTCCTTTTCTGTTTGCATGATTTGAAACGAGGCTATCAACAAGTGAAGACGTGCTTCAACAGCTCAGCACTGATACAGGACAACTTACATGTTTATAGGACACAGAAAAAGATGAAATTTGTCACAGACGTAAAATAAATGACTGGGAACAAGTCGATATATTATAAAAACATGGATCAAAGAATCAGCTCATACAAGATGTAAAATGTACAGTATCAGAAGTGAGACAGAACAGCAACCAAAACGAGGCATAGAAGAGACTTCAAAGGTTAAATCACAGACATGTACAGTTCAGAATGAGGCTATAACTGCAGAGACAAGTGTTTCTAGGGGCAACCATGGATTGATAAACTGCAACTTGGAATTAGTCAGCATTATAAATATGCTCGTGAAAGATTTAAAGGAAGCCCACAATGCCAAACTTGACCTGCTTCTTAAAAAGATAGAAAATCAAGAAGAACAAATCACCAGACAAAAAGAAGAAATAGAAAAATTGAAAGACAAAATTCTCACAACTGAAACGACACAGTCGCAGGAAAGTCAGCCATCAATTATATTAAAGAATATAGAACAAACAGGAGTTCAATTTACAGAAAATAAAACAGAATTAAAAGAAAAAAAAATTTTAGATAAAAAAGATTCTCTCTACCAAAAATTGAAAGTTGAGAAACGGCATAACCTAATCATCACTGGAGTGGCAGAAGACAAGAATGAAAATCTTCATAGGAAAATCATAGACATTTTGGAAGCGAAATTTGGGAGAACTGATATGAGTTTGAAATGTGAAAGGATTGGAAAGGCAGAAACAGCAGCCAATATACAATCAAGAAAGGTAAAAGTCAAATTTTCAAGTATTTGGGACAAGAGATACATTTACAGGAACCGAAGAAAGCAGCTTCTACATTCTGACATTTTCATAAATGAAGATCTCATGCCTGATAAAAGAGAATTACTATACCTTGCAAGAGGACTGAAAAAGAAAAGGAAGATTCACTCCACGTACACTTATGAAGGATCGGTATTTATCATAGAAAAAGAAAATGGCAAGCCGAAAGAATTTACGAAAAACATTGAATGTTACAATCAAGCTGTTGTATTAGCAAGAGAACGAGAATGTGATGCAACCAAAACTACACAAGAAGTAATTGAAGACACTACCCAGTTAAATTCTGAGAAAACGCAAGAAAAATCTCATATTGAACAAGCGGAGAAGCAAGAAAATACAAAACAATGCAAAAAGTATGAAAATGAACTGGAAGAAGATGAAGACCTGAGATGCGAAATATTGGAAATTGTTCAGCAAATTCTATCACAAGACGGAAAACAGAAGAGATGACGTATGAGACAACATGACACCAAAAAAACTTATCCCACAGCCCTCGTAAAAACAATGCTCATATAAATATCAAAATTTTCATTTTATTCCCATTTTTCTTAATATATATTTTTGAATTTTGTAATATTTGAAACTTTTCCCAACAGCGGGAAACAATTGCCTTCGGGAAAATAACAAATAAATCAAATCAAATCAGTTTCCCATGCAAGAACTTTACAGCAGAAGTGAAAAGTATAGGCTCAGAGATGACTGAGACGTCAACATGATATCCACAGGTGTGATACAGGTAGAGAAGTGTTCAGTAAGTTCTGAGTCTAGGCTTTTGGCTTTTGCAGTAATGCAAGTGGCATTGGTGGTGACACGGAATCTATGCAGTCATAACCGAATCGATTGTGGTTCCATCAAAACCAAACATAATCCATCTAAATGTAATTCTAACAGGCACAGCATGCTAGAAGTATTGGCTCGTCAATTTGCAGTGTTTGTTTTTACTTGCCAATTTGACTTTTATGTATGCAGACGTTTCAATAAATGGCTATTAATCAATCTGAGGTGCCCATTTGAAGTTACTTTGTTACTGCTTTGTCAATTTGTGGTGCTAAGTTCTTCCAGCATCTGAATGACTGTAAAATAACCGAATGCAATTATATGAACCACTCTAGATATCTGGTGACGCAAGACGGTAAATCATCTCAGTATAGCTGGCATCATGAGGCTTCATTTTTGCTTTGGAGTTTGGTGCATCACAGAATGATAAAAACTAACATCATGATGATGTATGTATACACATGATAAGGGTAATTTCTTTTTCTCGTCATAGGACAGGTCAATTTAGATAGCATTACATGATTCTCGAGAAATACCATATATAGCCTCATACTTTTTCTTGGCAGTAATTCCTACACAGACAGAAAATATACTATGATGATCGCAATCTGTTCCCTTGTGTACATATCAAAGTGGTCTGTGGCTGGCAAAGGCACCATGACTAAATCCATCCAGCGTTTTAGATTTTTCTTAAATGTTTCGTATTGAGTCAGTAGTCTGATGTGAGTTGGCTCTGTCACCCCAGCTGTTCATTTTCCTCATGGTTGGCACTTGTAGTAAATTACCAGATGAACTTCGGAGGTTTCGTGCATTCATTTTTGGTTTTATGAGCTTTTTGAGATAAAATGGAGCTTGATCATTGACAATCTTCCACGTTGTTGTTAGTATCTTATATGTTATTCTAGCAGGTATTGGTAACCAGTGTAATTGCTTTCTATTTTCGGTGATATGGTCATATTTCCTTAGTTTATTTATGAGTCTAACAGCTGAGTTTTGTGCTAGCTGTAGTTTGTTCAGATATTTTTAAGCTTTGTTCTTTGCACTAATTTCAGAATTTTTCTTACTGATTCTGTATCATTAACAACCACTGATTGTGTTCTGCCAGTCAGATATGATTTAAACCAGCGCAGGACTGTACCTTTTATACCATACATGTTTTCAAGTCTTTTGAAAAGGATATTGTGATCAATTGTGTCAAAGGCAGCTGACAGTTGGGTTCTAATGGTAATGTGTTTTTCTTTGATTGGGGCATGTTTATCAAGAATATTTTTGGATGCCTCATAAACCGAGACAAGGTTATGGAGTTGATGCAAGTTACTATTATATTTCTCGATTTTGCCAGAGAAGAAATGTTTGAGTCCAAGTTTGAAAGCTTTCATATCGATATTCTTGGTTTTCCTATATTTTACTTTTTTTTCAGTTTTCTGATTGGTTTCGTCGCGTTAATATTGAAAAGAATGCAATTATGATCAGACAATAGTTCATCAACGTGATGATACTTTACAATGTTGCTATCCTTCCTTGTTATAAGAAGATCCAAGATGTTCCCGGCAATATGAGTGGGCTCATCAATATGTTGTTTTAAGTTGAACATTTTTAGCAGGTTGCTAAATTTTTTTGCTTTAGCATTGCTCGTTTTATTCAATGGAAATTAAAGTCACCAGCAATAATTAGTTCATGGTTGCAACTCTGAAATAACGCCAACAGGTTTGCAAGGTCATTGAAGAAGTCAGACAGTTTGTATGGATTTTGGTGCGATGGTTCTGGTCTGTATATGAGGATGACGGTCACTTGGGATTTTGTCAATTCAAATTTCAGACCAAGATGCTCAAATGTTTTATAGGGCAGCAGGCCCTCATTTTGCATTGGTTAGAGTAAAAACTAGAAGTCAGTTTAACAGCAGAGTCTTTCATTTTTAATTTGGGTCCAAGTCGTTTATCATAAACATTAAGTGGCCTCTGCGGGCAATAACATCATTTAGTTTCACAGAATTTTTCAGTTGTACCAATGGTGGTACTTGCATCCCTGAGAGTTCCATTAATTACAACCCCGTCACATACTTCTTCGTATTTTTCCACGCCCTTAGGTTTCTCGTACCATTTTCCTACAGAGATCTTGACATTGAAGTCTTCGCACAATTTCTTAATGGTATGCCCTCCTCTGCCAATGACTTTGCCTACGTCTCCAGCCTTCACTTGACTGAACAACTTGATCGGATCATTTGACGAGTTGCTGGCCGTATTTTTTTCTGCATAATTTCCATGTCGTCAATTGCACTATTTACAAAATCACTGAACCGTCTTGCACCATCGTCTGATAAGGTCAGGCCATCCGAGTTCAAGTAGTCATGCTTGCACAAACTGGAGGTGTCTACTTTAATGACTGTGCCACATTCACTTCTGCCCAATTTGAGGTTGAGGAGTGAGAGCATTCCTGTTAGAGATCTAGTATCAGCTTTCGGCAATTGAACGAGTATCGGTAAGGCTCCTGCATCCTTTGCTGCATGTGCCACATCGTTAATTTTCTTCATGACTTTGGCGGGGGTTTTTCCATTCTCTAAGTCCCTAGTGCCATTTATGATCACAACAAAGTCAAATCTTGCCAGATCCATTTTGATGGGTTGAGTGATGAGGGTCTCCAGTGTTGTCCAGTTAAATTGTTTGGTGAGATGTGGGGCGATTGGGGCTGTAATATCATCAAAAATCAGTAGAGCGTTTAACTTAGTAGACTCGGAACTACCAGATACATCAAGCGCGTCTAGATGCTGTAGCAATCATCATATTCCCGACTTTTCTGGTTCAGTCGCGATTCAAGTTTGCGTATGGTATATTATCCTTGTCGTCATTGTCACCCTGAAGAGCTAGTATTTCCACATTCTTGCTTTCCAGATTCCTTTCCAGCTGTCGCATGTCTGCCACGAGTTGATTTGTGTCAGCTTTGCATCATACTCTTTCTTCAGGTCTGTTATCTCGTTTTCTTTTTTCTGAAGTTTTGACTGGAGCCTAGCCATCTCCGCTTGGTATTCAGCTTCCTAGGTGTTTATATGCTCATGTAGATCTTTCATTTGTTTCTTTGAGTTTGATTCATGGTCTTCAGTTCTTCCTCCTTTTGTTTCACAATGCGCTTAAGTTCAGTTGGATCATCAATGTTTGACAGAGTTTCCTTTCGTGACCAACTTCGTTGATTTTCTGTTTCTTCTAATTCATGATCCTCCTGATCGAAAACTGTGTTCGCACCTGGCGATGTACCCAAAACAGCCGCTTCTTGGTGGTCAGTCATGGCTGTAATTTTGAAAATGAAAAGTAATCAGATATAGCAGGTACAATTCAAATAATAAGATTTAGCAGGCATACTTCAAAGCTTATTGATATTTCAGTATTACGATATTGAACTAATGTTGCTGAGATGTCGGTCTTGTTTGAATAACTGCCAGAGTAGTGGTGCGTTTTTGGTCGGTTAAGAACTGTTTGCCTGTTTTACAATGAGCTTTTTGTCAGTCAGTTTTTGTCCGCTATCATGAAAAAAACCCAAAAAAAACAACAAGAATGCTGTTAAACTTTGACCCTTTGCTGTATGTTTCCTACTATCTGGTTCCCGTCTGGTAGATGGTGTTGCCGGACTATCTGGTATCCATCTGTTTTCACTTTCCATCTGTAAGAACCTAAAAATTGATAGGCCTAAAATATATCTGTTACTCAGTTTCCCTGAATGATTGTGATTTCTGATTCATCTTATTTTGTTCAACATTGATGATGATATTGTCAGTTAATTAATATAAATCCTTCCTGCATTTTATCATATTTTTGGAATAAGCATTCAAATTTAAAGTAATGTCAAGGAAGCATTCCGTCCTGCTTTATGTCTGTCTTTTGCTTAGCACATAAATAAACAAATCCACCCTGAACAACAACAGAAGTATTTGCTCAGACATCTGAGAGGTTTACAAACTCTATAAAGATCAGGAAGCCTGGGCTTCTTCTAATGTTTGTTTAGAGCCCTGCTTGTAATTTCCAAAAGGTTTTTTTCAGATCAGGGAACTTGCGGAAGACTCTATGAAGCCCCTCAGGTTTTCTTTTTGTCTTTTTTACATATAGTGTTCATTCAATATTTAGCTGTGGGTTTTATAATGTCCATAATTTTTGGTTTTTTAATACCATTCGACACCTGTGTCAGCCAAATACAAGTCAGTAAATTGTCACTGCAATAAATCTGATTCATTAATATTCTTTGCTATCCACTTATTCTACAATGTTTGATATGTTTGAGTGTTTGTCAGAGTCAAACTTCGATTTTCATGTAAAGTCGGAGTCGGAAATTAAATTGGTGACTCCTGGCTCCTAAAAATAATTAATATAATTTTCAAGAACATATTCAGAAAAATGTATCCCAAATTTTACATTTTACACAAAACTTCCTAGAATTAATTTTTACCCCTGTTAACCATGCAATATATGTGTGCAGTAACGCTAATTTATAAGCGGAGTCAGGAGTCAGAGTCGGAGTCAAAATTCAGGAGAATGATGAAGTCTGAATCGTTATTCCGGAGAGCAATAGAGTCGGGAGTCGCTTTTAAAAAAGCCAGAGGAGTTGGCGTCAGAGTCGGTTCAATTACCACCCTACTCCAAAGCCTGGTAATACTTTTCATATTTCATTGTAATTATTTTTAAGTATACACATGACAGATCCAAGCTGCAGTGTCTTCGATGTGTCACTGGGCGTTCTTCCTTTCTTGTACGTCTTGTCTGGTTCTAGTTTTTATGGAAGTCACAATTCTGAAAAATATAATGTGACACATAAGAAGAACAGATACATTCGATAACCTGTTTGGTCTCATCCAGATTGTGATCTGGATTTTGTTGTCCTGGGTCCTGTTCACCATCTATGTACTTGGGAAACAAGACAGAACAAAATTGACACAATTTTTCAGAAGATTAGTTAGCTCTGGCACGCAAATTATACTAGTAGTATGACTTATTAGATTTTATAGAGATTTTTTGAAAGCTTTTGATGCTGGCCTATTTATAACAGACATAGACTATATTTATCTGTGCCTGGCTTTTGTACAAGAAAAATCAGCCAGCTGTCAGTTGCTGGTTAATGAGTAAACTATTTTTATTTTTATTTTTTATCTTTATAAGAATGTCTAGAGACTGCAGGTTGAATGAATTTAAATGTAACTGCTACATTGCCAACCATGAAACCCACTTTAGAATTTCACCTCGTTGAACCTGCGCCTGTTTGTGCATTTCGTAAGTCTTTCAGACTCCTCTTCAGAGATGCTGATGCTGTAGGTTACGAAAGTTTGCTGATGTTCATTTAGTTTTCATGTTGTGATGGTTATAAACACTGTTCTCATGCATGAATGATGACCTCATAGCTTCATTTTTAAAAACAAGCATGTCGAATGACACAAATTGAATTTAATGCTCAGTGAGGGAAATATGAAGTCTGTCCGAGACTTTAAATGAATCAAGATCACAAATGTTCTGACATTTGTTAATTGCCATCTAGATTTCAATGGCTACAAAAGATATTTTTTTTACCGTATATAAATCACGTATCACGGAGTGTTTGACTTTATTCGATTTATAAATGAAAAGGAGGATTACACAATAAAGATTAATTTAAGAATGATGCTATGTACACATTACACAAGAGAATTAAAAATATAGGCAAACTATGCTCTCAGAAATATTGCAGATTTATGAGGATATGAAGGGTGCCAAAACTTCATTTTGCCACTTGCATGAAATTTCCCTTGGTTCCGGTCCTTTTGATTATGGAGGAAGGTTCTTTGTAACAATCTTTATGACTTGTACATATATTAAGCTTATTGTGCTGGGGTCCATTCATTTCGAAATATAGAACAAAATTTGCGCTCTAGTAAAGGGGTCGTCAGTTTCGTCAAATTCCATATTGATTCCATATTGATTCATTTATTCGACTGACCAGGAATTTTTGTCCACTTATCTATTCAAATGTTGCATCCATTAACTAAAACATATATCATTATGTCAATGTGCATGTCGGCCTTTGAAAGTGAAGACAAGGCTGTAAGTGTTCTGTTGGTGAATGTTCAATGTCCTTGTCAGGTAGCTTGTATGTAAAATATTGTAGCGCTGACCCGGAAGACTGGAATCCCATTTGTCATACTTCAGTGACAATTTCGCTGGTCAAAACAAATCTGGCGCGAACTGTGTTTACCCGCGCAACGACCCGGAAACACATCGTCACTTCCGCTACGGCGCAATTAGTACATTTTGCGACATAAAATGTTGACTCTCACTGGTGCTCATTTATTTTTCTGCTTATCCACAAATTTGTTCCAGTGGTGTAACCAGGTAACTTTGACATGTCCACGTGGCTGTAATAGCCCATTACTAAAACCCTATTTGAACTCACACTCACTGTGCATATTATAACTGTGGACAATGAAAATAATGCAGCAAGTGACTGATTTTGAACACAGTTCAAAAGGGCCATGTGGGATTCAAGAAACAATTGTTCGATTGCAGAAAGCAAAAGCACTTCCTGGAACAAAACATTTACTTTATAGCCACGGAGGGGCGGGGGGGTGAGAGCAATGGCTTGGGAGGGGCTGATGGTCCACCCTGTGTAGCTTACTGTAAATGCTGGTTCAATAACTTTCCATTGAGAAGGAGTGTCATTCAAATACACGACTTTTCTACCGTAAACGAAATATTTCTCATCAGAATACTTGACAATTTCTGTCATGCATAACTTATTAAACGGACAGCTTGCCATTAAACATATGAAAATAGATGTCCGTAAGAGTTGAAAGAAGAATTTAGCTACATTCACCTTTACAGTCACTAAAACAACTTCTATATCTTCCATAGCACCATGAATAACACCAGAACTTCTTTCACTCCTCCACAAAACCAGCGTTTGTCAAACACAAATGAAACTTTTCTCATGTCAGTACTACTCTGACTCGTGGATTTAATTTTGAGAGCGTGGGGGTGGAATTCACAATGTAAGTCAATTCCATTCTTCCTCCTTTAATGCAAAGAGGAGAGAGAATCAATTAAGTGGGAGATTCTGATATGCTGTCGAAATTGTTGGGAAGTCTGTGCAGCATACTGTTTGGACAACAGCTTTTCGATATATGTTGCATTTGTCTTTTCATTTAATTTGGCATAGCCATTTTTCTATAAAAAAAAGTTTTCCTTTTGTGTTTTCTCATTCGCATTTCGTCACTCCCCTAAATATGCCACTCTTTTCTGCTTGACCTGCTGGTATAATATATTATATTATCCCATGTCCAGCTACATTTCTTCCCTGATACTGTGCAATTTCCCTGAGAAATATTATTAGAGCCAGGAAAATATGAGGGAGGATATGGGCAAAATGCGGGAGGATACGACATTTAGCGGGAGATACGGCATATTAAGAGGGAGATACGATCTCATTAATATTCATAACTTAAATACACCAATTACAGTACAGCTATGTGTCACATGACGGCCGCCGACGCTACAGGATTGTCGCTTGGTCGAGCAGAAAAAAAAATCAATAATTTGATACCTCTGTAGATGTGTCAAGCAATTAGAGCAATACTTGGCCTTTTATTGCAATCCACCTTGGATCGATTGTTGACTTTACAATTGGTTTGATTTTCCTAAACTACAGAAAAGTTTGGGTTGATTTTACACTTCAAGTACAATTAAGTAAATCACACCTTGTCGATGACAATTAATTCTAAGTACTTTGATCAATTGGAGAGTTGGTAGAATGTCATAACTGAAATAATAGTCTTGCCCAAGTTTAGTTCTGCTACTTATTTAAATTTATAATATATAATTAGATTTTAAAAACACGCAATTTGCTTATTATATTGCAAGACATTGTGTATACTAAATACTTTAAATGTATCAATTTATGATCTCAAACTTCTAATTTACCTTTAAGGGCTAATGCCTCGAGTACTTAAAAACAGGCTAAATAAAAACAGAACTAGATATCAGTTGATTTCAAATAATTTAAGTAGCAAATTTAAAGTGAGCGGAACATTAAAAAGGCCCAAATATATCAGTCTATAGGCTAGGCCTATACTTTTTATTTTTTGTTGTCCAAAAAGACTTTTTTCAGATACCCGTACTTAGTTTCTTTATGGTAGAAATAGGTTAATTTCTTAAGCTAAAATATAGAAAACATGGGATAAATAGGTTATACCATGGCTGAGTCAGTATTTCCCTGATATTGTCACCCTCGACCAGTATTTTCCCTCGACCCTTCGGGTCTCGGGAAAATACTGAGTCTCTGGTGACAATATCAGGGAAATACTGACCCAGCCATGGGATAACCTATAAATATCTTACAATACTTTATTCCTGTTTTTAGAACAAAAAGTGTTTACCTGTAACTTCCTCTTTATTTTCTTTGTCATATTTTTAGCCCAAAACCATATTCACATTTGTCAAAGTAAACTTCACTGCCAGATTGTATCTACGCCTAACCTAAAGTGGTTAAGTCATTTTACTGACATTGTGTCAATGCCGGACATCAGTGAGATTTCTAGTTTTAATTAACTGAATTCATGTTACAATGTGACAAAATGTTTTAGCAATAATCTGGTTAGAAGGTAAGTTATTATAATAGGAGTATCAAAACCACTTTAAGATAACCTTTGTTAAGCGTTCATCCAATCTGGTACGGATGCGAGCAGTCGTAAGCTATTTTTGTTTCTTGTTGATTGTAACACATTCCATCATCGGAAATACATTTTTTAAGATAGTCAAAGCTGTAAATTTCCAGCCAGATCAATGAATGGCTCAGCTTTCTGTCACTTATTTGCGTTGTCAAAGTTATTAGTACAGGGTACTGCATGGCAAAAATATAAAGGATGCTTAACAATGGGCCATTGGACTTTAAATCACAACATTGGAATCCAATGAGGAAGATAATAGTCTTCTTGGCTGTAGAGCTGAGACAGGTGAGAGTTGGGCCTTATTGCTCCAGCATAATAGACCACCTCTCCTTCAGTTAGCCAACCTGCCCACCATCCGAAAGTACCCACTGTCATTATCATGTGATCACAAGATGCTAAGACCGAAAAATCCTCAAATGCGGTTTGATAATTCAGAAATCTCACATCCCTAGAATGGAAGTGCTCAGTACACCAATTCAAATCATCACTGGCAATGACAAAAATTGGATGCTTAAATTTCCTTCGAAAATATTCCATAGCTTTAAACACATACGACAAAGGAGCAGTGGTCCTTCCATATTGTACATGTTCCTCTTGTAAAAGGTCCCCTCTCCGTATATGAACTCCAATAACAGTGATATTCTCATGACTTATTTCAAACTGTTGGCTATGGTTATCACGGGTTTTAGACTCAGCATTACAAGGGCCATAATACCAGCAGTGTAAACCAAGATACATTTCAACAGCATCAGATTGTAAGTCAGTTATAACTTTCTTAGCCATGTGAGAATATTGGTGTCCAAATTCAAACAGATGGCGAATATCTGCTTGAAAGTCAGCAAAATACTTCCAGCTTTCGAAATGACCATCAAGAATAATATCATGTTCAATTTTAGGCAGTTCATTGTAGTACCATGAGATAAATTTTCCAAAGCAACAATTTACTTCTAAACCAACTTCACTTGAGGGATTAGGAAGTTCTCGTGTCAAAAAGTTGTTTTTGATGTTAGGAAATAATTCAATAAAGTCATACTTGAATGCATGGTCTAAAACAAGCAAGCGCCCGGTTGCTTTTGCTATGCCATATGCAGTAGCAAATTGTGACATCGCATTTCCCAATCTGCCTCTTTTGGTCATGTAAAGTTTATGCATCCATTTTGTTGAGTTGTCTGGTTGTATAATATGGTCAAGACAAATGTCCTGTTGCATTTTTCGCTCTAAAAGAGGACACTGTCTTAGTTTGCTGACAATATCTGGATCATCAGGCACATGCATGGCTTCCTTTTTATTAACACTAGTGACAAGTCTATGCATGTCAACAGAATTGTAAAACCAGATAATAAATCCATACAGTAAGAATACAGAGCAGTAAAGTTTTAACATGATAATGAAATAGGATGTCCAAGGACTACTCATGTAAATATGTTACTCCTTTTTCAAATGAGTTTATTCAGCTTCCAGTTTAACATAGTATGATTATATGACTAATCAGCATCAACATACATATAACCACGTTCATTAAAATGGAACTTGAGCTTCATATTAAAATCCGACATTGAGCAGCTGTCTGGTCATATATGATGCAAAAAATTCACAGATAATTAAACAAATAATAAACATCAATGCAGAAACTGCAGTTAAAAAAGTTCATCTATAATAAAACTCGCATTTTTTGTGATTACACTAATGGTTGTGTCACTGTTTATCGAAAAGGAATTAGAATATTTAGCAATCTGTCCTTTAGGAACTTAAATCTGCTAATAGCTAATGACTCACTTCGAGATGTCCTAAAACACATTGTAACATCTACAGCCTGTTTCAGATCACACCAATTTTAATACAACTTGGTTTAACAAAATATGACAAATCGGCATGAGCATACATATAACCACATTCAATAGACATGGAACTTGAGCTTCAAAGTAGGGGCACCTCATGACAGTGTATTATTAGAATGTCCATATATCAGTGTAAGGTCTTGGCTGCACATCTTTTGTGACACTAAGGTTAATTTTTTTATGCAACTGGGAGAAAATATCAGTTATGCTACCAGCTGGGTTGCCAGACAGCCCAAGCATCATTCAGCACCTGCCAGCCTGCTGCTTTGAATCTTTTTTTTTTCAGCCAGCCACCTCAACTGCTTTCTCATTACCTGACTGCAAATTTCATCGGTTCAACACCGAAAATTGACTCCCAGCTGACAACTTTGCCAGCTGGGAAAATCCTACCTGATGGTCTGCCAGCCAGCTGGACACCTGCTTCATAACAGATAACTGGTAAAGCAGATCATGGGGTGCCCCTCAGTTTTGTTGAAAGTGGAGATTTTAAAAGCAGACTGAATTTGTTAAGCTGTAGATGCAATAGGGGCGCTGATGATGATGGAGCTCCCTCTAGTGTTAATATGTACGATTTGTTGAGAAAATGGAGTGAACAGATGAGGGAAAAAGCTTTTTGTGAAGGAGTGATCAATAGAGGAAATTGTAGCATATGTGGGAGAAGGGAACACCCCAGTGACTTGAAGGGAAGAGGTAGGATGATGTGGATAGGCATACTTGGTTAGTAGGGGTGACAGGGATGGCAGTTAGTGGCTACATTGGGCATAGCAACCAAGCGTGATTTAGTGATGTGTGTTGGCAGCCAGCAGTAATTAATTTATGATGTATATCAAACAAAATATTATAAATAATGGAACTGTAATGACAATTTTGTTTCTGTAGGCCAATAATGTACTTTTATTAGAATTGTTGTTTTGCCAAGTCATTTCATCATATTTACATTAATTATTCGGTTTGTTTGTGATTTAGGAACATTAATTCAATTTGTATAGTTTATGTCAAAGGTTTGTATATTGGGGAACAGTGCACGCGAAAGCAAATTGACTACAGTCATACAATTTGTCTGACGTAGAGAGAGCTCTGGTCAGACAATTTTCACTTCGTTCAGACAAACATTGTTTCTTTCCGGTATAAAAATTAATATAATTATGTAGACATTGTCTAATGTAATTATGTAGACATTGTCTAATGTCGTGGTCCCTAAACTGCTAAAGGTATCAAACAGCATATATCATTGGTGAATCCCCTGGGATGGCCATACATATTTTGTTGTTGGCCTGCAGGACTACATTGGAAATCCTGGGCTTCAGGTTGATATTCTGGATCTGTCATTGCAAGTTAATTCTTTCCGGTCATGAAACTTCTGATTTAGTTGATCGGATAAAATTTTTAAAGTGCATTTGTGGAGCACTTGTAGTAAGCCAATCAATTGGCCACACCAGACTTTATAGCTCTAGATTAAAGAAATGAAGTGTAGATATAGTTGATTGCATTAGTCTTGACACAGGTCTGGTTATTTTCAACACATCTGAGCTCTGGTCCCTAATTGCAACTGAGTCAATCAGATGTCAAAAAAAGCTCAAACGCTTCTGAATTGCGATTAACAAAGCTTCAGATTTCTATCTAAACTGGAATGAATCACTTGATAATTGCCAACTGATTGCTGTGATGTCTACAGCAGTTTTATTTGCTATCCCTGCACTTTTTATGTGCTATAACATAGATCTATGTCTCCACAATGTCTGCAGCGGATGATATGAAGTAGTTACGTATTTCAACTTTACGGTTGCAAATGAGTTCCTGCGGAGCAACCACTAAAGAAGGAGAATAAAACCTGGCAGCCACAGCATGTCACACCACAATTACCAATCTGATCATTTGGGATGATTTTTTTAGCCTTTTCACTCCTGCTACAATTAATAAAACTGTTTTATGGATAAAAATGACAACCCGATTGCAAATTCACATGCAACCTCAAATAAGAGACCTCGATCAGCTTAAAAAATATTTGGCCACAAATTCCAAGCAAAGCTTCACTGGGTCTCCATGCAAATTTGAAAACAAATATTCTTTCACTAGTTCTCTATCTATTAAGCATGGCTTTTTAAAACTAACATTTTTTCTTGAATATCATTAATTTTGGTTATTGTCTTCTTGCTTTCTACTTCTTGTACTCTACCCACCAAAAGTTTGAATACGCCTGGAAAAGTGATGTTTCTTTTAAAAATACTTAATTTTGAATGGAATTTTTGTTTTATATTTACATCAATCAATATCAGAAGTCACATTGAAGTCATAAGTTGTCTTTATTTTGTCATTTTAGGTCATTTTGGTTGAAATTTATGGCTTTTCTCGATATCCCAAATTATGGTATTTTATAAAAATTTGTCACAGGGCAGTTTTCTTCTAGGTTTATGAAATATAATTATATTTTAATGTTTCTGATGTTTTAACATGATCTTAACAGTAGTTTTAAACCCAAAAAAGACAATTTAAAAATTGGACATCGACCACTCAAAATTACAAAATTTAGATAATTTCCGGTCGCCATGAAGTATAATCATAGAATGTATCTTCTCAAGTGAAAATTATTTTATTTGAGCTGCTTCAGCATTGTTTTGACCAAAAATTAGACAAAATCAGTATTTTTGTCCGATTTTCAATGGCCATTTTCTCGTCTAAAACCACTGGTAAAATCACCACAAACCAGTGGAAATTTGTGAAAAATGATAAAATTTCATAAATATGGAAGGTAACTGTGCTTTTATAGCTTTTCAGAGAAAATGATAAATGAGATATCGAGGAAAATACATAAATTTATACCAAAATGATCTAAAACCATGAAATATGTATACATTATGGCCTGAATGTGAATTTCTATATACGTAGTTGATGTAAGTATAAAGCAAAAATTGTGTCGAAGACGAGGTATTTTTGAAAGAAATGTAACCTTTTCAAGTGTATTCAAACTTTTGGAGAGTAGTGTATATTTTGAAAATATTGTGTCATTTTCATAAGCATAGATGCCATAGAATCTATACTTCAAAAAGAATAATCTGTCGATTGTTACAGCGCACTTTTTTCCCCATAGACCAACATGCCAAAAGAGACCAGTGGTCAAATATTGCTCTTGTCTGTTGGGTTAAATGACCAAGACAGGAACAGGTTCTCTCAGTACCCCAACTGACTGTCTGCAATATATATCACGACAACTTATCGATGGTATATTAACCCAGGAGAAGACTGAAAAAAGACTCAGAGCCAGTGCATCCATTCTGAGTATATTGTGAAAACATGAGTAAGGAAGGTTTTGAATATTTTCCGGAAGCACAAAATCTGTATCAAAATTGTAAAAAAAATAAATAATAAATTCTATACGACTGAAAAATGTACTTAGAAGTCCTATGTGAGAGCAATATTCTTAATCATCACAAAGATAATCAACAAAGAGCATTCTCCATGAAGTTTTGAAATATTCTAAAGTAGTGACATTATCTTAGGCAAATGTGTTATTTTAAACTTCTAGTAGTAATCACTAATTGAGATCATTTCAGAACTTCCCTTGTCATGCATCATCTTCAGTTCATTTGGTAATAAGGCTTGAACGACAACTGTTTCTCTTGCTCTCCAAATTTAAATTTCCTATCTACATGTAAAGTGTACATCATTAAAACATACGAGATTTGCAATTGCCAAGTTTGCAACTGTTAGCCATTAGATTTGGCTTGAAATTGGTAATACAAACCTCTGGGCTTCTTTGAGCTGAAATTAATAGCTACACACCATGTTGTACAGAAGCCTCAGCAGTTGTGAAGCCAAACCAGTGGCCTGTGATATCAGGGTAATGGCCTATCACAAGAATCATCTCCCGATCTACGTGTATCTGGAAGCTGGCCAGATAACAAACTTGAATTTTTGTTAAGACAAACCTCTAACTGGCTATTTAACGGAAGCTATAACGATGTGTAGAACACTTTGAATGGTGATTGTTATGCATTTAATGTGCAGTTTTGAACTTTGAAGGCCACTGCCTCTTGAACTCAGAAATATCGGTTCTTCAAGAATCAATTGACACATTTAAAAACATTTATTTTGAGGGTATTGAAAGCCGCACTTGATTTCCCAAGACTGATTACAGCTCTCCCCCTGCCTACCGCTTCTAGCACACCTTTTACTTGATTGATTTCAAATGAGAAATGAAACATTTCCATATAAATATTTTCAGTTTATTTTCTCAAGTGAGCTGGACAGTAGACCAACTGTGACAGATGCAATCTGTCAAAACTTATTCCTGTTTTACATCCTTTGCACATGCTGAACTGTTTTCTATCAAACCTGTTTGGTCCACAAATAATGATAATCTGCATTATGTCATCCTGATGCTGTCCACCATCTGCTGTTCTTTGGACATGAAGCAGACCGAAATTAACCAAAATTGTTACAGGAGATTAATATACTATGGCACATCAACGCTAACAAGATATTTCGTTGGCTTCAAGATTACTAGATACAAGATTTCAGATCGATCTTGACGCTGTTTATTTATATGACAGTTTTTCTGTACCAACCCGTTTGGTTGTAATTGACGGCTGAATGAAAAATATATGTAAATATACTGCTACATTAACAAAGGAAAACAATTTTGTCTCAATGAATTTATTTAGACACGCTTAGACCAGACATGTTTCTCTTGTGTTTCAATAATTCCACGCACCTCTCATATTAGAGGAATTGAAGAATTTGTTAGCCAGTGAAATATAGATAGGTAGGCCTACATTATCTCCCTAATTAGTAAAACAATGTGTAAATTTATAGTAAGGCAAAACATCTCTCATGCCCGCGATCAACAAAGTTTTTGAGTGGGTTGTCATGCTTAAATACATGGAATTATTGAAAACCCGTGACCTCAAGTTTTCTTACCAGCCAATGCATTCAACTTCAATGTGTACACTAGTACTTAAAGAAATTCGTGGGTATTACATTGAGAATAACTCTTATGTTTATTCATGCTTTTTGGATGCGTCCAAGGCGTATGACTGTGTTTGCTACGATAAACTGTTCAGTATGCTACTGGAACAAGAATTGCCTCTCTCTGTTATTTGAGTTCTGTTAGACATGCATTTAAGGCAAAACATACAAATATCTTGGGATGGTTCATTCTCTGAGAAATTTGGAGCTCAAAATGGGATCAGACAGGGTGGAGTTCTTTCGCCAGTCCTTTTTACCCTGTATTATGATGTTCTACTTCAACGACTTGAAAATGCTCAATGTGGCTGCCATATAGGACATCAGTTTGCAGGAGCACTCAGCTATGCAGATGATTTGACAATCATGGCCCCTACCATTGCAGGTCTACAGCAAATGATCCACATCTGTGAGGATTATTCTGAGGAATACGGCATCAAGTTTAACCCTTCCAAAACTGTTTTGCATTTGGCAAGAAGGACACACAGTTGTTAAATCAAATAAAACTTGATGGTAAGGCTGTCAGTTGGAGTGACACAGTTAAGCACCTAGGAAATCACCTGATGAGTTCGCTTTCTGATGAAGAGGATCTTCGCATTAAGCGCAATGAGCTTTACAGAAGGACCAATGCTATTTGTGCTCATTTTAAAGTTGAGAGTAAAACACTATACCGTCTGTTTGACAGTAAGTGCTGCTCCTTTTATGGCAGCCAGACCTGGGACTTCAGCAGGCCATACACGAAAAACTTAGAAACTGCGTGGAAGAAATGTGTCAAAATTGTTTGGAAACTCCCCCGAATGACTCCAACAGAAATTGTTTTATCTCTATGCAAGAAACCCTGTCTGATGGATCTGCTTGGGGTAAGATTCAAGAATTTTATCAAAACTATTGATAAAGGAGACAATCTTTTGCTGAAACTTGTCCATCGGAACAGTATCATATATAATGGACTATTGAAGAGAAATTCTGACTATTTTGCCTCTCGTTGGAACAGTAACACTCTAAAATTCAATTTCAAGCCGAAGGAGCCACACATAGTGGAAGAACTTGTTGATATCCGTGATGATAAACTGGAAGTGAAAGACTTTAATAAAGCTGAAACCAATTTCATACTTAATTGTTTGTGCTCCGGCACCATTTAAACTCAATTTTTCATATATACCCTTTCTTTTGTAATTGTACTTAAGTACTAATAAATGCTTATAATAATAATAATAGATAAAATATTCCAAGAAATGCATGTTCATTGAGGGCTAAGAGAGTTCTGTTCTTTAAAATTTTCAAATTAGGGGAAATGAAGCAGTGATTTGCAAGTGAGAGTTCCGTTGTCGATTGTATTGGTAAGGTGGCTTCAAGGTGAAATATTGTTTCACTGACCTGGAAGAGTCCCACCTCATTCATCAGACTTCGCTATTGCCCATTTATTTTCTGCTGTTGCCCATTTATTTTTCTGCCTCCACCAAATTTGCTTCAAAAATCAACGATCTAGCAACATACAATGTATGTATGATGGTTACTAACTTTCTAATTTTTTGATAGGCCACACTTATATGTGGGTGAACAATAGTTAATCTATCAGAGTTTGGGTACAATTAACATGGTATAACACATTAAAATTTTAAAAACATATGTCATAAATGGGAGCAATGAAAAAAGTAATGCAAAGACTGATTTTTTAAAAGTCGATATGCATTCCCTTATGTTCAAAGCATTGTATACAATTTCATAAACCCCAGCTTATGCCCAACCAAAAAATCATTGATTGTAATGCGACAACTGTAATCTAATGTCATCAAGTGCATGCTTTGGTGAAATGTCGGATGAAAAAGTAACTTTTGGCATCAAATCACAACATTGGAATCCAATGAGGAAGATAATAGTCTTCTTGACTGTAGAACTGAGACAGGTAAGAGTTGGGCCTTATTGTTCCAGCATAATAGACCACCTCACCTTCAGTTAGCCAACCTGCCCACCATCCGAAAGTACCCACTGTCATTATCATGTGATCACAAGATGCTAAGACCGAAAAATCCTCAAATGCTGTTGGATAATTTAGAAATCTCACATCCCTAAAATGGAAGTGCTCAGTACACCAATTTAAATCATCACTTGCAACAATAAAAATTGGATGCTTAAATTTCTTTCGAAAATATTCCATTGCTTTAAACACATACGACAAAGGAGCAGTAGATCTTCCATATTGTACATGTTCCTCTTGTAAAAGGTCCCCTCTGCGTACATGAACTCCAATAACAGTGATATTCTCTGAACTAATATCCGGCTGTAGCCTACAGTTGTCGCATGTTTCTGTCTCACTACATAATAAACCATTGCAGGCCCCATAATACCAGCATTTTAAATCTAAGTACATTTTCACAGCATCTCTGCGTAAATGAGCTATGGATTGTTTAGCTGTTTCAGAATAATGACGTTCAAATTCAAAAAGATGACGTATGTCCATTTGAAAGTCTGCAAAGTATTTCCAGCTTTCATAATGACCCTCAAGAATAATATCGTGTTCAATTTTTGGCAGTTCATTGCAGTACCATGGTGTAAATCTTCCAAAATATTGATCACTAGCCATACCAACTTCAATTGTTGACTGTGGGAGCTTGCTTATCAAGAAATTACTTCTGATGTTAGGAAATAGCAAAATGAAGTCATACATGAATGTTTCCTCCAGTATCAGTAACCGGCCTGTTGCTTTTGCTATGCCATATGCAGATGCAAACTGTGACATCGCATTTCCTAATCTACCTCTCCTTTTCACGTAAAGTTTATATATTCCTTTTGTCATGTTGTCTGGTTGCATAATATAGTTTAAGCAAATCCCCTGTTGTATTTTTTCTACTAAAAAGGTACATTGGTCTAATCCTTGATGCATATCAGCAAAACTGTAGAACCATAACATAAATCCATAGATAAAAAAATTAGAGAAATATGACTTTAACATGATACAGAAATTAATTCTCTGATGTTGGGTCCATGTAATAAGTTGGCATGTATTTGAATAAAATTGTTTTACCAAGCATGCACATATTTGCCACGTCATGGCTCATATATTATGCCTATGTCATTATACTCAACCGAAATGTCAATTCAGCTGTGTTTGGTAATAACCCAAATCATTATTGAGGTCTGTGGCTCATGAGGTCAAATGTTGGATAATCACATCACGGAATCACAAAAATGTGTGTGATGTACATGGCAATGAGTGTTTAGTTTTTCTGTACAACAAAATATCGGGATGCTGAACCATGAGCTGATACTCTTTACTGTTGGCTCAAATGACTGGTTCAGGAACATGGTCTAACAGGAACCTAACCAACTGTCAAGTGCATTAAAATAAACATTAAGGGAGATATTGGAGACAGGAGTAATTTGTCCAATGGGGTAAATTGTGCCATGCATCTTGTAGACAAACTGAAAACCAAGAACGAAGTTGATGGCTGTTATACATATATGTATGTTCACACAATAACATTATTGTGTACCAAGACAAAAACTAAATAATATAAAAGGGGGGGACCATTTAATATCTAAGGAACAGACCTTCTTTGGCAAGAAGTTATTAATTAATTTCATGGTATTCATTCCAAAATTCAATCAGCACCTTGTTAAGAAATACCTGAAGCAGAAAATACTTATTTCTAGACTGCCATTAATAATTTATTTATTTTACCAAAAGTGATTAAGTATTGTATGCTTCAGAATTGAGCTCCAAAGAAATAGTTCCAATTTCATAGCACATTCACAAAGTTTCTATTCAACATTGAGGTAAACCAGTCACATGCCCTAAGGAAGTACACAAGGCCATCAGCATACTCAGAAACAGCCCTGGTTTCTTCCAGACAACATTTTGTGAGTACTCCACAATGGGTTTATTTGGACCGCTCACTGGAGCTCGCAGAATTTCACTCTTGCCACTAGGTGGCAACATATATGACGACGTATGTTCTGCCAAGGCTGGAAAAAGCAGTGGTAATGAAACAGCGGTCAACTTGTAGACAGCAGAGGGCCAACATGATCAGTTACATAATTTTGATAATTCGATGATTTTCTCTATCACATAGTAGCTACACATAAAGGGCATATATCTAGATATTTTTGTTGTCAGATTTAATTTGGTATTGTTGTGATAATGATAAAAGTTAGGAGACCTGATTGATGTTCAAATGCCTGTTTCTAACTATAGTCTGACTGATAAATGACCATGCACGTGTAGCCTTCAGCCTTCTTCCAAAAGCAACTTTTTTTTTCTTTTAGCCTTGGCCAATCGATATTGAACTAGACCCTCATCTTTTTTAGGTGGCAGAGCAAAAGTTTTAATCGAGCTAAATTTAGAAGAAAAAAAAACTCTTTTTATTCTCATTGTCTGTTAAGAAAATTGTCGGACTAGCAACTGCGATCGTAAAATTAGCTATATATTCAGGATGGCTGATGGAGCAAATGTTTAACTGCAAAAGCAACCATTAGAAAATGGAAGTTTAGGAGTACATGCCTAACATTAGTTGAATCAGTGAGAACTAAGCATATTAGACAATTGAGATTTAGTGTATTGAAGGCAACACTAAAATCCACAGGGTTACTATGGCTGGCAAGAGAATCCATGTGTCTTTATCTATTTTTTATGCATCCCAATATTGTGCAATTTAGCACTCCAGTAGCAGAATTTTATGAAGATGCAGGATGATTGATGTCTCAAGGTGATTTGCTTCTCTAGTAGAGCTAGCTGCTCCTTTATCACGATATCTCTCTCTATGCATGCATAGAGAGAGATATCGTGATAAAGGAGCAGCTAGCTCTACTAGAGAAGCAAATCACCTTGAGACATCAATCATCCTTAAATTTAAAACAATTGAAGTACAATCCATAAGTAGTTGACAAATAGGGTAAGGAATACCCCAAGTGTCTACTTCATATCCACACCCAAATGTATAACCTCATTTTCGAGATTTATAAACCCGGATAACAGTGTTTCATTACTCTGTGAAGGAGCCAAGGAGGATGGTTCAACAAGAGGATATCTGCTATTTTTCCAGTATTATTATACCTCCACCATGAAAGCAGAGCTGTCATTGGCTGGGAGCTGGTCACATGTCAGTCATTATTTAGTATATTGCCCTGCAATAGTTCAAAAAATGAAAAATCTGAAGAAAAACTCTTTTCGAATATTTCTTTTTCCAATTTTTTATTTTATTCTTTCCCAATTTTTTTTGTCAGACATTTTATTTTCCGAACTTTTTTTCCGAAATGTTTTTGAAAACCAATACCCTGTAATAAAGCAGGGAAATAATAAAAAGGGGGCATTTAGTAAAGACAGAAAAAACTTATCAAAACTGGTAATAGTGCAATGTTTGTGTCTGCTTATAGATCTATTCGGTATAATAAAACAAATATAGACTGAGGGCAGTAGTCAAATCTATTTCCCTCTCGTGTGTGTAAGGTATACTATTTCCTTGGTCCTTCAGCCTCGTGAAATAGTTTTCACAAACACACCCTCGAGGGAAATAGATTTGACTAATGCCCTCATAATACAATTATGGACTTCGGTTGAGGTCAATATCAGGTTTTATGGACCTGACTGGTGATATTCACCGAGGACGAAGGAATGGAATGATTATATTTTCAGGAATTTTTTTTTTTTCGATAATTTTTTCTGGAATTTTTCTTTTTGGAATTTTATTTCTGCTTCCTTTTTTTTTGAGAATTTTTTTTGCATTTTTTGGAAAATTTTTACATTGGAATTTTATGTTTTTGGACATTTTTTTTTTTTTTGAAATTTTTTTTTCCAGGGAGGTCAATAACACATGTGATATTCACTGATCAGTCAATAACGTTCCCATATTGACCTGCCTGTCACACACAGGTGAACATTACAACATGCAAGTTTACAAGTTTATTCAGCAGTAGCATTTCAGTATACACTGTTATTTTCAGCTATAATATGAAATATAAATGATAATGGGAAATGATAAAATGCCATAAAATCGATTTGAGTTAAAAAACAGTCTTTGGAAATTTAAAATCGATTTTGAAGGTTAAAAACGTCTTTGTAATTTTAAATCGAGATAACACAAGTTAAAATTTATCTGTCCGTAAAATAATAAATTTGGAGACTTTCTTCCTGAAAGTTTTGATGTTTCTGGCTTCCCATATTATAACCTGGCACCGGACACAGGCGGCTTGTTGGCCAATCAGGAGGCTTGTTACACTGGCGTCATGGAACAAAAGAGATTATTACAAATTTTGGAGTCATTTAAAATTGGAGTGACCATTAAATGGGAAATTATTCATCACATGAAAATGCCAGACTGAGTTATGTATTTTGAGCACATAGCATCGTGAAAAATCACCTGCAATCAAACAATCCTGTTTTAATAATAGCCCCAACAGAAATTTCCTATTTCAAGACTGCAAGGAAGGAATTAAACTGTTTCACCAAACCTGGACAGGAAATGTTTTACTACAAAAAGGCCCTCGGACATTATTATTTTATGATTGCCCCAATGGAATGCCCCCCATATGGCTAAAACCACAAACAAGGCCAGGCCATTTATCTGTTAGGGGTAGCTTCAAGTGTTGCATGCCAGTGCTCAGGTCAGACTTTATTAAAAGGCATTTTAGTAAAAAAAAAAGAATACCAAAATTGTAATTGGGTTTGTTCACTGCTAGGATAACCAGGCATCTCCAGAAAAAGGTGAATAAAATCTTCTTTTTTTTTGCTATTAGCAAATGAGTAATCTCAAGGTCTATGACAGATCATCAATACATACACGGCATCAAGAATACCTACCAAGACCATATGCACATATAAAGGAAGAGACCATGATTTTCGAATCTTTATGAAGTGTGTAAATCTCCCAGATGCGTAATGGAGTTTCTCTGTTGTGATTCTAAGTAGATTTGCCTTTGATATTTTGTGTATTTATTTGTAAAGGGAGCGCCTGACAAAGTAAAGTCTCTGGGAGCAACATATTGTTCATCCCTGTCATGGTTAGGATGTTTATGCCCCACAGGTATTTAAGAAAAAGATATTGAAAAGGCTTACGGTTGAAGACTTATACATACGTATGTGACGCAGGGAAAAAATATGATGAACACAAAATGCAACGCTAATCCAACTTCACTTACATAACAGAAAAACAGAAGAGCAAATGGAATTTGGACCATCATGGAATTAATGAGATAGTGTTTAGTTTTAAAATGACTTTTATCGAAACTAAAGATATACTCTAAAGCTGATCATAAGACGTGTTGGGAGCAGCATGGGGTTTAATTGCAGCCGCAGCATTTTTTTGGATGTAATGTGTTTTTAAACATAAAAAACATTTTTTGATGGAATATAACTTCATGAATTAAAAGATCCTAGTTATAACTTGTACTATCTGACTCATTTTTCAAAGCATCCAAGAATCGTTGAATTCAATGTTTGTTGTTAATACTGCTAATTACATGCTTATCAAAATGACACATCATACACATTAATTTCAATATTTTACATCATTTTCCACATAAACTTCAGTGAAATTAACATATCTCTAGATGAGAGGTTGATTATTTATCCCTGATACACCATCAGGTACAGAATTATATATCCAAGGCACACATCATTCCGCCGAAAAACAATGGCCATAAAAGAAGCAGAATTTATTCAGCCATGAGCCTTTGTTGCTGCAACACACTTTGATCTTTGCACAAGATTACACAAGATGCATCAGATTTTGAGTCCCGTTATTATACAAATAAAAATAAAAAACCTTCATGTGTGTGTAGCTATTGATATAAAGTTCAGCCATTATACTCACTTTAGTCTAGATAATTTTCAAAATATCTGAACTGTCAAATTGTATAATATTAAGTTACCATTTTTTCTCTCTATATTCTAGCAAAAAAGCGCTGAGCACCAAAAGTACTTTAAAACTACACAAATTAACAAAGCTATGACAAAATGGTCTAAAATTGGAGATTGATTAATTGCGGTCATCAAGACAATATACATAAATGAAAGTCAAATTGGCAAATGGGAAAAAACACTGCAAATTGAAAAACCAATACTCGTGGCATGCTGTGCCTATTAAAATGTCATTTAGACAGATTATGTTTTAGTTTGATGGAATGACAATCAATGCTCCATGAATTGCATTCCTGGAATTTTCATCTATGTCAATAGTTTTAGTGCTAGTACCACTGGTGCTAAACCTTTTCCAATTATTAATAGTAACCCAGAGCCACACGAGGCATTAAATGCATTAAAATCTTGCTTAACCAAAGTTAAATAAAATACTGCATCTGTGATCTCAGTCATTATTGCCAAACATGTGTTTGGTGGGGGAGACCAGTTTAAGTTGTGCCGCGGGGTAAGCTGTGCCGCCCACTGTTGGGGTGAAATGAAGAACTGGGCAAAGAAGGCAATGCCACCCATATATACCCACTAGGGTGCATCATTTGCCCCCGACCTTTTCCAATTTTGATGTCTAGGTGATATGTTAGGAGGTTGGATGTCCTGAGCATGCACACCAAATTTCAGGTTGATATTCCTATGGGAACAGCCACCTCCGTGGCATTACTTATTTCAATGATATTTCAATAAGACTAAACAGCAATATTTTGTAAAAATGACATAACTCAAGAACCAATGGTCCGAAAGACTTGATATTAGGCTCAAAATGTGCAGAATAAATAAGTTTATATTCATTACAATTGCAACTTTGACCCTGGGACCAATAGTTTCAGAGCCAGGTTGGAAAAACTGACTTTTTATTGAATAAGTCCACTTTTGTGATGATGCAGAAGTCGGACTGAACAAGATACGTCTCCACAATGAGCACTATGGAATACATGTAACCTCAGAGAAGGATCTGAGGTGGAAATAATGCAAGCAGGTCCATTGTGGACTTGGTAGGGTCCAAGTTTCCATAAATACCCATTTCTATCGGATTTCCCCGTAAAATTGTGTTTTTGTCAAATAACAGAAAAACGGTTAGAGATAGGGGAAAAGTTTCAATTGGAGTGAATATAAATATGGACAATGCCAAGTCTCTAGGCCAAGTGGTTCCTGAGATAATGAGATTTTTTATGATTCTCCGATTTTATACAAACATGGGCCTGGAGGTGGCTGTTCCCATCAGAATTTTGAGCTGAATTTTTTCATCCATGTTTCTATAGTCCAGCCTCCAAACATATCAAATAGACATTAAAGGCTGAAAAGGTTAGGGACAACTGATGCACCCTAATACCCACATATTCAACCGTTTCAACGTCATTAGGCACCAAGAAAAAAAACCACCAAATATAATGGAATGAAAAGCTACACTCATAAATTCAATTTTGTTGCTGAAAACTAGAAATGCTGAGGACTGACATTTGTGTTTCTCAGTCATTTGGTATTTGGTATAAGATGATGTTCCTCTGGTAGGATAGAGTAGGGAGGTACATCTAGACATTTGTGTTGTTAGATTTTACCTCGCATTGTTTGTTTATTTTTGACAACTAGTTTCATCCAGAAAATTTATTTGGGGTAAGTTGTGTCGCTTTGATTGAGTTAAGTTGTGCCAATTAATGGTATGACATAGGAATTAATTTTTTATTAATCTTTTTTTGTCTTCATATTACGCAAGCCCTAAAGATGTTGTGAAATAACTTACACTGAGAGGAACATGTGTTAAAAGAGTTATACCACGCTCTAAATGACAAATAATTCTTTTTTTTTCTTTCAGCATTTTAATTTTTTGCGCAAAATGGCTCATAAATGTTTGATCAGTTACATGCACCATCTAAGTCATAAATTAAAAACACAATATAAAAGGTCTATCTGAAGAAACAGGTGAAATACAAGGTTTTTTTGGAATAGAATAGGCGGAACAACTTACCCCGTCATGCGGCAAAACTTACCCTGGCACAAGGGCAAGTTGTGCCACTAGACCTACTTTTTTCAAATGCCTACCATGACCTTCCCAATGGTCAGATTGCCCTGAAACTTTGGTTGATTCTGACCAACCCATTATATTTTGATGTCTGATTTTCAGATTACATGATTAAGCTTTGGTTTTTCGGAAAATCAACCTGACGCAAAAAATGGCACAACTTACCCCGGTCTCCCCTACATCATGCACTAATTATCCATGTTATTGTTTCTGTAAAGTTTTATACTCCACAATTACCATCAGCTGCTGTTTCCAGTGTATTTGGAACATGTAGCCAATTTTTCGATCTGAAAAGGACTTGATCGATTATATCAAGGGCTATCTATCATTATCCTGGAGCACCCAAGTTCCTATTACCTTTACTCCAGGCAGAGCCATTAAGTTTGATGACAATGCGTTTGTTTCACTTAAAAAACCTTGCATAATAAAAGCAGTCCTCAAGATGTCTCCACTTACCTGCCGCCCCTTCCTAGCAGGCTTTTTATAACAACGATTGATCCGCCTGAAACTACCTTATAATGCGATCAACTTTTATGTGCATCAAATTCTAAAGTTATTATCAAAACTTGTGTTTTCACAATGAAAAAGAATTTTGCCGCACACCACACTTAAAATCAAAATAGATGAGTAAAGGTATGCCGGGGTTGATTGTTTTCACTTTTTACCAAATATATTTAATTTTGACATTGATTTCATATTTAAAATGAAACCAAGAACTTCACGTAGGCCTATACCATACAACTATTGTGGGTTGATCTTTTTTTCAATCTCACTATGTTAAAGTTGTGTTGCAAAATCAACATAACTTTCCAAACTTCAGGAAGGGCCTCAAGCAATTTCATTAGTAATCTATTTCCAAGAACGCAAAAATTTGCATCAAGTCTACTTTTGCTAAATAAAGAGAAAGTTATCCTCATAATGTTCAAAACTGCAGTTTTATTTTTGCTTTGCATATTCCTTTTCATTTCCCTAACATGGTAGTTTCTAAAATGACATTGTATTTTTTGTTCTAATCTGTAAAGACCGGTGGTTTGTTTAGTTGCACCTTGACTTCCATTTTGGGTCATCGTTCATGAGTTTGAAAGCCTTTTTTTCTGGCTGTCACTTCCTGAAAGAGACCTCACATGGCAGACCATTCTTTACATGAGCTGCGTCTCTAAAGACTCAAACATTTCAGAAACCCCATTCAGCACAGCAGGCAACCACATCTTCATCTCATTGGCAGGTATACTCCAAATGAGGAGTGGCCTGCCACTGCAAATTAATGCAATTATCCCAATAATGGTCATCACAGTTCTTTTACACTTTTTGGTCATTTGCAAACTCTGGTAAATAAGCAGCCTTATAAGGACCCCGAGATATCAAGTTCTGTCAACGATATAATGAACCAAACAGAAGCCTGACTGAAATGACACAATGGCAGTGACCTAACAATGGGCAATATGGATTAAAATCATCAAAGAAAAGCATGATGTATTCTGTAACTCTAGACCTGACATTTGAATAAAAAGTCACTGAGTCATGGACAGTTTGAAGACAATAAGTGAAACTGCCAAACAATTCGCCCCAATGCAGCGTAAAATTTGTTACGATGAAAGTGCATTTAACATATCGCACCATCATTAAATCTAAATTATTCGAATTTCATAGCCTTTTTATTTATGATGAAATTTAAAATTAAGAAGAAAATTTCTGTTGGAAAATAGTACCCTGACTGTAGTTTTCAATGGAATTTTAAGAATGCTTTGAGGATTTATCTATTTCATCCATTAACTCACTTTTAAGTAATGTGAAAGAAAGTAACGGATTTTCCCTTGAGATTTAGTGAATGGCTCGGGTATAGAGAAAATCCAAGAACAGTTATTCGTAAGGTCTGAAATATAGCCTGTGACACTGGGAGAACTATGATCAAACTTAGACTGACACATCTTGTTGAAATACTTTTACTGATGGATATTATCAAACTTTTACATTTACTACATTGTTACTATTGTTTTTTAATACACAGTGCATCGATAAAGCATATGTTCCAATTTAATATTGGCCCTGTAATCATTGTAATTCCATAAAATAGGTAAATATTAATGTTTAATCATGACACAGATCAATAACCAGATGATTTTGAATGTAACTATTCTGCTGTTACTTCCAGTCTGCATTCAAAGAAAAGGGCACCAAGCACTAGAAGTATTGATGTCACAAATTGACATAGCCCCGACAGAATACACCCAGAAATGGAGATTGACAAATTGCCATCATCAAGACCATCTGCATAAATGAAAGTCAAATTTGCAAGTGAGAACAAACACAGCAAATTGACAAACCAATACTCATGGCATGCTGTGCCTGTTAAAATGTCATTTAGATGGATTACGTTAGTTTGATGGAACAAAAATCAATGCTATTATGACCACTTTTACCATGCCATCCATTTCACCTACCTCCACAGTTTTAATTCAAGTGGCGGTGTCATTGAATCTAGCAGCCGTCAGTCAGAGTGAAGTTTGTGAGTCAAACAAATGCATAACCAGAGGGAAGCAAGATGAGAAATGGGCCTGAAAATGGGGGAATCAGCTGACATGCATTTGGATGCAAGGACATGGCTTTTACAAATGCAATGTACATGCCATACGCTTTAATGTGCTGTAAATTATTTATTTATTTTTGCAATTTGTGGCATGCAATAGTTTACTAAATACAAAGGGAATTTAGAGTGTGATTTAGAGAAAATTAGTAAAATGTTTAGAATTTATGTTCATCTATCTGCATTATTTTTACAATGTATATACAAGAATGCCCTCTGGAAGTATATGCTCTTGGTATTTGAAATACCCAAGATAAACAAAACAGGCTGCATCTGTCATGAGAGTCAAATATGAATTGTGGTACATCAGCATTATTCCATCCTTCCTTTATGATGTTTTCCGATGTTTTTATGCTCCATGTTAATACATGACGTTGTCTTTATTATTGATGAAATTTCTGAAAGCATAATTCATACATATGAATATTTTATAATCATCCTTCTGCTGACATGAGCAAGATATGAAGTCAATACCCTAATACAAAATGACATTTTCTTTCAGATCTGCCAGGTACAATTATGGAGGGGCAAGCAGGCCTTCCATTCAATAGCATTGTTTTCAGTGTTGTTGAGTAATAACCCATTAACCTAAAAAAATCAATATCAATACAGCGAGCGAAATGGTCAAGATCACAAGAATGAAATAATAATTTCTTCACCTACTATTTTTACTTTTCTCAAGTTCTGTGATCTTCAATGCTTTATCGGCTTCTAAAATGCAAAGAAAAAGCTCATGTTTGTTGTTGAAGAAACCCTGACTTTCAGATCTTAAGGAGATTGTAAATCTCCCAGATGCATAACTTTTTAAGCTGCTAAGTAGATTTGCTTGAGATATTATTTCTGTTTGTTTGCAAAGGAGCACAATCAGCAAACCACAAAAGTCTACTGGAGCAACATATTGTTTGTCTCTGTTATGGTTTGGATGTTTATGCCCCAAAGGTGTTCAAGAAAAAGATATGGCAATGGCTTTCGGTTAAAGACTTACATAAATGTGATGCAGAAAAAACAGAAGATGAACTCAAAATTCAATGACAATCCACTTCACTTAGATCACAGGGAAACAGAATTGCAAATGGAATTTGAACCATCATGGAATTAATGAGATAAGTGCTCAGGTTGAAAATGACTTTGTCAATATTACAGATATATTCAAAAGGTGATAGCAGCCTGGGACTTAATTACAGCAATTGCAATTTTTTTATGATGCTATTTTAGTCACCAAACCAAAAAAAATTCCACTGAAATTTCCATGAAATTAACATGTCCTTAGAATGAATGAGTGATTATTTATCCCTAAGACACATCCTCCGACCAAGAATTAGGTATACATCCAAGGCGCACATCATTCTGCAGAAAAAAACAATGGCAATAACAGAGGCAGAACTTATTCAGCCATGAGCCTTTGGTGCTGCAACACACTTTGATCTTTGCACAAGATTACACAAGATGCATCAGATTTTGATCCCAACATTATATATGTGCTATGAATGTTAAAGACCCAACTGCGACTATAAAAGGAGACAGAGCCAGCAAGATGGCAGTCTGAATCTGACCCCCCAAGAGTGAACATCTCTCCAATTCTCTCACTTTTTCCCAACTTCTCAAGTAATAAAGCAACTAACCAGCATGAATTTTAGATGTGTAGATAGATTGTTTAATAGAGAAAACGAAAATGCAATTTTAACACAAACACTCTTATATGAAGTAAGATATTAGCCAAATTATGAAAAATATCAGAATTTTCTTGGAAGTTTGATTGACAGTTCCTAATGACATTTCTGCCATTGCTACTAATTGAACTGAAGCTAAATGACCAATCACTGTTCACTCATTTGCATAAAATTTGGAAATGGCAGTGCAGTGCTGCAGTAATGAGGGGTCAATTATATGTAACCTGAGCTAACATAGATTAATTCGGGGTAATTAACTGAAGAAGAATTATATTTCAGTAAAAGTTGAATAGATTTTCAATTATTCTAATGTGATATGAGGCTTGATAAGCACATATATCAATTAAATTGCCAAATTATTTAATTGGTGTTTCAAATTCCAAAGAAATTGTAGATTTCAGAGAGAGAAAGTTAGTTTCAAGACCCCCTTACATGATATTTTGTCAGGTGTGGCCTAATGACCATTGTCCAATCAGAATCCTGTAAAAGTTTTATTGCTTTGTGGCATAGATTCGTTGCTCTTGCAGTTGGGTCTTTAAGATCAACCATTATGAAGCAGGAAGACTCAATAGTACATCAGTTATTATAAAAAAGGCAAACCTTCATGTGTGTGTAACTTTTTGTAAAATATGACAGTTCACGCTCAGCCATGACACAAACTTTAGCCCAGATGATTTTCAGTATATCCAAACCACCAAATTGTATATTAAGTTACCATTTCCTCTCTGAATTGAATCAAAGAAGCACTGAACACCAGAAGTACTTTTAAAACATCAAAAATTGACAAAGCTATGACCGAGTGGTCCAAAATTGGAGATTGATTAATTGTAATCATCGAGACAATCTACATAAATGAAAGACATTGAAAGTCAAATTGGCAAGTGAGAAAATCCTTTGGAAATAACCTTATAGCACCACCAGCTCTTATATAATAGTTGGTGGGTTAGGTCAAAGCTGACTTCACTTTCTGATGCAAAGGTCCCCTTTGGCACAGATGTACCTTGGGGTCATAGGAAAAGATTTATCCAAAGACACAAGTGAGATCACCCCCTGGATTGGAAATACAGCCATTTTTCAAAATGGCCGCCACAAGGGCAAAAAGTCCAATATCTCCGCTTCTATTTCAGCTAGAGAGAAAAAATTAGGGTCAAAATATATGTTTTTGGGGTCAGAGAATCCATTGAAATAGTTTCTAAGAATGAAAAACCAATACTTACACATTTTATTGTAGCCCCTGCTTTAAAAATGGCCGCCAAGCAAGGTTGACAGCACCAGGGCCAGTGTTAGTGAACATTTTGTGTTACTTTGATACCATTAGGTTGTATCATCTGCCAAAAATGTTGGAAAATCAATCTCTACTCAAAATCAACATCCTCTAACACAATTAAAAATAAGACATACTCAATATCAGCTCCATTGAACAATATTTATGTGGTCTTCAAAGCCTCTTAAGTTTCTTCACTTCGATCCATCACATTTTGGAATATGCTTTTCATGATAATTTTGCCAAATCACAATCTAAATTTAGGACATTTGCATTTCTGATATCAGCATTCAGCATCAACAGCCTATACATAAACAGCATCAAGCTGTGGCTCCATTTAATTTTAGTTATCTCATCGTATCCTGACCTTGCCAACATTCTGTCAATTTACTAATTTTTTTCGTCATCACTTAGCTTTCATTTTAATTGTCCAGCAAATTCAATCATGGTATGTTCAGTAAATGAAAAATGTGACAAATTGATTTTTTAATATGTATACACTGTGCCATGGTATTTGGCTGAATAATCTTATGTGCATAGCTACAATAGTCACCAAGAAATAACCCAGTCACTGCAGTGTCAATCACAGTGACAAAATGAGTGTCAGTAATTTTAAGATAAGATAAAGTTTGACATGGGTTTAATCAGTATTCATGAAAATTTGTAGACTGGTGGAGAACATTTATAGTGTGCTATGCTATATGACTTGTAAACAGAGGTGGCATGCATGAGTCGCATGACTTAGATGAGCTGAGGGATATTACCTTGAATTGTACGCTGCCCCTGCCCAGGACATCTAGTGATCACTTTCATGTGTTTATTTTGAAGATTTTCTACCCTTTCCTGCCAGTCATAACCATCTTTGAAGACCAATTCTAAAGCTAGTAAGCAAAAAGTTAGAAAAATGTCCTTTTTGGTGTAAGGAATTAATTAAAATGCGCGTTGGACGACATATGTTTAGATGATGCAATTATTCAAAGGGAGCCAAAATCTTACACCATGAGTAGGGGAGAGCGGGGTACAGTGAGACGGCGGGCACAGTGAGACAAAGCCCGTAGCATCTACCTGGTACTGTTTACAGATCAACCCTTTTTTGTATAGTACAAAAATTAAGTAAGTGAGAGACTGTCCTATATCTTGAATGCTTATGCAGCATATCGAGAATGGAATTTAAATATTTTTGTTTTTAGCTTGTAAAAGTAAATAATTTTGCTAAACGACTTTTTGTTATAATTCCCAAGAAAAATGGTATAATGCAAAGCAATTGCCAGGGATTCAAACCTTGGTAGTTTGTGTTAGTTTAGTGAGATGACGAACCACAATGCAGGCATCCGGTCCGCAGGATTAAAAAATTTTATAAACAGAGCTGCGTGGGGCACAGTGAGACAGTTTGAAGCGGGGCACGGTGAGACATCACAAAATACACTCGAAATGACCTGAATGTAATGCATGGCTCACAATTCACTATTAAAAACAAAATACCTGCTATAAACTACTGATTTTAGTGAGTAATATCCACACGGAAGCGTCAAAGAAGAATTTTGATTAGGATGTAACAGGTGCGGCAGGTTAAATAAGTCGTGCATGCGTCCCGTGCGATGAAGTTTCAAAACATGCTCAAAAAAGGACCTAAAAAATCACCTAGCCAGCTGCTTTTAATAGAGTACAGTAGTTTCTGATGCAACAATTGATAGAACAATTCCGCAGGTCCTGATGATTGGCGGTTATGACAGCAGATGCCCTGTCTCACTGTGCCCCGCCTGCTGTCTCACTGTGCCCCGCCCACGGGGCACAGTGAGACACTTAACGAGCACGGACTTAACTCAAAGTATCTCCAAACCAGTAAAAGGTAGGAACCTGAAACTATGTGACAATATACCCAACGTCATTATCTATAACATGGACCTGATCTCATTTAACTCGTTGCTGCCAACATTTTGGAAGACTTGAAAATAAAAAAAGTGTCTCACTGTGCCCCGCTCTCCCCTATCTTCTGATGAAGCAGTCATTCATCAGTTCCCTTTCATCTTCATGTGAGGCTGATTCATTCCTCCAGATGCTGCTTGAATAGTCTTGAAGAATACCATATACTGAGGACTCCAACGTCCTCAGCCTCATATGACTCTCAACCCAGCACTGTCTTCACTACCATGACCAGGACTCTTTCAGTGTACAGTATCATCATTGACAAGCTAGTTAAAGATACATGTAGCTCTTGACACTGCCTAAGTTGACATGTAGTCTTATCAGGGTCTCAACTAATTTTGCCAGCCCACTCCATTTCATAACCAGGAAAAGAACCCATTAGTTCCCGAGAAAACAAGTGTACTGTCATGAGAGGTGATGACTCAATGAAATAGGGTAGAGTCAGTCCAGCTACTGATATGCTGGTGCGGGATGAGGATAACTGCACAGAGGTCAGACTTTTTTTCTGACACCAGCCTGATCAACCCCACAAACTCATTCATCCTGTCAGGACCAGGACTTAACTAGAATTACAATAGTCCTCATGTGACTATAATCTCTCCAATTGTAAAAGGGTTAGGTATTGATCAGTCTCCTCTGGTCAACAGATTATTCAAATTTCAACAAAACCTTAATGCAGATTCAACCATCATAGCAGTATTCCATACAAAAAAGGAGACAAAAAACCTGTTTTATGTGGCAATGAAGCTGTATCTTCAATCTAGAAGTGCATTAGTCATAAAAACCATCTATAGACAAGGGCTGTGTGTGTTATGTAGGCCTATATATGACAGATTGAAGACAATAAGCATAGATGTGGCTGATTTTATGACCAGCCCCTCAGAAAAATTTGGAGTTATGGTTCCACCTAAAGTAGCTCATTGAGTCTTTATCATACATAGTTGGTTACAATACAACAATATTCATCACAACCCCTTATTCTCTACAGCTATGTGTACACATGCAATAGGCATTGAATCAACCAGCTCTTCTGTACAAGTAACCAAACCACTAGAAGTAAACATCCTTGATACAGTTAAAGTGGGAATAATGGCAAGTTAAAAGTTTGTGACATCTCTAAAAGGCTATGTACCATCCCTACAAGCTTTATGCCTAGTAACATTGGTCATCAAAATGGCTCTGACTGGCTAGAAAGAGTAGAAAACAAAGACATGACAGTGGTAACTGGATATCCTGGGCACTGGGCAGGATAATTTGCTAATATTTCTTAGCATAATTCATATCCCTCAGCCAAGAACATGCTACATATTGTACCTCCGTTCACTGAGTGTCTGAAATGTCTAACTATGCCATGGCATACCATGAATGTTCTGCACCAAACAATAAATTTCTTGAATCATCCACAAACACCTTACCAAAATTTTTTGCCCAAAACGTATTTTCACACCTGCAGTGGAAACTCCTGAGTCTGGACTTGGTGGGGTGCTCTCTTGGTGACTTTGCTAGCTTAGCATATGAGAAGATGCTGTGAAGTGTGTCTCGTGATTGACCCTACAGAAGTGACTGGACAACAGCCTTAAATAACACTTTTATCTTAAATGTACAGCGAAATTAATTTGACATATATTATTTTTCACTCACTGAGTATAGATACGATGCTTGAATTACTGGACTATCAAAATGAAAGTTGGCGATGATGAAAAAATTAGTAAATGGACACAATGTAAGATAAAAAAAAACTGAAATTACAGGTAAATAGAACACAGCTTGATGCTGTCTATATAAAAACTGTTTCTTTCTGCTGATATCAAGAAAGTAAATATCCTCAATGTAGATTATGATTTGGAAAAATTATCATGAAATGTATATGCATGCTAAAATGCGATTGATCGAGGCTTTGAAGACCACATAAATATTTTTCAATAGTGCTGATGTTGGACATATCTTCTTTTCAATTGTGTTAGAGTGTGTTAATTTTGAGTAGAGATTGATTTCCAACAATGTTTGCAGATTATGCAACCTAATGTAATGGTATCAAAGTAACACAAAATGTTCACTAACACTGGCCCTGGTGCTGTCAACCTTGCTTGGTGGCCATTTTTAAAGCAGGGGCTACAATAAAATGTGTAAGTATTGGTTTTTCATTCTTAGAAACTATTTCAATGGATTCTCTGACCCCAAAAACATATATTTTGACCCTAATTTTTTCTCTCTAGCTGAAATAGAAGCGGAGATATTGGACTTTTTGCCCTTGTGGCGGCCATTTTGAAAAATGGCTGTATTTCCAATCCAGGGGGTGATCTCACTTGTGTCTTTGGATAAATCTTTTCCTATGACCCCAAGGTACATCTGTGCCAAAGGGGACCTTTGCATCAGAAAGTGAAGTCAACCACCTATTTTGTTGACCTAACCCACCAACTATAAGTCAAATCCTGAGTTATTAGCAAAACTTGTGTTTTCATAGAGCAGAAGAACAGTCAAAATCAAAATAGACAACTAAAGGCATGCCAGGGTCGATTGATTTCACTTTATACCAAATATGTTTAATTTTGACATTGATTTCATATTTAAAAGAATGCTAAGAACTTCCTGTATACTATATAACTATTATGGGGTTGAGGTTTTTTTCAATCTCATCATGTTATAGTTGTGGTACAAAATTAACAATTACTTTCCAAATTCAGGTAGAGCCTCTAGCAATTTTAATTAGTAATCTATTTCCAAGAACACATAAAATGGCATCCATTCTACTTTCGCTAAATGAAGCGAAATTTATCCTTGACATCATAATATTCAGAGCTGCAGTTTTTTTTTCTTGGCAAATACCTTTTTATTTCCCTAACATGATAGTTTCTAACATGACAAATTTTTTTGTTTTAATCTGAATAGACCGGTGATTTGTGTAGTTGCACCTTGACTTCCACCTTGGGTCATCTTTGATGAATTTGTATGTTTTTTTTTCTGACTGTCACTTCCTCAAAGAGACCTCACATGGCAGACCATTCTTTACATGGGCTATGTCCCTAAAGACGCGGACATTTCAGAAATCCCATGCAGCACACCAGGCAACCATGTCTTTATCTCATTGGCAGGTATACTCCAAAATAAGCAAACTGTTAAGTACCCTGCAAGATCAAGTTCTTTCACTGTTATAATGAGCCAAACAGAACCCTGACTGAAATGACACATTGGCAGTGACCGACAGAATTCACCCAGAAAGGCATGATGTGTTTTGTAACTCTAGACCTGACATTTGAGTAAAATGTCACTGAGTCATGGAGAGTTTGAAGACAATAAGCGAAACTGGTAAACAATTCGCCGCAATGCCGCATAAGAATTGTTGTGATTAAAGGGTTTTTAACATGTTGTACCATCATTAAAGTAAAATTATTCCTTTTTAGTTATGATGCAATTTAAAAGAAGAACATTTTTGTTGGAAAATAATGCCCTGACTGTTGTCTGGAATGCAATTTCAAGAATGCTGTGAGGTTTTATCGATTTTATCCATTAACTGCATTGTGAAATGTGAAAGAAAGTACCAGGTTTTCCCTTGAGATTTAGTGAATGGCTCTGGTGTAGAGAAACTCCAAGAACAGTTATTCTTAAAGTCTAAAATGTAGCATGTGACACTGAGAGAACTATGATCACATTTAGACTGACACATCTGGTTGACATACTTTTACTGTTGGATATTTCTCAAACTGTTTCATTTCACTACATTGTTACTGTTATTTTATAATACACAGTGCATCGATAATGGCATATTATCCAATTTAATATTGGCCCCATAATCATTTCGTCTATTGGATGGCATAAGGAGCCAGACCAATTTTCTGACTTTTCAGGAGAGCAACTTTGGTGAAAAGTAAAGTTTTTGTGGCATATACCGCATGGATTTCCAAAAAAAAAAAACCGATTGGTTCCCAAATGTAGTGGGCACTATTATGTGTGCTTATACTTAAATTAACATTTTGTATTGACATAGAAATTGTAATATAACCCTAAACAATTTTGTAGAGATCTGTGTTTACGAATAACAAAAGGAGCCAAAGTAACTTGAATCACTGAGAACTAGAGGACCAGTTTCACACAGTTCGCTGCATAGTACTTTGGATCCTTATGCCATAATAGAATAACATCTTATGTGATGACTTCTTTTCTATTACACAGACCTAAATGACTTTGGATCACTTTATCAGAACATAAACATTGAAGTTACACAGACCTAAATGACTTTGGATCACTTTATAGGAACATGAACATTGAAGTTTCATGGTACTTTTTGTTGTCTAATAAGGAGGCATCATACCTTGGATCATTTTCTGACACAGATTCATCATACAAACTCCCTTTTTCAGAATTAAAATGAGCCAAAGTAATTAATCTCCTCTCCCACTGCCTCAGAAAAGACGGTTCACTTCATGTTGATTAAATATTTAGTAATAATGACAAGAATTTGGATATCATATTGTCATCTATTGAGCCTGCAACTACGAGACGGAATATTAATAGGTCATCTAAGGGGGCAACCATTTAATAATCAGGGGTTGGGGCTTGGATTTTCCTCGGCGATGACGGCAGCAGTGGCTATCGACGGCCAAAAAGAATTTAATTATTTCATCAAAATTGAGCAAGAAATTTTTTATGTAAAAAAAACTCCAGGGCCCCCCCCCCCTTGAGATTGAATGGTGGCTGCCCAATAGCTTGTCCGTCATTTCCGTGGTTATTTTAATGCGGGACTCTTCATATTCTAACCCTGCTAAATGGATACTTTAAGGGCTTCAAAAAATAGTAACTCATGTAAGACATTGTTAGAACCAGTACCTTCATTGGTTGGGATATGATATGCAGTTTCACTTTTTATTTTTCGATTAAAAAAATTACCTTGTTAATTTTGTTATTATTTATAAAATGTAAAATAGTTATTATTGTACCATAGGGCGTGAGTCCTGGGTCAGGTCAAAATCTAAATCCCCCCCCACCCCCCCCCCCCTTCTTTGGCCTTTGACCTGGCCCAGGCCACGGACCAGAATAAGTAAAAATTAAAATCAATAGAAGAAGTTCCCCAGGATTGAAGTATGCAGAAAAATATCTAAAAACAACCAGAAAGCTCAAGAGCAAAATAGCAAAATTTGAGGCTCAAACAACATAGGTAAATTGAAGCTTAAAAATTATAAAGTAACCCTTAAAAGAGATATCATAAGTCCAAAAACTTACTTCAAAGACGAAAAAAATTGGGTTTTAATAGAAGGGCCTTTGCCAACCATGGTGAGGTAAGAAGGTCATTTTCACTTTTAAAAAAAGTCTCTAACTCTGACCTTTAATGGGGTGACCATTTAATATCCAATTAATTTATGGCGGGAATATTTCTTCACAAGTTGTTGCTTGATTTACGAATGATTATTCGGGGATTTTGTGCACTTTAGATAAATAATTACTGCCACCATTACCATGTAATAAATTTCCTGTTCAGGTAAACTCAAAGTCCCCCCAATTATTAAATGGTCACCCCCTAAATAGAAGGGCATTGCTTTCACTATGTATGGAGTCACTTTCGGCCTTTCTCACCACATAACCCTTTCAATAATTGAATGTAAAGAATAGATTAAATGGCCTGTCAACTTTATGGTGGCTCCATGTCCCCTGCAAATCTTATTTTAATTTTTTTTTTTTGTACTTTAACAATTACAATTATTTCAAACTGATATTTTTTGTACAATTAAAAAAGAATTTTATTATGTGAGTCACATATTTAGTTATCCTCAAGCAGACTAAGACGAGAACTAGAGCAGCTGTGCAACAAAAATAAAATAAAATGTAAGTAAAAAACCATGTAAGAATCTTAAACAAAACTAGAAAAGCCCATTGGGCAAATGCACTGTAACATGGGCACATTAATAGGTCTATGGATATCGGTGCATGAGCATGCACTCAGGGAACTGTGGCAAAATTCAGGAAAAAAATATTTCGGAAAAATGGTGGGAATATAGTCTTTGGATGGAAAAAATTAGGACAGAAATATTTTGAGAAATAGGCCTACAAGTGAAAAAAATATTAATTTGAAAACATTTTTGGAAAAAAATTGTGAATCATCTGTTATTTTTTTATTTGGAAAAAAAGTACCCTTGGCCCTTTAGTATAACAATTTCAGATTACTGAGCGAATTTGGTAATGGTGGGTCACCCATACGCCTCGTGAGGGGGAACAAAACTATAAAAGTTGACCTTTATATTATAAGATTATATTTGAAACAGGCCTACCAATAAAAAAATTAGTAAATTATATAGGCTATATTTAAATATTGAAATATGAAAAATATCATAATGAATGCAGATTGTTACTTTGAAATGCGAAATTAAAGAAAAAATACATGAAGGTGTTTTATCTGTAAACTTTTTGATGAAGGTGTTGGCCAACAATACTTTAGGTACATCATTGAGATACCATGAGGTTTCATCATAGCAACCCATGATATGAGGGCATGTCTGAATTACGGAAATACTTAATTTTATTGACCAATGTGTCAGAACTCCACTCATCACGAATAAAAATCTCAATGAATTCTGCACTTTGGCTCCTTTTAACACTAAAATGCAGGATAACATGGCTCCTTGTTGTGTAACACAATGATCCAAAATACTAGAGATCACTTTAAGTTTTAAAAATGCAGTCTAAGTAACAATTCTACAAAGAGCCTCATTACTTTGGATCGTTCTGTGACCACAAGTAGATCAATAAACATGTGCCTTATGTATCACAGACAGAGCCATGTTACAATGGATCTTTATAACATGACCATAAAAGGCATCAGCACTGCTCTGAGCTCTTCTAACATAGGGAGCCAAAGTTTTTTGCATCTCTGTGTTGTGAGCTGGAGAAGCAAAAACTGTTTCTTTGTTCATCTGAACATCATTTGGCTTTTTTGCTTAATTGTTAATATTCAGAACCGATAAAATGCATAAAAATATGACCACACAAACAAAATTTTAATTATCTCATAATCCCTATGTCCTAAACTTTAAAATATACAAAAGTCATTTTTTGACCCAAAGTAACTTGGCTCCTTTCTGTACAGCTCTTAGAGCTCTGGGGGCAAGCCTCAAACATCGTCCATGCAAATTTGTAAATAATTGTGTAACTTATAAATGTGTAAACTGACAACTGTTCAAAAAATTTTTTTTGTAGGCCACTGTATGTTAACGATGTTGAAAGTTGAAATAAATCAATCAATCAATCAATCCTTATGCCATCCACCCGACGATTTGCATTCCATAACATAGGTAAATAATTATTATATGAATTTTTAATCATGACACAGACCTTTAAGCATGCAGATGATTTTGAACTTAACTATTCTAGTCTGCATTCAAAGAAAGAGGCACCAAGCACTAGAAGTACTGACGTCGCAAATTGACAATGCTCCAACCGAATTCAACAGAAGTGGAGATTGATTAATTGCCATCATTAAGACCATCTGCATAAATGAAAGTCAAATTGGCAAGTGAGAACAAACACAGCTAATTGACAAACCAATACTCGTGGCATGGTGTGCCTGTTAAAATGTCATTGAGATGGATTATGTTAGTTTGATGGAACAAAAATCAATGCTATTATGACCACCTCTATCATGCCATCCATTTCACCTATGTCCACAGTTTGTTTGAATGCAAGTAGAGGTGGCATTGAATCTAGCAGCCATCAGTCAAAGTGAAGTTTGTGGGTAAAACAAATACAGGACCAGAGGGAAGCAAGATGAGAAATGTGCCTGAAAATGGAGTAATCTTGAAACCGACATGCGTTTGGATGCAAGGACAGGGCTATATTAATACAATGTACATGTTATGCACTTTATGAAAATGTGCTGTAAATACAGTATTTATTTTCATAGTTTGTGGCGAACAAAGGTTAACTAAATATAAGAGAAGTGAGATTGGGATTAAAGAATTCCATAGAAATAAGTGAGAAGTCCAGAATTTATGTTCATCTATCTACAATATTCTTATTTGCAAGACTGCCTTCTAGAAGTACATGCTCTTGGTATTTGAAATGCAGTAGAAAGTTGTTTAACCCAAGATCAATAAAACAGGCTGCATCTGTCATGTTAGTCAAATATGAATTGTGGTACATCAGCATTATTCCGCCCTTCTTCATGTTGTCTGATGTTTTTATGCTCAATGTCAATAGAAATGGTGTTAGCCTTATTATTGATGAAATTTCAAAAAGCATTATTCATACATATGAATATTTTATAATCATCTTTCTGGTGAGATGAGCAAGATATGAAGTCAAAACCCTTATATCAAATGACATTTTCTTTCCGACCTACCACTACTATTATGGAGGGGCAAGCAGGCCTTCCGTTCAATAGCATTGTTTTCAGTGTTACTGTATAATAACCCATAACCATAAAAAACATCAATATCAATGTTGCTTGCGAAACGGTCAAGATCACAAAAACGAAATATAGGACTTATTCAATTACTATTTACTCTAATCTCATGTTCTGTGATCTTCAATTTTTCATTGACTTCTACACTGCAAAAAGCAGTGTTGGCGTCGAGGCCAGGACATGCGAGACCGAGACCGAGGCATGAGCATCCGAGACCGAGGCGAGACCGAGGCATTGACCCTCCGAGACCGAGACCGAGACCAAGGCATCAGCTACCGAGACCGAGACCGAGGCCAGCAAAACAAAAATTACAGTTCACTGCCAATCTGCTTTCACTTTGAATATTATTGACATTTTTAAAGGAACAGTCTTGGTATTTTTCTGGCTGGGAATTTATTCAGTTTACTGAAATAGCGGATGGATTAATTTCTCTAGACTCTTGAGTGTACAATGTCCTCAGTACTTCCCTTCAAACTAATTTGATGCAGACGTTGTTAATCTATCCAATGGAAATTTATTTCGTGAGTGAACAGAAAGAATCCTTTTTCATCATGGCTGGACAAAAAAAGCTGCTGAGTTCCAATTCATTAGGCAGTGGGTTAGGTTGAGGGTTGAAAAATTTGTCATAAACTAATGTTATGGTGTGTATAGGACTATCTGGGGTACAAAATTATCATTCAGATATTTCAACATGTTACATTAAATGGTAAAAGTTTAAAACTTCAAAAATTATGGCCAGTATTTACATGAAAGAATTTTAAACCCTAACTCATCTAATTGAAAAATTAGGTGAGTTGGACAAAACGAAAAATAATACACGAAGTGTTATGACTTCGTACTTGGCTATGAAAAGATAAAAAGACAAGGATTCTGTCACTAAGTAATATTGTAGGTTAATAGGTCTTTTAGATTAGTTAAACTGTCAGAAATTAGAATAAACCAACAGAAAAATCTTGTTAGCCTGTTGTAGCAAAATTTTACTTTTTCTGGCCGGCCTCGGACATGCCTCGGACATATATCCGAGGCCAAAGGGGTCCGAGTCCGAGGCCATCAAAATGTGGCTCCGAGGCCATAAAATGTGGCTCCGAGGCCGCCCTCAAGGACGAAGCCGACCGCGAGGACTCCAACACTGGCAAAAAGGCTCTATGTTCATTGAAGAAGAAACCCTGACTTTCAGATCTTAAGGAGTTTGTAAATCTCCCAGATGTATAATCTAGTTTCTCTGATGTGAACTTTCCAAGCTGCTAAGTAGATTTGCTTGTGATATTCTGTCGGTTTGTTTGCAGAGGGAGCACACCACAAAGAAAAGGCTATTGGAGCAACATATCATTCATCCCTGTTATGGTTTGGATATTTATGCCCCTCAGGTATTTAAGAAAAAGATATAGGAAAGGCTTTCGGTTGAAGACTTACATAAATGTGATGCAGAGAAAAAAAGGATGAACTCAAAATTCAGTGGCAAGCCGACTTCACTTAGATCACAGGGAAACAGAATTGCAAATGGAATTTGAACCATCATGGAATTAATGAGATAAGTGCTCAGGTTGAAAATGAATTTGTAGAAACAAAAGATAAATTCAATACCTGATTCTAAGACAAGACTTAGTCGGTAGCAGCATGTGATTTAATAGCAGCCATGGCAAATTATTTAATGTAATATATATGTAATTTCAATCATAATGGTAAAACATTTTTGATAGAATGAACTTCATTAATCGAGAAATCCTCTGATAGCTGGTACTCTGAGACATGTTTTTCAAGCCATCAAATTACAGTTAAATTCAAAGTTTGTTAATACTAGTACTAACATGCTTATCAAAATAACACAGATTTCATCATTGACATTGACTTCCAATATTTTAGATAATTTTCCACAGAAAGTTCAATGAAATTAACATGCCCCTAGACTGAACGGGTGATTATTTACCACCAATACTCATCTTCTGGCGGTAGCATTATGTAGTTATCCAATGCACACGACATTCTACAGAAAGACACATTGCTCACAAAGAGGTAGCAATTATTCAGGCATGAGTATTTGCTGTTGCACCACACTTTTATCTTCACACAAGATTACAAAAGATGGATCAGATTTTGATCCGAGTATTATATGTGCTATGAATATTAAGAATAATCATCAAAAAGCAGGATGAGTCAACAGTCCAAAATTTGGTATTGCAGCACACACTGAAAAAAAAGCTCAAAAGTGCATTAACCAGCAAGAGTAAGCCGCAGAAGTACTTTTAAAACTTGACAAATTGACAAAGCTCCAACAGAGTGGTCTAGAATTGGGGATTGATTAATAGTGTGTTCATCAATCTACATAAATATAAGTCAAATTGGCAATTGAGCAATACTCATTGCATGTTGTGCCTGTTAAAATGTCACTTAGACGCATTATGTTTAGTTTGATGCATGGAATGACAATCAATGATTTGGAGTGCAAGTACCAGTGGCACTCTATCTATTCCAACCATTAATCAGAATGCAAGGCCAGAGTGAACAAATAGAGTGAGTGTAGCTGAAAGAAGAGCTGCTAAAATAATTGGTTCCAAAGACCAAGCTGAATATATTTATATATTCCCCAAATAGAAAAAAATTCTCCACTTTGAACATAGGCATCGGTTGGAATCGATTCCCTGCATCTCAAAAGCCCAATATGGCATGTGACTCTACCTTAATAGCCCAAAGATGCCTTTTGTTTTGCCCTCAACAGACAAGAATGATTCTAAAAATGTCCTAAGTTATTTCCGAGTGTAAGTTGAACATGCACTTGCTTGGATCTGAAAAGTATTTGTTCGATTATATTCAGGGCTATCTATCATTTTCTCGGAGCACCTTGGATCCTCTTACTGTTGCTCCAGGGCATAACCATTAAATTTGATGGCAATGCGTTTGTTTCACTTAAAATGTCTTGACTAATAAAAGAAGTTCTCAAGATGTCTCCACTGACATGTCACCCTTTTGTAGGCGTACTAGGTTTTTTTATTACACCAATCAATGTTTTGGTTCAAGAAATTACATTATAGTGGATCCAGCTTTTATTGCAGTCATACAGTATTGTGAAGTTACAATCAAAGCTTGTTTTTGTGTTTTCACACAGCAGAAGAACTTTTGCTCTCAAAATCAAAAGTAGACAAGTAAATGTATGCCGGGGTCAATTTTTTTCACTTTTTAACAAAGACAATTAATGTTAACATTGATCAAAAATGAATAGATGCTAAGAACTACACGTATGCCATATAATTTTTGTGGGCTTGATTGTTTTTCCAAACTCACTGTCTCTCAGAGTTGTGAAGCAAAATCAATGATCACTGTAAAAATTTAATCTGAATATATAATGGTGTTTATATTTGCAGTGGCACCTTGACTCCTATTTAGAGTCTTTCCATTCATGTTTCACAAAAGGTATAGCTTTTTTTCAGACTGTCACTTCTTCAGAGAGAGTAAGAGAGTGAGAGTAATTCATTTTCAATACACTATTGCATCTTGGCACATCATACATAGCAAGTGAATTTATAGTACATGAGGTGTTTGTTGCAAACAGAAACTAAATTTATGTAGTTTGTAAGTTGGACCCCCTTTGGAAAGGATATGAAATGAAATGAGATGAGATGGATGATGGATGATTTATATCAACTTCAAATGGCAATAAATAAACCATTAAACCATTTTATTTACAAAAAGGATATAATTCAAATGAATACATAAATATAAATCAATTACACATAGTGATATAAATTATACAATTATACACAGTCTAAAGATCAAGGAAACTGCATGTACATGTTTGGTTGTTTTCAAACAAGTTTTTCCATGAAAAACACGCTGGTCATTACCATTCATCATACTTTAAAAAATGAGATAACGAAAGTCTGACATAACAGGCATCAATTGATTTGAAAAAATGAAAAAATATTTAAGGTATAAGGGAGTCCTCCCCTGTCCAACCATTCTTCAGACTTCAGAGACCCCACGAAGCACAGCAGGCATCAACATTTTTATCTCATTGGCAGGTAGACCAAGTAAGGAGTGACCAGCTACTGTAAATCATTACAATTATCCTAATGACGGTCATCTCAGTTGTTTTACAATTTTTGGCCATTTACCAACTGAGGAAAATAAGCAACTTGTTAAGTGCCCTGAGAGACAAAGTTCTTTCCATGATATTAGCCTCAGAGAGCATTGACTGCTGTGGCGCATTGGTGATAACAAACAATGGAAAATAGGGATGAAAGTCATCAGAGGAAAGGCATGTATTCTGTAATTCTAGATCTGGTATTTGAATAAAATGGCACTGATTCGTGGAGAGTATGGAGACAAATAAAGAAACTAGCAGCAATTTACCCAGAGCGCCACGTGAAACTGGCATGAAGAAAGTGTTTTTAACATGTCGCACCATCATTAAAGTGAAGCTTGTCGAATTTTCATAGCCTTTTTATTCATGATGCAATTAAGAAGACAATTTCTGCTGAAAAAATGGTACCCTGACTGTAGTTTGGAATGCAATTTCAAGAATGCTGGGAGGTTTTATCTATTTTATCCATTAACAGTTAAGAGAAAGAAAGTAGGCCCTACTGTGTTTTTCCTCGAGATTAAGTGAATAGCTTGTGTGTTCAGAACACCATAGGCGTATCGGAGGGGGGGGCAGAGGGGTATGGCCCCCCCCCCCAAAAGTTTGGGAAACAGTAAGATTCGGGCAAAAAGGCAAAAAAATTTAGGCTGATGATTAAATAAACACTATTGAAAATTAATGATTTCCAGGCGATTTAATTTGAAATGGTATTAAATCGAGATGTTGAAATTCGGGCAAATGTCGCTCGCCCCCCCCAAAAATTGCGCGTGCCGTACACGTATGCAGAACGCTAAAGTACAAATATTCTAATTTACACAAAATGTTATAGTATTAATTTTAATGTGTATAAATAAGAAAGAAGTGATTATTATTTTGCAATAATATTTGTCTGGTATGAAATATAGCCTGCGAGGCTGTGTGCACTATGACCACATTCCTGAACACAATTTTTTGTGACAATAAACAACCAAGGTAAACTCTGCTTTCCAAAGCATATTTTTTATTTCATACGATCTTGACAGTGAATATGTCAGTGCTGCAATGTACCTTCCATCTGCAATTTTAATTTCAATGCTTGCCTAAAATCCTGCGATGTGTCTTCCCCAAGTTTTGATTGGGCTTAGATTATCTAATCATCTATATATAGGCATATGGCTTAAAAAATACATCAAATGTATATATCAAAGGTCTAAGGTGTCACCTAAAACAATATCTCTATGTTGGTGTGAAATTAAAGACCAAATATGGTAGGATATGCAATGCATGTCGCGACTACCTTTTGATACAAGTGAATCGATAACAATATCTGATCTAATTTTATGATGAACCCTGTCATAATTTGCATTCTGTAACACATGTATGTAAATTTTTTAATGTTTAACCATGACATAGACCTTTAACCAGATGATTTTGAATGTAACTATTCTGCTGTTACTTCCTGTCGGCATTCAAAAAGAGACACATTAAGCACTAGAAGTATTGACGTCACAAATTGACAATGCTCGGACACAATTCACCCAGAAGTGGAGATTGATTAATTACCATCATCAAGACCATCTGCATAAATGGAAGTCAAATTGGCATGTGAGAACAAACACTGTAAATTGACAAACCAATACTCGTGGCATGCTGTGCCTGTTAAAATGTCATTTAGATGGATTATGTTCAGTTTGATGAAACAAAAATCAATGCTATTATGACCACCTCTATCATGCCATTAATTTCACCTGTGTCCACAGTTTGAATGCAAGTAGCAGTGGCATTGAATCTGGCAGCCATCAGTCAGAGTGAAGTTTGTGAGTCAAACAAAAAGTGTTAAGCAAGATAGGAATTGTTCCTAAAAATGGGGGGAATCGCCAGACACACAATTTGATGCAAGGACATGGCTTGTAACCCCCTTTGGTGCAACATGCTGTACATTTATATAATTATTTTTGGAGTTTAAGACTAAGAAAAGTTCACTAGACATGAAGAGGAATGAATGTGTGATAAAAGAAATTCCTGAAATAGATCAATAAAACAAACAACATCCGTCATCTTAATCAAATATGAATTATGGTACATCAGCGTTACTATGTCCTTCTTCATGATGTTATCTGATGTCTTTATGGTCATTGATGAAACTACAAAAAACAAGAATACTTTTAATAAACATTCTTATGGTAAGATGAGCAAGATGTGAGGCCAAAACTGTCTTCCAATGTTTGTATCATTTCCATTATTCCTGATCCATTTTTATAATATGGGGTCGGACGTACATTGCTTTTTCGGCGTCGGACTTACACTGCGTTCCCAATTATTATGCAACCATATTTTTGTCCCATTGAAATATCATTGTAAACTGGAATTACCTGAATTCATTTCAAGATATCGTCCAAGTGCACTGGAGAAATTGGATTTTCTTTGGTCTAGGGGAGAGTTCTAGACCTCAGGAAAGCTGAGTATGAGGTTCATGGTGATTCCATAATTTATCTAGCTGACAAGGAGCTTTCATTACAAAAATATTGTCATTTCAATGTTATTTCAATGCAGGGGAATAATTTCACATGCTCACATGTAAAAACACCAATGTTTCAAATGATGGTTCTATTTTTCATTTAGTGTCAAGGGGTATGTGTTCATGGTATTTTAAGATAAGTTTGATTAATTTGGGGTGGTAGTGGGTGCACTTTCATGAAATTGCATAATAATTGGGAACACCTCAAAACTTTATTATGTTGCGTAACTCCTCATTGAGCAAACGGAATTTGACAAAATTTACAGGATATTTGCTCCCCATGGGACACACATCATCTCGTGTAAAGGATATCTTTATAGTGTCATTTCTCTTTGATATTTCATGAAAAATAATGGTTGCATAATAACTGGGAACGCAGTGTACACACTGTAAGTGCTCTCCCTTGCAATTGTGCTAGGCTTGAATTATTAAAGTGGCCACAATGCTATTCAAGAACATAAATGTGCTTTGTATTAGATGTTTCAAAAAGTTGACATCAGTAAGCTGTTAGCAGGAAATTATTCAGTAATTTTGGTGTCAGACGTACACTAAGCATCTTGTCAGGTTAAATGTCGCTGCCCGACACAATTTCCAAGGATTGATGCAAGAATATTTCAAAGCAAAATGAAAGTGTACTCCCACAGGCAGTAACTAACAGCAATGTGAAACCAGGTGACCTATTTCTTTACTGGTTTGCACATCTTATACTGAGAATGTTAAAAAATATGATAATTGCAGTCACCAAACCTAGCACTACCTAAATGCAAATATCTCAAAACCCAAATGAGATAAACTATTGATTTTTTTCTGTACTTAAAAAATCGACTTATTTTGGCGCATTATGCCACCCATAACACTTATGTACCTATGTCAATTTTGAAATTTTGACTGATTGGTTGATGACTCTACAGAAACTCCCAGGAGCTGCCAGGTCTTCCGTTTAATATTGCATAACTATTCATTGACCTTACAAACCTCAAAGTCGATGCAATAAGCAAAAAGGCTAATTGATTTGTAGCTTCTCTGATCTTCTCAAGGCACTTTAATTTAGGTTGGTCTCCAATGTTTGGTAGAAAATTGAGCTGGCCTTATTATATATTGGGAGCTATCAGTTATTATCCTGGAGCATCTGAGTTCGTTTTGCATTCGCTTTGGGGCAGAGCCATGAAAGTTTTATGGCAATGCATTAGTCTTACATAAAATCTCCAAAGTAATAAAACAGTCCACAAGATGTCTCCACTGACATGTTATCAGATAATACTGCCTATGTATGTAACCTGTTACATTTTGTATTCTATTGTTTACCTTTGTACAATTTTGTATTTCCACCTGTCTTGCATTGCATATGTGTTAAAGTGATTATACGCCCAGAAGGGCTGGGCAATTTATGTAATTTGCAGTCAGTCAAATAAAATAAATGAATTGAATTGAATTGTCACCTCCCTGTCCTCCCACTAGGTTCGTCGTTTGATTCAAGAATTTGCCTAACCGTTCGACAAACTTAAATACCATATCATCATATAACATCAATTAGAATTAAGCCGAGGAGGATGCAATTTATTGGTCCATCACTTTTCAAAATGTACATTTTATCATATCAAACGTAAACCTTCTTTCTCCTCAAGTCCTCATTTAGGCATTTATTGAAGCAGTTGTAATTGCTTATCATTTAAAAGTGAAACACAGGCATCTCATATATCTGCTACCGACTCTAATAAAAATTTGCATGTGTCCTTGACAACAAATTATTGCTCAAAGGAAAATTAATTAAGCAGATTTTCTGCTCTGAAAATGGTTGCGTTTTTAAACAATTTGACAGAGGGACAGGTGGAAATGTGGTTAGCATTGTCAACTGAATAGCAGAGACAGCACCTTGACTCAACTTTCTCCGAATTCTTATGAATTTGTCTGCTTTTTCAATCAGACCTAAGGCCAAACATAATTGGTTCTTAGTTTTTGGACTTCTTCGGGTAATTTTTTCTTGTGTCGGTCGGTCAGTTGAACGAAAAAAAAAGGCTGTAATTCTTAATTGTTTTATAATGTCTATTTAATAAAAATAGTAAGTTCAATTTTATTTTCCATAGGTGGAAAATCTGTTGGGGTCTGTTGATCCGGCACACTAAAAATTAAAGTGTGCGGCCAAACAGAGATCTATTAGTGGTGCCATAGTCTCTAACAGAAAAAAATGCTGTTAAAAAGGTGAAATATGAAATTTACCCTAATATATATATGCTATTGGGATATTTTGAATAAATTGTAGGTGACTATGTTTGGCTGCTTTGATTCTTGAATATCAATGAGAGGGCACTTCATGTAAACTTGAGAGCAGAACAGATAATTTAAATGAGTCCTTGAGATTATTAAACGATTTTGGAAAAGGGGTATGTGGCCATTGAGGAAGGCAATAAAGTAAACATTTCATGTCCAAGAATCACAACTTGTTCTGCCGAGTAATAAATGATTCTTAAAATAAGTGGACACTTTCAAAGGTAACTCTACCATGTTTGTAGCAACTTGCATTGGTAGCGACAGCTTGGTACAATATAATGTATATTTAAACTATTCATAAAGTTATTCATCTTCTTTGTCTCATTTTTTCCCAATTTACAACATTTAAAACATTCAGATTTGCAAATGCTATAAGAGAAACTCAGCAATAAGATTGGCCTTGGATTTGTAATGCCTAACCAAGGCTGCCTTAAGCTTTAATTAATGGCTGCGCACCATGTTAGACAGACGCCTCGGCAAGTGGTGAAGCCAAATCGGAGACGTGTGATGTTAAGAGTAATGGCCTATGGCAATGCAAGAGTCCCGTCCAATTACACAGCGTATTTGGAACTGTTATCCTGTTACTTACTAAGATAAATAGTTCAAGTGATTCTTACTTACATAAAGTAACATCTGTTGATACAATGATCATTTCCTTTCTGTCAACCTATTGACATATATCACTATTTACAAATGCTCCGCATAATTGCATTCTGGGTTTTATCTACAGAAACCTTTTTGGCCACTCTTTCTGGTGTATATACCCCACATCTTTCAAGTATATACCCCACATCTTTCAACAAACTACACCAATGTCACTCAGACAATATTTGACCAGATATTTCATCATCATAATCTCAGAGATTTTGAGAAGTGATTTTGAGAAGTGATGTCATTAAATGGCAATTATCTATAAGTTGAAATAGCTGAAATTCGTTGTACAATTTACAACCAAGCTAGAGCAAACTCTACAGACTTGTCCTGAATAAAGCCACTCCATATCAGTCAATGCACAGACATGCTCTGGTTCATTAGGGTTAATTGTAAAATAGCATGCAATGCATGCACCGTGTCCTCGAGCAATTTAATAACCCTTATAACTCAATGGGATATGATCATTATACATTGACACATCTCTATGAATTGTAAAAAGTTGCATTCTATCTATAGATCTATCAATCTACCTGTCAATCTATCTATCTGTCTATCTATGTGTCTATGTGTCTATCTGTCTATCTGTCTATCTTTAGTAATTGGCTGAAGCATAAATCTCAGGTTGTGGTGCACCCCACTTTGTCTCAGGGCGGAAGGGCCAAAGGGAAGAAGAAGAAGATGCTTCTCAGAAATCGTCTGCTGAGCAAGGAGGAATTTGGGGGATTAAAGTTAACTATTTCGAGCAGTGAGACATAAGATTAAAGCCAGGGCATCTAGTGCAACAGTGTAAACACTGGGCATCATAATGGCATCATAACTTTGGGTTGTTCTTGCATCTGTGAAATGCTTTTTGATCCACACCAACTTTGATATGACAATCCCATTGATGACGACAAAGGGCCCGAGGCCCCAGCTGCTCTCGGACACAAAAATGGGTTTCATGTTTGGCAATGTAGCTGTACATTTATTGGCCAAACTTCCAAAAAGCAAGACCAGTGCAAAGAGTTCTCCTTATAAATGGACAATGTCATAATATATTGCAATGAAGCTGGCCACATAAAGCCAAACACGTGTTTGTCTGCCTCAGAAAATTAGTCTTGTGTCACAAACTCAGATACTTTCATTCTGGCTTGTATCATAGCAGTAGAGTAGGTCGGGGCAAGAAGCCCGGGTTAGGTGAGAGGCCCCCCCAGGTTTATATCTAAACTTACATTTTTGGTGCGTTTTCTTAATCTTAGGATTGAAGCTAGAGGCTTTGTAGGTAATGTCACCAATTTTCAGGGCAAACAGCACCAAAACAAAATGTGCGTGGTTTTTGTAACTTTGACTAATTCTTTGAAAGCTGTTGTCAGAAACTACCTTGGAAATTTTTTAAAGTATAATGGATATCTGCATTGCTTCACTTTAAGACCATCACATAAATATAATTTGGATCATGTTTTTTGCATTTTAGTTCAAAATATAGAGGTCAAATTAAAATATGTGGGTTTGGGGCGAGAGGCCCCACATGGCGTGGGGCATGAGGCCCCCTACACTGGGGCCTCAAAGCTGCTTCAGGAACCATTTAATAATGTGTACTTTACCTTAAATCTTGATAGAATAGCTAATTAAAATAGAAAAAAAAAAATTGGCCGAAATTGAAACAGGGTAAAAAATATTAAAAAATAAATGTATGAACAGAAAAATTCTGATATTCAGAAAAAGTGAATAGAATGCCTTAAAAATGATAGAAGAACCCCAAGAAATAACTTTCAAGCTGAATGCACCCGCAAAAAAAATTGCCATAGGATTATAATAGGGGGCTTCTTGCCCGATGGGTGGGGTAAGAAGGCCATTTTAATTTTTTTACAAAAATGGCCGTAACTCCTTTATTAAAATTAGTAGACATTTGTTTCACTAGTTATAAATAGAGTCAGGTGATCCCTTCCTGACAGCATAAGCATTCAAAGAATCGACCATAAAAAGTAGGTCAAATCGCACCTCGAAGTTAAGGGGGGCTGCATGCCCCGACCTACTCTACTTATAAACCAGGCTGCAGATCGACCAAATTGCAAAGAAGATAATATTTTTTTCTGCAAAAGCGCACTGTCATCTTTACCCACTTTTTAACAGAATGCCTTAATTATTTTGACAAAGCAGAAAAGAGTGTAGTGGTCCCTGCGTTATGAAACTGCTCTTTCTGCGTGAAGCGGTCTCTTATGAGGGTGCAGTCTTTTGTGGGGGTACGGTCTCTCGTCTGGGTGCAAAATGCACTAAAAATATTACTTAGAAGAAGGCGGTCACATAAGGCAATTCTGTCTTATAACAGGAGTCTTATAACGCAGGTACCACTGTACATATACTTATAGAAGTGGAGATGATTATTTGCTACCATCAAGACCACATACCAAATGAAAGTCAAATCGGCCAGGATGAAAAAACCCTGTAAATTGACAAACCCAATATTTGGGGCATGCTGTGCCTCTTTAAATGTCATTTAGATTGAATTTGTTCTTAGATGGCACAATGTCACTGGATTTGACTTTCAAATGGTAGACAGGAGAAATGAGGAATGGCAAACATAAAGCAGCCAATAGAGAATGAATTTAATGAAGTCAACAATTCGTGTGCGAGAAGCTGGATAGCTAAGCCCGATAAGATATGATACACTTGACAAACATTTCAAGAAAAAAGGTAAGTTACAATCACATTATTCTTGTTATTCTAAAATTTTTCATTATTCATAAATTTATGAATTTAATCTAAACAGCAAAATGTCTGTAACAAGGAAAAAGAATAAACCGCCGATGTATTGTATGATCTGATTTAAAGTTACCAGTTCCTTCTTTTGCAGAAATATGCAAGCGAGGAGAAAACTGGAGAAGAAAATTTATGAACCCAAAAAAACTGAGTGACAGATGCTTATTTTCTCATGTCATTATATTCCCTGAATTATTAACACAATGTCATCTTCAAATTTGGTCAACCATGCTTAAAGATATATGTTATAGTTATCTGCAATCAATATTAGTATGTTTGTTATGATATTCCAATAAAAAATTACCAAGGAGTGGAAAATTGCTTCTTCAAGCGATGAGTGACGTTCCCATGCTACCATGCTAATATACATGAATTCAACGACTCATATCCATGTAGGAAAATCATATCTTATAAACAAGACCAAAATTCTGAGTTTTCCATCCAATTGGACAAAAAGTTACCTAAAAATCAAAATACCCAGGTCAGGTGTGCCTTTGACACTTGAAAAAAAAAACACAATCAAAGAAGCCTGGAGCGTTAAACAAGTATCCTTTTAATTTCTTGCCCTGTTTTATTTTTCCTCATGATTCATCAGGTGGCAAGTTCACAGGTCCTCTTCAACAAAGACAGCTGTTGCTTTGAAGAGCCCCAGAATAATTGTTGTACCTTATATGACGTAAAAAGAGTTAAATTTAGGTTCATTGTATTTGCCAACGTGGATTTAATACCTTGAAATAGAAATTTCATATAAACTTTCATAACCTATGCACATTGAGTTTCTGGCGGGAAATGTTCTTATTCCATCAAGAAACCTCAAGCAATTGCATTACCAGTCATTCAAAAGTGAAAGGATTCAAATGGAAATAAATGTATCCATGACTTCAAAAATGCAGTGTAGCACATTTATTAGTCTAGCTTCCAAAAAACAAAGCCAGTGCAAAGAGTTCTCTTTATAAATGGGCAACATCATACGTTGTCATAATATATTGCATCAAAGCTTGCTATGTTAAGCCACACACGTGTTTGTGTGCCCCAGCAAATTAGTCTTGTGTCAAACACTCGGTCACTTTCATTCTGGCTTGTATCAGAAGTGCAGTAGAATGTAAACCAGGCTGCAGATCAAGCATATTGATAATATTCATTTTCTCCAAAATGCTGTTATTTACTCAAAATCTTGTCATAACACGACAAAATTATATTAAGTGTTCTTTTATTTTGAAGCTTTGAACTTGTCTGGCTCACTTGGAAAATGGTGAAGGTTAATCAAAAATATCAGACTTTTGTCATACACTAGATAAATTAATAAATATATTTTTAGTATATAATTGTTCAATATGGCGAGAAGAGACAGAGCTAGAGTCCCCTTGTTCAAATCCAAGAAATCAATTACAGGCATCTATCAAACTGCAATTATTTTCTTAGTGTAGGTTACTGCAAAAGTCAAAGCTTTCGTTCAAGCCAACTGAAGTGGATGATTATGTCATATATCCAGACCACTCGATTGAATTTTAACAGCCAAACACACTCCATATTTGGCAATGACTGCTAGTGTCTTGCTAAGACATCTAGCTACGTACATAGACTCCTCAAACAATACAATATCTATGCAGGGAAGAATCAGTGATTTGACCTTTGTTGCAGAAACATTTCTTTTACCACAGTTTGCAACAACAGAAATAGTCAAGAATTTGCCTTTTCAACAGGGCTTTGGAATCAGAGCTGGGAATCGGGGTCGTGAAGTTGGAAGTTTTCAGGTGTAGTCGAAGTCGAACTTTGGTTTTCAGGTGGAGTCAAACATTTAGCTGGCTCCTTAAAATAATTTAAATAATTGGCAAAAACGCATAATAAAACACTATGATATGTATTAAACTTTTAAAGACCGATAACACAAAACTTTTAAAGTTGCATTAAATGCACAAAATCAGGGAACACATCTTGGAATATACTTTTTTCTTTGACAAACATATAAGAATTGTTAGCAAAAAATGTCGGAAAGAAGATTTGGGAGTCGGAGTCAGAGTCGGGGTCAAAAACGCAGGAGACAAAAGGAGTCATACTCGTTTTTCAGAACAGGTAGTCAGTGAACTGACTCTGACTCCCCGACTCTAAAGCCCTGCTTTTAGTTCTTCAAACATATCAGTTGTGATAAAATATCTACTTCAGGTAATCCTACTTGATTCATCTGTATTGGTATCACACCTTAATGAAGCAAAGATTCACAACATATGTTTTGTCATGATGATAAATGAAAGATACAAAATGGAAAGGGAAAGCAGCTTCTAAGACAAAGATAATTATGCTCTTTCTTGATTCTAAAGCTCATTAAATCAAACGGTTTTGTTTATTTGTCAAAAGAACAGACAGGGTTGAATTTTATATCTGGTAAGCTAATGTATCTTGGTTCAATTGAAGTTGTCAAATCATCAAGGTTCCCCCGGCATAATATAAAAAGAGGTATTTACCATAAAAATGTCCGCACCCTGGAGTAAAATAGCCAAGATCATCTTAGAAATATTTGTACTCCATCATTGAGTCCTATGAGAAAGGCATTTCAAAGTGATGTAACCGAACTGTAAAATTTTACTTCTTAGTTAAATTTCTCTTTGGCATTCCCCGGTGGTTAAGGTTGTTACCAAGACACACCTTCTTGAGAAATCACATCTCCAAGGCAACAACTTACTACAGAAGAAGCCAGCTCATAAAAGGGGAGAAATGGCTTCAGACATGGAGCCAGGAATCTGTTTGATCTGTGCCCGATAACAAAAATGCGTCAGCTTGAGAACTTTGTGTTATTCCCCATGTGTCTCCGAATTCCCAGAATAACTATTGTGCATTGATGACTGATTGTGATTTAAAAACTGCACAGAGTATCAAATATAAGAGCAATCTGCATGATGCTGTCATGAAACAGGAGACGAAGTGATGTCGTTTATCATTTATCACTTTCATACCATGGTACTCAAAAGAAACATTTTCATCATTGCCTGAAATGATATGTATCAGCGAGGAGAGGCAATTTTATGTATATTGTTGTAAATAGCAAAATATCTATATATTATGCCTGTAGAATATTCTGCATTATCGTTCATTGTTGTGACAATTTCACAACATCGGCAAAAATTACATTGAATTGTATCATGGCAGAAATGATGTTGTCATAATGTTGTGGAGCAAAGTCCTGAAAGGATGTTTGCATATATTTATTGTAAAAATGTCAATGTTGCATTCAGTGTTCACATTGTGGAAATTTAATTTCTATCATACATTTCTACATTACCACAGACGCGCCCACCACCAATTAGCTTTACATTATAATGCCCCTTGGGAAGCACCATAATATTGGCATCACACATTGAAAAAGTCAGGACAGAGTACATTTATAGAAGTGGAGATTGATTAATTGCGACCATCAATAACATCTGCATAAATGAAAGTCAAATTGGTCAGGAACCCTGAAAATTGACTAGCCAATTCTCGTTTTGTGCTGTTTCTGTTGAAATGTAATTTAGATGGATCATGTTCAGTTTGATGGCACAATGTCACTGGATTTAACTTTCAAATTGCAGACACAGGCAAAAGAGGAAAAGCAAACATAAAGCAATCAATTAGAAGGAATTTAATGAGGTCAACAAATCATGTGCGAGAAGCTAGATAGCTAAGCCAGATAAGAGGCGATATATTTTGACAGTTTCAAGAACAATGGTAAAATTCTCGCACCTTATTTTTGTTATTCTATATTTTTCATAATTCATCAATGCCAATTACATCCAAACAACAGTAGACACTGTGCAACAAGGACAAAGAATGAAACACAAGAAAATATCAGAAGGATATATTAGGGATGTCTGTGCATGTAAGCCTTCATGGATTATGGAAGGCATTTCAAAGCAAACGATAACAAAACTGTAAAATTTAACTTGTCCATTAAATTCTAACTTCCTTGCACCCTAGAGGAAAATATCATCTTAGAAATATTTGTACTTCATCATGGAGTCCTGCGAGAAAGGCATTTCAAAGTGATGTAACCAAATTGTAAAATGTACTTCATTAAATTTCCCCTCCTTGGCATTCCCTGGTGGTTAAGGCAGTTACTAAGACACACCCTTTTGTGAAATCATATCTCCAAGGCAACAGCCTTCCGCAGAAGAAACCAGCTCATAAAAGGGAACAAATGGCTTCAGACGTGGAGCCAGGAATCTGTTTGATCTGTGCCCGATAACTAAAATGCATCAGCTTGGGATCTTCGTGTAATTCTCTATACTTCGCTGAATGCCAATGATAACATGCATTGATGAGCAAGTATGATTGATGACTGCAAGAAGTAACAAATGCAACAGTGTCTTTCTGAGGCTATCAAAAAACAAATAATGAACTGATGATTGCGGTTTGTCATTCATGAATATACACTATGGAAGACAAAAACACTATTTCATTATTTTGTCTTCAATTTGAGAATACATTTAAAGCAGAATTTAAAACTTTTTAAAATTGTTATAATCTAGGCCATGAACAAACTCTGAAAATTGACAAGCCGACACTCGTGGCATGTGGTGCCTTTTAAAATGTCACAAAGATGGATTATGCTCAGTTAGATGGCACATTGTCACTGGTTTCAACTCAAATTGCAGACAGGAGAAATGAGGAATGGTAAACATAAATGAATCAATTAGATGGAATTAAATGAGGTCAACAGATCATGTGCGAAAAGCCACAGGGCATTGTCAGATAAGATCTAATATATTAGACAGGTAAAGGTTTCAAGAACCATTAAAAAACACATTGGTCTTGTTATTTTACAATTTTTCATAATTCACAAGTTATACAAATTTAAAAACTCGATACAGCAGAAAATCTATAATCAGGAAAAAGAATGAAAAACTGGTATATTGTATGATCCGAATTAAAGTTATCAATACCTTCCCTTTTGTGGAATATCTGAGGATAAGGCAAAGCATGTGAGGAGAAAACTGGAGAAGAAAACATATGAACCCGAAAAGACTGAATGACAGATGTATATTTTCTCAAGTAATTATATTCATCGTATTATTGACACATCCTCAAACTTGGTCAACTGTGTCTAAAGAGATGTAATAATTATTTGCAATCAATATGCGTGTGTATCTTGCGATTTTAAAATAGATAATCATCAGTTGTCAAGTTATGAATGATGTTCCTTGAATATTATACTTACCTGTGCTTATGCATGAATTCAGTAACTCATATCCTTGAAAAGAAAATCATGTCCTCTAAGCTCAACATGAGACCAAAATTTCGAGTTTGCCACCCAAATGCCTCAAATGTACCGTGAAAGAGCCTATTTTACAAAAAGACACCTTGAAATAAAGATACCCAGGTGTGCTTCTGACATCGAAAAACCCAAAATGCTCACAGTGTCAAAGAGTATTTTTTAAATTTCTTGCCCAATCTTATTTTTCCTCACCTTTTCAGCAGGTGGCAAGTTCACAGGTCCCTCGGCAACAAAGACAGCTGTTGCTTTGAAGAGCCCCAGAATAATTGTTGTACCTTGTATGACGTAAAAAGAAGTAAATTTAGGTTCATTGTATTTGCTAAAATGGATTTGATACCTGGAAATAGAAATTTCTTTGGAACCTTCGTAACCTATGTGCACATCGTTTCTCTGGTGAGAAATTCTGCAGCTCACCTCGCATGACTGGTCTGTATAATTGCTCTATCGACATATTTTTTTGTCGTGGATCAAAGAGATTAAAGATAGCAGTACTTTGTGCTATCACTACATACAAACATTTATAATTTTCTTAAAGATTTCATGATTCAGAAGAGCCACTCGCTAATTCTGATAATCAAAGGTATGTGTAGTACATCGTCAAAAAAGCCTTTTTTCACATCCACGGAAGGACGCATGATTACATTTGGCTGTTCGAAGGCATCAGTGATGTAACTGCATGCCCCTTGTCTTCCATCGAAATGATTAGTCAATCTGCCATAAGAAGATTATGACCTCACCGATGACTGGTAGGCCTATGACTAATTCAATGACTTCACTGATAACATGGCAAGTATACAGGGTTGCCGGAAGGTACACTGTAAAATTTGAAATTTTGAGTTAGCTCAAATGATTGAGTGAGATGGTTGCACAATTTGTTTGAGCCATGATAGCTTGCCGTTTTGAGTTATGATAATATTTATGTTCATGATATGTTGAGTTATTGTCAACAAAGAGTAAGTCTCAGTGAACAATAACTCAACATATCATGGATATACCTGGGACCAAGAACAACTTATTCTCCATAATATTTATGTTGTTATAACTTGCAAACAACAAGCTATCTTGGCTCAAGGGAATTGTGCAACCATCTCACTCAATCAATTAAGCTAACTCAAAATTCAAAATTTACAGTGTAACGAGGGCGGCAGGGGTGGTCCGGTCAAGAATGGGCAGATCCAATTTGTGAGAAAAAAAATTAATGTAGTGCCAATAATAATTTTTTTAAATATACTTATCGATTTTGCCGAAATTCAATGTAAATTAAGGCCTAATAATGTATTTTCTTGGATATGAAAAGGGCAACCTTGCCCCGCCCCTGTCCCCCTTCTCCAGCACCCTTGCAAGTATGCAAGTATAAAGTATGGCCTAACTTATTCTGACAAGTATATGCCTGTATATATGACCTCTCTGTAGCATGTGGGTGCATTTTGTGAAATTTGGAAAGTAAATCTTCTATCTACATTGTAGATATTCTTCTTCCTCTGCTTCCAGGCAAGTTGCGCAATGGATCCCAGAGTTGAAAAAAAGACTGCCAAGGAATGAACATTGAACATCTAATTAGCATGGCCATGGGGATTTCAAAATGCCTTTTCTTGAGGGAAAATAAAAACAAAGGTGTTCTCGACATGTTCATTGTCATGACATTGCTTGGCTCAACTCCAGGAATGGCAATGATTGAAATATCAAATTAGCTACATGTTGACATGCGAATTTCCAGATCATGGAAAACATGCATGTTCCAATTCTGAAGTGCTGCTGGTTCCGTCTCTTTGCAGATATGATAAACAAAAACAGTATCGATATCCCAAAAAGAGTTTACTGACTGCTTATGGCTATGATTTTGTTTTTTTTTGGACAGATTTGAAGACACGAGGACATTGGCGAATATATTGCGAATGCAGTCTAAAACTACCTAAGTATTGTATTTCTCAGTTGATACCGTTTTATTCTGACCATAAAAATATTGATGCAATAGAACATTTCAAAAACTAATGGAATAGCAACTGTCTCCTAACACAGCACATATTTGCATCCATTCCATTCAAATTTCTTTCGGCCAATACATTAACTAAATAATATTTAGTAAATATTGGTAATATTTAGTAAATATTGGTAATATTTAGTAAATATTGGTAACTGGAAATCTAGAACGGTTGATTGGGACAGGAGAAAAGAAATGGTAGGCCTATAGAGTTAGCAGGGGAAAAGGGGAAACGATAGGATCATAGGAAGATGATTTGATAGTGATTGGGTACTGGGTAGGGCAGAGGATGAAGGAGTACATACATCACCCGGGCACATCACCTGACATCGCAATTTTACGGCTGTAAATGTGGAGCTGGGAGACAAACAATGGCTGTTAAAAAATATTGACAGGGCACATTGAAGACATGTTGAGAAGGCCAGGAAGGAAGGGGAGTGTGTCTTTGAGGAAAGATCAGAAAGAGTGACAGGCAGCTATAATGGTGTGAATGGTTGTGATCTTTTACAAATGGGCGCTCCTCAGTTGCCCAGTTCCTCCTGCTCTCTGTTTCTCCTTCCCAACTCTCCGTGTTGTTCAGGCATGGCGTCTGCAGCGCTAGCAGTAAGCCCAGTATGCTGGCTGGATGTTGTCAGGCAAGGCTATGCACTGTCTCCCTATACCTGCAGTGTTGTAGCGTGGTAGCATTTCATAAGGAGCATCTCATAAGGAGTTTACAAGGAGTTTGTTCACTATGGAAATCGCTTTATAACACCTCAATCATAATCTATTCATAGACTGCAGAGAAGTAAGCAGTAATGTTCACAAGAGACAAACATGGATTGATGAAATACTACCCAGAGTAATGGCAGACTGCACGTGTGTACAAATGATATATCTGATTTGCCAAACTGTGCAGCCCAATTACTTCTTCCACACTTTTTCTGCCTTCGTTTTCCCACCACATGGACCGTAAAGATGAGGGGAGTCATTAACACCCTTTGCCTTCTTTTCTACATCTGCTATTTACCCTCGGGGATGACAGGAAAATCGAAAATGGGTGAGTTACCTTTCATATCTTTACATATTCTTATTGAGCTGCATGTTTTGCCACAATCATGTTTGGAGAGAGGTTGGCTCAATACCACCAAACTTTAAATTATTAACACAGATTATTGGAATATACTTCTGTAGGAATGTTTCCATGTTCATTCTTGTGAGAATCAGAAGTTTACATCAAACAAGCATGTGTTACAATGAAATTGAGATAGAACAACCGGGTTTGCAAATTGCAAAAGCACATTGTAGTGTGCTGTGTTGTGTTATGAAATACTACACAGCTGTCGTACAAGATTTTTACATTTTAATTACTTCAAACATTTCTCAGTTGGCATAGATGTATGCTCCTTTTTGAATATACAATGTCTATCACATATCTTGTAGCACAACCATACATTCTTGGAGAGTTTACATAGACAGCCCACAATGTGATATCATCGATTTATACATGTTGCCATAATCAAATTAAGTCTGGTATCACATAACGAAGGGTTAATATAAATGATAATGTTTATACAGATACAAATGGGTCCTTTGCTTCTTGTCTTTGTACACAGGGGGCATAATGGGGCCAAACCGATCATTGAGCAAACTCCTCTATGTGTATCATTAGTAGCTACAACTAAAAGCACTTAATAAGAGGACAAAGAACAATGCCAGCTATTAGTCTGCCTGTCGACCCTTTTCAAATAATACCGAGAACTGAAGGAGGGGTAAACATGCATCAACGACGTCACCAGTACTGACGTCACCACCAACCCGGTATTATCGCCCTCCATATCTGCTGTACATGGATTTTTATGTAATTGATTGACTCACCTGTAGGAGTCATACACCATTGTGTGTGTTATAAATGTATATAGGCTAAGTAACATGCCTTGTTTCAAATTCTAGAAGTATTTTCGAAAAAATCTCGGCAGAGACAAATATTAAATACATCAAGACTCCCAAAAAATTTATCGATCCAGAGTCATTATGTTCCTTATCAAGTCAGTTATAAATGCATATATGATACATAATATTAAATGCCTCAGATAAAAAATATTGTTCCACTGAAATTAAAGAAATCTCTCAAACAAAGATGCATAGAGACTACTGTCACTGTCAGATCTTTGTTTGGTGCAGCAAAAGACGCTTTCCTTCTTTGTTCTATGTGTGTGTTTTGCGGTCTTCGGTTTGTTGAGGGACGTAATGTGGCTTTCAGAAACCTCGGTAAATATGAGATGCGATGGAGGACAATGAAAACAGGATATGCACACCCCATTTCCTGTTTCGGGCCCTTAGCAGTGTTTTAACAAACAGATCAATATTTCCTTGATTTGGTTTCCTGACCTTCGCGTAAGAAAAAAAGAATGCTTGGCAAATGATAACGGTTTTTTCTTTCATTTGTGTCCACTACTCAAACCCAACGAGAACTTCAGCAAAATTAATCTATGCTAATGTAGGGGCAAGTCAATATCCTTCACTTAGTTTGTTTTGCCAAAAAAAGGTATGATAAAGTAAAAAGGTCAGGAAAACTCTGCATATTGCACCTTCAAGGTCAAGAGAACTGTTTTGACCAACACACCATTCATCACACAGATGGAGGCCTTCAACTCCTGACATTCATCCAGATGTTGCCATCAAATTATTAAAGTAAATAAGACAAAGTGTAGCAAAAACCCTGGTGTGTAATATGTGATATGTCAGTAGAGTGTGGTATGTGCCTCTGAATATACGCGGACAATGCAGTTGAAATCACAACCTCTGGTTGAAAAGGTGATGGTGCCCACACAATTGCCACGCCTATTCGAATGATAAAATGTAATTTAAAATATTCAAATTTGAGACAACTGCAAGTACAAGGTAGCCAGCTTATATTTTGGCTAAGGCTATAAAAAGTACCTACGTATCTATAGTGTGAAATTGATTAAGTAAGTCTTGCTTACTGGTCTATGAACATCACTGCTTAATGAACACCACTCACTACCTCTCTATGAACATCACTATAACAAAATTACAATAACTGTCACAATGTCATAATGTCTTTTTCAAAAACCCTTAGAATTCTTTTCAACAATAAAATTTAACTGAATCATTAATGATTGTTCGCAATATTTGGAACTTTTATCAATGTCCATGTGGGTTTCAAGTTTTATTGGACCGAAGAACAATGGCAGGCTGACACCTGAAAGGTGTATTTGCCTTTTAACCTTGGATACAATAATTTCAAAACTTATTATTATTCCACATTTAATATGATTTAAAAAAAGAAAAACGAGAAAAATTGTATGTTAAATAGCACATTTTTACAATAAAAGAGTGGATGAGGGATGGCGCTTAAACTCCAGGTTTTTTATTCCCTTAATTAATTCAATAAAAAAATAATAAGAAAATGATTATGGTGATGTACGTTTTGTAAACAAGTCAAAGCAAGAACCACACAAATATATTATGTTGATTTAAATAAATTGAATCCAAAAGACAAGCTGAAAGTAATGACTGCTCATGCCAAAAGGAAATAGATCATTCATTATGACGTCAAAGAGCATCGTTTCAGGGCACTGCATATAATTTCCTAAATTAATTTAATACAAGAGAAGCATCTACAAAAATTATTGTATACCTGTCTGTTGTATGTTTATTCAGGGTATGTTTATTCAGGTTAAATTTCCTAATGTCTCTTTTTCCAAGTTAGGCCCCAAACAGATGTATCAAAGCATCGACTAGATGAAATCCAATACTGTTGATTTCTTTTCCTTGTATTTCTGTGAAATTTCCACTTATTTCCACATGTCTTGTCAAACAAGAACAAATATTCTGTAAACAACTTCCAAAAAGTTCCAGACTACAAACAAATATGATGCAAGCCATGGATGTGTTGTATTTCAGTCCTGATCTCAGCAATTTCCTCCGGCAAATGTTTTGTTAGAACGTTGAGCACGTTTTAAGGCCTAAACTGAAGCAACCCTTGGGCCTACAGGGCAAATATAGGCCTATCCCGCTTGCAAATTTCCAGGTCATTCCAGGAAACCCAAAACTATGTCTCAATAAACTTTGGCAACTTAATACTGATGTCCATGTGCATTTCAGGCCTTTTCAAGATAAAACTGTGTAATGCAAGATTGGTACGGAATTATGAAACAAGATGACACTATTTTAGAAGTTAATAGATGAAGACTGAGAAAACTAAAAAAGGAAAACTGGAGGAATTCGATAAATGATGAAAGTTGGTGAAGTGTAATAGCAGAATAGTTGAGTAACATTTTGGTATGATAAAAATAAGTGCAAAGCATGCAAAGCATGCAAAGCATGCAAAGCATGCAAAGCATGCAAAGCATGCAAAGCATGCAAAGCATGCAAAATGTACAGCAAAATGTACAGCAAAATGTACCACTCAAATCAGTCATTGGCAGATTAAACACCTGATTGGTATGATTATACATCTCATTGATATGTAGCGAATTAGCTGCAGCGACTTGGTCACTGCATACATTGTATAACCGTTCCATAAATATGTTGCGTAAGAACAGAAGCAATCAGTGACTCTTGTGAAGAGAACAAATGTCAAGGAAATAGTGCTGTGTGTAAACCATGGATAGATATTGTAAAGTAATGAATGCACTGTCTGGGTATTCTCTCTGTATTAATGAACCAAAATCAATGTCTCATGCTTGTACTGATAAGTCTGATATGTATATTTTGTTTCATAAAACATAGTTGCAATTTGATTTAATACTTGTGCAGATAGTATTCTGAAAGAGTAATTGCTAGTAGAGAAGTACCAAAGCCTACATACGTCCAGAAAACTTACTGCCTATGATTAGAAGTTTCTAAAGTAAAAAAACAGAATCATTCTTTATTTGTGACAAAAATCACTTCCAAATTGCAAAAATTTTGAAAAGTTTTGATTAGTCTGCAGATCGCAATTTCCTTGTTATTACCTCAACAATTGTTAAGTCGCAGAATTCAAATGATCATTCTGGTCTCCGCTACTTTTGACAAAATAACAAATTGAATTTAACAAAATGTACTAAGACATAATAGCACATGTCAGAACATGAAATGCTCATTAGTGCAGCCATAATTTCCGTAGATCAAATTCATGTTAAAGATGTTAATCAGTACAGCAAAACATCAAAATGATGCTTATCTTTACCAAGAACATTTCACGTCAAATTAATTTATTCAAATAAAAACTTTAATGCCATGATTAAATGGAATCAATACAGACTATTAAGCCTTGGGTCAAGCAAGAAGGCAAGATTGAGCTACATAATTTACTGACTTACCACCAAGATTCTCTGATAGTATGGTAGTAAGATTGAAAACTCACTCCGCAGGAATGTAATTTCCTGTAATTTTTCTTTTTCAAAATATCGTTGTTCTGCCGTTAGATAAACAAAATTAGTTATTGCATAGACCTTCAGCAGAGCAGGCCTTGTCCACCAGCCAGCTGTCTTAAATTTAATGAAACACAAACCAAATGTGTAGTGTTGATCATGATTTTTTTTTCACCAATCTTGGCAATTTCCAAGGTCAAATGTTTATAAGAACTTTGGGTACATTTGAAATATTTCGAAGAGAGTAAATTTATCCATGTATCCCAAATGAATTATGATGTAATTCATCGTAAATGCCACATTTGACTTCTTTATCGACACTGGTGAATCTTATATGGTGATATAAATTATGTTGACAAAAGCCAATGTCAAAGAGGAATCCATAAAACAAAATGCTAGTTTTAACATAGTGCGTCTGAAGGTCGACAACAAAGACATTCGCTACCTATATCTAGGCAATACATGATAGATAATGTGCGCCAGAATGTCTGCTAAAAATAAACTTAATTAAAAAAAAATAGCTGAAAGTAATGACTAAGCATTCCATAAGAAACTGGATCATTTGTAGGGACATCAAACAGCATTATCTCAGGGCACTGAGTTTACTTGGCTTTTACTATTTTCATTTGATACAAAAATAAAAAAAACTCAAACACTACCTGTCTGTCGAATATCAACTTCTGTCATATGTTTTTCCTATGGGAACCAGATTAGATCTGCTGATTGTATATTTTTGTTTTATTCTCCTTGTATTTCCTTGAAATTAACACCTAGTCTCTATGCAATGTCTTAGCAAACAAGAACAATGTTCTGTAATAAACTACTTTGAAGGAGTGCTGAACTACAAAGTAATATGATGATGGCCATGTGTTTTGTTTCTTTCTGATCTGAGAAATTTCCTTTGGCAAATGTTTTTTTTTCACTTTGAGCACGTTTTAAGGCCAATGTGTAACACCCGCTGGGCCTGCAGGGCAAAGATATCTGGCATTGAAACTCTTGGGTCATGTCTGGTGAAACAAAAAACGGTTGCCTTGAGTGTATCTCGATGTACTTATTCAGCAAGAATAGCTAAGTTAGGTAACTATGAAGTGTGGTGTAATTTAGTGAAGTAATATCACCATCAGAAATCGTCTGTTAACTATGTTGTCAGTCTGGACCAACCAAGTGTTTGCTGCTTTCTTCTGACTTTGTATAAATACTATTAGGTCTCATTTCTCTGCTTTGAATCAGCTTGATTAACTCGTTGAATACATGTTGCCTCGCTGTAAATATTTGTAAGATAGGGAGATATATTTGTATATGCAATCAGTGACTCTTTTGATGTGGATGAACGTCATGGAAATACTGTGTGTAAATCATTGAGCAATGTACAGATTGTATTGTTATATAAAGAGAGCACTGGGTAATCTATCACAGTACTTAACTAGAAAAATCTGAAGTGGTTCTGCTGTAATGAAGTAAAATAAATGTAGCCAATTATGTTTAATTACCCGCTGATTATGTTGACAAATGTTTATGTATTCAAAGTAGGTCCTGCCTATCCTGAGAAATATATTTATAAATTTTGAACTCAAGGTGCAAATTTAATAGCGCCAAGATTTTTGCCAGTTCAGATTTATTTGTATTTTTCTTATCTCAGTTACTCATAAATCTTGAAGGGTCCAAAATAGTGCTGATTCATATTTTTTGACAAACAATCACTTCAAAATACAAAAATTCTGAAAAGTTTTAATTAGTCTGCAGATTGCAATTTCCTTGTTATTACCTCAATGCAGCTACCATTGTTGACAAATGTTGACGAATGTTCAGCTTGCAGAATTCAAATGTCCATTTTTGTTTCAGCTACTTTTGACAAATAACAAATTGTGTTTATCAGAATGTACTAAGACATAATCCAGCATGTCGGAACACGGAATGCTCATTGGTGCAGCTATTATTTGTGTAGAAAGCATTAATCACAAAGATTCATAATCAGGACAGCTAAACATCAACATCTGAAAAGCATGCTAATTGTTATCAAGAATTGGTCACATGTCAATGAATTCATGCATGTCCTTCCCAGTCACCGCAAAAGAGAATAAAATTAGAAAAAACATTCTTTGCTCCACATAATAATTATTTTGCTTAACCATTCTTGGGACAAAGAAACCTTGAGTCGCAATATATCATTGGCTTATGAAATTACAGTTGTTGTGACACTGACGTAAGATAATGAGCTTGTAAAAATTAACTTTCCAAAACTAACAACATGCATATATGATGTTTGCCATGTGTTTTGTTTCTGCACTAATCTTGGCAATTTCCTATAGCAAATGTTTATTAGAACTTTGAGCACGTTTTAAGGCCTTTGCAGGAGAGCAAGGGGCAAATTTATCCCAACATCCGAAACACTAGGTCATACACGGAACTGTGTGGGTGGCAAACAACCCCAGAATATAACTGCACTGCCTCAGCACAAAATGAGCAATGCCGTGAAAAGGAAAATTAGAAAAAAATGCAATAACCCAGATATCTTGAGAATAATTTTTTTTGTATGATCTGTTCATGTTGATACGATTCTATTAGTGTAGTTGGTCTTTTTTTCATTCTTTATTAGACATATTTAATGTGACAAACTTATAAAACATTTGATTCCTTCTCTAAGGTAATGTTTTACAAAGGCAAAGCTGATGACGAAAAACTGGTCCTCATAAAGCAAGTCTTTTGCAAAATAATTTTTGTGCACAATATGGTCAAGTATGAATTATCAACGATTCATCAAGGATTCGTCATGTGTGTTGAGAGTTTGTTTATCATTATTCTGGTGGCTTAATGGCCATTGACAGGCTAATTGCAATTCTACAAGCTTGTTTTGACTGTTATAGTTGTTGAAATTTCATCTCATCCACCAGACAATCCATGGCATCTAAACATTTTTGCAACAAAAACTGCTACACAATTTCAAAAGTTTTAGAAAAGTTTTAATTAGTCCACAGATTACGGATTACAATTTGTCTGTAATTGCCTCAGTGTTATGGCTTTCATTTGCAAATATTTTCTCAAATGTGATAAGACACAATCCGACAAATCTAAACTAGAAATAGCATGTGATGACATTGTGATAATTGTAACACAGATTTGCGATAAACGAATTTTCTCATTGCAACCATTTCCCATACAGAAGTATAGTCTATAACAACCGAGTAAATCAGTTATCATATTTTTGACATTCTATCCAGAAAATGACACAATTTCTGCAAAATGTCGATCTGCACGCTGATAAAATTATTCATTTTGAAAGTCTTTTCGGTTTCCTGACATGTCATACACATTAAATCCTGCACTTTCCAAGGAAAAATCTTGTATTTGACAATTTCCATTGTTGATTTCTAGTTCTGATTCCTGGTTTATGCTCATGTGGAAAAGCCCACACCAGTTTACTTTGTATACATTTAATGAGTCATTTTAAGTCATTAAGAGTATGCTGCATCATTCGTCCATTGCTTTTATTGTCAATAAAATCCGGAAGTTTTGACATCCGCCAATAGTTGAGCAGAAACAACAAACTCAAAGCAATGACTCAACATTTCCTAACAGATGGATCATTGACAATGACACTGAGGAGCAATATATCAAGGCAGGGAGTTTGCTTACAGATTTGTCATATAACTTGATACAAAGCAATCGAAATTCGATTTGTGGACATAGGACACAGATACCAAAACAAAAAGGGGACAAGAAACTTAGTCGTTATATCTTGATACCGCATGTGTCACCATTTCAAGCCAACTTACATGAAATGTAGAATATTCACCACTTATATTGTTTCTGTCAAAACCTAAATAAACTATAAAATTTCCTGGGTTAAACTTTCAAAAATAAAATGTGCACACCATCTAAAGGATCAGTATCTGCAGAGTCATTGACATGTCTTCTTTGGCCAACAGATAAATAGTGAAGATGTTATTAACTTAATAAATAGTGAAGAAGTTGTTGACATAGTATATATATTTATGACACTCGGTTTGGAATTGCCAGTCTTGTACTGTGTGTGTTATATGTAAGATTGACTATTAACACTGCTGGATAAAATATTCCTTTCCCCAGGTGAATAATATATATATACTTAGCAGGCATTCAGCCAGTTCGTTTAGATATTAACTATACTTAATTAATCTGATTTACTGGTGAGCTCCAGTGTTAAAAGTCTTGTTATACATTAAATTCATACTTGTAATTCATCTATAGATGTATAGCTACATATAAGAGCTAAAGGCTCCATTGCTTGGGCTTGAAATGTAAAGATGTCGATAGTGCAGGCATGTGACATGGTAAGACCCGGTAAGCCACCTCCTGTATTATGTAAGCATTTCCAGACTTTGAAGCTGGAACCTTGTGTAGCAGGTAATCTGCGGTGAATGAATGGTGGAGTGTGCATGCAGAGGCCTGACTTAAGACAATAAGACAAGGAGATTGAAATTATGTCTCAGTTCAACAGGCCTTCAATTACTGACTCACACATTCTACAAAATGGTTCAGCAAAATGTTGGGAGAGCACAAAGACATCATTGGTGAGCACTGATAGTCTGAAAACATTTGCATGGAATAGGCTGAGTTAATTCCTTCTGATCCACCAGGCAATAATGTGACGCTATAATGGCCTACTAACATTTTTGTGATAAAAAATACTACACAATTTTACAAACTTTAGAAAGTTCACTCAACAGCAGATTATGATATGCATTTAATTTTCCAATGTAACGGCTTTTGTTTACAAATATTATGCCTCACAATGGAGAATCACGTTGTTTGTAGTTGTCATTGTTGAATATCAGGCTGCAGGTTCTGATTCCTTGTTTTAGAGCTCTTTGCAGATTGCAAAAAATTAAAAATTAATTTTCCTATTTTCAATTTACAAACTGGCTTTGCCATGTCATTCACATTTTTCTGTTGGTCTCATAATCTTCTTAAGTAACTTAAGTCATTTAATAGTTTGTTCATTGTCACCTTGCCGCCAGATATGTTCAGCACTGAATCAACTGATTAACCATAACAGACACAAAAAAACATTTTTAAGCCTGTGACATCACACTCCGAAGTTGAAAGTTAACTTTGAAACTGTTTGGGCCACTAATCCACAAACAGCTATAAGACATTCGGCGATTATTCACTGCATCATTTGTCTATTGCTTTCATTGTCAATGACAATCGGAAGTTTTGACATCCGCCAATAGCTGAGCAGAAACAACAAACTAAAGCAATAACTCAACCTTCTGCAAGAGATGGATCATAGACAATGACATTGAGTAGCATTATATCAAGGCAATGTGTTTGCTCACAGATTTGTCATATAACTCGATATAAAGCAGCAAGAAACTTGGTGGGTGGACAGAGGACACTCATACCAAAACAAAAAGGGACAAGAAAAAGTATAGTTTTAAAGCACACTTACTTTACTCAGTTTTGAAAGCTATGTTCAAAGAATACCAAGAAAAAACAAGTTCGGATTAGAAGTCATAATTATGTGAATAGTATTCAATATGTTTAGTAATTAAAAATTTCATATCGATTAATGTGGAGATAAATGGTTCTTGCCATTAGGAATTTATAGATGGTCTTTGCTCTAATACTATGCTAGTTGTATATGGTATTTATTTTGTGCAAAGTGATGATTTAGAAAAGCATTATGCATTCAAAAGGAAAGTTTAGATATTTTACTGCTCGTAATTCATCCAGATTACTTGTGAAGTCCACGTCGTCTGAGTGCATGTTGTTCATAAAATGTAATACATTATGTAAAAGTATAGCTGCATAAGAGCTACATGTCTTAGGCTTGGTTGCCTTGGCTTGAAAGTATTAAGGATGTCGATAGTGCAGGTTTGTGACATGCTAAGACCCTATAATCCACCTCTTGTAATATGTAAGGGTTACTTAGTTGTGATGCTTGAAAAGAGAAGTAACCTGTAGCTGCCTGGTATTAACTGCTGAGCATGCAAAACTTTAAATGTATAGATTGAAATGACATTTATTCTCAAACATTGATCAGGTCATTCCAAAACTTTTTCATTCCTCAAGTATGGCTCTCTTATTCTTGATGTTGCTAAAGCCAGAAAATGCTAGACAAGTTGCTATTGCAAGATTTTGATTTTGGCTTATATGAAGTAGTGGCAATGCTCTATCTGTCGGATGTAATGTGATAAATTTCAGCAAAAATTAGAAGTTCTGGCCAAAACACACTGTACAGTACTCTGCTGGTCAAATGCTTTCGTACAAGCAAGACAGTTCGATGAAATTTTAGCTTCAACTGACAACAAGATTTTGTCACATTAAACTGCTTTCGGCTTCAACACTGGCACAAAAGTTCTTTATGTCTTTGCCTACAAATGTAGAAGATTCGTTTGAACATTCCGGTTTACTGCCAGGTTACTCTAAAAATGTCGAAACTAACGATAAAACAACTTTAAAAATCTTTCTTCAACTTTGATACCCACACCTGTCATATGGGAATAAGAAGCCGCATTACACATATTAACCAAGCCAGTGCATTGCTTGCAATTTCCGCGTGATATATGCACACATACACCGAAATGTGTACTGCAGTAAGACCTCGCATAAAGCTTCTCGGGTTATCCTAAGTAACGTATATCCATCTACTGAATGCATAGACATGCAACTAACACAATACGGGATGAACAGGAATGAATCACAATGCCTTGACCATATTGACAGGCCTCAGTTGAGAACCACTTTGAACAATATGATTCACAGTTCAAGCCAGCACAATGCAAGGGGTTGTGTTCTGTCATCTTTTAACAGAATTTCCATACATATTCTGTTTATTTAATTGAAATATGTAGTACTCACGAATCTTTTAACCTTCCTGTTTTTATGAATGAACAAAAAAAAATGTAGTTAGCTTTTCATTCAATGTTAGTATGTTTATCACCAGGGGCTTCACTGTATATCCACACCTACCTGTGTGCCTGGTATGTCCTCTCATATATCACAACAACTGATACCAACTCATATTTGAAAATGTAATGCATGTTATTATAGAGCAATATTTATGATTTTATTAAATTCTGCTGGTTAAAAGTCGCATGGCAAGAATTTTTAATTTTGTTTGAAGTTCAGAAAAGAAAGAATCTGTTTATAAAGGGACAACATTTTCATCAAAAAATTCGGATAAAAAGCATAAATGTAATGACATCGAAGCTATTCATTTCACCTAATTGACAAATCAAGTTTACCAATCTCATGTGCTGAGGCATTGCCTATAAATCCATATAAACCCAATAATACTTATCTAAATTTTGATGACATGCCCTTGCCAGCCCACCAGACCCTTGAGGTTGACCTGAGCGTGGCACTTCACCAGATGAACCACTCAAACATCAATGTCACAGCATGTCGCATTTGGTGCAGGTGGATATTTGGTGGACCTAATGGTTTTCTGAGAGCACATAGATCTCTGGGAATGCAGCCAGTACTTCCTGATGACAGTGCTTGATTAAAATGAATGTCACGGACAGGAGCATTGCAATTGCATTGGCTCAGCTTTGTAGCAGGTGTTCCATTTTATGGTCCTTTCAAGGCCACAGCCACCCACCCTGATTAACATGGTTTAACCTCTCTGACCTGGTCATTATGGGAGGTCCATATGGCATGCAAAGTGAACTGATCCCTAAGAATGCTTGTTTTGATCATGCTTCATTTGTCTTGCAAGCTAATGTGGATTCACCCAATTTCCATAAATATGCAAGTACAAGCATTATGAAGACAGCTGGATTTAATCAATCAAAATGAATTCGTGCTCTTAATGTCACTACACTCACATTGAAAGTCCAGTAAAGATTGTAGAGGTTCTTATATGAGTGCAATGGACTTTATTTGAAAAATATTTTCAATTAAAACATCTACATAGTCAAAATATTCCAGATGATGTCTTTTAAAGGGGGTTATCATAATTATTACCATTATTATTAAGTAGCTCAAGTAACTTAAACTAAACTCATGTCATCTTAGCTAGTGATTATAATTCTTACATTGCACTATTTGGCCATATGAAAACGGAGAAATAAATCGGAATAAGCAATAACAGTAACATCAATCACTAATTTCAAAATATAATAATTTTTATTTCACTTGATTAATAAAGTTAATGGCCGAACCATGTAGTGGCAAACCATTACTGTGCTCTTACTTCTTCGCGTCACTGCATGGTTCAACCACAATGTCAGCGATTCACATACAGGACATTGTTAAAGCAGGAAGAATTTGTGACTAGTGATGACAAGTCCCATCTTCAGTGACAGCACATGAATTGCCTGTCAGACAGCAATGGACCTTGAAGACCTCTGGACAAAGCATTGGATTGGAAGTGATTTCCAAGGAAATGTGTCAAATTATGACTTTGACAGCAGTTTTCTTTTTCACATTATGGGGGTATGGCAGTTTAGTTTACTGAGGGAGAAAGTTGGACCTTATGTTTCAGACAATATATTCAGAAATGAATTAAACTGTGTGGTGAGAAAAGCAACAGACTTATGGCACACCTATTCTTCTTGTTAAGCTAACTTGAGTAAGCACCAGTGATGAAAGTGTTCAGCCTTTTTACAAGGTGCTTGTCCTGCACAGCAAAGCTTCGAGGATGTACTATTTGCATGTACTACGTCTACTTGCGTGCTATTATTCCTGAAGCACCATAATGCTGGTATCAATGAACTGTATGTATGTACTTAATGTTCTTTATTAGCCTATTGTTGGATGCATTTGTGATCATCAAAAGTGCTAACAATTATTAGGTTTTGAACTGAAGGTTATCGAGTGAATTGATAATCTGCAAAGCAAGCACTAATTGAAACGTCATGCCCACCACATATCCTAGTTCATATAGGCTCCTATTTAGAATAAATGCGAGAGCTGAACTGCAGCTTCAACTTGAAAGGTAAGGAAGTCGATAGGGCAGGCTTGTGACATGCCAAGACCCATTGGGCCACTTCTTGTGTATAAGCATTGCAGGAGTTTGAAGCTGGGGACAGAAAGTTAAGATTAAAATGCCATAAACTCTCACCCACTCCCCAGGCCATTATGATCATCTCCTTCAACAGGCCCTCAATTACTAACTCATTCATAGTCACAATGCGGAAATTTCCGGGTTGTGCTCAAATAAAGCAGCATTGTTCCTGCATCAAGAAGAGCACTCTCATTCTTAATGACAACAAGAGCCACTTGCAATTACATTCTGCTACAATTAGATATTATCAACACTTCAGATTGGGCTTGAAAACATTTTAAATGTAAAATAGGATTTCAAATTGTGTCTTGCTTTGCCACTCTAGAAAGGATTTTTGGGGATTTTTGAACCACCAATTTTTAAATTGATGTACGGTGGCATGCCAACTTATTCAAGTTAACACAATAATTAAGAATTATTTGGAAAACTGTAAATTGGAAAAAAACAAACAGTTATTGAATTACACACTGATGTCTGCCCATAGGCGAAGAAGACAGGAACCACAACAACCATTTGAGAAATTAGCATCAAAAGTCTATTCAATCATTTATGTGTTTCTATTTGGAAATTTGGACTTGTCAAGCCACAATTTATGCCACAAGCCAGCAGGCACAATGCATGATAAAAGCCAGTACATTGATAACATTTCTGGATGCTGTTAGCACACACAAAGCAATTGACCAACATGTGTACTGCAGTAAGACCTCGCATAAAGCTTCTCAGGTTATATACAAAGTAAAGCGTATATCCATCCACTGAATGCATACACATGCAACCTAACACAATATGTTATGAACAGGAATGAATTACAAAGCCTTGACCGTATTGACAGGATTAAGCTGAGAACCACATTCTACAATAAGAGACAATGCCAGTGTAATTTATGACATTGCACATGCCCTGTCATCTTATAATGCTGCATTTTCTGTTGCTTACTTAACAAGCTAAAAGCTTTTTTTTGTCGCATAGCATGTTGTTTATTGTGAAGTGAGTTTGTTCATGAATAAAAGTAACAAAATTTGCATTCCATGTCACTCAACATGTAATATCAAGCATCAGCAATCATCACTTGCCATGGAATGGAAATTATCCTTCTGCCTGATTAGATTAGACCTTGACAAACTTACAACAAAATTCCTTGCATCTGAACAACACATGTGATTAGGAGTATGCAGGCTTTATGCAGAGGAGGAAATTTTGTTCACCCTCCATGGCTCCTCATGTTTGGGTTTGTCTGGATGGGCTAATATTTTTCCTTTCCAATTTTTAGTGAAGGAGAAGTACATATGGGCAGGAAAAATATACCAAACACGTTTTTGTGTGAATTTTGTGGAGCTTCATGAAATGTTTTGTGTCACTTCAACAAATTTACCTATGTCGCATCACTTACATTGTAATTCAGTGTGAGGACCTCACACAACTTTTGTCTGTGTATGCTGAAGTGAAGGCCCTGTATGCTTTCATAGAGAACATGATTGGTTGACTTAAATATTGAGCAGTGACTCGGTGAGTGTTATGAAATGTGAATGTACTGTACCTGCCACTATAAACAATAAAAAAGTTCAAAAGTAACATGAAATTGGAACTTTTTCTTGCAGCAGCATACACAACTAGCTTTGAACATGGTTGCAGCTACATGCAACATTATCAGTTTCAAGGGACTGCAATGAGGAATTTGCCCTCCAAACTAGAGTCCCGAAGATACAGGATACATAATTGTTTATTTTTACTGAGGGATCTCTAGTTTAGGTCAAGCCTGTTTAACAAAGAGTCCTCTTTTCTTTTCTTTTCTTTTTTTTTAAGGCAGATGAAAATTTGGTGGACCTAGTGGTCATCTGAAACAACACAAATCTTGTAATGCAACCTGTGTGCTGTTGAAGTCAGAGCTTCATTTAAATGAATGTCATGATGAAATTGCATTGCCAAAGCATTTCAGCAGGTGTTCCAGTGTGTACAGTCTTTTCTTGGTTGGCCCTTGGACAGGCCCTGCATATCCTGTCAGCAATTGATTAACAGCATTCAAGGCTTAACCTCCCTGACCCAGGCCATAATTGCAGGTACATATGCCATGCACAATGAACTGATGTGACAGCATGTTTGTGTCTTTTACCCCACATTTGCCTCACAAGGTGATGGAGATTAGTTAAATTTACATAAAAATTAATTGGCGTTTTGGATAATCTAGATATATGTGAACCTGCATACTTTCGGATGATAATAACTTATGCAATTATTTTAGATGTAAAAGTTTCACATTAAAGTAATAACAATTTGACATTCTATGATCTGTGAACCAGACATTCAATACTGAATTCATCGTACCCATTGGAAAATGACAAGCACAAGTATGAAGATGAAAATCATCTGCAATTTTGGAGATCTATGATACTTTTGTACCAAGCGACACCTTAGTGTTTCTGGAAAATATTGATAGCGAAGCCATTACAATAAAGAAGCCACATTAGAGACAAAACCATCTTATATAACGTAATAAACACTGTATGAAGTCTACATAAAGGTCTTGACCTTCGATCAAAACTGCCATTTATTGCCAAAGATCATGTAACTGAATCTGGATGTATGTTTTGTCAGTTTTGAAAAAATAAAATCTATCTGAATAGCTACCTTTCCACACAAATATGCATGACTTTGTAAACTTGCTGCTAAAAATGAAATGCAAAATTATATTCACACAAATTGGAAAAATCAAAGACTAAGTGTTTAATTTGCACTCAGATTAAGCATGAATATTGTAAAATACAAATCTCACAGGCAATATACAGATGACTTCATTTAATTGATCAGCATAATTCCCTTTCATGTCAATTGAATATGTGAAGCTGTACTTCTATAAAATTAATAAGAGGTTTGTGTCAGTTGACTTTCAATACTGGGGAATCTCAACAGCGGAATTAAAGTCATTGTCTACAATGAATGGTTTAATTCTCAACTGAAAATGTGATTAAACTTACATTTAATGCTGTAATTCCTGATGTTGTGGATCAGAAGGACTTCATGACTAGCCATTTTATTGTTTCTAAAATAAGTTTTAATTTAAATTATGATTAGAATGATCAGTTGGCTAGAAAAAAGATTATTTCTCCACAAATAAATTCTAAATTTATTTCTGATAATAGAGAAATGTCACAATGCTATTGAATATCTCTTAAGTATCTTGTCTCAGATTGAGTCAAAAAATTTTGTTGCCAAACACCACAATATTTTTCAAATTCAAGCATTTTAAAATCATTTAAGTCGTAATATGGGTAGTGGCAATTACAATTATCAGCATAGGTTTAACCGCACCAGATCAATGATTCATTGCTGTAGCCAGAAATTTATTTTACTTTATTTACATAAATAACAATTTTAGTTCACCAATCTCATGCTCAGGAGCATTTCCTATAAATCCATACAAAGCCACTTACACTAATCTAAATTTTGATGACATGCCCTTACCAGCCCAAACAACCCTTGAGGTTGACCTGAGCGTGGCACTTCACCAGATGGACCACTCAAACATCAATGTCACAGCATGTCGCATTTGGTGCAGGTGGATATTTGGTGGACCTAATGGTTTTCTGAGAGCACATAGATCTCTGGGAATGCAGCCAGTACTTCCTGATGACAGTGCCTGATTAAAATGAATGTCACGGACAGGAGCATTGCAATTGCATTGGCTCAGTGTTTCTAGCAGGTGTTCCATTTTATGGCCCTTTCAAAGCCGAAGCGGCACACCCTGTCATGTCTTGATTAACATGGTTAAACCCCTCTGACCCAGGTCATTATGGGAGGTCCATATGCCATGCAAAATGAGCTGATCCGTAAGAATGCTTGCTTTGATCATGCTACATTTGTCTTGCGAGCTAATGTGGATTCATAAAATTTCCATAAATTGGCAAGTACATGCACTATGAATATAACTGGATCTAATCAATCAAAATAAATTCATACTCTTCAGGACTCTACACTCACATTGAAAGTTAGGTAAAAACTTATAGGAGTTCTTATCTGAGTGCCATGATGTCTTTTGAAGGGGCTATCTATAGTTAAGTAGCTCAATTAGCTTTAACTAAACTCATGTCATCTTAGTGATTATTATTCTCACATAGCACTATTTGGCAATATGAAAACGGAGAAATAAATTGGAGTAAGCAATAACAGTTCAGCAATCACTTATTTCAAAACGTAATGACTTTTATTTCACATATGGATAATGTGCAAATGTCACAACCAAGTAGTTGCAAACCATTACTGCGCTCTTACTTCTTCGCATCATTTCATCATTAAACCACAATGTCAGCAGTCATTCACAGGACATTGTTGAGGCACGAACAATTTGTGGGCAGCGATGACAAGTCCCATCTTCAGTGACAGCACATGAATTGCCTGTCAGACAGCAGTGTACCATGAAGACCTCTGGACAAAGCATTGGCTTGGAAGTGATTTCCAAGGGAATGTGTCAAATTATGACTTGGACAGCAGTTTTCTTTTTCACATAATGTGGGTATGGCATTCTGGGTCTAGATGCACAAATTTGGACTTTGCTCAATAAAAAGACAGTTTTCTATTGTCTTTTGCCGTGGTATAACCAACAGATTTGTTAGTTATACCACTGTTGGGGATTAAGTTAGCTTGTTGTACTGCTTTTTCTGCAAACAACCCACTTAAAAATGACAACAAAGCCACAAAATTCAGTTAAAAATCTTTCAGGAGTCATATATAGGTTATACAACTCATTTTCGGTGTATAACTAACATTTCAAGGGTTATTTACCTCGGGCTAAAGCCCTCGGTAAATAACCACTTGAAATGTTTGTTATACACCTCAAATTCGTTGTATAACCTATACTTATAACCCTGGATAAATTTGAAGCGAGATGATCAACAAACTTACATTAGAATTTTAGTTACAATTAAAAGGGCGTCAGGAAAGTGGTCATTCCCATATGTGGAATTAGATCACAAGGTCCTTGTCTGACAAGGCAAAGCATCGAGATTGTGCTATTTGCGTGTAGCATTTTCTTGCTAACATTCCTAAAGCAACACTGAAACAATGAAAGACATTTTTAGATCAATTGCGCCAGCAATTATTATGTTCTGAAAGTTATTGTGTGAACCACTGAGTCAAAACTTTTTATTTCATTCCCGAAAGATATCCTAGCTCATATGAGGCCCTGTTTAGAGCACATGTGAGAGTTCAGCAGCACTTGAAACCTTTACAGCTTCAACTTGTAAGGTAAGGAAGTCGATAGGGCGCTTGTGACATGCTAAGACCCATTGGGCCCCTCTTATATCACATAAGCATTGTTGGGGTTTGAAGCCGGGAACAGAATGTTGTTGCAGCAGGTAATCTATGACTGAACACGAATCTCTGAAAATCTAAATATCAAAATTCCATCAACTCTCCCCCATTCCTCAGGCCATTATAATCATCTCCTTCAGCATGCCCCCAATTACAAACTCATTCAGAGTCACAATGCAGCAACTTTCAGGGCTATGCTCAAATAAAGCAGCATTATTACATAAGCAGAGCACTCACTCTCGTTTTTAATGACAATAAAAGCCATTGCATTCTGCTTCAATTAAATGATGTCAACACTTCAGATTTGGCTTGAAAACATTTAAAATCTAGAATAGGATTTTAAATTCTATCTGCCTTGGCCACTCTTAAAATGTATTTATGTAGGTCTATTTTCCACCATCAATTTTTAAATTGATATATGGTGGCATGCCAACTTATTCAAATTAATACAATATTTAAGAATTATTTGGAAAATTGTAAATAGGAAATGACAGTTCCCTGTCAGCATGCCTCGGCAGTCCAAAGTCGGCCCAGTGTCAGTCCGATGTCAGTAGCATCGGACCGGCTTCGGGCCGATGTTGGACCGCCGAGGCACGCTGATAGGGTTACCACAACAACCACGCTGATAGGGTTACCACAACAAATTAGAAAAAGAACTTTATTTAAATGTTTAAAAATAATAATAGCAAGTACTTATGCAGCGCGCATTGTAGTAAACTGCTCATTTGTGCATTTCTATTCTGAAATTTTGATTTGTCACACCACAATGTTTGCCACCAGCTAGCAGGCACACTGCATAACAAAAGCTTGCACATGGATAACATTTCTGGATGCCGTTTGCACACAATGAGCAATTGACCAACATGTGTACTGCAGTAAGACCTTGCACAAAGCTTCTCAGGTTATCCGAAGTAAAGCATATATCCATCCACTTAATGCATAGACATGCAACCTAACACAATATGGTAAGAACAGGAATGAATTACAAAGCCTTGACCGTATTGACAGGATTAAGCTGAGAACCACATTCTACAATACAAGACATCACCAGTATAATTTATGACATTGCATGTGTCCTATCATCTTATAATGCAGCATTTTCTGTCAAACTACAAGTTTTTATAGTGAAGTGAGTTTGTTCATGAATAAAAGTAACAGAATTTGCATTCCATGTCATTCAACAGGAAATATCTAGCATCAGCAAGCATCACTTGACATGTAATGAAAACTATCGTTCCTCTTGGTTAAATTAGACCTTGACAAACTTTGTCCTTCCAACATTCATTTGCATCTGAACAACTCATGTGATTAGGAGTATGCAGACATTATGCAGAAGAGGAAATTTTGTGTATCCTCGATGGCTCAAGTTTGGGTTTGTCCAGATGGGCTAATATGTGTGCAAAACTTTAGCGTAGGAGAAGTACATACTAGCTGGGAAAATATTCTGAGCATCTCTTTGTTTGAATTTTGTGGAGCTGCATGAAATTTCTCGTGTCACTTCAACAAATTTACCTCAGTCACATCACTTACTTTGTAAGTATGCTGCAGCATTTTCCATGCAATCTTATAATTAGCAACAAAGGTTTGTGACACGATGTTGTTTTCAGGCAAATATTTGATTGGATGGACGATTCAGGTGTCATTGTGAACATATGCTTGTTTTATTTATGGAAACAATATGTGTGCCACTTAGGGAGTAATTTCGCAAGCCCTAGTCAGCAGTCAACAGAACTCAGTATGAGGACCTCACACAACTTTTTTCTGGAGGAAACCAGGGCTGTTCCAGTGTTTCCCGAAGGCCTTATATGCTTTCATAGAGAACACAATTGTCTTGTGTGAATTTGGCTGACCTAGATATTGAGCCCAAACTTTGTGAATGTTCTGTGGAAGCGTGGGACCGGAAGTGAGCGCCGCGCATGGGCAGAGCGGCGCGGGAAACCCACTCTCAATTAGATGTACACTAGAGACTGACAAGAAAGGACCTACCGCTCTTACCACCCATAGAATAGGTATTATTACCGCTTCTACATTTGGTGTCAGGAGTGATACTTATTGTCAGTATCATCATCTCACGTTTGATACGCCGTACAGTGTATCTGAGGCTTCAGAATTCGTTTTTCAAGTTTTGACAGCTGTTTGTTTACAAACAGAAATCAGCTGATCACACCTGGCCATTGAAATCGTGATTTGGAACCGTTGTGCTTGGGGCAGTTTGAATTCAGCATTGAATAGCATTGACGTAGATCTGTGTTATTTAAAGCTAGTATTTAAAGCTGTAAGCACTGTCTATCTACTGATCTATCTATCTGGTTAGCATGGCTGACTCCCAGTTTGATGAACTTCTCCAGCAAGTGCTAAATGCTCTGGATGTCTATTATGACAGGAAGAAGGCCCGTGCTGCAGGTGCAGTATTAGTGCCTCCAGCATTCAAAGACCATATTGGAGAATTTCCAGATTATGTGGGACGTATGGATCCCAAGGTGGAGATTTCTCAATCTGATGGAACTGGTGACTACTTGTGTGGGAGTAAACCCACCAAGAAAACTGCAATGCTCACAGTAGCAGCCAAGAAAGGTCCCTGTAAGGGGAGGGAGAATGTCTTGTCTTCAGTTTCCACCAATGTCCATGAAGGCGTAGTCCTCATTGGTGAAGGCATCAATCAGCTACCACCCGGACACATTGATTGGTCATCACCAGATGAAGGAATGGCACTTGGATGTGATAGCCCAACTAGGAAAATTCCTGAACTGTTGGACCACAAAAATCCCGTTGACAGGAGATGTCATTCAGGGGGAGTTAGCGACTCCTTATGTGGGAGTAAACCCACAAAGGAAACTGCAAGATTCGTTGGCACAGGCAGTAGAGATGATCATGAGGAAGCGCCTGCATGTAAGGGAAGGAAAGTTCCTGTGCCACAGATTCCTCAATCAGAGGGAGGTAACAGCCTATTAGAATGTGGGAGTAACCCCACCATGGATGCAGAACAAGGCCGGGAGCGTAATGTCCCTCAAGTTTGTTATGTCATTGGATGCTTACAACCAAGCACTCAGCTAGTTGACCATGCTATTGGTTGTGGCGTAGACCCAACCACTCAGCTAGTTGAGCAGGCCAAAATAGAGGAAAAAAGAGAAGGTGGTGAACTAACTGGGCCGACGGAAGACTGTATGGAAGACAATGGTGGGAAGACCATGGCTGCCAGACTCATTCCAAGTTTTGAGCGTAATGACCCAACAGGCAACAGTGAGTCTCCTGAGCTGGTGGGATGTAGACATCCCCAAGGTGGGAGTTGGTCTCAATCCAATAAGGAGGAAGTGGGCAGTCCTGCCCCACGACAGGCTTCAACAAGTTCATGGGAGAGTGACAGTACACCAAGTGGTATGTCTATCAGGGGAGTCCCAATGGGACGGAAAGATTCCATTTCTGTGATTCCTGGATGGGAAGACCTGAGCAACCACCCATGCTCAGGCTCAACACCGAGAGGCCCAAGGATTTTGCAAGCTGCTCATGGTGATTATGACTCGACACCGGAACAGAAAGATGTCAAGGAGGAGGCACTCATACACACGGGGATGCAACCGACCTGGGAAGAGGTAGAGCCCTGTCTGAGGTTGGCCCAATGATTGAGCACTCAGATCCCGCTGATGAGGGCCTTGGAACAATGGCCGAATCTGCCTCTGCTATTTATCAGGGACACACCATTCAGGGAGAAGGAAGAAAATCTGTCAGGCCTGCATATATACTGGAGTTCCCCAAAGGCAGACAGAACTGGGAAGAGGGTGCGGAGGACGACGAGAAGGAAGCACCAGCGCTCGATGAAGCACAAGGCCAGTCTGGATTATCAACAAAAGGCCTGGGGGCTCTTGTAGCGAAAGAAACGGGATCACCGTGTGCAGAGGTAGAGAATATCAGAAAATCCAAGACAGTGTGTCTCGGAGGTGCTAAGGGAACTGCCAGGTGGAGAAAACGTACCTTTCGCGCAGCTATGGGACGTAGAGATCCCACACCCAGGGTACCTGTGGATTCAGAAGTGGGAGAATGGCAGCAAACTGAATCAGTCAGTCGGTCGTCACATTGGCTTGAAGACGTAATGTTGAAGTGTCGGCATCGCCGGTCAAGGATCTCTCAACCAATAGACACTGAGACAATCAGGGTGTATGCCCTGCCCTACATGGCAGACGGGATGCCGAGTCATGACAAGTTGATGCTGAATGTTCTTCAGGTGATCCCTGAATCTACTGCGCAGATGAGGTTTGCAGATTATGATCCGTCTCTCGCTGCCGCAGGTTGCCACAACCTCCAAACGATAGTTATAGCTGTTGGTGTACAACCCATCCCAAGTGGATTGGCAACAGGGACTGTGAGTTGGAGGAGTAGGGACACTGTCCCAGCTGCTGAATGCATGGATCTGGCTGCTGAAGTACTATTAGAAACTAGAGGAAGAGAAGCCATAATCGACCATCTAAACAGAGTGCCATGCATACATACCGGATACTCAGACCTGATCATCCTTCCATCTGTTGTACCTTTGGAGTCTACAAATACAGGACACAAGGATCTGACCATCCACTCATTTGGATCACCTTTGGAGTCACTTCACTCATATCAGTGGGCTGCATCATTTGTGCCCTGGAAGGTAGAGAACTCCCGATCCAGAGTCGGAGACAGAGACTGTTATGGAAGAACAAGTGGGATGAGGACATGGAGAAGGATGGACGAACTGGAAACAGCCCCTTTGGTTGGTAGCGAACAAAGCCCAATCTTCCAAAATTGTGAGCATTCATCTCACGTGGAATTTTTTTCAACCGAAAACACAAACAAGGCCACCTGTATCCATGATTGCTGTGTCTGCCTGGAACGAGGCGGAGCCCTCTCAGGTGGGAGCTAAAACAACAAAGAAAGATAAGGGGGAAGGGGTGCTCTCCTTGGCAGTCGTAGACACTGAGGAGGGTAACGTTGTTGATGATGGACATTTTATTATTGTTGATGCAACTTGGCCTTGCATGATTCTTGTTGATTGACTGTTTGTTACTGATTGGTGGAATTCCGGTGCTGTTAAGATTTCCGTTAAGATTTCTGTTAAGGCTGTAATTCCGGTGCTGTTAAGTTCTCTGTTAAGGCTGTAACCCCTTATATTTTGGAAGTAGTTCCCTGTGGAACATGCAATATCTCAGGCGTAGTTCCCTTCAAGACTCGGGGCGTAGTTCCTTATATGACTGTGTCGTGACAGATCCCCTTCCCTCTCGGGGTCGTATGATCCAGGAGGCCCACTGGGTGTATGTCCCAGGAGGAGAGGAGCTTGTTCTACAAAAGGGGGAGGAGTGTGGAAGCGTGGGACCGGAAGTGAGCGCCGCGCATGGGCAGAGCGGCGCGGGAAACCCACTCTCAATTAGATGTACACTAGAGACTGACAAGAAAGGACCTACCGCTCTTACCACCCATAGAATAGGTATTATTACCGCTTCTACAGTTCAATGAAATTGTAACTATTTCCTGTAGCAGCGTAAAAACTAAATGTGTTTCCTGATCTTCAGGACTGTTAAGGTAATAACAATTTGACATTCGATGTTCTGGATTTGCACTAGTTTCAGTGAACCAGCCCTTCAATATTGATTTATTACAACCAATTCGAAATACCAAGCACAAGTACAAAGATGAAAATCATTGGCAATTTTGGAGATTGATGGTAGCTTTGTACCAAGCGACACGTTAGTGTTTCTGGAAAATATTGATAGTGAAGCCATTACAATAAAAAAGCCAAGTTGGAGACAAAATGATGCTGCAGAACGCAATAAACAGTGTATGAAGAGCACATAAAGATATTGACCTTCGATAAGAACTGAATAGCTAGGTTCTGCATCATAATAAAAAATATTTATTTCTATAATGCATCTCTCTGACCAGATATGCATTCTTTCCTGTGTGATTACATACTTCATGCATTAACTATCTTTGGCAAGAACCATTTGTCAACTTTATTTGGCAAGAACTTTCTTAAAAGCATGCCTTGCCTCTTTGTACATGCTGCCAAAAATGAAATTCAGAAATCGCATTCACACCAACTGCAAAAATCAAAGAATTCTTGTTTAATTCACATTCAGATTAAGGAGGAATATTGCAAAATATAAATCTAATTGAAAATATCATCAAGACGACAAAGTTTAATCAATCAACATAATTCCCTTTTACGTCAATTTTTTTATCTGTATTTCTATGAAATCTAATTAGGGTTTTGTAACTGTCATTTTCTGATGCTGTGGAATCTCAACAGCCATATTAAAGTCCTTGTCTGCAATGAATGGTTTGAGTCAGGATTGAAAATTACTTTTTAAATTTTGCATGTAATATATATTTAATTCTGTAATTCCTGATGTTACGGAAAAAGGGGATTTCCCCTATCAGCATGCCGAGGCGGTCGAATGTCGGCCCGAAGCTGGTCCGATGCTACTGACAACGCCGAGGCATGCTGACAGGGTCAAGACTTGCCGTTGTTTCCAGAGACAATTTTGCAAATGGAGCATAAATTGCCAGAACATAAGTTTTTAATTTCGAAGCCTGACACCACTTTGAAAGATTATTTGGCTATAAATCATATTATTCTTCCACAAGTGTCTGATTGTCAAATCATTCTATTATATGAGAGAACTGTAAAATGCCATTGAATATCACAAGAATATCTTGTCTTAGACTCAGTATTTAACAATGCACACAACTCCGGTTTTGCAGTTCAGCAATTTTAAACTTGTTCATGTCATATTACTGGATATGGCATTACAATTCTCAGCATAGTTAACCGGATCAATGATTCACAGTTCCATCATGACATATTTGAAGCAGGAGCAATTTGTGGCTGGAGATGACAAGTCCAATCTTCGGTGACAGCGTGTGAATTGCCTGTTAGACAGCAGGGGCCGATTTCACCAAGATAGTTTTAACAGTTAGTCCAGGTCTTAGCAGCCTTAAACCTGGTTTAGTGAAGTCCCTTTCACCAACTGAGTTTTAGTCTATAGACTAGTCAAGGTTCAGTGGTTGACAATTTATTGTTAGACAACTTACAGATTAGTGATGTCAAACTGTTAAAGTGGTGTCCCTTTGGGGCTGACCAGATAATACATGAGGGGAGGGGGGGCTGGACTTTTGATGAAAAAACGTTCAGCACATGACACTGGAATATAAAAGTTCGTTCACCACATAAAAAAAGAAGAAGTTTGTTTCCACCCGGTGAATATGTCAGACACACCTCCAAAGCTGGCACAAGTTTTCACACATGTATGTTATGCAAATGAGGCCAGTTTCACCATTTCACACGCTTTGGTAAATCATAGAGCAAATATTCTTATAGATATCAAAATGAAGTGGGAAAAAAAAAAACGTAACTTGAAGCTAAAAATTCGGGCCAGCAATCAAATAAATATTACTGAAATTTATGCCGTCTGGATGATGCAATTCAAAATATGACCTCAACACCAAGATGTCACCAAAATGTGACTTCTCGTCACATTTTGCTCATTTGTGGGAAATCTACATCACCAACTTTGAACTGATTTTGGTTCGGGTAGAGCAGGTTGATAATGTTGACTGTGATGAACACCTTGAATGTCATCTTAATATAGACAAAAAAGTAAATATATGAAAGTTGATGTTTGTGCGAGAGACTGTGATGCTAAGCTGTTCTTTTTTTACCAAGACTGGTTGGGCAATTATCTATCACAAAAATTTACAAGCCCCTCCCTCTTTTGTGCAGCCATATCTTTGCATTTGTTTGGGAAATTGAGACATCGTGTTTGCAACAGCTGATCTGTTATCACATTATGTGTAAGCTTTCACTTAACTAAAAATCCTTGATCCTGCTCCGCTTGAGTGGTTGGCTTAGCCAGACCAGGTCTTAGCTCAGACCTGGCTCAACTCTTAATACCATGTTGGTGTAAACGGGCCCAAAGGACCATGAAGACCTCTGGACAAATCATGGATTGGAATGGAAGTGAGGTCTAGGTATAATTCCCTGGCATGTAATAATTTCAACTCCATTGGAGTAAGAGAGTGGAACTACTTACCAAACAATTACCATCAAAACCTTCCTTTAAAAAATCTGTAAAAATATTCTTAAAAACTCAAGCCCACTCAACAGCCAATAGCGATTTCTTCTTTTATTAAATATTATTACACCATCTAAAATAATGCAGATAACAACACTGTATGTCTTTACCATTACTGCCATTCTACCACTGGACCGCAATGGAAATAAGTTTTCAACTTTTTTGCACAATCCAGGGTATTTGTACTGTATGTGTAAATACCGAATAAAAAATCAATCAATCAATCAATCGATTATCAGGCAACTGTGTAAAATTATGACATAAATGCAGTTTTACTATGTGGTCTATAACTGTGAAAATTTGACTGGTTGTGTAAGGTGTATTTTTCAAAGGAACAGCATGATGGCAATACTCGGAGGTTATGAACCCTCAACGAAATATCACCAGATGCGTAATGAAATAAGGCAACAGATGTACGGTAGACTTATTACTATATCAAGAACGCCAGGCTGAGTCAAATCAGCCTCTGCATGAGAAAGCTATTTCATCTTTAAATAAGACACCACATCAGAGGTACCAGAGGTTCTAACCAACACAGAGAGCAAACACAGACACAATCTTTTTGTATCTATGTGTCTTCCCTGCATTGATTAGGTAATATTTACCTTTTACTCTCACTCTCTTTTTGGACGCCAGTGTGTACACATAAATTGCATGCGGTTTTTTCTAGAAATGTGAAATAGCAAAGTTATTATATATTTCAAATGTATAGATACGTAAAAAAGAAGGAAGAACAAAAAACAAGATTACCACTCCGGTGTGTCCTTTTGATGGCTGTAGGAATTTACTTGTTTTTATGCTGGTTCCATTGGGCTGTAAGAAAAGATGTATTATGGCATATCTTTAGTCATTAATACCAGCAGTTTACTCGTCACCCCATACTGAAAAGTGTCAACACAAGTTCACCCCAGCTTTTAGTGATATAAGTTGGAGCACTGACAAATAACTTATCATTGCAAATACTTCAAGTTGTTGCTTTTATCTCAAAATACACCTGCCATTTCGGAAATTGATCATTGATCAGCGCAAAATTGTTTTTAGTACAATTTAAACTGTAGGTGAGTTGTCATGATTGATACAAACTAGTGGACGACACTTGTCATGTGACCAGGAATAGCACTGGTCAGAATTCTAAATATAGACTTTGAATCCTTGTGTTTCTGCTTGATCATGGCCTGTGGATTACATGAATTGATTCTGTAATCATTCCAGTTGTATTTTTGTTCAAAATTAGTAATAAGTCCAAGTTAACACCCTATTTTAATCTTGGCCAAGGCACGTGCTTTGAGGTTCAGAAACATATAATATGTATGGCACTGGCTTTTGAAAGATAAGCCTGAAAAAGAACAGCAGTCACGGCTGGCCAAGTGGCGATGTTGGTAGAGTGCTTGCCTTCCACCCCACTGGCCAGGGTTCAAATCCAGGCTGGGCCATACAATTTTCAAATTCTTTAAAAAAAATGGTCTTTCATATACTTCTAACCAAATAGTTTTTGACTGAACACCAAAACACAAAGGCTTTTTCTCTGCTGAATTTTTGAAATATTTATAAAGAAGGATGTTATATTAGATGTCTCATTAATAAATCTATCAATATGAAGCACTTACACAGCACACAATTTACATCACTGGTTAAAGTTATATTGACAGCTCATAACTTCTAGTAGGCCTATTTATAATGTTCAAATTTATAAATATATTTGTTGAATAAAAATGCCTACTTGTAAAAATTGATAATTTTTTCACGTTTCAAATATATCATTGATACAACCAGCATATCTTTTTTTTTGAAAAAGATTTTCTTGTTTAGTGTATTGGTTGACTCCTGGGTAGCGATACTGAGAAAGGGGTCAACCAACATAAAGCAACATATCATGATATTATGATGTTGATTAGTACCATATGCATTTTAATTTATTCTTTAAGTGAATAAAATGTCTGAATCTGAAAAATCTGAAAACCCTTGTGCCATCATTTGATTGAGCTGAAATGTTGCATGCGATTGTTTTACTAATGTGGTCTTTGTTTTTTATCGGGGATTCATCCTAAATTTGAAATTCCATCAATTGAATGAAGCTCACTTCTATTAAATGTTCTAACTTTGATCATATTTTTATCACTGTTTGAAATATTTCGTCTTGAATATTTAACTTAGATGCCTCAGGTAAGCCCATTTCCGGCAGAAAGCTGCACAAAAAATGAATTTATCAAGAAGACATTTTGCATGCTCCAATCTGAGTTATTCAGGCAAATTACCAAGAAAATGAGTATGAATTTGGTCACTTTACAAATCAATGAAATGCACAAATGCAATTCCATTCTCTATCAGAAAGCAAATTTCAATCAGAAATCAATCAAAATCAATCAGTAAATCGATGATGAATCAGTCTCAGATAAAGGAGTAAATCAATTTTTTTAATTGATTCATCAAGCCGCCTTTACAAATTGTATGCCTGTATTTATACAAGAGTGCATATATATATATAGCGTTTATATCCTCAATATGTCAGGCTTGGCTGTCTATTTATGTCTATTTATCTCCATTTAATCTGCGAATTCTTCAATTGAAGCATTCTTCTGTTAATCTTTTTTTTGTAACTTCAACATGACAATGAGAATTCGCATGAAGATTGAGCCACAAAGTAAATACCCAGCCCATACCAGTCTGAAATCAATTTGAGAGACCTAGCAAAATGAATTGATACATTTTATTTCTTGAAGACATACTGCATCTGGATTTTCAGTGAGGTAGTGTGAGTGTGCAGAAGTCTACGTAGCTATAATAGCGGCCCAGTTGAAGAATGACCAAACATGTAGACGAGCATGTGCCAGTTTTATGCTTATTTCCGATGGTAGTCAAAAAGTTACCCCAACAATTAATTAGTCCTTACTGATTACATCCCAAGAAACATGCATGCATGCAATTTCCTTGAACAGCTGCGTTGTTGCCATGAACTAATATCAGATCGGAGATGACTTCAGGTTAAGGGTTTCCACAGCCATTTGTGATATGTCAGACCGACCAAGACCTGTCATTTGCACGCCGTCAGGGTGACTTGAGACTGTCCGTCACTGGTAAACATATATGGCAATTGCAAATGGAAAGCCAACACCACTGACTTTGTGACAAGGAAGAGCACACTAAAAACCTTGGCCCTTTTCAACTACACAAGACAACTGCACTCGTGACAGGAATGACCGTATTTTATATCAGGCTAACAATCCTCTAGAGGTTTCATGCCTTCTGAATTATGTACGCTGTATGTACCGAAATGTAATGAACAAAAAAAAACTTGAAAAAGAAATTTTACAATGCCGACACTCTATAGCAAGCCTTCATCATTGACTCACTGTCCTGTTCATCTGAAAAAATCTATTTACATGTACCAACGGTTATCTACTGTTATCATAAAGTCATTTGCAAAGCTCTTAAAATACTATTTTGACCAGAATACAAGTGATTGTCATACTATGGTGATTGACCATTTCGTTATTAATCAAGTCTTATAGTCTTTTGTTGTCAAGAAGCTACTCAATAATATATAATGCCTGGAATAGTTATTTTCAACCTTCCCCGTGTCTGTCATTTCACTTATAGTTGTTTGCGGATTAGCGGTCCAAACAGTTTCAAAATTAACTCTCAACTTGGTTGTGTGATGTCACTGGCTTAAAAATGTTTGGAGGCATCAAGGAAACAGCATTGTTCCATGACCCCTATGTAACAAGCCCCCTGATTGGCCGACAACCCACCTGCATAATGTGATGTTCACCTGTGTGCAGTGGTGTGTGACAGGCAGGTCAATAACAAATGTTATATTCACTGATCAGTGAATATAACATTTGTTATTGACCTCCCAGGAAAAAAATTTCCAAAAAAAAAATTTTCCGAAAAAAAAAAAAATTTCTGGAAAAAAATTTTTTTTCCGAAAAAAAAAAAATTTCAAAAAAAAAAAATTCCGCAAAAAAGAAAATTTCCACAAAAAAAAAATTTTCTGAAAAAAAATATATTTTTTCAAGAAAATTATCATGGAACAAAACAATTGTGGACTTCAGTTTCGGTCAATATCAGGTTTTACGGACCTGACCTAGTGATATTCACCTAGGCCTTCGGCCTCGGTGAATATCACCGGTCAGGTCCGTAAAACCTGATATTGACCTCAACCGAAGTCCATAATTGTATAATATATACTGCTATTTAAACTGCAATACATAAATATAGCTTCTTGACTGAATGCACCAATACAAATTGGAATCATGATGCCAGTCCGACCATCAAGCTGACAATCAAAATAATAACACTACAATTACCTACAGGTATATATGGATTCTCTGACAATTTTCTGTCTGGTTTCTTGTGACAGTGATTCAAGCTTTGTCCTAAATCATTTCAGATGGCACTTCACCTTTTATAAGTTTTTAACGTTGCATTGCTTTGTTAAGTTTGCAATTGCATGAAACAAGCTGAATTTAACAGCAGAAGTTTATTGCCTAACTTATTCTGACAGTACTTATAGTAAAGCAAAGCAAAATATTACCCAAGCATTTAAAATATGGATGACTTTTGCATATGAGATCAATATAAATATTCTGTCTTACCTTCATAACGCCTAAATCTTCAACACAGTTGCATAATCAATTAAGGAATCATGCACATCACTGCTCATCAAACACATAATTTCTGACTTTATCACTTAAATATGCTAATTTTAAAACAATATATATGATAATCAGATGACATTACACCTTTTGAATTACGCTGCATGTGACACTTAGCAAAAAGGGCAAAATCACAAATTAAGTTTGCATCAGTTCAAATCTATTCAATTTTCATTAAAAAAGTACTGTGTCGATGCATTTTTTAGTCCAGATTAATTCCATCTATTTGTGGCATAACTTTCCATTGGTTATGCCAAAGCAACAAAAAATTTTGGGCTGGGCAGCTGCACTGATAGGCTGTTTTTAAAGTATGTCTAATATCAGCAACCTTCCAAAACCACAAAAAGTTAACCCGATTTGGTAAAAGTAAGTGTTACAGATAGTACCACTTGATTAAACAATGTTATGCAAGGCAAATGATGTGGTTTTGGAATTTAAAAAGTATGATGATGTGAATGGTGTCCACGTCTATTCTGCCATATATTGTATAATCCAAAGTATCTGACCTATCAAAAATTGTTTCAAGAAAAGGAAAAGTTTGCAGAATCAGATACATATTTGTATGATGTGGAGTTCCTTTTCCTCATGTACAATTATGTAAATCATCAGGATTATGCAGAGTATGGGTTCAATGCAATCTAACTTCTTCATTTGCAGCGACAGAGGCAAGACATTTTCACGGCACGTAGAGCCTCATTTCAGATTTAAACAGCTCTCACTATAGTCAATTTTAAAAATCTTTGGTGGCCTTGACCAAATCACTGCTATAAACTGGAGACGTGTTACTGCTGACAAGAAAGGTCTTTGTATTGTCGTGAATATCCTAAAGGCATCTGGAAGAAATCGCTATTTCTTTCACATATCTTTAAGGAATGGTTTTTTTTTCTCACAAGTATCTGTGTCACCTTCACATAAGCAGCGTACCATGCAAGAAACTGAATATAGACAAGGTTAGCCTCAATTCAATTGCAACTCACAGGATTGCCATTGTGTTTGGCACAAAGTAGGAAGAAAGACTTGGCACATTAATATTAAACATTTCAAAAGCATGCTGCAGGAGCAAGTTGACAACTTGACAACTGTATATAATGCCTTTGTATATAACTTTATGCAACTTTCTTTCGAAACCTTTAGAACAAAATGATAGCTTTATATGTTCCCGAATTTCAATACAATGAAATTCTGCCATACATTTGTCAGATATTTATTCCCTCAATCAGTATGTTGCATAGACTTTCATCAAAAAGCCAACTGGTTTTATTATACTTATAGGCTGTTTAAGAATGTCAAAAAAGTCAGACCAAAAAATATACCAATTGGGCCAAATATGTTATACAAGGCCTGGTTGAAGGCCATGGATGTGGTAGACAATGGCTAGTATGGTGCCTGACCCTCTTCTGCCATATATGAAGTGTAGATTTAATCAACCATTGTTTTTGGAATAGGAGAATGTGTGGCACATAATTGTACACTGTGCTGTTCTTGCTACTTATGCATAATGTAATCACTGACAAGTTAACCACAGACAGCATACAACTACAACATATAGCCTTCTGATTCAATGCAATATAACTTACTGAAGAGATACAGATGTAATATTTTCATGACATGCAGAGCCTCATTTAGAATTTAAACAGCCTTCACTGTAGTCAATGATATCCTTGGTGGCCTTGACTTAACGGCCACTTTAAACTTGTGACGTGTTACTTCTGACAAGAAAGGTCTTTTTATTGTTGTGATATCCTGAAGGCATCTGGAAGAAATCACCTTTAGCAAGTGCGCAGAAACTGTACATAGGCAATGATTTAAAGTTTAAGCAGAAAATGAAGAAAAATACGGAGAATATTTCTACAAGGAAAATCTTTTAAGACTCTAGTCTTGCAATTCCAATTCTCTTCATTTCATTTCTAAATCTAATATAAGATATTTCAAAAGTATATACTGCTTCTGACGAAATTACGCAAGTAGGTTATTTTACATTGGTATGAAAACATTTGGGCCAAATGTTTTATCCTTTTCACATAAGCATTGGCTTGCTATGAGACATCTTCCATGTAACTTTCATCCAATTCCGTTGGGGCAAAGTTGAGTTATGCCACATATTCAAATATTTTTGGTGTCTTACGAAATTACGCAAAATTGACATATTAAGTGGACGGGCCTTGAAAATGTAAAATTTTCAAATTACTGCACTCTAGTCATTAGCATCTAATCATATAGCAACTATTCATATTGAAAAAATTTGCTTACTTGCTGCCTCTGCAAAGCTGTATGAATTAATTGTCTGCATTGGAATAACATTGGATTTGCATAAATTATTTAATTTATGCTCCCCATAATCTCAAAATGATTCCGATTCTTTTGAAAACAACTTTAGAAATAACCTTTTTCTATCCATTTTGTTCAATGAAACTGAGTGATAAGTTATGCATTGGGAATTGACAAAATATTGAATAAGGAACTGCACATTCTGATCGCAATGCTATTTCAATGGCAGGTCATGGATGTGATTTTTGATTGCTAGCCAGTTTAAAGGGAGACAAGTCACTTTAGTGACCTTTGAACTGAGCTCAATAGATAGAATAAGGTAACTGGTAGGAACATGTTTTTAAAGATGGGAACCTTTTTGAGGTTTTCGGAAGCATTCATTCGAAAAATGTATGCAAAACCAATGTTATTCCAATGGAGACAATTAATGCGTACAGCTTGGCAGAGGCAGCAAGTAAGCAAATTTTTTCGATATGAATAGTTGCTAATTGATTAGACGCTAATGACTGGAGTGCAGAAATTTGAAAATTTAACATTATCAAGGCCCCTCCAATTGATATATTGATTTTGCGTAATTTCATAAGACACCAAAATATTTGAATATGTAGCATAACTCAACTTTGCCCCAACGGAATTGGATGAAAGTTATATGGAAGATGTCTCATAGCAAGCCAATGATTATGTGAAAAGGATAAGACATTAGGCCCAAATGTTTTCATACCAATGTAAAATAACCTACTTGCGTAATTTCGTCAGATGCGGTGTATTGCATGAATAATTTGACAGATTGATACCCATATGTAATGCTTAATGTTGCATATAACTTCTTGTTACTTTGTTTCAAAACCTAAGGAGCAGAATGGTATCAAGAAATGTATATATATATATATATATATATATGTTCCCGGAATCATAACACTTCCGATGCGTAGGTTATCACGCTTTGGTATGGAAAATCTTTTTTAATATTTTAAACGAAAAGTACCATGTTGCAGAATAGCATCATAAATCAGATGATATTAAAATACTCAGTTGAGGAAGTATCACCCTGGCAATCTTACAAAGATAAATGTTTAGAACGAGTGCATTATAATGACTTTATGCACAGTTTTACACAGGAAAAAAGGGATTCTGAATAAATGGAACCAAATTATCAGATTCAGTGGAAGTACCATGAGAACTGACATGCAAATATCCCGCAAAAGCAAAGCATAACAAGACAGGTGTCAACAGTTCTGCAATCTGCATGATTCACATTTTGGACAGATGTCAGAATGATGTCTCGGCAAAAATGTCTAAAAGGTTTATTGCTGCCTTTGTGTTGTTTGCTTGCTGTCATCCATGACAAGATTTGTCATCCTCGAAGCTGGAAATCTCCATTTTGTTACCCACAAAATCTACAGTTCATGTCCTAGAAAAAAAAACCCAAACAGATTCAGTGTATACAATTATGAAACTGTCTGCAATGTTTGGAAGCTACCAGTGTTTCTGGATGCATCAGATATTATAGGCAATTCTTCTAAATAATTCAGTGACTCAAATTGGGGGATCTACCCTGAAATCTCTTCATCTCATTTACCTGATGATGTCATTACACTTGTCACAACAAAGGTAAATCCCATCAGCTGATCAGAGTTATGGGAGGTAATTTGCTCAGCCTCTTATTTGTGGCTTTGTCAAATTAAATACAAAACATGGATAATGTGAAAACATTTTCCATCTTGAAAACATGACAGGAACCTCGTGGGCGTTAATTAGTTTTAATCCATTTTTTAAGATATAGCTAAGACACACTTCTAATCAAAATTTAATGTCGTTTAATATCGACAGCAACAAGTCTGATCAGAGGGGATCCAGAAAATTCTGGGTCTATCGAGCTATAGCGTTGTGGAACGCATAGCTCGCAACATAATGCAACTGCGTGCTGATAAAATTAACAAGTTAAAATATATAAAATGTGGTCTGGTGGGGAAGGATGCATCTCATAGAGTCACCTCTTGTATCATGTAAGCAGGAAGAAAGAATTTCTTGTAGCGGGTACTCTGAATTTGAGTAAATGTCTGAATATGTATCACTTTAAAGTAAAGACTACAATGACATGAACCCCTATCCATTATTTAGGCCATTATAATCTCCTCAAGTTTTACATACCCTTGATTGCTCATTCACATTATGTACAAATGACGCTGCGTTATTTCTGCTTTAAGTTCCCCCTTAAATTCTGGTAACAATAAAACCCAATGCATGCTGTTACAATCCAACCACACTATAAATGATCACCACACATTTACAGGAATTCGTTTTGAAGTAGACTTGTGATACAACAAAATCAAGTAACTTGGCTGTACGTGACGTGTGGTAGAAAGCTACTCATGTGTGGCCAATTTTCATTCAACTTTTTGTGCATGAGGTAACTGTGAAACTATCATTTTTAATCAGTTTATCCCGTTTATTTCTGTTATAAACAAACTAATATCACCTCAAGCTGCGAACTTGTGAAGGCCTACATGTTTCCCAAATTTGGTATGGGAGTGAAGGATTCTCTTCAATAATCTGTCAATCATCAACATTGTGTGACAATCTGATTGGTCACCAGTCAATGAATGATAAACAGTCACACCTCCTATGAACAGCGATTGGTTTTGACTGCATTTGACCATACCAAACCGCATTTTGATACTGAAAGCACAATACAATTGAAAATGACACATTAAAGTCAATCTGTATCTGTATCTGTAGATTTGACCTCGCAAGGGAGAGACTCTATCTCAGCAAGAACGAAAGAAAGAAAGACAGAAAGATAGATAGATACACAGATAGATAGATAGATGGATAGGAATCAATCTACCTATCTATATATCTATCTATCAACTTATAGATCGATAGATAGATAGGTAGATATATTCGAAATAGATAGATAGATACATAGATAGATAGATAAATAGACATATAGATAGATAGATATATAGATAGATAGATAGATAGATAGATAGACAGATATATAGATAGATAGATAGATAGATAGATAGATAGATAGATAGATAGATAGATAGATAGATAGATAGATAGATAGATAGATAGATACTTTTTGACAGACATATAGATCAGTTGATAGAAAGATAGAAAAGCCGATAGATCTATAGTTTGATAGGTTAATGGACTGATAGATATACAGCTTGTCAATTAGATAGATAGATAGATAGATAGATAGATAGATAGATAGATAGATAGATAGATAGATAGATAGATAGATAGATAGATAGATAGATAGATAGATAGATAGATAGATAGATAGACAGATAGATAGATAGACAGATAGATAGATAGAGATAGATAGATAGGCATATCATTTATCAGCAGATAGATAAACCTGGATAAAAGTAAATTATTGATCAAGTGATGTGAGACTGTGGTCAACAAAAGACCTTGGGTTTTTTTAACTAACCATGCTTACAAAAGTGGCGGTCTGGGCTGGTCAAATATGGACCATTCAATCACTTTTCGAATTTTAGAAATGATACAGGCCTATGGGCAACTGTTACAAGAGAATTATATGATTCAAAGTCACTTTGCAGTATTACTGTTTATGTAAACTTGTTTCTGACAGGTTTCACGGTTAGCTTTTTCTATCAATTTAACTGCTGATAATCTTTCATGGCTGAGCAGATATCATTTTGTATGTACCACACGTCATATGTGCACCATACATCACGATCATAAAAATATTTTTCTTAATAATTCATCTGTAACTCATTTTTGAGAACTAAAACTTCGCATGATCTTTTCCCAACCAAATGCCCTCCAACTGCCAGCTTTTTATGCACATTTAACTGATAACTTTGTGAACAATAAGCAAAATTCAATTTTGCCAGTATTCTACCTATACGGCTCCACACAAGTCAACTTCAACGCAAATTCCTGTAACAGATATTCTGATCTCGGCTTGAACATTTTTGTTATGCAAAATGCGATTTTGAATTTGGATACCACCATGCTAGATGGAAATATTGACATGTAAAATTGTCCACCCTCAATTTTGTGTGCTCCAAAACATGGCTGGCTAATGGAAGCAATACAAAACATAGTGCAAATGTGACCTGCTCGACCTAAATGACTTCGAAGTAGGCATTGTAGATTTCCTACAAATGAGGAAAATGTGTGAAAAAGTCACATTTTGGAGTTTTTAGACTGTTAGTACCAAGTTGTTCCAGAAGGCATTTTCTTTCAATATTTAAAATAATTTTTATGAGAAATTGATTTAAACTTATTTAAATTGGGTGTCATTCTTAATATTTTTAAGTCATTCTTAGTAATGGCGGGAAATTCAAATTCCATTTTCTCAAATTAAGATGTTTTGCATCATGAATGTTTGGAATGCGATATCTCGGGATAGAATTGAGATATTGAAACGTATGAACCACCATTCTAAAGCTTAAGTCCTGTAGAATTAGGTCATTTTCAGAACTAAATTTGATGGAAGGTCGACTTTGAACTCATTTTGATACAGCAGGTTACAAATATGAATAATGTGAAATGATGCAGGAGGTCAGTTCTATTGATTGTTCATTTTTCAGATCGCTCTGATTGCAAAGTCGCGCCATGATCAAAAATGTATGCTTGTATTTCATTAACCATGTTAAATGCAGTGAATCTATGTTTTAGTTAGAAAACACAGTTCTATGAATATGTAAGTGATAAACTTGTTCTTTTTCTTTGCTATTCTTAACCATATACTTGATAAGGGTAAATGTTTATTTCAATGGACTGGATGCTAAACATCAGGTTGTACTTAAAAATAATGCTCTGGATCTTGATGATCCATTTCAGGTAGGTATTTCCTGAACCTGTTATTATGTTGTATAATAGTTTAACTTAAAACTATTTTTCATTCATAGCATATCAGTACAGGCACATATAATTTCGGAATTACCGACCTTCCATTTATTAAAGTGATTACTATAGTTGAACACTGAATGTAAATCCTTTTTTGAATGGTCAATCAACTTGAACTTGATGTGTACTCAACTAAAGGTGCAGTTGATTAACTTAAAACCACATGAAAGAATTCAGTTGATACAACGTACGTGTATATGTGATGAGTGACTAGTGTGGAGACCTTGATTGCTTTTGAAGAATGAACTGAGAAATTGACTTCTTGATAAAGTTAAAGTATTGCTTGATCTTATGGTTGGCATGTAGTTAGTTGTTATTAGATATCAAAAAAAGGGTCTAACTCTCAAAATGGCATACCAACGCGGATGAAACTAAATGCAAATATTCTTACTAAAAACGTGAACACAACGTAATTTCCTACGATTCATTTTGGAGGAGACATGTGCAATGTAGATGAGAAGCAATACCAGATCAGAGACACTCTTCTGTCAAGGATTTTCCTCAAGGTTATGATGGTCCCTACATGTTATTTGATATGTTTGATGATGAACAGTGCTGTTTGCACACCACTTAATGAGCGACATTGCAGAAAAGTTACATGGCATGTAATATTCCTGCCATGTCAGATGTTTCCGCCACTGTCTTAAGCACTCAACTAAGCATGTTATGCAAAAAAACAAAATGAATGAGGAAAAAATATCAAAGAGTGTGAACGTTTCGGACATTAATCGTATCACCGATGGCACGAGAGATCTTGAATATTTCATAAACATGCACGATGTGTCGGGAATGCGTTCAACCAAGTCAAGATGAAAATTGGCTGTGAACAAGTCAAAGAAATTCTCAAAATTAATTTCCATCTCCATCAGAAACAAAAATATAACAACGACGAACAAATGCAAATCAATCAATAAATCGATTGAGCTCAGTCATCAGGTCATTTCCAACAACTAATATATGTCCCCCTCCATCTATCCCATCTGTCGATAATATATATTTGTCGATCAATTTATTGTGCTATCTTTATATAACTCGGTCTATCTGTCACTCCCTCTGTCTCACTGCCTATCCATCTCATCATCTATCCATTTACCCATCCACTTATCCTTGTATCTCCATTTAACTTCCAATGCGCAAGGTTGAACTAAGTTCCTTGTGAAGTCTGATATAAACCGAGCAGCTGAGCCAACTAAAAATGTATCTTCATTTCTAGAAGCAATACTGCATCAGGGCTTATTAGAACGAGGCAGTGTGCAGAGGTGTGTGTAATTGATGCTGCCATAAATTAGATAAAATATACATGAGCAGAAACTAGTTCCATTCTTTCAAAAAGTATTAAATAGTCTGCTTGCAACTAATTCACCAATACTGTAGAAATCACCAAACAAAATGCACAAGCAGAGATGCAAGCTCATTGGGCCATGGTCAATTTCATTTGTCACACAATTTCCTTGTGTCATCTGTGGTGTTGCAGTGAACTTCTATCAGATTAGGGATGAATCCTTCATCAAGGGTTCCAACCAGGATTTTTCCTATCCCATCCACTTTGTGATATGCTAGATGAACAATGTCTGCCATTTGCACACCTCTTACTGGATTACAGTGTAAATACATTGTACATGCATCACACATTCTCTGGCTTTTCTTTTTCTTTACATTGTATTTGCCAATGGAAAGTTAATGACCTGCCATCGCACACATACCACCAACTTTTAATCACACCAGGGATGGGAGAAAAATCACTTATGCCCCAACTTTGCTTGGGCACTGCAATGAATTTGAAACTTGACAAAAGACTTTGGACCAAGTCGGCCTCAGAACTAGTGTTTCCAATGAGTCTCGATCGACACCTCTCGAGAATGACATGGTCTAGTGCATGAGAATCGAGAATTTCTCGAGAAATCTGGGACACTGTCCTGCCATTGGCACAATGATAAAACAAGAGAGATTTAATTTTGCAATGGATCACATTTTTTGGCTTTTATGATATCCTTTATGGTTTTAATGTTAATCTGTGTGTATTGTTTCCTATAAATCACAGCTAAACATCCAGATATTATACAATTTTAAAACATTTGTACAAGTTCAACTTCAGCATTTATCAGGTATACAATGGGGATTATCATCAACAGATATTTAAATTGAACAATGCAGCAAGTACACAATAACAATAATATCAAGCAAAACAAAACAACAATCCAATGCTTTGTAACCGTTATAAACTTAAACACATGAACACCATGTCAAACAATGATCAACACTTCAATTCTCGAGACTCGCTCGGCGAGACGCGAAAATGCTGAGTCATTGCTGATCTCGAGACTTCTCGAGAACTCTCGCTCTCATCGGAAACTGTACTCAGAACTCAGCCATTGTGCTATTCACTTAAAAGAGGTTTCACAGCTTTTCCTTCCACCTGTTTTTACCAAGGGTATTTTCTTTGTTACAATAACAAAAGCGGGCTCAAGTTTTTGCAAGGCCTTTACAATATTTTTACTGAATGCAATAAATTGTCAATTTACGGTGATTGAAACACCCATTTCATCGGCGTTAATGGGTCCTTTAACACCGGGAGCTGCTCAATATAATCTTATATATATGCCTGATCACCTGATTTTCATGCCACCTTGTTCATCATGATCGACAATTCAACTGAAATATTCTATTAATTTACAATAACCATCATGCTCTCTCCTTCAGAGTATCGAATGATTAAGCTAGTGCTTTATCATCAAAGTGTCGTGATTTTTAAATATCGGTTTGAAACAGCATGAAGAACTATATGATTCAGCATGAGGTTTTGTGAGGGTATATTTTCTGGAAGTAATTAATGGCTGTTGAGAAAGTCGAAAATAACAAACAGAGAAACTAGAACATATAATCTTAAATAGTGCTTTTATTTAATCAGCAAAAAATAAGATGCGCAAAGCGCAATGTCGACTTTTCAGTAATAACAGAATTTTGGACAGCTGCAGCAAAGATAAACAAGGCAAAAATACTTAGCATTGCTATTTCATTTGACATTTGACGAACCATGAGACAGGTCCCAATAAACTATATGCAGGGAAATAAGGAAACATACATTGTATATGGCAGTTAAACTTTTTTTTTCAAGATTCAGTTATTTTGAGAGTCACTGGCCTTTGAGCTGGCAATACACAACCTGGCATTATTTGATGACATGCGTTTCATTACAGCGATGCGCTTTGATAAAGTAAAAATGAGGATCAGTTCACTGTTAAAAAATGCATGTGATTCATGATAGCTGATGAAGAGTCATTTTCTATACTTTCAACATGGGAAACATAGAGGCAGTTTGATTAGTCATAATCAAGAGAAGGCCATTTTACTTGTCATAACTGATTTTGGATTGAAATCAGATGCACGATGCTTTTGTTTGGCTGTCAACAACACGAGGGTTAAGTGTCCTTATATCAAATTAACATTGGAAGTATTGGGTATGATCATGACAAATCATCTGTATGATGACACACGAAGTGCAATTTTCACAGTGCAACAGTAAACTATTTTTCGGTATCAAAGTGAATCGCTGTAAACCTGAACCACATGAAAAGTGCTCTGGTAAGCAGTTTAATTTAGCTCAATGCATCCCTTCATCATATCATAGTGCAGTACACAACCACCATTAAAATGTGAGAAATACATTTATGGCTGTAATCGTTAAAACTAGTATTGGGTTGGTTTCCATGAGGCTTCCTGTCTTGGTAAAAAGAAGAGTGTCCTTTGCATCACGTGACAATAATTTAGTACTGTGATGCCATGCAGCACTTACTTTAGGAATTACCATTACTGTCATTAAAATGTGCACGACCTGAGCGTGCACGTGTCTCTGACACTTAAAAAATGCTGGATCTTCCAATATTCTATTATTGTTTTTCTTAATGTCATACCACGAAATTGCCAGAAACAATTTCCGGGATCAGGTTAAGTGTGGCTGCGCACTTATGTCGGACCGGAGATGACTCCATTGTCAAGGGTGTCTCCCGATTCTGGGGCTTGACACCTCACCACTTGCACCTCTGTCCTACAATGAATATAGTAATAAAAGGTTTGTGCTGCGAAACCTCCCTAATGTGAAGTCAGAAGCTTCAATTACTTTGCTAGAAGCCAAAACGATAATACATGAATACATAAACTGAATGTTATAAAAAGTTTTGGACCAAGCCTATGACTTGTAAAAATTATATATAGGGACATTTAGAAGCAAAATTTAATGTGTGTAACATGATGGAAGCCTTGTCAATTAAAGCTGAAACTCAACTTTAAAACTGCACATTTATGGGCCATTCTCAAATTTCGGGACAAAATGCCCTGGAAAATGTGGTAACAGAATGGACTTTTGATGCAAAAAACCTGCTTTTTGAGCAATTTAAATCAATCGTTTTTTAATAAAATATCCCTTTTTTGTGGCAACGGAGGGACAGGAACGGGTAACAGAGTGGATAGATAACGGTTTGGTTTTGTATTGATAGTTCATTCTAGTTGGGAGATACAAAGTTATGATTACATTCTATCCTGTCACACACATGAGCATCTTACGACATTTAGTGGAAATTGCTCATTAAAAACAATAGCGAACATAAACTAGTGACACATCTTTTTATCAATTAATTAACTGAAATGAAACAAGAAAAAAGTTATAAATATGATGTATATATTAATTCAAGTCTATATTCTCATGAATCGTGCATAGAAACTTTGAAAATGATGGTACTTTAGAAAGAAAATTAACACTTGATTTTGTCTTGTCAGGTCCAGTGCTTATAATAAAGCAAAGCAAAATATCACCAAAACACTTAAAATGTGGATGATTTTTGCATATGAGATCCATGAAAATATCCTATCTTACTTTCATAACACCTAAATCTTCAATACAGTCATACAATCAATTAAGGAATCATGTGCGTCACTGCTTATCAAACACATAATTTCTGAATTTATGTTTATTTATCACTTAAATATGCTTATTGTAAGACAATATATATGATAATCAGCTGGCATTACACATTTTTAATTACACCACATGTAACACATAAGCCAGAAAATCATAACGTATGTTTGCATCTGTACAAATCTATTCAATTTTCATTAAAAAAGATGAAGCAATGTATTTTTTAGTCCAGATTAATTCCATCAATTTGTGATATGCCAAGGCAACAATACATTGTGGGCAGCTGCACTGACAGGCTGTTTAAGAATGTCTACCACATGTATCTGCATAATTCTTGTAAGAGAAACTGGTCTAACCAAAATGGACATCCGAAATCTGAAGGCCACACAGCAACCTTCCAAAGTCACAAAAAAATTAACCAGATTTGGTAAAAGTAAGTGTTACAGACCTCACTTGGTTAAATAATGCTATGCAAGGCCAAGGCTGTGGTTTTGGCATTTCAAAAGTATGATGACAAGGATGGTGTCCAATTATATTCTGCCATATATTATATAATCCAAAGCATATGACCAATCAAAAATTGTTTCAAGAAAAGGAAAAGTTTGCAGAGTCAGGTACAAATTTGTATGATGTGGAGTTCTTTTTCCTTATGTACAATTATGTAACTCGTCAGGATTATACCACCTACTGGTTCAATGTGGCAACAAACAGAGGCAAGGCATTTTCACGGCATGTAGAGCCACATTTCAGATTTAAACACCCCTCACTAAAGTCAATTTTAAAAATCTTTGGTGGCCTTGACTAAATCACTGCTATAAACCAGTGACGTGTTACTTCTGACAAGAAAGGCCTTTGTATTGTCGTGAATATCCTAAAGGCATCTGGAAGAAATCATCGTTTCTCCCACACATCTTTAAGGAATGTGGTTTTTTTTTTTCACAACTCTCTGTGTCTCCTTCATATTAGAAGCGTACCAGGAAACTGAATATAGACAAGGTTAGCCTCAATTCAATTGCAACTCACAGGATTGCCATTGTGTTTGGCACAAAGTAGGAAGAAAGACTTGAGCATATTAATATTAAACATTTCAAAAGCATGTTGTAGGAGCAAGTTGACAACTTGACACAATTATGTAATGCCTTTGTATGTAACTTTTTGTTATTTTCTTACAAACCATTTAGAGAAGAATGATAGCTAGAAATGCATAAGTTCCAGAATTTCAATACAATGGCAACTTCTGCCATACACTTGTGACATATTTATTCTCTCAATCAGTTTGTCACATTGACTTAATTCATCGATGTGCCGAGGCAACAATACGCTCAAGGCAACTGGTGTAATAGGCTGTTTAAGAATGTCCCCTATCTACATAGGCTGATTCTTTTGACAGAAACCGGTCTAACCAAAGTGGATGTCTGAAGCCTGAAAGCCACACATCAACCTTCCCATGTCACACTAGAAGTTAAACCAAAAAAGGTAACTGTGACAAATACCAATACAATGGGGCCAAATATTTTATACAAGGCCATGGATGTGGTTTCAATTGCTAGTATGGTGCCTAACCCAATTCTACCGTATATAAAATAGGAGTAAATGTAGATTTAATCAACCATTGTTTTTGGAATAGGAAAAGGTCTGTATTCTTAGCACGCAATAATTATTGTACACTGTGCTGTTCTTGCTCCTTATATATAATGTAATCAGTGACAAATTAATCACAGACAACATACAGCCTGTTGGTTCAATGCAATTTAACTTACTGACGAGATACAGATGTAAGGTATTTTCATGACATGCAGAGCCTCATTCAGAATTTTAACAGCCTCAACTGAAGTCAATAAGATCCTTGGTGGCCTTGACTAAACTGCCACTTTAAACTTCTGACGTGTTACTTCGGACAAGAAAGGTATTTTTATTTTCATGAATATCCTGATGGCATCTGGAAGAAATCACCTTTTCTCCGCACATCCTCAGGGAATGTTTTTTAACTTTCTCTATCAGGGTCACCTTTAGGAAGTGCGCAGAAACTGTATATAGGCAATGTTTCGACTGGATTGTAATTGTATGTTTAAGGCAGAAAATTCAGAAAAAGACCGAAACATGAGTGAACATTGCATCTTGCAGTTAAAATGTATTCTCCTCATTTCATTTCTAAATCAATATAAGATATTTCAAAAGTATATTGCAGGAACAATTTGACAGATTGACAGATTGATATATATGTAATGCCTAAAGTTGCATATAACTTTTTGTCTTTGAGAAGAATGATAGCGAGAAATGTATATGTTCCAGGAATTATTACAATGGCAATCTCCACCTTACACTTCTAATGCGTAGGTTATCACAGTGTGGCATGGAAAGGATTGTAAAATATTTTTAGATGAAAAGTACTTTGTTACAGAATATCATCATTAATCAGATGATATGAAAATATTCAGTTGAGGAAGTATCACCCTGGCAATCTTGCAAAGATACATGTTGCAAACAAGTGCATAATAATGTCTTTATGCACTCTTTTACACAAGAAAAAAATATCAAGAATAAATATAAACCAAATTATCAGATTCAGGGGAAGTACCACTAGAGCTGACATGCAAATATTCTACAAAAGCAAAGCATAACAAGACAGGTGTCAACAGTTCTGCAATCTGCATGATTCACATTCTGTGCAAATGTCACAAGACGTCTTGGCCAAAAGGTCTAAAAGGTTTATTGTTGCCTCTGTGTGGTTTGCTTGCTGTCATTCATGACAAGATTTGTCATCATTGAAGCAGGAATTCTCCATTTTTATCCTCAGACTCTACAGCAAACCTCGTTTTGAAATAGTAATGGGGGATTTTGAGTCAGCACAAAAAGACAGAACATGAACAAAAACAAGTTTAACCTGGGGAGGAGAACCATAAAATGGAGGTGCTTCAACATTTCACAACTGATTGAACATAAATATAAACATAAAGCGACACGAGCCACTGTTGTTTATGGTCACATAGTCAAGTTGCTCATGTATTTCAAAATATTTTTTCAACTTTCAATTAATTTACCTTGATTTCATAATTGTAGACACTGAGCCTGAATCTGATTCTTTTCTGGGACATGTATTCTATAAGGAAAAATGAAGTCATACATTTTTTTGTGTCACTTCTCAATATAGAATATGTGTCATGAAAAAAACCCCATTCAGTCTCGGTGCCTGTGCCTTACAGTGTACAATTATGAAATCGTCTGCAAGGTTTGGGAGTAACCAGTGTTTCTTGAAGCATCAGAGCTTATAGGGAATGTTTGGTGAATAATTCAGAGCATCAAATTGGAGGATCTGCATGAAATCCCTTCGTCTCATTTACCTGATGATGCCATTACACTTGTCACAACAAAGGTAAATCTCATCAGTTGATCAGAGCTATGGGAAGTAATTTACTCATCTGCTTTATCAAATCAAATGCAAAACATGGATAATGTGAAAAAATTCTTCATTTTGAAAACATTACAAGAAGGATGAATGTTACTTTTTTTAGATAAATCTTGTCAGATATAGCCAAATGACACTTCAAATTAAGTATTGATAGCAACAACTCATGTTATTTGCAGCTTGAACTGAAAGTTTGGGATTTCGATAGTTCCGGCTTGTGACATGCATGTACTCAAACCACTTCTTGTACCATATATAAGCAATTTATCGACAATTTGAAACTGGATAGAGACGTTCCTGCAGCACAATAGCGTATAGTCGAAATCTGAGTAAATGGCTGAGGCCATCACTATGATCACCTCAATTTCAACATGCCTTCACTCACAATCACAGCGAATACACTTCAAGGCAATGTTTAAATGAAGCTGCATTATTTTGGCATTACGTAGACCACTTAAATTCTAAAAACATTAAACACAATGCATTCTGTTACAATCCAACCACACTATAAGTTATAACCACACATCTACCAGTTATTCTGATCTTGGCTTCAAAACATTTTCAATGCAAATAGAGACTTTAAATAGGGATTCCACCATGCTAGGTAGGAATATTGACATGTTAGGTTCAACTAATATTGCATTCACCTCGTTAAAATGCCGTGGATCTATGTTTTGGTTAAAAACACAGTTCTATGAATATGCGAGTAATTCCTAAACCTAGTAAAATGTTGCATGATGGTTAAAAACAACTTTTTCAATCATAATATATATCGGCTTATATATAATTTTGGAATTATTGGCCTTCCGTTTACTAAGGCGATAGCTAAAGTTGAACAGTGCATATTATAATTTTTGGTAATGGTCAATAAACTTGAACGTGGTTTGTACTCAACTAAAGGTTGAGTTGATTAACCCAAACCACATGAAAGAAACAGTATACACAGCGTATATGTGATGAGTGTGGAGACCTTGATTGCTTTTGAAGAATGAACTGAGAAATTGACTTCTTGATAAAATTAAACCATGACCTGACTTTATCTTATGGTTTGCTCAACCTTGGTTAGTTGTTATAAGACATTACAAAAAGGGTCCAACTCCCAAAATCACTTTCTAAGTGCATCAGAATATACCAATGCGGATTAAGCTATGTGGAATTTTTCTTACTAAAAACATGAACACAACGCAATCTCCTACAGAACATTCTGGAGGAGACACATGCGTAATGCAATGTAGAGGAGAAGCAATACCAGATCTTCTTCTGTAAAGGATTTTCCTCAAGGTTATGATGGTCCCACCATGTTATTTGATATGTTTGATGATGAACAGTGCTATTTGCACACCACTTAATGAGTGACATTGCAGAAAGGTTACATGACAAGTAATATTCCAGCCATGTCTCATGTATCCGGCACTATCTTTAAAAGCACTCAACAAAGCATGCTATCTAAAAAAGAAATTGGTTCCAGCAAATTCTCAGGAATGAGAAAAAAAAAGATTACAAAGGCTCCGGACAATACGTGATCATATCGCTAATGGCATAAAAGATCTTGAATATTTCAGAAAGGATGTGTCAGGAATGCCTTCGACCAAATCAAGATGAAATAGGCCTGCAAAAAAGCGACAAAATGCATAAAATTAATTTTTATCCCCAAGAAGAAAGCAAAATTTGACGATAACGAATCAACGGGAATCAATCAATAAATCTATTGAGCTAAACTATGACTTCATTCCCAAAATTTTATAGGACCTGGTGCTTCTCCATCTACCTATATATATAGTTTGTCTATATCATATATTCGTCAGTCTGTTTATTGTTCTATTTATATAGCTGTCTGTCTGTCCATCACTCACTCTGATGTCATTACCTATCCATCTCAATATTGATCTATTTACCCGTCCAACTATCCTTCTATCTCTTTTATAACTTCCAAAGCACAATACTGAAGCAGTTAAAACTAAGTCCCTCGTGAATTCTGAGATACCGAGCAGCTGAGCCACCTAAAACTTTATCTTCGTTTCTCAAAGCAATACTGCATCAGGGCTTAGAACGGGGCAATGTGCAGAGGTGTGTGTAATTGATCAATACAGTTATAAATTAGATTAAATATAGATGAACAAGAACAAGTTCAATTCATTCAAAAAGTAGTTCAAAGTCTCCTTGTTACTAATTCATCTATACTGTAGAACTTACAAAACAAAATGCACAAGCAGAGATGCAAGCTCGTTGGGCCACGGTCAATTTCCTTGTCACATGATTTCCTTGCATCAGCCTCTGTGTTGTAGTGAACTGATACCAGATTGGAGATGAATCCTTCATCAAGGGTTCCAGCGGAGATCCTTCCTGTCCCCTCTACAATGTGATATGTCAGGCGAAGAATGCCAGTCATTCGCACACTACTCACAAGATTATATACAGTACATGTATCATGCATTCTCTGACTTTTTTCTTTGCATTTGCTAATGAAAGTTCATGACCTGCTGTTACATACCACCAACTTTTTAACAAAGAAAAGCACACCAGGGATGGGAGAAAAATCACTTATGCCCCAGCTTTGCCTGGGTGCTGCAATGAATTTAAAACTTGACAAGAGACTTTTGACCAAGCCATTGTGCTACTCTCTTTTAAAAGAAGTTTAACAGGTTCTCCTTCCACCTGTTTTTACCAAGGGCATCCTTTGTTACAATAACAAAAGCCAACTTTTTGCAAGGCCTCTAAAATCCATTTTTTATTTCATTGGCATTCATGGGTCCTTCATCACCAGGAGCTATTCACTGTAATCTTGCCTGAATTGGTATTTTCCTGCTGCCTTGTTTCTATTAATAATTCAACAGAAATATGCAATTGATCAGCAATAACCATTGTACTTTCTCCATCTGTACTGAAGTATAACATCCAAAAATTCTAAGATGTTTGAATGTACATGGCCAAGCGTTTCACTCCATCATTTTCATCTTGAAAGTGCAGTGTAATTGGAAAGGTATGATAATAGTTGCAGTTTAGTTTAATGCACCTCATGATGACGAGACTCGGGCTCCTGATACTGCGTCCTACCATGCATGTCAACCCTTAAAATATTTGGCATAGAGCTTATAATCTTTAGGAACTTACAGACAGAAGTAGGCCTACATATTGATTCAAAGGAGGCTTCCTGTCTTTGTAAACGTATTGTGTTTATGGCAATGAGATATTATCTTCTAGGAGCCATGCTGGAGAAATTGGCATAACTGTCATAAACACAAAAAATTCTCTAACATTTGAAAAAAATGTAATGTTCCAATTTCTCACATTCCATTTTTGTATTCTCAATATTATTATTCCAAAGAAACTGTCATAATTGTTAAGAACAATTTCCGGCGTCAGGTGCAGAGTGGCTTCCATCTAAGGTCAGACCGGATATTACTCTATTGTCAAGGGTTATCTCAAGATTCTTGGTCTTGACACCGCAACTCTCACCTCTGTCTTACCATGAAGCCTTTAGTAGTAATAAAAGGTTTGTTTTGAGAATCCTCCCTAATATGAAGTAGGAAGCTTAAATTACTTTGCTGGAAGCCAAAACGATAGTATGAGATACATGAACTGAATGTTGTAAAAAAGGTTTTGACCAAGCTCACGGGTTGTTAAAACTTATATACGAAGAGGGACATTTACAAGCAAAATTTAATGTGCGTAACATGATCAATGGAAGTCATGTCAATCAAAGCTGATAATCAATTTTAAAACAGCAGATTCACCTGGAAATCTACTCTCTGGCAATTCTCTATTTATGTTTTGCCAGCAATTTTCAGGTGTGTATGTGTCTTTGAGACATCGAATCAAGTGGTAGTGGTAGGTTTAATCACAAGTAGCAACCAGAAAAAAATGCACTCTTCCTTTTTTTCCTATGGGAAATAGTATAACATAGCGAAACAACAAATGCCCACCTAAACTATTTTAGCCTACACTGTACTTGTTAAAATATGCCAATCTTTTCAAAAGAGTCATATAATCAATTAAAAAGTAATAAAAACCATATTCATCACTGCTAATCAAACATATTCCCTAATTTATCATACAAATATGACAATTGGAAAACAATATTTGATAACTCACTGAACATCATAAATTCTGACCTGTAGAGTGCACACATGTAACTTTGTGTATAACGAATAAAGAAGGACTCTAAAATAACCTGTGATAAATCTTTACTTTTGATAGATTTAATCAAACGTTTCAACTTGCATTGCAATTTTTAAGAAATCACTGTTTTTCCCGATTATTCCAAAGCAATATTTTCTTAACAACCTTCTCTATTACTTTTGCAGTGTGACATGCCATAGGAAATTTAAAAAAGACAAGGGAGGCAAAATTATATTTAAATGTAGTTTCTCTTTCACAGTAGTATTTGTTAGACCAATAAGTGTGAAGATTGAGATTTCGTCAAGTGAAAGAATATGTCTAGTTGTCTACATGATATCTTAGAAGTCTGTTCCAAATGTAAATGGATGCCCATTGTAACATTTTGTGGAATACAGAGAACAATAAGATTTCATATATTTCTCTACTGGTAAACCCAAATTCATGAGTAGAAATAAATGTACAATGAGATCTAACTGAACACTCCCATGTTCGTCATCAAGCAGAGAAAGACATGTGTCAGCAGCTCTGAAATCTACATAATTCTCATTTTGTGCAGATGTCAGATGATGCCTCTGTCAAATGGTCTTAAGGGTTCATCGCTGCCCCTCTACAGTTTGCTTGCTGACATCCATGACAAGATCTGTCATCTTCAAAGCTGGAAATCTCCATTTTTATCCATGCACAAACTCTGCAGCAAACATCCTTTTGCCACAGTAATGGGTGAATTGGATTCAGCGAAGAAAGACAGAAGTGGGACAAATAGGAGTTTGAGCAAGAACAAGATTGATCATTAATTTTGGAGGATCACCGAATGGAAATAGACACATATTTTCATTGTATATTAAATATGTCTTAGAAATCATAATGGGTCCATCGGACTCCAGCCCAACTAAATTACAGCTATGTGATATAGATATGGATCTGCATGACAACCATGAAATGATGCTTCATAAAGCTTTGCTATAAGGGGGGTCTGTCTTTTGTGAATAAATCAGTGCCTCACATTAGAGGATCCGCCATGAAATCCCTTAGTTCATTTACGTGATCATGTCATTGCATTTGGCACAACAAAGGTAAATCCAATCAAGCGATCAGAGCAGCAGGAGGTAATTTACATATCCTTAGTTCATGGCTTCGTAAAATCCAATGGAAGAACATGTATCAATTTGAAAATATGTCCTTGTCGTAAAATATGGCAGGAAAGTATTGAGTTAATTTATAGTGATTCACTAAAGGATACATTTCTAGGGAAGCGGTTTTGCTAGACTTTAGAGCACTATACTTCCCTTCCAGAAGGGAAACCTAAAGAGTCATTGATATGTTGTTGGTTGTCACTCTGATTAATTTTCATTGAGTTTATTGTAATTTTGTGAACCTCGTGCAATAGCCTACGTGTGCATTAATTCTAATTTTAAATTGGCTGGAGAACATTTGACTGAATCATTTTCATATCAGGAAATTTATCAATAGGCATACTAACTTTCATGGTATATTTTGTCAATAAATTATTGAGCTGATGGAAAGGCATGTCAAATGAAGTTGAAATTTTTCCTAAATTGATGGCAGTGTCAGTGGCAATGCAATTTACATGACCCACATTTAGTGCAGATGTGAGTTCCATATCAGATGTCAGATGATTCCTCTGTCAAAAGGTCTAAAAGGTCTATCTGCCATTTACTTGCTGTCATCCAAGACAAAATTTGCCATCCCAAAGATGGGTTTCCCCATTTTTACTCCCCAACACCTACAGCAAACATCCTCTTGCAAGAGTAATGGGTGGTTAAGATTCAGCACAGGTGGCCAGAAATGGGACAATGGAGGCTGGGCAAGATAGTGTTTGACCATCTCCATATATATTTGGGTCGTTCAAATTCGCCTGGCAGACTCCAAGCGACATAGATATTTTCCGTTTCAAATTGTCCACACATATGATTATATAGGAATTATGTGTCATCTTTTTCAACTGGGCTAGATGGAAATATGGCTTGAATGGTTCTGTCACTCATAATTAATTTTCATAATTTCAATTTGTTAAGCTGATGGAATCCTAAACATCTGAGATGGTGCATGATTCCCTTTTATCATGTAAGACATGCTTTGCCCAGTGTTTTTGTTGTTGTTGTTAATTCTATAATGTTCTCTTTAAATTTTATCTTGATTCATTGACTACATTTAAATTGAAAAGATTTAGATGTGGCATCCATCCATCTTTTACAGTATGGAAGCTTTCTTCATAAATTAATCCAGGGCTCTATGTTTGCCTCCATCAACCTAAGTCGTTTTAATGCCTTTTGAAGGAGCTGATGCTTGCTATAACACAAGGTATCATTGAGACTTTCTGTGAATAATGCAAGAAGAGAATCACAACGAAATCTCTAAGCATCAATTTCTAAACGATTTACATATGTCATAACATACGTAAATCTTTTCAACATAATGAGGCGACTTTGATCAGATATCCTCACAGCTATTGAAACAGATCCTTTTTGGCCCTTTTCTAAATTTAGTATCTGGTGCCATTGATGGTTCACCTTTTCAAAAAGATAATTTTAAAGTAGAAGTAATTATGGTCTGACAGGTATGCACAACTTTGCATTTTGAAAACAATTACACATAGTTATGTTTGGCATATCATTTTAGAGTTGCCCAACAAAATTTTCAGACATAAATATTGCACCAAGATAATATTGTACCAAGATATAATAAAGTGGAAGACTGAACATTGTAGGGCAGTTCATCAGTAATAGAAAAATGTTCATACCAAAGCATCTTTCAGGGGAAAATGTATGGATTTCTCTTGGGATATTATGTATCTTTTCAACTTTAATTCAATTACATTCAATAAACTTAAAGAAATTGAGGCAGTTCATATTATGACCAGAAACGCAATTACATTTAAACTTTCAATGTACTTAAAATGCAATGCAGCTGAGGGCATCATAGAAAAAATATATATGTTGGCTAGTTCTTACGTCATGTCGTTCCGTTTCCATAGGTTAGATACAACATTACAAAGGGTCTAACGTCAGCATTTGGTATCTTAGAGAGATACATAGTATGGAGTCACAGTGCATAATGCCCATTGCCTACAATCACTGTCATGAAATCTTAGATGGCTAATTCGGTCGCTATAAGTTGTCTTGGTCACACTTCCAATCTTGATAGAACTTGCCCAAGGCAAAACCTAAAGAGACTTCAAAGTCAAATTAGATGGGACTTAGTGACCTTTGTGTCTAAGCTTAAATGTTGCTTACAAGGACCACAGGGTTCTTCCTGATTGATTTTGCAATGAACAGCTTCACACAAGAAAGTTAAGCTGGCTGGCAAATTACAGAAAATTGCCAATCTGTTCCTACAGGTTCAACTTCAGCTAATGTTCTTGGGTATCCATTAGCCCTGGAACCCCAGAGATTACCCAATAATGTATCATGCCATATGTGTGATGGACCTTGCCCAACATCAGTTGTTACATTTGTACCTAAAAGGGGCACTGCTGAAGTACAATGTACATCTTCATACACAGGAATGTAGCATATCGGTCAAATGAAAATATCGTCGTTCAGGTTCCGTAGCCTACGACCTACGCACAGACGTGTACAACTGGCATATTAACCAACTTTATGAACTTATCTATGTGTGATACCTGCCAAAATTATTGCTGCACATAAAACATCTAATTGAGTAATAAGAGTGACAAGTTTTTTGAGATTCCTGGAAGTGTTAGAAAATGTAAAATGCGACAGAGATTAAATCCACATTCTGATAATGCTTCATTCTTGTCTTTTTAGTAGTAATAATCAGGTCTTTTTTCTCATGATTTGTGAAGCGCCTCGCCTTACGCTCAAATTAAATTAAGTAATTAAAAAGACATAAATTATGGTTTTCTCAATATCCCTAGGCGCTGCTTTACAGTTAATATGTTTTTCTTTTATCCAAACCTGTGGCAAGATCACATAAGATGGAAATGAAGAAGTGCCTCTGGAATTAGGAGCCTTTGGGATATGCTGCATATGATAAGACGGCTAATACCCAACATCAATTTTTCTGCCATGATATTGTATACCTGTCAAGGGTCCGTTTCAGGATGTAGAGCTCTACATTTGAAAGCATAAATCCTGCCTAAGACAAAGTTTATCACATCATCAGAGCTCAGAACTTGTTTATTACACATGATCACAACAGCAATGCACAAGGATAAAAGCATAATAGTCTTAATAAGTATATAAAAAAGTATATGTCAGCGTCATCAAAAACAAGAAAAAAAATGTAGTTAGCCAAATATTTCAAATAATAGAATAAAGAACAAAAGAAAAAAACAAACAAAAAAGGGCGAGGATTGGAGGATGATCATGTGAAAAACTATGAAGAGGCATTGCAGTAATCCGTGTGTTTTGTATTGTTATAATGCAATCGAGAAAAAACTGATTGAAGCAGCCTTTTGTACCTCATCACTAATTTCACAGCTCAGACAATTTTTCTGAGATACCTGATGCCAAACATGCCAAACATTTGGATGGAAAGTGCATAGCTGCCTTTGATAGAGCAGTATTCGTCCAGAGTTCGAACAAGGGGTTTTCTTGTCCAAAAAGGCTGTGATATATTTGACAGAGAGCTGTCATGTTCACACCATTGTCACAAGACAACTTACCTTAGATTTTCTTGCTTTTTTGTCATGGTCAATGCCAAGATTAATGACACACCATTTTTGGGCCTTTTACTTGGGATAAAATAGAAATACACCGAGAATATTGAGAAAAATAACTCAGAGAAAAAGTCTGATTTCTGAACAAGCTCCACTGCTGCATTCTCAACTGTGACTTTCTTATTGTGGAATTATTTATTACCCAGTGCTCTAATGACAAAAGAAATTTGACCAAGTATAACTTTTACCATAATGCTATACAATTTCGAGAAGTTTTAGGGCTTTTCCAAGAAAAACATATTTTACGACAAGGCATTCTTTGCTACGATGACAAAATGCCTGTTCTTTGCAAGGCTTTTAAAATAATTTTTTTACTGAAGACAATTGATTGTCAATTTACGGTGATTCAACCACCCATTTCATTGGCATTCACGGGTCCTTCATCACCAGGAGCTATTCAATGTAATCTGATATAATGCTTGAACGGGTAATTTTCATGCTTCCATGTGTCTATCAATAATTCAACTGAAACATTCAACCATTAGTTAGCAATAAACATTTTACTTTTTCCAGCAAATTATTTCTAAGAACATTTCTCAAAAGTTATAACATGTTTATGTTAGTTCTGAAAATCACAAATGTTAAAACTGAAATTATCTGTTATTTCAAATATTATATAGACATAGACATTCTTTATTTCTATTAAGTTTTTGAACAAATTATATTGATAAAAAATATATGACTTTTTTAGTATTTATGGCGATGGCTTTTATTAGACTATTCCGCTGTGGAAAGTCGCAGATCTCTGGGCAATGTATACAATGTAATATTTAGTAGTTCAATTCTGGTTAAATGCACCTCATCATAAAGTCATAGAATGGTGCATGGCCACCCAAAAATTTTAGGCCTGCATGGAAATAATTGTAAGGATATTATATGACCTTGGCTTTCATGATGGTTACAGTCTTGTGTAAAAGGAGGATTTTTATAGCATAGTAACATTATCTACTGGGAGCCATGTAGCAGGAACTACCAAAATGAAATTAAAACAAGTAATTCTCTTTCCGAGATCAGGTGCAGTGTCCCTCACACACTACCCTGTAAGAACGTATACCAGAGAAGACTACAGTACCGCCTGTAAATAAGTGAAACGCATTACATTGCGCCATTGCATCAATGCTAAACTTCCTCAAGCAAACTTCTTGTTGAACCATGAATTTTCCTCCGATGACAGGAAAATATAATTGGGTCATAAAGACCAATGTGTGAGGCATATAGGATAACAATGGCAGCCAATTTTCTTTGCTCTAGTTGGAGTTAGGTAAGGGTCAAAGTCTTTGAAAGTAAGTGAACCACCTTCCCCTATGAAATAACATTGGCTGTGTTTCATTTACTTATCAAAGACTCTGACCCAAACCTAACTCTGACCACAGCAAAAAAAAATTTGTTGCCACTGTTATCCTACATGCCTCACATATCGGCCTTTATGACCCAATATGTTTTCCTTTAATCAGATGAAAATTCATGGTTCCACAAGAAGTTTGGTTGAGGAAGTTTAGCATTGATGCATTGGCACAATTATGTGTTTCACTTACTTGCAGGTGGCACTGTATTGTCAAAGGTTGGTTATTTGCCCAGACACCTGGCAACTTGTACTTATTTTTTCTCCTTGAAGCAACACTTAATTATAAAAGGGGTTATTAACCAATTCTAATCAAAATGAAAGTGCTATTGTAGGATGGAAAGTTCCAATTAGTTTTGTGCAAGCCTAGATTATGATTTGCGATAAACAACTCGATGTTATGAAATGTTTTGCGAAAGTTCATGACCTGTTGAAAATCATAGGGACATTTAGAAGTAAAATTCAATTTGGTAACAAATTTCAAGTCTTGTCATCAAGACTGACAATCAACTTGAAGCCATCACATTTATCTGGAAATCATTTTCTCTAACAATTTTCTCCAGTCTCGTCATCTTTTACAATACTGTAAATCAATGTAATTTCAAGCATTCCATCATTTATAATGGTGCATCACTTGGCAGATATAAAAAATGCAACAACCAGAATTTGACTGTGCCTTTCCTCCTGTCTGCATGCATGTTGCAATGAAGGACATAGTTTTACTGCAAATGTAATAAGTAAAGCTCAACAAATTCTCACCCAAACTCTACAAATAGAACTCATTCAACATGACATCGTGACATCGATGATATTATAGCCTTCAAGTTGTTTAATAACATGGAAATCTTCAACATAGTCAAATAATTAATTGAAAGGTAATAAAAACCACATTCATCATTGCTAATCATACATATTCCTCATTAATCACATATATGCCAATTGCATAAAAAACAACATTTGATTAATAACTCGACATATGAATTTTGACCTCTGTAAAAATAGATTTGTTTGTTATGAATAAAGATTAAAGAAGGACTATAAAATAACCTAGCTGCAACAAGGTGACAGATTTATGTATTTGAAACAACATAAATGTTTCAATCATACAATGCAATTTTAAGTTGACTTACTGTGGAATATCATTTTCATGGCCTGTATGGTCTGTACTAGGGCCCTGCACGGGACTAGATTTTTGTCTCAGTCCCGCCCGTTCTTTCCAAATCTGCTCCCGGTACCGTCCCGTTCTAGACATTACAATGATAAAATTTTCCGAATTTTTGGAATTCAATCACTCATTACTTCATTCAGTGAGATTTTTTGTCACCTTGAATAAACTGCCTCTTTAAACTAGGATGCATCACTTCTGACAAGAAAGGTCTTTGTATTGTCGAAAATCTCCTGAAGGCATCTGGAAAAAATCACTGTTTCACTCACACATCGGCAAGGAATTTTATCAACAACTCTGCCATAAGAAATTCAATAAAGACAAGGTTGACTTAATTTCTATTGGTATGTTATTTTCACAGCTTTCACTTTCACAGGATGGCCATTGTATGATTCAGTTCAGAAAGTATGAGGCTTCTTGAAGTAAGAGATTTCTTTCTTCCAATGATTTTTTATGTAGATGCATTCTATTCACATTTATGAAAATCACAATAGCATTCCTATATAGATAGGTACACTGACGTACACTTACAAATTTGTTTAGTTTTGTCTACTGGTATTCCTAAATTCACTTATAGAAATACTACAGTTTGCCTCACAACATACGAACTGGTGCTCGGCCTAATTGCTGAGCATCAATTGGTCACATGGAAAAAATATACATACCAGAGGGTAGATTAGCTATTTTGTAATTTGTCTATCACATTTTTGTGATGTTTTGGTGCCGTTTTTGTAGGAATTTTGACGTCGACCATCCATTCTTGAAATGAGACAGACTGTGAGGGATAAACAGAGAAAGGCAGGTGTCAGCAGCTCTGCAATCTGCATGATTCACGTTTCTGCGCAGATGTCAGATGATGCCTCTGTCAAAAGGTCTAAAAGGTTTATTGCTGCCTCTCTGCAGCTTGCTTGCTGTCATCCATGACTAGACTTGTCATCCTTGAAGCTTGAAATCTCCAGTTTTGTTCACAATTTTTGCAGCAAAGCCCGTTTGCCACAGTAATGGGTGAATTGGATTGAGCACAGAAAGACAGAAATGGGACTAAGAGAGCAAAAAGTATGTTGATTCATAGGTTGGTCTATCTCAAATAAACCACATCCACGCGATACAGATATCAAATAACATTACAGAGATAGAAGTACATTTTCCACCTGCTGATTCTGTCTAAGCTCCGGGTGACACTCGGTGCTTCCTAAAGCTTTGGATATTGGGGAGTTTTTGTGAATAATTCAGTGTCTCACATTGGAGGATATGCCATCAAATCCCTTAGTCTCGTTTACCTGATGATGTCATTACACTTGTCACAACAAAGGTAAATCTCATCAGATGATCAGAGCTGCATGGTAATTTACTCATCATTACTGCTTAATTAAATGCAATGCAAAACTCTTTGCAAAAAGCTACATTATAGTATTGAGAGTAAATTTATAACAATTCCTTTGAGGATATACTGCTCCATATTGGATAGTGAAACATTTTGTTAAATTCCTAATGGATATACCAGTAAACCCATAATACAGTTTTTTCCAATATTCCTCTACAAGGAGATCCACCTGAAGACACTTCTTATTACTATGACCAAATTAACAGCCATTGATATGTATGTCACTATCATAAAATAACTTTTATTAAATTCAGTGGGATAATACTCACACATTTTCTTTCACTTAAGAGCCTGCACTTAATTTTAATTTTCAAATTGGTTGCAGAACGTTTGATTGAATCTTTTTCTGCTAATTAGGAAAATTTAGCAATAAAAAAAAAATTTTTCGGGGTAAATGACATTTCAGTTCTAATGAAAAGGCAAAGGTATGTCAAGTGAAGCTGAAAAATGCCTGGCAGTCAGTGGCAATGTAAAATACATGACCCACATTTAGTGCAGATGTGAGTTCCATATCAGATGTCGGATGATTCCTCTGTCAAAAGGTCTAAAAGGTCTCTCTGCCATTTACTTGCTGTCACCCAAGACAAGATTTGTCATCCCGAAGCTGAGTTTCTCAATTTTTGCTCGCTGACACCTTCAGCAAACATCCTCTTGCAAGAGTAATGGGTGGTTAGGATTCAGCACAGGTAGCCAGAAACGGGGACAAATAGACAAATAGAGGCTGGGCAAGATAGAGTTTGACCTTATCCATAACTTGTGGTTCACATAAGAGATGATTCAGATTTGGCTCTATAAATCTATCAATAGGCCTATAACTAAGCATTGGCAGTACATGTAAATGATTACATCAATAGGGACTGAATATTTCTTCAAATGTCTTTGGCATGACCACAAGCAACATGTATGGGTACATTGTACATTAAAAAGCATTGATTGATTTGACTCTTGTGAATTATTTGTTTTCTTTCTTCAACCAGATGGTGGTATGGCATATATGATCATCGCAATTTGTTGTGCTGATGGAATCTTAAAGATCAAAGATGGTAAATAATTTTGTGGTAGTCATAAAAAGGAACACCAGAATCCTTTTACCATGTAAAACATAGTTTTCTCAGGGTTCTGTACTTGATATTTGACATTACATCATTACAATTATCTGTATCAGAATTGCAAAATGATATGGATGTGGTATCAATCCGTCTTTTACAATATGTAAGTATATACGTGAGTTGATCCAGGGCTAAAATAAGCATATCTTTTCCTCCATCTCCCTAAGTCATTGTAATGCTTTTGAAGGAGCCAAGGCTTTCCAGGTGTCATTAGAACTTTCCGTGAATAATTCAATAGGAGGATGAAAAAGAAATCTCTAAGCCTCAATTTCGGAAGACCTTACCCATGTCATAACAAACGTAGATCGTTCTAACATAAAGAGGTAATTTCCGTAAATGCCTCAGTATCTTTTCAAACAAGACATGTTCTGCCATACACTAGATTTATTTTCTGGTGCTATGTACGTATGGTTCAGTTTGTTTACCCCTTCACATGTCATGATAATCGGATAAGTAAGAATAAGGGTGTGCTAATCTCACAATTCCGCGTTTGAAAGCCACTTCACTACTATGACATAGAACATTATTATGTTTGGTATATCAGTTTAGATTTCACCAATATGATGTAGGTTCAAATTGTATGCCATAGTACAAAAGGGACAATTCGTGACTGTACTTGCATGCAAATTGTCATGACAAAGCAACTCTAAATGGAAAATGCATGGATTTTATTTAGAGATATAATAACGCATACATCTTTACAATTAGAACTCAATTACTAACAGTGTCACAATGCATTATACCCACAATCACTATAACTTTTATCAAAACTTTGATGACAAATTTGGTCACTAAGTTTTCAGTCACACTTTTAATCTTTATAGAACTTCCTCAAGGCAATGACCAAAAGAGTCTTCAAAGTCAAAATAGGATTGGACTCAAATGATGACTAATCATTTTAAAGACTTAGTGACCTTTATGTCTAGGCTTAAATCATGCTCTCAAAGACCACAGGGCTCTTCCTGACTGATTTTGCAATAAATTTCCTTATTCAAGGAAGTTAAACTGGCTGGTAAATCGAAGAAAATTGCCAATTGGGTCCTATTATTCTTGGGTGTGCGTTTTCCCCAGAAACTCAGGGATTACGTAATAGTGTATCATACTTTATACCATTCGACACCTCTGTCAGCCAATCACTAGCCAGTATTTCAGGGTAATTATTCCCATATTCTTTGATGTCCAGTTATCCTCTCATGTTTGACTGTTTGAGTGTTTGTCTCATGGTATAAGCCGGTTATTCACCATGGAATAAGGAATATGTGTTTATCACACCTCGGGCTAAAGCCCTCGGGTGATAAATCACACATTCCCTCTCCCCTGGTGAATAACCTATATGTATATTTGCTGTCCTTTTCATATACATGGCAGTTGTACATGTGTATACATACCAAACCTGAATGATAATAGTTGTATTCGAGTGATGTGCTACACTCTAGCATTTTAAGATATACAGCAGCAATGCCGCTTCCAGATGCAAATGCAGCAGCTGACAAAGTTGGCCAAAATCAGTGCTGTACAAAAATCGTCATAAACATGATTAATTTGTGTGCAATTTTCATGTTATTGGAAATATTTCTGAGAGCATTAGAAATGTGAAAAACAGCTATTTCATCACCACTTACTCAATAGTATTGCTTTGTTTTTGACATTTTAGTAGTTATGATCTGAACAGCTTTCTCATGTTTTATGACATTAATTTTCCTGTATTACCTAAGTTTCAAATTTAAAAAAATAATATCACATATCGTTCGTGCAATGTCTGTAAGCTCTGTTTTTAAAACAGATTTATTTTCCTCTAATTCCGACTAGAGGGTTTGATCACATCAGGTGAAAATGAAAAAGTACCTCTGGGAATTAGGAGCTTTGGGGATATACTGCATATGATAAGAAGGCCAATATCAGACATTAATTTTCTTCCATGACATTATAGCCTGTCAAGGAACTGTTCGGGGATATAACTAAGTACTTGAAACTTGAAAGGGTATCCAGTTATTGTCTCGTGTTTGACTGTTTGTCTCATGGTACAAGCCAGTTATTCACCACGGGATCGAGAATGTGTGTTTATCACACCTAGGGCTACAGCCCACTCCTGTAGTGAATAACCTTTACTTCCATAGGGTGCTACCCAAATTGCACAATGCACATGCAGTGTGGTTTTATTGACAAATTACAGCCACATGCAGAAGTATGGCAAGGAAAAATTTGTTTTCCTACTGCTAAGGTAAATTCAGACGGGTTCAATTCAAACCATTCTGTGGACAAACCATCAGCAATGAGGCTTTCTCAGTGCTTGTATGAATTTGATCATTGTAACGAACAGTTGCTATCCTGACAAACACACTCACTGGTGCCTCAGAAATAGCATTATGGCGTAAAATTCATATTGGGGCTCATTGGGACAGTGAATTCGGGGCACATTGGGACACACTTAATATGGCAGAATGTAAGTGTCCAGTCAACTGAATGACCTGGGACAGCACACAGTGGGTATTCAGGCCACAGTGAATAATGGCATGGTGGATTACCATGCTCTGTGAACAAATTTATCGCAAAGAAACGTGTGTTACTTACATAGATGTCTCACCAAGGACAGCTTATGTTAAATGTTTAAAACTGTTGAAGTTATTAACTATTGGCACTGCAAGGTGTTAATGCACTGTATATACGAGGGGTGTTCAGAAAGTTCGAGGCTTTTTTTTATATAGACACTTATTTTCAATCTACAATTATGAATTTTTCACAGGATAAAATTCAGCATATTTGGAATGGATTTCAAAAATTTTGGACAATTTCGACATTTTTAAGTCATTCTGTGGTTGCCATGGAAACTGAAAGTTCAGCTTCTTTGGGCAGTTAATACTGAAACCACTAAAGCCAATGAATTTTGGCTGTGAAATACCTCTCTCTATCACTTGCATTAGTGAGATTGGCAATATTTGACACAAGAAATATAATATTAGCCTTAAAAGCTCACCAAAAGCATTGATTCATACACCTGACCAATTGAAGTAAATGTTCCTTGAAGTCCTCCAAACAAAGTTCTGAGAAAGAATTTCGGTCATCCAAAGCCATTTCTCCTCCAGTGCCTGAAGCTACAGCCCCCATGGACTATAGTAAGGGAAAACCAGGACTTATGTAAAGCAGCATGTCTCAGGAATAGCTAGGATGGATAATGCTGTCCATTTTGGTCTCTTGTTCATACTAGTGAATCCATGCTTTCATAAGTCCTTATGCAGTCAGGGAAACACACCTTTGCCTCCTGAATTTCCCTCGCCAAATCTGGCATGCAGGAGTGCTTCGTACATGGGTTCAGTGTAAGAATACACACATTTGGTGTGCTTGAAAGCATATTTAGAAGCTAATATCATTTTTCTTGTGTCAAATATTGTCCATCTCACTAATACAAATGACAGAGGGAAGTCTCTCACAGTCACAATTTCTTTGCATTCTTGGTTTCAGTGTTACCTGCCCCAAGAAGCTGAACTTTCAGTTTCCATGGCAACCACAGAATGACTTAAAAATGTCCAAATTGTCCAAAATTTTGGAAATTCATTCCAAATATGCTGAATTTTATCCTGTGAAAAATTCATAGTTCTAGATTGAAAATTAGTATCCATATGAAAAAAAGCCTCGAACTTTCTGAACGCCCCTCGTAGTCTTATGCACTACTTATATGTAAAATCGATAGCACATTGGGTGTTAAAATGATTTTTTAGTTGATGTCCCAATGTGCGTCGTTAGGGCATATTGGGACAGTCATGATTTCGACTGACATTTTGCTGTCTGGCTGCAAAAGGGTAGGTGCAATCCAATTTATTATGCCTTGCATTTGAGCTCAATAGTGTTGATGATATTCATGCAAACTTCTGAATTGAGCAGTGCTTTCAGCATTGAGCGAAATTAGTCGACGTTAAACGCGTCTCGAAGTGCCCCGGTTCCCCCTACCGTCTTCATAAAATGCTCTTGCTTCTCGTTGTAGATTTGATTATCATTAACAGGAATAACAAAAGTGGCTGTGTACACTGCACAAGTTTTTATCTCACTTTTTTTCCTTTTAGTGTTTGTGGTTTCAATATTCTAAAAAGGGGGGGCTCAAAATAACTCTGAATCAAAAGTAAAACAAAAAACGACATGATATTGTCCATAAATGAATTAAAAGTATCAGAAAATCTTTAAAAAGCATGGATAAATTTCATCGCGTGAAAGACCATTTATTTTCTCAGTGCAATGGATAATTTTTCATGGAGATATAAGGAATCCACTTATTGTCAAGAATATTCGACACTAAATGAATCAATGTCATGCTGGAGTTTTGAAATGCTGAATGAGAAGAAGCAAATTGGATGCTATCCATGCAAGTGAAACTTTAGATTCACTACTTAAGGTTCAAATTCCATCATCGCTGATGTTATTACGATGTATCATTATTACGACAATATGTAATTCTATGTTCAAGCTCTTTTTTACTTGAATAAAAATTTGAGAGTATGACATATTGTTCAATTTGTCTATAAGACATCCATCCTAACCGGTATTGGTGATATCTTGAGAAGCACAATCCATGAAACCTATCTCAATTGATTCAAACAAAGTGATTGTTTCCTTGCACAGTTACGTGCAGTTCATGCCCTTACAATGTGAATAGTGAAAATACGAAAACTGATATTGCCTTTTTTCCCCCAATTACATGAAGAATTACCTGAAGGAGAGAGTGAGATAGCAACACGTTGATACATATTACTGTCATCTCGTATCATCAATAAGTTGCAGGGGCAACTGAAAGACCCAGGGCATCAATGAATTAATAGGGTATGTGCCAGACTCCCAGTCTTCCCATCAATCATCATCATGCGGCGATCACCAACACAGGAAGGTGCTACGGCATGGGAACCTTGGGTAATGTTCCTGTATCCTCTACCCATGGGCGCTGCTCTGCGGCTGCCCTGAGCTGTATTCAGTGGAAGGCTCACCAAAAATTTCCCCACACCAGGGGATCAATAATATATACAAATACAAATGCAAAAACCCAAAAAGACTGATTTAATATCGACAGCTTACTGAATTAAAGATGATTTACACCAAAAAAGCATCAAATTCTGTTTCATTTATCATCAATTTTCATCTGCATGGTTGAGATATATTGCCATGTCTCAAAAGCTTTTTGTCATAATCATTCTAAGTGTTATGCACTTCTAAATCCTTCGAGCTTCTTTGAAGTGACAACTTGTCCTCATTAAATCTCACTCTTCTCCATATTTCCAGATAGTTGATGCTGTGGGTGGTGACGGAGACGTTATTATAAGACTCAGGAAGATATCAAATGATTGAGATGCAAATTCATGTATGAGGATAAAAATGTTCCCTTTTTTTAGGAAGGTGATTCAACAGCTTCATAAACGGTTTTGCATTATGAGGGATTGTCTCCAGATATTTTCCGTATATCAGTAACCATGTCATATGCTTCCATAAATGAAGTAAAAGTTGAATGACTACAGAATATGCTGCAGTCTACAAACCAGTACCGGATACAGGGGGGTACTACAGGAACTTCCTGATCGATTTTGCAATGAACTGTACATTTCCAGGGCGTTTAATAAATTGGTGAAAGACGAAAATTACCAATCTTTTCCTGCAGGTTCAGCTGACATATGTATTTTGGGGTCCATCAGAACCAGAATCTAGAAGATTATCCAAATTTGCATCTTTATTCAAAATCTCTTGCATGTGCTATGTGAAATACTACTCATGAACCCAAATCATAACACTGTCTACCGTTTGCTCTATGCGAAGCGACCTAGTTAATCAAAAAATCTTAAATTTAGACCAGAAACCAAGGTAATTACAATATAACATAGTTAGTATGCTGTATTTATGTATCAGAAATCTTGATGTGAAATTTCAAGCTTTAGATATTTAGCAATCAAAAGATTTGGCAATTCTAGTAAAAAATGTACTAAAATTTACTAAAACTGCCTAATCTCCCAGAATTTTTTTTTCAACCATTGTATGTGTAATCTGTATACTATAAGACAGCACACTGGCTATATGGCAAAATTTATTGCTTGCTCTAATTATGAAAACTAGCAAAATGTAAACAAAGAAAATCCTTAATTGGGTCACTTGGTTGGTACATAGTGATAAGGGGAGGCTATTCAATGTCCGGAGGGGGGGGGGGAGCTTGGAGTTTTTTTTTAAATAAATAACTTCTTGCTCAGTTTTGGTGAAATAAATGAATAATTTTTGAGTAATCTTTAAATAATTTCTGCCCAGGGTATTATTTAATAATGCACTGCTGAATTTAGGAATAAATATTCCGGGATTCTGCGTGCTTGAAATAAATAAATACTGTCAGTGACACTCTGAAATAAATAATTTCCCAGCGAGGAAACCTCCAGGGTCCAGGCCTACCCCCCCTGGATAAATATATTTTTTCAGGAGGCTATTTATCTATTATGCATTTAATGCACAACTAGAAGATAGTATTTAAGTCAATCATTTTTCCTTCTAGTTTAAGCCTAACACTGACTTATACATTATACTACATCAGGTGGAAATGAAAAAGTGCCTCTGGGAATTAGAAACTTTGGTGATATATTGCACATAATGATAGCATATACCAACGTTAATTTCCCACTATGATGGCAACCCGTGTCACCTGACTTGTTTGAGGATACCCTAACGCTGTGTACGTTTTTTTGAAGCGACTGTTTAATAATATTACCTGAGTAAAATAGTCTAGTTTGTTATGAACAGTACACATTGTTGCTTGCGATGCTTAATTTGGAAAGCGTCTTTCTTTCACAGACTGTATCTCCTTGAATGGATCAGCACAGTCTACGAATAAATGATTGGTGCGGGAGTGTCTGACATCGGTCTTTGAAATTAGATTTCTATCTTCACTATAAGTCATCAGTCTATGGAAGGCAGTGCCATGTCGAACTTTTACAATATCACACGAAATATTGAAGAACCGACTTGTGCTTCATATCTTGATATCTGACACTACATCAATCACTGTTATGTCAGACTTTCGAAATATAGGGAAAAATTAGATTCTGTCACGAGGAACTGGAGCCAGAATATGCATCACAACCTGTCTGAAGGGTCAACCAAAGTCAGCAGCTTCAGATTCTGTTTTTCTTTTGCAACTTGAATGTTATGATGGCTCTAAGAAGATTTGCAATTCTATATACTGGTAATATTAGCCAACTAGATCTACCCATGATTTGGGGCAGGACTATAATGGGGAATAATTAATCCCCCCCCCTCTACGTGCATGGGCATCTGGCCCCGTGTTGCATGCTGACCATTTGAAATAGCATTTGAGTAATAATTGTAATATAAGTAAAGATTGGTGGTAGAGGAATTGAAGTTACAAATGCACTGCCATATGTATTGGTGTCAGGTACAGTCAAGTGTACTGACACCTGATCTTTTTGGCGGGAAGGCAGACGGTGGCGCCAGTCCTAAACGTGAGCAATAGCGGGACTACGATGGAGATGCATGCGCCCCTGGTGGGGGAAAACAGTAGAGGCAGAAAACGTAAATAAGGGAGCTGTTTCACTGTTATTTGCTGTTATCAGAAGGACAGGATAGATCCATAAGGATAGGTGGACAGTTTGGGTGAGTGGCATTGCTCGGGGAGGAGTTTTTCGCTGTTGCAGGTGTGAGCATGTCACCCATGATTTTTGCATCTTATACCCGGCAGGGATTTCCCATCCTGTTTACAGCACGCTGAATGTGGCACTTCTATGTGTATCAGATATCAAGTCTGTTGCAAGTTTATTTCATGACATTGGGACAAAAAAGTTGAAGAGCAGAAACAAGAAAATTTGCAAGAAACATTCACAGCACTTTGCAATTACAATATAGACGTCCTTCCAAAAAAGACTTCAGTTCATGAGAAACAGAAAAGTTGCATTTTCTTTAAAATACTTCAATTCTACAGCTGCCTGAATAGAAAGGGGTCATGGCCCAATACCTCCTCCCTTAATATGCCACTGTTGTATCATTTTGATTCTGGGCAATTCCGTAAAGTCCGATTCACGGATTTGACATTTTAGCAGTTTGTGTAGCCCTACCATTACACCTCAGCTATTTCATTGTTATCTAGGCATGAGGCCAGGTAATAGGGGTATCGGGCAAACCATCAACAAAAGCTCCAAGTGTAACAGAAGCTGACCTACAAGCCAAATATCATGGTGTCGGACATACATCACACGGTGTACGTCCGACACGGAATTGCCCTTCTATGAGCCGAGAGGCTTGTATCTTGTTCTATGGGTATTCTTGAATGTAGATAAAATTCCTTACATTCCAACAATCCGAGGTTCACAGCAAATCTGTGCTCATATCAGCATACATATCAGCATACACGTGCTGCTAATCTTTATCTTGATGGCGTGAGGTATCTATCTGAAACATTCGCTAAATATTAATGGTCTCTTGGGAATTCCCCAGTAAGAGGTGGGAGATGCTGCACTTTCTTTATTACTGTGTTTGATTGCCCCCCTTTACAAATCCCCACATTATGTCACTTCATTTGCTATTCATTGCTTGCCTTTTGGGGTAGAATTTAGATTTTATTATACCTTGTCAAATCATGAAAAGCTTCTCAGCATTATAATTAGCTCCACTGCTAGTGTCTACCATGCTTTGGGCAAGTCATGACATTGCCAAAATGTATAACTATCACTTCGAAATTATTTTGAATGAAAAGTTTACGTTGTTAGGCAGCTGTTGGAATCAAGAGTACAATTTAAAATAATCCTCTGTTACTTTCCAAAGGTTGCAAATATATATGAATCCAAGCAAAATGCCCATATTGTAGAAATAAAATCGCTAAATCATGTCTTAGCAAATACTTGCGAGCTGTGTTTTTCATCCCTATTATACATAATAATAATATTATGTGAAAGGCAAATTGACTTACACTAAATGCATAAAGGTGATGTATTATTAACAAGAAACCTATTTGCACTGCATGTTTACAGCTAAAGAATTGTTTTTCAACATATATCAAACTCAGACCAGTTCAAAATGCTCTTTTTTAACCTGATGGACCTTGACAGAAAAGCTGCATAAAATTATTGTAAAATATTATATCCGGAGAATACATTAGACAGACTTTGCCTAGTTTTCAACAAGTTGAGGCAGACGCCTAAAATTCTGCAGTTGAGTAGAATTACACCTTCTCATCAGTTCTAATCACCGCCCGTCCTGTAAGTGGCAAAAACAAGTTAGAGCCGGAACTGATAATCACATGCTAATTACAAGGTACATGCAGTGGCTGACTTGCTGCTGGATCCTCCTTCCTGAAAGCTTCCTGGATTTTTCAGGGCGATTGATTTATCCATGCATGACTCTTGCTATTTAACATTTCCTTTAATCATCAGATGAAAAAAATTGAGCATCAAAAATCAAGTAACATCCCCAGATGAAAATATGAAATAGATAGCACTTTCAGTTGAGTTATCTTTTAATTTGTCGGATTCATTGTCTAAAGCACTTTTTGAAAATTACGTAACAAATTTGTCAAAAAGTTAATTGACACCATTGAAGCCCTTCTATGAACCTTTTAGCAATAGGAAGAAGGTAGAAATCCAGACAGAAGCCCCATAAAATGTAATGCCAGAATAACGACTGAAGCCAGTGAAATTGATACAGGAACTTGAACAGGTATGTGACATAGCATTGCTTTCTTTTCTATGTAAGGAAATTACTTTTCTCAACGAGAAGCCCAATAGATGCACATTGTAGTAATATAGCCTTGCTGTGCCATTTATTCAGCTTTATTCTCTCAATATTCTAAACGTACAATTTTCATATGGGATAAGATTTAAAAAAAGGTAAAATACGTCAATGTACATAACCAGATTTTTAAAGCAGTGACCTTCTGGCTGGGTGGATGTTTTTCAACAGGTATACATTAAATTCCTGAAGATCCTTCAGCCAAGAAAATCCAATGAGCCTGCTGACTGATATGAAGCAATTTTGGCTGACACTCCAGATTTATAGTCTTTCACTTTGCCAATCAAAAGGCTGTTATCACAGCTTGCATTTATAGGTCAGCTACCGTATGTTCATGATAATTTGTGCAATTTTAATATACTTTTTTTTTTATCAAGAAGAAAAGACACGTTGTAATACCAGGCTTTTTCATCCTGAACCAACAATACTCATCTGGTTTTATTACAAAGATGTTCTGAGGCAAAAATATCACATAAATAAAGCTTTTGATTGAATTTGAAGCTGGGATATTTTTTTCCAAGAACCTTTGTGTAGGCCTACATCATGCCATGCCTCCACTGACTGCAGCCACGAATTGATCTCATTTATATTCCGCTACTTAAAACTGAGACTCTGGCTCCGTGACATATGCAATTGGATGCTCAGGAAATTAAGCTGAAGAAAACTGCAGCCAAAAGTAGAGTCAGCACACGGAAAGGATAAATTAAGTCAACTTTTGTGACATTTCATACCACTATTTACTGTATAATCACTCTGACATTTACTTTTTACATTTATATTTAATTGACGAAGATTTTCATTTTAGACTGAGAGCAATTGTCAGATAAAACAACTCAGTTCACTGCTGCTTGTACTAGATAGTAGTATTGTTATTTTAGTTTGTATAAGGAGTTTCTTTGTTAATCTTTCAATTTGTTTTCCATATTTCTAATTTTGAAGAATACAATATGTGTCATATTCTTTTTCTGAAGCCAAGGTTATAAGCCTCTATGGTTAGAATTGATATTCCATGCCCAATGCTGCAATGCATAACATGAAGAAGTAAATAAGAGCTTACATTAATAACTGTTTAGGTGTAGTAGTCATTATTGCATATGTGAGAGTATTCTTCATGAGATAACAACTTTCCTTTAACGTGTTACAATTTCAGTATTTCCATTCAGTTTTTTTAAATGACAATAATTCCTAAGTACATATCTGCTGCAGGTGAAAATGAGAAGTTGCACATTTTGAAAAATGATACATCAACTCCAGGCCAGTAAAACTTTACACCACCATGGTTATCCAACCAAAGAATATACTCATTGCTACAATAAACATATCTGGTTTATCATTATCAGTGCTTAGTTGATTTCTATCTTCAAAGCGATCGCAAATCTTTGTCGCTGTAATTCCATCTCATTCGATGTACTTACTCAAATTAAGTCTGCCTGGGTGATTAACAAAATTAAATGCAAGCTCATTAGATTTAGTTTACATTTTAAACAAGCCAAAGGAATATCGAAGAAACAGAATATTAAGAAACCCATGTTTCCATTAACGACGATTTAATATGATAATGTAGCTGCACCTTATAAAGGACCTGGTATTATCCGATTGATATAGAATCTTAAATATTCACAAATTCCTGCATTAATGGCATAATTTCGTATTATCACAATTTTAATGACTAATGACGAATTTGCAGCTGAATTTGATTACTGTAAGCTGTCTTGTTCACCCTTTCATCTTAAAAACTAACCCAAAAAGAAACCAATATACTTTAAAGTCACAATTAGGTGGACCTCAATCCAACTAATAGTTTAAAAGACTCCTCGACCTTTGTGTCTGGGCTTGAATTATGCTTACAAGGTCTTTCCTGATTGATTTCTGGATGAACTGTCTTATTCGAGGGAGTTAAGTGACTGGCAAATTGCAGAAAATTGTCAATCTCGTCCTGGGGGCTCAGCTAATTTTCACAGGTGTATCTGTGAATATGTTGGCACACTTTGTCCAATCGATCATTATGATACATACCAGGTTAATAAGGTAGATTTTTGACAACTAGTTTTCTCCAGAAAACAATCTGGGGTGAGCGGTGTCCTTTTAATGGATGGATGATTGGGGCTTTACTACGTCCTGTATTTATGCACTTGGTAGAATAATTAGAACAGGAGGCGGACACGGCAATGAGACGAAGGATTATGGAAGCTGCCGTCCAACATAGGCCCAGGTGATCCGGCAAGAGCTGGATTCGAACCCTGCACCCATCGATTGGCAGTCCAGCACGCTACCACTAGACCAACCCCCCCCTCTGGTGTCCTTTCGATATGGTTGAGTTGTGCCAATGGTATGACATGGATTACATTTTTTATTAATCAATTTTAGCCTGCACTTTACACAATCCCTATAAATTACACTGAGAGGAACATGTGTTAAAAGTGTTTTACCACCTTCTAAACAATAAGTAATTCTAGTTTTTTATAAGTTTCATATTGCGTCTTTTTGAAATAATTAAGCAGAACAACTTGCCCCGTCATGGGGTACAACTTACCCCGGCACCGGGGTAAGTTGTGCCTACCGTGATCTTCCCAATGGTCCGGTTGCCCTGAAACTTTGATCAATTCTTACAAAGGTATTATATTTTGATGCATATGTATCTGAGTTTCAGATTACATGATTAGGCTTTGGTTTTTGGAAAAACATCCTGATGCAAAAAATGGCACAACTTACCCTGGTCTCCCTAACTTTTACGGGCAAAGTCGGAGTAAAACATAATTTAGCAAGTTAGAGGTTTCTTTCGCTTGCAAAGATTTCCCTTGTTACAAATATAACTAACTCTAACTGCTATACATATTGCATGCAACATTGCTATAAACCTTTAATTAAAAAAAAAATTACAAATATGTATGATTTTCAAGATCAATTTGCATCTTTCTTGTAGTTTCAAAGGTCAAAAAATTCTCCCCTCTGCTTAAGTGTAATGTTTTTAAGATATTTACATCTAGCATTAAGATCGTGAAAGGGATAAAGCTACATGGAGGAAATCCCATTAGACAGTAGGGGGAGGGTTGGTCTAGTGGTAATGTGCTGGATTGCCAATCGCTGGGTCCAGGGTTGAATCCAGCTCTTGACGGGTCACTTTGGTCTATGTTGGATGGCTGTATCAATCATCCTTCACCTCATTGCCGTGTCCTCCCCCTGTCCTAATTAGCCTACCAAGTGCATAGATAAAGGACGTAAAGCCTCAATCATCCATCCATCATCCCATTAGACAGTAATTATGGTATTAATACAAAGCACTTTTTATACTTCATATGGCCTACATGCAAAATCAACTTTGACACAAGAAACAGGATACACCGTCTGTAATTGGTTCATTGAGGCGCACATACAGCTTCATGTATACTGCTTTTCCATCCATACATCGACATGTGAGAGCATGGAAAGGATGGCTGAAAGCAAACTGGTGGAAGTTCTGTGGTTATGGCAAATCATAAAAGTCAGCAAGCAAGCAGAATGCTGCATGTCTGATCAGGTAGTAATGCAACCAGTGGGTTTATCAGTATTCAGTAAGTGAAGTAAAAGCAACATGCATAACATTTTTTCAGCATTGCATAGGATAATACCAAATAATTATCGCCTGGCCAGAGATGAATAAAACTTTTTCTTATTCAAAATAATATTATAATTTGACAAACAAAACACTCATAATGTTAATTCTAAAATTGAGTATGCTTTTTCCTGATAATATGAATGCCAGGACTGCAAACAGTCTTTTGTTATATGGTGAGTGGTGGTGTGTTTGAAACAAGCTTTTTTTTTGTCTTTGAAGCTCTCTCTTCACTAAAACTAACAAGGCTGAGAAAGGCACGAATGTATCATGATATTTGACACTAATTCAATCTCTGTGATGCACAACTTTTGAAATATCAAGTAAGAGGAAAAAAATTAAAAGTACACTGTCAGAGAACTTGTTTCAGAATAGGCATCATAACATTGTCCGAAGGGAAAACCAAATTCAGCAGCTTTAAATTACGATTTTCTTCACAATATATAAATACTGGCCTTAACAAGATTTGGAATTTTACACGCTGTTGGGTAACATCCTTTTTTAATTAGGTTTTAGGCTTTTTAAAGGCAACACTTTCGTGTGTTTGAGATATCAGGCAACAGTCGTATTTATTTTAAGAGGAGCGAAAAGAAAATTGCAAAGCTGAAACATGAAAATTGCAGAAAACATGAAAAGCACCTTCCAATCTGAGAAAATAATGTCTTTGAAGTATAAAGCCAATAACCCCCCTAAGAAAAATCTTTGGGGAGATTACTTGCATTACATATGTGGAATTGGTTGACCTAAGGCAGGTTTTTTTCTACATATGGCTAGTGCATCTGTTATGAATAGCCAATAATTTCCAGGTCTGCCATCCATCTTACCTTTAGTGAATTTCTGCAATGAAAACTGCTAGTACCTATGCAGATGCAGCTTACACAACTGCTACTTTTTGGTTAATTTCGTCACTTGCAAGCTGCCTGCATACAAATGATGTTGAAGTATGTCGAACTAGACTAATCACGGTTGCCGGTTGAATTACAAGAGTGGATTTTGGGACTAAATTTAATGTTTTACGATATTTTCCAATGAATGTTGGTCTAACTCGTTTAATGGTTTAAGTCTAAAATTGTCTACAATGTTTCAACTGTTTCAAATCAACTTATTTCCTCTTGTATGCGCATATGCTGCTGAACAAGAAGGAAACTATTTTTGGCAGTGAATGTCAGGTGATGTAAAATTTATCTGAAGCATTCGGCCAATGTCCTCTTGGGAATTCCCTGGTACAAATGTGGGAGATTATTGCACCATGTTATGTTGGTTGCCTTGACATATTTATTTCCACATTAGGCCGCTTCATTTGCTATTCATTACTTCATCACATTTTGGGTCAATATTTGGATCTTAGTACACCCATGTTGGAAAAAACTGTCACTGGAAACGGAAATGTATGGCATAAAACTTACAAAGAAGATAGAGTATTTGTACTGCCATGTGTGTGGAAGTTGCAATTGCATGACAATCAGGATCATTGCTGGGACACAGGCTTGGAATTTAAGAAGAGCCAAGGAAACGAAATGTGATTATTGTTATCATCTACCATGGGTGTGTTATGGAAGTTGGTTTTACAGAGAAAGATGCTGCAAATCCTAACTAGTATGCAAAACAATGCATGTCAACAGTTATATGAATCCGAGTGAGAATTTTGGATTGAAATTGGAAGATTTATTCACTCAGAAATAAAGGTTGATTTTAACCCAAGACGAACACTACTATTTGTCGGACAGCTGAAATACCGATAACTCAGCATTAGATAAGATATTTACTAAAATCAAAACTCAGTTATCTTCAGAATTTATGATGGAGGATTACCTGGCATCACAAAGGAGAACCTTTTGAGATTAATTGCTTTCAAGCTAATTCCAAGTTTGACTTCCATCATCTTAAATTGTTAATAAGTCTCAGTAGATTGTTAATGAGGCTTTCAGGCAGACACACTAATAATTCAGAAATGCAATGAAATTCTGACAACCACACAATTGGACACCAAGGTAAAGTAGCGGCCATTTTTCACTATTAGACAGTTTAATGCCCTAGGAATATTGATACATTTTTCAGTTATGACATAATACAATTTTAGACATTAAATGCTAAATACAGTAACATGCCTAATGGCCTGAATGAGATGCAGGGGGCATGGTTATGTTTATTGAGAAAGGAAGGCATGGCCGAAATTTGTTATTATCAATTAGCCTGAAATTGCAATGAAACATTTATGCCCTGTTATTGAGCATCAGTTAGAAAGCCTGATCCCATATCACTTTTTTATGCCCAGAGGTTTCACGGCTGACATTACAATTACAGAAACATGATCTCAAAATGTAGGTTGTGTTTTTCCTTATTATCAAATATGATATTCTAAATTATAAAATGACTTAAACGGAATATATGAGGGTGATATACCATTAAAAAACACATTGTCACACTTATACAGCTTTTCAGCTTTCAGAAATCCACTTTTCTAACTTTATGTACACTATCAGAAGTCTGGTGATTGAAAAGTTAAACTGTTGCAGTCGTGTTGCTGTTGAGACGAGTTTGTTTGTTTGTTTGTGTTTTACGCCTCTGCAGCACCTTAGTGGGCTATATCGAGGCAGGCGATCGCCGTAGGATGATGAGATGAGAAGACTGTGAGTCTGGCACATACCCTATTAATTCAGGGATGCCCAGGGTCTTTCAGTTGCCCCAGCATAGAACACTGGATACAACCCGCCTCCATTTAATGTCCCAAGGGCTCGGACTAAAGGGAGTTCCCGGGGTGAGATTTGAACCCACGCCCTCAAACCCAGTTGACAAGCGCACTTACCAATTAGGCCACGGGGGAACTGTTGTTGAGACGAGTAAAATTAGAGTAAATAATATTTGGAGAATTACATGCAGCACACAGATTTGACATGGTTGATAACAAGCTGAGAGCAGAAGGCTGAAATTCATCACCACAGCTGAATTACACTTCATCAGGGGTTCATATCACTGTGATCACCATTAGTAGCGACATCAAATAATTTGAAACAGAATTGACATTCATTCATAATTAAGTTGTGAGCACAAGCGACACAGGCGACAGAAGATATGCACTTGTGAATTTGACAAACTTTCAGAGAGAATATTTTTTCTTCCTTTTTTTTTTGTCTCCAAAGTCATGTAGAGTGTCTGAACATTCTAAAGGATTCCAGTGTGATTTTTCTGTTGCAACTTTCGCGGAGTGCAAGAAGGTATATAGTAATGGACAGCTCACTTTGGTTTTCATTTTCGTAACATGGGCCTATCGATAAACTGTAAAGTATGAAAATATCCATGAATTATACGTGTTACCTATGATATAATACACATCAATAGAAATTTTATTTAAAACAGGCTATATCCTTCAGATGTTCTGTTTCATCCAAGCCATTTTTCCTGAAGCAAAAGAATAAGGCATAATGTCCTCAACAAAAATAGAGAAGGCGCAAGGTACGTTTGTAGGTCTTGCAAAGTTTCATGTTTGCCTGACCCGGATAATCAGCCAGCTACATTTTTGTAGCAGGGTGCCAAATTAGCCACTTGTCAGGTTACAGGGATCAAACAGCACTATTTCTGTACTATCCACGTCACGTCACATTACTGGAAGCCATCCCCTCAACCAGGAAAACATTCAGATTATTTTACCGATTTGTTTCACAGCATTTATGCTGATCATTGATCAACTAGCTTGCATTCAAAAGTAAATCCGCCTTCTTTTTTTGGTGGGATATGTCATAAAATAATAAAATGAATCATACATTATGACCATTTACCCGAGAAAAGTAACTACTATAGGATTCTATTCAGTCACAAATCGTTCTTACAAAAATATGACATATCTTCAAATTCTACTTTTACGTCGGTGATCTGCATCTGAAGACCATTATTGCAGATATGTGTATTGCGCCTGCGCTAGTCGCACACTGCAAAGATATGAATCTGGAAATTTCTAGATGGACGCCTCATATTTGCATATCATCAAATGCATGTACAGCTTCCAATCCAATACTTTATTCCCTCGTGAATAATCTGCTGCATTCAACTGAGACGTTACCAGAAAATAAAAACATTTGATATATGCCACAGTTAACTACGGAAATTAATCATAAGAAAATTGCATCTGCGAGACCAAAGATAAATAGATGAAGTTTTTTTTTTGCGAATTCAAGCAGTTGCTATGTTGCAAAGTATAGTTATTATCTGAAGCTCAATTTTCTGTCTTAACACTTGACATTTACTTCTCCCACACATTCATTTGTCTTGGTTTTCAGTCTGAAAGCAAATATCAGTAAATGTAAGAACCGCCATTTTGCTCTCCCAGATAGCACTATTACAAAACTATTCAGTGGACGTTCAAGAGCAACAAAGCAGCTTATTAAAAAAAAATTGAGACTTTGAATGAGTGGTCTCTTATATATCAGTGTCTATGCTGTGACGGGAAATATCTTCAGTAGGGCAGATGTGAAACATGATGATCGACAATAATCTACTTATCTAGGTACGCATACTCCAACAGGCACCCTGCAAAAATGAGGCTGATGCCAGCCTATTCCAGAACAGTTAAAATACCCCTCACTTTTATTAGTTGAAAGCATGCCCTGATTTAGCAGGGTCACTGTGCAGGAGGGTGCTAGGTACGTTAAAAATATTCAAACTAAATCTTGCTATTGCTTCAACACTTTTTGAAATCTGTTTCTTACCCTTCCGTTTTCATAACCACAGCTGCTGACTGTTGTAATACGTAAAATGTTATTTTGGCGCTCTAATTGGGCCAATTTTTCAGATGTCTGAGACTGTGTCATTCAAGGAGTAGTCCACCTATACAATAAATTGCATTGCGAACATCATTACTTGGAGTCTGATGGTGCCTTGGTCTACCAGTGGTTTGCAAGAGGAACATGTGCCATCTTTTATCCTGAGATAAATTGGAACAGTGCTGAACTCCTTAATAGGCATACGGGGCTGCCTTTCCGTGTGAGGTTGCGGCTGAACTTCTAACATGTCGCAGATGTGACAAGGGCAGTGGATCTGCCCTGATATTAGTCAAGATTTGCCAAAGTCAATGGCAAATGTTGCAGTACACTACCTATTTAGGTCAATATAAACCGCTGAAAAAAATAGAATTCAGGTGTTTCTGTGATCTACATATTCTTCAAATGGCCAAACACAGGCAACTGCACTGTACTTGTATATCTTAAGTTTTGCCAAGTTAGAAATTAACAATGCAAACACTTAACTTCTCAAAGGCATTCCCACCAAGTTGTTATTATCATCATGTTTAAACCACTATCAGATTTCCATAGTGGTTTAAATTATTAGCATTGTTACTACGAGGGGCGTTCATAATGTTCACAGCTTTTTTTTATATGGACACTTATTTTCAATCTAGAACTATGAATTTTTACAGGATAAAATTCAGCAGTTTTGGAATGGATTTCCAAAATTTTGGACAGTTTGGAAACTTTTAAGTCATTCTGTGGTTGCCATGGAAACAGAAAGTTTGGCTGGGTGGAGCAGGTAGTATGGAGATCAAGAAAATTAATGAATTGCGGCTGAGAAAGACCTCACTCTGCCACTTTTATTAGTAAGATTGACAATAATTAACACAAGAAATATAATATTGCCTTTTAAAAATACTCGCAAGTACTAAAAAAGCATTAATTCATACACCTGACCCGTTGAAATAAATGTTCCTTGAAGCATTCCAGGACAAGTTTATGTGAAAGCATTTCAGTCATCCAAAGCCTTTTCTCCTCCAGTACCTGAAACTATTGCCCCCAGTGATTAAGGTAATGGAAAACCAGGTCTTATGTAAAGCTATATGTCAAAGGAAAAGCTGGGATTAATAATGCTGTCCCTTTAGGTCTCTTGCTCATACCAGTGAATCCATGCTTTGTCATAAGTCCTGAAGTAGTTAAGGACTCAAATTCTGGCGCCTGAATCACTCTTGCCAAATCAGGCATGCAGTAGAGCTTTCCCACATTGGTTCGCTGTAAGAATACAAACATTTGGTATGCTTGAAAGTATAATTAGAAGCAAATATCATATTTCTTGTGTCAAATATTGTCAATCTTACTAATACAAGTGACAGAGAGAAGTCTTTCTCAGCTGCAATTCATTCATTTTCTTGATCTCCGTACTACCTGCTCCACCTAGCCAAACTTTCTGTTTCCATGGCAACCACAGAATGACTTAAAAAAATTTTGGAAACCCATTCCAAAACTGCTGAATTGTATCCTGTAAAAAATTCATTGTTCTAGATTGAAAATAAGTGTCCATATTAAAAAAAGCCATGAACTTTCTGAACGCCCCTCGTACATGTAGTTTCTTCATCAATTTCTGTTAGCAAAGTGATTGTGAATCTGTGCGCTGCTGATTCAATTCCATCTCGTTTCATGGTATGTACTTAGACGATTTTATACACTGGCTGAATATCTAATATACTTTATACTTGAAAACGCCAACAGGATTTTGGAATATCCAGGTAATAGCGTCAGTCTTCTATAGATCTATGAGATTGGATGAAGTTATTCTGACCTTTTCCTGATGACTTATGTTATCGTAAGAAAATCTAACCCCAAAATCGAATGATGTATATCCTGTTTTATATGCAAGTTGCCAATTGTCCAACAGGCAACTAAATATGTTGAGGTAATATTGATATGGCAGTCGTACAGATTTGTCCATAAACCACCTGTAATACACTATTTGCATTGAATATAGATATTCAGCTTTTTATGCGCGGACACACAGCAAGGATTCCTCTTACATTTTCTTTAGAATGCAAAAAATTGGCAGCTGTCTGGACAGGAGGTTGCTTCTGTCAACAAGATTTTTGCTTGGCCTCACTGTCCATAAATTTTTTTCATATTTTTTTTACTGTTATAACAATGTAATCTAACTTTGCAGAGTCAAAGGCAATATACAAACCTAATTCTTAATTCGTCATTCCTACCATCTCAAAAGCAGCTGAATAAGCCTAATGTGACCCTGTAAGTTGTCAAATAATTGTATGTTTTATCATTCTCTGTGGTCTTCTCCACCTGCCTGATATAAAGCAAATTTGTTTTCCTTGGCTATAAAGCTCTAGCCATGACTTATGGGTTACACTACATCAGGTGGAAATGAAAAAGTGCCTCTGGGAATTAGGAGCTTTGGGGAGGTACTGCATATGATAAGAGAGCTAATACCAACATTAATTCAGGCTGCGACATCGTAGCCTGTCAATGAGGATAGATGATACATTTAAGCAATGATAAGGAGATGAGGGACTGTTCTACTATGAAAATAATCCAAAAGAAGACTCATTCCTCAAAAGCACATAATTTGGATTGTATTTTGATCGACAACTGATTAACAACAAATCATGATGTACAACTGCTTGATAAAACAGCATTCTGCTTTCTTGGTGAAGCTGGAGAATGACTAAAACCACAGAATTTGGTTATCAGTTCTAAAGCCTTCTGCCTCTTGGCTTCTCTTCTGTGTCCATTGGGTTATACATTGTATTTTATACACACAAATTAATATTATGTTAATAAAAATGTTGTCATGTAAGAGAAGTACTTCATATTGCAAACCCATATAGGCCTATAGAGAATTATGTGAACGTATACAATCAGAAAAAGAAAATGCAGATACATTCTTAGACAGTAATTACTTCACAAGCAATTGCGAAACACATCTAGGAATAGGTCGGTCTCCATTTGTTGTTCTGAATTTATGTACAGGTGGTGTCTCCAAGCAATAGGAGCTCTGATGGAATCCTCTTTGCCTTTCAACAAGATGACTGGTGTTGTTTACCAAGCCAAGGAGTCAGACTTAATGAGTGTGTTTGTTGAACAATACACTGTATTGATTATGTTCTCAAAATCAGCAGTTCCACTGAAAAGTGTTTTGTTATCAAACAGATTAGGGGATTGTAACGTGTTAACAACCAGCTATAGATTATAATTAACTGTTGGTCACAGGATTTCACTTTGCAAAAAAAACCAGATAATATGTCATTTGGTGGGCTTCCCCCAAGACAAAAATAGCACTCCCCCCTTATCATAGTGCCACCTACCGATAATACCTGTCGTAATCCCCATATGGAGGCAGTACATACAATGAGTATGTGCATTGTAGTTGTGTACAATGTAACACAATAAGAAACATCACATGCACTTTGTCAAAAGAAGCAGAAATGTACAATAGTAATTGATCTGTGTAGATGGACACAGAAGAGAAGCCAAGAGGCAGAAGGCTTTAGAACTGATAACAAAATTCTTCGGTTTTAGTCATTCTCCAGCTTCACCAAGAAAGCAGAATGCTGTTTTATCAAGCAGTTGTACATCATGATTTGTTGTTAATCAGTTGTCGATCAAAATACAATCCAAATTATGTGCTTTTGAGGAATGAGTCTTCTTTATGGATTGTCCTCATAAAAATGTGTCGAATAACTCACGTACATGGTCTATCAATTACAGCCAAAGTCAAAAGCATAGACTCAGGAGTTGCTAAGTATGTCAATATACTACACAGGTAAAGCATGACATGCTCAGATATTTCTAAGTCTATGCATTTGACTTGAGTACTGGATTGTATTAACGCTTAATGCGTGTTATCCTAATGTGGTTAAGTCATTTTTTACAGCTGCTTGCAGCCTGTATTACCAGAGGAGTTTCAGGAAAACTTATGACAACTGCCCTGGTCGTGCTGTTTCACCTACGTCATTAAAACTTGGCATGCAGTCTGAATAGAATATTATCTTGCTTCCATCAACTTTTGGTAAACTTCTGTGACAACAAATTTTTATTTTCTCAACTAAAAAGCTAGTTTTTCCCGCGAAATTTAAATGATTGTAGGCCTACAGAGTGTGCTTCTGCACTAAAAGTGGCAGCATCAGCAGCAGCTCAATGCCAGGCAGAGCTAGTGTTCACAAATGTATAGGAAGGAAGGAAGTATAGGAAGGAAGGAAGTAAAGGAAGGAAGGAAATAAGGAAGGAAATTTAAGGAAGGAAGGGAGGAAAGAGGGAAGGAAGGATGGATGGATGGATGGATTGGATGGATGGAATGGATGGATGGGATAGATGGATTACATAGATGGATTACATAGATGAATTACATAGATGGAATATATGGATTAGATAGATGAAATAGATAGATTAGACAGATGGAATAGATAAATAAGATAGAAGGACTAGATATATTACATAGATGGAATAGATAGATTAGATAGATGGAAAGGATAGATTAGATAGATGAATAGATTAGATAGATGGAAGAGATGGAATAGATGGAATCGATGGATAGAAGGATGGATAGGATAGATAGATAGATGGATTGATTGGATTGATTGATACTTTTACTTATATATCTACAAGCAGCTGTTAAAGTGCTTGCACGTTATTTTTAAAACTGATATTGTATCAATGCTGAACATGAGTCAGATAACCAGTTTTAAATAATTGAACTCATGTTGCAACATGACAAAATGTTTTGCCAGTAACTAAGTTAGAAGATTTCTTGTAGGAGTTGACCACTTGATGTGTTAAGCGTTCATACAATCTGGTACAGCTCTGTTATATGAGTGTTGAAGTGGGTGGGCTGGGTCTTTCAGATAGGAATTCCATCTTCACTTAAAGTCAGACAGTTGAGAAAGGCAAGAAATATTAAGACTAATGCATTTCAAATGTCTTGATATCTGACACTGAAGCAACCACTGTCATGTGAGACTTATTGAAATGCTGAGTTAGAGGAAGTAAATCAGATTCTTTCGCAAGGAACTGGATAGGAGTCAGAATACGTGTCACAACCCAGACTGAAGGGGAATAGAAAGCAAATTCAGCAGGTTCAGATTCAGCAATTCTTTTGCAATTTGATAATATAACAGCTCTTAGAAGAAAAAGAATACACTGGTAATAATAATCAGTCACTTTCTATTCAGCATGAATAGATAAAATTGATAAATAAAGCTGAACCTTCTAAACCCTTGCAAATCCGAAAATGCAAATTTTATGAAGCTTCGCGGTGATAACCCTCTCTGGAAATATCATGGGAGAGATGACGTGCATCATATTTATTTCTCTCTGAAATCGGCCAATTTGAACGCACATTTATTTCTACATTACGCCAGTGCATCTGCAATTCATTGCCAATATAATTTTTGGGTCTGCCACACATCTTGCCTTTAGTGCATCTCAGCTGTAAATACTGCCAATTCAACACGTTGTTTAGTTTTATTGCTGCCAGCTTCCTGCATACAAACAAGTGTTCTGACGGCTGTAATCATGCTTCCTAGTGTCATGGAGCTGCCGTATCAAGATAGTCCAGAAAGTAATAGATAATTTATCTTGAACAATGGAACATTATCCTATACATGCATTATCCTTCAGTGCAATAATTTCATGCTGTAATTTATAATGCATATATGTATAGCCCATCAATAGTAAATCCCAGTGGGCGTCTGACACAGAGCTTTGTCAATTTACTTGCGGAGAAAAGTCTGACAAAGTATCTTGCATGAAACACTACCTGTTCATTGTACTGGCTAGGTAAAGGTAAAGCCTTAAAGTGTTATTAATTAACGTGGGTAGGCAACGAAAGTCCCCACCTAGAGTGGATGGAACGACTGATTTCCAGTTGAGCCCATGGCACATGATAGTTATCTCCCCGACATCCAGACTAGACTAATACTGCTGGCAACAGTACCCAATCAAGCGATCACCCAGCACTAAATTGTCAGCAAGACATCAATGATATCAAAACAGGCCGTCAATTTTTCATGGGGTAACTCGTGACCTCAGTGATGAGTGTTGTGACTCATCAGTGACTTGTCCTGATTGCATTGCAAGTATATGATATGACCTCACTAACTGCTTATGAGTCATACAGAATAACATGGCAAGAACATGGATGAAAACTCACAAGTAACATTCTGTAAGCATGTGTAATTTGTCGACTGTAATAAAATATTCTAGGTAAAAATTAAAGGCACAACTACACCATATTGCTATATGTGCAAAAAATTTCATAAATGCACAGTATTGGCCTGGGAAGAACCTATCCTCTAGTTCTAGTTCTATTCATTTAATGCTAAGAGGCCACACATATTGGCCTATGCAAGCATGGCGACCGCCGTATGATGGATGAGTGATGATGAGGCTGTGAGTCTGCCACATACCCTATTAGTTCAGAGATGTGCAGGGTCTTTCAGTTGCCCCAGCTGGATACAACCCCCTCCGTTTATTTTTGCCCAGGTCTCATGGGACAGACCTAGTCAAGAGCTATATATAGCTCTTGATAGCTGCATCTACAGCTGCCCTTTGTTGAGTGAAGTTCCAGGAGTGGGAGTCGAACCCACGTCCTCACAGGCCAGTGGATTCGCAGTCAAGAACTTTAACCATTAGGCCACGAGGGAACTGCCTGGCACCCGCCAGTGTGGAGGATTGGCAGCATTTTTGTCAAGTGATTAACATGCCTTGTTCAAAACCTTTCGCTGAAGGTAACCAAGGAAAGAGTTGTAGTACAGTGGTTGTTAACAAGCTGACAGCAGGAACCTGACATTCAGCAAACTCAGCGGAAGAACACCTTATCACCAGCCCTAATCACTGCAGACTCAGCAAGTGGCAAATACAAGTTGACTAGGAACTGACAATTACTTCTAATTCTATCAGGCAAAAGCATGCATCTGTAAGTTACGAAGGATATATTTTGGCAACTGTATAAAGATGTTTTAGTTGCCCACGTAATGTACAAGGGTAAAAAATTCAAATAACCTAAGGTAGTTACAGATTAAATTTTGTTCTCATAATTATCTGCATGTGTTGTGAAAAGAAAACATTTGATATGTGCAAAATTTCTCATTGGTACGAGCTTCCTGTTGCCTGAGGTCGATGGGCCTCTCAGGAATTCCTCAGCTGGCTACAAATGTAGATATGATTGCAATATCTTTACACTGTGTACTAACCAAGTGACCTAATTAAGGATTTTTTTGTTTACATTTTGCTGGTTCTCAGACATAAAGCAAACAACAAACTTTGCATTATAGCCAGTATGCTGTCTTATAGTACAAGTAATACACACAAAATTTGAAATCAATCAGTTAAGTTTTCTGGGAGATTAGGCAGTTTCAGTAAATTATAGTGCATTTTTTACTAGAATCCCCAAACCGTTTGATTGTTGAATATTTAATGCTTGTAATTTCACATCAAGATGTCTAGTACATAAATACAGCATACTGGCTATGTTATGTTATAATTGAATTGGTTTCTTGTCTAAAATTTAAGATTTTGTGGTTAACTAGGTCGCTTCGCATAGAGCAAACAGTACACAGTGTTTATATCTGCATTGTATTAGTTGCCTTGGAAAATGAATTTCACCACAAGCCTGTTTCATTTGCCATTTATTGCTTGCATTTGATGGGTATCATTTGGGTTTTTGAGAACTTTGTGTCAGAGAGAACTGCCAATGCATAGCAGATCTATGTGTTCGAAAGTTCCCTAGTGCTGGACTGCTATGATCACTGCTTGGTGATAGGGCTTTGATAAAAATAACAATAAGCAGATCATATTTTTGCTCTGTATGTTCGAAGTAATCGTCACAAAATTTACTGATTCGTAATGCCTATGTTTGCAGTATCCTATTTCATTGAAAGACACAAGCAGATATTCCAGAAACCCTCATTACATGATACGATACAGCCTTCAGACACTATATCGCCTAATTGTTTCTCTCTTCAAAAAAATCAAGCTGTGTTAATCCTTCCTAGCACACATAACATTTGAAATGACAAAATAAATTAAACTACAAATTGAATTGACACTGCAGTTTAAAAAGAGAGACTTCTGCTGCTAAAAAGCCCTGGGCTAAAAGGTAAAACTGCAGCTTCTGAGTCAAACAGAATAATGAAAAAAAAATCTAGAGTAGCAGACAATTTTCTGCACAGTGGTTAGCAAGCCGACAGGAGAAGCCTAACATTCAGCAACTCAGCAGAATTACACCTTCTCAGTGGTTCTAATCACTGCCATCCCGGTAAGTGGCAAAAACAAGTTAGAGCTGGAACTGACAATTATTCCCTAATCACATGGTGCAAGAGGCACAGACATGTAGTTAAATTCTCCTCTTTGGAAGTTGCCATGACTTTTCATGCATGATAGTTGCCATTTAATAGTTCCTTTGATCATGGGATGAAAAACATTTGAGCATTATGTAGCATTTCCATGAAATATATATATTAGACCATGCAATTAATGGGATTGGTTTTCAATTTGTTTGGCTTGATTGCTGGTCAGTATATGAAGTACTCTAAAATAAGGACGATGTGACAATTTATAGATAAATGCAGGCATGTGTGCGAAGCACTTCCAGCAGCCTTTTCGGAGAGAAAATAAACGATTGCTGATCCTGACATTAGCACAAAACTGACCCTGTAATAATGTTGGGGCGATTGATACACAGAGAACTGGAAGTAATCCTGCCGTATTGAGGATTTCTTAGGCCAGATATCAGCAAATTCTCCCAACTGTCACACAACCAGGGAAGGATACCAAATTTTCAGGGAAGGATCTACTAGGTTCAGCCAATCAGCTGACCGAAGTGTACTGAACATCGAGACTTATGAGATTAATCAATCATGATCGTATTTCAAGCCGAGTGAAGAGAGAGTAGTGGACAGAAAGGACACTGTACAACTTTCAAGACTACAAGAATTTAGCAGGTCTCATTGTGAACTTCCCTGCACTGTAAAATTAGAAATTTTGAGTCAGCTCAAACGATTGAGTGAGATGGTTGCACGATTTGTTTGAGCTAACATAGCTTGTTGTTTTGAGTTATGATAACATTTCTGTTGTCATGACTTAAAACGACAAAAAAGCTATATTGGCTCAAAAGAATTGCGCAACCATCTCACTCAATCATTTAAGCTAACTCAAAATGTGCTGTGATGATGTGCAAATGGGGTTATGGGGAGCAGGATTGTTTTTAAATTTGATTATAACATTTTACCGTTTCCCAATATGCCACCCACTCATACTCTTGAAAGTGAAAAACATCGACCAATGAAAGGTTTCCTGTCCGTCTCTGAGGCCTAACAAAATTTGTTACACAAAAATAACACCTGAATCATCAGACCACTGCATGCTTGCATTTAGAGTCCAGTGGAGACGAATTTGTCTCATACTTTGTTTTAAAAATTGCCTCAGACTACTACACTATGTAACTGGTCTAATAATAATATATAGCTTAAAAACATTTCTCATGCGCCAGAGGTGACCGCGGAAATTAAACTCGAGAAAAACTACAGAGATGCCATTAGAAGGCAAAGGCGAATAAGTCGACTTTTGGGACTTATCACAGTAACTAGAGTGAAGAGCAGTGATTATTGAAGATCTATTTACTGTGTAATCTATACTAATCATGCAGTCTGACATTTACTTTTTCTACACAGCTACTTGTTTGTCTTGGACTTTCTTCCAAGACTGAGAGAGTGATTGTTGGAACAGCAAATATGCACCAGGTCCTTTAGATGGCAGTTCATAATTTCTGTTTTTATAAGAAATAGCGTTGAATTTACTTTCCTCTTTTTTAGACATTCTTTAAAGAATTTTATCTGTGAGTTGTTTATCAGTGCTTTTGTTTTTTTCTGAAGTGAGTGTTACATGCATATTTAGAATTAATTTTCCATGCCAGTGTCCCAAGTAAATCACAAGGACATATCGGACTTTTTAAGCGTCAAATTCAAATAAATGTGAGATATCGGCTTCTTTGTCATTTTTTCTCTTTATCTACACTTTTGATCATTCTATACTTTTGACCAGCATGTTCTGCTTATCATGGCAGTGCCATATCTAGAGAATTATTTGTCAAACTGACAGACGATTTATGTTAGGTATGGCTTAAAACCATGAACAGTAAACCATACACTATTTTCAAGAAATGCTAACCATTTGTGTAGTCTGTAACAGACGGTTGCTGCACACCAAAAAATGTTCTGATTATAAGCTGCAGTAGCACTTAGTGACATCATATCAATATTTCATGCAGTACCCTTTTAGTAAATTTAATCCTATAATCGTGTCATTTTAGCGCTATAATTTGGCCAATATTTCGGGCATCTTCAGACCAGGTCACTCACAGCCTGCTGCACCTATACAATAAATTGCTCTATGGACATCATTACTTGGCATCTAATGCAATCTGCTGGAACCTTGGTTTGCTAGTGGTCTGCCACAGGTCTGCAAATCTTTGCTATCCTTTATCCTGAGATAAGATGGGCCAGTGCTTCTAAGCTACAGAACTTCATCATTAGTGCTGCTCTATGCACATGTTGAAAATGTCCATTTGGACCAGTGTATGCCACAGAAATAGCACTGCTTGGAATGGCACTGGAATGGAATTGGGATGGCAATAACGAGCATTCAGGGCTTCCCATGACCAGCTTATGACCTGGATATCCAGGGGTAATAACTCCAAATGGCCAAATGCCCTAAGCAAGTAAAATGAAACCAAGTTTTGTCGAGTGAGAAGCAAAATTACTTCTGCTCTGGGGCATTCTCACCATGTGATGATGGGAGGATATCATGTTCAGGAGGAATGTTATGAGTTATCCAATTATCAATTTGGTCCATTGGTGAGCAGTGCTCACTGAGCACATTCCTGTTGTCCGTCACTGTTATTTGATTATAAGATTGTAAACCAGACAAAAAGGTTTGTACTCATATACAATGTAACAGTTGTAACAACTTTGGATTGATCACTCCCAAACAGATTCCGAGCTGGAATATAAAGCCATGTACAATGCAAAGCCAGAATGATACTCCTGCAACTGACTCCTTTTATTTCTTCGATCAGAACATTCTCCTGGCTGTAAAATGCTGTTGCACTCACTTACAAAGAACAGTGAATCTAAAAGAAAAAAAGGGAGTCATAAAACGCCCGGGTCACCAACTTATTTTATAGTGTTACTTTCAGTGCAGTGAAAATGTTTTCTTTAGGCATGAGGATCAGTTTAAGATTCGCCTCGTTATATTTTAAACATACCTTTTGTAAATTAATGCAAATCCTATAAAATACCAAGGCCAAAATTAATGATCAAGATTGAATGGAGCCCACACATTCGTTTTAGTTTTTTTCAATCTTTCACTTTGATTTAGTGTTTTAGCGAAAAGGGGAATCCATAACTATGATGATATGCTATAGATCTAGAGCTTGTAGGGTATGGTTTCCATTTGCTTAATCCTAGAGCATGCAATAATTGGGGGTCCAGGACCAATGCATACATGTACAAAGTACTCTACAATAATGCGTGAATTGCTGCAGATACACAACATTTATAATACCCTGACATTATGCACCCGTACAGTGTACGTGCTGTATTACAGTGATGTGATAAACTCTGCTGTGAAGATACATGTGTAGGCACCATTGATACATGCACCTGTTTTGGTTTGACTGACAACAACAATTTCTCAGCTGATCCTAATTGAGATTTTTGACCGACATGCAACCTTTTGGTATCAGCTGAGCATGCCTAGTAATTAGTAATCTCGGAAAGTAACTAATCAGGTATCTATTTACACAGCTGTGCAAATCATCGTGATCATTATTTACTTTCGTCTAGTGGCTTTCTGAGGCAATTAAAATATCACCTGCTCCTTAAGTTAACTGATATGAGACTTGATTAGACACTGATTCTTCTAAACTAAATACCTTCAGGTCAGAAACTAGAAAGAATCTGCATATGTGTATATACATGTATACATTTGAATTGTAGAAGTTATTATACCATTAATTTAGAACTATGCACACTTTATATGAGGCTGAAACATTTTGAGTTCCAAATTCAACAATAAATTCTAGTCTCTTTTCATTTACATTAAAATTTCCCCATCATATTATTCACTTTATCAGCCGTCTCCAGAAAATACCAATCAAACGAAATCATTTTTTCATACTTATGCCATTACCACAATAATAAGACAGCCTACCTGACCTTCGAAGACGTTTGTATATATATTCATCAACAGCATCGTTACCCAAATGTTCCTGATTTCATTTAAAATAAACGTATTAAACATATTCCTTGTCAAACATTGCCTGGAAAATTTCAAGTGCAAATTGTGTTCTGAATCACTGAGTTAAGGCTGACTGCACACTGACACATACAGTGGCACTTATTTTAAATCCTCAAGTTATCAGTTTTAAAGGCACAACTGTTAACAACAACAGTTCTGCTATAAGGTTCTTGTCCTTGACACTGTCAAATTATGAAAGGAAAAAAAAGGAGCCACAAATTATTCTTAACTTCACTATTTAGCGATAGTCAGTGGAAAATTTCGGTTTCATACCAAATAATTTGTATGGTACGGGAAAAGAAGGGAGTTGTATTGTGGCTGTGTAAAGATAACTTTTGTAAAGAAAAACAAATATATACGATCATGCTTGTCTGCCAGCAATATAGTCAAACTTTCAAAGGTAGATTTGCATTCCTTTACAAGTTAAAACTGGTGCGCTCATTTTTACCAAAAATTCCATGATGCGATTCAAAAGTGGCAGCGGCAGAAGTGTCCTTCTTTCCATTGTAATTCTGGGTCACACAAATAAAGATTGCAGATGGGCCCATAAAATCCCCTGTTTTTTTTTAGCTGACAATTCTGACAACCTCCAGGATTAGAAAATCTATAAGAAAGAATCCTCGTGATTTGGTGAGTTCTGCAATTCAGCCTTGCTTCTAATTGAAAACAGAAATTTCAATTCAGAGACAAGGAATTATTTCCAAACAAGAATGGTATTGTCTCACAACATTCCGAATTGCTTTCAAGCAATTTTCTGGCATTGTAAAATACGAATCACACATGTAAACGGGGGAATTCAATGATTCCTACAGCTCGGTGGTTGTGTGGTTATAAAAAGTAGTCCTGTCTCTGCCTTTGCCAGCATGGATTCAAACCCTAGATAGAGAATCTACCATTTATACGATATTTTCAGACCATTCTCAGAAGCAGATGAACAGGTGGATGTATCAGTGTTTATTCTGGACTAGTGAAAAATTTAACATCGGAGGATTCAAGAACTATTTCATTAGTACCTATGTCTTTCCCTCAAGCTACACAAGATATAGGCCTATGCCGACTATTTCAATTACTTATAAAACATAAAATTAAGGCAGGCCATGCCTCTGTGGTATGATATTCACAGATATTACATAAAACGCAGCCGCTTTTTAGTTACTGTCACAACTTCAACCAAAATGCCCTAAACAATATGATGAATCAGTAATCTTTGGTGGGAGCTGTGATAAAATGAAGATAAAAGAGAAGAAAAGTCTCAATTTCGACTAGAAAACATCCATTTTAAAATTGCACCAAGCCATCTAAGTATGGCTATTAGGGATCTGCTTACCAAGCTCTTGACTTGCATTTCTGATAAATTAATGGTTCACACGTTAGTAAGAAAATTGTCATTGACAATTTCTAAATTATGGTGATCTGGCTATGGATCTAGAAGGCATAAGATTGATGGTGCCATTCCTTTCTGCCCTAATTTCCCCCCTCACTGCCAATGACAGCAGATCTGTCAAATCCTGTGTCCGCCAGTGTCATGGAATGCAATGGAAATTCCATGCATTTTACAAGTGCAACAGGAACTTGGTGATATTGCCAGGGATATAGGGAGATCTCACCATTCCCTATTAAATAACATTGGGCCTGTGTTTCACTTACTTATCAAAGACTATGACCAATACCTAACTCCAACCACAGCAAAGAAAATTGGCTGCCATTGTTATCCCACATGCCTGACATATTGGCCTTTATGCCAATATGTTTTCCTCTCATCAGATGAGAATTCATGCTTCAACAAGCAGTTTTGTTGAGGATGTTTAGCATTGATGCAATGGCACAATATCATGCATTTCACTGTAAGTGCTGTGGAGCTAATCAGATCTTGAGACTTGAGTATCAAATGTAATCACAACTTTAATGTAATCTTCATGCACAACTGTTTCCCGTACCCCATGTTATAGCTTATTCACCAAGGGAGAGGGAAAATGTGATTTATTGGGCGAAGTGATAAACACATATTCCTGATCACATGGTGAAAAAACTGGCGTGTACCATGAAACAAACAGTCAAACAAATTAATATTGCGGAATCAGTGGACAATAAAGAATATGGGATATAATGCGATGAAATACTGATTTAAAATTTCTATTGGCTGTAAGAGGTGTAGAATGGTATGAACTATAATAACAGTTATAAACACATGCCCATACGATAGTTCCAGAGAAAAGTTTTCTCCTTTGCTTGTAGCAAGAGTAATATTATGAAGCAATTTGCCAAGGAAGAGAGGTGCACTGAATGTTACAGGGTCCTTGGTAACATTTGGTCATGTAGTCACATTTTGTCTTTGGCCATGCTGAAATGGTCTCAGAGGATGTTACAGGAAATTTTAATATTAACAGAATGTTCTGCATTGGGTGAGGACCCCATGTACCAGTGATTGAAGCCCTGTGAATTTCCATAGAATGGACAACTAATGTGGCTCAGAAAAACAGCATATCCAGTTTGTCACAAAGCTGTGTGATAACAGTTTTATCAGGTTTTATTGGTGCTCAAGGATCCCAAAATCATGTCAGATGTGAACAAATCCAGAAAAAATGTATCTCTTAAATATTTTGCAAGCAAATCAGTAGAATTCAATCCGAGGAGCAGTTGGGGTTATTATTATGTCCTTTGAATCCACAATGACCCAAACGTTTGCTGTTTTTTTTCCACTGGAGGGTAACTAAATATGTCAGGTGAAACTTTTGAATTAATCTAGGCTACAGACTTCTTACACTTTTTGAAAAAAGTGATTTTTTGTGTGCGGCCATGGTGTTTACCAGGAGACCAACAATTTTGGGGCCTACAATGAATTTCAAGGAAGAAAGGACACTAATAGTGTATCTGAGATAAGTTGAAAGCTCTATTTAATATCCCGGAGTGTTATAAAGCATTCAAAAGGCAGGCAGGTGGTACCCAGAGGTGGTAAGCCTCAGGGGGCTAATAATTTTGTCCCAAGTCAATTTAGTTTAATTTACTTATCTCAATTAATTTTGAAATTTTTGAAAAAATGGACCTTTTGTAATAGAAATACCATAGAAATACAGCTTTGGTGAAGATATGGTTGCTCTGTGATAAACCATTTTGGAGAAAAATGGAATTAAAGGGGGTATCCAGAGGGGGACTAATAATTTTGTCCTCAATTGTAAATAAAGCAATATTTTATACTTACAATTTAATGTAGAGTTATAACTGAATGCAGGATCAGCCTCTGTCTTCAGATCAAGAAAGCTAAAAAAATACCCTCCATGCTCAAGGACCCAAGAAAAATATGTTCAGAGAGCTGCAAAAGTGTACATGTGTTTCTACATATTTTGACGAGAAACAATGATGACGGATCACATGCTAAAAGAAGAGTTCCTTTTATAAAAGAAACTTATTCGCGCATAGTTGCGGTGAATTGATCCTTTAATCTTCATCACCCTCTGTTGCACACTGTACACATTCTTCTTATCATACCCAGTCTACAGGGACATGATCACAGATCATGAGTAATGGGAACAGGGGTCACCATAATATTTACAAATACTCCAAGAGACCACAAATCAATATAATACAAGGAACGTGGCCAATTATTCATGCACAATAACATTACCGGAAATTGAACCCTCAACTTGGAGATAGGTGTATAATTACCACTGAACGATAATACAGATGTAAATACCCTTGGGTACTGCTTATCCAAACTACTGAAAACAGATGGACCACATTGAATCGAAAATAGCCACCACAGCTGAAATATATTGCATGAAGCTTTTGCATGGCATAAATTATACACTGCGTTCCCAATTATTATGCAACCATGCTTTTTCATGATATCTCCAAAATAATTAACAGTATTTCGATTTCCTTTGCACAAAATGTCATGTGTGCCATGGAGCCAACATCATGTCATTTTTGTGCAATTCTGTTTGTTTAGTATGGAGTTATGCTATGTTATCAGCTTTTGGGGCATTCCCAATTATTATGCAAATTCTTGGAAAAGCAGTCTAAAGCACCCAAAATTGACCAAACCCATCTTAAAATGCCATGAACATATACCTCTTAACACTAAAAGAAAAGTGGAACCATCATCTCAAACATGGATGCATTCATATTCAGGAAATCAATATTATTTCCCTGCATTGAAATAGCATTGAAATTACAGTTTTATTGCAAATAAAAGCTTCTATTAGCTTATGAAATCATTATCAAAACACATTTTCTGCTTCCCCTAGGTTTATAACTCTCCCCTTAACCAAATAATTTCAATTGGCACAAGCATAATATAGCAAATATCTTGAAATGAATTGAGCTCATCTGATTGACAATGCTAATCCAATGGGAAACAGCGGTGCTTGCTATGCAGTTGTATAATGTGGATTCATTGGTAAATGAAAGCATCCATGTTTGAAATGATGGTTCTATTTTTCAATTCACGTTATGAGGTGAACATTCATAGCATTTTATGATAAGTTTGGTAGATATGTTGGGTGCTATTCCAAGAAATGCATAATAATTGGGAACACCCGAAAACCTGATTTTATTGCATAACTCCTCATTGAACTAACAGAATAGGACAAAATTGACAGGATATTGGCTTTATGGCACAAGTATCATTATGTGGAAAGGATATCAAAAAATAGCCTTATTTCTGTTGGAGATATCAGGAAAAGGCATGGTTGCATAATAATTGGGAACGCAGTGTAGATGATAGTGAATAATTCCACCTGTTATGTCATATCAGCAGGCTACTCATTCTCAGCTTATGAATGCTCAGGAAATCATTTTTACCACGTAGCTCTCATTTATGTGAGCAACACAAATGCCCATAACGGATTGAGTAAATTTATGTGAATTATGTTGTTCAAATGACTTATGCTAGTGTCTCACGAGAGTGGTTAAGTGACGGCGAAGTTGTAGAGGTGCCAGGAACTCAAGTTTCGCCCACTTTCGGCGTTTCAAGCCATTTTTGGACAATTATATAATCAATTAGAGGTGCTAAATCGTCGTTGATGGTTCCTATTACGACGAGGCACTCGTTTTCTACGCCGAATCGCTCGTAATTACGGACGAGGCAAGAAGAGACTTGTGTCGGCGAGTTGTCAGGAGCCTCGGCGCAGTTCCATTGCTTCAATGTTAAACTAGATTCGCCCAAGGAGTCTCTTTCTTCGCCCTAGCATGCTCTTGCTTCGCCCTAGCATCCTCTTACTTCGTCCTAATCTTCAATTACGCCCAAGCAAATACCTTTTACGGTGAAGCAAGTAGCTGTTTCGGCGTTTCAACAGCCTGTTTGCGTCGGCGAGTTGTTCTCTTTTTTCGCCGAAGTTCCATTGACTCAATGATAAGTAGCCTCGCCCAAGCACTCTCTAGATTCGCCCAACCTGCCTCTAACTTCGCCCAAGCTGTCTCTAACTTCGCCCAATCATTTTGGGGGTCTTTCAGGTCTTTTGCATCGTGGCTTCTTGCTTCGTAAAGATTCAACAGGTTGAATCTTTCGTGAAGCAAGTTCTTGCCTCACCATAAGGTCATGTGACTTCTAGGAACTTTTGGCGAGGAAGTTTAAGAAGCGCCGTAGACGAAAATATCGTCGCCGAATTGTTGAATGTAGGTTAAAAACCTCCCTCTTTCCTGGAAAAGCAAGAAGCGACGCAACAAGAACCCTCTGTTACGTCTCCGTGTGATCTAGGCATAAGTCTATTGCCTTCTGTTACGTTAACTCATCTTGTTAATTATGTCATCAATTATTGAAAAGATGGTAATTGTTTTGATGAAATATATAAAATAATATGATAATTGAGAGAAACTTGTGTGTCTTGTGGAATAATACATCTGGAGGCTTATCATGTAACAGATTGCAATAGTAAATAGTATAGGTTGTTGCGGCTGCAAAGGTACCCAAGCAGGTGCATGTTACATATATTAAAATATGCAACACATACTGTGTTTAAGAATATTCCTATTCCAGAAACTAATGTGTAGACAAAATTTGATGTTAACAACAATGATCAGAAGTGAATTTATGGGGTACATAATTTGACACTAGCATTGAAACAATATCAAACATGCAATGCTGTGCTGTGCTGGGGAATACTTGATTAGAAAATGAATGATGTAAAGTTACTGCTACAAGGAAGGCACATGCTTCTACATGAGTACAATTGAGGCATAAAATGAAACCTTGTATAATGATGTGTGGAAAATGAAAAATGAGTGAAAAGAATGAATTGGCTGCATCTAACTTTAGAAGTCATTATTAGGTATAATTACACTCTACACATTATACTGCCATGAAAATATGAAGGAGGTTATGTCTCTATACTTGATGACTCATATTCACTATGTGAGGTCATATCCTATACCTGCCATGTCTTCAACACACTACATCCACCAATGACAAATTTTATAGGAAATATAGAACATCGAACCTATATTGTCATCGTTGATGTCTTCACACGGTCGAATGTAATCGCTTGTTCTCTTGAGGCTGCGAGACATAAGGAAGACCAATATAATTTATATGTGAAAACAATAAAGCCTATCATTAAATTTCCTAAAACCGCCACCGCATAGCCTGTCAATTTTTGAAGATTCTAGGTTATTATTGCATAAATTACGAAGCAGTATTAGGGGTTTTACAATGCGACATATTCTTGTAACATTGCATTATGTTGAAGTAAACTCCTTAGCATTTGCTCAAATTTGACCAACAACGTTAATATCTCTGATATATGACAAATTCACTTTTTATAGGTTTATGAACTTTGAAAGATGCCTAGCATAACCTCCAATCATGATTTCTTCAACTTCAAACTGCTGACTGAGTGTTCTTACCAAATGTCAGGAAATAGGCATCTGATTTCTGTCATATGACACACCAAAGCTTTCTTCCATTTCTCATATTTCTTGATGCCATGGTTACCATTATAATTTGCCCTCTGCCCTCTTTCTTCAACCTTCAAAATCATGGTATGAAAAGAAACAGGGACATTTTAATCAAAACTGTAATCATGACAAGTGATTGCAAAATAATTTTTTTGCAAATACTTGTTGTTATTCATCCCATCAAGACAGTATTCAGTATTCTGCATCATATATATCAATTGGTCTTATACATGTACATAAACTATTTTGTGGTAAAAATAACTAAGCCAAAATACATGACTAAGCAGGTGAATGTGTAAAGTTTACCATGCTCTGAGGTTATACAGAAGACATTTCCTCTAAAAGTTTTTTTCATATCTCTTCAGGTGCTGCCCACAGAGAGATGTCAGACGAACAACGTCTCTTCAAGAAACTGATGAGAAGTTATGAAAGATCCGTCCGCCCTGTCAAAAATGCCACCACCCCAGTAGTTGTTAAACTTGGAATAACTCTCACTCAGATATTTGATGTGGTAAGAAATGCATTTGTATATTTTATCTTTGGACCTGTCTATCTTCATTCCTCCTTTGTCCGATCAACCTTTCCTTCGCCCATACCTTCCTACTCTCCTGTCTCCTTCCTTCTTGCTAACCTTCTTTCCATCCTTCCTTCCTTCCTTCCTTCCTTACTTCCTTACTTCCTTCCTTCCTTTCTTTCTTCCTTCCTTCCTTCCTTCCTTCCTTCCTTCCTTCCTTCCTTCCTTCCTTCCTCTATGTGGCTTCCCCTTCCATCCTTCTCTTCTTTGTTCCCTGAATCTCCTATCCTTATTTTCTTCTTTTTTTACTTCATTCATTTATATCTATTTACTAAGCCCAAGATGTAATCAAGCAAAATTATTGTGTGTGCATGGACACTTATCCAGTATCAGTCTTTCCAAAACTTTGCTACGCTGTGTGTGCTCAGGCAATACACAAATTTGAAACATGGCTCAAACCCTGTTGAACTTGCTCTCCTGTTCATTTTGTTAATTTGCCAAAATTTTAAGTTTAACATGCGATTTAATGTAAAAATGAAACCAAAAATTTGAATGTTGGTCATTTAAACAAGTGATGTCAGATCGAGTTGCTTAATTAATAACTTGACAAGCAATTAAAATGAGAGATTTTGTGTGTGTGTGTTTAATTGTCCAATTTCCGCTTTCAAAATTAATCAAAACTGAATAAGGCTAATTTGGCCTCATCTAATTACAATAGTTTCCAGCACATGTTGAACATGAATGCATGAGTTTAACACAAGCTTTGATGAGACTTCCTTCCGCGATTTAAATCTTATATTTTTCTAATTTTTTTAGGATGAGAAAAACCAAGTGCTGACACTAAATGTTTGGTTAGATCAGGTAAGAAATTTGTCGATATTTATATGATATGTCAATACATACATATTGTAAATTTGTAATGCTAATGAAGAGCAGACATGCCCACACACATTTATGGAAACCAAGATCCATACATTTCAGTATGAAATTGATCCAACATCGGTGACAACAAAGAAGCAATTGTGAAATAAAGGAAGCTTAATGTAATGCCAATTCTAAATAAAATACCATGAGTTATATTCCAATCTACTTTCTGAAACAACTTTCTTGAGAAGATTCTATTTCAAGAGGGCATAAAGAAGTCTTGGTGTCTCTATTCTTCATTATTTGCCCTACATCCTGTGTGCATAGAATGTGTCTAATACCGGCCTCCAGATAGCCCTAGAGCAATATTATAAGAACTAATCTCAACTCAATTTGGTCTTGCAGGAGTGGCATGATGAAAGTATTCGCTGGGATCCAACTCTGTTTGGGGGCATCCAAGTCCTCAGGATCCCCTGTGATAACATCTGGCTTCCGGACATCGTGTTATACAATAGGTAAGCCCCACAGCAACATGGCTTCCTAGCTAGCAATCTCTGAAAGGCTGAGGTATCACCATCTCCAGTGCCATGGACTGACAGCAGTCTTCTCTGATCTTCCAGTTTCTTACAAGTTCTGCCAAAGTGATTGTCTTGTCAAAGTGATTGGCTGCTAATATCTAATTGATTGATAACATTCACAAAGGTCAAATCCGATCATTTATTATTGTAGGTGTGGTGTTGTGTCAGTGATTCTGCAATTATGACTCCTTTGTGTTTGTTAACAACTTCTTTGATTATCCAATATGATGGTTCGGCTTATGTCTAATTAATTGTCAAGTTCAGGAAGGTTTCCAACTCTCTGGACTAATTGATTTATTATTGGCAGAATGATGACTATTCAACAATGTTCAACAAGTCTGGCTTTTCAACATCTTTACGATTCTTCTTGCTTTGGTATGACACTTTCTTTCCCAAAAGATATGTAACTGTTGAGTTGGTCAATAAATGGAAATAGAAATTGAGAGAGGGGAGGGTCAGCTCAGTGGTATATCGTGCAGGGCTTCCATTCCAATAGCTGGGTTGGGGGTTTAAATCAATCTCGTGCCGAGTCAGCTGGGCGTATATGTTGGACGGCTGTTTCAATCATCCTTTGCCATAATGTCGAGTCCTTCTCCTGTTCTAATAAGCCTACCAAATGTATAAATGTAGGAGGTAAAACCCCAATAATCCATCCATCCATTCCCGAACTATATCATTCGGGTGAAATGATGAGGCCAACTCTTGCAATTACACTTTGCACACTTTTGATCTTTGCAACAAACCTTGAAATGTATGTGTCCATTTGAATTTCTTTATCACAATTCTTGATATTTAGAATTACATCTTTTGATCCAGATATCAAAGCTGCAACCACATGTGTGTCTATATACATCTTAAGAACCAGACAGTAACTGGACTATACATCGTAAAGTCAATTGTAAAATCTATATTTGGACAGAAGTAAAACACTCCTTCTATCTTGCGGTGGACTTGATATAAACCACAGAACAAATCATAGTAAGAGGATGCAAATTGCAAAATCTGGAGAAAAATAACTAATTAACACTATAATTGTGCTAGCTGAGATCTGATTTCAGAAATCCCAATAAAACTCTCTTGAGGCGACAAAGTTGATTTCCGGAAGAATGACTAAAAAAGAACTGTTGATTGTTATAGTTTTCCTAATGTCCTTGAAAATAAAATATCAAACCATTATCAAACTTGCAAAGTGAGTAGGAGCTTGAAGGAGTAGATTTATTAGAGCCTGTGGTTCGTCATAGCAGGGTCAATAAAGAAAAAGGTAAATAGTACTTGAACATACTAAATGATAGACCTAATTAGAATTTAAGCCTATGTATATGATTTGTATGATAAATATTCCACCATTAGCTGGGCAGATCAAGTCACACAATTATGTGCATTTATAGCAAAATGTTCAAGTACTTTGTCATTACAATTCATCCTGAAAGAAGCAACATCATTTTCTTTTGCGCTCCAAAGTTTACTGGAACCACATGGCGTCTGTTTCGTAGTGTCTGGTTCAGAAAGCCACCTGTGCATCTTCACATAAACAATTATGGAACCGATGACATCCTGTAATTTGCATAGCTCACAAATTTAGTAAAAGCTTTTACCTTTTCCTTGGCTACAACATTCAATAAACAGCAGAGTGGATGATTAAACTGTACTTGTGTGGGTGGCTCAGTACTTGCCATAAAAGTTATTGATGCTGCAGGCATGAAATTGTAGATTTTATAATATATTTTGCTTTTCGTATATTCTAAACTTTAGATGTCAAAACGCAGAACACAGTCATTCACACACGATAATGCACATCAGAAATAAAAGGCAGATCTCATTCACCTAAAATCATAACCACCAACACTTTCAAAAAAACTTTCCAAATCACACTTTCAGTTGAAATGTCTTTCAGCATTTTGAAGTATTGTCACATCTTTGAGCTGCTTTTAAATTTAAGGGGTGATATTGCCTGAGAAGATTTATCAATCTTAACTTAAGCAGAGGACATGCTTGAGGCAGAATTAGTTTGAATTGGATTAGCCTTATTGTGCCACTCCACCACAAAAGGGCAATGGATCTGCACAGATGGTTCAAGAATGTGTCAATCCATCCCCATTCATTGCAATTTCAATCTGACCTTGTTGATGCAGAGAAATCAATTAGCAAGACTCTCAGCCGCCTTTAAGGAATTTTATGATATATTGCTTAAGCTTGGTGCATTTTATCAAGACAAGTGTATTTAAACATGGTTTGGTTTTCCTGTGTCCTTCCAGACGATCTTCATGCCATTTGGAGTTACGTAAATTTATCATTGCCCTCAAGCTGTTTGCCAAAAGAAAATGATTTCCATCTAGGGTAGAATAACTTGCAGACTGCTTCGTATGACAATTCATGTTGATTGTGGAAGCGTGAAATAATGTTTTATAAATATTTCTTGTGTAATTTCAGTGTGGATGATTACACCGGGGGCTACATGAAGAGCCTCGCCATGGTCCAGCCCTCGGGAGACGTGTTCTGGCCTCCCATTGTCAGGTTTAGAGCGGCCTGCAAGATTGATGTGACGTACTTCCCATTTGATGACCAGATCTGCCACCTCAAGATGGGGTCCTGGGCTTATGATGGCTTCCAGGTTGATGTCACCAACCGATCGGGGAATATTGACCTTTCTAACTATGTTGACAATGGCGAGTGGTTGCTTATCGAAGCACGAGCCGTCCGCCATGTCATCTACTATGCGTGCTGCCCCGAGCCTTTCCCGGATGTGACTTTTTACCTGCACTTACGCAGACGCACAACCTACTACACCTTCAATGTGATTATACCTTGTGTTATCCTCTCAATACTGACCATAGCAGGGTTTTTCTTGCCCGCCCAAAGTGGAGAGAAGGTCACACTTGGCCTCACCGTTCTCCTTGCCTTCTCTGTCTTCATGCTGCTGATTGCCGAAAGTATGCCGGCTACTTCTGAATTTGTTCCTTTAATAGGTGAGTAATCAAGCACCAGTACATGCATGGATGTAATTAAAGTAATGCGATGACATTTAGAATTAAAGTACATTAGGTAACTATACAAAGTCATTTTTATAATTCCAAATACTGTAGGCACTGCATCATGTGTGATAGCCCTTGTCAGATCATGAAATGGTTTCTCCCACAGTTTTGTAATGCACAAAAAGTACTGAGGGCATGTGGAAGGCGCAGCATGTATGACTTCTTCCAAAATGCACCAGATGTGTAATATGCAGGTGACTTTGGTTTAGAAACTGTTCGGAAAATGTGCTGGTTACCTGTGACATCGTAAGGAGAAATATAAGGTCCTCTAGTTCTTTATACCTGGCATAAAAAAGATTCTCACCATTTAAGACATTTCATATTTCTGTCAACATCTAATCAAAAGCTCTACTCCTTTCAAAATGTTTTTGCCTTTGTGTCTAGAAACTGTTCGTGATAAGTCAAACAGAGATGCAACACTCACTTTTCTCTGCTTTCTCCTGTGTTGTCTGTGGAAGGAAGAGGTAGGATTCATTAACAGCTGTTGTTTTTCTTGACTGAGATCCATAAGTTCAAAAGAAAAGAAGTGCTTTTCAATCAGGCAGTTTGAAATGATCAGTCTGGGAAGCTTTCTGCTGTAAAAGATCAAACAAGAACAAATATTCACCCTCCTGTCTAATTTTGTATCTGCACTTTGAAGTAAGAGTTCCTTGTGTAGAGAAAAAGTCCAATCTAGATCAGTGATTCTGTAATCAAGTCTGCAGCTGCCAGAGACCATTAATAGTGCTTAATTAAGACAACTCTCAAAACTCTCCCAGATAAACTTTGGCCATAAAAGGCTCACACTGTCAATGGGATTGATTACTGAACACAGAGAATTCTTCTTAAGAAAGAAAAGCAGTTCAGATGCAAGCCTATTTGACGATGGAATTTCAACAATAACCAACTTTCCGCCCCAATTTTTGCCTTCTTAACAAACTTGAAAGGAAAACCTTTCCATATGATATTTTAGAACTGACTACTCTTTGAAACCGAGTTAGACCATTTTGCTTACTCATTCTTGATGCCGGAAAGAAATATTGACAATCAGCCTAAATTATCAACTGTTTGTCTGGTGAAAGCAGCCAAATGCGGATGCATCGGTATTTTATGATGGTGTGAGACTGTGGTTACACGTCAACATTCGGGTGATGACGTTTGGCTGTACGAATTGTGTAGTGAATCCCATTTCACAGTCCGGGTTGTTTTGCCAGATAAAGAAGTGCATGTAAGTTTCATAAGTTTATAGTTTTTAAATTGGTGCTTACTAAAAACTTTGATTGACTTGCCTGCAATCCACTTTAAGGTGGCTCGCTACTCATGGCAGAGCAATGGCGACGTCACCATAGCAACAGCAGTATGCTGAGCTCTGTGAGCTGCTTTTTTGGTTTTCTATAATTTCGTATGACGGCCGCTTCGTTTGACATTTGGGCCGCTTCTGTTAGGGTTAGAGACTTCTAGTTTGGAGCATCAGATGCGCTATGAAAAGGACTGCAATCTTACAAGGTTTGAACTTTATTCTCTTAACAAAAATTTTTTACAAGTGATTTTCGGCAAGCAGGTCTAATTTCTCAAAAATGAATTTGAGCTAGGCCTATAAATACATTTTTATGTCAATTTCCATCGCGGAAGGGGCACTTTTCATATGTATAATATTGTTCCTCACTACTTTTGGAAGTAAATGGCAAAGAAATAAGAAATCCTATCTATCCAATTTTTTTAGCACCATGGTTTATAAAATAAGTTAAAATTGTCAAAATCAAAACTCTTGTTCCGAGCCCCTTGGAAAGTCCTTTTAACTAAATATATATCCCTGAAATTATAATCAGCAGTTCCATAAAATTGTCTTCTTTAAGTTCATACTTCATTGCATAACATTGGATGCATGACGACTGAATGGCACGGCAAACTTCACAGTAAAAAAGTAAAGAAAAAAATTGAGTTTTTCAGGATTGCGTGGACTGACTTTCTTGTACATAACCTCAAATATTTTGAAAAAAAGGCTGGTTGCGACCACATTTTTTTACATATCCTTGCTATGAACTATATTTTGGATCATTCTAAACTATTTTCAAGAAATCCTATCTTAGAAAGTTCACGAGTATCGAGCCACCTTAAATAAGATACATATGTATAGGCACACATTGATTTCATTAGTATAGGCCTACAGCGTTGCACATGGGCAGGTATGAAACTAAATGATATTGTATGCGCAATATTTAGTCTCAGCATTCACAAACTGCAAAATAAATGTCGCACAAAAAGGTTTTATGTCTTGCCCTATTTGTTATATGTCTGAGCGAACCCTGAAACACAAATCAATCATTCTGAAGAGAATTTAAGGAGTGGACCAACATTGTAAGACCTCTCTTTCTTCCTTCATGATTGTGAAGTGCCCTTCCAACCTCCTCTAAGCACTTGAGGAGACACCTACAATAAGGGTCCATGAAATATAGATGAAGGCAGGCTCCCTAGCTGGTCAGCTGTAATTAATAGCTTCCATATTCAGTCCATTGCAGGTGCAAAGATGGTACTTCGAGTCGCCTTATCACAGTTTATTTACTTTGTTTGTGTTGGTTCTTTTTCTCTTTGGCCAATTCCTCTTCTGTCGCAGACATTGTTGTGGATTCCTATAGAGTAAAAACCTACCTCTGCAAAGTCATTATGGTTTATGACACAATGCAATGATTAACAGTAATAGTAGTCTACTGTTGGCCTCTATGGCACCACCTTGCTTGGGGAAGGATTGTGCACTCATTTTTCCTGCTCACTTTACTTCCGCGTATGGAATGATCTATTAAAATTTCAGTGCACTTCATTCCGACCATGAGAACATTACCTATTGTTCATAAGCTTGAATGATGAAGAGACAGTGATTCTCCAGGCTCCTTCAGGGACGAATAAAGAAAATGAACGCCGCTACTCTCTCTTAAAGACTCCGATGTCTCTGGTAGCTAGTGACCACAAGAGCTGAAAGTTTCATCATTACATTGCATGACTGAGGGAATCAAATTCTCCTGCAGTAGCTGGATTCGAAACTACTGACGTAATACCGTTACGTTTCCTTGCCAGTTGCATTTCCTCAATGTAAGATCACCTGAAAGCACTTTCCTAGTCACTGATATTGTGCAGACAATCAATCACTGTTGTGAGACAATTCTTAGAAACATCGCAAAAGTATTGTTCCTGAACATACATTGTCGGAGTGAAACTGGGATTCTCTTCATATAAAGAAGTAGTTTCGTGTTCTCATTCATTTCACATAGCTATCTAGGCACTCAGTATTGATAGAGGGTAGAAAGTACAACATGGAAATTATTGACCCAGGGGGAGCATTGCATTACTGAGGGAGTAAGTTTTCCTCCAGTAGCTGGGTTTGCAACCGCTGACGTAATAGTCGTAGTACAGTTAGTGTCAGTTACGTCTCCCAGCCAGTCGCATTTCCTCATTGTAAGATGACCTGAAAGCACTATCCTAGTCACTCATATTGTACGGACAATCAATCACTCTGTTGTAAGACAATTCTTAGAAACATCGCAAAGGTATTGTTGCTGAACGTAAGAGTGAAACTGGGAATCTCTTTATATAAAGAAGTAATTTCATGTTCTCTTTTATTTCACATAGCTATCTATGCACCTAGTCTTGATAGAGGAAAGTACAACATGGAAAGGACTGACCCAATACCTGTCAGCAGCAATATGTGCCACAGATAAACCAATATTGCTGAATGACCAATTTTTACTTGATTATTTATGCATTCTGTTTGTCAAGCTTTTCTCATCCACAAGCTAATGCCGAATTGTAGTTTTATCGGACAACAGCTCATTTGCCACTGCTCTTCTTACTGAGTTAATGCAATTTTCTAATATGCATTCCATTGTATTTGCAGGCATCTACTTGACTGTGACCATGGCCATTACCTCTATGTCAGTGATATTCGGGGTGTTTATTCTACACATCCATCACCGAGGGACACTCAATCGCAGGGCGTCACCTTCTCTGAGGCAGTGTACCTTATCTTTAAGTCGTATGCTCTGTGTTAAACCCAGCCCTGTCATCCTCATGAATTCGCGAACACCCGAGAGCTTTACAGCAAACGAAAGCGATTTGCATCGCATGCATTCGGGCTTTGGTAGCTTCAACCAGGGCTTCAAGTTCAATTCGCTGAGAAATGTCACCTTGAAGACCCTGGAAAATGGGCAGATTCAACTGCAGGAAAAACCCAACACCGGCAATAATAATGCCAATGACAGATCGAGCAACATCCAGCGGGCGGAGGAGGAGGTCCTCCACCATTTGCGGGGTATCATTGAGAAACAGAGCCGGGAGGACACTATGAACATTATCAGTCGCGAATGGGAGGACATTGCAATAGTCTTTGATCGATTCCTTTTCTGGATGTTTCTTTTCATCGCCCTCTTTACCACTCTAGCTTTGTTAGTTCTGCTGCCTCTTGCCAAGGAAATCAGCATTGATGATTACGAAAAGGAGTTACAGGGGGGACAGTGACACATGTCAAATGAGTGTCATAGCGATGAGAAGTGTCAACGATCTATTATTATCGAATCTGAATCGGTTATGATCATTGTGAAGTTACCATAATCATAATTAATAACATAATCATTTGAATTTTGTGCATTTGATGAACCTTTTGATTTCCAATATTTCATCTTATCCTGTGTAACAACCTGATAATACCAAACCTTTTAGCTGAAAGCATCAAAGGGCATGCGCATTTTGTGCAGCCTTAGAAAGACCCACTCTGACAGTATTACATTGGTTTCTCCCCTTTTTGTGTTGATTTTGTTTTATTGTGTTTTCATACTGGTGTTACTGGATTTCCATGTGGAGATAATATAAGAAGACATACCTATTACACAAGCATGCTGAGTAGGTAAAAGTTGTTTGTTAATCATGTACATGGGGACATTCTGAAACAAGATTGTGATGCTGCTTAGCAACTGAGCATGCCGTATCATTACATAAACACCCCAACTGTTGTTACGTCACCATCAAAGAGTTCCATATTGACGTTGTATGATCTTGAATAACTGTGTGGGTAGCATTTATCAGGGACTGTCTGGTAAAGGGCCTGGATATGAGGAACGGTGACAGGAACATCAGCTGGGTCCTGTCAAGGGAAAAAGGATCAATTTTGACAAATGGATGCTGCTGTTTACTTGTGCCAGATGACTGCACAGATGACAGCTCAGTTGACGGGTGACATGTCAGCTGATTTCGCAGCTGTAATGGACTGAGGAGCATCCAGCATAAAACTGTATGGTATTGCATGTACTGCTGTAATCTGCAATAATCTGTTGTATATTACATTTGTAAACAACTGCCATAGTTGTATTCTACTTGAGATATTTCCTGTTAGGCCAGACTGCATCAATGCTTAAAATTGTTTAACAAAAATTATCCTAATCTGGTTAATTCATATAACTCATCTTTGAACAGGGTTACTTGAAAATAATTTAGTTGTGTTATAAATTGAGCTCAGTCAATAAAAACTAGTTATCTCATGTTCAGCTTTGACACACTCTATCAATAAAAAGACTTGACCACTTTGGTATAACCCGTGTTAAGCAATACGATCCAATACAGGTGACAATGAAATAAGACAATCAAGTGATTCAAGTCTGTCCTTTGATTCATGTTTGGTCACTGTAATCATTAGAGAAAAATGTCTTCTATTCTATGAATTCTGTTAAATGTGAACCTCACTCACATAATGCTTGATCATTATTTTGTAATGCACATGTACATATATGACGATATGTATACATTGTATAATAACATTGTATCACACTAAATTTCCTTTGTATGAAAAAGAATGTCAACATTAAAGTATTATCCTCGTTTCGTAGTTTACATTTGTCCTTTTTTTTTCAGCATTGTCATTAGGGTGTCCCAAAAAATATGTATTGGGGCTAACCTCTAAATGTGTTCTATAGTTCCTTACCGGCATTCCATGAAAAATTTCAGCTCATTTAAAGGTGTTTTAGTAGTTGTACCCGAAAGACAGATGGGGGTTTAACATTAAATTTTCATGCGAAAATGGCTATGTCAGCTCAAAAACTATTGTTTTCAGTTCACCCAAACACATGGATTGTTGATTCAAGGATGTATAAATTATTCTGCGCACTGCGGTACCAATTTTATAATTGTAACATAATTTTATGTGATTTAAAACAACTTCTTAGATTATTTCAATAGTCTAAAATAAATTGTAAGTCATTAGCTGATATTCTTGTGTCTCACTATGAAACCTTTATGTGATTGTCCATCTTTAAAGTTCAAAATTAGACTGCAATTAATCTGTATCAGGAAAGGTGCTTAGCCTTGGCGTCAATTTTTCATGTAAGATAGTTAACTTTTGCCAATTACACAAGAACCAAGTAAGGTACAGATATGAAATTGGTACCACAGTGTGCAGAATATTTATGCATCATTGTATCAACAGTCCATGTGTTTGATTGGACTGAAACTAATAATTTGTTAGCTTATAGCTAAAATAGCCTTTTTCACATGAAAATTCATTGTTAAACCCAGATCTATCTTTGGGACCCTTCAGCAACAAAAAACACCTTCAAACGAGCTAAAATTTACACGGGAGTCAGAGAGGGACTATAGAACACATTTAGAGGTTAGCCCCAATACATTTCAGACTTTCACATTGTTTGGGACACCCTAATGGTCATATAATTTAAAATTTAATAAGGCTGGAAATGGAAGTCACGAATACTGACATCTAACATTTGAAGAATTCCAACATGGCACACCAAATAGTTTGGAGACAACAAATACAAATTTGGCTCACAAAGTGTGTCGCTTTTTAATACAGATTAAGCGTTAACAAACCATCCATTAATGTCAGTTATTTTTCATTCAACTCTCTTTCACAGGCCTAGGTCCTGTATGTGTCGAAACTGAGACAGGATTTCAAGGAGGGAGTCAACCCAAAAAAATATTACCAGCCGTCCAATTAACCTTCAAGAAATAATTTTCAAACACGAAAGGTGTGTCTCACTAAAAATGTAAATAATTGCTTTCAGGCAATTGTCTGGCATTGCTGTTGAATTTTCCACACCCCAGAACACCATACTTTTTGGAATGATTCAGAATTTGATCTGTCATACAGAAGTGCCAAAAAGCAGTACGTACGCAAAACATTGAGATATTATTTACGTGTATCATTTCTGGAAACTTTTTAAAATACATTCAAAGAACTACTTCAATACATGGGTTCAAAAATGACCGTGTAGTACCACTACTAGCATACCATGAACTGCTGTCTTGCATCATTGGTATGTCTCTACTATTGCATGTTTTTTGACATACAGACTTTGGCCCACCGTTCGAAGTCCAGGTGCTGTTGATTCACCATTTAGCAAAAAATGTTAGTATTGTAATATGTGATTATGATATGTGGAAAAAATTAGCATGAAGCAGGTTAATGGGTGTTATTCATGGCCATAAATGAAATTCTGGTAAAGGCCATGGTGACAGAGTAATCCAAAGCGGATAGTTGTATTAGTGATATGAGTCTGCGTTACACAATAATGGCTATTCTCTAAAACAACTTGTAAACTTTCCCAACATATACAACTGATTTTAATTTTGTTAACATACATATCAAATTTGTTTAAAAAAAATTTTTTTGACTTAATCAATTAAAGAAAGAAAAATAAGATATTTTGGCATGAAGTATTTGCATTTTCTTTATTATTGCATGGGCTGCCATTCGCTGGGTCCAGGGTTCGAATCCAGCTCTTGTCGGGTCACTTGGGCCTATGTTGGATGGCTGTTTCAATCATCCTTTGTCTCAATGCCATGTCCTCCCCCTGTCCTAATAGCTTACCAAGTGCATAAATACAGGATGTAAAGCCCCAATCATCGATCCATCCAAGAAGCTGATACTACTTAAAAATATTTCTCTTCATTCTTTGACTCCCCTTTAGCGGCATTTCCCTACAAAATGTAAAATCTTCTCACTCAAAATCACTGGGTTGGATACAAAGACAATGGGACCTTCAATAAACTATGTATTAATTTGACCATTTTCAAGCAAGCTATCACCTCATGTAAGTTGCCAAAATTGAAGATAAATGCTTAAAAATTAATAGTATCAACAAGTCATATTTTTCACCGTAAATCGCCTGATGGGATCCAAAGAACAATGGGAACATCAATAAACTATAGATCAAATTGACTATCGTCAAACAAGCTATCACCTCATGCAAGTTGCCAGAATTAAAGAAGAATATTGAAAAACATGTCTGCTGTCGAAGCATACCGAAAGTGAGTGTACATGTTCCAGTGCTACAAGCCAATTACAAAGTTTGGTCCAGTCCTTGAGATTTTCTCCACAGGTGAAAATATTTCTGTAATGCACTGGGCTCAGTTCTTTTAAGCACTTAAAGAGTTCAAATATGACTGTCTATGCTCTGCTTATTTCTACAGTATGTATATTTGCATTGACTAGAAAGGTCTCGTAACTTGGGCAGTAATTATCTTCTTATTATGATGAACTAAGACCTCGAAGGAGGTTTTTTTCAAAAAACCCCGAGGGGCCAAATTTGTAACATAGATCAAGAGGAGTCAAGCCCTATTTCATTTGGGAAATCTACCTTCCTCTTTCCCTCAATATATACAAGAAGTTGATCATTTCAATGACTCTGAAAGACAAAAAGGAAAGTCAAGCTTCTGTGGTATGATTTTCACAGATGTTACAAAAAATGCATTTTAATCACTTTCATTATTTCAGGCAAAATGCCCTAAACAATATGAGGAATCAGTAAATCTTTGCTGGTATGGAAGCTGTGATCAACTGAAGATGAAAGAGAAGAAAAATGTTGACAACAAAACGTCCATGGAATTGTACCCAGCGTTCTAACCATTGCTATTATGGATCTGCCAACCGAGAACTTTACTCGATAAAGCTAGTTGACCTGTATTTCTGATAAATAAATGGCTCACACATCAGTAAGAAAATTGTCATTGACAATTTCTAAATTATGGTGATCTGGCCATGGATCTAGAAGGCTCAAGATTGATGCTCCCATTCCTTTCCGCCCTAATTTCCCCCTCACCACCAATGACAGCAGATCTGTCAAATGCTGTGTACACCAGTGCTGTGGAATGCCATGGACATTCCATGCAACATTTTACTTGTGAAACAAGTTCTTAGTGATATTACTGGGGATATAGAAAGATGCCAGGTATCTAGCTGTAGATTTATAAGAAATTAATTGACCAACTTCGAAAAGTGCATTTATTGAATTTGAATCAAATTATAGAAAGAGTTTTTTTTTTATAAATTGTGAATATTTGACTATATTTGTTTGTCAAGGGATACAAAATCTATTTAAAAAACAACAATTCAAAATGATGCTTAGTTGCAAAACTACAAACTTAAATATCGTGATGTCGCATTATTCTGGAAGCAGCCCTTCAATGAACAATTTTGAAGTACAACTTAAACTCTTCTTTTAGGAAGTATTAATGGAATTCTGGGCACGAATCACTACATAAATGATGTTCCTGCAAGCAAATAAAGGGAAGAACAGAGCTGATAATTTGCTCAACATAATCTCTGTCAGCAAAACGAAATAAAGATGCCACAAAAATAGAATCGTGCCTACGAAATCTTGCCAGACCTTGCAGACCCTAAGGCCAGAGTCTGGGCTATGAAAAACAAGGAAAAAAGACCAAACAAATCCTTGACAATGCAAAAGAGAGATGGATGATGTAGTTGAGGATTAATAACACAGTAGAGCTGCTATTGTTGTCTACTGCAAATACAAGAGAATCAATAAGGAGTGACAAATGGCTGACTCTAAAGCAGTCACAATGTTCACACTGTCACAATATATCCTTCATTAGCATCCAGATGTAGAACAGTGTTTGTCACGTGTGAGAAATTAGCTCTATGTCGAGCAATGTGACTGGGCTACTCAATCTCTTAAGTGCTGTGGAGTTAATCAGATCTTGAGACTTGAGTATCAAATGTGATCACAACTCGAGTGTAATCTTCCTATGCAAACTGTTTCCTATACACCGAAAGTGTAGGTTATTCACCACAGAAAAAAGCTTGATTTTCTCCCAAAATAAGACTTAGAATCAATATTTTTTGACCATTCTAAAACCATGGGGGAGGGTTTTTGGAGGGCAGCTCAAATCCGACATAATCTTGCCTTTTCCACTTTTCATCTCTGCACAATGTAATGCCCAATATGACGAAAATGATCCAAAGATGCTCAATTTAGAGATTTTAGCTCCTTATAGTGGTCTTCCAATATATGTTATAGCAAAATGGATGCCAGGTCTCTAAGTCTCATTTTTGGAAAATCATGCTTTTGTCAGGTCTGGCCAGTGGGGATTTACATCTCAAACTTCAGGTGAAATGTGCTAGTATTGTGCCACCTCTAAATGTTAACAGAACGAGCTGGACGTTTACACATATACTCTCATATAACGACCTAACCTGCAAAAAAAAGTCTGGTTTGATCCTCCCAAGATTTCCAAAATGTAGGGCACCAGTTCCACCTTATTATCCAGTGAGGGCTTTAGCCCGAGATATGATAAACAATATTCGGATCTCATGGGGAATATCAGGCTTATACCAAGAGACAAACCCTCAAAAAAAGGTCGATACAATAAACACTGCAGAATAAGTGGATAGTAAAGAATCTAGGAATGAGTGCAGTGAAATACTGGCTTCTGACACAGGTGTCGAATTGTAATTTGGTATGTCAACAAATGCCCCAAAGATAGTTCCAAAAAAGGTTTTAGTTCTTTCCTTGTAGTATGAAAATTTGCTATACTCTGTAGATAGGGTCCATCCAGCATTTCACCAAGGAAGTGAGTTGCACATACATGAGGACATAAATAAAACAATATTTTATATATGCAAGCTAAGCCTTTATGATCTAGAATGCATGAAAATACCCTCAAGAACCACAGACTCATAAGTTCCAAGATCTACAAAGGTGCACATGTTTTTTATATTTGGACTAGAAACAATGATGATGGATCACATGCTAGAAGAAGAGTTTGTTGCATGAAATAAATGTATTCTCATATATGTGGTTCATTCAGGGGCATATCTAGTAATGGCCTGAGAGGGGGGCCATTACATGGAGTGAATACAGGCCGCTCTTTGGCTTTTCCTATCTCTTCCATGTTAATTTTTGGCCTGAGGGGAGCCAGGGCCAATGCCTCCCCCTAAATACGCCACTGGGTGCGTTGATCCTTCAATCTCCATCACCCTCTGTTGCACACTGCACACATTCCTCTTATCATACCCATTCTACAGGGATATGATCACAGATCATGAGTAATGAGAACACAGGTCACCATAATATTTAATTGTGTATATTAATCAATCCTCTTCCTAGTCTGTTAATTTACATTATTATCATTTTGCAGGGCATTGTCTGACCATTAACGCCCAGTTCGCGGGCGTTAATGGCCATTAACGCCCGCGAAAACGCCACCTGGTGTATTGTGATGTCATCAGAAGTGACGTCATGGTGATGTTGTTGTTTTTTATGGGCTAAAACGGCCAAAAATGGTCAGAATTGAAAAATTTTAAAGCCTAACATTATCTCCACAAGAAGGAGATTTAATAACAAGACCATGAGAACGCGAAAACGGAGCGGGCGTTAATAACAAGTTAATGATTTCTGCCCTCAGGCCATAACTGATTAATACCATAATGCCCTCCAAAAAAATGTTATTTACCAATTGTAAAACTTTGATGTGATCTACTTATTGTTTAATACCAGGCTCTGGTGCTGTACTTTTCTTATCAATTGCATAACAAACTGTCATTCTTCTTTCGTCACAATACTATAGAGTTGAATATATGTCTGAGTCTTAGTCTATTTACCAATACTCCAAGAGACCACAATTCAATATAATAAATGGAGGGTGATAATTATTCATGCTCAATAATATTAGTGGTAATTGAACCCCCAACTTGGAGATAGGTGCATAATTACCATTAAACCACAGTAGACATTAATATCCTGGGGCTTTAAGGTAGTCAAATAACTAAAAATAGACAGCATTGAATGCAAAATTTCCATCTCATCTGAAATATATTGCATGAAGCATTGAAGCCATCATGGTGATAATGAATAATTCGACCTGTTATGTAATGTCAATCGTCTGCTCATTCTCGGGAGATGATATAGGCCTAGTGGAAATTATTTTTACTGCATTGCTGTCGTTTATATGATTGCCATGATAGATTACATGAATACAGCTTGTATAATTCATTCACTTTGTACATTTAGTTCATTACCTTAAGCTCTGTTAACTCATCTCTTTTAAAGTCGAAAAGTTATGAGTTGTTTTGATGAAATACATCGCTTTTATAATGCTTGAGAAAACCTGTATGTCATGTGGACTGTGTTAAGTAATCGATCTAGAGGCCAACCATGTAACAAATTGCAACAGTATAAATGGGTTTTTGCAGCTGCAGATGTATTGCAAAGCAGATGCATGTTACAGCTACATGTGTTGTTGTATACAACACAAAGGGTGTTTATGAATATTATAACTCTGGGAAATATTTGTGTGGGCGAATCTAAACAATAACGATCTGAAGGGAATCCATGGGCACAATACATAACTTGACACTTGCTTAGAAACAACATCAAACATGCAATGCTGTGCTGGGGAATACTTGATTAGAAAATGAATGATGTAAAGTTACTGCTACAAGGAAAGCACATGCTCCTACATGAGAGCAATTTAAGAATACACTTTAAATGAACAGTTCTAATGAAAGGAGTCAAAACCAAGGATACTGTCTAATTTCAGAAGTTATAAATCTTGAAATTGGAAGGGAGGTATAAAACATATGAGTACAACACCATAATTGGGGCCTATAGCCTACACTGCACAATTGCCACATAAAGAAGGCTAATATGTGAGAACAATTTTCAAGCCTGACATTGAATCTCCCTTCCCACAGCCTCCTGCCATGTTTTGAATATAGAACTCACATAATTCTGGTTCTACCTGATAACATGCTTAATCATTCAAGCACATGGCTGATAATGGTGGATGAATAAAAATCCTTCTTGATCTGGTTTATCCTCTCAGAAGACTTGGGGCATTATTTGGGGCATTATTTGCCCAAATTATAAAGTAGGTTCTGCCGTTTAGCAATATGACATCTTTTGTATGATTGGATTAGACCTATGTAAAGTAAGCTCCTTAGCATTAGCTGTTGGGGGTGACTGACTCAAATTAGGCCAGCCATGTATAGTCAGCTCTGACGTATCACAAACATACTCTTTTAGGTTTATGAACTTACGAAAGAAGTGTTCTACCATCTTCATTCACAAATGTCTTCGAACTGCTGATTGAGTGTTCTTACCAAATGTCAGGGAAAAGGCGTCAGGTTTCTGTCAGATGACAGAGCAAAGCTTTCTTCAATTTCTCATACTTCTTGATGCCATGGTTACCATTTATAATTTGTCCTCCACGCCCTTTCTTCAACCTTCAAAAGCATGGTATGAAAAGAAACAGTGACATTTTAATAAAAACTGTAATCATGACAGGCGATTGCAAAATATATTTTTGTTTCAAATCCTTGTTATTATTTATCCCATCAAAACCATAGATAGTTACCTTTACAATTTATTTGATATCTATATCAATGGGTTTGATACATGTGCATCTATATAAACTATTTGTGGTATATGTGTAAGGTTTACCAGACACCAAAAAAGGTTTTTCTTTTTTTTTTTTTTTCGGGTGCCACACAGAGAAATGTCAGATGAACAACGACTTTTCAAGAAGCTAATGAGAAGTTATGAAAGGTCCGTCCACCCCGTCAAAAATGCCATGACCCCAGTAGTTGTCAAACTTGAAATCACTCTCACTCAGATATTTGATGTGGTAAGAAATACTTTTGAGCATTTTTGTAAACTTAGAAACTGCCTTTCTGAAGAACTACAATGTTGATCTGTATTGTTCATTCCCTTACACCTTCCTACTTTCTTACATTCCATCCTTCTTTCTATCCCTCCTTAAATCCTTTCCTACTTCCTTTTAAACCCTGTTGAATTTGCTCTTCTTTTTATTTTGTTAATTTGGCTCAATTTTAATTTAAACACACAATATATCACAATAATTTCTAATTCTAATAAAGTAGCATAAATACACACATTAATGGATACTGAGAAGCAGTCAGATCCCTTATTTTGAGTATAAGAATTTTATTCGACATCGGAGACAACATAGGAGCAATTTTGAAATATTGGAAGCTTAATGTGACACTAATGTCCATATCATTAATGTAAAATATAATATGTTGTTCTCCGATCTACCTTCTGAAAACACCTATTCAAACAGATTCTTTTCGAAGTCTTGGTCTCTATCCTTCATAATTTACCCGACATCCTGTGCGCATATAATGTGTCTAATACCAACATCCAGAACACCCTTGAGCAATATTATGAAAACTAATCTCAACTCAATTTGGTCTCGCAGGAGTGGCCAGAAGAAAGTATTTGCTGGCATCCAACTCTGTGTGGAGGCATCCAGTCCTCAGGATCCCTTGTGATAACATCTGGCTTCCGGACATAAAGTTATACAATAGGTAAGCCCCAAATCATAATGGCTTCCTAGCTGCTTTCTAGTTGCCAATCTCTGAAAAACTGAGGTATCGGCACCTCCAGTGTCAAAGACTGACAGCAGTCTCCTCTGATCTTGCTGTTTCTCACAATTTCTGCCAAAGTGATTGTCTTATCAAAGTGATCAATTGGCTGCTAACATCTAATTGATTGGTAACATTCACACAGGTCAAATCTGATCATTTATCAGTGTAGGTGTGTGTTGTGTCAGTTATCTCGCAATCATGACTCCTTTGTGTTTGTTAACAACTGTTTTGATATTTTCTACTCATAACATTATCGAATATGATTGTTCAGCTTATGTCTAGTTAATTGTCAAGTTCAGAAAGGTTTCCAAATACCTGGCCTAATTCATTTATTATTGGCAGAATGATGACTATTCAACGAGATTTCATTTTTTAGTCTGGCTCTTCGACATCTTTTCAAAACTTCTTGTTTAGTATGACACTTTCTTTCCAAAAAGATATGTAACTGTTGAGTTGGTTAATAAATGGAAATAGAAATTGAGAAAGGGGAGGGTTAGCTCAGTGGTATGTCGTGCAGGGATTCCTATAGCTGGGTTGGGGGCTTGAATGTTGGACGGCTGTTTCAATCATCCCTTGCCATAATGTCGCATCCTCCTCCTGTTCTAATAAGCCTGCCAAATGCATTAATGTAGGAGGTAAAGCCAAAAGAATCCATCCATCCATTTCCAAGTTACATCATTCGGGTGAAATGATATTATTTTAGGGAATTTGCTAAGTTACCGAAGGTCCTGCTGGCTTAGTTGTATATTTAAAGAGGCCAACATTTGCAATTACGCATTGCACACTTTTGGTCTGATCCTTGCAACAAGCTTTGACTTTCTTTATCACAAGGTCTTGATATGTAGAATTAGATCTTTAGATCCAGATATCAAAGCTGCGACCATGTGTGTGTCTATATTAATATTAAGAACCAGACAGTAATTGGACTATGCATCGTAAAGTCAATTGTAAAAACTATATTTGGACAGAAGTAAAACACACCTTCTATCGTGCGGTGGACTTGATATAAACCACACAACAAATTATAGTAAGAGGATGCAAAATCTGGAGAAAAATAACTAACACTTCAATTGTGTTAGCTGAGATCTGATTTCGCAAATCAATGTAAAACTCTCTTGGGGTGACAGAGAGTTGATATCCGGAAGAATGACGGGAAAAAATTGTTGATTGTTATAGTTTTCGTAATGTCCTTGAAAATAAAATATCAAGCCAATACCAAACTTTCAAAGCGGGTAGGAGCTTGAAGCAGTAGATTTATTAGAGCCTGTGGTTCGTTATAGCAAAGTCAAGAAAGAAAAAGGTAAATTTCATATACGTGTAGTACTTAAACATACTATATAATCAGGGATGCCGGAAGGAAAAGCGGGCAGCAGGGGCGGTCAGTAGAGAAAGGACAAATCTAATTCGCGAGACAAAAATATAATGTAGCGGCAATAATAATTTTGAATATATACTTATAAATTTATACTAAATTCACTTTAAATTAAGGCCTAATAATGTAATTTTCTTGGAGGTGCCCTAGGGTGCATCAGTTGCCCCTAACCTATTCAGATGCTGATGTCTATGTGATATGTTTGGAGGCTGGATAATAAGAACATGAAAAAAAAATTTCAGCTCAAAATTTTGATGGGAATAGCAACCTCCAGGCTCAAGTTTGTATAAAATCGGAGTATCCAAAAAATTTGAATATCTCAGGAACCACTTGGCCTAGAGACTTGGCAATGGGCTCAAAATGTGCGGAATGTCCATATTTATATTCGCTTCAATTGAAGCTATCCCTCTATCTCTAACCGTTTTTCCATTATTTGACAAAAACACAATTATACTCGGAAATTCTGTAAAAATGGGTATTTATTACAATTTGGGCACTACCCAGTGTACATTGATCCTATCTGTATTATTTCTACATCAGGTCATTCACAGAGATTCATGTATCCATAGTGTAAATTTCTGGTGATGGATCTTGTTCAGTCTGACTTCTGCTTCAAACCAAAAATAGACTTATTCAATAAAAAAAGCAGTTTTTCCGATATTTCTCTGAAACTATTGGTCCCAGGACCATAGTTGCAATTGAAATGAATATAAACTTATTTATTCCGCACATTTTGAGTCCATTATCAAGTCTCTCAGACAATCGGTTCTTGAGTTATGATAATTTTGCAAAATATTGTAATTCAGCGTCATTGAAATATCATTGAAATAAGTAATGCTCTGGAGGTGGCTGTTCCCTTTGGAATTTAAACCTAAAATTTGGTGTACATGCTCAGGACACCCAACCTCCTAACATATCACATAGAAATCAAGATCAGAATAGGTTGGGGGCAAATGATGCACCCTAAGGTGCCCCCCTTGCATTGTCCCCCCTTATCCCCCCCCCTGTTCAGGCACCCTTGTATATAATAAACCCAATAAATTAAAATTTAAGCCTATATATACATGATTAATATGATAAATATTCCATCATTAACTGGGCTGCGCAAGTCACACAATGATAAGCATTTGTGGCAAAATTTTCAAGAACTTTGTGATAACAATTCATCCTGAAAGAAGCAACATCATTTTATATTGTTCTCCAAAGTTTCCTTGAACCACATGGCCTCTGTTTCGTAGCATCTGATTCTGAAAGCCGCCTGTGCATCTTCACATAAACAATTATGGAACAGATGACACTTTCTAATTTGTGAGGCTCGTAAATGTAGTAAAAGCTTTTACTTTTTGCTTGGTTGCAACATTCAATAAACAGCAGAATGGATGATTAAACTTTACTTGTGTGGGTGGTTCAGTCCTTGCCATTAAATTTATTGATGCTGCAGGCATAAAATTGTAGGTTTTATAATGTATTTTCTTTATTTTAGATATTCTAAACTTTCTATGTCAAACCTGAGTCACAAGAAAATGCACTCCGGACAGGCAGATCTCATTCACCTAAAATCATAACCACCAACGTTTAAAATTTTCCAGAACACACTTCAATTGAAGTGTCTTGCAGAGTTTTGAAGTATAGCCACGTCTTTGAGATTAACCGCCATTTAAGAAAGTTATTGAAGCGAAGATAGATGAATTTATTGGTTGCAGGCTTGATTAAAATAATCGATAAACCATTCAATTATTCACTTGGCTTTTCATTTAATCTACTTTTAAATTTAAGGGGAGAAATTGCCAGAGAAGATTCATCAATCTTAACCTGACTTAAGCAGAGGACATGCGTGAGACAGAATTAATTTGAATTGGATTAGCCTTATTGTGCCACTCCATGCCAAAAGGGCAATACATCACTTAAATTAAATCTTTTTTAGGAAGACCTTTCAGAGCACAGATGGTTCAGGAATGTGTCAATCCATTGCTGTTAATTGCATTTTAAATCTAACCTGGCTGGTGCAAAAAAAATCAATTTCCAAGGTCCGCAGCCCCTTTTAAGGAATGTGATGAAATATTGCTTGGTGTATAATATCATTGTGCTCTTTCATGAAGTCGTCATACCATTTCGAGTTGTAACTTTATCAAGACCCTCAAGGTGTTTGCCAAGGTAAAATGATTTCCATCCATAGAAGAGTGACATGCTGATAACAATGTAGCAAAACCCCAACTGCGTCATACTACCATTCATATTGATATGTGGAATAATGTTTACCTGTTTTCATTTTGTAATTTCAGTGTAGATGATTACAACGGGGGCTACATGAAGAGCCTTGCCATGGTCCAGCAATCGGGACACATGTTCTGGCCTCCCATTGTCAGGTTTAGGGCGGCCTGCAAGAAAGGTTGATATAACATATTTCCCATTTGATGACCAGATCTGGGATCCTGGGCTGATGATGGCTTCCAGGATGATGTCACCAACCGCTCGGGGAATATTGACCTTTCTAACTATGTTGACAATGGCGAATGGTTGCTCATCGAAGCACAATCCGTCCGCCATGCCATCTACTATGCGTGCTGCCCTGAGCCTTTCCCGGATATGACTTTATACTTGCACTTATGCAGATTCACAACCTACCACACCTTCAATGTGAAATACCTTGTGTTATCCTCTCAATACTGACCATAGCAGGGTTTTTCTTGCCCGCCCAAAGTGGAGAGAAGGTCACACTTGGCCTCACCGTTCTCCTTGCCTTCTCTGTCTTCATGCTGCTGATTGCCGAAAGTATGCCGGCTACTTCTGAATTTGTTCCTTTAATAGGTGAGTAATCAAGCAGTAGTACATGCATGGATGTAATTAAAGTGATGCGATGACATTAAGAATTAAAGTACATTAAGTAACTATACAGAGTCATTTTTATAATTCCAAATACTGTGGTCACTGCACCATGTGATAGCCCTGGTGAGATCATGAAGTGGTCAGTACTGGTCACTCCTTGAGATTTGTAATGCACAAAAAGTATTGGGGGCAAGTGAAAGGAAATCACACGATGGAACTATACAAGTGTATCTCATCAACTCAGAACTTGGAACTTATTTTCATAACATGTACGACTTCTTCCAAAATGCACCAGATGAGAACCATGCAGATGATTTTGGTTTAGATACTGGTCGTAAAATGCGTTGCTTACCTCTGACATTGCAAGGGGAAATATATTGGTCCTCTGGTCCTTTATATACCTCAAACATTTCTATAAGAATCTCACTAAAGACATTTCATATTTCTGTCTACATCTATTCAAAAGCTCTACTTCTTTCAAAATATTTTTGCCTTTGTGTCTAGAAACTGTTCGTGATAAGTCAAACAGAGATGCAACAATCGTTGTCTGTGGAAGGAAGATATACAAAATAAAAGGCAATCATGTGGCGTCTCATAACATATTATTACTCCCACTGTATAACCTCTTCCAAAATGCACAAGAAGGAATACACTGTACATGCCGATAACTTGATTTAGCAACTGCACAGAAAATGCATTGCCTACCTGTGACATTTTGTGGGAAATTCGGTCCTCAATTCCTTTGTTCCTCAAATATTTTTATGATATTCACATCATAAAAGACATTTCATATTTTCTGCCAACATCTATTCAAAAGCTCTTCTCTTTTCAAAATATTTTTGCCTTTGTGTCTAGAAACTGTTCATAATACGTCAAAAGAGATGCAACAGTCCCGTTCCTTTGCTTTCTCTTGTGCTGTCTGTGGAAGGAAGATGTAGGATTCATTAACAGCTGTTGTTTTTCTTGACTGAGATCCATAAGTTCAAAAGAAAGAAGTGCTTTTCAATCAGGCAGTTTCAAATGATAAGTCTGGGGAGCCCACTGCTGTAAAAGTTCCATCAAGAATAAATATTCACCCTCCTGTCTAATTTTGTAACTGCACTTTGGAGTAAGAGTTCCTTGTTCAGAGAAAAAGTCCAATCTAGATCAGTGATTCTGTAATCAAGTCTGCTGCTGCCAAGGACCATTAATTGTGTCTTTGCTTAATTAAAACAACTCTAAGAACTCACCCAGATCAACTTTGGCCATACAAGGCTCGCATTGTCGATGGAATTAATTACTGAACACAGAGAATTCTTCTTAAGAAAGAAAAGTAGTTCAGATCCAAGCATATTTACCAACGAAATTCCACCGCAGTCTTTGCCTTCTTAACGAACTTGAAAGGAAAACCTTTCCATATAGATTAAAGAACTTCTGATATTTTAGAACTGAGAACTCTTTGAAATCGACTTAGAGCATTTTGCTTACTCATTCTTGCCGAAAAGAAATATTGACAATCAGTTATCAACTGTTTGTCTGTTGTAAGCAGCCAATTGTGGATGCATCTGTATTTTATAATGGAGTGGGTACACGTCAACATTCGGGTGATGATGTTCGGCTGCACGAATTATGTAATGAATCCCATTACACAGTCCGGGTTGTTTTGCCTGATAAAGAAATGCATGTAAGTTTCATCAGTTAATAGTTGTAAGATTGGTGCTTACTAAAAACTTTGCCTGCAATCCACTTTAAATGAGATATATAAGTACTAGCATTCGCCCGTGATAAAGGATATACTTTGGCAGTGTAGAGAATGAGAGAATGAATGAAGCAATCAATCAATGTGGTTATAGATTTATGTATCTATCTATGTATGTATCTATGTATCTATCTATCTATCAATCTATCAATCTATGTGGATTTATCGACATTTTCCTGATCCATGCCCACAGGCCAATAACGTTACCTAATTTCATAACCCACAGTGAAATAATACCCACAGGCCAATATCTGTACCAAATTGCATAACTCTAAGCGAAATATTTAGATGACAATGGGCAGTTCAAGAAATGAAGAAAGATGGCTGCCAAAATGGCCGACATCTTGGATTTCTCAACATTTTCCCGATCGATACCCACAGGTCAATACCTGTACCAAATTTTATAACTCTAAGTGAACTATTAAGGTCACATTGGGCAGTTCAAGAAATGAAGAAAGATAGCTTCCAAAATGGCCGCCATCTTGAATTTCTCAACATGTTCCTGGTCCATACCCACAGGCAAATACCTGTGGCAAATGTCGTAACCGTAAGTGAAATATTAAGGTCACAAAGCAGCTCAAGAAATGAGGAGAGATTGCTGCCAAAATGGCCACTACATAATGGCCACCAGCTTGGATTTCTCAACATGTTCCTGATCGATACCCACAGGCCAATACCTGTACCAAATTTCATAACTCTAAGTGAAATATTGAGATCAGAATGGGCAGTTCAAGAATGAAGAAAGATGGCTGCCAAAAGGGCTGACACAAAATGGCCACCATCTAGGGCGCCATCTAGGATTTGTCAACATGTTCCTGATCGATACCCACAGGGCAATACCTATGCCAAATGTCATAAGTGTAAGTGAAATATTAAGCTCACAATGGGCTGCCAAAATGGCCATCACAAAAAGGCTGCCATCTTGGATTTCTCAACATGTTCCAGATCAATACCCACAGGCCAATACCTGTCCCAAATTTTATAACTGTAAGCGAAATATTCAGGTCAGAATGGGCAGTTAAAAAAATGAAGAAAGATGGCTGCCAAAATGGCTGCCATCTTGGATTTCTCAACATTTTCCGAGGAGTATATAATTTCTTTCTGCAGTTCTGCAGTTCTGCAAAAAACTGCAGAATTCTGTAGAAAACTGCAGAATTCTGCAAAAAACTGCAGAATTCTGCAATTCTGCAAAAAACTGCAGAATTCTGCAAAAAACTGCAGAATTCTGCAGAAAACTGCAGAATTCTGCAGGAAACTGCAGAATTCTGCAGATTAAAAAAAATCTGCAAAAAACTGCAGAATTCTGCAGTTCTGCAAAAAACTGCAGAATCTGCAGGAAGCTTCAGAATTCTGCAGTTCTGCTGCTCCCCGCATGATTTCTGAACCTCTGTTACTTCCTCCAGTGTATTGCATCTGTACAGTTCAGACCTCTTTGACATTGAGCTTGACGCTACCAAGGAAACATTGATTTGGGGGGTTGGTTTGGGGGGTTGTGATTTGGGGGGTCGGGGTTTTGGTAGTCCTCTGTCACTGCAGCGTTTCTGAAAAGTTTCTGCAGCAAAATCTGTAATTCTGTAGGAGATATGCAGCCTGGGAGGTTTTATGCAGTTCTGTAAAAAACTGCAGAATTCTGCAGTTTCAAAAAAATCTACAAAAAACTGCAGAATTCTGCAGTTCTGCAAAAAATTGCAGAATTCTGCAAAAAACTGCAGAATTCTGCAGTTTCAAAAAAATCTGCAGGAAGCTTCAGAATTCTGCAGTTCTGCTGCTCCCTGCCACCAGTGTATTGCATCTGTATAGTTCAGACCTCTTCGACATTGAGCTTGACGCTACCAAGGAAACATTGATTTGGGGGGTTGGTTTGGGGGGTTGTGATTTGGGGGTCGGGGTTTTGGTAGTCCTCTGTCACTGCAGCGTTTCTGAAAAGTTTCTGCAGCAAAATCTGTAATTCTGTAGGAGATATGCAGCCTGGGAGGTTTTATGCAGTTCTGCAGAAAACTGCAGAATTCTGCAGTTTCAAAAAAAATCTGCAAAAAACTGCAGAATTCTGCAGTTTCAAAAAAATCTGCAGGAAGCTTCAGAATTCTGCAGTTTCAAAAAAATCGGCAGGAAGCTTCAGAATTCTGCAGTTTCATAAAAATCTGCAGGAAGCTTCAGAATTCTGCAGTTCTGCTGCTCCCTGCCACCAGTGTATTGCATCTGTACAGTTCAGACCTCTTTGACATTGAGCTTGCCGCAACAAAGGAAACATTGATTTGGGGGTTGTGATTTGGGGGGTCGGGGTTTTGGTAGTCCTCTGTCACTGCAGCGTTCCTGAAAAAATTTCTGCAGCAAAATCTGTAATTCTGCAGGAGATACGCAGCCTGGGAGGTTTTATGCAGTTCTGTAAAAAACTGCAGAATTCTGCAGAAAACTACAGAATTCTGCAGAAAACTGCAGAATTCTGCAGTTTCAAAAAAATCTGCAAAAAACTGCAGAATTCTGCAGGAAGCTGCAGAATTCTGCAGTTCTGTTGCAAATTCTGCAGTTCTACCAGGCAGCAGTATGTGGAATGACATTTTTGCGAGCACACTGATTGCCGAAAAAATTGCAAAAAGAAACAAAGACGGACAAATACTCACTACTGTATTAAATAGCCCTGGTTGCAGAGTACCTGAAACTTTTTTCGGAATGAAATTTGGTGGAGACCGAGCAGAGAGGCAAAACGTCCATGGAAGTTTAATTTTGACAGAGCACTGTCAGCAGTTTGTGGATTGCCATTTTTGCGAGCACCCTGATCGCCGAAAAAAGAGCCGTATGGCAAAATGAAACGACAAAGGACAAAGACTGACTACTGTATTAAATAGCCCTGGTTGCAGAGTACCTGAAATTTTTTTCTGAATGAAATTTGGTTGAGAATTGACCGAGCAGAGAGGCGAAACGTCCATGGAAGTTTATTTTGATAGAGCACTGTCAGCAGTTTGTAAAATGACAGTTTTGCGATCCGACCGATCGCCGAAAAAGGGGCCTTACGGCGAAAAGAAACAACGACGGACAAAGACTGACTACAGTAATCAATAGACCTGGTTGTAGGGTACCTGAAACTTTTTTCTGAATGAATTTTGGTTGAGAATTGGCCGAGCAGAGAGGCAAAACGTCCATGGAAGTTTATTTTGATACAGGGCCGTAGCCTGGTCTGAATCCTAGGGGGGGGGGGCAGAGTCTGATCAAGAGGCATCTGTACCCCAGAAAATCGCAGAAATCTGAAATTTTTGTATGTTAACAAAAATTTCTGCGAAATTCTAGGGGGGGCAACTGCCCCCCCTACCCCAATGCAGGCTACGGCCCTGTGATACAGCAGTTTGTAAAATGAAATTTTTGCGATCCCACTTGTTTTCCTCACAGTCCTTATTCTTGTATAGGCACACTGCAGAATTCTGCAGAACTTCCTACAGAACTGCAGAATTTATTACTGAACTGCAGAATTCTGCAGCTTCCTGCAGAATTCTGCAGTTTCCTGCAGAACTGCAGAATTTTTTGCAGAACTGCAGAATTCTGCAGGAAACTGCAGAATTCTGCAGGAAACTGCAGAACTGCAGAATTTTCTGCAGAATTGCAGAATTCTGCAGGAAACTGCAGAATTCTGCAGTTTTATGCAGGTGCAGGAAGAAATTTAAGTGTACTGCATTTTCCTGATCCATACCCACAGGCCAATACCTGTGGCAAATGTCATAAGTGTAAGTGAAGTATTAAGGTCACAATGGGCAGTTGAACAATGAAAATGGACGCCATCTTGGATTTCCAAAATGGCCGCCATCTTGGATTTCTCAACATGTTCCTGATCGATACCCACAGGCCAATGCCTGTACCAAATTTGAAATATTAAGGTCACAATGGGCAGTTCAAGAATGAAGAAAGATGGCTGCCAAAATGGCTGCCACAAAACGGCCGCCATCTTGGATTTCTCGACAACTGCTCAAATCATACCCATAGCCCTATACCTGTACCAAATTTCATAACTCTAAGTGGAAAAATGAGAAAGCCTTATGGGTGAGTGTAAAATGAGTACACAAGATGGCCACCGAGAATATTATTATAGGATATGCACAATATAACTACATTAGTAAAGGCCTATAGCATTGCACATGGGTAGGTATGAAACTAAATGATATCGTATGAGCAAAACAAGTATTTTGTCTCAACAGGTAAAAACTGCAATACAAATGGCGCACAAAAAGGTTTTATATCTTGGCCTGTTTGCTAGACGTCTGAGGGAACCCTGAAACCCAAATCAGTCATTCTGCAGAGATTCTGAGGAGTAGACCAACATCTCAGACCTCCCTTTCTTCCTTCTTGATTGTGAAGTGCACTTCCAACCTCCTCTAAGTACTTGAGGAGACACCTACAATATTCAGTCCATTGCAGGTGCAGAAATGGTACTTCGAGTAACCTTATCACAGTTTATTTACTTTGTTCGTGTTGGTTTTCTTTCTCTTCGGCCTATTCCTTTTCTCTCTCTGACATTGTTGAGGATTCCTGAAGAGAAGAATCCTACTTAGTCAAAGATAACTTCTGGTAAACCTCTGCAAAGTCGCTATGGTTTATTATACAATGTAATGATTAACAGTAATAGTTGTCTACTGTTGGCCTCGGTGACACCACCCTACTTGGGGAAGGATTGTGTACTTATTTTCCTGCTCACTTTGCTGCCATGTATGGAGTGATTTGTTAAAATTTAGTGCACTTCATTCAGAACATGAGAAGGCTACCTATTGTTCATAAACTTGAATGATGAAGAGACAGCGATTCTCCGGGCTCCTTCAGGGACAAATAAAGAAAATGAACGCCCCTACTGTCTCTTAAAGACTCCGATGTCTCTGATAGCTAGTGACCACAAGACTTGCTGAAAGTTTCATTAGTACATTGCATGACTGAGGGAATCAAATTATCCTGCAGTAGCTGGATTCGAAACTACTGACGTAATACCGTTACATTTCCTAGCCAGTCGCATTTCCTCATTGTAAGATCACCTGAAAGCACTTTCTTAGTCACTGATATTGTACAGACAATCAATCACTGTTGTAAGACAATTCTTAGAAACATCGCAAAGGTATTGTTGCTGAACATAGGAGTGAAACTGGGATTCTCTACGTGTAAAGAAATAGTTTTGTGTTCTCATTCATTTCACATAGCTATCAAGGCACTCAGTATTTATAGAGGGTAGAAAGTACAACATGGAATTTATTGACCCAAAACTTGTCAGCAGTAATATGTGCCACAATATTGCTGAATGACCCATTCCTACTTGATTATTTGTGCATTCTGTTTGTCAAGCCTTTCTCATCGGCCAGTCAATGCTGCAAGTGTACTTTTATCAGACAGCAGCACATTTGCCTTTGTTCTTCTTACTGGGTTAATGAAATTTTCTAATATGCATTCCATTGTATTTGCAGGCATCTGCTTGACTGTGACCCTGGCCCTTACCTCCATGTTAGTGATATTCGGGGTGTTTATTCTGCACATCCGTCACTGAGGCACACTCAATTGCAGGGCGTCACCCTCTCTGAGGCAGTGTACCTTGTCCTTAAGTCGTATGCTTTGTGTTAAACCCAGCCCTGTCATCCTCATGAATTCACAAACACCCGAGAGCTTTACAGCAAACGAAAGCGATTTGCATCACATGCATTCTGGTTTTGGTAGCTTCAACCAGGGATTCAAGTTGAATTCCCCGAGAAATGTCACCTTGAAGTCCCTGGAAAATCGGCAGATTCAAATGCAGGAAAACCCAACACTTAAAATAACAATGCCAATGACAGATCAAGCAACATGCAGCGTGCGGAGGAGGAGGTCCTCCACCATTTGCTGGGTATCATCGAGAAAAAAAGCCGAGAGGATACTGTGAACATTATCAGTCGTGAATGGGAGGACATTGCAGCAGTCTTTGATTGATTCCTTTTCTGGATGTTTCTTTTTCATCGCGCTCTTTACCACTCTAGCTTTGTTAGGTCTGCTGCCTCTTGCCAAGGAAATCAGCATTGATGATTAAAAATGAGTTACAGAGGGACAGTGACACATGACCAATGAGTGTCATAGCAATGAGAGGTAACAACCATCTATCATTATCGAATCTGAATCAGTTATGATTATTGTGAAGTTACCATAATCAACATTAATAACGTTATCATTTGAATTTTGCGCATGTGATGAATCTTTCGATTTCCAATATTTCATCTTATCCTGTGTAACAATCTGGTAACACCAAACCTTTTAACTGAGAGATCAAAAGGGCATGAGCACTCCGACTACAGCATTACATCGGTCTCTCCTCTTTTTGTGTTCATCGTGTTTTCATACTCGTGTTGCTGGATTTCCATGTGGAGATAGTATAAGAAGGCATCCCATGACACAAGCATGCTGAGTAGATAAAAGTTGTGTGTTAATCATGTGCATGAGGACATTCTGAAACAACATTGTGATGCTGCTTAGCAACTGAGGATGACGTATCATTACATAAACAACCCAACTGTTGTTACAATACCATCAAAGAGTTCCATATTGACATTACATGATCTTAAATAACTGTGTGGAACCTGTGGGTGGCATTTATCAGGGACTCTCTGATAAAGGGCTTGGATAAGAGGAACGATGTCAGGAACATCAGCCGGGTGACATGTCAGCTGATTTCACAGCTGTAATGGACATGGGAGCAACAAGCTTCAAACTGCATAGTTAGCTCTATTTTCATTCTGTGGATAAATGACTTCCTTACTGACCGTCTGCAATATGTAAAGTTCTTGGACACAATATCAAATACCATTGAAATTAATACTGTAACTGTTGTTACAATACCATCAAAGAGTTCCATATTGACATTACATGATCTTAAATAACTGTGTGGAACCTGTGGGTGGCATTTATCAGGGACTCTCTGATAAAGGGCTTGGATAAGAGGAACGATGTCAGGAACATCAGCCGGGTGACATGTCAGCTGATTTCACAGCTGTAATGGACATGGGAGCAACAAGCTTCAAACTGCATAGTTAGCTCTATTCTCATTCTGTGGATAAATGACTTCCTTACTGACCGTCTGCAATATGTAAAGTTCTTGGACACAATATCAAATACCATTGAAATTAATACAGGAGCCCCTCAGGGGTGTGTCCTTTCACCTATGTTATTACCAGTGATTGTCGTTGTGAAAGTGAGAATTGCCAACTTGTCAAATATGCAGGTGACACAGCACTTGTTGCAAGATGTGTTAATGATGATGATTTATATAGGAGTGAAGTTCATAGTTTCTGTGAGTGGTGCTGTAACAACTACTTAGAATTAAATGTTAGCAAAACTAAGGAGATGGTAGTAGATTTCCGTAAAACTCCTTGTACACACGAACCATTGTATATTAACGATGAGGTAGTTGAAGCCGTTAGTGAGTACAAATACCTTGGTTTAATAATTGATGAGAATTTTAAATTTTCCAGCAATGTTAACAAACTGTACAAAAAGGTAAATTCACGTATGTATTTTGTTCGGATGATGCTCAAACTCTGCTTTGATGAGAGAATAATCAACCTGTTTTACACTGCCGTAATCCAATCAGTTGTATCTTTCTCTATTGTGTGTTGGTTCGGGAATGCTCCAGATGATGTTAAACGCAAGTTGAATAAAATCATCAAACATTGTACAAAATTAGGTGCTACATGCACAGTTAGCTTAGCTGATCTGTATGAGCGAGCTACTAAGCAGAGAGTCATCAGTGTCATTATTAATGATGTGTCACATCCTCTTAATCAAAAATTTGAATTGTTACCATCTGGGCGTAGGCTAAGAAATGCAAAATGTAGGACGAGCCGCTACCAGAGATCCTTTGTACCATCTAGTATAAATATAGCTAATATAACGGGGCTCTCCCCAAACAGCATAATCAATGCATGAATGTGTATGAATGTAATTTATTTTGTATGAAAGTTGCTGTATGAATGTATTTATGTATAAATGTGCTACTATTTTGCCTGTGTGAATGTGTGATATTGTATGAATGGGCTATGCACAAGTCAAACTGCATGTTTCCATGACAACAAAAAATTTATTATGATTCGACCTATCGGGAGAATCATCTTGTTTTCTTTGATTTTATTATTATTATGATTCGACCTATCGGGAGAATCATCTTGTTTTCTTTGATTTTATTATTATTATTATGATTCGACCTATCGGGAGAATCATCTTGTTTTCTTTGATTTTATTATTATTATTATTATTATTTTTTTCTTGGCCAGTAGGTTTTTGTGCTAGAGACTTGAAACTTGGTACATATATAGTCCATGGTTAGTACTTCATTTTGGGAGAAGATGGTTGACCTTGACCTTGAACTCAAGGTCACAGGTCATCTCAAAGTCGAAAATTGGAAAACTTAAAAGTGGAATAACTTTTTTAATATTACAAGAATCAATTTGAAACTTTGGAATATATATATAAACATGTATCCCAACATTTGTAACCCATAATTGTTTTTGTGCAATGAGGGTAAGGGGGTAATTACCCCAATTTGACTAAAACAGGTTTGCACAGGTTTCCAGAAAAACTAAGCAAGCTAGAAACTCAGTTCTTTCACTGATAGGTAGCCTGACTAACCATTCAAGGTAAGTGATATTTTATATTTTGATTATGTGAAGGGGTAACTATGTAATGGGGTGTTGAAAATAGGGTGTTTTGCCCCAAGAGTGAAAACATTGTAAAACTTTGGTTTTAATGAAAGGATTTCAATGATAGTCTGGTAATATATTAATGGTTTCTGTATTATGTAATCCTTGTTGCCCGAAGCTTGGTAATTACCCCCCAAAAAGGGGTAAATGTCTATAACTTGTGATTGACCTGGACGATTTTCTTCAAATTTTGCACACGTTTGGGAATTTGACTCAGGCACATATTAAACGAATAAATTTAACAGTATTGCCAACATAGGGTATTTACCCTCGTAATCAATGCCAAAAGGGGTGAATATATATTTTGAGGAGTTATGTTGTTCAAAATGGAATATCAGCTGTATGTTTGGTCTACGGGTATCCGGTTGGATTTTACTGGATGAAAAGTTTCTGTTTTGGGTAATTACCCCCAAAAGGGGTAAATGTCTATAACTTGTGATTGACATGGACGATTTACTTCAAATTTTGCACACGTTTGGGATATTGACTCAGGCACATATTAAACAAATAATTTTAACAGTATTGCCAACATAGGGTATTTACCCTCGTAATCAATGCCAAAAGGGGTGAATATATATTTTGAGGAGTTATGTTGTTCAAAATGGAATATCAGCTGTATGTTTGGTCTACTGCTATCCGGTTGGATTTTACTGGATGAAAACTTTCTGTTTTGGGTAATTACCCCCAAAAGGGGTAAATGACTATAACTTGTGATTGACATGGACGATTTACTTCAAATTTTGCACACGTTTGTGACATTGACTCAGACACATGCTAAAAGGAAAAAATTCACAGAATAGGGTGATTTACCCTCGTAATCAAGTTCTAAGGGGGTAAATACATATTTTGAAGAACTTGGTTGTTTAAAATGGAATATTAGTTGCACGTTTGGGCTAGGTTATTCGTATGGATGTTACGGGATGAAAAGTTTCGGTTTTAATAATTACCCCCAAAAGGGGTAAATGACTATAACTTGTGACTGACATGGATGATTTACTTCAAATTTTGCACACGTATGGGATATTGACTCAGGCACATGTTGAAAGAGAAAATGTTACAATATAGGATAATTTACCCTCGTAATCAAGGTCAAAGGGGGGTAAATACGTATTTTGAGGAATTTGGTTGTTTAAAATGGAATGTCAAGTTTATGTTGGATCTAGGCTTGTACTTAATGGATGTTACTGGATGAACAGTTTCGGTTTTAGGTAGTAACCCCCAAAAGGGGTAAATGGCTATATCTTGTGATTGACATGGACAATTTTCTTCAAATTTTGCATGGGCTAAGTGTGTCTACTTTACGACATAATATAAGTAGAAACTTCAGCTTACAGGGTCTCTACCATAATAGTCCGACATAGTCTCATATAATTTGTTTTACTCATATATTTGAGGTCGAATCATTGCCTAACCTTTTTAAAGGTTGAATACTAGTTATTATTATTAGCATTCACCATCATAATGGTGAATGCTATTATTTTTGTAGATTTTTTTATTTTTTATTATTTTTTATTATTTTTCCGTCATTTTTGGTTGAGTTCAGGGTTGTCCTTTTGTGGATGGATAGTGCTAGGTGAGATATTATGATCCCCCAAATTTTTTTGACCTTGACCTATTTTTCAAGGTCAGAGGTCACGTCAAAGTTGAGATTTTTAAAGGGCTAACTTCAGAACTAATGAAGATAGAGAGGTCTGGATTTCAGTGTTATGTAACCCATCAATAGCTTGAACAATATCAACAAAAACATTATTCAATTTCATAAAGGGGTAATTACCCCAACTGATTAAGTTGACAAAACACCAATTTTTTTGCCGGACTTCTCCTCAGAAACCGCAAATGGTAGGATGATGCTGATAAGTGTATTATGTTCCCTAGAGATGGGTCCATGGTAAGTGGTATTTCATTTTTGGATCACACACTTTGTTTTGGACATATTCAACTTTCAATTTCCATAGATTTTCAATTTTTTGGTATCCGTTGCGGCTGGCAAAATAAAGCACAGCTAGCACCATCCCAGGTAGTTGTCACAATTGCTGTTAGATGTGTCAAATGTGTGAAGTCAATATGAAGTCAATATGAAGTCAATATGAAGTCAATATGAAGTCAATATGAAGTCAATATGAAGTCAATATGAAGTCAATGGAAGTCAATATGAAGTCAATATGAAGTCAATATGAAGTCAATATGAAGTCAATAAAGTCAATACAAAGTCATTTCATTATAATTTCATTTTGAGTTCATTTCATTGATCACTTCATTGATCATTTCATTGATCATTGATCATTGATCATTTCATTGATCATTTCATTGATCATTTCATTGATCATTGATCATTTCATTGATCATTGATCATTTCATTGATCATTTCATTGATCATTTCATTGATCATTTCATTGATCATTTCATTGATCATTTCATTTGACTGATGAAATGGTGAATGCTCATTCCCAGTTGCACTGGGAATATCTAATGTCTAGTTATTATTATTATTATTTTTTTTTTTTTCTTGGCCAGTAGGTTTTTGTGCTAGAGACTTGAAACTTGGTACATATATAGTCCATGGTTAGTACTTCATTTTGGGAGAAGATGGTTGACCTTGACCTTGAACTCAAGGTCACAGGTCATCTCAAAGTCGAAAATTGGAAAACTTAAAAGTGGAATAACTTTTTTAATATTACAAGAATCAATTTGAAACTTTGGAATATATATATAAACATGTATCCCAACATTTGTAACCCATTATTGTTTTTGTGCAATGAGGGTAAGGGGGTAATTACCCCAATTTGACTAAAACAGGTTTGCACAGGTTTCCAGAAAAACTAAGCAAGCTAGAAACTCAGTTCTTTCACTAATAGGTAGCCTGACTAACCATTCAAGGTAAGTGATATTTTATATTTTGATTATGTGAAGGGGTAACTATGTAATGGGGTGTTGAAAATAGGGTGTTTTGCCCCAAGAGTGAAAACATTGTAAAACTTTGGTTTTAATGAAAGGATTTCAATGATAGTCTGGTAATATATTAATGGTTTCTGTATTATGTAATCCTTGTTGCCCGAAGCTTGGTAATTACCCCCCAAAAAGGGGTAAATGTCTATAACTTGTGATTGACCTGGACGATTTTCTTCAAATTTTGCACACGTTTGGGATATTGACTCAGGCACATATTAAACGAATAATTTTAACAGTATTGCCAACATAGGGTATTTACCCTCGTAATCAATGCCAAAAGGGGTGAATATATATTTTGAGGAGTTATGTTGTTCAAAATGGAATATCAGCTGTATGTTTGGTCTACGGGTATCCGGTTGGATTTTACTGGATGAAAAGTTTCTGTTTTGGGTAATTACCCCCAAAAGGGGTAAATGTCTATAACTTGTGATTGACATGGACGATTTACTTCAAATTTTGCACACGTTTGGGATATTGACTCAGGCACATATTGAACAAATAATTTTAACAGTATTGCCAACATAGGGTATTTACCCTCGTAATCAATGCCAAAAGGGGTGAATATATATTTTGAGGAGTTATGTTGTTCAAAATGGAATATCAGCTGTATGTTTGGTCTACTGCTATCCGGTTGGATTTTACTGGATGAAAAGTTTCTGTTTTGGGTAATTACCCCCAAAAGGGGTAAATGACTATAACTTGTGATTGACATGGACGATTTACTTCAAATTTTGCACACGTTTGTGACATTGACTCAGACACATGCTAAAAGGAAAAAATTCACAGAATAGGGTGATTTACCCTCGTAATCAAGTTCTAAGGGGGTAAATACATATTTTGAAGAACTTGGTTGTTTAAAATGGAATATTAGTTGCACGTTTGGTCTAGGTTATTCGTATGGATGTTACTGGATGAAAAGTTTCGGTTTTTAATAATTACCCCCAAAAGGGGTAAATGACTATAACTTGTGACTGACATGGACGATTTACTTCAAATTTTGCACACGTATGGGATATTGACTCAGGCACATGTTAAAAGAGAAAACGTTACAGTATAGGATAATTTACCCTCGTAATCAAGGTCAAAGGGGGGTAAATACGTATTTTGAGGAATTTGGTTGTTTAAAATGGAATGTCAAGTTTATGTTGGATCTAGGCTTGTACTTAATGGATGTTACTGGATGAACAGTTTCGGTTTTAGGTAGTAACCCCCAAAAGGGGTAAATGGCTATATCTTGTGATTGACATGGACAATTTTCTTCAAATTTTGCATGGGCTAAGTGTGTCTACTTTACCACATAATATAAGTAGAAACTTCAGCTTACTGGGTCTCTACCATAATAGTCCGACATAGTCTCATATAATTTGTTTTATTCATATATTTGAGGTCGAATCATTGCCTAACCTTTTTAAAGGTTGAATACTAGTTATTATGATTCGACCTATCGGGAGAATCATCTTGTTTTCTTTGATTTTATTATTATTATTATTATTTTTTTCTTGGCCAGTAGGTTTTTGTGCTAGAGACTTGAAACTTGGTACATATATAGTCCATGGTTAGTACTTCATTTTGGGAGAAGATGGTTGACCTTGACCTTGAACTCAAGGTCACAGGTCATCTCAAAGTCGAAAATTGGAAAACTTAAAAGTGGAATAACTTTTTTAATATTACAAGAATCAATTTGAAACTTTGGAATATATATATAAACATGTATCCCAACATTTGTAACCCATTATTGTTTTTGTGCAATGAGGGTAAGGGGGTAATTACCCCAATTTGACTAAAACAGGTTTGCACAGGTTTCCAGAAAAACTAAGCAAGCTAGAAACTCAGTTCTTTCACTAATAGGTAGCCTGACTAACCATTCAAGGTAAGTGATATTTTATATTTTGATTATGTGAAGGGGTAACTATGTAATGGGGTGTTGAAAATAGGGTGTTTTGCCCCAAGAGTGAAAACATTGTAAAACTTTGGTTTTAATGAAAGGATTTCAATGATAGTCTGGTAATATATTAATGGTTTCTGTATTATGTAATCCTTGTTGCCCGAAGCTTGGTAATTACCCCCCAAAAAGGGGTAAATGTCTATAACTTGTGATTGACCTGGACGATTTTCTTCAAATTTTGCACACGTTTGGGATATTGACTCAGGCACATATTAAACGAATAATTTTAACAGTATTGCCAACATAGGGTATTTACCCTCGTAATCAATGCCAAAAGGGGTGAATATATATTTTGAGGAGTTATGTTGTTCAAAATGGAATATCAGCTGTATGTTTGGTCTACGGGTATCCGGTTGGATTTTACTGGATGAAAAGTTTCTGTTTTGGGTAATTACCCCCAAAAGGGGTAAATGTCTATAACTTGTGATTGACATGGACGATTTACTTCAAATTTTGCACACGTTTGGGATATTGACTCAGGCACATATTGAACAAATAATTTTAACAGTATTGCCAACATAGGGTATTTACCCTCGTAATCAATGCCAAAAGGGGTGAATATATATTTTGAGGAGTTATGTTGTTCAAAATGGAATATCAGCTGTATGTTTGGTCTACTGCTATCCGGTTGGATTTTACTGGATGAAAAGTTTCTGTTTTGGGTAATTACCCCCAAAAGGGGTAAATGACTATAACTTGTGATTGACATGGACGATTTACTTCAAATTTTGCACACGTTTGTGACATTGACTCAGACACATGCTAAAAGGAAAAAATTCACAGAATAGGGTGATTTACCCTCGTAATCAAGTTCTAAGGGGGTAAATACATATTTTGAAGAACTTGGTTGTTTAAAATGGAATATTAGTTGCACGTTTGGTCTAGGTTATTCGTATGGATGTTACTGGATGAAAAGTTTCGGTTTTTAATAATTACCCCCAAAAGGGGTAAATGACTATAACTTGTGACTGACATGGACGATTTACTTCAAATTTTGCACACGTATGGGATATTGACTCAGGCACATGTTAAAAGAGAAAACGTTACAGTATAGGATAATTTACCCTCGTAATCAAGGTCAAAGGGGGGTAAATACGTATTTTGAGGAATTTGGTTGTTTAAAATGGAATGTCAAGTTTATGTTGGATCTAGGCTTGTACTTAATGGATGTTACTGGATGAACAGTTTCGGTTTTAGGTAGTAACCCCCAAAAGGGGTAAATGGCTATATCTTGTGATTGACATGGACAATTTTCTTCAAATTTTGCATGGGCTAAGTGTGTCTACTTTACCACATAATATAAGTAGAAACTTCAGCTTACTGGGTCTCTACCATAATAGTCCGACATAGTCTCATATAATTTGTTTTATTCATATATTTGAGGTCGAATCATTGCCTAACCTTTTTAAAGGTTGAATACTAGTTATTATTATGATTCGACATAAATGGAGAATCATCTTATTTTCTTTTATTTTATTATTATTATTATTTTCTTGTCCAGTTAACTTTGAAGCTAGAGCCTTGAAACTTTGTACATATATAGTCCATGGTTAGTACTTCATTCTGGTAGAAAAGATTTGACCTTGACCTTGAACTCAAGGTCACAGGTCATCTCAAAGTCAAAATTTTCAAATTTTCAAAGTTGATTAACTCATTAAATTTTATAGTTACAGACATGAGATTGAAATATATGTATACAAAAGTGGTTCTCTACAAATGTGAGTAGAATTTTTTTTTCTGATGAGACGAAAAAGGGGTATTTACCCCATTTTGATAAAAACCAATTGCTCCTGTTTTTAGAGAAAACTACTTCACTTAGAGACCCAGTTTTTGCTGTGATTGGTAGCCTGACTAAATATCCATGGTAAGAAACCTTTTACATTTTGATTGCATAAGGGGTTGCTGAGTAACAGGACTTTCAAAAATGGGTGTTTTGACCAAAAAGTTAAAACATTTTTTAACTTTGGTTTGAATGGAGGGAATTTGATGAAACTTGGAGTGTATATGGTATTTATGAATTAGAGTCATATCATAAGATAAAAAAGATGTTTTGGGGTAGTTACCCCAAAAAGGGGTACATGATTATAACCTGTGATTGACATTGACGATTTACTTCAAATTTTGCAAGAGTTTACTCCTTTGACTTGAGGACCTAATGAAAGTGTAAATTTGAAGTCATGGGGTAATTTACCCTCGTAACCAAGGTCGAAAGGGGTAAATATGTATTTTGAACAGTTCTTAAGTTTTTAATGGTGTATTAGACATCGATTGGGTCTTGCCTTTTCATCACTGATGTTACTGGATAAAATTTGTCAGTTTTAAGTAATTACCCCCAAAAAGGGGTAAATAGCTATAACTTGTGATTGACATGGACGATTTTCTTCAAATTTTGCACAGGTTTACCAATTGGACACGGGGACATGATGAAAGTGTAAATTTGATTTCATGGGGTAATTTACCCTCGTAATCTGAGTCGAAAGGGGTGAATGTGTATTTTGAACAGTACTGAAGTTTTTAATGGTGTATTTCACATCGATTGGTTTTTGCCTTTTCATTACTGATGTTTGAGGATAAAATTTGTCAGTTTTAAGTAATTACCCCAAAAAGGGGTAAATAGCTATAACTTTTGATTGTTTTGAACGATTTTCTTCATTTCTTGCAAATGCTTAATATCATGGTTTGGGGACATACTGAAAGAGCAAATTTGATTTAATGGGGCAATTTACCCTTATAATCAGGAATGAAGGGGGTAATTATGGTTTTTGAGCAATACTTGTTTTTAAAAGGTGCATTTGGCATCGGTTACTCCTTGCCTCTACACTTGGGATGTTAGGGATGAAAATATGCGTATTTAGGTAATCACCCCAAAAAGGGGTAAATGTCTATAACTGCTGATTGACTAGGACGATTGTCTTCTAATTTTACGTAAGTTTATTATGTGGTCCTGCGGACATGATGTAAGTAAATTTTTGATGTTAGAGGACGATTTACACCATAAATCTTAGTCGGAAGGCTTTAATATAACATTGTGTTGATAATGGAGTATTAGGTTTTCCACCTTATTCTACGCATATTATCGAATGTTTTAATGTCGAATCATCCCTTTGACCTTTTAAGGTTGAAGTCCCCTGGGACCCTAGTTATTATTATTTTCTTGGCCAGTAGGTTTTTGTGCTAGAGACTTGAAACTTGGTACATATATAGTCCATGGTTAGTACTTCATTTTGGGAGAAGATGGTTGACCTTGACCTTGAACTCAAGGTCACAGGTCATCTCAAAGTCGAAAATTGGAAAACTTAAAAGTGGAATAACTTTTTTAATATTACAAGAATCAATTTGAAACTTTGGAATATATATATAAACATGTATCCCAACATTTGTAACCCATAATTGTTTTTGTGCAATGAGGGTAAGGGGGTAATTACCCCAATTTTACTAAAACAGGTTTGCACAGGTTTCCAGAAAAACTAAGCAAGCTAGAAACTCAGTTCTTTCACTGATAGGTAGCCTGACTAACCATTCAAGGTAAGTGATATTTTATATTTTGATTATGTGAAGGGGTAACTATGTAATGGGGTGTTGAAAATAGGGTGTTTTGCCCCAAGAGTGAAAACATTGTAAAACTTTGGTTTTAATGAAAGGATTTCATTGATAGTCTGGTAATATATTAATGGTTTCTGTATTATGTAATCCTTGTTGCCCGAAGCTTGGTAATTACCCCCCAAAAAGGGGTAAATGTCTATAACTTGTGATTGACCTGGACGATTTTCTTCAAATTTTGCACACGTTTGGGATATTGACACAGGCACATATTAAACAAATAATTTTAACAGTATTGCCAACATAGGGTATTTACCCTCGTAATCAATGCCAAAAGGGGTGAATATATATTTTGAGGAGTTAAGTTGTTCAAAATGAAATATCAGCTGTATGTTTGGTCTACGGGTATCCGGTTGGATTTTACTGGATGAAAAGTTTCTGTTTTGGGTAATTACCCCCAAAAGGGGTAAATGTCTATAACTTGTGATTGACATGGACGATTTACTTCAAATTTTGCACACGTTTGGGATATTGACTCAGGCACATATTAAACAAATAATTTTAACAGTATTGCCAACATAGGGTATTTACCCTCGTAATCAATGCCAAAAGGGGTGAATATATATTTTGAGGAGTTATGTTGTTCAAAATGGAATATCAGCTGTATGTTTGGTCTACTGCTATCCGGTTGGATTTTACTGGATGAAAACTTTCTGTTTTGGGTAATTACCCCCAAAAGGGGTAAATGACTATAACTTGTGATTGACATGGACGATTTACTTCAAATTTTGCACACGTTTGTGACATTGACTCAGACACATGCTAAAAGGAAAAAATTCACAGAATAGGGTGATTTACCCTCGTAATCAAGTTCTAAGGGGGTAAATACATATTTTGAAGAACTTGGTTGTTTAAAATGGAATATTAGTTGCACGTTTGGTCTAGGTTATTCGTATGGATGTTACTGGATGAAAAGTTTCGGTTTTTAATAATTACCCCCAAAAGGGGTAAATGACTATAACTTGTGACTGACATGGACGATTTACTTCAAATTTTGCACACGTATGGGATATTTACTCAGGCACATGTTAAAAGAGAAAACGTTACAGTATAGGATAATTTACCCTCGTAATCAAGGTCAAAGGGGGGTAAATACGTATTTTGAGGAATTTGGTTGTTTAAAATGGAATGTCAAGTTTATGTTGGATCTAGGCTTGTACTTAATGGATGTTACTGGATGAACAGTTTCGGTTTTAGGTAGTAACCCCCAAAAGGGGTAAATGGCTATATCTTGTGATTGACATGGACAATTTTCTTCAAATTTTGCATGGGCTAAGTGTGTCTACTTTACGACATAATATAAGTAGAAACTTCAGCTTACAGGGTCTCTACCATAATAGTCCGACATAGTCTCATATAATTTGTTTTACTCATATATTTGAGGTCGAATCATTGCCTAACCTTTTTAAAGGTTGAATACTAGTTATTATTATTATTATTATTATTACTGCTTGTACTGCTGTAATCTGCAATAATCTGTTGTATATCACACTTGTTAACAACTACCATAATTGTAAACTACTTGAGATATTTCCTGCTAGGCCAGATTGCATCAATGCTTAACACTGCTTAACACGAAGTATCCTAATATGGTTAACTCATATAACTCATCTTCAAACAGGGTTACTTGAAAAATGATTCAGTTATGTTATAAATTGAGCTCAGTCAATCAAAACTTGTTGTCTTATGTTCTGCTTTTGACACACTCCTGGGTACAGAGGACTCAGGATACCTTCAACTCGTGGAGTATATCTCAAAATACCACCATACCCATCTGGTCTTATCACAATACATACCTAATATTGAAGGGAACATCTTGAAACTGGAAGAGGTATATGAACATATGAAGACAACACTAAATATACTGCACAATTGCCAGATAAGGTTACTCAGTATATGTGAGAACAATTAAACCCCACCATTAATTTTCACAACAAACCTTCACACAGCTTGTCAATATTTGAAGAAAGAACTCTCCCATTCTGGTTCTGATAAGACGCATAATCATTCAAGTACATGGTTGATAATGGTGGATGCATATATCCTGCTAAATTTTGTTTATCCTTTCAGCCAAGAAATGGGACATTATCTGGGCATTATTTTGGGCATTATTTGCCTTCATAGCAGGTTTAGGAGTTTAACAATATGACATCTTTTTGTAATATTGCATTATGTAAAAGTAAGCTTCATAGCATAAGCTGTACACAGGTGAAATTCGGCCAACCATCTTGAGATACCAGTCATGTTACAAATATACATTTATAGGTTTATGAACTTGGAAAGAAGTTTATTATTATTATTATCATCTTTATTCATACACAGTCACTGTGGTATACAACCAAGGAGGTTTTTAAAATGAGAAATTATTATACAACAATATGATAAGTTACTAATTAAACTTTTAGGATAAGCATACGTCATCAATTATGCTTTGTATTTCATCAAATGACAATCCACAATGATATACAGTGTCCCTTGCCATTGACAGCTCTTGAACCACACCAGCTGTGCAGGTATTGGGCTTGCATACAGTTTTGGATTGCATTCTGACAGCAAGCATAACTTCAGATACTATAGATTGCAGATACTTTAGATTGCATAAAAATGTCCTTTTTTAATGTGCATGACTTGGCATCAATATTTTTACTGAACTGACAGTTGATAGAGGTCGTGCAGTGTGCAACATAAGAAATTGTCTTACATTCAGTTAGAAGGACGGTTGGAGCAAATCTGGCAAATCTTTCCATCTCCAATCATGATTTCTGCAAACTGCAGATTGATTGTTCATACCAAATGTCAGGAACTAGGCATCTGATTTCTGTCAGATGACACAGCAAAGCTTTCTTCAATTTCTCAAATGTCTTGATGCTATGGTTACCATTTATAATTTGTCCTCTGCCCTCTTTCTTCAACCGTCAAAAGCATGGCATGAAAAGAAACAGGGACATTTTAATAAAAATTGTAATCATGACAGGCGATCGCAATTTTTCTTTTCAAATGCTTGTTGTCATCCATCCCATCAAAACAGTATTCAGTATCACACAGCATCGGTTTAATATCTATATTAATGGGTCTGATACATGTACATAAACTATTTGTGGTATAAATAACTAATCTATATGACACTAAGCAGATGAAGGTGAGAAGTTGATGCTTTTTTTTTCAGGTGCTGCCCACAAAGAGATGTGAGATGAACAACAACTGTTCAAGAAGCTTATGAGTTACAATAGGTCCATCCGCCCCGTTAAAAATGCCACAACTCCAGTATTTGTCAAACTTGGAATAACTCTCACTCAGATATTTGTTGCGGCAAGAGATACATATGCACATTTCAACTCTGGATCTGTTTTTCTGAAGAACAAGATCATTATTATCTCTTCTTTCCTTCTTCGTATAATGCGTCTTTCCTTCCCTCCTACTTTCCTATCTTCGTTTTTTTCTGCCTTCCTTCTTTTTTCCTTTCCTTTCTTTCCTCCTATCCGGCCTTTTGCCTTCCTCCCTTCCTTCCTTTTTCATTCTTCCTTCCATCCTTTTTTCCTGCCTTTCTTCCTTCCTTCCTTCCTGCCTTCATTCCTTTAGGTGGCTTCCCCTGTTTGTTCCCTTTTTTGTTCGTTCCATCTCTTATCTTTATTTCTTTCTTATTTGCTTCTCTTTTTTTTTTTTTTACTTCAATCATATCTTTTTTAATAAGTTCCCAAAACGTTATCAAGCAAAATTCATTTTGTGTGGACACCTATCCAGTTTCAATCTTTCAAACAGTTGGCTACACTGTGATTGCACAGACCAAACATAAATTTGAAATGTGGCTTAAACCCTGTTGAACTTGCTCTCCTGTTTATTTTGTTAATTTGCCAAGATTTTAATTAAAACACATCGTTCAATGCAAAAATAATTTAACGCAAATTGACTGTTGTTCGTTTAAACAAGTGATGTCAGATCAGGTTGCTTAAGAAGTAAATTGACAAGCATTTAAAATGAAATATTCGGTCTGTTTTGAAGCTTAATGTGACACTAATGTCCATATCATACTGTAAAATATCATCTGTTGTACTCAAATCTACTTTCTGATGACACTATTTGAACAGATTCTATTCAAAGACGGAACTGGGAAGTCTTGGTTTCTATCCTTCATTATTTCCCCTACATCCTGTGTGCATACAATGTGTCTGATAACAGCATCCAGAACAGACTCAGACTCAGACAGTTTTATTTTGCCAACAGTTATATACATGATAAAGAGTTCAAATGAAATACATTTAATTAAGGCATGGATGACCTCTCCAAGATAAAAAAAAATGACCGCTATCGAGAGGCCACCATAAAATAAAAAAAATAAGACAAAGAATTAATAATAGTTATACCTATGAATCATTATATGAATAATTTGAAAGAAAGTTGATATACATATAATTCAGGAAAGCAAATTTACCAATTATTCAAAGTAAATCAGATGAGAAGATGAGATATTAGTATGGAAAAAAATTGTTAGAAATTATATATTAAATTTTTGTCACAAGGTACCTGGAAAAATAATGAACCCGGTCGTAGTGGGAGCGGTGACACGAGAATTGACCTAGAGATAAATTATGAATTGCAAATATAACAATTTGGGATTAGACAATCTATTGGGTAACTTTCCAAAAACTTTTCTTTAATATACATTTTATAACCTTGAAAACTATGTGTGTAGATTTTGTCTTTAATGATAGGTTCCATGGAATTAAATATATTAGGAAGTCGATAAGATATACCATTCCTTGCAAAGTCATGTCTCACAGCAGGCAGGTGGAGCCTCACACTTGTGCTCTGTCGGGTGAAATGGTAATGGATGGCTTCACTATTAATGATATTTTTCAAATATACTGGGAGTAAATTATTTTCATATTTATAACAAAGTTTGAAATCCTGCAGTGCACATAAGTCCATAATTTTTAGAGTACGTAACTCCTTAAATAAACATCCTGGAGCAATATTATAAAAACTAATCTCAACTCAATTTGGTCTAGGAGGGATGGTCTGAAGAAAGCATTTGCTGGGATCCAACTCTGTGTGGAGGCATCCAAGTCCTCAGGATCCCCTGTGATAACATATGGCTTCAGGACATCGTGTTATACAATAGGTAAGTCCCAAATCATAATGGCTTCCTAGCTGCTTCCAAGCCGCCAATCTCTGAAAGGCTGAGGTATCAACATCTCCAGTGTCACAGACTGTCAGCAGTCTCCTCTGATCTTATTGTTTCTAACAAGTTCTGCCAAAGTGATTGTCTTGTCAAAGTGATTGGCTGCTAATTCTCTAATTGATTGTTAGCGTTCACGAAGGTCAAATCAGATCATTTATTTTCGGTGGTGTGGCATTGAGTGAGTGATTCCACAATCATGACTCCCTTGTTTTTGTTGTCAGCTTCTTTGATCTCTGGCGCTGCTACTCATAACATTATCCAATATGATTGTTCGGCTTATGTCTAATTAATTGTCAAGTTCAGAAAGTTTCCAGCTCTTGGACTAATCCAACTATTATTGGAAGCATGATGTCACTTGTTTGAGATTCAGTTTTTGTGTCGGGTCTCTCTGAAAGTCTTACAGATAGATTTTCTAGTTTCGTATGACACCTTCTTCCCCAGTGATGTTGTTAGGTAATATGATATTATAATAATGAGTAGTCTGAGTGTATAAAGGCCCTACTGGCTCGATTGAGTAATAAGAGTCATATGGTTGTAACTACGCATTGTACACTTTTGGTCTGATCTTCGTATCAAGCCTTGACTATTATATAATTATGTGTTTATCTGATATGTTTATCACAAGGTGGTGTTTGTAGAATTACATCTGTGATCCGGATATCAAAGCAGTCACAATTTTTGTGTCTATTTTAATCTTAAGAACCAGACAGTAACTGGAGTACATCGTAAAGTCAATTGAATAAAAACTAAATTTGGACAGAAGTAAGAAAATACTCTTTGTGGAGTTGAAATAAACCATCAAACAACTTAGAGTGACAGGATGCAAATTGAAAAATAAGTACTTAAAACTTCAATTGTGCTCGCTGAGATCTGATTCCTCAAATCTAAATTAAACTCGCTTGAGGGGACGGAAAGTCAATTTCCAGAAGAATGAATAGAAAAGAATTGGTGATTGCAAACACTTTTTCAAAATGTTTTGAAAAGAAACTATCAAGCCAATATCAAACTTTCAAACTGAGTAGGAACTTGATGGAGTAGATTAATTAAAGGCCGAGGTGTGTCATAGAAGAGTCAGTCTTAAAAGAAACATATAAAACTTACTTGAAAATATAACCTACATATACGGGATAAGTAACATGAAATGAAGTATGTTTAATAGGACTACGATGTATGTATAAATAGTATAATTATGTTTTAAAAGACAAATATTCCACTTCTCACTGGCTGCTCAAGTCACACAATGATATACATTTAAAGCAAAACTTTAAAGAACTTTGTGATAACAATTCATCCTGAAAGAAGCAACATCATTTTCTTTTGTGCTCAAAAGTTTCCTTGAACCACATGGCTTCTGTTTCGTGGTGTCTGGTTCTGAAAGCCACCTGTGCATCTTCACATGAACAATTATCAAACAGATGACATCCTGTAATCTATGTAGCTCACAAACTCAATAAAAGCTTTCACTTTGTGCTTGGCTACAGCATTCAATAAACAGCCAAGAGGATGATTAAACTGTACTTGTGTGGGTGGCTCACTGGCTCAGTATTTGACATAGAATTTATTGATGTTACATTCATCAGATCGCAGATTTTATATTATTTTCTTTATTTCAGATATTCTAAACATTGGATTTCAAAACTAAGAGCACAATCATTCTCGCAAGATAATGCACCCCAGAAAGGCAGATCTCATCCACCTAAAAATCAATGTTGAATCTTTCTAGATCACACTTCAATTGAAGTGTCTTCCGGAGTTTTGAAGTATGGCCAGTTGGCCACGCCTTTGAGATTAACCCCATTTGGGACAGTTATTGAAGCGAAGATAGATGAATTTATCGGTTGCAGGCTTGATTAAAATAATCGATAAACCATTCAATTATTCACACGGCTTTTCGTTTAATTTTAAATTTGAGGGAAGAAATTGCCCGAGAAGATTTATCAATCTTAACCTGACTTAAGGAGAGGACATGCGTGAGGCAGAATTAATTTGACTTGGATGAGCCTTGTTGTGCCACTCATTGCCAAAAGGGCAATGCATCACTTAAATTAAATCTTTTTTAAGAAGACTTTTCAGCGCACAGATGGTTCAGGAATGTGTCAATCCATCCCTGTTCATTGCAATTTCAATCTGATCTTGGTGACGCAAAGAAATCAATTAGCAACGCTCTCAGCCGCCTTTAAGGAATATTATGAGATATTGCGTGGTGCATATTATCAGTGTGATTCATAGACAAATGTATTTATGCTATGGTTTGGTTTTTCCTCTGTTCTTCCAGACGATCTTCATGCCCTCTGGAGTAAATTTATCATTGCCCTCAAGCTGTTTGCCAAAAAAAATGATTTTCCATCCAGGGTAGAAGAACTTGCAAGCTGCAATGTAGAAAAATCCTCAATGCTTCGCACGACAATTCGTGTTGATTGTTGAAGTGTGAAATAATATTTTATAAATATTTATTGTGTATTTTCAGTGTGGATGATTACACCGGGGGCTACATGAAGAGCTTTGCCATGGTCCAGCCCTCTGGAGACGTGTTCTGGCCTCTAATTGTCAGGTCTAAGGCGGCCTGCAAGATTGGTGTGACATACTTCCCTTTGATTGATGTGACTTTTTACCTGCACTTACGCAGACGCACAACCTACTACACCTTCAATTCCAATTTTGGTCTCTCTTTGGTAAAGCACTAAAATAGCTACTGAGGGAAAATAAAAGGCAATCATGTGACGTTTCATAACATATTTATTACTCCCACTGTATAACCTCTTCCAAAATGCACAACAAAGAATACACTGTACATGCCGATAACTTGGTTTAGCAACTGCTCCGAAAATTCATTGCTTACCTCTGACATTTTTTGGGAAACTCGGTCCTCAAGTCCTTTATTCCTGAAATATTTCTATAATATTCACACCATAAAAGAAATTTCATATTTTCTGCCAACACCTATTCAAAAGCTCTACTCCTTTCAAAATGTTTTGCCTTTGTGTCTAGAAACTGTTCGTGATAAGTCAAACAGAGATGCAACACTCACGTTTCTCTGCTTTCTCTTGTGCTGTCTGTGGAATGAAGATGTAGGATTCATTACAGCTGTTGTTTTTCTTGACTGAGATCCGTAAGTTCAAAAGAAAAAAAGTGCTTTCGATCAAGGAGTTAGAAATGATCAGTCTGGGGAGCTTTCTGTTGTAAAAGTTCAAACAAAAACAAATACTCACCCTCCTATCTAATTTTGAATATGCACTTTGAAATAAGAGTTCCTTCTGTAGAAAAATTGTCCAATCGAGATCAGAAGTTCTGTAATCACGTCTGCTGCTGCCTGGGACCATTAATAGTGTCCTTGCTTAATTATGACAATTCTCAAAACTCCCCCAGATCAACTTTGGCCAAAAAAGATTCACACTGTTAATGGGAGTGACTGCTGAGCTCAAAGGATTCTTCTGAAGAAAGAAAAGTGGTTCAGATGCAAGTCTATTTGCAATGGAATTTCAATATTAACCAACTTTCTGCTACAATCTTTACCTTCTCAAAGAACTTTAAAGGAAAAACCTTTCCATATAAATTTAAGAGCATCTTGATGATATTTTAGAACTGAGAACTCTTTGAAACCAAGTTATCACTCAATTATTACCTTATTGTTTAATATAATAACTATACCATTGAAGGCAGTCTGCTGTTATCTGTAGACCTGAAAGCACCATCCTACAGTGTTATTTGAGAAGGATTGTACTCATTTTTGCTGCTCACTTTACTTCCGTGTATGAAGTGATTCACTAAAATTTCAGTGCATTTCTTTCAGAGAACCTATTGTTCATAAGCTTGAATGATGAAGAGATAGCGAGTTACCGGGCTCCTTCAGGGACTGATAAAGAATATGAATGCTGCCACAGTCTCTTAAAGACTCTGATGCCCACAAGACTTGCTAAAAGTTTCATCTGTTCATTGCATGACTGGGGGAATCAAACTCTCCTCCAGTAGCTGGATTTGTAACCGCTGACCTAATACGGTTACGTCTCCTAGCCATTCGCGTTTTTTGTAAGATGACCTTAACACACTTTCCTAGTCACTGTATCTTACAGACAATCAATCAATCTGTTGTAATGTGAAGCACAAGGCAGTACCAAATATTCACCAGCTATAACATATGACCTATAAACCTATGTTGTATTAGTTAGGTTTTGCTGAGTGACCCATTTTTACTTGATTATTTATGCATTCTGTTTGTCAAGCTTTTCTCATCTGCTTGTTAGTGCTTCAAGTGTAGTTTTATGGGGAAAACAGCACATTTGCCATGGCTCTTCTTACTGGGATAATGCAATTTTCTAATATGCATTCCATTGTATTTGCAGGCATCTACTTGACTGTGACCATGGCCATTACCTCCATGTCAGTGATATTCGGGGTGTTTATTCTGCACATCCATCACCGAGGGACACTCAATCGCAGGGCGTCACCCTCTCTGAGGCAGTGTACCTTGTCCTTAAGTCGTATACTTTGTGTTAAACCCAGCCCTGTCATCCTCATGAATTCGCGAACACCCGAGAGCTTTATGGCAAACGAAAGTGATTTGCATCACATGCATTTGGGCTTTGGCAGCTTCAACCAGAGCTTCAAGTTCAATTCGCTGAGAAATGTCACCTTAAAGACCCTGGAAAATGGGCAGATTCAAATGCAGGAAAAACCCAACACCTGCAATAACAATTCCAATGATAGGTCGAGCAACATCCAGCGGCGGGGGATGAGGTTCCCCCCATTTGCGGGGTATCATCGACAAAAAGAGCCGGGAGGACACTATGAACATTATCAGTCGCGAATTGGAGGACATTGCAATAGTTGTTGATCGATTCCTTTTCTGTATGTTACTTTTCATCGCCCTCTTTACCACTCTAGCTTTGTTAGTTCTGCTGCCTCTCGCCAAACAAAATCAGCATTGATGATTACGAAAAGAAGATGCAGGGCGGACAGTGACACATGTCGAATGAGGGTCATAGCAATGAGAGGTGTCAACCATCTATTATTATCAAATCGGAATCAGTTATGATCGTAGCGAAGTTACCATGATCAAAAGTAATAACATTATTCTTTGAATAATGTGCATGTGATGCAACTTTTGATTTCTAAAATTTTGTCTTATTCTGGGTGACAATCCGATAACAACTGACCTATTAACTGAAGAAATCAAAAGGGCATGAAAATTTTGTGCAGCCCTAGAACAGCCCACTCTGACAGTGTTACATTGGTTTCTCCTCTTTTGTATTGATTGCGTTTTATTGTGTTTTCTTTGGCATGTTGAGTAGATAAAAGCTATTTGTTAATCATGTATATGGGGACATTGTAAAACAACATTGTGATGATGCTTAGTAACTGAGGATGACATATCAGTACATTAAGACCCCAACTGTTGTGATTTCACGATCAAAGAGTTCCATATTGCATTGACATTGCATGATCTAAAATAAGTGTGTGGGCAGCATTTGTGAGGGACTGCATGGTAAAGGGTCTGGATATGAGGATTGGTGAAAGGAACACCAGCTTGGTCCTGTCAAGGGAAAAAGGATCAATTTTGACAAATGGATTCTGCTGTTTACTTGTGCCAGATGACTGCACAGATGAAAGCTCAGTTAACAGGTGACATGTCAGCTGTTTTCACAGCTATATTAGACATAGGAGCATACAGCTGTAAACTGTATGGTACTGTATATTCCCCTGTAATCTGCAATAATGTGTTGTAATTATTGTATTCTACTTGAGATATTTGCTGTAAGGCCAGGTTGTATCAATGCTTAACACTGCTTAACACAATTATCCTAATCTGGTTAACTCATATTTGAAGAGTGTTATTTGAAAAATAGTTTAGTTATGTTATAAATTAAGCTTAATCAAAACTAGTAATCTCATGTTTGACACACTCTCAGCAAAATGAAATAACTGCTTTAGGATAACCCATTTTAAGCAATGATGCTATCCGGTAAATTTGAAGATGAAATGCGACAATCAAGTCTATCCTTTGCTTCATGTTTCGGTCACTGTAATCTTTAGGGAAAATGTCTTCTATTCTATGAACTCTGTAAAATGTAAACCTCACTCACATAATGCTTGATCATTATTTTGTAATGCACATGTACATATATGACAATTTAATGCTTGATCATTATTTTGTAATGCACATGTACATATATGACAATGATGTATAAATTGTATAATAACATTGTATCACACCAAATTTCCTTTGTATGAAACAGAATGTCAACATTAAAGCATTACCCTCGTTTTGTAGTTTACATTTTTCAATTTTTTTTTCATCATGGTCACATAATTTAAAACTTAATTTACAATGGAAGTCATGAAGTTTGATATCATAAAATTTGAAGAATAATTCCTAAGTTGCAAAACTACAAACTTAAATATCATGATGTCACATCATGCTGGAAGCAGCCCTTCAATGCACAACTTTGAAGTACAACTTAAACTATTCTTTTAGGAAGTATTACTGGAATTCTGGGCACGAATCAGAACACAAATACTGTTCCTGGAAGCAAATAAAGGGAAGAACGAGACTGATAATTTGCTCTACATAATCGCTGTCAGCAAAACGAAATAAAGATGCCATAAAAACAGCAATCGTGTCTATGAGTATGAAATCTTGCCAGACCTTGCAGACCCTAAGGCCAGAAGAACAGGGGAAAACGACTAAGCAAATCCCTGACAATGCAAAAGAGAGAGAGACGGATGATGTTGTTGAGGGTTAATAACACAGTATAGAGCTGTTATTGTTGTCTACTGCAAATGCAACAGAATCAATAAGGAGTGACAAATGGCCGACTCTAAAGCAGTCACAATGTTCACACTGTCACAATATATCCTTCATTAGCATCCAGATGTGGAAGTGTTTGTCACGCGCGAGAAGTTAGCCCTCTGCCATGTTATGTGACTGTGCCACTCAATCTCATTTACGAGTGCTATGGAGCCAATTAAATCTTGAGACTTGAGTATTCAAGATCACGACTTAAATGTAATCTTCGTATACAAACTGTTTGCTGTACCCCTCATGTATTACCAAGGGAGAAGGAATGTGTGGTTCAGCGAGGGCTTTAGCCAGAACTGTGATAAACACAGCTTATTCCTTATCCCACTGCGAAAAACCAGCTTATACCATGAAACAAACACTTAAATAGTTGTAATAAACATTGCAGAATAAGTGGACAAGAAAGAATATGGGTTTAAGTGCAATGAAATACTGGCTTGTGATTGGCTGACAGAGGTGTCGAATGGTATAATAGTTGTTACAAACATATACCCAAAAGACAGTTTCAGTGAAAAGTTGTGTCCTTTGCTAGTACAGTAAGAATAGTTATATTATTTTCTAGTGCAGTATGCAGAGTCCATGAAGCAATTTACCAAGGAAGAGAGGTGTAGGTCCTACATACATGAGTACACAAATAAAACAATATTTCATACTTATAATGTAATTACTTAAAGCAGACTCAGCCTCTACTATGTTCAGATCGGGAAAGCTTAAAACATGCCCTCAAGGACCAAAGAAATATAACTTCAAAAGTGCACATGTCTTACATTTTGATGAGAAATAGTGATGACGGATCACATGCTAAAGGAAGAGCTCTTTTGCATAAAACAAACTTGTTGGCATATATGTGGTGCATTGATCCTTTAATCTTCATCACCCTCTGTTGCACACTGTACACATTCTTCTTATCATACCCTGTCTACCGGAACATGATCAGAGATCATGAGTAATGGGAACAGAGGTCACCATAATACTTACAAATACGCCAAGATACCACAAATCAATATATAATACAAGGAATGTGGCAAGTCATTCATGCACAATAACTTTAACGGAAATTGAGCCCTCAACTTGGAGATACATGTAGGTGTATAATTACCACTGAACCACAGTGTAGACATGAATACCCTTGGGTGACAAACTACTGAAAATAGATGGACCACACTGAATCCGAAATAGCCATCTCAGCTGAAATATATTGCCAGAAGTAATAATTATCACACCACATAAACAGGTGACAGTGAATAATTCGGCCTGTTATATCATATCAGTAAGCTACTCATTCTCAGGGTTTTGAATGGCCCGGAAATCATTTTTAACGCATTGCTGTCATTGCTGTCATTTATGTGATTAACACAAATGCCCATAATGGATTGAGTAGATGTGTATTGTGCATTTTGTTCAAATGACTCAGTCTAATGTTGCCTATTGTTACATTTACTCATCTGGGTAATTATGTAAATGAATTATCGAAAAAGTTATATATGGGTTGCTTTCATGAAATAAACTGGAGAAAAGTGTATCTGATGTGATTTCTGTTAAATAATGCATCTACAGGCCAATAATGTAACAATTTACAACATAAGATGTGTTGTTTTGACTGCAGATATATTGCAAAGGGGCCCAAGCAGGTGCATGTTCAAAAATATGTGTTGTAGTGCACATGTGCAACACAAACTTTGACAAAGGGTATTTATGAATATTCTAACACACGAAATGTGACCTGCTCCACCAAAACGGGTTCAAAGTCGGCCTGCTGTCATATTCAGTTGTGAAGATGACCTTGTTCTAATTGAATTTGGCTTTAAAATGATGTTTCATTTGTCTTGATATCTCCACCCAATCCAAAGATATGGCATCTCAAACATTAATGACACGATACATCAAACTTTGAGAAAATAGCATTTTATTTGAATTTCCCGCCAATACAAAAAAAAGAACTAGGAAAATCAAGAATGATGCCCTATTTATATAATTTAAAATCAGTTTTTGGTTAGAATGGTCTTTAATGATCAAGGCAAATTACTTTTGCAAAAACGTAGTACCAACAGCTAAAAATCATCAAAATATGACCTTTGACACATTTTGCTCATTTCTGGAAAATACAGATTGCCTACTTTGAACTCATTTTGGTGGAGCAGGTCACGAATATTTATGTGGTTGAACCTAGCAACAATGATCCAAAGTGAATTTATGGGGTACTTAATTTGATACTGGCATCGAAACAATATCAAATATGCAATACTGCGCTGGGGCATGGCCACATGGGCCTTGTTTAGGGGGTGGCTGGGAGAAGTTGGACAATTTGGATAAATGCTTGATCCAGAAGCTGAATACGAGATGGTCATTTTTTATTGCATTGCTGCAAAACCTGAAATTATATCATATGAATGTGAGAAGAATTGGGAATCAAAGCAATCAAGTGAAAAACAAAGTAAATGCTGAATATGTAGATGATCCTAAAATTAAGTTTTATATTTCGACTTATGTTTGCAAGCTGAACTTTGAATCAGATAATTCTGGGATTGTCACACCATCAAAATAACAACCTTTCTTGCATTTAATGTGACATTGTTTAATTGTGTCTGGAAATATGAAATTTACGAAACAAAAATTAATGCATCAGTCTTCTTACAACAATAACTATAAGTTCTTCGAAAAAACAAATTCACGCACCCGAACAATAGTCGTGACTAGTCGAGAGGTCTGCATCAGGTCTGCATGATCAGAATTTTTGTTTATACTGGGAAATTCAAAAAGCACTTTGTCCTCCCCTCTCTAAAACATACTCTCCCCCTCTTAATTTAGAACAAAACAAGGCCCTTGTGCTGCTGGGGAATATGTGATTTGAAAATGAATTATGTAAAAGTACTGCTACAAGGAAGGCACATGATCCTACATGAGAACAGTTGAAAAAAAAAACATTTTAAAGTATAGAAATGCATAGTTCTAAGGAAAAGATACCAAAGGAAAGATAATATACATATCTAATCTTACAGGGAACATCTTGCAACTGGAAGAGGTACATAAACATATGAGGACAACACTAAACATACTGCACAATTGCCAGATAAAGAAGATACAATATATATGAGAGCAATCAAATCCCACCATTAAATTTCACAACCCACTACCACCGAGCTTGGCAATTTTCGAGGATAGAACTCACCCATTCTGGTTCTGATAACACACATAATCACTCAAGCACATGGGTGATAATGGTTGATGCAAAAATCCTGCTAAATCTTGTTTATCCTTTCAGCCAAGAAATGGGAAATTATTTGGGCATTATTTTGGGCATTAGTTGCCCAAATTTCAAAGCAGGTTTAGGGGTTTAACAATATTACATCTTTTTGTGATATTGGACTCTGTTAAAGTAAGCTTCTTAGCATTAGCTGTTCGCAGGTGAATGACTCAAATTTCGGCCAACCACTTTTATATCTCAGTCATGTCACAAATATACATTTACAGATTTATGAACTTTGAAAGTATTTTATTATTATTATTATCATCTTTATTCATACACAGTGGTATACAATCGAGGAAGTTATTATAATATCAAATTATTATGCAAAAATATGATAAGTTACTAATTAAACTTTTAGGATAAGCATATGTTTTCAATTATGCTTCGTATTTCATCGAATGACAATCCACAATGATATACAGATTCCCTGACGATTGGCAGATCATGTACCACACCAGCTAAGCAGGTATTGGGCTTGCATACAGTTTTGCATTGCACTCTGAGATCATGCATTACTTCAGATACTTTAGATTGCATAAACATGTCCTTTGTCATCTGCATGACTTAGCACAGTTGATTAGTATTTTTACTGAACCAACAGTTTATAGAGGTCATGCAGTTTGCAACATAAGAAATTGTCTCACATTCAGTTTGAACGAAGGTTAGAGCAAATTTGGTAAATCTTGCCATCTCCAATCATGATTTCTTCAAACTGCTGACTGAGTGTTCTTACCAAATGTCAGGAACTAGGCATCTGATTTCTGTCAGATGACACAGCAAAGCTTTCTTCAATTTCTCAAATTTCTTGATACCATGGTTACCATTTATAATTTGTCCTCTGCCCTCTTTCTTCAACCTTCAAAAGCATGGTATGAAAAGAAACAGGGACATTTTAATCAAAATTGTAATCATGACAGGTGATTGCATTTTTTGTTCAAATGCTTGTTGTTATCCATCCCATCAAAACAGTATTCAGTATCATACAGCATCGGTTTGATATCTATATCAATGGGTCTGATACATGTACATAAAGTATTTGTGGTATAAATAACTAATCAATATGAGACTAAGCAGATGAAGGTGAGAAGTTGATGCTTTTTTTTTCAGGTACGGCCCACAGAGAGATGTCAGATGAACAACGACTGATCAAGAAGCTTATGAGGAGTTACAATAGGTCCGTCCACCTTTCAAAATGCCACAACTTCAGTATTCGTCAAACTTGGAATAACTCTCACTCAGATATTTGATGTGGCAAGAGATACATTTGCAGATTTTAACTTTGGATCTTTTTTTTGAAGAACAAGATCATTACTGTCTCTTCTTTCCTTCTTTGTATAATGGGTCTTTCCTTCCCTCCTACCTTCCTTCCTTTCTGCCTTCCTTCATTCTTCCTTTCCTCCCGCCTTCCTTCTTTCTTTCCATAGTTTCTTCCTTTTGTCCTTCTCCTTTCCTTCCTTTTTCGTCCTTCCTTCGTTCCTTCCTTTCTTCCTACCTTCCTTCCTTCCTACCTCATTCCTTCAGGTGGCTTCCCCTAGCACCCTTCCCTTCTTTGTTCCCTCCATCTCTTATCTTTATTTCTTTCTTATTTGCTTCTGTTCTATTTTTACTTCAATCATATCTTTTTTACTAAGTTCCCAAAACGTAATCAAGCCAAATTCATTTTGTATGGACACTTATCCATTTTCAATCCTTCCAAAACTTGGCCACACTGTGTGTGCACAGACCAAACATAAATTTGAAATGTGGCTTAAACCCTGTTGAACTTGCTCTCCTGTTTATTTCATTAATTTGCCAAGATTTTAATTTTAAAAACACATCGTTCAACACAAAAAAATTGAATCGAAAAATTGAATGTTGGTCGTTTAAACAAGTGATGTCAGATCAGGTTGCTTAATTAGTAAATTGACAAGCATTTAAAATGAAATATTCGTTGTGTGTGTGCTTAATTGGCCAATTTCCGCTTTCAAGATTAATCAAAACTGAATAAGGCTAATTTGGCCTCATCAAATTACCATGGTTTTCCAGTACATGTGGAACATGCAATGCATGGGTTTAAAGCATGCTTAGATGGGATTTCCTTCCAAGATTTAAATCGCAGGATGAGAAAAATTGGGTGCTGACGCTCAATGTTTGGTTAGATCAGGTAAGGAAATTGTTTTTTACATGTATATGATTTGTCACCGTATACATATATTGTAAATTTATAATGCTAATAAATAGAAACTGAAAAGCCTTACAGTAGATAGAAACGAGTGCTTACAGAAAAGCTTGTGGTGCCATCAATGACCTCCCAACATGTGCTCTATCAAATACATTGAAATTAAGCATCAATTTGTCATTCAGCATCTTGTGACCATAGTGATATGACACGTCAAATGGCTTTCCCTACTAGCATTGCAAGTACTGGCTATGACCTCATAAATTGCTGATGACTCATAGAGAATAACATGGCATGGACAGAGCTATGGCCTCACAAGAAACATTCCAGTGATTTTCTCTTAGCACTTGTTTTTCATCTACTGTAAGTAAGATCCATCATTTTGAGTATTAGAATTTGAGATGACAACATGGGAGCAAATTGGGAATATTTGAAGCTTAATGTGACACTAATGTCTTTAAATGCAAATTATCATCAGTTATATCCCGATATACTTTCTGAATACACCTATCTTAACAGATTCTATCTTATGAAGGTAAAAAGAAGTCTTTGTCCCTATTCTTCATTATTTGCCCTACATCCTGTGTGCATAGAATGTGTCTAATACCTGCCTCCAGATAGCCCAGGAGCAATATTATAAGAACCAATCTCAACTCAATTTGGTCCTGCAGGAGTGGCATGATAAAAGTATACGCTGGGATCCAACTGTGTTTGAGGGCATCCAAGTCCTCAGGATCCCCTGTGATAACATCTGGCTTCCGGACATTGTGTTATACAATAGGTAAGCCCCACAGCAACATGGCTTCCTAGGTAGCAATCTCTGAAAGGCTGAGGTATGAACACCTCCAGTGTCACAGACTGACAGCAGTCTCCTCTGATCTTCCTGTTTCTCACAAGTCCTACCAGAGTGATTGTCTTGTCAAAGTGATTGGCTGCTGATATCTAATTGATTGGTATCGTTCACAAAGTTCAAATCCGAACATTTGGCCGTGTGTCATTATGTCATGATTTGACAATTATGACTCCAGGCGTTTGTTAACAACTTCTTTGATCTATAGTGCTGCTACTCATAACCTTATCCAATGTGATTGTTAGCCTTATGTATAATTCATTGTATAGTTCAGAAACGTTTCTAACTCTCTGGACTAATTCATTTATTATTGGAAGTATGATTTCAGTTGAGCAAGATTGCGTTCTTGTGTCATTTCTTTTTGCAGCCTTAAGGTGACTCAACCGTGGTACACTGCACACACTTCTGAGCAGCCTGGTTGCCTAGCAACATAGCGTCACCACTGCTGCAGGCCCTGAAAAAGTTGTGACGTTACCATTTTCTTATCTCTTTTTTTTAACAGCATGGCAGCCAGTAATTCGCTATTTAAATGAGATCTAATGCAGCTAGAAGCATAATTATTTTTTTATTGAATGCAGTAACACCTACTCTATGCTAACTCAAAGTTTCAGCTTCTCGTCTTTATCAAAAGAATTTTCTCAACTAATTTCAGTCAACTGTGTCTAAAATTGTCTTTATTTCTTTAAATTGACATTGGCATAGTCATGGTACTGCAGTTAAAAAACGACTAGGTGAATTTTTTTTATTTTTGGACATTTGTTTGACAATAACCTGTTTATGATATATGCAAATTTTTAAAAAAATCTGTATGATCGTTTTCCTAAAATTTGATTACTGCCAAAATTGATGCATGCAAAATCTGCAATTAATTAGTGTGTTTGTGCCCTTTGAGCTCTTACAGAAAAAAGTATTTTAACCTTTTTCTTCAAATTTGCGGCAAATGTATTGGTTTACATCCATGGGAATACATTTCTGACATTTTTGTGTGACAAATGCATGTAATGCTCTATTCTGTGGTACATAACCAAAAACTCAATTTATAACTTTTAAGCAGTCATCAGGCCAAACATGCTGTTACCATGGCAACCAAACGAGTCGGTGAAATTTTTTTATTTTTCATTTTTGGAATGTATGGGTCCCATAGACTACCTGTGCAAAATTTTAGAAAAATCTGTATGATCAAACTACCACGGTTGAGTCACCTTAAGGAATACATCTTCTCATCTTGTATGACCCTTTCCTTCCCAAGTGATATGTGAGGGTGATATGATATCATTATAATGAGCAGTCTCAGTTCATGAAAGCCCTTCTGGCATAGTTGAGTAATAAGAGTCACAAATTTGTAATTTAGCAGTGCACACTTTTGGTCTGATCTTCATATCAAAGCTTGACTTCCAAATGTTCATTGGACACGTTTTATCACAAGGCTAATAGGTAAAATTACATTCTTCATCAGAATTTCAAAGTCATCACCATATGTGTGTCTATAGGGCCTATTTATCCTTAAAGCCAGACAGTAACTTGAGTGCATCGTAAAGTCAATTGAAAAGTAATTTTGGACTGAGGTAAATTGGACCGAAATACTTTTCAATCTATCTTGTGTAGTTGAAATAAACCACAGAATAACAAGAGGATGTAAATTGCATAATCTGAAGAAAAATAACCGATTATCCCTTCAATTGTGCTTGGTGAGATCAGATTCCGCAAATCCAACTCTCTTGAGGAGACAGAAAGTTAATTTCCGGAAGAATGAATGGAAAAGAATTGTTGATTGTAAATTTTTGAAAAGCCAATATCAAACTTCTAAAGTGAGTAGGAGCTTGAAGGAGTAGATTAATTAGGGAACGGGGAGTGTCATTGAAAAGTCAAGAAAGAAAAGGGTAAAAAAGTACCTGGAAATGCTTACCTACACACATGAGATTAGTAATATGGGCTGAAGTATAATATGATAGACCTATGCATAAGTTTAAAAGACAATATTCTCTCTCACCGAGATGCTCAAGTCACACAATGATATACATTTATGGCAAAATTTCAAGAACTTTGTGATAACAATTCATCCTAAAAGCAACATAATATTGATGTGTGTTCTAAAGTTTCCTTGAACCATATGGCCTGTGTTTTATAGTGCCTGGTTGTGAAAGCCACCTGTGCATTTTCACATAAACAAATATGGAACAGATGACACATTGTAATCTGTGCATCTCAGAAGTTTAGTAAAAGCCATCACTCCTTCGTTGTCTGCGACGTTCAGTAAACAGCAGGATGATTAAACTGAACTTGTTTGTCGATGCCATGAAAATTACTGGTGATGCATGCAATAAATCATTCACTTTATAATACCTTTTTTACAGACATTCAAAAATGTTTAATTTCCAAACACTGAGGACAGTCATTCTCACTATGCTGTAGATATGTCCCCCAGAAATCAGGAAAGGCAGACAACATTTACCTCAAACCAAAACCACTGACGTTTAAAACTTCCCAGATCACACTTCAATTGAAGTGTCTTGCAGAGTTTTGAAGTATAGCCATATCTTTAAGATTAACCGCCATTTAAGAAAGTTCTTGAAGGGAAAATAGATTAATTTATCAGTTGCAGGCCTGATTAAAATAATCGATAAACCATTCAATTATTCCCCCAGCTTTTCGTTTTATCTGCTTTTAAATTTAAAAGAAGAAATTGCCTGAGAAGATTTATCAATCTTAACCTGACTTAAGCAGAGGACATGCATGAGGCAGAATTAATTTGAATTGGATTAGCCTTGTTGTGCCACTCAACACCAAAAGGACACTGCATCACTTAAATTAAATCTTTTTAAGGAAGACTCTTCAGAGCAGAGATGGTTCAGGAATGTGTCAATCCATTCCTGTTGACTGCAATTTAAATCTGACCTTGTTGGTGCAATTTGCAAGATCCGCAACCACTTTTAAGGAATGTGAACATTATTTAAACAACAAACTTCTTCTTCTGTGAAAAGCTTGAAACAAATATTCTGTGGTAAATTTAACCAAATCTTTGGACATCAACAACTTCAATTTTCTTGTAATGATAAAAAGTAAAAATCTACACAGTAATCTAAAACACGGGTTAAGGGTAATTATTAAATCGTTATAAGTATCACAATGGAACAAAAATGATTTTCATCTTCAAAAAAATTATAGCAACAAAATTCACAAACTCTGTACTCCAATGATTGTAATGTCATATCTCTATCGCTGCTGGTAAAACACCAAACCTAGATTGTGAAAGAACTGACAAATGACCTCTATCATAAATTTTGTAAACATAATCCTCAATACAAAATGTAGTTTTAAATTCTCTGTAAGTTAATTTTGGCATGTTAATCACTTAATTTTTCCAGTTGCTTTATAAATTTCCATCAGTTGACATTGTGAATTTCTTAGGTTAATAGGTAAAATTTTGAGTAAGATACAGTTTTGTTAATATTTGTTAAAACTTATTACTCCAATTTCTCTTGTTATTTATTTATCAACTTCAAACACTTGAACACGTATGACTTCTTCCAAAATGCACCAGATGAGATACATGTAGGTGACTGTGGTTTAGAACTGTTCGGAAAATGCATTGCCTACCTGTGACATTTAAGGTAATTTGAATGGTCCTCCAGTTCTTTATACCTGACATATTTCTTTAAGATTCTCACTTTTAAAGACATTTCATATTTCTGTCAACATCTATTCAAAAGCTCTATTCCTTTCAAAATGGTTTTTGCTTTTGTGTCTAGAAACTGTTCGTGATGAGTCAAAGTGAGACGCAACACTCACGTTTCTTTGCTCTCTCCTGTGTTGTCTGTGGAAGGAAGATGTAGGATTCATTAACAGCTGTTGTTTTTCTTGACTGAGATCCATAAGTTCAAAAGAAAAGGAGTGCTTTTCAATCAGGCAGTTTGAAATGATCAGTCTGTGGAGCTTACTGTTGTAAAAGTTCAAACAAGAACAAATATTCACCCTCCTGTTTAATTTTGTATCTGCACTTTGAAGTAAGAGTACCTCCTGTAGAAAAAAAGTCCAATCTAGATCAGTGATTCTGTAATCAAGTCTGCAGCTGCCAGGGACCATTAATAGCGTCTTTGCTTAATTAAGACAACTCTCAAAACTCTCCCAGATCAACTTTGGCCATAAAAGGCTCACACTGTCAATGGGATTGATTACTGAACACAGAGGATTCTTCTTAAGGAAGAAAAGTAGTTTAAAAGCAAGCCCATTTGCCAATGGAATTCCAACATCAGCCAACTTTCTGCTGCGATCTTTACCTTCTAAAAGAACTAGAAAGGAAAACCTTTCCATATACATTTAAGAAACATCTGATGGTATTTTAGAACTGAGAACTATTTGAAACCAAGTTAGACCATTTTAATTACTCTCCCTTGATGCCAAAAAGGAATATTGACAATCAGCCTTTGTCATCAGCTGTTTGTCTGGTGTAAGCAGCCAAATGCGGATGCATCGGTATTTATAGAACTGTGTGGGTGCACATCAACTTTCGGGTGATGACGGTTGGCTGTATGAATTATGTTATGAGTCCCATGACACGTGTAAATCCAGGGTTATGTCAGATGAAGAAGTGCTTTTTGGTTTCAGCAGGTTATAGTTTTAAAATTGTTGCTTACAAAAAACTGATAGTCTTGCGCGCAATCCACTTTGAATTGAGATACATAGGTATTAGGGTTGTTGTTGTCCTTCAAAAGCTGTACATCAGCATATAGTCACTAGGTTGCTTTGCTCAGAAGGTTCTTCTCTGGTACGATATTCCTCTAGGTGGCAGGCTAGATGTCTGCTCCAGTGGCCTGGATGTACTGTGCCACTGCAGCATGGAGCTGAGTGACTATCTGCTTGGTCAGATAGTCTGGTTGTCCGAGTAACACCTGTGAGTCAATAAAACGTTTTTGTACAGGTATTGCATTTTTTATAAAAACAGTTTCAATTTTATTAAACAGTTCAGTGCGAGAGGCATTGTACAGTGTGCAGTCAAAGAGGTAGTGGTTAACTGTGGCTCTGCTTAGTCCACAATCGCAGTTTGGGGAGGGATAGAAAACAGGCATAATTTTGTACATATGATCCTTCAAGAGGCAAATGCCAGTTCTTAGCCTATTTAATTTGGTTTCTGTTGCCCTGCTACAGAAGGACTTATATCCACCATCTGTGACTCTGGGAAAAAGATAATAAGTGGATTTGCCTGTGTCAGAGTTATCCCATCTTTTTTGCCATCTGGTAATGTTAATACCCTTAATTATGGACTTGGCCTCTGAGAGGGATGTGTGCTGATGAGCTTTGGAGGTCACGGTCGCCTGTGCTGCCTTCCTCGCAAGCTCATCAGCCACATCATTACCCTCCAGACTAATATGGCCTGCCGTCCAGAAGATAACCACTTTGACATTTTTTTGTGTTAGGGCCATAATGCTCCTTTGTGTCCAGTCAAGGATAAAACCATAATTGTCTTCAACTGTACATTTAGTAATAGCATGAATGGCAGATTGGCAATCAGTGACAACATGGATAGTCCTGTTATGTACAGCAGGTTTACGGTTTGCAATAGTATCCAGGGCCAAGGCAATGGCCTGTAGCTCTCCATGGTAGCTGCTGGAGCGAGCAGATACTGGTTTAGACAGGTGGCTGGGTTCACCCTGGATCCCAGGCCAGTAAATGGCAGCACCTGCTCCACAAGGTCCTGGATTACCTAGGGCAGATCCATCAGTGAAAGCCACAATATCCTCACCGGAATCTGCTAAGTAACTAATGGCAGCATTTAGCGCAGCCACCTGTTGCTCAGAGCTCCTGTCCTTGCTGCTGCCAAACATTTCATAGTCCCCTGAATTTACAGCTAAGGGCTTTGGGGCTGTTAAATGAGCCATAGTTGAAAGTAGGAGAGGCTCTACGTTGTTAAAATCCTGCTTTTCAAGGAGCCTTGAAAGAGCTCTGAACTTATGTAAGCTGGTTATAATTCTATGGTCCATGAATTCAGTATTGTCTAATAGATCCGTGACTTTAGCCTTGACTTTGAGGCTTTCATTCCTGGAGATCCTCAGGAAAGTGCTAAGGACTGCTTGGTCAAGACGAAGGTCAAGGGGCAGGACTTTTGTGATAACTTCAAGGGCAGCCGCAGAGGTGCCCGCCATAGCCCCTGTGCACCTTCTTAGGGCTTGGTTTTGTACTTTAATTAAGGGACCAATGTCATTGGCGGAGCACCACACAGCACAGCCAAACTCCAAGTGAGGTCGAATACAGCATTTATAGAGGGTGATTAAGAATTCAGCACTGGCCCCTCTGAGTCCTTGGGTAAGAACATTTAACTTCGCAAGTTGTTTGAGGGCTCTAGTGGCTACAACCTCTATATGGGGCTTGAAGCTAAGCTTGCTGTCGAGAGTAACTCCAAGTAGTGTCTTTTCAGGTACCTGGTTGAAAGTCTTATTTCTTGCTGTAATAGTAAATTTAGTGTCTCCGCCCTGTGAGAAGCACATAACTTCAGTCTTGGCAATATTTATGGACTGCCTCCATTTGTAAGCCCAGCTTAAAAGTTCACCTATGTTGTGGCTAAGTATATCCTCCGTAGTTGAGGCATTTTTGCTGCTGGTCCATAGCGTGACATCGTCGGCATATTTTATGTGTGGAATAGCAATATAATCTGAGATGTCCTGTGTGAACAGGATGTATAGTATGGGGCCAATAACGGATCCCTGTGGTATTCCCACCTCAGTAGCCTGCCACTGAGTTGTGGCAGTGTTGACCAGGCTTCTTGTAAAGCGTACAGACAAAAAGTCATGAATATAATTGAGAAGTCTTCCATTTATACCTATTTTAATAAGCTAGTAAATGACCCCCTCTCTCCATACAGCGTCATAAGCACCCTCAAAGTCCACCATGATGCATCCTGTATGTTCATTGTTTTTGAAGGCCCGCTGGATGTCAAGCGTAAGATGAAGGAGAGCCTGATTTAGATCCCTACCTCTAATGTAAGCGTACTGAGTAGGATCAATTAGGCCTCTCTCATGTAAAACAGCGACAAGCCTTTCACAAATAATCCGTTCGTAAAGCTTGCCTATACAGGAGCTTAGGCTAAGTGAGCGATAAGCTTTCTCTATGTGGTAAGAGGGTTTGCCAGGCTTAGGGATATAAATCCGATTTTCCTTTTTCCAGACCGTGGGTATGGAACCTTCTGCCCAGCAGCTCTGGAAGAGGCTCTTGAGGGGTCTACAAATAATGTCTTTGGCTTTATATAGCTGTAGAGGGTGGACCCTGTCAGGTCCTGGGCACGTCTTATCTTTAAGCGTTATAAGTGCTTTGTAAGTCTCATCCAGAGTAATGTCACAATTATAATCCGAATAGTCAGTGTAGGTGGCATTTGATGCCATCGAGGTGCTGACATGTTCCTGTACAATGGAAGCCCATGCATCATTGAAATTCGATTTGTCAACATGTGACCTTTTTACATGAACTTCCTCTAATCTGAGGGCAATTTTAGAATCATCAAAATCATAGTTTTTGTCCTCTTTAATGAGGGGTTGTACAGGAGCTGCAATATTTGAGCCTAAGACCTGATTTACTACCTTCCAGGACTTTTTATTACATGCCTTAAGCTGTTCACATTTTGTGATCCACCAATCTTTCCTTGCCTTTTCATAAGTAGAGACAAAATTTCTAACAGCGATTGACAACTTATTATGGTTGTTGGGATCTCGTCTCTTTCTGTATAGTCCTCTGAGTCTCTTGCATTCTCCAAGCAGATCCCTCAATTCATTGTTGAAGAATGGTTTAGAAAATTGGCAAATGGATTTGGTGGGAATGATTCTATCTGAAAGGTCATTAATAGTCTTTGTGAAATCGCTCCCTTGTATCTCAGCAGAAAGAAAAACGTCAGAGGGCCAGTTGGAGAAGGAGTTTTTAATCTCTGTTCTCCAACATTCCCAATCCGTTTTTTCAAAATCCCAGGCCGTATGTACTGCCTTTGATTTACTTTCTGGTATGTCTATAATAATTGGGAGATGGTCAGTATTAAGGGGGATGTCCTCTTGAATCCTCCATTTAATACCATCATCAGTGCTGAGTCCAACACCCAGACTGATATCTGGAGCGCTAAGTTGCTCATTAAAGTCTCTTGTAGGTAATCCATTATTGAGTATAGTTAGGCCGAGTTCTATAGCGTAGTCTTCAACTATACGTCCATGTTGCCAGGCTATGCTGGAAGGCCTAAAATGTTTCCTATGCCAGTTCTCCCATAAGAAACTTCTAGCATTAATATCGCCTGCTATGAGCATTGGACTTTTAGATCTGTCCTGTACATCTTTGATGTTACTGAAAAGTTTATGAAGACTGGGGGTGTCTCCAGGTGGGATGTAGAAGGAGGCAACATTGATAATCTTGTTACCAATTAGAATTTGACCCCAGCACACCTCAATGTCTTGTGTATCAAAGTCAGGCCTTGGCACAACTTTAATAGAGGGCTTAGCTAGGATCGCTACACCTCCATATCCCCCTTGACGATTTTTAAGAATGTTAGTTATGCTCCAATTCTTAAATTTGATGGAGTGATCCTGATTCCATGTCTCTGACAGAATAAGGATATCAACCTCATGTTTGTCGACATAATGTTCCAGTAAACGTTTGGATGTTGCCAGACATCGTATGTTTAACTGCAGAATTCTCGGCATAGTGTCGTATTTTCCTGCTATGCATCTGTTGTGCCAGTTTTTGGTACATTGGGCATAGATTTGAACATGCTGAGTGTCCAAAAAGGTTGCAATTTGTGCAGAATTTGTGTCTGCACTGGTGATCAGTACCAGAAGTATCCCCACATGTAGCACATGCATAGGTCTGATTGCACCACTTTTGTGTGTGGCCATATCTTTGGCACTTATAACAACGAATTACTTGGGGTTTAACGAAAGGCTCACATGGGAGAAGTTTTCTTCCCACTACAAGACCCTTGTTAATGAGCTCATCTGCTTTAGTTTTACTCTTAATGGTGATTTTGGTAATGGGCATAGGATTGTTGGTGAGGCGACTTTTGAAACGGTGTATGTTGCAGTCCTCACCAGTGACAAATGAAACAGCCTCTTCAATATCACTGTTGCTGACGTTATTGGGGATATTACGACAGATGAAGTCAGCATTGGTTTTAACCCCATTTGGTTCATGTACACAAATCTCAGAGTCACCAAAAGCACTCTTGGGCCAGGGTAAAAGTGCATTTTCCTTGTCTTTGACAGTCTTACAGTGGAGGGCTAGACCAGGGTGCATCATCTGCCCCTATATCTTCAAAACATCATGCACTTTTGTATGATCATTCCTTTGTATCATAAAGGAAGCCCTGTAAAATTTTAGGAAAATATTCCAATGCCAAAGGGTGGCACAACAGCCTTGAAATTTCAGTATTAGGTCATATACTAGCGATTCGCGGTTATAAATAATAATATTATTATAATTTTTTATTGAAATGATTTCTGGATGGCACAGTTAGATTCCTTAGAAAGAGAGCTTTAATTTGAATACCAACATCAGTGATTTCTATTGAGTAGAAGTCACAATTGTGCCGAGATATTTTCTTTTTTATCGGGTAAAATGTGATAAATCAAAAAAAGGATGTTAATATGACTTTGGGAACTCAAAAAAGTCTACAAAGTGAGGATATGGTCTACTACATCATCTGATAAAACCTTGATTGCATTATGGTGTAGTCGGAAGAAAGACAGAGGCGGAGCGGTGTTTCAATGAACTGTTCTATCTCTCATATTCACATGTAATTTATGCTAATTTTCACATTTGCATTTGATGAATCACTATCCAGAGAAAACATTACATTTTCTATTTTCTTCAGCGAAGTGTTCCTTATGTTTTATTCTAATGATTTTGTAAAAGTTTGGTAGAAGTTGACCTTTGAAATGGATTTTTTCAAACATTTTGTCATAATAGTCAAAAACTTCAAGCTTTAGAAAACACTTAAGCATGAGAACTTTTCAGAAATATAGCTTTCTACCATTCAAATTAAAGACAATTTTCTTCTAAGAACAATAGTATTTGAATTGAAGTAATACAACCAACCTGAAGTTAGATATTCCTTACCGCGACTTTTAAAAGCATCATTTTTTGACAATTTTGTGCTCAAAATGCAAAAGTGCCACCCTAAAGCCTCTACCGATATTATTGAAATTTTGCAGAATATGTTTCTTCGGGCATAGGTACAATATGGCAAAAGTGCAAATGAATATTTTAATTTTTTCATTTTTAAGGGGCAGACGATGCACCCTAATAGGTATGCACACAGTTACTCCATTAGAACGGGTCACAGCATCGAACATGGGAAGGCATGAAACCAAATGATTGACAAGGAATAACTAATGTGCAATGATATTGTATGCGTAAAACAAGTAGTCTAAACCGTCACAAACTCCCAAACAAATGTCGCACAAAAAGGTTTTATATCTTGCCTTGTTTGCTGGATGTCTCAGGGAAGCCCGAAACCTAAATCAGTCATTCTGAAGAGAGTCTGAGGAGTAGACCAACATTGCAGACCTCTCTTTCTTCCTTCTTGATTGTGAAGTGCTCTTCCAACCTCCTCTAAGCACTTGAGGAGACACCTACAATAAGGGGTCTATGCAATATAGATGAAGCCAGGCTCCTTAGCTGGTCAGCTGTAATTTTAGCTTCCATATTCAGTCCACTGCAGGTGCAAAGATGATACTTCGAGTCATCTTATAACAGTTTATTTACTTTGTGCTTTTTGGTTTTCTTTCTCGTTTGCCTATTCCTTTTCTGTCACTGACATTGTTGTGGATTCCCAGAGGGAAGAATCATACTTAGTATTCATTCTCATTTTTCCTGCTCGCTTTATTTCTGTGTATGGAGTGATTTGTTAAAGTTTTAGCGTATCATTCAGATGCAAGAAGATTACCAGTCCTATTGTTCATAAGTTTGAATGATGAAGAGATAGCGATAAAGAAAATGAATGCTGTTACTGTCTCTTACAGACTTCGTTGTCTCTGATAGCTAGTGACTGCAAGATTTGCCGAAAGTTTCATCAGTTCATTGCATAACTGAGGGAATCAAATTCTCCTCCAGTAGCTGGATTTGTAACCACTGACCTTAAAGGACTTTTGTTGTTGCACAGACAATCAATCACTCTGTTGTAAGACAATTCTAAGAAGCATTAGGAAAGCATGGTAGACAAACATAGGAGTGAAACTGGGATTCTCTTCACATAAAAAGGGAATTTCGTGTTCTTTTTTAATTTTACATAGCTATGCACTCATTCTTCATAGAGGGTAGAAAGTACAACATACCTGTCGGCAGTAACATGTGCCACAGATAAACTAATATCGGTGACTGAGATGACGTCACCAGCAGGGTGGCGCCACCTTATTACAGTGATTGACCCATTTTTTCTTGATTATTTATGCATTCTATTTGTGAAGGTTTCTCATCCACAAGCTAATGCCGCAGTGCAGTTTTATCGGACAACAGCACATTTGCCATTGCTCTTCTTACTGGGTTAATGCAATTTTCTAATATGCATTCCATTGTATTTGCAGTTGGCCATTACCTCCATGTCAGTGATATTCGGGGTGTTTATTCTGCACATCCATCACCGAGGGACACTCAATCGCAGGCCATCACCCTCTCTGAGGCAGTGTACCTTGTCCTTAAGTCGTATGCTTTGTGTTAAACCCAGCCCTGTCATCCTCATGAATTCGCAAACACCCGAGAGCTTTACAGCAAACGAAAGCAATTTGCATCACATGCATTCGGGCTTTGGTAGCTTCAACCAGGGCTTTAAGTTCAATTCGCTAAGAAATGTCACCTTGAAGACCCCGGAAAATGGGCAGATTCAACTGCAGGAAAAACCCAACAACGGCAATGACAATGCCAATGACTGAGCAAGCAACATCCAGCGGGCGGAGGAGGAGGTCCTGCACCATTTGCGGGGTATCATCGAGAAACAGAGCGGGAGGACACTATGAACATTATAAGTCGCGAATAGGAGGACATTGCAATAGTCTTTGATTGATTCCTTTTCTTGATGTGTCTTTTCATCGCCCTGTTTACCACTCTAGTTTGTTAGTTCTGCTGCTCCTTACCAAGGAAATCAGCATTGATGCTTAAAAAAAGGAGTTACAGGGGGGACAATGACACATGTCAAATGAGTGTCATTACAATGAGAAGTGTCAACCATCTATTATTATCGAATCTGAATCAGTTAAGATCATTGTGAAGTTATCAGAATCAAAACTAAAACGTTGTTCTTTGGATTGTGTGTGTGTGATGAACCTTTTGATTTGTAATATTTCTACCTATCTTGTTTGTTAATCTGAATACACCAAACCTTTTAACAGAAGACATCAAAAGGACATGACCATTTTGTGCAGCCTTAGAACAGCCCACTATGACAGTATTGCATTGGTTTCTCATGCTTTTGGATTTTGTGTTTTCATTGTGTTTTCATATGTGTATTGCTGATTTCCATGTGTAGATATCATAAATGCATATGCATCACACAGGCATGCTGAGTAGATGAAAGTTATTTGTTAATTATGTACACGGAAAAATTGTGAAACAACATTGTGATGCTGCTTAGCAACTGAGCAAGCTGTGTCATTACATAAACACCCTAACTGTTGTGACGTCACCATCAAAGAGTTCCATATTGAGGTTGCATGATCTGAAATAACTGTGTGGGTAGCATTTATCAGGGACAGTCTAGTAAAGGGTCTGGATATGAGGAATGGTGACAGTAACGTCAGCTGGGTCCTGTCAATGGAAAAAAGGATCAATTTTGACAAATGGATGCTGCTGTTAACTTGTGCCAGATGACTGCATGGATGACAGCTTAGTTGACATGTTAGCTGTTTTCACAGCTATATTACTACTGTTATCTTTTTGGAGAACTAAAGTCTGTAAAATGAAAACTTAGCTCACAAAATATCTGATCATTGTTTAATAGTGCACATGTACATATAACTCTTTATGACTATGATGTATAATTGAATGCATTGTACAATAACATTGTATCACACCACTGTCACTGCGTTTCCTTTGTATGAAACAGAATGTTTTGCTGATGATGTGGCAAGGCTGCTGAGAAAATATTATCTTTTATTACCACAGGGTCTGCAGGGTTCCAAAAAGCTCTAATCAATAATACTTTGTGTTCCATTTATAATTACCAAAACCATATGTAATTTTGAAATGCCTTTTCATCATACTCAACATGTTTCTTCTATGCCTGCAATTTTTCAATTTCAATATTCTCTATTTTAGATGGCAATGGATAATGGCATGGACCTTAAAAAATTTAAAATACAATTTAGAAACACATGTAACAAACTAATATAATAGATAGCGATTTTTAAAAAAGCTCAGAAAAATCTTGCACTAAAGAATCCCCTCATTCTTTTAACATGCATCATTCACGCAGTGGTCTTTCAAAACACATAGGATATTTCGCATTTAAATCTACAAATGTAGTCCTTTTTAAATATCGCATAATTTATACAGCCTTGCATTTACGTAAAATTATCCAATAAGCCTAAACAGCTTAGTAAACGCTCCAGTTAGACCAAACAATATCGTCACAATCGGCATCTTGGCCTGTGCTTAGTGTGCTGGTTGTGAAAATATTGGTTATCAATGCATTTCCTTATCAACAATATATTTGGTAAGAACGACAACTTAAAATGCATGTGGGTTGTATTACCCTAGACAAAAATTACAATGCCAATAAAACATCAAATATTGATTAAAATATCACAAAAGCCAGTTCCTTTTTCAACTTTTGATGTGTCCACTGGTGATATAGTATTTCCAAAGAGAGGAATATCTACCTCAACAGAGAAACAACTGATTATCATAAAAGGGCTGTAGATTGATGACCACATGAAGCATATCTCATTTCAATGAATATAACCATATTTGCTCAACAACAGGTCATACTGACAGAGCATGCCTCCCTATGCAAATGTCTGAGTTAGCCTGTTTCTAAAACATGGTTTCAGCATGTTTCTCTAACAATGCATCATAGTTCTGCCTACATGATATTACATATGACATGTGCAAAAGCTGCTGAAATTTTGTGAATGAAAGGAAAGTCATTGCTTTTCACATACAAATACAGTGACGGTATGGTGTACACATTGGCATTTCTACTGAGACTTTCATATACATGGTTTTCTACCAGTTGTTACTTTTTTTTTTTAATCACAGAACTACTGTCGATATAAGGCTTACACAATGTCATGTATATTTTAGAAGTTGAATTACACTTTTAAGTAAATGCTGATTGTAAAAATAGAAATGTGCCTATTAAAATTGTCTTGCATATTTCTGAATTACTGAATACATAGAATGTACATATTATATACTGTAAAACCAGTTCAAGTTATTTTTAAGGCAGTTAGTGATTTACCATTAAAACAATGACACCTGTCGTTAAAAAAACAACAGTTTTTTACCGTAAAATGACAATTTTTTTCAATTTGTTATGGCATTTGCAATTACGGGTGATTTACAGGTGATTTACAGGTGATTTACAGGTGATTTACAGGTGATTTACAGGTGATTTCATTAGCACGCGATTCTGGTCATTCTGTGAGGAATTAATGTAAAGCAGGGACTTACTACGTTTGACATATTAGATGTGTGACGTTCTGTTGCTTCTGAACCAATCAGATTAACCTAAAATGTTATGTATTTAGTGGCCAAAGAACCTTAGAATCGCATACTAATGAAATTGCCTGTAATTAGTAACGATGCTAGGGTTCTGTGCCACTAAATACATAGCATTTTAGGTTAATCTGATTGGTTCAGAAGCAAGAGAATGTCACACATCTACCATATCAAACGTTCTCACAAGCAAGTGTGAATGACAAAGATCGTGTGGAAATGAAATTATCTGTAAAGATGCCAGCTGGTTTTTCCAACTAAGTTGGCATGGCGCCTAGTATAGACCTTTATCGGTTTTTCTGTGTACATCATTTGCTTCACTTTTGGGATACTACTCAGGTAAATATAATTTACTCTATACCCATAACTGATATCTTCCAACTGCAGAACATTTAATAAAATTGTATTAACGACTATCATTTCTGAACAATAACAACACAAACTATCAATGTTAAATGCATTTCTCTATACATATCAATTGCTGCTTGGAATGTATTAAAACTGAGCCACAGACATTGAAATTTGGCCTGGAGTCCAATTGATATTAATTTCTCACAATATCTAAATAAGACATGCCAAATCAGCCAGCCCCTCTCAGTGAATCTCAACTGAAAGAAGTGCAAAAACGCCTCCGGAATACCGGTCATCTTTAAAGTAAATATGAGTATAGGCCTACGTCATGAAAAGCTTCAAGGGAGCTGCACAAAGTTAAAGACGGGAATGGAAGCGGCATTAGTATTTTGAAATAAATTATTTATACCCAAACCAAATTTCAGGAACGCCACTTTATCTAAAATCATAATTTCAGTACAACAAAATTATTTGTTCTTAAGCCCATAAACGTTGCGAGCGCAAGAATCAGGTCCATGGTTGTGGAATGACTTACGTAGTGTGAAAAGCAGCCAAATAAGATGAATGGAATATGAGTAGTTTATGAGTTCTGAATTATCCTGGGGCAGGCAAGATATTTCCTGGCCTTGTTATTCGTAATTAAATGGCTGCAGGCATTTCCTGAAGAACAGCATTTTTGTATTAGCTCTTACCAAAGTCTCAACTGCAAGGTAATTTGACATTCTCACAACCAACTTTTAGAAATGACATGTTGTGTAAAGCCCCATGAACCACTACTGCCTAAGCTCATAATGCAAGTCATATCTGGGATTCGAATCGAATCAAAGGCAGTTGTGTGGGAGAGTGATCAATGTTGTTGCCAGCTCCACTGACGGTCTTATCCTGCATGGGTTTTGACCTCGTATCGAGAACCGAAAATCGTCAGTATTTTCAGTGGACCTACATGAGCAAAATGCTTGCTGGATGTCATTTGTAGACATTAAATTGGCAGCCCCTTGTATGAGAGTCAGTTCTGGGAAAGTAAAAGATCTCTCTCGTGAGGTAAGTGTGCAACATGTTGAGGACTCCTGTGCTCTCCCTCCCATCTCATCAATCAACCCTCATGAGCACCCAAAACTGGGCTTGGATGTCTGCGATGTTAATTTGATTAAAATTTTAGACGTTTAAATAGATATTGCATTATATACATAAGCCGATATGTCTACCTTACATTGCTCCAGGGAATTTGGGTGCAATACAATACAAACTTTGCAGATTACGGACTCGAAAAGTTAAAAAACGGTGAGACACAGTGCCTTTTTTGACCAATAATTCTGTCCTGAAACCACACATTAAGTCTTCTCTGTGTCACCATCCACCAGTGCTTGAGGCCGACCAAACAGAGCCAGCATCTGGTGACCCCACTTGACCCCAGCAGATGCCTCTTGATGATCTTTGCTGAGATAAGATGGAGTCTTTGTTGCTCGGAGGCAAAAAGGCCAAAAGACAGCGGCAGACAGGGCATTGTGTCAAAGCAGCAGCTCAAAGGCACTTTGCAGAAAAGGGGAAAAATGATGATCATGCAGCTCATCTGGTTGAGAATCACACAAAGAAGTTTCAAGAAACAAAATCATCAAACTAAAAAAAAAAGTTTTTCTTAACAAACATCTCAAAAGGTTTGGTTTTGGTTGAAGACGTTAATTATTTTTTAATACAGCAAAATGGCTTTGTCGTGTTTCCTTATACTGAGGTTCAGCAAGAAAAAAAGATTGTTTGAGGCTTGTTAGTTAAACTGCAGTATAATGAGTATATAATTATATTATATAAATAGTGGATGGTGAGGAGACCAATATTGAGTTTTATTGGCCGAAGCAGTAATATTGGTCGAGGCCGGAGGCCGACACCAATATTACCTGTTGAGGCCAATAAGACTCAATATTGGTCAACTCAACATCGACTATTTGTTATGTTCTGCGCCAAAATTTCCTATACATGTTTGTAAATAAAACAGTTGGCTGCTCCATTTGATATTCTTGGACGGTAATAAAACTTGTTCAGCAAATTTTCTATCTAGCAATCTAGCTAGCTGTCTAGCTATCTATCCAGCTATCTATCTATCCATCTATCTTTTTTATCTATGATTATCATCATCTCTATCCTTTTAACTCTAAAAGCGATTTATTCCTTATTGTAAAAAAAAAAATTGAATGAGTGCTCCAAACTAATTTGATTATATCATTTAATGCTAAAAATAATTTTTTGGTTTATAAAGTTTCACGGATTTTCTGTGTATCTTCAAATCTTTACAGCAGACAATTGATATTCAGTACATTGCAACCAGGTCGAGGTGATCTTGCTTTAATTGCTGTTTCATTGCATTGACTTCTTCCCTATCTATTTTTCAATCGTCATTGAAGGAAACATAGTAAATCTTCTATTATTAAGTAAAGATGCTAATTGCTATCAAAGACAATTGACCAAATTCCAATTAAAACTTGTGTCACATCCAAAGAAAAACTAATAGCACCTTAGAGAAATCAATCTATTTGAACAAGTACTACATTGATGCAGAGTGACTTAAGTGCTTGTGCACTCAGGACGCCAATATAGCCTTAAGGCGCCAATAACACTCTCAACACGCCAATATCGTTATTTATTGGTGTGGCACGTGATTGATCTCCTGTTAAGTGATTGGCCGAACAATTTTGATGCAGAATATAATTTATTATATTCTGCATCAAAATTTTAAGGCCAATCATGTAGCAGGAGATGAGTCACATGACACACCAATAAATAATGATATTGGTGTCTGAAAAGTGTTATTGGCTAGTGGAGAGTGATATTGGCGTGCCTCTATGCTCTTAGCAGCAACAATGCACTTAACTGCCAATTACTTAAGGAGGGCCTGGTAGGAGGAAATGGAAACTTCTTGAAATGTCAATGTATCATTATATAAATATGCCCATTGTAAATAATGGGAAAAATTATCATGATTATGTATGTTTCATATAAAAAATTGAATATCTTTGGAAAAACCAGTATTTTACAAATATGTTTAAGTCTGAAAATTTTGGTGCAGAATATAACAAATAGTGGATGTTGAGTCAACCAATATTGAGTTTTATTGGCCTTAGCAGATAATATTAGTCTCGGCCTACGGCCTCGACCAATATTACTGCTTCGGCCAATAAAACTCAATATTGGTCTCCTCACCATCCACTATCTATATAATGTTTACTACGCTTCGTTTTATTCTTGAACGTTGGAACCAGTCAAACCACCATTATATCATGCGAGAGAAGCAAATGTGTCAGAGGCCTAATCTTGCAGACTTGCTGGGTATTTTGAAAACTGTTCTAAAAACTTATTTGCTCTGGCTGGCCTTGGCATGTTCACCAAACAAAAAAATAATCAAATTGGCAAATAAGTAAGATTTCTGAGATATTGGTGAAAAACTGAAAATGCACTGCATAGAACGTTTGTGAAATATCAGTATCTTTGCCACCTTTCATTTCGTCTTTTTGTACTAGTCTTCCTAAACTATATTTCTCAGGACCTTTTTGTCTGAGACTGCGCCATTATGTTGACAACTCTATAGTCTGGAGAGAACATATCATTCTATACTTCAAAGGCTCTGTGTTTAGTACAGTTTTGCTGGAGCGCAAGGTATATATCGTATTACATGAAGTACCGACTTACCTATGTGTAAGAAAATTAGAGCTAGCTCCATTGGCACGAAAGAGAAAGATATAAATAGTCCTAGAGGAACATACTCGTTTGGGAAATCTAAAATTTCCAACTTTCCAAGACAAAAGACACATTACACTGGATTCCATAAGATCAGAAATGGTAAGAATACACCACATATATGCCAAGTGAGTAACAGCGAAGTTCCTGGACTGACGAAAGTGTCTTTGCAATATTCTTATTTAAAATTTTTTGACATTTTTAAACAAAATGCTTTTAAACAATGTCAACGATAAATTTTACAATGCACACTCCGACTGCAGTCCGATAAGTCTTGATTTCAGTTTGCACTTCATCTAGTAGAATTAATTTTGCTTTCTTTCTTTTTAAATATGATAAAATCTCGATTTGTCCCAACATTTACCATTCCATGAAACCAGTCTACTTTCCCAGCCAAAAACAACTTTGTATGAACCCATGCAAAATAAGCTTTGAAGGCATGCATGTATGTTGTTTGGATGTAGAACATTAATGATTTGTCTGCATGTCAATATCCCATGCCCTTTGGTTGTGTGATGAAATATTTTCAAAGCTTATCACTTGTGAAGGATGTGTAGCCCTTGTAGTGCACACAACAACAAAAAACCTAGACTACACTCTATACAAGTCTCTGTACATTTTATAAAGCTAAATTTGGCCAGTCAATAACGTTCACATCTTTCTGTGTTATATGTGCAATATGCTATGTATCTCAGATCTTGCTCTTTTTTGTGCGGTCTTTTGTAGTCTGTGACGTATTTTTGTGACCTTTTTGTCCTCCAAAACTTGAAGAAGAACAGCCACAGTTCTATCATACCCTCTGTATACCCCTCCTGTCTATGTTTACAAATCCTACGAAATGTCAGTAACACCTTTGTAAGCTGCATTGTATTTTGATTTGAGAATAAAAGGGCTTGATATGCTTGTAGATACTTAGTGGTGATGAGACAAAGTCTTATGATAAAAACATGACAGCCCTAACTTGAAGGGTAGCTTTGGTCAGAAAAGGGGAGACGACTTTTCAGAAAGTGCCTCTTTTATCCATCTAAGATTTATCAATTTTGGTTGCTCCGAAGTAGACAACAAATATTTTAAAAAATATCAGCAGTTATGACTTAGGCCTATGTGTTGTATATTTGGGGTAGTTGTTTCATAAAGTAGAGTCTTCAGAAAATAAGCTAAGTTTTGTTTGCCATTAAACAAATGATACAGGCTATGGTTTAGGGCTCTTTTGAGGCACTGTTTCCACAATTAGCAGGATACTCATTACTGGCCAAAGACCGGCGTCCCACTTGCCTATTCTGCATTTAATTAAAGCATTCAGAGAACTCCAGAACGCAGTTAATCACCTGGTAAAGTCTGAAAGGCTTGTATACATACATGTCAATGGAAGCATCTTCAGTTCCTAGCAACAGACCCTTGCAAAACACAAAACACAAGAGGACGCCACGAGGCAGCCTGGAGCTGTTGGAAGTTTTCTACACCTCAGAGTTGGCAGCTGCAGCCAGGGGAACTTATGGATTTCAGGGGCAGAAAGTAAGGTTCTTCTGCTTGTCAACAATAGCAAGAATACTTGAAAATCAAAAATAACGTAAGATGTAGAAAGATTGATTGATTGACAAGACGAATTATTGACTGGTGATTGATTGGCATGCTTCAAATGAGAATAATTAAAAAAGTGAAACCTGAGCATTGATATATGTATAATCCTTGGAAACCAACCCCTCCCCTCAAACATCCGCCCCTGAATCCACTTTTATCGATCTGGCTTATCACGTGGTGCAGGTTTACTCCTGATGCCAGCTTCTTCCGGTCTGGCCGCTTATGCAAGTGGAAAATGACCTCACACAATGGACCTTTGTTCATGAAATTTTCACATTATTGTAACACCATCTTTTGTCGAATTTCAAGCAGTTTGGCAAGTTCCATTCTTTATTCCCAAAGACTTCTGCTGTGTGACTCTTAATTCAAGTAAACCATGTTCAAAAGGAGCCCATAGCATAGAATCTGAAAAATTATTGAAGGTTTTCCCTTATCACTAAAAAAAAGGTTATACGCAGTTATAATACGCAAGGGTAGATATATTTTACCACAGAAACCATCAAAAGAAAACATAAATCCTTTTTGTATTTTTAGAAATAAAAGATTTACAAAGAACGGGAAATGATACTCACTAATTAGCTAAGACACAAATGAAGCTTCAATTCAATTTGCTTGACGAAGGAGAAAGGAAATTAGACATCGGATGCATCGGATGACAAATATGTGGCTATTTGTCTGCAATAAAACATTAAATATCTTGTTTTTCATAATCACGATTAAATGAATTTTGATTTAAATATATTTTCTAAGTGATTTGATACATTGTCCATAAATCATTGTCAATCAAATATACAATATTCTCTTTATACTGTTGTTATTGCACCATAACAGAATCAGATTATGTTAATAGTTTCTTTCACCACTGCAAAAAATATATATCATGCTAATGCTGCAAATAACTATGCCTACTTGAGCAGTAATGTTGTGATACGTATAATATTATGCATGGGGCAGCAGATATCATCAGCTGTAAGACCGCTAAATTAGAAATTGAGCCCAGAGCCATAAATATGAACCAGAAAATTGGGTGGATATATTCCAATCATACTCATGAATTTATCTCCCATATAAATTGCCCTGTTTCTCCTACATTCCATCCAGATGGCTTTGTGTAAACATAATACCAAAGCAGGGTTTCCATAATAAGAAGGGAAAAAAGCAAGAAAGTAATAAGAACCATATTCACAATTTCAGATATATCCACTTTTTATGTTGCCCTATCACAAGCCCCAAGTAAGAACAGTCCATTCACTTCATTGTTTAGAGAACTTCTGAACTTGTAGAAATTAGCCAAATCATTTGCATCTGTGCTTACTTTGATAGTACACATATATCCGTTCATTCATATATATTGTCCTGTAGTAACATAAACCATAAACAAAAGTATTACATTTGAACGACCTATGATTGTGATCCATGTCAAATATGGATGACAAATGTATCATGATGATATTTCGCTGTCAAATAAAAGTCGATATATTTATATGATATCATGGCCTCTTTCAACCAAAGATTAATTGTAGTTTAAATAGGCAAATTCCCTTGATGTTTAACCAGGCTGCCTGAGTGTTGAGATAAGACTCCCAGTTGCGGGATATACAGTAAACTATAGGCTGGGATCATGCCATGCAGATTTGTTAAAAATGCAAGTCATAGGACACATTGTACGATTTTGTATGGATTCATCATCGAGAAACTGGGCGTGAATGTGCTAAATTATGAAAAAATATACCTCTGGGATCACCACAATCAATACTGCTGAAATTTAAACCAAAAAATGCAGAGTATTTTTCATAGTTCAGGATAATCACATTTTTACTTATAAAGATATTCAAAGTTTAATTCAGGGAGATGATACAAAACCACTTATTAATAGCAGTGCACAGTGAAACAATCATGCTTTTTGTTGACAACAGCAATACTTGTAATTTACATTGAATAGGTAACTTTGATGGAACGTGTCTTGGCCTGTTTTTCACTGACCTTTTTCTCTTTTAAATCGAGACAGACAATTATGCCCAGTATATTGCCCACGATGTGAAAGTAAGTGTCCTTATATGGACTGCCATTTCTCCTTGCCCCACTGGCATGCAAGACCAGGGCTACTTCGGAGTGAAACTGTGTGTGTTTCTGGGGCAGACAGGTTATTACGTGGCAGTGTGGGATGACCTGTCGGATGTATTGGTCCATAGGTGACCATTAGGCCATGTATAGCATCCATTGTGACCCCCAAGGCCAATGCCATTGTTTCCTCCCATTCCTCAAGGTCGTATAAAAGTAATTGTCAACCTCACAACATGAATTCAGCATTTGTAGCAACTCCAGTAGTAGTAGTTGTGTGAAATAGTTGCTGGCTGAACTGCAAACTGCATTGTGAAGATCATTGTATTGGCTGAGAAGGACTCATAATGCTGAGCAACCTTTCCCAGTTCCAAAGTAAAAACAAAAAAAAAAAAATCTGGAGACTCCCTGTTTCATGTCAGTCGCTTTCTAAAAGTATAGAATAACAGAGTAACAAAATAACACTGACATTCAGCATGCTACCCATGGTTATTTCCAATAATTATCCTGAACTTTTTGACCTTACCTGTTTATAAACTTGCATGGATACAACTGAAATGCCGCCATTATCCAATGAACAATATCTTCATAAAGTGGCGTCTTGCGAAACAACATCAATTTCCACCTCTGCTATTACAAAAAAGAAATGTGCTAATATGTATTTTAAAGTCTATTAGAGAATTTGCATGTTCAACACTATTGCAATGTATAACATCAAGCGAAGAGCCAGAAAGGCACGAAGAACAAGTTTGCCCGTCATGAGAAGTCAGAGAGGGGAATAAAAGGGTAGTGGTGTCCTGTAAACTGATACCTTCCTATTTCCTTTGGCATAATGGACAGGCTAAACAACCTATCAAAGAACAGAAAAACAAGGATATTATAGGTTCAGCCTTACTTATAGTCATAGTGTTGATATAATATGATAAAATAGAGAGGCCTCACAGAATGAAATTAACTGCACTTCAAGTATTGTTTTGCTTAAATGACATTTTACAAGAAAATATCTTTATATCTTGGTCAGGTTATCAGAATTCATATCAGTAGAATATAAGAGATTAATTTGAATGTGATATGTTTACATTCTCCGCATATTGTGAAAATAATTCTGTGTATATTTTGACAATATGGATTACAACTATCCTGAAGAAATGTTCAACAATTCTCCACATATGTTTTAGAAAATCAAGCCAGCCAACTGATTGAAGTGATCCCATAGATCTCTCAATTAACACAGGATTCCAACTTCAGATATTTTTTGTCTGATACCTCTTCAAGGACTGCTGTGTCTTAGCAACACCCTGTGTCCTTCCTTGTCTGCCAAACACTACACTCCTCCCTTCGTGTCTTGTCTTAATGAGTCTTCTCTCTTTCTCAAAACAAGGTTTGCTTCATCTATTGTAACCAAGTTATTATTTTAGAACATATGGCTTAGACAGTAAGTACGCAAACAGCAACCAAGGTGAATACATTGTGGGAGACAAATTCAATGTTTGATAAGGAAAGTCTGTCATCTGCTTATCATTCATTGTTCGTGAAATGAGATTATAAATGAAAGTTTAGTGTTTTCCTATAACTGTCTTGCTATATATCTGAAATAAAAGCCAACTGCTTTAAAACAACCTATTAAGACAGATCGAGATTCAAATGATTTATTTCATGCATAGGTGGAGAGGATGGCGAAGAGACCAGTGACTGACAAACATTTGGGCTTGAGAATTTCTGAAGTTAAATAAAACTTAACAATAAAATCACAATGTTTGATTTAGATATCAAATGCAAAAACATACCCGGTCATTTTCATATATTAATCATGGCGACATAATATTCTATCAAACCCTTATACATTAACATTTAAATCTTTTCAAAATTGCTAATTTCGTAGCAACATTCACGACCAAAAATTACACTGATGTACTCAGATGTGTAACAACATTTGCTCTAAATGGCTTTTGAGTCCTTGACGAGTACAAAAACCTGAAAGCCTCTCTCAAGCTGATCAATATATTTTTCCCGATTTTACTAGATGCATTTTAGACAAAATATAAGCATGGAGCCCTTCGTGCATGTACAAAGCAGAATAATTCTAAGTATGTAACTGCTAGAAAAACACAGGTTTTGCAATGAAATTATATATCCGAATAATAGCCTTTCAATAATTTGAGCATACCTTCAGTATTCCACACACCACTTGGCAAGATTTAGACATCTATTTAAAACATACTTCATATTGCATGGTATGAAAAATAGGCAGAGTCACAACTTGGTATAAATGATCCTGAATCAATGGTGATGTACATCATCGTCTTGAAATTTTTTTACTCCTTGTACCACAGGGTAATTCAACACCAGTGTTGTAGCTTGCAAATCCAATTCTAACTACAATGGAAGAAAGACATTGTCAGTAATTTCATTTACTGCACTAATGCAAAATGAGCAGTCTCACTGATGAATAGGTTTAATTAGTCTGATAGAAATGGTGTGCTGGATGTAGCAGAGATTGGTGACTGGCCTGAAGTAGTTACTATCTATCTAGACCACTTGTTTTAGTTTCCTATTATCTGTGAAATCACTTCTCTGATGAATATCTCGTGTAACCGACTGAATGGTGTGCTGGATGTAGCAGAGATTGATGGAAGTCCTGATGTTGGACATCTGTTCAAAAACTTCAGATTACTTGTTTTCTATTTCTTTTGACTTTTGAAATTTCCTCTCTGATGAATTTCTTTTGCAACCAGCTAAGCAAGCTGATGAACCATTTCTTGTCTTCTTTAGTTAAATAATGCAGGATAAACTACTGAGATGAGGGTATTTGATGTATCAAAAATAATTGGAAGCCTTAAATATTGTAATTATAATCTCAGATTGAAATAGATAATATTTACTTTGGATTAGACATTCATTGAAAATGAAAATTCTCTTACAGCTGATTGTTTTCTCTTCCGTTAAGAAGTAAACCTTTTTTAAAAAGGAATAATTTCCCTCTCAATATTCATATTAGGCAGTGGAAGCAATGCTAATGAATATAGTATACATGGGATGTCTGCCAGGGCCAAGTCGTAATTTTAGGTGAAATCTTATTCGTAATACACTGCTGGGTGATGACCTGAATATTCCAAAGAAAATGTAGTATGCATCAAAAGGAGAGTCAGGTTGCAGTTTACAAATCTAATTTTGTTTCTTTAATTAAGATTATGAAATGCACTTTTCAGCAAATCTGTTCACAACACTGCTTGTCTAAGTAAAATTACTGTGCATGTGACCTTTTATAAATGTTTAGTTAACGAAAAGATATTATACTGACAGTTATATTAGTGTCTTGCATGGACAGACAATTACAGGTTCAATGCAAAAATTACGAATGGATTGCACGACTTCAAGTGAAAAAATGGAAGGCACCAAAAAGAAGTTTGTCAGTCATTAGAAGTCAAAGCAGGGAATAAAAGGCAGTGATGCCCTGTAAACCAATACCTTTCCATTTCCTATGACATAATGGATGGGTTAAACAATCCCTCAAATGCTAGAAAATCAAGAATGCTATTGCCTCAACTTTACCTTTATTACGACTTGAGTTAAATTTAAAGAAACTACAAATGTGAAATAAAAAGCTCTCAAAACTAAAATAAACTTATGAATATTTTCATGTTGATCAGTCACTTGCTACACATATCATTGTTGTTTCTTGGTCAATCTAGGTCTGAATTCGCTCTAAAATTGAACAAATTCCTTTGAGCCAAAGAGATTTATATTTTTAACATATATTTTAAAAAATCTACCTAGCCAACTGATTGAAACAATCCCATAGATCTCTCAATTAGCACAAGACTCCAACTTCAGATATTTTTTGCCTGATTCGTCTTCAAGGGCAGCACTGTCTTACCAACACCCTGTGTCCTTCCTTGTCTGCCAGATGCTTCGTGTCTTCCTTTAATGAATCTTCTTTCTTTCTGAAAACAAAATTTAAATAACTTATTGAGAGAAGCCAGAATGGTATTATTGGTAAACATGTGGTTTAGACAACAGTTGTGTGGCATCTAAGGTGAATGGATTGTGGATGGAAAAATGCAATGCTTCAGCATTTTATGAAAAATTTAAGAATGAAGGAAAGATTATTCATTGAATAAGAAGAAACTCTGGAAACGACTGATTGCCTTCTGTTCCGTAGGGGAAATTGATGTTTGAAAACGGATTTTCAGATCAGCTTCCTTATTGGGCTGAGAAAGCGACACTTATGAATATAGTGGCCTGAATAAGCCACACATGCATCAATAGGTAAGTCAGGAATCAGTGCCCGATTTAGGTGTGTGGAGGCCCCTGTGCTGAGAAGTTGTGGGGGCCCCCGAAATGCGTTACGTCGAGATGTTTCGATAAATTTTGGAAGGGTCATGTAGGTTCTGTCCTGGCATGTGCATGTAATTTTGCTAAATCGATAAAATACAAAAACTAATTAAAATTTAAAGGGCTTTCTGTCTCAGTAATGTTGGTAAATACCTGAAACAGAAAGGGAGCAGGTAGTGTCAGGCAGTCCATAGCAATTTTTCCCTCGAAACGGCCTTATACTATAAAGTAGAACCCTTTGTGTTTTTACATTAACCTGTAGAGGAAAGGGCCGAAAGGCACCATGATGAAAGATAATGTTGCAACTTGTACATCTGAAACAAATGCACACTATTTTAATGGATGGTCACCAAATGGTTCTTGTAAGTGTTGTAGAGTTAGACTGTCTAACTTAGACAGACAGCTTATGCCAACATATAATGATTTTAAGGCAAGTGGCTGTCGGTGTGGCCCATGAACCCCCATTATATCAAGTTATAAAATTGAGGTTTGTTGGCCAGAAGGAAACATTGATGCAGTGGGCTCATATTATGTCCAAAAAGGAACATTATTGCACATGATTGACCTGGAATGCAAAAAAACCTTTACATTGTAGAAGGCCTGTATTCAAAGTTTTCAAACCAAGAATTAACATTGATAATCAAGGAAGGTGCAAACACAAATACAGAAAGAATTGTCTAATTCTTGCAATAGAAGTTCTACTATCTTGTCCTGCTGAATTTAACCTGTAATTTATATATGACCGTTTTGTTATGTGTATCATCTTAACTGTACATAATGCTTTTAAAAAAGTCAGAAATTCAGAATCCACGTATATACAACAGCAAAACAAAAATCTGAGAACACCTCAGAATTAAAAAAAAACAACAAATTTGAAATAAAATATTAAACCTGGGGCACCTGAAGAAGGACTGAGGCCTGAGTGGGTGGTGGCCCCCAAGAGTGGGAGGGGGCCCCCAAGAGTGGGAGGGGGCCCCCAAGAGTGAGAGGGGGCCCCCAAGAGTGGGGGAGGGGGCCCCCAAGAGTGGGGGAGGGGGCCCGGAGTGAGAAGGGTCCCAGAGTTTGAGGGGGCCCCCAGAGTGGGAAGGGCCCCCAGAGTGGGAAGGGCCCCCAGATTGCGAGGGGCCCCCAGAATGGGTGGGGCCCCCAGAGTGGGTGGGGCCCCCAGAGTGGTAGGGGTCCAAGAGTAAGTTGGGGTCACAAAGAGGCGGAGGCCCAGCAGGACTCCTAGGCAGGGCCCCACATATAGCTACATATCAACCACAAGTTTCCGCTGGTTTAACAGATCACCTGTAATGTTCACACCAGCAACATTTTTGGCAAAAAATGACCACAATTTTGCAATGTAAGTACATGTACATCGGAGGGCCCTCAAGAGCTCTCAAGAAGGTTGGGGCCCCCACATTTTAATCATTCATAATGCTCTACTTGTTGCACAATTAGGTTATGTCTCAGATAGGCATCATTCGCGTGAACTATAATACAAATTCGCTATAAATATTACGCGTGATCTGCTTGTGTGGGGGCCCCATAAAATGTGGGGCCCTGTGCAGCCGCACACTCCGCACATTCCTAAATCGGGCACTGTCAGGAATGATGATGACGATGACAATGACTCATATATTATTTGCCTCTTAAAGAAGTGTTCAATACATGGACAATACATAGTTTTATTTTCAACAAAGTTGACAAGAGCGAGGAGACCTTCAAAGACAGAATATTTACTCGTTGCTATTGGAGGAAGACATTTGCTGTTGAAAGGCAAAATGTTCTCTCTTTTATACATTATGAAATACATCATTTAGAAATTGATTCATTTGCAACACTCAGTAGAAAATAATCTTTGCCCATGTACCTTTTCTCACATGTTAGGTGAATGCATGCTATTACAGAAAAAAAAACAATTATCTTTACAACTTTGTCAGACATAGACACAATGTTTACGGACTCAACACACTATCAGACACCAAGTAATTCAAGGGGGAAGGCACGAAAACAAGTTTGTCAGTCATGAGAAGTCAGAGAAGGGAATAAAAGGTGTATTTGTACCTTGTAAATCAATACCTTCCCATTTCCTATGGCATAATGGGCAGGTTAAACAATCTCTCAAAGTCCCGAACAACAAGAATGATATTGGCTGCACCTTAGCTTTGCGTAGTCTTGAGTGAAACCTAAAGAAAAAACCTGCTAATATAAATTCCAGAGCTCTTACAAATCGAAATTAACAGCAAAACAAGTATTGTGTCGGTCACTTGCTTCACTCCAACTTTCTCACTCATGTTTTGAAAACCTGCACTGTCAACTGATGAAATGATCTGAAAGATTCCTCAATTAGCATGAGACGCCAACTTCAGATATTTTTTAATGACACTTAATCGAGGACAGCAGTGTCTTAGCAACACCCTACCAGAAAAATTGTTGGATATGTTTATTGAGAAAAACCAAACCAAATAAATCATGGTTTCGGGCAATAGTTGCTGGATATAATGACTTAAATATACAGGCTTTTAATCTGACATATAAAACTCTGCATAAACAGTACAAATATGACATTCAACGCAAAAAAGGATTACACCAATAAAAGAATAGGAATGAGTTGGATACCTCGAAACTACAAATCAAACTAAAGTGCTGGAAACTCTGGAATGAGCTAACAAACAAACAAACAAACAAACAAAAATACCAAATCAACCAAACATAGACACTTTTCATCAGTATTTCACTGAACAAGCACACCCACCAGTGTCCTCACTTTGATCAGGAACACATGACTGAGATTAGTAATTTAGCTGAAGGTAAAAATGGAAATGTACCAAGTAATATATCAAAGTAATCCTCCTTTGATCTATGAAGTGTTTACATTGAATATTTTGATGTATTGTCTCGTTATAATCAAAAGTAATATCGAGCTTCATAGTTTTCTATGAATGTGAAGGCAAGACACAAAGGTATGGGTCACAGGTATTTTGATAATTGACCAGCCCTGCTCTTTGGCCTGCATGATGCTGACCTCTAGGGCGGTTCATTTTTAGAAGGGAATTTTTTTTTGAGAATTTCACATCGCACACCCTCTGATTTGATGAGTTTAGGTATAAAACTGATGCAGGTGAAATTTTAAGGAAATGCAACAAGAGGAAGGGGTCTACCAAAGGCCTTAAAGTTTCATACAACATTCTAATTGCCATGGCTGGAAAGCTCTCAAAAAGTCCTTTATTTTGCATACCAACATTAATGGTCTAGGACGATATCTTGCCTCCCGTTGGCTCTTTTTCCTGCACCTTTTAGAAATGAAAGTGCTGAAAAATGTCTAATCCTCTAAAAATAAGCTTTTGAATTTATTTCACTGATAAGAATTTAAAACTGACACACCCTACTGATATATATTTAAATTAAGTGTTGCTGCTAAGCTAAAATTGGGAAATATCAATGCTTAGGAGCAGGTTGAGGTTTGGAGCTTGCAGAAGCTACGGAATAGCAAGGTGAATAGAGGTTTGGTTGTCCATACAAGTATTTTTGCAGCCTCCTGTGGTCTCCCTCTTCAAGGTCCTAGTGGCTGAATTGTTTCATTAATCAAAAAGTCTCCGCATTCAGTTCTCACTTTTGAGGTATGTCATCGCATTACTTAGAATTGTGTATTATTGTTGCAAAGCTTTTTGAATTATGTTGTGTCAACAGAAGACCCGATTTTTAAGGATACAGTTGTCAAGTAAATAAAACACATATAGGATTTGCAAAAGCATAAAATCATCATCTTCAGCAGCAGTCACTGTCAGTCTTCACTACTGCTGAGTATGCCTCAGAGGATAGCTCATCTTAAAGTCTGCTATCTTTATGAAGATCATCACTAGCTTAGTCTAGGTAGAGACAGAAATAAATATATCTTCAAAATGCTTAACAAGGCAGCAGGAGAATCCTTCAAAGTAGAAGTGCCTCTTGTTATTCACTTTAATGGTACATTTTTGCTTCAGAATAGAGCCTGGTATGAATTGGCATTTCTGCTATTGAAATTTGAAACAGAGATACTCCTTGAAATTCTTGTTCAGCCATTTGGAACTAGAGTTATGGTGGCTGAAGGTATTTTGGAGGTAATTTGGGAGTGACCAGGAGTTGAAGAACATCTGGTTGGTCTTGGCTTTGACAGCCCTATTTGATGTCTTCTTCACCTCCAGAAATGTAACTTCCTGGTTGCTGCTGATGATTTTATGCTTTTGCAAATCCTATATGTTTTATCTACTTGACAACTGTATCCTTAAACATCGGGTCCTCTGTTGACACAACATAATTCAAAGCTTTGCAACAATAATACACAATTCTAAGTAATGCGATGACATACCTCAAAAGTGAGAACTGAATGCGGAGACTTTTTGATTGATAAAACAAGTCAGCAGCTGAGACCTTGAAGAGGGAGACCACAAGAGGCTGCAAAGATCCTTGCATGGGCAACCAAAACCCCAAACCTCAACCTGCTCCTAAGCATTGATATTTCCCAATTTTAGCTTGGCAGCAACACTTAATTCTAATATATCATGTCTTAGTCATTGTTCCAGTAGGGTGCGTCAATCTTAAATTTCCATCAGTGAAATCAATTCAAAAGCTTATTTTTGGAGGATTAGACATTCTTCAACTCTTTCATTTCTAAAAGGTGCAGGAAAAAGAGCCAACGGGAGGCAAGATATCGTTCTAGACCATTAATGTTGGTATGCAAAATGAAGGTCTTTTTGAGAGCTTTCCAACCATGGCAATAAGAATGCTGTATGACTAATGCAGACGAAGTTATATAGAGCCGCGGATTGGTGAAAACGGTCCAAAATTTAAAAGAGCATTGAAACTTTCAGACCTTTGGGAGACCACTTCAAGCTGTTGGATTTTCATAAAATTTAAACTGCATTGTTTTTGTGCCATTTCTCACAAAATAGGAGGGTGTGCAAATTGATATTGATAAAAAAAATTTTTGGACCACCCTACTGACCTCTCAAAACAGCACAAGGAGGGCTGGAAAGTCTCGACATTAGACTTGAAATACTTGATATTTCTTTAGTGGTCATGAGCACTTGTGAATGTTGTGTTGTGCAGGAGTGTTGTGAACAATTAATGCCTGTGGTATGGGTTTATAGTCTGTTTCTACACTTATAGTTGAAGTTCCATAAATAACTGACTTTACAAAGTACCTTTTGTTGATAGGTTAACTAAATAAACAGAGGCTGCAACTGAAAATATCATTGCAGTATTGAAGAAATATATTCACCTTTATTAAATTTCCACAAAAAATTACAATCTACATTTGACTGCATCCATTTAGTGCACAGGTCCTACCATTTTTCTTGAAGTCGAAACCTTGTAAATTGGGATTCAAATCTTATCAAAACTGCAATTTTTTGTAACAACATTTATGATGAAAGATGACACTGATGTACTTAGATGTGTAACAATATTTGCTCGAAATGGCTTTTGAGTCCTTGACCAGTCCAAGAAACATGACAGCTCCACACAAACTGATCAATTTCTTTTCCTGAGTTCACTGCGCATTTTAGTCAAAATATAACAATACGGAGCATCAGATGAAGTCCTCTTTTATTGCTGAACAAATACCAAGAACATCGAGTATAAAAATTAACGCTTTTTATTTTTAGTACATCCATGCTGCAATAATGGATAAGTACCAAACATGGAAAATCTATTTCTTCAGAAGTTCAGACAGGCTTACAGTAGACGAAAGACAAATATTTACATTCAGCTGTTGGTGGACATCAGTGACCTCACAACAGGCCCTATCAAACACATGGAACTATACTGTAAATTAGTAATAAGGTAGCTTGTGAGCTCATTGATGTATGGTATGACACGTTATATGACTCTTCCTAATAGCATTGCAAGTATAGGATGCGACCTCATAAATGGCTTATGACTCATAGAGAATAACATGGCATGGATGGGGCTATGACCTCACAAGAAACGTTTCGTCTACTGTAACAATGGATGTACAATAAAAAATATATTTCTAACTCCTATGAAAAAACCTTTGGTATATCCATATACCATTTGGCCTGAATAGACATCTATGAGAGATATATTACATAATTTTTAACAACTTCCTCACTGCAGGTTGCATTAAAAAAGATTAGTGATGTCACAAATTTGAAATTTGATTCAGAATCAATGGTACTAGTGTACGAATGTGGTGTACTTTCTCAAACTCTTTGCATTGATGGTATAGTAAGAGCAGCATTTGTAGCTTGCAAATCCAATTGTAACAACAATGGAAGAAAGACATTGCTAGGGATTTAATTTGCTGTGGTAATGTAAAATTAGCAGTCTTACTGATGAATAGGTTTAATTAGTCAGATGGAAATAGTGTGCTGGATGTAGCAGAGATTGGTGACTCGCTTGATGTGGTACATCTATTTAACCCGCTTGTTTTCTTTTCCTGTTATCATTTGAAATTACTTCTCTTGTAGCCAACCGAATAAATATCTTTTGTTTCATACATAGTAAAAGTAAAATATTTTGCAATTTCCAAGGCTAATAAAATGTTCTGGTAAATAAATACTTTTCTTTAGAACATATCTCAAGACCGTGTGATGATTTGGAAATATATATAAGTAAAACATCCTTGAACCAACTCTACAAATAAATGACTGCCTGTTGTTCCGTATTTCGCTGTTGAAGCAGTGCTTATGAATGTTGTAAACATGGGATCTGATGTCACCTGGGTCAAGCTTTAATTTGGGGGGAAATCCAATCCCTAATCCATAGCGGGATGATGGCCTAAATATGACATAAAGGCATCAATAGGTAAGTCAGGAAAACATTTGCAGCTTAAAAATCTAATTTTCTGCCTTTCATATTGAATATGATTGTGAGTAAATTCTCTTGGTCCCCTAAATACAAAAAAGTAGCTGCCTGCCTGGCTAATAGTTTTAATTAGTCCTACAGAAGCATTTAGATGCAGCCGAGCAGCAGATTAGTCATTCAGTTGACTGAGTATATTTATTTGCACTCGGTTTTTGTGTCAACTTTCCGGAACTACATTGATGAATTGCTTTTGGATCTGTCTGGGAAAAGGAGATACAGTGCCGCCTGTAAGTAAGTGAAACGCATGATATTGTGCCATTGCATCAATGTTAAACATCCTTAATCAAAATGCTTCTGGAAGGACGAATTCTCATCCGATGAGAGGAAAACATTTTGGGTCATAAAGGCCGATATGTGAGGCATGCGGGATAAAAATAGCAGCCAATTTTCTTTGCTGTAGTTGGAGTTAGGTATGAGTCAAAGTCTTTGATAAGTAAGTGAAACGCAGGCCCAATGTTAAAAGATGGGGAAGGGTGGTTCACTTACTTATCAAAGACTTTGACCCATACCTAACTCCGACTACAGCGAAGAAAATGGGCTGCTATTTTTATCCCACTTGCCTCACACATCGGCCTTTATGACCCACTTTGTTTCTCTTTCATCTGATGAAAATTCATGCCTCCACAAGCAGTTAGGCTGAGGATGTTTAGCATTGATGCAATGGCGCAATGTCATGCGTTTCACATACTTACAGGCGGCACTGTAAACAGTACAATTTGCAACAACAATTAGGAAAAAATTGGGTATGAATCATTCATTTGATTGAATTTTTTCACTGACTCTTTCATTAGATGGCTGGCATTGACTGCCCCTGCTCAATTAAAACATCTATTTAGATTAAATAGCAAAAATATGCAGCAAATGAATTTGTCTTGATGCAATTCCTCACCTTTGGTTTTTGTACATCTGTTTGTACATAATTTTAAAATAATGTGACACTGTCAAATTGGTGTCTAAAGCAGTTCAGTTGTTTGGACAGTTTCACCAAAACATATTAGCATTCCTATGGGCCTTGTTTGCGCGTTCTCTAAACTTTAACATAGAAAACCAAGGTTGTGACTTGACCATTGCCACTATAAAACATGAAGAACTCCATTCTACATTTTATTGTTCACAATTGTAGGCTACAACTATGTGAGCTTAATCCTGAAACTTGGAAGTTCATATTATGTAGAAAATCATGGCACAAGGTCTAATTTTGACTCACCAAGCAGCTTTCACCCATTTCCAGATGAAACCCCTGGGAAATGGACGAAAGCTCATTGGTGAGTCAAAGCCAGACCTTTGTGCAAGGATTGTCAATATAATTTTCACAACTGTATATGTTGAGTGACTTAGAATTGAGCAAGCTACCAAAAATCTGTGGACTTGCAAGCAAAACCTTCACAGACTGGAGGCCTGATCTCCCATAAAGACAGAATTTCTTGGTTGTGTATAGAGCATATGAATATAGTAAACATGAGATGTCCGCAGGGGGCAAGTTTTAATTTTGGCGAAATCTGATCCATAATCCATAGCGGGGTGATGGCCTGAATATGACATACAATAGCTCAAACATGCATCAATAGGTAAGTCTGAAGTATGTTTGTGGCTTACAGATCTTCTTCTTCTTCTTTGGTTGAATGTGTTTGTCAGCTAATTCGCTGGCTACACAAAATACAAAATTAGCAGTCTCATTAGGCTAATGGTATTAATTGGACTGACTGAAAATCTTTAAGACGCAGCGAAGTAACAGAGATTAGTCTTTCAGTTGTAGGAGTGCATTATTTGGGCTGCTTTTTTGTGTCCACCTTCCAAACACACGTTGATGAATCGCCATTACATCTGTCTGGTAGACAAAGGTAAACCGTATAATTTTAAACAGCAATTTGGGAAAAACATTTTCAGTTGTGCATCACAAGAGACTACACTAGCAATTGTGAATGGTTGCTTTTTGTTTGTTTTTCATTATTTAAAGACTCCCGGAGTGATAGGATGTGCATTTGGCATATTCGGAGCTGTTTTAATATCGGGAAATTATATAAATTTAACCTCTGATTGTCCGCAAACCCTCGAACAGCAAATATAATTTAAATTCCATAAATAAGATTGTAATATAGGCCTATGGTGTTGAAGGTCTTAAGCTATCACTCAGGAAATATACTACAATGATCAACAACCGTTTTGCAATTGGTTTGTTATGACAAGAAGGAACAAGTTGACAAAATACATATGTACATTTGCAAAGACTGGATTTTGGAATTTTGTAACTGTCTGTGAATTCGTCTGTTACACTTTCCGTGTTTTTGTATCGATGTCTCAACCTATAAAAAAACTTATATATAAGTATTCTTAACAGTACATCGATTCATCAAGGTGAGGAAAATCTACTGGCGAAGTCCTGAGCATGTGAACGTCATCAAAGATTGGTTACATCATTTTCAATACAAAACTTGCCATAAAAACATTTATTAACATCCGATTTTCAAAATCTAAAAACCTGCATCAATTATACTCCTCCGAATTCAATTCACTTATTCATTTTGCTCTATTTGCAATATTAAGTTCGCAAAAGGCATTTCGGCGCGTTACGCTGTTAGAATGCAAAGTTTCTAAAACCCAGTGAGAACAACAAGCCAGTGCCATGTCCAGGATATTTTTTTGTAGGGAGATATTTGCTAATTTTCATAAATGACTGAAGTAAACTTTTTTTAGGTTGCAGAAATAACAAACGAAGGGGGTAGGGGGAACGGGGGCACGTTGGAACGCGGGGAACTGTGGGACGGTGGGGTTTTCTTGGATCCTGCCAAGGTATATGATATGGTAGTGCCATCATATCTTGTAATTTCACATCCTGATGTCTCCATGGTTTTATAGACAAATTACAGCCACATGCAGAAGTATGGCGAGCAAAAGTTTGTTTTCCTACTACTAAAGTAAATATGGACGGGTTCAATTCGAACCATTCTGTGAACAAACCATGAACAATGAGGCCTTCTCAGTGCTTGTATGAATTTTATATATCGTAACGAACAGTTATGAATTGCTATCGTGATAAACACACTCACTGGTGTCCGAGAAATTAGCATTTTGATGTAAAAGTCATATTGGGGCTCATTGGGACAGAGAATTTGGGGCACATTGGGACGCACTTAATATGGCAGAATTTAAGTGTCCAAGGCAACTGAATGACCTGGGACAGCACACAACAGCTATTCAGGCCACAGGGAACGGAGGCATAGTGGATTACCATGCTCTGTGAACAAAATTGTCGCAAAGCACTGTATGTTACTTGTATAGATGTCCGCACCTAGGATAGTTTATGTTAAATGTTTAAAACTGTTTAAAGTTATGAACTATTGGCACTACAAGGTGTTAATGCACTGTATATTATCTTATGCACTACTTATATGCGATATCTATTGCACGTGGAGTGTTAAAATGATTTTTTAATTGATGTCCCAACGTGCCCTGGCTGTTTTAGCCGGGGCACATTGGGACAGTCATTTTTACGACTCTCTGGCTGCAAAAGGGTAGGTGCAGTCTAGTTTATTATGCCTTGCATTTAAGCTCAATAGTATTGGTGATATTCATGCAAACTTCTGAGCTCTACCGCTTTCAGCATTGAGCAAAATTAGTAGACGTTAAAAGCGTCCCAATGTGCCCCCGTTCCCCCTACCCTGGGGGCTTTGCATGTTTTTCTTTGGGCAACTACTCACAGAAATGCCTACTTTTAGACATTAAAACTTTTTATTACATGCCTTATGCCCTCAGGTTCATGGTAAGATCGATACAGTACCCTTTTTTAAGGGTACTTTTCTTGTTAATTTACTTTTTAAGATTTCATTTCCATGCTAATAAGCTACATGTATCTATTTACAAATTTTATATGAACATGTTCAAATTTCTTTTACGAAAGGAATAGATCAACGACTCCACCTTCTGACATGTAATTACATTAGGTAAGAGAGATAAAGCTAGTGCACATTTTAGTTCAATCTGGCTGATGACATTCTCATATTCATCATTTTTGCACAACTGTGTATGAGTAGAAGTCGTGAGATGAAAGAAACTGTGTGGGAAGACATTTTTTTACCTGTCTATTCTTTTATGCTGTAGGAAAACTTTGTTTGTGGCATTTACTGTTTTGTGGAAGAATACATTTTTGGATCAAATGCAGTTCATACAAACGAACGCTGAGGTTTCATAGAAGATTCAAATTAGGAAATTGCTCGTTTTGGGTTTGCTCTGCAAAACAGGCGAAGAGGAATGTCTTGTCTAATTAATACAACAAGAGCCACAGTGTTTAGGACATGGTGCAGTTAGCAATAACATGAGAATCGGCCCTACCCACAACTCCATGTGCCTCTCGGGAGTAAATTAGATCAATCCAACAATGGACCAAAGACAATAGGAGGCGCATGCGCACAGGAGGCATTGTTGGCCTCGATTTGAGCTATATAATGACACAATGGCGTAGAGGCATGTTGCCGAAAGGTGAAAAAAACTAACCAGAGCTTTCCTATCCATAGCAGCTACATTGTAGTTCCCTGCAGTTGAGCAGTTGTGCAGTTCTGCAGCAATTTTAGAGTGGCCTGCAGTTAAGCCAGCTCAGCAGCAGGGGGAGAGGAGGAGGCAGCACACTACATTTATCGGAGATGCTCAAAGGGCCGATGACAGCCGCATCTTCAACTTCCACACTGCCATCATTTACCTAAATGTGATACTTAAAGCAACAACAGAAACTGCTCTCAGCTGCCTGTCATCTCTACCATGATTCTGACATTGGACTAATTAATATGGCACCGTCAGATTCACTGTCACGCAAGTTTCTCCAGCCACTTTTTCTCCTCGTGCTCCTGGCTTTCGCTTGCCCCAATGGTATGTTGTTTTCATCATTTGTATTACACAGTGTGGGTTAATGGTATTTCTAATCAATGGACAATGTGCAGAGTTTTTTTTCTTTTTACTGTTTATGGAAATGTTGTGCAGGCAGGTAGAATAGACGAAATCTATGCAATATTCAGCCGGTGGATGCAGGGTGATAGGATGCATGCATGTATATCTTAAATTAAAAGTTACGTTGTGCATGCAATGCATGCCTCTGTTAAATCTAGGTCTTGCTCAAAATTTGTTTGTAAAAGTTATGAATAGTTTCTAATGAAAGTCATTCGAATGATTCACACTTTTTGTTTTGTTTAGATGATAAGGAACAAACATAATCGTATTATTATGAGGCTGATGTATAGCAAACAAATTCAAAATACAGTTAAGATTAGAGAATCCTTGCAGGTGAATTTAATGATTTTTCTGATAAAGCTCAGCTGAGCAGCAACATTTCATAAAAATGTTAGCTCTTTGCTCGTCTGGCTTACGCCTACGTTTGTGCCAATACAATGAAATATCTGTGAGGTTTTGGCAAAGACGTTTGAAAGTGGAAGAAGGGAGGGAGAGCGTTTGTAACTAATAACTATGAAGCGGTTTGATTTGGCTGAATGCAAGTCACTATTGAGTTATATAGTTATTAAGTTATATAGCTTTCTCAAAGGGCATCAATTGTTGTTGATCCAGTTTCATGACATTTTGCTGCATGATTTTGCAATATATTGGCAAAACGATGGAGACGATGCAAGGACTTCCGACATATCCTTGAAGAGGTCTCACTTCGTTGATCCCAACATGTGCAATGTTTAGATTCTCTCTTGTTAGCTCCCTTTCGAATGTGCTTGGAAATTGGCATAGAGTTTTAAAAGTAATGACAAAAATGATGTTGGCTGAAAATTCAACAATGGAGACCGGAATCATATTTCAAGCAATTAATTATGATATTACTAATAGGGAAGATCAGATCATTTTAATCAGATCATCGCTAATCCAGATTAACAAATTTCTGTTACCACTATGCTTGCTGCTACCAGTGGAAGCGAAAAGGTAATCCGCATGAAATACTGTCTCGGCTTATCAATCATTACAGCCAGGGATGAATGAATGATTACATTGTACATTCGGTAGATTGATGATAATATGTAAATGGCACAGCCATGAAATTTGCGCAGTACCTAAAAGTTTTTGTAGGACTTATAGTGTTACCATAACTTTCATTTTTATTTCATATTCAATGTATGCATGAAAGGCAGTTATGTAACTGTTTCATAAAATTAGTATGACAGATGTATGGGAAGACAGAGAGAAATACAGCCAGATAAAAACAGGTAAAGAAATGTAATAGATACATAAAAGACAGATAGATAAATAAATAGATAGATAGATAGATAGATAGATAGATAGATAGATAGATAGATAGATAGATAGATAGATAGATATGTGGATAGATACATATATACATAGATATATACATAGATAAATACATAGACAGATACATAGATATTAAAAAGATCAAAAAATTGACAGATAATCAGCTAAATGGCAAAAAGGTAGACAACACTGAAAGCTGCCAATTCAAGTCTATGTTAGATTGTTCATGTTGCATAATAGTATAATACAATGAAGTAATAAAAAAACAATAACATGATTTGCAAGAGATCAATTGCTTACTGTTTTAAAATTAATCATCAGTTTACAAAGATTATTTCACTTCAATTTTGTTATGTTTTCTTGTTGTCTCTTTTGAAATTAAACAAACTTTGTGTTAATAATTTATTTAATTTAGCTTGTCACTGCTAATAATTAACTATTCCATAAAAATTATTGGTACAGGAAATACACTGCTCAAAAAAATTAAAGGAACACCATTTTCAAGCAAATTTTTTGAAACTTGGAGCGACAAAAATGAATTTCAATAAATGGGTTATCTTCTTTATCATTTTGAAGGGTTCCTCAAATCACAGCTGAATGGATTGAAGGGATATTGTCTGAACAGGGATACTCAAACTTTGGTGACCCCCAAAACTGATGTGAAAACACAATACGCCCAAATCTAAAATTTTGTTCAATTTTTGGTCTACTGCTTCCAAACCTAACTCAAAACTGTATAGGGCCAAGACTAGCATGGACACACTCTTTAAAAGGGATTTGCAGTGCTTTTGATGAAGCTGTGGGTGAGAACTTCCGGAAAGAGGGCAAACTCTCGAATGCGGTTTTGTTCATGTTTCTGTGGGGTCCAAGGAGGGTGTTACTGCAAGGAAACACATTGTAAGGAATGTCCAACACATGTTCTACGGGTCTCAGGTCAGATAACCTTGCTGGGCAGTCCATCACTGCAATACCTTCAAATTTAAGATGAGCTGTGGTCACTCAAGCAGGGTACAGATGTGCATTTTCATGCATGAGCAAACAATTTTTGTTTACTGACCCATCGTTAGGCCTCAGTGTGATTTCCACAAGCCCATTGCTTGTCATTATGCCATTCATTTGTCCTGCATGCACTCCATACACTCCATGCAACCTTCCGTTGACAAGGTATCGAGGACCGTCAAGAGAGCTCCCATAAAACTTCATGTTTGAAAACGTTAGACTCAGAAAAACATCACCTTGAGTTTCTTCCCACCCAGACATGATGACCAAATGTCAAAAATGAGACCTGCTTGCATCTGCAGACACTAGAGGCCACTGCTCACAAAACTGCTAAAAGTGGGGCTCCCTGTTGAACTCCAACATTGTTGCACGGCGATATGGGGCAATCAGAGGAGGTCAAACTCACTTTCTGCATCTCAAATGGTCTTCAGGCAGCTGGTTCCTTAGTTTTTGGTCCAAGATTACAAAATTTGTGGCACCATCAGAGTCATTTTTCAGCCACGTGACGAGGCCAGTGCCGGAGTTGGTGGAGATAATGGTCCTGTTGCTGCAGTATGGACCAGTGTCTGCCCTTCTCTGGTCTACTGCCATTCATTCTGGTGTACCTGTGCCTCTACCATGCCCGAGAAACCACATTTGGTGCCGCACCAGACCTTTAGACCCCCTTCTCACTTTAGCACCTTTCTTTGGGAGTTACCCATCTCTGACAACCTCAATTTGAGACAAAAATCGTGTGGCACACTTTGCCCTTGCCTGCAGTTATCGGAAAAACCAGATGAATGAACAATTTTTTCATCCGTTCTTTGGTAATGCTTTTTTCAGATTTCCAAATTCAACAGAAATCACTTCAATTTTTGGGGTCTTCCAGGACTATTGTTCCTGGCAAGGCAATTGTCGACCCATATTGCTGTTGCAATTGAATTAGCCAGTCAAATGAACACACAATAGAAACATCTTTATGTCATTTAATTGCTGATTGCCCAGTTTCAGAAAAATGGTCTGAAAGAGGTGTTCCTTTAATTTTTTTGAGCAGTGTAATATTGGAGAATCTTGAATTTTTAAGACATTTTTGAAAATGTATATATTACGTTTTGTTAAATACGAAACTGAATCATTGATAAGAAGCTGGACCCACTTGGCCTAATTCCCTGCTGTGGACTGTTGATGTTAAGACCGTATCTGCACAGATTTGTGAGTCCTCTCTTGTGTTCGGATTCACTGCGCAAATATAATTATGAGTAAAGGATGTCCCCACTTGTCCAATATTTCACATTGAAATTAATGGTCAATTTTTCATTGGGAAAGATTCAAAAGTGAATGGTATGACATTGGTATGTCTCATTATATACAGGAACATGACTACATAACAAGCATTTCAGTAATCGGTCATATTTCCATGGCTGAAATTAAGTAGACATGATATGAGGAAATATTTTCTTTAAGACTACGTATATTTACAACTTGCTAAAGGCATCTAAGTGTATTGAGACCTATTGTAAAATTTATAGTCCTCTTTCAGCCTCTGTGTGGTAGGAATTGAGTCCCATTACATGAATATTTTAGGACATAACAGTCCGATCGAGTATAAAATGGATAGAGGCACTTCCTTGCATTCTAGTGTGTTGGCCTCATAGCCTCCTCCTTGCTGGCAACTTGAAGATTCATGCCATTTTCCTGCAGATAGCTTTCTGCTATACTTGGGACTGCTCAGCATTCACTAGTCTTATGAATATTATGATAGTCATTCACAGTCTTGCTTCTCTGGGGAGTAAGAAAGTTAAGTTATGGACAACAACAGAAGTACAGTGCCAATATCATACAATAGTATGGCTTATTACAGCATGTTTATTCATGAGTTTACCTTCCATTATTTTGGTCCTTGGATGCATTCCATAACATATTGCAGTCTCCTTGATGCATGCTGGCAGCTTGCTTCAGAGAACACCTTGTATATAAAGCCCTGTGTAGATGGTTATTATAGGATTTATGCATCATTTATCATAAGCAGTATGCCATACATGACTAAGTATTTGTTCTGACATTCATCTTGAATGAAGATGGGCTATAGCATCTCCTATCAAATGGCCATTAGCTTCTTTTGCTGCCCCACTGTGTTTAGTGGTATACCTTAAGGTGGCAATGGTGCAGTATGCTATTCAGCATGTCATGCAGCACACACCAGCAGCATGATTGAAAACTACTAAAAGTATGGAAAAGTATCATTTTAGCACGTCTCACAAACTACATATATTTATGCCATATTTTCTTTTATTAGTGACAAGGTTCACGATTTTGGTCAGAATTTTGTGACATTTTGGTCCAAAAATTTATTTTTGAGTTTCGGTCTGAAAAATTGGAACCTAGCATTTTTCCGAATTTCTCTCACTTTCACTGCATATATCTCAATAGTACTCAATTTTTGTCAACAAAGCCTAACACAGTACCAAAGCACTAAATAACTCCTTATTTCTATTGCAAAAATGACAACACTGTGTGCTGTCAAAGTAAGCAGCTTTACCTCAATCTGCAATATTCTCAAAAAAATTGTCACCTGACGTTTAGTAGAATATCCTGTTAGTGTGAATATGTGTCGCTGAAATATCTCAAATTTACATGTAATTAGAAGCAAACAATATAGGGAATTAATATACAGAAATAATATTTATATAGAATTGTTAATTTCCAAGTTATAGCCCCTCACATATGACACTGTGAAAAATTTTGTCACCCAACAATTTGAATTTTTGCCTGTTTTCGGACATATTTTACCCAAAAGCATGACAGACGGATGATATCTCTTCATTTTAGATGCCTTTATAGGAAAGTAGACAATTTTTGCCCGAAGGTAAGTTTCAAACATTGTTCAAAACCCTTCGGGATTTTTTTTCAGTCAAATGTCAGAAATTTCTGACTCAAAGCCTGAACCTTGTCTAGTGCAAGAAAAGGTGGTATTTATTACCTCTTCTAAATACCGAAAAGAAATGGAGCCACAGAAGATTATCATGATTATCAAAACAGGTTTTTTCTTCCTTCCCAGAAAACCAAAACAAGCACCAGTTGATTGACAATGTAAGGAGACACAAATCCTAGGAAGACAAATTACTGTGTATTAATGAATGACATTGTGCATCACGTTATCCTCATTTGAGGCAATTATCACAATTCTTGTCAACTTAACATTAATTTTGAACTTATTTAGATAATTGCAATATGATTACCTCGAGGCTGTGGAATGCAGAAAGAACATCAGCTCCGCAACACGTTTATGAACTTTTGTTAGCATGTTTATACTGTTTTCTGGATTTGATCAAATTTAGAGAATAATTTTCGGTTACATTTAGGATAGTCTCTCGTATAATATTATGATGAAGCAGCCAAATGCTCTTTTGTGCTTGTGAGACAAGCCGACCTCCAGGAGCTACAGGGACAACCTTAGAAAGATTACTTGATCTGTTGCTATACTGATTGACTAACGACAAATGTCTTGGAATGCATTTTTGATATGATTTGTAGTTTAATTGACACTAGGTTCTGTATGGTTTTTGGCATTTTTGTGTGCAAGGCACCAAGGATGACCAGCTATAAATTACAAGGCGAAAGATATTTGCCAACAGACCTGAAGTTTTCAGGGTGTAGTACAATTTAATGTACCTCCTGGAAAACCTTGAAATGTTGGCATACTTCTTCATGAATGAGCTTCCCAAGCCAAGCTTCCTACAGCATGCACACTAACATGTGGTGTCTTCCATATTGAAACTCAAAAGAGAGACCACAGAGGAACTCTGGTTCAGAGAAACAATGTAATGTCATGTTAGGGTTGATGATGAGTGGGCGACAGAAGCTATGGCCAACGCATATCGCCACAGAATATTACACATAATTCAGGAGGCAATGAAATGATGATACTTGAAGAATCACTGGCATTGCAAGCTAGAAAGGTTGTCAACAAATGTGACACAATCCATGAACATCAAATTTATAGTTATACTCAGTATCACAACTAACAATAAATATTATTTTGGAAAGAAAGGTTGTATTTGATTATGAACAGATCAGACGGTCCCAGAAGAAATTGATTCTCTGATCAATTCTGGTCACCCAGGGTGAATTTTATCTGTCCATGCATCCCTTGTGATATCCAGTATTCTATGGTTGTGCATTTCAAACTTTCCCTTGAGCATCTCTGACCTACTGGGGTGCAGGTTGGATCAATTCACATGATACGCTTTATGAATTTTGATATGTCCAATGGACCGTCCGCACACAAGAGTGTCAATGACCGCTACTGATCCCCTTTTTTCAAAGCTGCAGTTGACGTTTAACATTGGAGGGTCCTTATAATGCTCTAACAATATGTAGTATATACTAGCTGTCAATATACAGATAGCTCATCCAGTGGATACACAAGCTCAATAATACTCAAATATATAGACAATAAAATTCATTTAAATCTCTGCAAAGATTAGTCTGTCATTCATTGATTCTTGAAAGGTATTCATTTTATGGCTCACAAAGACAAACTTCCAACAATGTCATATTGTCATAATCTGTCATATGACAGAAGTTGTTACACTATAGTCATGCCCTCTGTCTTTAACAAACCGTTTAAAGCCATAGATCTAGCATTTAATAATATTTCACACAACGTTTTGTCGTCATATGAAGTTCTGAACAGTCAAAATATATAGGCTTCTATAAGCTAAGCTTGCACCATGCAAAATGAATAATAAATGCAATAAAAGTCTGGAAAATCTGTGACCTCAAGCTCCTGTAAAGTCGTCATGTCATTCTGTATTATTGAGTAAAAAAATGTTAATAACTTTTCAGATTTACATGTTAGCCAATTTCATCGTTCAACATCTGTCATTGACATAAAAGTATATTTTGCCTCTTCTTTTGGTGTCTGTGTAATGCCAAACACTCTTTTTGAGATCCCAGGCCGAGTCAGATTTCCTTGAGTAAGACAAGTGACAGAGTCCAATCTGGTGAGTTTAATTTATCATCAGGGGCATTTCTCCGGGGACAGTCAATGTGCCTTTTCGGTCCTTTCATCACAGTTGGTGGTCACTTTGACCAAGGGTCATTTCTCATGCACTGTCTCACTCCCATGAGGGCAAGGCAGGCTTAAATGAGGATGATATGGACCCTTGACTGAACAGTCACATCCCAGAAACATTTATTCTACCTTGCGATATATGATAGCAGCGGTCCTACTATAATTCCCTATTTAACGAGCATGTGATGCAAATCACATTGAGAATAATGAATACTTTTAGGAGTGAGATCAAATCAGGTATGAATTATTTATTACTATATATTGTCTAGTAGCATAGTTTATTTAGCCGTGCACAAACTGAAATGTTCAAGGACATCAATGTTGATAAATTAGAGCATGCAGATGAAGCAGAAAGTCTCTGAAACTATTTTTATTCTGTATTGCAAATAGCAACTGTAGAGTAATTGGAAAATGTTCAATATTTGCCTTTCTCTGTTACAGTTGAATTCTGTAGGATTTTTAATTATTCAGAAGAATAGTAAATACATTCTCATTTCAAGGGCATTCATGAGCCACCAAGGACATCAGAGGACAACTTAATTTGTGGAAGCGGAAGTCAGGTTTCAAACAAGACAAATTATGTCCTGATAATCAACAATTGTGCTTCAACAATTATCTCACTGCTAATCCGGCTGAAAGGAATTTTGTAAAACCGATAGAAGTTTTCGACATGATATTATTTGGATAATTATCATGTAATTTCAAAACGGCAATAGAAATAAATCAATCTGGAAAACAAAAGATTTCTTTAAAAAGTAACAATACCAAAGGATTGTAAAGACCCAATGTGTGCAATTCACACCCAGAGAATCTACGGTGGCATTTCAGCACCAAGGAAGCCCTTTCCTCTTCACATTAAGCTGTGAAGTACGGGAACATCCCTGGTGACCAACCAGATATTCCATGGGTTGTGTTTCAAACTTTCCCTTGGGCATCCAAGACCTACTGGGGTGTGCACTGTGCACTGGGTCACTTGATGTGATATGCTTTATGAATTTTGATATGTCCTGTGGGTTCTACTGGTTTACCCAATGATATCAGATTCAACTTCTATTCACAGACCCATGCATTTACAAGTTATCGTTGTACTGAAAAGTTTGATATTCCCAAAAAATGTTGCCTATACCCTTTCCAATCTTAATATATGTATGAGGAATTCATGCCTGAATTTTTTCTTGTAGAGTATGTACAATACATTGTATGTATCAAGAGCAAGTTGAGTTTCGCCAGTTATTTATTCCTGTTTTTGTTCTGAAATATACATTCTGTCATCTAAGTTGACAGTACATTTCATTGTATGTTGCACATTCACTGTATATGCAGTGATGAAATTGCTCAAATGCAATAACAAAATTCTGTACTTGGAGTAGACCTGAAGCATCACACAGCTAGTTGAAAGAACAATCACGTCTGATCAAGGTTGTCTTGACTAATCAAACAGTGGCTTCCCTTTAAAGGAATTGGGTGAAAAGGGGTGTTTGCCTGCTGCATATATAGTATAGATCAGTCGCTCACTTGGTATGTACTGCAGAAGACAATGATTCTGAAGAATTTCACGTTTGTCAAGCCTGATGCATGTTTACTTGATATTTAATTCAAAGTTATTCTCTATGTATCAGTTTTTTGTTAAATTGACTAAGTAAAAACAGAAAGAAAAAGGAAGAAAAAATTTTGGCATGAAAGGAAGTTCAGGGTTTTCTGGGTAATTTTGGACTGCAGTTTACCGGTTCTAAATGGTCACCTTTGAGATCCCAGTGCTCAGTCAGATTTCCTGGAGTAAGAGAAGTGACAGAGTCCAAGATGGTGGGTTTAATTTATCTTCAGGGGCATTTCAACAGGGACAGTCAATGTGCCATTTTGGTCCTTTCATAGCCGTTTGAGATCTCTTTGACCAAGGGTCATTCCTCATGCACTGTCTAACTCCAATGAGGACAAGGGAGGCTTTAACGGGTAGAGACTGAGACACTTCAGTAGAGAGGGATGGCACAGCTTCATGTGACTTAAGCATTTACATTTTTTTAAACAACAGTGTTGCCTGGTCCCTGCTTGCATTACAATCTCTACCCAGCATGCATTATCATTGGATATCTGCTTTTATATGGGAGATTTACTATTCACTTGTCAATCTAGTCTTGATTATTATCAGCAAAAGTCAAAATCATAGATTTTTCTGCATAGTGAAACGTACATGAATGAGTGATTGCTATTGGTTGAGAGAGTATGGGTAGGGTACGTACCACATAGCCTGATCATCCAGATGTATCAGCATGACATATTGCATTCTCATGATCAGTCAAAAGGTATGGTACGCATCTATGATCCAATTGAATGGCCTGACAACAAAACATCCTCAGCCACTTCAGTCATAAATTGTTTCAACCATGCTGGTGCTGAAATAATGCACCAGTAAGGGGTGACAAGCACTAATTGCATCTGATGATACATCATATGGTCAAATTAGCAGCAGCTTGCTGGGATCTTACATCAGCTGAATCCCCTTATAGATGGTAATGCATCATTACGTTCATGGTGGAATGGTCTTTCTACTGTCATTCATCATGGACCCGTGAATACTCCTTTGTTTTGCACCACAAAATAGATGGAAAATTAAACGGAGCTGTACATCCTATCTTTGCAACCAGCATCTAATTGGCACAGAATATGGGATTGGTGATAAGTTTGGAATTAAACTTTTGACTGTGTCCAGTGCATAATCTCTGAGATAAGACATCAACCTTTCCGCATGAGACTTGGTCATCACACAGAATCAGATAATAATATTATTAAGTGGTACCTGTGTTGCTAGACCCCCTATTTTAAGAACAAATTGCCTTATGTGACCACCTTCCTCCTGCACTAAGTAGTATTTTTTTAGTGAAATTTGCACCCTGACAAGAGACCGCACCCCCACGAGAAACTGCGTAATGACCGCAGAAGGTGCAGTCTTTTAAAGCAGGGACCACAGTGACTGTATGTTATGATTTTATTCATAGCCTTCATGAATATTTTCTAAGGTTCATTCCAAAATATAATAAATGTTGCATGCATACTGGGTAATCATTATCTCAAGATTGTTGGTAACTTCAAATACTTCTTTAAAAAAAGAATTTTAACAAAGGCACTTGACTTTTAAAAAAATAGCCTTGCTCACTATAACATTGGTCACCATAGCCATAACTATAATGATGGCATGGGAGATCACATTATTGAATTAGGTATTCAGGCAATTTCAGGATATCGTGCATCCACTCATCATTGGGATTCTTTTAATCGTCTCAAGCAAATCTGAATCAAAACTGAAACATGGCATTAGTTTCCTTACTCAAAAACTGTAATTCCTATTAAAACTCAATCATTTTGACAGTCTTATAACTGGCAGAAACCCATTAACTGATTCACGCAAGAATGATGGTAAAGTTTGATTGATTGATTGATCGATTTTATTTTGGTCTGTTATTTGGAAGTTACAGTAATGAAGAGACAACATATAAAGTAACTAATAAATAAAAGATCACGGATGGCACACAAAAGTTACATAAACTTATTTCCAGTGTGGTCCATTTGGAAAACACAAGAGGGCGACGAAGTGCAAAGTACATGATGTGATTTCAATTCATTCAACATTATTAGTAAATGCCTGGGTTGCTTCAAAATGGATATCTAGTCAAATATTTAAAGGTTAGATTATGAGTTTGGAAGATGAAAAAAATTCAAATTCAGCATTCATGCGGGCATCCTGCAATTCCTGCATCCTACCGTAAATTTGTCCTGTCTGCATTTTTCTACGTATGATGCCATGCCCCCAATGTTTCCACTTTCATCCAAAGCCCTCAGTTGAGGTTCTCTGTTCAATTAGAGAGCGGCACTAACTGCCAAATAACACTACAAAGGTCATTATGTGAATGCTTATGCTTCACCTCAAAAATAAATATTAAAAAAATTCTGCTTATTGAAATGAGTTACTTGGACACCTAGGATAAGGAGAGAGAGAACTTCCAAGTTCCATACCATAGGCATAATGATAATTTCTCCCAATTCCATGTCCGAATAACCCTAATAAAATTGGTGCCCACAAAATCAAAAGAGGGGGTAGTATGAAGAGCATCAAAGCCAGGCGTCCAGAAAGGACAATAAGAAAGAATTTGTTAACAAAGACTCAAAGGAATGCTTTGAGGCAATACAAGTACAAGTTTGATGTGCAAGATCATGAAGCTATGGAAAGAACCTCAGACAGCTCCTGCTCCGAGCAAAAGAAAAACAAGTGATACAGATTCCAAGCTCTGCAAGCATGAACTCATGATTTGGGTATCATAACCCCAACATTTGTTACCACCTTACAATGCGAAGTGCCTACTACTGTATATATAAGATCTATGTAGGTCACAATGACAGAAGGCAATGTCCATTCACCACTGTTGAAAGACTGGCTGCCTTTAATCAAGATGGTGTTGACCCCCACAACAATAGCCATTGTGCAATGGGATTGAGGCTAGAATGACCTGCAAGACAGTTGTATAAATCATAGAGACCCTAAGTTATTTTGGGCGTCAACTGCAGAGTAATAAAGCAACCAAGCTCAGCTGGAGTTTCTGTGGGTTACAAACTTCAGCTCCTGTGATTGTGCCGACCTGCTGTGTCTCTCTCATGTCACATGCAAAGGTTGCTGTTGCAATTTATCAGCCACCAACGGGTTGTAAAGCTTATAGGACTCTTTTCCATAATTGGTGAATGTTACATAATCTAATTTTTCTCAAATTTTATAATTTGTGTCAAAGTTTCACCAGATAAACACTTGGCCAAATCCAACTGAAGTTAGATTTTGGAAATTCCAAAGCAATAGAGAAATATGTTTTCAGCTTTAAGTGGTGTTTTCCATGTTTTTCTTTCTAAGATTGATGTTACAAAAAATATTAGTTTCTTTTTTGCATTTCATATATATTGCATTGACCTTCCATCCAGATACATCAAGATTTATGGCAGGTGATCTTGTGTGCAAGATGCAACATTACAACATATATATATCGTTTTATTGACATTTTTTATATCAAATAGATACATTTGTCAGTAGAAAACAATGAAATCGAAAACTACTCTACATCTACACACAAAACAAGAAAATCCAATACAATTTTAAGTACATCAGTTTACAGTTAATTAAATATTAAATATCGGTCCCAGTTCCAATTGTTGATGTATAAGAGTCAGTAAAATGCAAGTAAATTCAAAATATAAATTGTTCATGTTTCGAGAGTTTATCAAGGTATTCGAGTGTCTTTTTAGTAACTGTTATTTTTAGTCGAGAGCTGAAAAACGCAAGCTAGCGGCAACCGCTATAATGACTGCGTGATTCAACCCTAGCTGACAGGTCCATACTGATAGTGACCATACAATGGAGATCATTCATAACAATCATAATACAGTAAAAACATTCAAGTCAGTTGGCCCGGCAGATAGAGAGGCTACTACCTATATTTTAGTCCGGACATAGATTTTTTGCAGTTATTTCTATTTATTTTAACTTAATTGATTCATTCAGTGTATTATTTAATTTTCTATTCTATAATTATCCCATAATCTTGTTGAGGTACAAGCCTAATGCGTGTATCATTTCAGGTCTTTTATCCGACATAATCAATATAAATTGTTGAGTTTTATCAAGATTTTTAAAGTTAGGGATTAGGCTACAAGCTTTACAAAGGAGGTCATTTCTGGGCACAGCATTATTTCTGCAAATTGATAGGCTGTGGATTTCATCTTCTATGTCACCTGTGTTGCATTTATCACATTTTCTTTGTTCTAATGGTGTTTTAGGTATACTATGTCTGCCTGTCTCAATTTTTAAATTATGAGAGCTTACTCTGAAGCGGGCAATGTTGCTGTATGTTTTCTTTGAGAAATTTTGAGTTAAATATGGTTCCAGACAGTAACTATTCTTAAACAATTTATATGTTCGCAGCTTTGGCAACTTATCAGAGTCCTTTATTTTTTCTAAAATATTGGCCTGTTCTTCCGTGTATAGCTTAAGTTTTGTTTCTATTAATAAGGAATTTGGTTCCTTAGTTATCCAGTCTGAAATGTTAGCATCATTCATTAATTTTTCTATTTTACTGTACCAGTTAGTCTGACCAGCATGGTGCAGCTTTTCTTGAATTGAGAGGCATTTATTCAGAATATCATGCTTTGGCAGATTTCTAATTTTACACCAGTAATTTATCGTGACTAGTTGCTGCCTTAATCTTAAGGGAAATCTACCTGTCTCTGCATATACAGCAAGTGTAGGAGTTTGTCTCCTTACACTTAGGATGTGTTTAAGATAGCCAGTCTGTATTTTCTCAATTTTAGCCATTTCTGTTGTGCTGGACCAAAAGGTACTGTTATATTCCAAAATGGGGAGTACATAGCTATCAAACATTTTGAGTGCTAGGGATGGAGTTATGTGCCCTAGCGAAGGTTTCATGCGCCCATGTAGGGCAAATAAAGCTCTTTGGGCTTGGGTGGCTATGTAATCCGGCATTAATTTATGCATGTTTTTGTGCTCACTTATGAGGTGACCCAAGTATTTAAAACTGTCAACATTGTCAATTTTCTGGTTATCATAAGCAAATTGATTGTGGCTCCTCTTTGTACCGATTTGCATTACTTTAGTTTTTGAGATGTTTATACTTAGGTGCCATTTGGAGCAGAACTGTTGCAGGGATTCAATGCTATTTTGTAGGCCCTCGGCAGTTTCAGATATCAGGACAATGTCATCTGCGTAAAGAAGATGCGTAAACAACGTACCATCTATTTCTATCCCATCCGCCCTATTTAGATGATGCGGAAGATCAGAGAGAAATTCGTTAAACAGTTTTGGACTTAAAATATCACCCTGAAGGACTCCAAAGACACTGTCAATTGGAGCACTCAGATTACCCTGCTGGTGTACTTTGGCCTGGGCTTTTTCAAACATACTTATGATAATTTTCAGCATCTTTACGCCCATTTTTTGCTTATTTAATTTGTAGTAAAGGGCTTTTCTGTTAATGTAGTCAAAAGCCTTAGTAAAATCTACAAAGCAAAGGTATATGGGTTTCTTATGAAATTTTTGGTGACTAACAATAGTGTCTAGAACAAAAACACAGTCAGTGGTCCCCCGACCAGGCGTGAAACCAAACTGGAAAGGATCATCGAGTGACATGGCATCATTTTTAAAGTATAGTCTAGTATTCAGAATAGAGTCAAACACCTTTGCCATTGCAACTGTTATGGTTATTTTTCTATAATTGTCTGGATTTGTGTATTCTCCTTTTTTATGAAGGGCATTTATGAGCCCTTCCACCCACTGTGTAGGGTATTCGCCCTTATCAAAAATATGGTTAAAAATAGCACAAAAAGGTGCTGTCAACTCATCTGCTACATATTTATAGAATTCCCCACCTATTCCATCTATTCCTGGTGCTTTGTTATTTTTAAGCTTCTTTAAATTAAGTGCTACCTCAGTTTCTGTGATATAATTGTCACAAATGCTCACACTAATTTCATTGGGGACTTGCTCAGCTACTGCGAACTGATCTAATTTATTGCTAATTTCAAACATGTGTTCTTGATCAAAATGGGGACAAGCTGGTGGGTTTACTTGATTGGAGAAATATTCATAAAATGTGTTAATGTCTGGTTGATGTGATGTGCTTATTTGTGTTTTTGTGAGTTTATTCCAGAGTTTCCAGCACTCTGTTTGGTTGGTTGTTTGTAGCCTGCCTAATTCATCCCTGTTTGTTTTCTGGTGTAACCTTTTCTTTCGCTGAATGGTGTATTTGTACTGTTTATATAGTGATTTATATTCTAAGTTGTGAGTTTCCCTATTTAAATCATGTGTTGCAGCATACTCATTTGCCTTTTTCCTGGCAGTTTTACATTCATCATCATACCATTTATTCTTGGGAAAAGTATTAGTGGTCGATTTAAATTGCTTCTTTTTAAATGTTGTCTGAATACAACTCTCTAGATAATCATAGGTGGACTCAATTAATATATCTACATTAGCATCACTGCTAAGATTGTCAGTTAAATCATCTAGTTTGTCTTGTGCTGAGTCAGCTTTCAGTATTTCTTTGTATTTGGGAATTTTGTCTTTGTCAAATATATAGTGAAAGCGTTTTCCATTTTCAAATGTTTTAACTTTGTTTTTACGAGTCTTATCTGGAATCATCTGACACTCTACAGAAAATGTTATAGGGACATGATCAGATTCAACTAATTTAGAACATATCATAAAGTTTGATATTACTTCAGAAAGTATCTGTGTGCTAAGAAGATAGTCTACAGCATAGGCGTACGGCGAGCGGATTTTTTGGGAGGGCGAGCGACGCTTGCCCAAATTTCATAATCCAATTTCCATGGAATTGTATCATAAAATGCCTTGGAAACCATTGATTTTCAATAATGTTAGTTTGATCATCTGACCGAAATTTTAGCCTGCTTGCCCGAATTTCCACTGTTTTTCAAACTTTTGGGGGGGCGATTGCCCCCCCTGCCCCCCTGTCCGATACGCCTATGGTCTACAGTACTTCTAATTAGGGGAGCATGACATGTAAAGTCATCAGTGTTATCTGCATTGAGAAAACCATTCAGAATTCTCATATTGCTATTTTTGCACATTTGTGTGAGCTCTTGGCCAAACATATTATGGGCTTTATCTTTTGTTTGTCTATTTTTGGAGTGCCAATCGGTATTTCCTTTATTGTGGGGTGATGAGTAAACATCATTCAGATTAGCCATAAGGTCATCATCTTTTCCATTTACATCTAAAACTATGTCACTTAAGCCTCCTGTGCGGCTGTTGAAATCGCCACAAAGGGCAACCAAAGGGGTTAGCTGGAGAAAGTGTGCTATGTCTGTTTGGAGTGCCTGAAAGATGTCATTAATTTTATAATTTAAGTAGATTTTCGATCCAGCGGGTGGTATGTATGTACCACCAATAATAACTGGGGGTTGTTGCTTTCGTTTAATGCTTAGCCAGATCACATGCTCATTTAGCTTTTCTACCTTTACAAAGTGCTTTATTTTCTCATTTATTAAAACAGCGATACCACCAGACGGACGTCTTGCACGGGGGTGCTGGTATTGACGCTGACAGTGAAAGTATTGATAATTAGCCAGATGGGGGTTAAAGATGTCAAGTTTCATGGTTTCAAATAGAAATATTATATCATTTGAGGCAAGAAAATGTTGCATACTATTAATTTCTAATTTGCTACCTATTCCTTGGATATTCCAGAACATTATTTGTATTTGGTGAGATAATGCTGTTTCATTCTGGTTTTCTAGCAATGCATTTAAGGAGTCCTTATTTTTGTTAAGATCATATGAAATTGAGTTATTGTTACAGGTTATATTGTTTGCTTTAGAATAATAATTTTGACATTTGTTATGAACCTCTCTACCTGGAGCCAACTCATCATAGTAAATGCAATTAGAGTCATTTTCAGGGAAGTGGGTAACTGAGACCGACTCAGCGAAACCTCCGTATCGCATCAAGGTGGGGTTTCTTGATGATTTGGGTGATTCGTCGGCCGAGGGCTTCCTTTGAGGTGCGGGCGAGGTGTATATTGTCTCTCAGTCTGGAATTGGCGTTGTCTACGTAAGTAATCAGGCGCTCGACGGATGCAACATGTTGCATGAGGGCGTTGAGACGCTGGATGGCAAGTCGTCGTTTCGGGTTGCCAGCAGCAGTGAGACCAACCAGAACCAGTCGTGACCAGGGATATACTCGACAGACCTCCATGATGAGGTGCTGATATCGTGCATTTATGGCATCAGGATGCATCCCATCTGCTGCCTCAATATCCCCGGCCATTATTATGATGTGGCTTGGATCCGTTCCACAGTTTGTGTACTGGACACGGGAGGCAATATAGTCCATTGTGCCACCGGGGTAGAAGTAGGATATTGCATCACAGTTCTTCTCAATCAATATGTTTGCCATCGATCTGGCATTTGAGTTTCCAAGGACCAGCACTGAAGGGGGATCAGGTGTGCGTTGCACATCTGATGACGAGTTTCCACGGGGGGTTTTCGGTTTTGTGCTTGTCGGGAGGGCGGTCCTAGTTGTGTCCGAGCGATTAGGTATTGGGTCAGTCATAGTGTGGGGAGGGCAATCGGGGACTGGGTTTGACACGATGTGAGGAAGAGTATCGGGTGTAGCAGGGGGAGGAGGTTGCTGTTTGTTGGGTTGGTCACGGATACTCTGCCGGAGTTCTTCCAACAGAACCCCCATGACGTTTTTTCCCATAAGGTCTGGGCCACATCCCCAGAAAGTGTCTGTATCGATATTGTGAATCAGCGACTTGTGGCCAGTTTGGAGTAGAGCGTCTTTAAATTTTGGGCACTGTGCAGCCTTGGAAGATAGAATTTCTCCCATAACAGATGCCTTGACTTCGTGCCACTTTTCACATTTAAGTACATGCTTTGCAGCTGCCTTGGCCAATGGTGCATTTTTTGCGGCAATAATTTTCCGAGCAGCATCGGAGCAAGAGTTGAATAAGGCCATTCTGTGCTGATAGGCATGCTCGGCACTTTTGTATGTAACACCTCTATAGATCAGTTTGGTCGCATAAAAATTTGACAGGACGGACAGGTTACCATTGTAACGAAAAAGTGCAACATCTCTGAAGTCGGGACCCGATGTTAGCACATCTTTGTCTGTACCGGTTGTACTGGAAGTTTGGGAAAGTTTATCACTCACGCTTGGGCCAGGTGTTTGCACTTTCTTATCATCCGCACATACTGGATCTGTCATTGTTTCACTAGTAGTAGTTTCGATGGGCATGTCTGTACGGGCAAGCGGAGTGGACGACAGGTGGAGGGCGTTCCCAGCTTGGAAGTGACTTAGATCTCGCATGGACAGTAATGACTGCGATGGTTGTTCATCGTTGAACATTGTTTGCGACAGTGAACATCGCATGGAGTTTCCATGTCGGGAGGGAGGGGTTTTCAATGTGCTGTCAGCTGAAGACAGCACAGACTGTTGTGTTTCTGGCACAACTGTTTGCGTCTGTGTCTGGCTAGTTACAATTAAAGAGTCAGATCCTTCCTCTATCGGCAGTGTATCCGGAACACAATTTTTACGATTGTCACTAGGCAATATCATCTGACTCTCGGTAAGAGTAGAGCCGCAGATGATCGAGTCCTGGTCGGGATATACGAAGTTCTCATCTTGCTTCTTCCGAGCATATCTTTTAGGTTGAAATCTGCGTGTAGTTGTGTTGCCTTGTGAAGGGGAGAAGAAGGATTTAACTTGAGAGAGCCTTGCTTGGAAAGCCATTGTTCACGGATGTTCATCTGGAAAAGGAAAAGTACTAGGCAGTATCTGACATCATAGCAAATAGGTTGGGAGCAAAAGAAAATATAAGGGGTATTTCACAGGGTGGAAGTTTTGTTGGCAATATGTCACTGCAGTATTTTAAATTAGTTTTGGTGGCGGTTTGTAGTATGGGCCTATGTCAATCTGCCAAGTTAGTAGATATAGATATAGGCCTATACGATGGATCTGATTTACAGTGCCAATTGATTTTCTGGTGTAAACCTGATTTGCAAGTGTACACCTGATTTCCTGGGTTAAAATGTCTAAGTTAACACTTAATTGGATTTATGTCTAGATTACTAGCTTTGTAGTGAGCCTGTGTTCAGTAACACCAATTTGGCTGAGGGGGGCTGAGAATGTATGAATGTAACACTTGAAGAAAAATGGCGGGAAGCCCTTTAATGGCTTTAAAAGTACTAATAAATGACACCTAAGAGGGCTGTAATTTCGACTTTTACGTGGTATTCACTATACAGTCACTACAGACGTGTACCTGTGTGAATAGGGGCTAATAGAGGTACAAATTTGTCAGTTTTAGATGGTGAAAAACGTGTCTAAATGCAATGGGAAAATGGGCGATATTTGGGGATTTGCAGTGTAAATAAACAGTGCTTTCCTTGGCACAACTTTCGATCAACTTGGTGCCAACAAGAAAAGGGATATTGCCCTTCTAATGGTAGATTACAATAAAGAACGTAATGTACAGCAATTACAAAAGTATTAACTCAATTAGAAAGGGTTACTCAGCTTTAAATGCAGAAAAATCATTGAAGAATCTCAGAGCTCCCATCAGAAACGTCTGCCATCTTGGCCACCTAGCGGTATCAACTCCAAGTAAAAAAAGGCTGAAACCGTAGCTGTACTCCTCAGTAGTAAACTAGCAATATCTCATCCTTGTCGCCAATGTGGAATTGGTATAATCAGGCGGCCTGTATGCTTCTAGAGGTATCTAATGTAGATGTTATCTCTGCAGCAGCTATAGGACGAATGACCAAAATCATGTAAATCAGCTTCTGTTTCCAGTTTAGTCTTATCCATAATTTGAGGATGATTGATAATTACATTGTGCATGACTGATGGATTACAATTTATAGTGACTTAGATATCAGTTCTGTGATAATTCAGACCTACAAGTGCCAAATTAATTTTTGTTCACACAAGCAAAGCAGCTGGAAAACACATTCACACGAGTAGTTGTTCACAGCATGTATGCATTGTAGCTCAAACTTCCAAGCTAAGAATTTGCACTATTGCATTGCAACTGGATCAGGGTTTCAATGATTTATAAAGTGATCTTGTAGCTTTTTGTTCCCATGCTATGGCCAATAACATTTTGTTGTCTGGGTCAACACAGTCTAAAACAAGTTGGTGTTGTATGCCAGGAATTTGCCGCCATTGGTCAATGTGCCATCGCATTGTGACTTCACTCATAAATCCATGCTCTCGTAACTTCTAAAATGAAGTTATCTGTTATTTACATTGTGAAGAATATACAGAATTAAATGTAATGACTATTCTCTTTAACATTCATGATTAAATACATGAAAAGAAATAGTTAACGCGCTTTGTGCTATTACAGATGGAGGTCTATAAGAAGTCCATCATCATTATGTCAAGCTCAGGTGGAAATTGTCTGGTTACAAAATATGTCTTCTATAGCTGTGTTTTCCTGCTGTGTCCCATCAATATCACATTAATGGGTTGCACCATTATTATATGTCAATAATTTAGAAATTTGCCAAAACATTTCAAGCTTTTATACATGCACATCTATGCCATTTCAATTGCATCCAAATAGAATGTATAATGATGACATTGTACATTATTATATGACATAACTAGCATTCTGTTGTAGAGAAAAATGAGACTATCTATCTCAAAAGCAGTATAGTCAGGGAGCCAAGGGCCAAAAATGTGAATAAAAAGGGTACTTTGTTTGCAGCGATCCACACCTCCTCAAATTTGGTACTGTCGGAAAGGAAATTTTCTGAATTTTTTCATGGTGGCCATCGTTTTATCAATTTCTTGGACCCGAGATGTTTTATTTTGGTTTCCATGGCAACAAGTCTGCTTTTGTCAAAATAATTTTTATAAAACTTATCATGGTGTATCACAGTTGCTGTGGAAGCAAGGCTTTCATTGATGAGTAATGTGGTGCCTTTTACTGGTCTCACTACATTATGGGTGAAATTTTGATTTTGCATCTCTTTCTTGTTACCATGGCAACACTTTAGGAGACTATTTCTCAGATTTTGTTAGTTTGTGTTCTTCTTTTCTTTTAGAGAGCCACAATTTAACAGTATAACTTCAAAAATTATAAATATCTGAAGTCTGGTGGGGCAACTCTTTCAATCAGTGGGTGTTACAAAATCAGATTTTGTTTGAGTGTGTTGCTATAGCAACCAATTTAAAATTATGGAACCAGAACTCCCATGAGGTCCTAGTTTTCAAATGGCTGCCTCTCAAAAGGCAAGCAACATAGCCAGCTGATATTTTAGGGAAAGCTCAACCTTACTTTCAAAGTTTTGAAAACATTCCATTGACTAATTTTGGTTGCCATGGAAACCACCAGAAATGGCAAACATGCATTTCAAAGTAATTTTCATCAAATACCATGTAAATTCAGCGCAAAAAAGATTGAACTATGGGCAAAATCTAAATTAAATACTTGTTCAAGAAGATACGAAATATTATATATGAATCATGTTTCCATAGCAACCGGAATAAACCTGTTTTAGATGCTAGCACAATAGATATATACAATTTGTTGCATATCTCTGGACTTATTTAAGGTAGAGTCTTTTATGATACATCAATCTTGATGTTTGTGAGGCCAAGGAATCTAATTTTGATATCAAAAGTAAGCTAATTTGCATATTTGCTCATAAAAAGAAGCAAAATTGGTGCCTTTACGGATTTATTGGGCATTAATCTTCTCTCTGACCACACAACATCTTGTTAAACTGCAACATTTTTATATTCTGAGGTTCATTTGCTTGTGCCCAAAAATAATCTGAAATGTGGTGGATAACTCTTTCAGTCAGTTGGTATCACAGTATCCGATTTCGATTGAGTGTGTTGCTATGGCAACTATATTGAAATGACAAAGTTATCAATTTCATGAAGTCCTCTTTTTCAAATGACTGTTTCTCGCTAGCCACAAAAGGTTGCTTTATGATATTTTAGGAATAGATTAAATTCACTTTCATAATTATGAAACAATTCTAGTAGAGTTTTTGTTGCTATGGAAACCACCAGAAAAGGTAAACTTTCTCTCCAAAGTGATTTTCATTGAATGTGTAGAATACAATGCTCATCACAAACAAAAGAGTGAAATATGAAAATATATATATATATTCCAAACTAACTTACAGGAAGCACTATATTTTAAATATGTTGCCATAGCAACCAGAATAAACATGTCTCAAAGAAACTATCGTAATAGATATACAATCTGTTGTGTATCTAAGGACCTATCGCAGGTGCAACCTTATACGATACATAAATTCTGATGTTTGTGGGGCCAAGGAATTGTATTTCGATATCAGAAGTAAGCTAATTTGCATATTTACTAATAAATTTAAATAGTGCCTTTACAGCATTATTAGGCATCATTTCTCATGAAAACAGCATTATTCCTCTCTTGAAATCTTGTCAAACTACAATATAGTTACATCCTGAGATTAATTTGTTATAAATTCCTCAAAATATAAACATGTAAGAAAGGTTGCCTCAAGACGTTTAATGGGTACCAACCTTTCTTTCATAATTATGACTAATTACATTGATCACTCTTGGTTGTCATGGAAACCGCCAGAAAAGGTAAATTTTCCTTCTAAATGATTCTTGTTGTAAGTGTTGAATATAATGCTAATCAAATACAAAAAGAGTGACATATGGACAAAATAAATAGACACATCAAAAATGTACTGAAGCAGTGTATATGAAATCTCTATTCATAGCAACCAGAATAAACATGTCTCAGACACTAGCATGCAAGGTAAATACATTTGTTGTGTATCTATGGACCTACATAAGGTGCAATGTTAAGTTACAGATCAAATCTGATATTGACGAGGCCACAAATGTCAGCTATAGTGAGGTTTCAGCCTCATTTTCAGTGCGGATGCCATGGTGTCACATTGTAGGCCATCAGAGCCAAACAACAACAGACATAAAAGGAAAAATGTCTATAGGCCTTCATTCTGTAAAGATATTTGAACCAAACTGTAAAACTAGAATATGTGGGATACGCACTATACAAATCCGGAAATCTGGAGAAGCTCAGACGCCTAATACAAAGGACCAAAGCCCCAGAAAGCAGCACATTTTTTAAATATCGCAACTTGAAGTTAAGATTTGATTTGGTCTAGGAATATTTATCATTAGTGAGGGAATTTACTATAAATTTCGGCAAATGAAGCATGTTATTGTATTTCCATGCGGGGACTGCGGCCTGAAACCTGGAAACTGGCCTTCAGCTGCTCTACTACAATTAATAACATCAGTTTCATTAAAAAAAAAAACCCTAGTAATACCGTAAACGGTCATTTTGTACTCATAATTATGAAAATATGCAAATTAGCTTACTTTTGATATTAAAATTAGACTCCTTGGCCTCACAAACATCAGAATTGATAAATCCTATAAGGTTGCACCTTCGATAGATCCTTAGATACACAACAAATTGTATATATCTATCATGCTAGTTTTTGGGAGATTCTGGTTGCTATGGCAACATATTTGAATATAATACTTTCCATCAGTTTTCAAGTTAGTTTCAAATATATTTTGTCTGTATTTCACTCTTTTGTATGTGATGAGAATTGAACGTTGTATTCTACACATTCAATGAAAATCACTTTAGGCCACACATAATTGATTCTTAGCTTCGCAGACCCGCCGACACAATAGATTTACTGCCGACAGAAAAAAAAAAAAATTTTTTTGTTGACATTATACAAACATTTTTTTTTACCTTTTTTTTTTGTCCTACCGACCGACCCTAGAAAAAGTGCCTTGAGAGGATCCGAGAAGCTAAAGATCAATTATGTGTGGCCTTAGAGAGAAATTTTACCTTTTCTGGTGATTTCCATAGCAACAAAAACTTTACTAGAAATGTTTCATAATTATGAAAGTGAATTTGATCTATTCCTATAATATCATAAGGCAACCTTTTATGGTTTGCGAGAAACAGCCATTTGAAAAAGAGGACTTCATGAAATTGAAGGCTTTGTTATTTCAATATAGTTGCCATAGCAACACAATAAAAATCTGGTACTCTGACACCAGCTGACTGTAAGAGTTATTCACCAGATTTCAGATTATTTCGGGGCATAAGCAAATGAACCTCAGAATATAAATATGTTGCAGTTTAACAAGATTTTGCGTGGTCAGAGAGAGGAATAATGCCCAATAAATCCGTAAAGGTACCAATTTTGCTTCTTTTTATGAGCAAATATGCAAATTACCTTACTTTTGATATCAAAATTAGATTCCTTGGCCTCACAAACATCAAGATTGATGTATCATAAAAGACTCTACCTTAAATAAGTCCAGAGATACGCAACAAATTGTATATCTATTGTGCTAGCATCTAAAAAAGGTTTATTCCGGTTGCTATGGAAACATAATTCATATATAACACTTTATTTCTTCATGAACAAGTATTTAATTTTGATTTTGCCCAAATTTCAATATTTTTTGCTTTGAATAAACATGGTATTCTACACATTTGATGAAAATCACTTTGAAATGCATGTTTGCCATTTCTGGTGGTTTCCAAAATTAGTCAATGGAATGTTTTCAAAATTTTGAAAGTAAGGTTGAGCTTCCCCTAAAATATCAACTGGCTATCGTGCTTGCCTTTTGAGAGGCAGCCATCTGTAAACAAGGACCTCATGGGAGTTCCGGTTCCATAATTTTAAATTGGTTGCTATAGCAACACACTCAAACAAAATCTGATTTTGTAACACCCACTGATTGAAAGAGTTGCCCCACCAGACTTCAGATATTTATAATTTTTGAAGTTATACTGTTAAATTGTGGCTCTCTAAAAGAAAAGAAGAACACAAACTAACAAAATCAGAGAAATAGTCTCCTAATGTGTTGCCATGGTAACAAGAGAGAGATGCAAAAATAAAATTTCACCCATGAAGTGGTGAGACCAGTAAAATGCACCACATTACTGATCTATGAAAGCCTTGCTTCCACAGCAACTGTGATGTAGTATGATAAGTTTTATAAAAATTATTTTGACAAAAGCAGACTTGTTGCCATGGAAACCAAAATAAAACATCTCCGGTCCAAGAAATTGATAAAACCATGGCCACCATGAAAAAATTCAGAAAATTTCCTTTCCGACAGTACCAAATTTGAGGAGGTGTGGATCGCTGCGAACAGAAATCCCAATTTTGAGGGGTTGGCTCCCTGACTAGTATAGCTTGCATGTGTTTGGTTTTTATTTAGCTTTATGATAGCCTCAAAACTTTGTCATTGGTGTATGATTGACAGAACAGGCTGGTAGAATGTCATTCACCTCATCCCATTTACTGAATAAGTTTTCAGCTCTTAAATACATTATAACAATTAATCAAAGACAAGAATCCAAAGGAATTCCAGCAACAGTAAATCATGGCAACAGCTACATGTATATACATGAAGAACAATTACCCGACTTCCTGAACATTGCTGCTCTTGGCTTATGTTATGATGTGCAGCTGTACAACGATAACTTTCCTGCACAAAAACCATGATTTTACAAAATTTGTCATCAATATCCTCTTGTAAACTTTGATTGAACTTCAACACCCGCCGGTACTACCAAAAAAAAACAGTCTATGGCCCTAAAAATTTGTTCAAGGAGGCGATTTCAAGAAAGGCCTCACAGGCCTCAAAGGATTCAGCCTTCAAAAGAAGATACAAAAGAAAAATCAGACACACAAAGAACCAAAGGAGCCTTTTATGTGCAGTTTTTGCATGCAAGGTGTTCCCTGCCTCAGACAAAAATCCAGCGCAAAACATTGGTGATGAAAAATGATTGGGTTGCATTACCTTGGGTTGATGAATTAAATTGTTGTGGAAGACGGACAACATGGACATTTTTCAATGGATTGGCAAGTGTTATATATGTACATTTCACACAGTAAGTGAGTCTGTAAGTCACTATGGCAGGAGCGGACCACTATATAGACAGACTGCCCACCTTTAGTAAAGATGGTGTTGACCCTGACAACAACAGCTATTGTGCCAAGGGATCAAGGGTGAAGGAGATGCAGGACAGTTGGATAAATCTTAGACACCCACAGCCAATTGAGCATCAACTGTATATGAAGCAATAAAGCAGGCAGGCTGTGGAGCTCAGTTGGTTCCTTCTGAGTTGGTTCCTTCTGAGTTGTGAACTATAATTATATTGGTGCTTCTGCTGTTTGTCACTGTATTTGTGTAAAGACAAATTCAAGCTACAGCAAGGACAACTACTAGGGGACTTGTCCTCACACCACCTGCACCATCCATTTTAAAATGAATTAGTGTAGTTCTTCCACTTAAAGCTGCATTTTAATACAATATGGTACAAACTAAATTGTTTTGACATCAACATTCACAATATTGTCAAGCTAAAATGGATGCATCGTCATCTTTTGAGACATGACTTCTACTGGGGCTATTCTTCTAAGGATAGCTAGCCCTTGCTGGAAGGTTGTCCTTACATCACTGTTGGAAAAGGTGCCACCTTTAATCAAAGTGGCGTTAGCCCTGAGACAACAATAGCTTTGGACAATAGGATTGATCACAAAACAGGCCAAAACGCAGGAGAATAAGTCAATGACATAGAGACCCGAGAAAGTTGGAGTTTGCTCAATTGGATTATCGAGTCTGCTTTGGTTGCACCTTTGGACTGATAGCAGCAGGTTGTAATATAATTCCATTATTTTTAAGACTTTCACCGGCAACTTCCCAGATTGATAGTTGTACGACATATTTAAGGGTTTCGACATACAGTGATGTCTGCACTATGAAACCCCCGTTTTAAGATCAGCTAGTGTGATATATCCGGCAGCAGTGCAACACTAAGATGTATGTTACATTGAAATTTCACAGCAAGCTATCACACAACACCCCTACAGAAGATCACTAATGAATCTTTCTCAATATCATAACACTTCAATTCCCAGGAACGAACCAAAGAGAGTGATTAATGAGATGTTATATTTCCCCTACTTGACAAGCTTTATCACCAGAATTTGTAGCATGCCACAATTGCTCAGGTGATTTCTACTTAATGGTTATAATATAATCATGTTGTTTAATTTAGAGGATATTACATCAAATACGAGAATTTCTAAATCAAGATTTATCAGCAAAATAGCAGTTAATGTCCTGTAAATAGCAATCCATCACACATGTAATTATCAATCTCATTCAAATTACGGATGTCATTAAGACAACATCTGGATCAGGTTGCCTTGTCATAATGTTGCACCAGGCAGATCGATAGGAATTAATCATAATATTTTCAGGGATCCCATTTAACTGCCTCGTTAGTCTTTATAAGATACTATAGCATAGAATATGATAGATGGCAATTAATCTGTTCACAAAAGTGGCAAATTTGAAGTATATACCAACCATTAAGTGATATGAAGCATCTAAAAAATTTAAATATCCAGTGCAGGGGTACTGAAAAAAGCAAACATACAGAAGAACAAAAATAAAAGAAGCCGGAATAAACAAAGCATAATTTTATGTAACCTCAACATATTCTCTTCTAGAAAAGTATATTTATTACATTCTGATTTTTTTAAACATGTCAGCCCATTTTATTCATTAACCATTGACATGCAATATCTAAGTGCCAACCCCACAATAGTTAATTTCACCGTTTCTTTTTGTTGTCTCTGCCAAATACTACTTTTGAGATCCCTTTGCTTACAGTGTGTCTCATCTAGCATGCGAACTGAAATTTAGCAATGCTTGTGTGTATAAAACAATGCAAGAGCTAGGAGGGGAATAGCTGCTACCACCCTATCTGGAACTAACTCAAGAGTGGTGCTGCAGTGCATTTTGACGTCACGGCAATTTAGGTCGTCAGAAAGGTTGCGTCACGAATGTAAACAAACAGAAATCAGCCGTCGACGTCCGAATTTGGCCGAAAATCGGCAGAAAACGAGCCCAAAACATCACGAAAATGTGATATTCAGATTACAAACTGGCTGGTCTGCCTGCAGGTAGGTGTACTTCTGCTGTGTGACTTCTGAGGGTTGAGGAATCAGGGCAAACGTTAGTTCGCATGTGAGATGAAACAAAGTGTAGTCAGATTTCCTTGAGTAAGACAAGTGACAGAGTCCAATCTGGTGAGTTTAATCTATCATCAGGGGAATTTCTCCAGGGACAGTCAATGTGTCTTTTTGGTCCTTTCATCGCAGTTGGGCTCTCTTTGACCAAGAGTCATTCCTAAAATTCTCATCGCTTCTCATGCACTGTCTCACTCCCATGAAGGTTACTGAGACTCAAAAGAGGGATGATATGGAATTCTTAACTGAGAAATCACTTCCCAGAAACATTTATTCCGCCTTCCGATGTGTGATAGCAGGATTGTATCATAATTCCCTATTTAACCAGCTGGTAATGTAAGTCATAATGAGAAGAATGCATGCTGTGGTCAAATCAGGAATGAATAAATTCTTACTATAAATTGTTGTGTTAAATGTGTAACCTTCTAGATAGTCTTTTGATTGCTTTTAATTCCTATTTGTGGCTTTGATCGGTTTGTGAATATTAATTATCCCGTTTAGGGCATATGCATGGTACACATGAAAGCAGCTTGTACGTATTGCTCTCACATCTATTTTCCTAAAGTATTGTCTTTTAAGACATGCATGCACAAAAAGAAATATTCAAGGACATCAAAGTTGATAAATTATAGAACTTCGTCTTGAACTGAATCATGCATAATTGCATATGAATCAAAAGTCCCTGAAGCAATATTTATTCAAATATTGCAAACAGCAACAATAGATTAATTTGAAACTTGCCTTCCTCTGTTACAGTTGTTTCCATAGGAATTTATAATTATTATGATTCAGAAAAATACTAAAACAATGCTTATTTCAAGGGCATGAGCCACCAAGGACAGCAGAGGAGAACTTAAATTTGTCGAAGCGGAAGTCAGGTTTCAAACCAGACAAATTATGTTCTGATAATCACTAATTGTCTGTCAATGATTTTCTCCTGGGCTGAAAAGAATTTTGCAAAACCAATAGAAGTTTTTATATGAAATTATCCAGACAATTACCATGTAACTTCCAAATGCAATAGAAAAGTAATAGTACGAAAAAATTGTCCCAAAGCTGTAAACAAGCTGCAATGTGTGTAATTCTGGACCAAGGAAGCCCTTTACCTCTTTCACATTAAGCTGTACAGTATGGGTACTTCTCTGGAGACCGTCCACCAGATATACTATGGGTTGTGTTTCAAACTGTCCCTTGGGCGTCTGAGCCCTACTGGGGTGTGCACTTGGTCACTTGATGTGATATGCTTTATGGATTTTGATATGTCCTGTGGGTTCTGTAGATTAACACAATGATATCTGGTTCAACTTCTGTTCACTAAACCATGCACTTATAAGTTACTATTTTACAGAAATGTTAGATGTTTCCATATCGAAAAATCCTTTCTGATCATGACATAAGGCATTCGCGTAGAATTCTTTCTGAGGTATAAGACAACAGAAGTTAGTTTCAACAGTTATTTATTAATTTGTTTGTTCTGAAAAGGGCAAAATTCTGTACTTGCATAGACCTTTGGTGTCACACAGCTAGTTAAAAGAACAATCACGGTCTATCAAGGTTGTCTTGACTCTTCAAACAATGGCTTCAATTTGAAGGAATTGGGTGCAAAGAGGTGTTTGCTTGCTGCATATATAGAACAGATCCAGTGGCACACTGTTAAAAACAATGACGCTAAAGAAGGTCGCATCTACTAAGCTTGAAAATTATTACATGATATTTTATTCAGTCATTTTTTTTATCAATCTTCTGTCAAATTGAAATAGGAAAAACACAAAGAAAAATACACCACATTGGAAGGAAAAAGAACAAAAATTTCTGTAATGGTGGTATGAAAGGAAGTTCTGGGTTTTCTGGGTAATTTTGGACTGCAGTTTACCGGTTCTAAATGGTCACCTTTGAGATCCCTGTGCTTAGTCAGATTTCCTTTAGTAAGACAAGTGACAGAGTCCAATCTGGTGAGTTTAATTTATCATCAGGGGGCATTTCTCCAGGGACAGTCAATGTGCCTTTTCGGTCCTTTCATCACAGTTGGTGGTCGCTTTGACCAAGGGTCATTTCTCATGCACTGTCTCACTCCCAGGAGGGTTAGAGGGGCTTAAATAGGCAGTGACTGAGGACACTTGAATAGAGAGGGACTGCACAGCTTCATATATTCTACCTTCATGTATTTCGCATGTGTGACTGAGGCATTTAACTTGTTGAAGCGCAACCTGTCCTGGATATTGTGTTATATTGTTATATATACCCAGTATACAGGCACTTGGCAATTATTTGATGTCTACTTTTATATCGGATATGTACTAATCTTCACTTATCTAGTCTTAATTCTTTGCAGCAAAAGTCAACAGTCTCAACACTGACTAAAACAGCATTGAGTGATACATATTCATACATATTTAGCTAATAGGAGAGACTGCTATTTGCGTATATGCATAGGTAGCTAAATGTATTTGCATGATTCACACTATTCACTATGTTAGGCTTCTATGATCCAAATACATGTGACTGATTAAATTACGCTACATGCATATTTCAGTGGTATGAACATTTTTGGGCCCAACATTGTATCCTTTTCAAATAATCATTTGATTGAGCTTGGCAATTCTTCCATGTAACTTTCACCCAGTTGTATTGAGGCAGAATTGACTTATGTCACATTTTCAAACATTTTGGAGTATGATGAAATTATGCAAAATCCACATGTTATATGGAAGGGTCTTAAAGATATTTCAAATTATTCCACTTCAATCATTACAATTCTGTCATTTGTCAAAACAATCATGTCAAACAGTTCGCTTACTAGCTGCCTATTTAAGCCATATGTATTAATAGTCTCATTGGAATAAAATTGATCATGCATACATTTTTCAGATTAATGCTCCTAAAAATCTCAAAATGGACTGACGATTTCGAAAATTTTCCCTCTATTTCGTGCAGCGAAACGGACCAATAGTAAGTGTTGGAAATTGACAAACTATTGTATAAAGAAACTGCACATCCAAATCACAACGATATTCCAATGGCAGGTCATGCATGAAAAGAAGTTTTGATTGAAAGCCATTTTAATGTTAGAGATGTTACTTCAGTTTCTTTTGCAATGAGCTAAAAGCACATTTGAAATTATCGGAACCATTTGGATGTTTTGGGGAGCATAAAATCGGAAAAAATTTCCTCAAAATCAATGTTATTGCAACTGAGACAATTAGTACATATATACTGCTTGGCATAGGCAGGAGGTAAGTGAAACGCTTGACATGAATAGTTGGCAAATGGTAGAACGCTAATGATTGAGGCAAATACTTTGAACCTTTCAATGTTTTCATGACTTTTCAAGGCCTTAGTGGATTTTGAGTTGTTTCATTAGACACCGAAATACTTGAAAATATGGCAAAACTCATTTTTGCCTAATGAAACTCAATGAAAGTCACACAGAAGATGTCTAAGCCCAATCAAATGATTATGTGAAAAGGATACAATGTAGAATCAGAAACTTACCATACTACTGTGAAATACACAACTTGTGTAATTTCATCAGACACGCTGTAAATGGCCTGAAAACAAGACATCCTCAGCCAGTTCAGTCACATAAGTTGTTTCAATCATGCTGGCACTGAACTAATGCACCACAAGGGGTGACAAGCACTAATTGCATCTGATGATACATCATATGGTCAAATTAGCGGCAGCTTGCTGGGATCTTACATCAGCTGAATCCCCATAGATGGTAATGTATCATTACATTCATGGTGCAGCAGTCTTCCTATTGTCGTTTTTCATGGACCTTTGAAGACTTCTTTGTTTTGCACCACAATATGGATGGACGATTAAACAGAGCTTTACATCCTATCTTTGCACCCGGCATCTAATTGACACAGAAAAGGGGAATGGTAAAAAGTTAAGCCCGAGCTTGGAATTACACTGTTGACTATGCCAGTGCATAACATTCGTCTGAGCTTTGTACATTACATTGTACCCCAAAGATCAAACAAGGTCTGCAAGTGATTAATGCTCCTGTGGTGTACAATGTTATCTGCCATTAAGCAAAACTGCTTGCAAGTCCTATTAAAAGACAAACATTCTATTTTTAAAATCTTAAAACTAGCACAAATCCATTAACCCAATGTTACATGCAAGAATGATGATAAAGTGATGTCAATTCATTCAACATCATTATAAAATGTCTTGACTCTTCCAAAAGGGATATAAGGTAAAAATTTTTAAGCTTGGATGGCGAGTGAACTTTTGCCAATGAAGGATAAATGCAAAACATAATCACCTCATTTAAATGAGTTACTTCGACACCTTGGAGAAAGGAACTTTGAGTTCCATACCATCGGACATAAGAATAATTCCATCCCGTTCCATGTCAAAATACACGTAATCAACTTGGTGGCTCCAAATAAAAAGAACGGGGGTAATATCAAAAGCATCAAAGCCTGGTGTCCAGAACAATAAGAAAGAATTTGTTAAAAAAGACTCAAAGGAATGCTTTCGGGCAATACAAGTACACGTTTGGCGTGCAAGATTGTGAAGCTGTTGAAAGGACCTCAAAAGTACCACACGAACATACAAGTGAGACTTGTTAAATATTACGAATTCCAAGCTCATTTAATTCAAGATAACGCATCTGCAAGATTTTGAAAGCATTTTTTGGATATCATAACCCCAACATTTTTTACAACCATACATTGCAAAGCACCCACTATTGAGTATGAGAGATCTATATAGGCCACAATGGCAGAAGGTAACGTTCATTCACCACTGTTGAAAGACTGGCCCCCTTTAATCAAGATGGTGTTGACCCTCACAACAATAGCCATTGTGCAGTGGGATTGAGGAAAGAATGACCTACAAGACAGTCGTATAAATCATAGAGACCCTAAGTTATTTTGGGCGTCAACTGCAGAGTAATAAAGCAACCAAGCTCAGCTGGAGTTCGTGTGGGTTACAAACTTCAGTTCCTGTGATTGTGCTGACCTGCTGTGTCTCTCGCATGTCACATACAGACTATTACAGAGGTTCCTGTTGCAATTCATCCTGCTACTAATGGGTCGCAGAGCTTTGTAGGGCTCTTTGTCCATAATTGATGAATGTTACATAATCTCATTTGTGTATAAATTTTTCAATTTTGTTACCTTAGACCTGACCAAACCCATGTCTTTTTTGCTATCAGGCATAAAAAGTATTGTAACTATTATAAAATACCATTTAGTCAGGATATAACTCTTCTTTGGTACTGCTTAATGAGACAACAACCTGATATAAATGCCAGTGTAATTGCTCCCAAATAGATGATGATAACATTGAACATTATTACTGACATTCTCTCGAAGAGAGAAACAAGACAATTTTATCTAAAAAGCAGTATAGCTTGTTTCCCTTTAGTGATAATGTTGCTTTATGATTCCAGGACTGATTCTGTCATTCACAGTACAGTGCCATAACCGTTAACCGAGTTTTAGAGTCTTTAACGTATCCAAATATTTAATCAAAAACATAACTGCAAAGGAATTGCAGCAACACTTACTCAAAGAACAATTACCCCATTTCCTGCTGCTGTTCTTTAAAGTGAATATTTTCTACTATGAATTACATTTTTGCTAATTTTATATCATCTTATGTTGTATAGTTGAACAATGATTACTTTCCTACAAAATAACTATGACTGTAACAAATTTATGATCAATATCCCTCAGATCTGAACTTCAACACTTGCTCTGTATTAAAAAATAAAGTCCATAGCCCTAAAAATTAGTTCAAGGAGGCAATTCTAAGAAAGGCTTCAAAAGATTCAGCCATCAAAAGAAGATACAAAGAAAAATTAGACACACAAAGAGTCAAAGGAGCCTTTTATATGCAGTTTTTGAATGCAAGGTGTTTCCAGCTTAAGAAAAATCCAGTGCAAAATATTGGTGATGAAAAATGATTGGGTTGCATTACCTTGAGTTCATGAATTAAATTCTTATGGCAGATGGACGACATGGACATTTTTCAATGGATTGGCAAGAGTTATATATGTACATCTCACACAGTAAGTGAGTCTGTAAGTCACTATGGCAGTAGCAGACCACTATACAGACAGACTGCCCACCTTTAGTAAAGATTGTGTTGACCCTGACTACAACGGCTATTGTGCCAAAGGATTAAGGGTGAAGGAGCTCCAGGACAGTTGGATAAATCATAGACACCCATAGCCAATTGAGTATCAACTGTATATGAAGCAATAAAGCAGGCAGGCTCTGAAGCTCAGTTGGTTCCTTCTGAGTTGCGAACTATATATTGGTACTTCTGCTGTTTGTCATTATATTTGGGTAATGACAAATTCAAGCTACCACAAGGACAACTAGGCCTACAAGTAGGTTTGTCCTCAAACCACCTGCCTCATCCCACTTCATAATGAATTTTGTATAGTTCTTCCACTTTTTTTACCACAATACAATATGGTACATGTTACATTTATTTGACATCAGCACTCACAACATTATCAAACTAAAATGTACATGTACGTATCGTAATTTACTGGGACATGATTTCTACTGGGGCTATTCTACTCAGGATAGCTAGCCCCAGCTAGCAGGGTTGACCATACATCACTGTTGGAAAAGGTGCCACCTTTAATCAAGATGGTGTTGACTCTGAGACAACAATGGCTTTTGGGCAATGGGATTGAGCACAAAATAGGCTGAAATAAAGGGGCATGTCACAGAGCCTGAAAAGGCAGGAGTCTGCTTAGTTGGATTATTCGAGTCTGCCTTGGTTACAACTACGGCTGATGTAATTGTGCTTTCTTGTCAAGAATTGACAGGGGACTGATATATCAAAATTAATAGTTATTTATTAAAGGCCATTGGTCTCACATCTAAGAGCTTATATGCAACTGCTTCTAAGCATCATTGTAACTGAGTGGCCTTAATTTAGACCTCTCATAACCGTGCTCAATTACACAATTAATTGGATTGATGGTTACACAGGCTATGTTAAAGTTTTGACATACAGTGCTCCCTGCGCTATGAGTTATAAGATCAACTACTGTGATGTGACCACCTTTATGCAGCAGTGCAGCACTAAGTGGAGTGCTACATTTAAATTGCACGGAAAGCAATCACAACCCCCTCACAAAAGACCACTAAATGACTGAAGAAAAGATGATACAAGGAGTCTCATACAACCTTAGGAGTTGGAAATGGCTTTGGTGATACCTACCCTATATTATAATGAATCAGGCTTTCTCAATATCATAACACTTCAGTTCCCAGTAGTAAACACCACGAGGGTAATGAGATGTGATACTGTCCCTAATTCAGGCTTATCACCAAGGTTTATCATAGGTAGCATTTGGTGATTTTCAGCATGCTCCAGTTGTTTTGGGCAGATTGTTCAGTCAATGGTTTTTGTATCACCATGTTGTTTGATGTAGAGGATGTTCCATCAAATACTTGAATTTTTAAAGTCCAATTTATAACCAAAATAGCAATTAATGTCCCTGTAAATAGCTATCCATCAGACATGTAATTATCAATCTCATTCAAATTATGGATGTCATTAAAACATTGCATGGATCAGGTTACCTTGTTCTAATGTTGCATCAGGCAGATCGATAGCAATTAATTATAATATTTTTAGGGATCTCATTTAACTGCATCAGTTGTTTTCATTGGAATAATGCAGAATAAGATAGATGAAAATAAATTTGTTCCACAAAAATGGATTATCCTCGTGCAAACTTCAAGCGTATACTAACCATTTCCTGTAATGTTGGTAATATAAAGCATCTAAACTGTAGTTAAAACAATGAAACATTCAGAGTAGGGGTGGTGCAAATGCAACATATATAAAAAGACAAAAACAAAAGAAGCAGCAAAACAGAAACACATACAATATGTGTAACCTCCTTTGACTACTTCTTCATGTTGAAGTCGTTTGAAGAAGTGTCTATTTCTCACCCTGTCAAGTCGTCTTTGCCAGGCCGCTTGGGGCAAAATTACTGAAAAAGTATGTATGGGCTTCTTTTCGAATCTGAAAAAGTAGAATTCTAAAATCCAATAGTAAGAAGATACTTATATTTCAAAGTAAAGGTTATTAAAGTCAGCAGTTACTGTTATTTTGTGTATGGAAGAGATGGATAACAGTTCTCAGCAGGAAGGAAATAACGTATATTTAGAAATAATATAAAGCCATAAACACCTTCTAGATACTTTCTGATTATGCAAAATAATTTATGTAACAGTACTGCAAATTTGGTATGAGTTGCAGACAACAAATACAACAACAGCCCTGACTCGCAGGCTCCAGCCTGGCTCTTAGCAGGTGATAACTCTATCAGATGATACATCACTGGTTTATTAGCAGCAGCTTGCTCTGGATCTTTTATCAATACAATAATGCATCATCATGTCCCTTGTGAGCTTGTCTTTATGTCACCATGATTATCTATGGTGGTATTATGGCACCCTTGAATACTCCATTCTCCCCATCAAGAAAACACTCAATAGCAAATGCCTCCAGGAGCTAAAGCTGCAAGAAAATGTGTAGAGGATACCCTTATATTGTTCCATTATATCCAATGATTTAGAGGCATCTCTCCATGATTATGTAAGGGACAACGTAAGTGATAATTTTAGTTTCTGATGCAATATACATCATTGTTTATGCTGTTGAATTGCGATTGAACTGTTCATATGATTTTCATAACATTTTCTCTCCCTTGTAGAAGAAACAGATTTGATATAAATGTGTATGCCATGTTACATTTTCAATTATTGTATGAATGTTGAGAAAGATTTCTGTAATCGTGACTTTCGACAAATAACAGTTAATAACTCACAATGAGAAATGCAAGATCAATCATTGCCTAAAAACATGTAATCAGATCTCCAGCATCAATATTTAAATCAGCGATGGTGACAAAAGCAGGAAATATTCAAGGTTGAAATTTTCCAACAAGTTACATATCCATTACAAGTACAAAGTGTTTGAAAAGTTGGCTTGTGTCACGACGTATAATGTTTCAGCAAACAAATTTCAATTTAAAAGTTTTCGTCAAATGTATGCCAAAAACAAGCAAAATATGTACAGAAAAACACAAGAATATCCGAGTGCACCATTGGCATTGCAAGTTCTGTAAATACAAGGTGCAACTGATAGATGGAAAACCGAATATTTTATTGGTGGCACCAAAGGGCAAGGAAGTTACCTGCATTATATATCAGATTTACAAGGAATAACAAAAAGGCTACAAAGAATGCACTTGCTTCGAATTGTTTTTTGTTTTGCTTTTTCACTTGATGCTGCAGGGTGGTAATATTTTCATAACCGTCTTTTTTGTATTGTTATTTGGTAAAGAGGCATTTATATTCATTGGCATTCGGTGTTTTATTGTCTAACATAAACAAAATGTGTGCATGCTTTATTAACCCGGCCAGTTTTGCATATCAGTAGCTCACTGATATCCTGCATGTGCAGTGTATGCATCATAACGTAAAATGTTGATGGTCATCACCAGTTTTGACATGTTTTGTATGTTGTTTCCATCAAGATAATCTAACCAAGACGAATCCCTCAGAGGCTGTATAGTGTACATTTTTATAACTCTATTTCAGCCAATCAACGTGTATATAGCATTTCTCTCCACTTCAAATGTTTGACGTCAATTTTAGAGAGATCTATCTAACAATATAAGAATTACGGACGCGTCTCAACCACACAACCAGATTCATTTGCATAACATTTGTCACGGCCTTTTAATTTTCTAGCTTTGAGAGTGTGTCTGACATCTTCACAGAAGTGCAAGTTTTATGTTTCCATGTAAAATGAACAATATCTTCCTTATTCATCACAAACCTGCCTTGCTAAATACATGATTTATTATGACAGTGGCAATAATTTTTGTGTAAACAGTAATTCATCAGACATGTTGTCATCACTCTCATTCAGATTATGCATGCAGTTAAAACATCATCAGGATTATATTGCCTTGTCGTAATGTTGCACCAGGGAAGTTCACTTGCAATCAATCATAATATATCACGAACGTTTTCCATAATATAACCTTAACTGCCTAGGCAGTTTTTATAGAATACGGTATATGGAAACGTGAAAGAAGAATCAGTCAGACTGAATTTCTATAATTAATCATCATAAAACTGAAGTAAAGCTATAGCCAATAATGAGCCTCAAGCAAACAAGGGCTGAGTATGATAGAATGAAAAATAAATTAATTATTTAAATAAAAATAATGCTATTGTATATTTGGCAGAGAGTATCGTATTGCAAGTGTGCTGACTGTGCCACAGGGAATATATGCAGATCTGAATTTTTTTACGATCCATACAGAAAATGTAGTATCAATTGGAAAGATATGTGCATTCATAAAGAAAATTGGCATAATATGTATATTTCGTCAATTTTTTAGTGAGCTCCAGATGAATTGAAAGATTCTGTTTTAAACAAATTTGAAGAGAACGTTTGACATTTGTATCAACTAACTTTACTGTGTATCCAATTTACAACTATAACTATTTATGCAACTTCCATGTATAACTTGTACAAAAGCTTCCAATGTGGTGCCATTATAAGCTTCTAACGTGTCTCCATTTGTGGCAGTGCTATTTTTGGTCGCGTAATTTTGGAAGTCTCCTTGTCAAAAGATCATTTCTCATGCACTGTCATAGGCCCTTGAGTGTGAGGGAAACTAAAAGACACCAACTGTTCTCAGGAAATGCTTGACCAACAAGTTAGTGCTCAAAGTCTGAAATCGGCAATAAATTAACAGGGAGGAATTTCAGCAGTCACAGGGATTGCCTGTGATTGGTGGAAGTTCTTTGTTCTTTTGGTGCCTCTCTTCCCCTCCATATCTTATCAATTGTTCTAAGTAACTTTTTTTCAAGTGAAATCTTACTGTCATTTCAAAACCAAATATTTTTGCTGAGTAGCACTAAATAAGCATTACCTTGAAACAAGCAGAAAAGCTAGACACAATACCAACAAATAAAGAAACTGTCCTTTTTGTGACAAAAGCAAGTGTTCTTCTGATTGGTGAATTGAGTATACGTATCGGTTGCACATGACACATACATCAACAACCTTGTCTCGCAGGCTCCAGTCTGCTCTTAGCAGGTGATAACTCTATCAGATGATACATCACTGGTTTATTAGCAGCAGCTTGCTCTGAACCTTTTATCAATACTATAATGCATCATCATGTCCCTAGTGGGTCTGTCTTTACATCATCATGATTTATCTGTGGTGGTATTATTGCACCCTTGAATATCCCATTCTGCCTGTCATGAACACACTCAACAGTAAATGCCACTAAAGGCTAAAGTCCATGGAAATTGTATAGAAATACCCTACATTGTTCTGTTGATTATGATTGAGATGCAGTTTGTCATGACTCAGGTTTTGTTATGTGTTAATCTAGATTTTTTATGCACCATGAGCCCTCAGGCATATATTGCTAATAAAACCAGATGAATTATGGGTTGCTTTACTGTTCCAGTTTTATATTTGGAAGCTAAGAATTCAGAGACAAAATTGTATGCAATTATAATATGTCTACTGACAAATGTATCTACTTGATATAGAAAATGTCAATAAAACGATATATATATATATGTATAATATCAATTTTGCAAGCCATCACTTTATTCCTATATCTGTGTGAATTTTTATGAATACACTTTTAGATTTAGTGCTACAGTATACAGAAATATTACAAATCATTTTACAATTTGCAACAATCATAAATTCCTGTGTATTCGTTCTTCTGATATTGTCATGAAATATGGTCACATCTTGCCTCTGAATGACTCTTACAGATGGACACAATTTCCGGTTATGTCAGCTTAAGTGGCACCCTGGCTTCTTGATGTTCTTATGTTAGCTTAACCAAGAATAACCATCCATGCAAACATCAATGGTAATCCTAAAATAGAGGATTGATATTCATATAACAAAGGATGGAAAGATGCATGATCACAGATTGATGGTTCAACTCATGATTCTCAACTTTTAAGAAGCGTATGAATTTTTTCTGTGTGCTTTGTCAGGCAATTTCAGTGAAGCAACCATGAAACAGCCCAAATAACATGATGCTTCTTTTAAAAGCAATTAACAAATGTACAAGTCATGTATGTGACATTCTGCCAAATCTCGGGTATTTTCAGAAGGAAGTCATAGTACATGACAGACATGCATGATGTACATGATGTTTGAATTTGTTTCAAAAGAAGTCGCCTGCAGAATATTTGTTACATCTGTTTGAAGTTTAGATACAAAGCAAACTTTACCAACTGTTTATTTCTTGGTATTTCTTTTACTTTCCGACAGGTTCTGTCTGCTTCCTGGTATTACATGTTCAATGCTATTCAGCGAAAATGTCTCTATGGTTTTGAAAATGCTAGCAAGCTTTCATTTCAAATAAAGTAACTTGGAGCAATTTTATAAGATGTGCAGGGAAAGAGAAGCACCTTGTGAACAAAGCACTTAAGGTATAACGTGGAAGAGAACCATTTCAGCATCTATTAACTTGGTTGAGAGTTATACTTTGGAAATCACTTTTCATTCATTTTTAATTGATGGATGTGTTTTCCCTTCTCTCGTCGCTCAACAAGCCATCAAATCTAAGTCAATTGCAGATTTACAAACAATACGAATAAAACTCACTATTATATAAATATAATACAAACGATCCTCATTCTGCAAAACTCAAGCCTCACTTTATAAATGGATGGTGGATGTTGCCACCGGTTTTATCCAATTCTCATCTGATGGATGATTCAAGGGTGAGGAAGCTATTTTTGCTATCAGATTTTAGATACAGATGAGATAGAACTGACTTGCAAATGCTAGAAGTAATGGCAAACACATTCTTCTTTTTTTCCTTTTCTCAGAGTTGCATATTTGGTACACTTTGGCCAACATGCACACTTTTTGGATAGCAGTTATGTCATAGTGGGTTTTGTTGCGATGATGTGGAAGTAAGCTATGGGCTATCATACAGAAAGTACATGCATGCTATATATTGACCAGACATGCTTTGCATTACATCAGCTCTGTTTTATGGCCATTCATTGCATAATAACCAAGAATATTGCATGACATCAGAAAACCATTGACCATTGCGTTCTGCTATTAATTGCCTTCGGAGTAGGTTAAAAATTAATCATTCTTCTTGTGTCCATTCATTGAGGATGTTGTTTCTGACCAAATTCAGTTCTGTAACTATGTACCATACAAGGGTTTGTGACAATTAATGATAATATTAAGCAAGACAGCTATAGCAACTGTAGCATTGAGGTAGTGAACGGCGGGTTGAGGATGGCTCATGCTTGATCCGACTTGCTAAGCTAGTAATTGTACAGTCTCTTGATATGGACTTTTATTATGTAATAGACTATAAGAAACAACATTTATATTTACATTTACACCCATTGCCTTAACCAATACTATTATTTTTTTAATTCTAAATCGAATCATCTAAATCAAGTGCAGAAAATTGTAATCATATCTTCAATGCAACTGATATGCTTGTAGCTTAAAGCAGAGTCTGATGGACAACTGTATTGAAGCAAGTGTTGAGGGGACTATATCAGTCTGCATGGTAAATGTGGGCTGTTATGCAGGGGCTGCCACCCATCTGCTTTGAAATGCTGCAATAGCCCTGGCCAACAAATAGGCTGATGCCAGCTCGCTATCAACACTGGCATTATTGAGCTGATCAAAATACAAGGTCTTGAAGAGATATGCTTCATGTGGAAATGTCTCAATTAGTCACTGCTCTGGAGAATAACTAGTGGATACCATAAGCCTTGGATGATAGTCATCTCCAATACTCTAGAGAGTCAGTGCTGATACTATCTCAGATGAATCATTGGTTGAAAGTTTAGTAGTACAAAAATCTGATCTATAGCGAAGTATGTATATATTGTGTAACTTGCGCTGTTGAGCTCAAGTAATTCAAAGCTTTTTGTGGCCCCTTGGTATGTCTGCACTTGTTACACAGTATCTGGTTTATGCAGAAAAAGAACTGCATGGTCCAAAATGTATAGCAGCGACATACAGCCCATTTCTCTTTGTTTTTAAATGTTGCCATGTTGTTTCTTAATGCATCAATATATTCCAACAGGTTTATCTCAAAGTTTGGCAAAGTAAAGACAAAGACAGAGTTCCTTCCAGATTTTGGTTGATCTACGAATAGAGGGAGCGTGGGTGAGCATGTCCTATAATTTAACAAATTGAATTGATAGATATTGTAGAAAAACTTGTTATGACACAGAAAATATCATATATAAGGCTTAAAAAAATCTTAGACAGTCAAAAATGCAATATAGCTCTTGTGCTCACCACCAAAATTTACTTAGCCACTGTCAGATTCAGAAGTACAAGTAAAGGCGAAATTTGCCATTAAAAATAAGGCAAATTCATGGAAAATAAAATGGCTGACAGAAAAAAATGTTTTCTGACAAAAGGATGTTTCCAATGGTTGTTTTCTTTGTGCTTGCTTTTGAACTGAATTATTCAGAAACCTTCTCTATAACAATATATATCTGATGTAAAAGAACCATTTCAGCTTTAATCTAAACAAACTTCTCCTTTTTCAAATGAAGATTCTCCAAGCTCGCATTTCAAATTGTTAATTTAGGACTAATTGTTTGCTTGAAATCGACAATTAAGGACTGTGGGAATACTACTGACAAAGTCAGTTTGATCTAGAGACAATTTCAGTTGTGCTTCCCTTACTGTCCTTTACTGAACATATATTTGATACTGAAGAACATCAAAATGCTCTTCTCTCTGTCAGCAAATAGTTCCTTGGGGCATTGCTACCCTGTGATCATGGATCAGTGCCTGGTCAATCTTTGTCCTTTCCAGAGGGAATTCACTAGTATCCAGACCACATAGATGGTAATTAGGCTAAAAGCCAATGTGGGTTGAATTAATTGCTTTAGCCCAATTCCCTGAGAGTCTCTTCAGAGTTGTTAGAAGATTCAAGTGATAAACACTAAGAAATCATAAGGTGCCTTCCTTTTAACATGCCACAAGGAAGCAAGAGGGCATGCATGGATTTTCGCTACAGCACATATATATACTATTAAATGTTCTTGTACTTTTTCTTGAAATAAGCCATATCGAAAGTCATTTGTGAACTGGAGAAAGAATGTAGCTGTATCGAGAGTAATTGTAGTGAATGGGGCTGCTGATTTTAATGTTCCTTGAGCGCTGTGATAGTACTGCAAGAAACCTTGTGCTTTGATTGGACAGTATATTAAGATCACAGACATGATAATTAACTTTCTTATTCAAGGCTCTCTGTCCCTTAGCTAATTCTCACGCAGTGCTGCACCCAGCGATACATCACAAACTCTTTGGATTGTATGTACACTCATTGCACTACTCACTATTATCAAAGTATCCTTCAGATAAAGCACATACATATGCGTACTGCCTAGCACTGAACTTACCATGGGCTTGTGTTGGGTAAGAATAACAAGGATAAAATGAGATATTCTGTGGCTGGCTTACTGTCAATATTTTTTAGAAATAAATGGCTAAAACAAAGCCACCTAATCTCACTGGGGATAACAAGAAATCTCTTGGAAAATCCAGGGTTAACAGAAAGCAAGATTAGTTGGAAGCAGTTAATCATTCAATATAATTACCCTAAGAGCTAAGATACGCCCACTTCATGATAGAGACATATTAATCAAAGAAGATAACTGTCAGTTTATCATAACTATCTTCTTTGTCATGTGTAATAGCCACATGTGCAAGATTGTTGCAAAGGAATAATTCATTTAGTTACGAATCCCAACGTATAAGTTTTCTTACTTTCATGCGTGTATGCCTATATAGTATACATGACTTTGATGTTAGCTAACACTTCAAAACCATTTTTGCTAAATAGCACCGAACAAGCATAACCATGGAACAAGCAGACATGCAAAAGCAATACCAAATAAACAGACTATCATTTTTGTGACAAAAGTAAATTAAATGCTCTTCTGATTGGGTAAAATGAGCATCGGTTGCAGATGACACACATCAACCACCTTATCCCACTGGCTCCAGTTTGGCTCTTAGCAGGTGATAACTCTATCAGATGATACATCACTGGTTTATTAGCAGCAACTTGCTCTGAACCTTTTATCAATACAATAATGCATCATCATGTTCCTAGTGGGTCTGTCTTTACATCATCATGATTTATCTGTGGTGGTATTATAGCACCTTTGAATATCGCCATTCTTCCTGTCATGAACGCACTTGGGCTGAAAATGCCAGTGAATGCTAAAGCCCATGGAAATTGCATAGAGATATCCTTCATTGTTCTGTTGATTATGATTTAGATGCAATTTGTCATGATTTGGGTTGTGTGATATGTGTTAATCAAGATTCTTTATGCCACTTCAGGCAAATATCAAATAAAAGCAGATGAAGTATGCATTTCTGTACTTTGCCAGAATTATATTTGGAAGTGAAGAAGTCAGAGACAAAATTTTCCGTAGTTATACTATAAATTTCGCAAGCACTGTGTTTAATCCTATATCTTGTGTACATGTATGTATGGGGGAATTTTTATGAATAGGCCTACACTTTTATATTTATTGCTATGGTAAGCAGAAATATTATCAGTAATTTTGTGAAAATTTGAAATAATCGTGGATTTCTGTGTGTTAAATCCTCAAAAATTGTTACAAGGGTCATTCTCTAAACTATTGTCAAAATACCGTTACTGATATGTATGACATGAAAATCTAAAAATACGTAAAAAATAACTATGCTGTGAGTATCAAATGAACAATTCTCATGAAAATCTATGATTGGATTAATTTTTAAAAAATTATTTTTTGCATTTTTTCCATGTTTTAACCCCAAAATTGGTCTTTTTTGAATGTTACTGGTTCTAGGTTGTCACATGTCTCAGACTAAAGCTCACACTTTTCTCTATAAAATGTTTAAAATTAAAATTGGTATGCATGCATCAAACTCTGGCCTTTGCACTGTGGATGGAAAAACCACATTACATGGTTTTCAAGCTATTTACGCCAGTTTTTCCGTGTGTTACTGCATTTGCACAATTTATGTCAACTCCAGAACTTTTATAGTGTTTGGAGTCCTTGTATCAATACAATTTAATGAAACCTAAAAATTCTTTCACAATATCAGTTTAACATCCTTATAGCAGTAGATTGTGCTCCAGCTTCTTAGATTTTATTATTTTATTTCAATGCAAATCGCTAAAAACTTTTCACTACATCTTGAGTATTTTTATTAAGCATCAACTCCGGAACCACTGGCAGAGGGTGAAAATATGTCTTGATTTCATTATTTTTTGGCTACCAAGTCCGTTTTGAGTACAACTTGTGAACTGAACACTTTTTATTCTATCAGTTGCTTCCATTTTTCTTATTTTGCATGAAACATACAAATTTGTCAACTCCAGAACTGTCAACTCCGGCACCAAATTGAAGAATTCCGGAGTTGACGCATAATCTTGCAGGACTTAACATTATCGGGTTAAATATATACTTAAACAATGATAATCAATTCAGATTTCGCAAATTTTGTTGGCAGGGATGAGAAAACGCTTGTATTTTACAACTTTATTGATTTGTTTATAATTTTTCAACTTCCATTTTCGATTAAATGTATGAATTTCTTTTGGTGCCGGAGTTGACAATTGACTGATATAGGTTAGACAAAAATGTTAAGGAGAAATGATGATTCCGCAAAAAAAACATATATTTCAGATACCATTAGCAAAAGAATATGTATTAAATTATCACTGTACCAAAATTGGCTTATAACTCTTCTTAAAACATTAGAAATAAAAGCTGAAAAGTGCTAAACAGCAAAAAATTCTGATAAAAAAATTTTCAGCCCAAAAAAATATGCAAGATAAATAAAATTTGAATAATGATGAATTAAAAGAAACATTTGCTATCAAACAATCAGAATAGTTATTTTATATCATCAGAGTAACACTTATTTTGGTATAATTTTATTCCTTAAACATAAGTAAAATTTCTTTAGAACAAATGTCAACTCCAGAACCATTCCTCATCAACTTAATGCTGCTTGTATAGGAAATATTGGCCAAAATTACTAGTTTTTTGGGTGCAATATATTAAATTTTACAACTTCACAAGGCTATTTGAGTGTTTTTAACATATTATTATTTCTAAATACAATACTGATGCATTTAAGAATATATATATTTGATTCAGATCTGATAAAATGTCAACTCCGGCACTTTGTGTCAAATCAGATTATTCCGTGGTCATTCATTTAAAAGGTACACCATACCAAGGAAAGCATTCAGTTTATCCTCTTTTAAGTACCTCAATTATTTAATGGTAATTATGATCCATTTTACATGTGTTGAAATGTCTCAATGTCAACTCCAGAACCATTTAATTGTTTATAATATTAAAAATGAGATAAAATCAGTAAAAATGTCTTAGATTTTTGGCCAGTCATTTAGTAGCTCTCTATAGAGCCTTATCTAACAATACATTTAATTACTGAAGACAAAAAATAACATTTTTAGTTATTAAATGCAGAGCATCCACTTTGACAGTAATTTAGAGAATGACCCATAAAGCAGGTCATATTTTGTCTCTAAAGCACTCAAACAGATGCACACAAATGCCGCTTTTGTCATCTTGAGAAGCACCCTTGCCTCTTGAAGTTCTTATTTTAGATTTCCAAAGAATGGACCATCTATACAAATGTCAATTGTAATCCTTTTGGGGTGGCTTGATATTCATGACCAAAAGGATGGAAGAAGTCATTGTCATGATTTTAGTAATGCCTGTACTCTTGATTCAATTTTTAAAATTATTGACAGTACATCTACAGTTGTAAGCTAGTCTCAGCATGCCTAAATTTGTCTCCTGAATCTCCAGAATATGGCATGGCAATTTTTTAAGTAAACTAACCGTGAAACTGCTAAATACAACATGCCGCTTTCTAAAGAGAGAGCAGAAGAGCAATTAAAAAATGCACATACAAAATAATGCTAAATGCTGGGTATTTCAGAAGGAGGTCGCAATAGATGACAGACATACAGGTGCATGATATTGTAGTTCTATAAGAAGTTGCCTGAATAATATTTGTTACATACTTTTGAAGCTGAGATACAAAGTAAATTTTACAAATTGTTTATTTCTTGGATTTTTGTTTACTTTACCGACAGATGCTGTGTGTTTCACATAGCAGATGTTCAGTGCTATTCAGGAAAATGTCTGATTTCGAAATGTTTGCAAGCTTTCATTTCAAACAAAGTAACTTGGAGCAATTTTATAAGATGTGCAGGGAAAGAGAAGCACCTTGTGAACAAAGAACCTGAGGTATAATGTGGAGAGCCATTTCAGCATCAATTCAAAGAAAACTTGGTTGAGAGTTATATTTAGGAAATCACATGTTAATAATTTCCAATTGGCAAATGTCATGAATATAAATATGATACAAACTATCCTCATTCTGAAAAATGCAAGCCCCACTTTATAAATGGATGGTAGACATTGCCACTGGCTTTATCCAATCCTCATCAAATGGACCAGATTCAAGGGTGAGGAAGCTATTTTTGCTATCAGATTTTAGGTTCAGCTTTAGACAGAACTGACTTGCAAATGCTAGAAGTAATGGCAAAAACACCCCGTTTTTCCCTTGACTCACTGTTGCATATTTGGTACAGTTAGGCAAATGCCTACTTTTTCGAAAGCAGTTATGTCATAGCGAGAGTGTCATGTGATGATGTGGCTGTACCCTATGGCCTGTCACAGAGAAAATACATGCATGCTATTATATTGACCGGACATTCTATGCATCACATCAGCTCTGTTTTATAGCTATTCATTGCATAATAACCAAGAATATCGCATGGCATCAGAAAACCGTTGACCATTGCTTTCTGCCATTAATTGCCTTCGGGTAGGTTAAAAATGAATCATTCTTCTAGCATCTGTTCATTGAGGATGTTGTCTCTGACCAAATTGTATTGAATCACGCACTCACTTTCATATTATTCAGTGCTGTAATTATGTACCAGAGAAGGGTTGGTCACAATTAATGATAATTATTATGCCAGACAGCTATGGCAACTGTAGATTGATTTACATGTAGCATTGAGGTAGTGAACTGCAGGCTGAGGATGGCTTATGCTTGATCCCGCCTGCTAAGGTAGTAATTGTACAGTCTCTTGAGATGGATTTGATTATGTAATAGACTATAAGCAAGGACATTTACATTACATTTACACCCATTACCTTAATCAAAACTATTATTTTTATAATTCTAAATCGAATCATACGAATCAAGTGCAGAAAATTGTGATCATATCTTCAGTGCAACTTATATGCTTGTAGCTCAAGCTGTATCATGTGTAAAGCAGAGTCTGATGGACAACTCTATTGAAGCAAGTGTTGAGGGGACTATATCAGTCTGCATGGTAAATGTGGGCTGTTATGCAGGGGCTGCCACCCATCTGCTTTGATATGCTGCAATAGCCCTGGCCAACAAATAGGCTGATGCCAGCTCGCTATCAACACTGGCATTATTGAGCTGATCAACATACAAGGTCTTGAAGAGATATGCTTCATGTGGAAATGTCTCAATTAGTCACTCCACTGGAGAATAACTTGCAGATACTATAAGCCTTGGATGCTAGTAATCTCCAATACTCTAGAGAGTCAGCACTGACACTATCTCAAATGAATCATTGGCTGCAACGCTAGTCACAAAAAATTTTGATAGCGAAGTATGTGTACATTGTGTAACTTGCGCTGTTGAGCCTATGTACATGTATAAATTCAAAGCTTTTTGTCTCCCCTTGATATCTCTGCACTTGTTACACGGTATCTGGTGTTTGCAAAAAAATAATTGAATGATCCAAAATATACAGCAGTGACAAACAGCCCATTTCTCTTTGTTTTTAAATGTTGAGATTTTGTTTCTTAATGCACCCATGACTCAATGTATCCCAACAGGTTTATCTCAAAGTTTGGCAAAGTAAAGACAAAGACAAACAGAGTTCCTTCCAAATTTTAGTTGATCTATGAATAGAGGATGCATGGGAGAGCTTGCCCTATAATATAACAAATTGAATTGCTAGATATCGTAGAAAAACTTGCTATGACACAGAAAATATCATACATTAGGTTTCAAAAAAATCTTAGACAGGCAATATAGCTCTTGTGCTCACCACCAAAATTTGATCAGCCTCTGTTAGATTTGGAAGTAAAAGTAAAGGTAAAATTTATCATAAAAAAGCAAATTCATGGAAAATGAAATGGCTTACAGAAAAAAATGTTATCCGACAAAAGAAAGTTTACAATGGTTCCTGCTTTTGTTTTTGCATTTGAACCAAATTAGTAATTAGCTTTCTCTACAACAATATATATCTAATGTAAAGGAACAATTTCCGCTTTAATTTAAACAAATTTTTCCTTTTTCAAACGAAGATTCTTGAAGCTGGCATTTCATATTGTTAATTAATGACTAATTGCTTGCTTTCGACAATTAAGAGAGTGGGAATTCTACTGACAAAGTCAGTTTGACCTAGAGACAATTTCAGTTGTGCTTATTTTACTGTACTTTACTGCACATATATTTGATACCGATGAACATCAAAACTGCTCTTCTCTCTGTCAGCAAATAGTTCCTCTGGGCATTGCTACCCTGTGATCATGGATCAGTGCCTGGTCAATCTTTGTCCTCTCCAGAGGGAATCACTAGTATCCAGACCACATATATGGTAATTAGGCTAAAAGCCAATGTGGGTTGAATTAATTGCTTCAGCCCAATTCCCTGAGAGGTCCTTCCTACACCGCAAATATACTTAAATGGGTTGAACAGTCTATATATCGCTCCTTACAGTTGTAGAAGATGCAGTTGACAAACATTAAGGAATCATAAAGTATTTTCATTTTTAACATGCCACAAAGAACACAAAAAGGCATGCATGGATTTTTATAGCACATACATACTCTTAAATGTTCTGTTACTTTTCTCTTGAAATAAGCCATATGTAATCACTTGTGAACTGGGAAACAAGTGTTTCCATATTGAAAGTCATTGTAGTGAACTGTGCTGCTGCTTCTGAATGTTCACTGTGTTACTGAAAGAAAACCTTGTGTTTTGATTGCATAATATATCAATATCACAGACATGATAATTAGCTGTCTGATTCAAGACTCTCTGTCTTTTAGCTAATTCTCACGCAGTGCAGCACCCTGCAATACATCACAAACTCTATGGATTGTACATACACTCATTGCACTACGCACTATTTTCAAAGTATCCCATCAGAAAAGCCACATAAAAGTAGCACTGAACTAGCTATAGTAGTCTTGTGTAGTGTAAGACAAACTAAGGATAAACTGAGAGATTCTGTGGCTGGCTTAGCGTCAATATTTTTTATAAAATAAATGGCTAAAACAAAGCCAGCTAATCTCGCTTGGGATAACAAGAAATCTCTCAGAAAATTCAGGGTTTACAGAAAGCAAGATTAGTTGGAAGCAGTTAATCATTCAATATAATTACACTAAGAGCTGAGGTACACTCACTTCATATTAGAGACATATTAATCAAAGAAGATAACTGTCAGTTTAGCATTACTATCTTCTTTGTCATGTGTAATAGCCACATGTGCATGATTATTGCAATGGAATAATTCATTCAAAGTTATGAATACCAACTTAATATGATGTATTCTTACTTTATGTGTCTGTGCCTGTACATGTCTTTGATGTTATCGTCTTATACATAACCCTTTAATGTGATAACAAGTATTGCTCTATTAGATATCGCCTACGTTAGTGCAAGACATAATATGATGTTTCATATGCAAGTGTTCGATATCTGTAGTATAATCAAAACCTGTTTACTTCTTTTCAGAAACCAGAAACTCGGCAGCAGTTGAATCAGAGGGCAATGGGTCAGATCTGATTAAAGGGAATGACTTAAGGAAGTTGGTGAAATTCGATCCTAAAAACTTCAGAGACACTCTGGAGTCAGAAGGAAGCGAGGTTCTTCCGGAGAGTTTCTTACAAGACGACGTGTCGACCGAGTTTACCAGGGGATCGGTTGTCGATTACTCCGATGGTGGACAGAGAGGCGGTACCCCTCTGGATGACATTGGATCTGTTTCGGAAACACACCACCAAATACACGACGGAAGGACGGACAGACTTCCGGCTCAAGACGAAATGAGAAATGAGAGGAGAAATGACGCAGACTTTCAGAGAAACTCTGATACACGATCACACGTCAGTCATGACACCCCAACAAACATTTTCACTTCCTCGCAGTCCACATCCCAACAGCAGTCGTCATCATCTGCATCTACACAAAATCTGATGACGTCATCACAAGCACAGGAAGAGGAATATTACTATGATGAGGAGGAGGACCCTGACCTCCCAGTAGAACAAAGACTCATGAGGAATTTGTTACGGAACTACGAGAGGTCAGTTAGACCTGTCAAGAACGCCACAGATACAGTCATCGTCAAGATGGGGCTGACACTCACACAAATATTTGACATGGTAAGTGATATACGCAACATAGAATTATCTTGGAATTAGATATGAAATAAATCTTTCATTAGGGTTTTTTTTCAGTAGTTCATGTGTCGGCTATTGGTATATATTTCTCACATTTGATCTTGGCATACATTTTAAAAGTCAAAATCTGAAAACTGAGTCCATTTAGTGTAGTACTTACCGATCCATGTTGAAGCATTAAAATATGTATCATAGAGCCTTGAGGATGTCTTCCTGTCTTTCGAAAACAAACTTAACCTCTTAAGTCAACTGGATCAATATGTTGCTTGTTTACCCTCTTTTAAAATCCGGAAACTAACCATCATGATTTGATTGACCCAGTCAGTTAACTACAAAGGCTATCAGACAATAACCTATGCCTCAGCACAGAGTGGCTGTCAGTTGTGATAAACTACCATGGCGAATCTAATTGACAAGAGGCCCAAACTAAGCAGTGGCAGGCATCATGACCCACATTCTTGACCTTCTAGGTCAAGGTCATCTGGGTCGACAGGGTCAATATTGGGATCAGCAGAATGATGAGAAATGGATTGGTTTTCCAAAGGAGATGTGCGCTTAATGATGTGTGCCGTCTCATAATCACTAAGTGATAGTTACAAGGCCATCTTGCGCCCATTGCAATTTCCTCTTATCATACTAATGCTGTAATACTCCTTGTGGAGAATCAATGTAGATTAGTATCAACAACTAAACTACTCTGTCCTGCAGGATACGAACCTACTAAGATGTGAATTTTTAAAAGCGCATTCAGAAATAATGTCATTCATAACTCTAAATAGCGATGAAATATAAGTTCCAGAAACCCACTAGTTCGGCAACATTGTTAGTTCAGAAGACTGTTATGACATTTTTAGTTATTGGTGACACTGACCTAGACTTATTCAGAGTGAATTCATCACAGTCCTTGCAATATCTTGTTGCTGTAAGTAGATTCCTCAGCATCCTTTTTATGCATGCCACTGTCCATAAGCCCGGAGATAAGAATTGGCAAGAAAAATATTGCCCTGTAAATATCATCACCAATAAGGGTCAACAGAATTTGCCAATGGAGTCTGTCAGCACACAGGCACTGTGACTAACTTGGGCGGTAATAACATCTGCCCTTTCACAAAAACATTGGGACCCATAGTCGTCTTTGGCAGTTACAGGACCTCTAACGACAGCGAAGCCAATAAAGCAAACTGCTGCTGACGTTTACTGCTTCCCCCAGTATTACGAAGGCAACTTCGGTTTAAGTTCCCACATACCGTAGCACAAAGCACAGACCAATGCCTGAAAGAGAGGGCTTTGGCCATTGACTCTGACCTCAAATTTGCACCCAGTCTACCTGACAGGACGGACAAAAAAAAAACAGAAATAAAATATTTCCCTATTCAATAGAATATTATGGTCTTACTCACTAAAATTTCTCTACCAATCTCCAAATAATGTGCATCAGTAAAGCAGAATGCATTTGTCATTGCTGGATTTGGAACACATAACTGTTGTGTAATTGAATCAGTCACACCTCGTCACATATTGCAGGTAAAGCTGCAAGTCTGCTGTCTTTTGACCGTGAAACTGACTTAAATTTAGAAGAGTGTACAGTTGCAGACTCCAAAATTGAATACCAGATCAAGAGCTTTATTTTCCATCACCATTAGTAAGGCTTGAAGCTTGATATTCAATTTTTACCAACCACCCTGTACTGGAAGGCAGTATTGTGCTTGTACTTGGTCAGTTGGTGGCTGGACGACAATGAAAAAGGACACCTAAGGCAATGCAGAAGCACGCCCTGTCCCTTATGTGTTTATCCACCCTGTTAGCCATTATCTGGTGCAAAGACATCTTAGAACTTGCACAATGCACAGCCATACCTTTTTATAGGGACCAAAACCTTTGTAACAGATTTGTTCTGATGCATACAAACTTTGTATCTGTACTATCAAGTCTTTTTGATGTTACAGTACATTGCAGGGTTAACTATATGAAAGATGAAAGAACCAGGAAGATAGATGTTCTGAATGGTTTATGGTCGTACAGAGTAATGGATTGCTACAATGTACCAGTTGTACTTCCTTCTTGCATATTGTTGGCATTTTATTCATTCCCATATTATATGATCTATGTGTTCTATGATAAGATTTCTGAAGCAGTTCAAAGGCTGCCCACACACAATCAATCCTTCAGCCCATTCTTTTTTTCTAGAACTGATGTACTGAATAAAAGCTGAATGTATTGCGGCCTGTGGATGTAGAGCTCAACCAAATATAAAGGATGAGTTACTATTTTGTGAGATTGTTCAAATCCAGAGGGATCATTTGTAGTCAAAATCACTTTTGCATCAAATCACATATTAGTTTTTTTACTAAATAAATCAAAATCTCTTTAAACTCCTGAGATGACAAGCATAAATGTTATGTTAGAGGCAAAATCCATCCTCTCTGACATAGTTGTATTGATCATGGCTCCTTGATATTACATGGCTCTGAAGGCTGTTTAATCAAAGAATGTGCCTAGCCAACCAAGTTCCCAATTGCCAATACAAACTGGCAATGAACTTCACAATTGATCATCTGCACACCCTTACCGCTTTCGATTCAGACCAAAGATGTTGACGACCAAAGACAAGTGTGTGGTGCCTTGGAGATTATCATCATAATGAAGAAGATTTAAAACGTAATGTGCAATAAGTGCCCACTCCAAACTATTGATAATTTCAATATTCATGATTATCGCGATTAAGGTAACGAAAAGGGAGCTGATGAGGTCATGAAGCATTAATAACCCGCTCGTGATTGTTGATTGCCATCGGTGTAATGCAACATGCCATGGAATTAAGACATTAAATTTCTATTCCAGGATGAGAAGAACCAGGTCCTTGTCACCAATGTTTGGCTTGATCAGGTGAGTTTGAACTCTTGCCATCTTCTCATTTCACATCATGCTTCACTTCGTGACACAGCATTGCAAACAGAGCAGCATTCCTCCTTCGTCTTGTTTTGCTGGTGTCGCATGAGTTTTGGATTCAAATTACCATTGCATATATACCTTATTGATAAGAACAAGGGATTTTGAAGCATGTTTGGTTGTAATGTGATATAGATCATTTTTACCTCGAATATATATCAGAATATGATACAGAGATCTACAAGCGAGGGACCAAGAAAAGTTGTCATGGGTTGAATATCATCTCAGAGCTTGTCCTTTGATGGCCATAATATATTTTTAAAAAATGGACTTTTTTGACTTATGATCTGTGAACAAGTTTGTGGAATATATTCATTATTCACACTTTAACCTTAGAAAATATTTTTATTCAAAATTGGATCAGATGTTTACTTCGGGGTTCATCTTAGTTCAAGTGACTGGAGCAACTATGGTACAGAGTACCCTACTATATACATGCTGCATAATCATTGTAAATTTGTAAGGACCCAGGTGCAGAGTATCATCAATGTATTTACATATTTAACTGGAGACAGTAACAGAAACGACATATATAGCAATGAATCCATTTCAAAATGATATATCATCTAGAGTCTCGACCGTATACTATTTGCTAAAGATAGCAGTGCTTGTGGACTTCCAACAAATAACAAAAATACAGAAGCTGACCCAGTGCAACATCCAAGAACTGTCTGAAAGTATTTCTATAATCATGTTTCCTTGTACAAAGTAGTCTCAGCAAAAGATCACAGAAGGAACAAATTGAAATTGACAACAAACACGACAGATCCCCCCTTATTTTTTCAAAGTCTCGCTTTTGCAAATTCTCAATCCATTTTGTTTGCATGGTGTTATGAGCTTTCCCCTGTAATACAATAGTACAGCTCACTTTCAGCCTGTCTCTTCCTAAGCAGATTGTCCTGCTCTTTAATGCACAATTCAGATGCCAGGGCTTGTTGTATTCTTGGGTTTCAACAGAATGTATGGTTTCAGGACCACAAACAGATAAGTAAGGTTCCCCCTTTGGTCACAATACGCAATTTTGATGTTGAAGATTCATCAATATTAAATGATTAGTGGGCCACCATGACCATTTGCTGCAAAATGCACTGATCTGAACAATGGAAGATAACAAAGGCTGCAAAAAGATGTAAGAATAGCTATATTGTACTTCATAACATGTAGATAGAACCAACGTCCAGTAAACCAAAAATATGTAAGTGTTGCAACCTGGAGCGGAATGAGCATTGACCGATATCTTCACCAGTTCATATTCACAATCGAGTCTCAGGTGACATCAAATATTGTGTTGTTTGTATGAACATCACGATGGAATCATGTGTGCATAGTTTGCTTTCATAAAAGGTCGTGCGGACTCCTTGTAAAAGTCATTATTTGTGGTGGAGAAGAACGAATAAGTTTGACAATTTTCAAATGTAAGGCAAAGAAACTAATGCAAAGAATATTATTTTCCTAAAAGGTATATGAATACATTGAACAGGAACTTGGTCAATGTGACATTGTAACAGGCAAATAGCTGTAGGAAAACAAATAATCAAATCATGTGGATGTTAGGTCTGGATAGCGTATTACATAAAAGAACCATGGAAGAGCCAACCCAATTATGCCTAACCTACTTCCAACCACTAAAAGCAACTGTCATGGCATACAATGTGGGATAGCATCTCAGAGGCCCAAAGTACCCATTAACTAAATATATGTTTGTGGTGGCATGGCTGAGCCCTCAAGGTCAGTGGGCAGTAAAGTCAAGGTCACGCTATTATATATACTGAAACGCTAAACTGCTACTTGCTACTGAGGTTATCTGCTGACCAAAGCCAGCCAAGAAGCGATGCATCAAACAGACACTTCTAAAACTTCTGAAGAAGGATTGCCATTTACTTATTTTTTGTATTTTAAGATTGGTTTTCAGATTTGTTTCACTTTCACTGATACAGCAGGAATAGAGAGAAACTATTAATATGGTTGCAAATTATAGGATAATTCAGTGTTGGTGTAATGGTTTCTGTTCTTTTTCTTTAAAGATAATCTTTTGGTCAATGAAGAAAGGTTGCCAGCTATTAGGCCGGCTATAGAATTTTGTTGGTGGTTTAAAGACACCCATTTATTTTCCAGTAAGTTTAGTTGTAGTTTATGGGATTAGTTTGTTGTTTGAAACTTTGAAACCATGAGCAATATAGTTAGTCTAAACTGTGTGAGAAACTACCAAACGCACATGAGATAATGAATTAATGATCTTTTGCTGATACAACACTGAAGGTAAACATCCAGTAGATTTGATTAATGTTGATTTACTTGAAGGCAGATACTAAAAGCGAAAGAAGCCTTTCGACAGAGCAAGCAACCGAAAATTAACTAGCCTCAAAATGCTGTTTGCTTTATCATTTGTAAATTATGTTTTGGTTCATTTTATTCATCAGTTATTAATTCCCTAATGGTAATGTCAAAGCTTAAAATTTACAAGAGGATGAAAGTAGCATTATTTGATGGTACACAGAAATGGAGGTTCAGGGGAGGGGAAAATGGCTGTTGAAATATTGCATTGAGAAAAGTAATTGGATTAAAGCATAATGCTAGATTCTTGTAATGCTTCGTAGGCAGTTTATCACATTTTGATCGCTTGAGCCAACATGGCATGTTTAACAGAGAAAAGGATACAACAAACAGTCAGAAAGCGAAGCCATGGTAGGTGGATTTGATGTGAAATTGATGGAAACATGCTCAATTCTTAATTCACTGATGCAGAACAGGAACACAAGATATAATTGCTAAGAGTAATTGTTTTAGAGAGTGAAAAATCAGGCAGAATTTGGAACAATGTGGTTTACTGACAAAACATCTTAGTGCTCTTTGCAGATTAGCGGTCTGTTGGGAAATTTTTTCTTCTTTTAGATTTACAAACTGGCTTTGCCACGTCAATAACAGTAACTTGTTTGGTCTCCTAATCTTCTTGTTAGGTACATACTTCAAATTCGTCAAATAGTTTGTTTATTCACTCCTATACTGTCAAATATATGTTGAATGAACTGATGCTTCAATAACTGACACAAACAATATCATTAAAACATTTTTAAGCCAATGAGTTCACACGACCAAGTTGAATGTTAAATTCTAAACTGTATGGACCGCTAATCTGCAAAGATATCTAAAGGAAGATTGTGAATTGACCAAGACAATTTATAAATGTTCCTCCACATGTTGTTTTATTGTTGAGGGATTGCTAGACAAAGTCATCCGCTATATTATAGTTCGCCTTTATACATCTCACACTTCCTCTTTAAAAGCGAGGTGAAAAGCAAAGTAATTGCTCCATGTGCAATCTTGTTTCAGTGAAGCATGGCTAATTGGAAGTCTGTACCTGGAGGTCTTTTTTGAAAAACAAAGCAAGCAAACAAAGACTGAAAGTACATCAAAGACTAAAATAGGCACTCCCGAAAGTGAAAATCAGACAAATTGAAACCATTTGCTGGGATGCCAATTCAACTGAAAAGAACCTGGCACTCTCCTTCCTTAAAGCTCTGCAGTCGAAAGCTGATGACTTGAAAACAAGAAAATGATTATCAAAATATAGCAATCAACCATGCTTGTCAAATGGGTTCAGCAAGATCCACATGTCGTGATCAGCCAGGCAAATACACCACAGCCAACATTTTGCTTGGACACTTGGCCCCCATTTGATAACTATCTTTGCCAAGTGTGGCCACAACTTCAGATGAAGTGAGCTCAACTACAGTACAAACCAAAATAAAGTACAATTACCCCAGCAGGAAGGAAGAATCAGCCACTACTTTACCCCTTCACACCTTTTGACTACCTCTGAATCACTTCCTACTTTTACCTACTTGAAAATACCTTTTAGAATTACATTAAAATCATATTTAAACAACACCAATTTAAACTCAGTCACCCCCATTGTGTTTGATTTACTTGATATTTTGCACCTCTGCTAATTGCAGTTACATTGGTTGCTGTCTTAATAGAGTTCTTAATGTGGCCTAAGGTTGTTGTAAGGAGTCAAAGGGAGTTGTAAGGAGATTTGGGGTGGAGAGGAGAAAAGAGGGCAAAATAGGTAAACAGAGGACTTCTGACAGAAAATTTTCTTACTTTATTTTGGGTTGTACTGTATACCATCATCAGTGCCTACTGTGCAAGGGATTTGCAAAACAGTAATTATGTTACAGGCAAGCGTTAGGCCATGCAGTTCAATTTTGGCTGCAGTCTTACTCTGTAAAATTTGAAATTTTGAGTTAGCTCAAATGATTGAGTGAGATCGTTGCACAATTTGTTTGAGCCATGATAGCTTGCTGTTTCGAGTTATGATAATCTTTATGTTGTTATAACTTGCAAACAACAAGCTATCTTGGCTCAAAGGAATTGTGCAACCATCTCACTCAATCAATTAAGCTAACTCAAAATTCAAAATTTACAGTGTACGGTGGAATTTGGATTTTAGACTTTTGAGACATATTGATTTCCGAGCTTTCAATGTTTTAATAGGTAAATTGTGGATAAAAAATATATTCCTCAACAGCATTCCGTTAGGAGATTGGAGTGTGATAACAGTCTTGGCTCAATTTTGGACCCTTGGTGATGTTGACAGATGACAAAATCAGTACAATACGTTAGAAACATGGCAAAAAATATAAACCTCTGGCTCATTGACTGACAGAGTGGCTATGAATGCCAGCCATGCTTTACTGACAAATTATTGTCCCAAGAGGGCTGCAAGGTATTCATTCCCTTTAAGGCAACATGCCTTTTCAAATTATAAGGAGGCAAAATTCTTCCTTATGGATGGGATCATCCAATGAACATTCATCATCTGCAAATTGAGGTTCTCTCAATAGTTTACTGTAAAACATGATTCCTCAATGTTCAATACCTCTTGCCTTGGAAATTAAGATTGATCAATTGCTTTTGCCGTGAAAATCTGATATGAAAAGATCTTGTACAAAATGAAATTTTGTGACTAAATTTGTGGAGAAACCATACAGACAATACAACACGAGTCCAAGATCAAGCATCCATCCCGTCTTTCAGCCTTATTTGACAGGTGTAATGGGAAAGAGCATGAAGTGAAGGTCACTGAAAACTATGTCGCCTTACCCTCGAGGTCACCCTCTGGTCCTCTCCGTGCTGTGTCTGCTGCTATGGTACGTTGTGTGGTCTTAAGTGTTCGAATAGACTTCAGTTTTCACTTTAAAGAAACAGGTTGGACATTCCTGCATAGTTTCAGAATTTAATGTTTAGCGACTAACATTCTACCGACACAACTGAAAAGTGAGATAGATTAAAAATGAGTCAAAAAAACATCTTAAATTTTTTCCACAGACCGAATTGATTATATGATATTCTTTGGAAAAATTGATTTAGAAACGTACAAGACTTCAACGATGAATCAAGCAACAGAATCCTCCTAAACAAGACCCAAACATCAGGTCCAGTCTAATTCATTCTGTGACTTCTATCGACCTGCTGGGAGATAGCAAATTGCAGTTTCACCCAGAGCTGATGGTAAACAGAAGGTTGCCAGACGCTGGTGATATCAGACTTTGCCAATCTGCTGAATAGACAAACCAAATAATTTCTTTTATTTGTGAGGTAGCATGATACGTCGGATAGAAGCAGAGATTTCTGGATATGGACATTATTATCAAATTAGCTTCATCGGCACTTGTTTTTTTAATTGTAAATGTCAAAATGACAACAAACTTGTGCTGATTGGCAAAGCAGCCAACGATTGAAAATACTTATTGTAGTTTTCCTGGTGTTGTGACTACAGAAGTCAGAAATCAGTCTTTTATCAGCTTTTAGTCTCTCCTTACTTTGCATCTTACTTTGAAAAGGAGGAAATGTGGTTGCATAATCCAAAATGTTTTCAAAATATAAGACATTGCAAAACGTAAGTGATGCTGTGCTTAGAATATTCTAACTTTTAAGTAACAGCAGCAATTGGCAGCAAGCAAAGTTTTCTTTCAAATCATGAATATTCTCAATATGAACAAATTCAAGAGAATTCGTGCATTCGTTCTTGAGTCTGACCAATATAAATTATATTCACTATCTCAAATCTCCAAGGCACCTCCCAAAAAACACCCTTTCCTTGTAATTTTCTACACTATTAGCTTTCGAATTGTCAAAACCAAAATGAAAGTGAAATTGATCTATTTAATTTGAAAAGACTCATGATTAGCAAATGGTGGAGCAAGCAACACGTGAATGCTCTATGTTTGTAAGCCCTTCTAAATTAGGTGTATTGTTTGGCGTGGCTCTTTGCATCTTTGTTTGAGTTACACGGAAAGTAAACCCTATTTCATGATACTCCACAGGGACATGCAACCAACTGAAATTCCCCAACCCTTTCCACATTCTCTCATATCCTCTTAGCTTGGGCTGCCAGTATAACGAGGTGTGTCTTGAAATATTAGCTCCTAATTACCTAACTTATGTGAATAATTTTTGATCGTTAATTATCCTTAAGTCAAATTTATCTGTTCATAAGTTAGAAATTTTGAAGCCCTTCCCTCAGGCAGAAAATGAATTAAAAAAAGAGCCTGGGAAATACACCCAGAAAATCTGCTTTGCTGAAGTGGAGAAATAGAATGATAAATGTACATATTTGTGGCTTGAACCCAGTAATCTGCCAATAGGTTAATATGGTTCATTGCCTTATAACACAAAGGAACAACGCATATCACTCACCAGTGGGATCACATGATGCGTGTCACAGAATTATTAATTATTTCGTCCATTTGAACCTGAGATTTTGAGCGAAGCGTACGGCTGCCAAAGGCAGCCGTGAGCGTAGCTCACTTGAGTGCAGAGAGCATCCTGTTGTTGTTGCTCTCCTGGTGGACCTGAATTGACCAAGAGTCCATGATTTGTCACTGTGCTAAAAATAGATTGCAGGTCCAGCCTCTGAACTACTGGTTGGTTTCGAATTCCATAATGTTGAATAACATACCTTTTCATTCCTCAAAACTGTTTAAATATTCCCATGTTGTGTATTGATTAATCATTGGACAAGACAGAACAAATTCGTCCAGCCGATCGTTGATTTTTTCTTGTGAACTTTTTTAATCCTCCAGAGGGCTGCTGCTGGCAGGCAGTGCCACCTGAACATGTTTTACATTACGCATGTAAAAAAAAACGATGATGGTGTAGTGTCTAGTGTATCCTGAATTATGTAGAAATGACTTTATCTTAAAAAATAAACCTACAGCCATGGCCGTAAGTTTATGCTCAGTTGCTATGCTCCACTATGGGTCTATTATTGTTGCCAATCATAACACAGCAAATACTCAATCTTCACCAAATTGTCGGGGTTTATAGTCTGTATACAGTAGCAGAGGTTCAGATTAAGAGTGGTGACTAGAACAATGTTACATAATAACTGTGAGGCAAAATACTAAATTAAATGAATTTTAAACATACAATCAGATCTGATGCTATGTCATTTTTCATGATAGCTACAGTCGACAAAGTCTCTGGATGTGTTGGGCACACACCACATTAAACATTCATGACAAAATCACAATGAAATATGAAGCTGTAACGTTGGTTCATCGGGGTTTAGCTTGAGGCGTTTATAAGTAGAAAAATTGTTAATTTCTCAAGTATGAAAAAAGTAGTAAAACTTTTTTCTTCTCATAAAATTTAATTTTTTTCATTAAATTCCACATCCATGGAAAGTATTTGACACAAGTTTCTTTAAGATAAGAAGTGCTGTATCTTCCTGCAACTACCTACAAATTCATCACATTTGAAGAAAAAATTGTTCAGGTAAAACCCCGTGAACCAAAAATTCAACCATGTATTTAATTGTAATTTTATCATGAATGCTTAATTAGATGTGTTCCCAACACATCCAGACACTTTGGTGACTGTTACCATCAGACAAATAACATATACATGTAGCATCGTAATCGATTTTATGCTTATATTCAAACTAATTCAGTATTTGCCTCACCATAACTATGTGGAATGTAATTTAATGCTACAATTTCTATCAGATCACATGCCACTGTGTACAAGTTACAATTCCTGACAATACGAGGGGCGTTCAGAAAGTTCACGGCTTTTTTTTATATGGACACTTATTTTCAATCTAGAACTATGAATTTTTTACAGGATAAAATTCAGCAGTTTTGGAATGCGTTTCCAAAATTTTGGACAATTTGGACACTTTCAAGTCATTCTGTGGTTGCCATGGAAACAGAAAGTTTGGCTAGGTGGAGCAGGTAGTTCCGAGATCAAGAAAATCAATGAATTGCGGCTTAGAGAGACCTCACTCTGCCACTTGTATTAGTAAGATTGACAATAATTAACACAAGAAATATAATATCACCTTTTAAAAATACTTGCAAGTACTACAAAAGCATTAATTCATACACCTGACGCATTGAAATAAATGTTCCTTGAAGCATTCCAGGAAAAGTTTATGTTGAAGCGTTCCAGTCATCCAAAGCCTTTTCTCCTCCAGTGCCTGAAACTATTGCTCCCAGTGATTAAGGTAATGGAAAACCAGGTCTTATGTAAAGCTATATGTCAAAGGAAAAGCTGGGATGGATAATGCTGTCCCTTTAGGTCTCATGCTCATACCAGTGAATCCATGCTTTGTCATAAGTCCTGATGTAGTTAAGGACTCAAATTCTGGCGCCTGAATCGCTCTTGCCAAATTGGGCATGCAGGTGTGCCTTCCCACGTTGGTTCGCTGTAAGAATACAAACATTTGGTATGCTTGAAAGTTTATTTACAAGCTAATATCATATTTCTTGTGTCAAATATTGTCAATCTTACTAATGCAAGTTACATAGAGAAGTCTTTCTCAGCTGCAATTCATTGATTTTCTTGATCTCCGTACTACCTGCTCCACCTAGCCAAACTTTCTGTTTCCATGGCAACCACAGAATGACTTACAAATGTCCAAATGTTCCAAAATTTTGGAAACCCATTCCAAAACTGCTGAATTTTATCCTGTAAAAAATTCATTGTTCTAGATTGAAAATAAGTGTCCATATAAAAAAAAGCCGTGAACTTTCTGAACGCCCCTCGTATGTTATGATTGGTCACAACGATAGCCCCATAGTGAAGCATAGCAGCTGAGCATAAACTTACGGCCATGGCTGTATTTTGATAATTTTGTATGGAGCTTCGCAAATTCAATGGCCTTGCCATCCACATATTAAATGTCTTGCCTCATGTCCCATTCCTTTCACAATTCAAGATGTGAATGCAGTGCTTAAAGTTGTTAGTTTGATGTTGTAGTTTTTATTATGGGCAAATTTAATGGAAATCATTTTATTCATGGGTCTTTGCCAAAGAGGCCCCAATGACCAAATATTGATGATTAAGTAAGTGTTATAAATTATATTGCCCACAGTGATGCACTCCAAAAAGTGAATAAATTACCACATTTCTTGTATTCAATTTCTTGGACAAAAAGGATGTAATTGATTTTGTGTAATGCATTGGTCCTACTATTGCTTCTCACTCTTCACTTTTCCACACAATTTCAGTGTCAAGAAAAAAAGGCTGCTCTTGGGATAAGCAAAGCTGTGAATACATATTTTTGTATCGCAATAGACAGGTGAGAAAGGAAGCCATTCCTGAGATCAGTCTTGGGACATCACATATCAATAATTCAATAGCTAAGCTGCAGGGTGTCTGCAATCAAGGAAAGGCTCCAAGTGGCCATACGGGCATGAAGGTGTCCAACACAAAACACATATAACATGCATGTTTAGAAGCCAAATATATTTAACAAGCTGCTAAATATGACAAACGGACGTCTTGTAGATATGAATGACTTTCATATGAAACCAATAACAAGCAAATTTTGTAATTGAAGTGTGCAAAATTATTACAATTTAGTTATTTTCAGACAACTTGTGTTATATTTTCAGCTCGTGCTAAAAACTTCTTGGGCATGAAATCTCTTCAGCCATAACTTCTTGACTTGGACGATGAAACATGATTCCAAATTTTGGTGGAATGCCAGTAATTACCCAACATATGATTTTGAAACACAAACATAAATTTCGTTTAAGATTGCTCTCTACAGTTCGGAAGAAGCAAAATATGTTATAAGTCATTTTAAATTCTCATATTCATACTCGTATTTATTGTGGGGTTGTTGCTTGATCAGTTATGAGTTGGTAAACTTATATCCGTAGTAAAAATTTAATTTTTTCACTGGAAAACTTTATCTCCGTTCGTCTGGTGAGTGTCATTTTTCACTGACTTGTACTGATGACATGGTTGTTAACCGGCTTGCCGGGTATGAGTAATTTTGGTACATTTCGGCAATCACTTATATTTCCATGGCTTTAATTGCCCAAACTGCAAACTTAAATCTTTAAATATGCATGGGCTGCGTCTACTTTATATCTGTTGAGAAATTTTAAGAGTCAAATAAATTGTTCATTGCAAATGGACAGGGTTGACAACAAGCCAAATTAACAAGCATTCAAACTGTGTTTTCTTTATCACTTGAGCATTGTGCTAGGATTCAGATTGATTTATCTATTTGCTATTTATTCCGTAACAGTTCATGGAAAAGTAATAAAGCAGCAAGTATATATTAATACTAATGCACTAAAGAGCAACTTAACATTGAAGTTACACACAGACCAGGGCTCGCCAAGAAGTGATGCATCAAACAGACACTTTTTTAAACCTAAGAAGAAGGATTGTGGAGATTGCCATTTACTTGCTTTTGTATTTTAAGATTGGTTTTTAGGGTTTTTTTATATCTCCACACTAGTGAAGCTGGGGCAGACAGAAACTGTCAAAGCTATTGCAATTTATATGGTAATTCAGTGTAGGAGTCACATTATATCTTCTTCTTCTTTCTTTAAGGATAATATTTAGGCCAATGAAGAATTGTTGCGCACAATCACGCAGGCATAACAATTTGTTTCGTGGTTTAATATAATTATGTACTACAGGTTATAAAATTTGCAGACTCCTTTCATATAAAGGTAGTTTTGTCAGCCCAATTTATGAGATGTGACACTTCATACTTTAAACATAAAATTAGAAGTTCAAATGTCATTCAGAAATCTTTAACTTCAGCCAGATTCCAGTAATTGGCCAAATAATATTCTGGAATGTTTACAGTGCATAATAAGACTGCCCCTTCTGCTGTCATAAAGCAGTCTCTCCTGGGGTTGTGGTTTCTCTTCGGGGTGCAAAATGCATTGACAAAACTACTTAGTGCGGGAGGAAGGCAGTCACAAAAGGCAGGTCAGCTTTACATAAGGGGGTCTAACATCACAGGTAACACTGTAGTTTAAATCCTTCAAGACTGACAATCATGCAATCTGGAGGTTCTGATAGAATTCCTAAAGAACAGAAGATCAACATAAAGTCTTCGGATTGCTGAACTAAGTATAAGCCAGGCTATAGTGAGGAATCAGTCAGGGCGTTAGGATGACCAATTCTGGTATCAAGATGATTCTGAAGATAATAAAAATGAATACTCCTTCATACATATGAGATAATTAATTCACTATCTTTTTGTCACTACACTGTCATAAAATATCCAGTAAATTCGATATAGTCTTGATTTACTCTGTGTCTGATTCTCAAAGCAGTAGGATGCGAAGATGCAATTCGACAGAGCAAACAATTAACCAGAATCAACAAGCATCAAAATGGTGTTTGCTCATCATTTGTAAATTATGTGATGGTTTATCTTATCTTTCAGTAACTAATTCCCTAATGGCAATGTCTGAGCTTATAACTGCAAAAGGATGGAAGAGACATTGTATGATGGTACACAGAAACGGAGGTTCGGGGAAGGGAAAATGCTAAATATTGCGTTGAGAAAAGTAATTGGATTAAAGCATAGAACTAGATTCATTTAATTCTTCTTAGGCAGTTTATGACATTACTATCCTTTGAGCAAACAATGCCAAACATGGCATGTGTAATTGAGAACACAGATACTACAAACGGACAGAAAGCAAAGACATGGCCAGTGAATATGATGTAAAATTGATGGAAACATGCTCTATGCTCAATTCACTGATTCAGAACAGGACACAAGAGCAGACTCACACAGAGCAACCATTTAGAGAGTGGAGAATCAGACAGTATTAGGTAATATCCCACACTTGGCAGTGATCCCCATGGAAAACCCATGAGGAACAGCCCATGGGATATAATTTTGTGATCCACCATCCCTAATTTAAATATGATCCACCATCCCTAATTTAAATATGATCCACTAGCCCTGATTTAATAAATAAAATATTTGTGGCACTACTTCAGATCACACATGAGATCACAATCACGACACGTGACATCACAACAGCAGCACATGACGTCACAATAGCAGCTGAACCACTATGACATCATCAGCATTGGTGATGTCACCAGCAGTCATGTGACTCTTTGTTTATAGCAACCAGTCAGACTCCACCCACTTTGTCATTTGTTTATGTTACAGTTTGATCTGATTGGTTTGGCCACCATCAAAACATTAGATTCATCCACCAAATTGATTAGGTCATTATTGTTTTTAATTATCCATATTTAAGCATTAAAATACCCTCATAGGTTGTCAAAATAGCAGAAAATGTGGGATATAAATAAAACCCACTCAGGGTGGTGGATAAGTCCACTGAAACCCACTCGTGGTCTGGCTGCTGCGGAACTCACTCGTGGCTTCGCCACTCGTGAGTTCCTCCGCCAGCCAGACCACTCATGGGTTTCAGTGGACTGATCCACCACCCTGAGTGGGTTTATTATACAATGTGATAAACTGACAACACAATTAAAAAGGAAGATTGAGAATTGATCAGAACATTTTATAGAAATTCCTTCAAACATTTTTTTTTATCCTTGAGGGATTACTCGACACAACCATATACCATATATATATAAGGTTGTGTATCACATCCTTACTCTTAGAAAGCTTGATGAAAAAAAAAGGCAATTTCTCCAAGTGCAAATTTGTTTCAGCGAAGCACATCTAATTGGAAGTCTGTACCTAGGGGTCTTACACTAAAAACAAAGACAGAAAATACAATCAAGGACTAAAAAGGCACTCCAGAAAGTGATAATCAAACAAATTGTGACCAATTGCTGCAATTGTAACTGAACTGAAAAGAACCCGCCACATTCTGTCTTTAAAGCACTGCAGTTTGAAACAGAAAACCAGAAAACAAGAAAGATGTTTATACATAAAGTGCGATGATCCAAGGTTGCCAAATAGTTTCAGCAGGCATTAAAATTTTATTTGTGATTTGTCATGCAAATTTGCCACAGTCAGCATTTTCCTGATACGCTTGCCTGCCATCTCTCAACCATCTTGACAAAGTTGGCCAAATCCTTGGAAGAAGGGATCAATCATCCAATGAACATTCATCATCTGCAAATTGAGGTTCTCTCAATAGTTTACTGTAAAACATGATTTATGGTCAATGCCTCAATGTTCAATACCTCTTGCCTTGAAAATTAAGAGTGATCAATTGCGTTTGCCAGGAAAATCTGATATGAAAAGATCTTATACAAAATGATATTACATACAGACAATACAACAAGAGTCCAAAATTACCATCCATCCCGTTTTTCACCCTTATTTGACAGGTGTAATGGGAAAGAACATGAAGTGAAGGTCACTGGAAACTATGTCGCCTTACCAGCAAGGTCACCCTCCGGTCTTCTCTGTGCTCTGTCTCCTGCTATGGTACATCGAGTGACCTTAAGTGTCCAAAATAAACTTCAGTTTCTCACTTTAAAGACTTTCGCAGGTTAGACATTTCTGTGTAGTTTCAGAATCTAATGTCTAACAACTAACATTCTACCGACACAACTAAAAAGTAAGTAGCCTATTAGTGAGATAGATTAAAAATAAATCATAAAAACATCTCAAATTCTTTCCACAGACCAAATTTGATTAATATTCTTAGGAAAATTCGATTCAGAAAAGAAGTTTCTTTGTACAAGCCTTCAACGATGAATCAAGCAACAGAATCCTCCTAACAAGACGCAAACATCAGGTCCAGTCCAATTCATTCTGTGACTTCCATCGACTTGCTGACAGATAGCAAATTGCAGTTTCACCCAGAGCTGAGGGTAAACAGAAGGTTGCCACATGCTGGTGATATCAGACCTTGCCAATCTGCTGTATTGATAAAACAAATCATTTCTTTGCGAGGTGGCATGAATCGTCTGATTGGAGCAGGGATTTCTTGATATGGATATTATTTTCAAATTAACTTCAAAGTTCATCAGTGCTTGTTCTTTGTTTAAAATCTCGAAATGACAACCGAATTGTACTGATTCAAAATACATATTGTAGTTTTCCTGGTGTTGTGACTACAGAAGTCAGAAATCAGTCTTTTATCCGCTTGTAGTCTCTCCTTACTTTGCATCTTACTTTGCATAGCGAATCCTTGCATATGAGTCTGATCAATACAATCTTAAATCTTGAAGGTGCCTCCCAAATAACACCCTTTCCTTGTAATTTTCTACACTATCAGCTTTCTAATTGTCAAAACTAAAATGAAAGACAAATTGATCAATTTAATTTGAAAAGACCCCTGATTAGCAAATCGTGGAGAAAGCAACACCTGAATGCTTCTCAATGATTGCAAGCCCTTCTAAATTAGGCTTATTGTTTGCTGTGGCTCTCTGCATCTCAGCATGCTTTGTTTGAGTTACAATTCTGCACAGAAAGTAAACCCTATCTCATTATACTCTCAGGGACATGCAACCAACTGAAATTCGTCAACCCTTTCGACATTCTCTGACACCTTTTCAAATTTTGGGCTCCCTTCATAATATGGTGTGTCTTGAAATATTACCTCCTAATTACCTAACTTATGTGAAGAATTTTTTATCGTGAATTATCCTTGAATTTGATCTGTTCAAAAGTTAGATATATGGAAGCCTTTTCCTCAGGCAGAAAATGAATTACAAAAGAGCCTGAGAAATACACCCAGAAAATATATTTTGCTGAAGTCGAAAAATAGAATGATATATGATAAACCCCATTAATCTGCCAATAGGTTAATATGGTTCATTGCCTTATAACACAAAGGGACAAAGCATATCACTCACCAGTGGGATCACATGATGTGTGTCACAGAATTATTAATTATTTCGTCCATTTGAACCTCATAATAAATGTCTTGCCTCATGTCCCATACCTTTCACAATTCAAGATGTGAATGCAGTACTTAAAGTTGTTAGTTTGATGTTGTAGTTTTTATTATGGGCAAATTCATTGGCAATCATTTGATTCATTGGTCATTTTGCAAAGAGGCCCCAGTGACACCAAATGTTGACGATTAAGTAAGTGTTATAAATTATATTGCCCACAGTGATACACTCCAAAAAGTGAATAAATTACCACATTTCTTGTATTCAATTTCTTGGACAAAAATGATGTAATTGATTTTGTCTATTGCATTGGTCCCTAAACTACTATTTCTTCTTCTTTACCTTTTCACACAATTTCAGTGTCAAGAAAGAAAGGTTGCTCTTGGGATAAGCAAAGCTGTGAATACATAGTTTGTATCAGAATACATCTACAGGTGAGAAAGGAAGCCATTCCTGAGATCAGTCTTGGGACATCACATATCAATAATTCAATAGCTAAGCTGCAGGGTGTCTGCAATCAAGAAAAGGCTCCAAACCCAACACCAAACATATATAACATGCATGTTTAGAAGCCAAATATATTTAACAAGCCGCTACATATGATGAACGGACGTCTTGAAGATATGAATGACTTTCATATGAAACCAATAACAAGCAAAGTTTGTAATTGAAGTGTGCAAAATTATTACAATTTAGTAATTTTCAGACAACTTCTGATATATTTTCAGCTCATGCTAAAACATTTTGGGCATGATATCTCTTCAGCCATAACCTCTTGACTTGGACGATGAAACATGATTCCAAATTTTGGTGGAATGCCAGTAATTACCCAACATATGATTTTGAAACACAAACATAAATTTCGTTTAAGATTGCTCTCTACAGTCTTCTGTTATGAATCTAATCTCTTGGCACTCAAGTCTCAAGAACTTGAGAACAGCATGAAAGAAAGGCAAACAAAGCCAAGTCTAACCTTCCAGAAATTAGAATATCCCCCACTGGATTGCAGTGTAGACAAAGTAAGCCAGCATAAGCTAGGATATTAGACAGACTAATACCAATCCAAGGATGATCCAGGAGCTTATAAGAGACACTGCTTCATCATGTGCACAAGATAATCTTTTGCTAATGTTTCACTACCAGGACCAAGAAGTAAACACGCTGATAAGAACCAAGGAACACAATAAAAATTCAATTCAATTCAATTCACCTTGTGCTGAAAGACTAGAGCAGCATCAGTTTCAGAAGTAGTCAAGAGATAAATCCAGTTTTACTAACTGTGTTGTAAGTCATTTTAAATTATCATATTCATATTTATTGTGGCGTCCTTGGTTGATTAGTTATGAGTAGGTAAACTGAGATGTACTCCGTACAGTGCATGGTCATTTTGTAATTGGAAAACATGCAATCTCACTCTGGTAAGTGTCATCCATTTTAGTGACTTGTACTGATGAAATGGTCATCAACCTGCTTGCCGGATATGAGTCATTTTGGTACATTTCAGAAATCACTCTTATTTCAATGACTCTAATTGCCACAGCTGCAAACTCAAATCCCGGGAATATGCCTGGGTTGCATGTATCTGTTGAGAAATTTACACTCAAGAAAAAAAGTATCATTTCAAGCAAAAAAAACCTTTAGACAGCAAGCCAAATTAACAAGCACTCAAATTGTGTTTGCTTTATCACTTGAAGATTGTGTTTGGATTCTTATTGATTTTATCTATTTGCTATTTATCCCATAACAGTTTACTGAAATTTAATGGAACAGCACAGTATATGCCAAACTTTTACAGAAATCATACTATTCTGAAACACTAAACTGCAACTTGCCGTTGAAGTAATCCTCTGACCAGGGTTAACCAAGAAGTGATGTGTCAAACGGACACTCTTTTTAACTTCTGAAGAAGGATTGTCGAGATTGCCATTTTCTTCTTTTTGTGTCTTAAGATTGGTTTTTTGACTTTGTTTATCACTCACTGGTAGGGCAGACAGAAACTGTCAAAACTATTGCAGACTATATGGTAATTCTGTTTAGGTGTCGCGGTATATATCTTTTTCTTACTTTACGGATGATTTTTAGGCCAATGAAGAATTGTTGCACACAATCAGGCAAGCGGTAGAATATTTGAGTGGTTTAAGTGCACCCACTCTTAGTAGTTGATGTGATTTGTGGTGCGCAAATTGTGTGCAGTAAACTGTGTGAGATACTTCCAAAAATATTTTAAAGAAAGGTGGGTTTCAGGTGTGATGCATGGTGTATAATGAGGGAGGGAGTTTTGAGTTGGTAGAGGAGAGGTGACAGTTTCAGTGCACCATTTGGCAGCCTAGTCATTGTGTGATGATATCTTCTCTCATATTTTTGCATGACATATACGGGCCATTCTCAAATTTCGGGACAAAATGCCCTGGAAAATTTGGCAATGGAGGGGACTTTTGATGCAAAAGAACTTTGAGCAATTTGAGCAACTTAAAAAAAGAAAAACATGTGTAAGTCGTATTTTAAGAAGTGCTTCATCTTAGATCAATCGTTTTTTAAATTATATATCGATTTTTTGTGGTAACGGAGTGGACAGGAATGTTAATGGAGTGGACAGGAATGGTTTGGTTTTCTCTTAAAAGTGGTTTCTATTTGGGAGATAAAAAGTTTTGATTGCATTCTATTGAATCCTGTCGCCCTCAGCAATATACACATAAAATTTCTTTGAAAGTTATCACTGTTAAGCTCGGAATTGGTGGTAACGGAGTGGACATTTCAGTGGTACCAAAAAATGTTCCAATGAAAATTATGCCTTAACTTGTTGAATACCAGTTTAATGAAAATCTGCAAAGCTGTGGTAGTTTGGCGTATGTGCATCTTACGACATTGAGTGGAAATTGCTCATTAAAAATAATAGCGAGCCGAGCTATGCCTGGTAGCGGAGTGGACAAAAAATTAACATAAACTAGTGACACGTCTTATACATTAATTGATTCATTGAAATGAAACAAGAAAAAAGTTAATTATGATGTATATATTAATTCAAGTCTATATTCTCATGAATCGTGCATAGAGACTTTGGAAATGATGGTACTTTAGGAGGAAAATTAACACTTGATTTTGTCATGTCAGGTCCAGTGACAGGGAAAAACCACTGATTTGGCACGGATTACTTGACACAATGCACAAAAAAAGGTCTAATAAATGACTTTTTGTTCCAAATGCAGTTGTTCTAAATAGAAATATGAATAACAGATGGGGAGTGACGCTTCAGATATCAATTGCATTCAAATTAATGTCAGGGAACTAGAGTGACGCAAATTGTCCCGAAATTTGAGAATGACCCATACTTGTACACACATATATATACTGCAGATAATGAAATTTGCAGACTCCTTTCATTCAATGGTAGTTTTGTCAGCCCAATTGTATGAGATATTATGCTTCATATTTAAAATTTAATGTTCCCTAATGGCAGTGTCCAAACTTATAATTTACAAAAGGATGAAAAAAAACATTATTTGATGGAACACAGAAATGGAGGTTCAGAGAAGGGGAAAATTATATTGAAATATTGCATTGAGAAATATAATTGAATTAAAGCATAAGGCTAATTCCCTATCAGCGTGCCTCGGCAGCCCAACATCGGCCCAAAGCCGGTCCGATGCTGCTGACATCGGACCGACGCCGGGCCGACGCCAGACCGCCGAGGCACGCTGACAGGGAAATTCCTGCATTGAATCCTGTAATGCTTCGTAGGCAGTTTATGACATTTTGATCCATGGAGCAAACATGGCATGTGTAATTGAGAGCATTGATACACCAAACAGACAGAAAGCAAAGCCATGGTAGGTGAATTACATGTAAAATTGATGGAAACATGTTCAATGCTCAATTCACTGTTCCAGAACAGGAACACAAGAGCAAACTTGCACAGGGCAACCGTTTCAGAAAGTGGAAACTCAGCCATAATTAGATACAACGTGGTTTACTGCCAAGACACCTCAAAGGAAGATAGAGAATTTACCCGAATATTTTATAGTTCTAAGTACCTTCAAATATTTCTTTAAATTTTGAGGGATCGCTCAACACAATCTTATACCAAATATGCCTACAAGTATGTATCACATCCTTACTATAAAAGCGTGATGAAAAGCAAAGTAATTGCTCCACATGCAATCTCGTTTCACTGAAGCATGGTTAATTGGAAGTCTACACCTGGAGGTCTTTTTGGGAAACAAAGCAGGCAAACAAAGACAGAAAGTACGATCAAAGAGTAAAATAGGTACTCCCGAAAGTGAAAATCAAACAAACTGTAACCAATTGCTGAGTTTGTAATTCACCTGAAAAGAACCCGCCACATTCTCTCTTTAAAGCACTGCAGTTTGAAACTGATAACCAGAAAACAAGAAAGATGTTTATACATAAGGTTGCCAAATGGTTTCAGCAGGCATTAAAATTTTATTTGTGATCTGTCAGGCAAGTTTGCCACAGTCAGAATTTTCCTGATATGCTTACCTGCCATCTGTCAACTATCTTGACAAAGTTGGCCAAAACCTGGGAAGAAGCAAACAACTATATATCATCTCTAAACCTAAAAAAGACATAACTATAAAATAATTTTGTTGAAGGAAAATACAAAGCATTTGGGAAATGCAATTGACACTGCCTGCAATTTTATTTTGAATTTGGATTTCAGACTCTTGAGACAAATGGATTTCTAAGCTTTGAATGTTTTGAGGATTGAATTGTGGATAAAACATGGATCTCCCCTCAGCAATACATTACAACCATGGCAAACAAAGAAAGCTCTGGCTTACATGTAATGTCAAGATAATATTGACTGAAAGAGTACCCATGAAAGCCAGACATGCTTTACTGACAAATTATTGTCCCAAGAGGGCTGCAAGGCATTCATTCCCTGCAAGGCAACATGTCGTTTCAAATTATATGAGAGGGAAGCTTTTCCATATGGATGGGATCATCCAATAAACATTCATCATCAGTAAATTGAGGTTCTTGGGTTTCTCAAGAGTTTACTGGAAACATGATCAATGGCTCAATGTTCAATACCCCTTGTCTTGAAAATAAGAGTGATCAATGGCTTTTGCAGAAAAAAAATTGATATGAAAGGGCATATTCAAAATGAAATTTCACCCTAACTTGATGATCTTATATATTTTGTGATGAAATTTAAGAAACAACAAACAATACTTTTTCCAGCATATCATAAAATACCAAAATACCACTACTTAAAGTAGGCAAGGGTTGATTTTTTAAAAAACTGTTTATCAGGAAAAATATTCATCCAGAAACAATTTTCACCCATTCTTATTCTTGGACATCAAGCCAAATTGTTGCATAGGAACATGAAAACCCATACAAAACTTAAATTTTGATTAAACATGCCACAATTTTTTTGTTTACCATTTTTATTACAGAATTAGAGAAATCTGGCTTGCCATTACCCTAAAAGTTTCTTTTGAGTAGGGTACTAGTCTAAAAAGACACATGATTTCCATGGTTAATAATCCCTAGGTATCCTATTAACAACATGTCAAGTTTTGTTAGTGTACGATTGAAACTCATTGTGTTCGGCTGTGTCAAACATAGTGTTGATTTGTTACTTATATATATTATTTATTGGACCATTATTAAAGCAGTACACATGAACATATAAGACAATGGATAGCAAATAAAATGATTGGTGGACACCTATCGGTGTATTTACCATGACCAATGTTACAAAATGACATTATAAAATAAAACAATTTTCAATAGACAAATAGAATATTAGTTTGAAAACACACTTACACAAAAAAAAAAAAATAATACTAATATTAAAAAAAGAAAAGAAATAGAATTTAAAAAAAAACAAAAAGTAATGATGAACTATGAAATCAATTCAATGGAAAAAAAAAAAAAATAAATAAAAAAAAATAAAATAAAAAATACAAATTGAGGAAAATGGAGAAATGATCTATTACAGTTTTTTTGACAATATTGTTATGCATGTCACAGTCTATCTATATATATACATATCAATAAATTGTAATACGTATTGTACAATACAACGTTAACGTAGTTGTACACTCATATAAATTAATAATACATATATTGTAAGATTCCTTAATTCACAGATACCAATTCACACAAGACAGTTAGAAAGTAAAAATTTCTTTAGAGACCGTTTAAAAGTAAATATTGGAGCAAAAAACCGCCAAAAATGACCAAAAATCAGGCCATCTTTGATGGCTCCATTAACAAGATATTTGGTTATTATCCTTTAAAGTCATTCAGTTAATAGCAAAAAATTACAATTATATTGTTATATGACACAAATAAATCAACTTTTTTCTCAATTTTGATTTTTTCAAAATAGTGTAATAGATAACGAAGGATAATATATTTGACATTTTCAATACTTATAAAAACCCTTTTTAGGCATCCAGGTTTACTTAGTTTGTATAACCATGGCCGTTTCTTCAATGAATCCAGTGTTAAAACGCACAAATCAAAGCAAAATTTTGGATGGGTTGGAAAGGACATTTTTGACATAATGAATTTTAATTTCTAAGAAAATGTATGAACATGGCCTGGATATCTTTTTAACTTGTATTTGTCACATACTTGTAAAGGCACGTGATTGAGCAGAAGATACACAAATAGCTAGTTTTTCCTACAAAACACTTAGTGTTTTTTCTATGGGTTGGAGAGGACATGTGTTTTTTGACATCACATTCAAGCCTCACATTCTGAAAACCAATTATGGTTAGGGAAACAAATGTTTCTGTTTTACCTTGAGATATGTCTCAAGCTTCAAAATTAATGCAAAAAGTATACACATCCTTTGATACTTACTCGTAACAGCATTTAAAGCAACTGATGGTCCATCGAAAACAAAATTTTTGACATCTGCCATTTTTTACATTTTAGGACCCAAGTCATGTTGTATATAACTTATTCACATGAAACCTGTTGTATTTTATACCCAAGCCGTAGGTCCAGAAAGGTATCATTAACATGAATCACAACTGATTGAATATTTTTTTCTGTTCATCCATGAAACTGGCAAAAAAGTCTGTGAGACATAAAAATGTGTAAAAATTTGTCCTAAATTCCTTGCAGCTTCAAAACAAAGCATTGCCGAAGGGTAAAATATGGTGCATTTATATGTCAGTGTAGGACAAGATTGCCACTGCCCGAAATTTCGATATACCTATCATACTTTTCTCGTAATAATTGCATAAACATGAAAAATCGTCTGAGTGCAAATACTGTAAAACTGCCCATTTATGTCTTGCTTCATGTTCCAATGCACAAGATGTACATGCAGTGATTAAGACTACTAGTCTGATGAGAATAATCTTGCACACTTGCAATAACAATAGAGTTGTTTTTTTTTTTTCACAAGCAAATTGAACGTCTAAAACTTTCCATATTTTGTTTGTGATTTTGCCACAGTGGCACCGAGTCACACCAGAGTGATCAAGATTCAGGAAGTAATAAATAGTTTTGCTAGAAATAGCTAAATAAATAACAAGTATTCTTGTAATCAATATCTAGGAATGATGATTTAAATGATTTTGTCCGGTGCATTTCTTCTTGTTTCTTCTTCTTTTTTAAACTTTGCCAAATGAAACATTGTTGTATCCCTATATTGTACATACATGCCTGTTTCAGCAAAACAAAATATATTTCAGGTTAACAAGAAAGAAAGCCATTCCTGGGATCAATCTTGGGACATCACATATCAATAATTCAAGGGCTAAGCTGCAGGGTGTCTGCAATCAAGGAGAGGCTCCAAGTGGCCATTCAGGCATGAAGATGTCAGGCATGAAGGTGTCTGACACATAACACACATATATTATGCATGTTGTGCATATGTATCATGTCCCCTTACAGATCTAAAAAGCTGCTAAATATGATTGACAAAAGCATTTTTCAATAAATAGAATATTATGTTTATGTATATCATTCAAATTCATACAGTTCATTTTATACAGCTTCATCAGTCAGTAATCATTACAAGTATACATGTATATACATAATTCGCGTTTTGGATGAGAACCTTCGATATGGAGATGAAAAATTCATTTGATCAATTTTTGTTGGTGCCCCGCAAATATCAAAATCTGATATACATATATCATTCAATTGTGATCAGGAAAATGTAGAGAGGTAATATGAAGTAAGTGATTCTGTCTTATGAATTGAACTTAAAGGCAACAATGACTATTTTTGTCATTTCAATGTGCAAATCTATTTTTAAAGGGAGTTCCGTGAATTTGTACAGTATTTACAGTTCCCACAAAGACTTGTCGAGAATGATATCTCTTCAACCACAACTTGGACGAAGAATCATGATTCCGGGCAGAGAACAAAATTTTGTGGAAGCCAGTAATTACACCCAACATATGATTTTGAAATACAAACATAAAATCCTTCAAGATTGTTCTCTGTATTCTAAAGTTCTGATTGAACTCTGAATCCAATTTCAATTTCTTGTCACTCAATGACTTGAGAACAGCATAAGCGGAAGGCAAACAAAGCTATGGACCACCTTCAAGAAGTTAGGATATCCTCCACTAGATTTCCTTGTAAACAAACAAAGCCAGCAGAAGTAAGATTATATTGGACAGACTAATACCGATCCGAGGATGATGTGCAAGCTTTTAAAGAGACATTGCTCTGTTATGTATGTGCATGAGATCATCTGTTCATCTTTTACCACCAGGATAAAGAAGTTAACATGCTGAAAAATAAATTTATCGTTTTATCAATCTGTGTTATATCCTAGCAACTGTATATGAGTTGGTAAGCCCAGATGTCCTTCCTAAAATAAAGTTGCATCAATGGATACCCTATACATGGACTGGGCTATAAAAGCATATGCTTTACGCATGCATGTATCCTTTATAAATGTAGTTATGACCATGCAGGAAGCAAAATGTTTACATTCAGCTTTTTGAAAGCATCAATACAGGTCTTACTCTGAAAATAATTGTCAATCTTTCATTGTAAAACATTTTCTGTCACTGCTGGATGATTATTTTTTCACCAAGAAGATATCAAATAAAATAGCAACTGCAGTGACATGACCTCACAAGGAGCATTTTAGTGCATTTTATAGTTACTCATATTCGCTTACATGCCCATGGCTGTAATTGCCTCAGCTGCCAGTCTTTTTCAGCTAACTCAAATTTGCAATCCGGATTGCCTGTATGCCTATACAATAGAAAAGTAAACAGTCAAGAAATACAATATCAATGCAAATAAACAGGCAGACTGTAAGTCAAATTAACAAGCATTCAAACTTTGTTTGCTTTATCACTTCACTTGTAGATAGTGTGTTGATTCAGGTTGTTTTTATCTGTTTGCTATTTATTCTATCATAGCCTACTTAAAGGTTATGAAGTGGAAACTGAAACATAATCTCCCAAGATAGAAAAGGTGCTTCTGATTTAGATGCGTTTAAAATAATACATGCCCAATGAATGAAGCCAGACTCTAGCATGTTTAGACTGTTGCGGAGCTTCTGAAGATCCTTTTAAAATAACATGGCATGTGTAATTGAGCATATAATATTCAGACCGTAAACAGACAGAAACCACAGACAATGTTAAACAATGTAGGCAGATTCTTATATGAAATTAATGGAAGCAATATATCTGGAGAAAAAGAGAGTTGGAGCTGAAATGGAGAGAATCGTCATAGACATTTGCACACAGATTACTTTATTCATATTTTATTCACAGTTTCCATTTCCTCTTGAATTAGGAACCACCAAAATATAGCATCATTGAATATTATGAGTTGGTAAACTTAGATGGTCTGATATTTGGACATTTTTGCAAATGGACAGACACAATAATCACACATTCAAATATAACTTGCTGAGGATGCAATCTTGCGTCAATGAAGTTAAGTTAATGAGTCTCTAACTGGAGATCGTTACAGACAAGGAACACAAGTCTACAAGAGGCACAAAAGGAAAATCAAAAGATTGAAATAACTTTTTACCAGGATATTTCACAACTGCTTTTACTGTGTTATTCTCCCTTTTTAGAGATCAAGCTTTATATTATGGACTGTTATGTTGGTTGCAAAACAAAGATAAAAACTTGGCTGCAAACGAAGAAAGATCTGGCTGCCACATTGTGTCAAGAATATGCCTTTTTGGCTGATTAGTAGGGTGGCTTAGCCTCAATATTTGAGTGGAATCGTTCACTTTATTACAATTTTATGAGGTTTTGGTAGTGGCTAGACATGACCAAGACCTTTCAAAATCCACCGACTGCCAAGCTGATTTCGCCCCTGGCGGCCATATTTGGCAAATCCAACATGGCCGCCATCGGATTTTGTCGATTTCGTAACTTTTCAACCGGGCATCGTAAATACTTGTGTGATACCTCTAGTTTGGGGTTTTACTAACTGAGGAATTCATTTTTGGCATTTATTTAGTGATTTGAGCAGTCCTGGTGGCCATATTGCACAAAGTCAAGATGGCCGCGCTAATAATTGGCGGACTGACATGACTTTTTGACTAAGCGTCGCATATTCTCAAATGATACCTCTATTTTGGGGTATTCATTTTTTGCATTCTTTCTTTGATTGGACTATCCCCTGATGGTCATGTGGGATTTCAATAACATGTTTGAGTCAGTGCAAATGACACCAATGTTAAGTAATTTTGCTCAATAATGCTCGAAGAAACAATGTTTGATAACTTGAATCAGGGAAAGCTCATATGAAAGGTATAACTTCCTACAACATGCTTTACTGCCATTCCCGTTTAAGCTTCGCTCTCCAAACAGTTATAAAGTTTTAGTTAAACTTTAATGGCAGTCAATTGGAAGGTGGCAAGTGATTACAGTACTGTCCTCACATCGTTCTAACTTGTAAAATGTTTGTCCCAATAGGTAATGTCTTTTAAATTGCTTCCAACCTTTCCCCCCAAACTCTTAGAAAGTAATAGAAATTTGTTTGTAAACAACACCAGCTGCCTCTCGTGTATAAATACAACAGAAATAGCCCACTATGTCACATTAATGCACAATTTAATCAGACAAAAGTAACGAGCAATACATACCACTCACTATACGGCGTTTGCATATACACATGTACACATGTACATACAATAAGAAATCCATAAAATCCATTAAAAAACAAATTGTGCAAAATCCTCACAATCCGGAGTAATAAAAGTCAAAATTCATTTATATATTTTTGATAATGTAATTGTTCTACTAAGTCTATGAAGTTTTCATAATACTAGTAATCCGTGTTATGGTATGGGAACTACTAGTAAAACACGAATCCCAGGTATAAAGTCTGAACAAAAGTTAAAAATAATTTTAAAACATGTTGAAATATATATTTTTTTAATTTACTTAAGTCCATTGGGTGTTCTTGCTCTGTGTCTGGCACAGTACTAGCAGTCGTAGGGGCAGCTCCTTCCGTGAAATTTGGGCTGGGCAATAATTCCATGAAGGGTGGCCTGGGTGTGAAGACTGGTCTGGGTAACTCCGTGAAGACTGGTCTGGGTAGCTCCGTGAAGACTGGTCTGGGTAACTCCGTGAAGACTGGTCTGGGTAACTCCGTGAAGACTGGTCTGGGTAACTCCGTGAAGACTGGTCTGGGCATACTCCAAGGCAGTTGTCCTGGCAGGGTGGGTCTGGGTGACTCCGTGAAGTCTGGTCTGGGTGACTCCGTGAAGCTTGGCCTGGGACATTCCATGAAATTAGTAGTAGCCCTGGAAAATTCCATGAAACTTGGCCTGGACATTTCCAAGTAATTGTGCCAAGATGTCTCCATGAAACTTGGCCTTGGAGATTCAAAGAAACTAGGCCTGGGAGAGTCCACGAAACTGTTTAAAGAAGACCCTTGTAATCCCATGTAATTAGACCTTGGTGACTCCATGTAGGTATTCATCATAGGTCTGGGAAAGTCCATGCTACTTGGCCTTGGTGACTCAGATTCACTAAATGGCCTAAAAAATTCCATGTGATTTTCAAAGCCTCCAATCTGTTGTTGAGGCACAGTGGTGTTTCCTTGTGGCACAGAATTCTCCAGTGACAGCTCCAAGGCCATGTGCAATTGGTCACGTTCTTCCTGTTCATTCCTAGGAGTTATATCTTGCTTCCTTCCGCCTTTCATCTGGCCATGACTTGCACCTCCAAACGCAGGTGTCTTAATCCCATGGTTTCCCTGAAGTTGGAGGTGCTGCTCTGCCATGTTACTATTAGCTTTTTCACTGAAAGCTGTGATGGGATTTCTTGGAGCCTTGTTGCCATAATTTTGCAATGCTTTCTTGACTTCTTCAGCATCCTCGGGAATTTGCTTTCCATACAATTCCTTCAGTTTTAAAGTATCAGTGTATACAAGGCCTTGTCTGGTATTTTTGCCTGCTGGAGTATCCATTAGGTATTTTGTTGGATCACTGGAGATGAGAAAAGTTTCCATCCTTTTATCCAATGCACACTTCGATCTGTCAATCATTTTCTTCTTCACCTCCACGGAGACTCTCTTTTCTTGAAGCACTTTCCTAGCTTTAGAAACTCTGTCTCTTGCAGCCCTCAGTTTGTTATATTCTGTCTTGTGTTTGGTAACATCTCCGCACATCTCAGCTGATGTACATGTGGCCATCTTGCAATTTCTTTTAGTATGACCTATGAATAAGTGGCACTTCGAACATTGGGTCTTGCTGTGATCTTTTTCGATGTCTTTATTCTCATACAGCTCTTCCATAGCTTTCAGTAAGGCCTGAGCTGTCTGATAGTCAATTTCCAAATTCTGGATATCATCTTGGATTTCCTGGCACTTCAAATCCAATGCAGATGCAGTTTGTGATGAATCCGGAAAAAGATTTAATGGCTCCAGATTACCCTTTGGAGTGGGTTTGTTGGCACCATTGGTATCTCCATTTTCAGGTGTGCAACATTCATTCAGTATCCTCTCTGTTCTTGGCGATGACTCAGACTGTACTTTCTTCAGCTCTGTTGTCAAAATACGTTTGTGCATTGTACTGAGAGGTTTGACAAACTTGTCAAGATCACTTGGCTTCACATACTTAAGAAAGTTTGTATTGAAGATTTGGAGCCTCAAAAATTCATCATGATATGCCCCAAAACTTCTATCTATGTCCTGGAGCCACTGGAGTATGCTTTTCACTTCAGCCATTGTATCAGTCAAAGTGAATGAATGAAGCTGCAAATTTGCGCCCTTTTTTGGTTGCAGATCAAACAAGGAGGTCCTATTTTTCTGGGAGGGGAACTCAGGTTGTCATAGAAGATGTCTGCATACTTTCATTTAGTTCAGAAATATGCGTGAGCTGCCTTGTGTGATAACATTGATCTAAGATGTTAAAGTGTACTTACATGTATGCATACATGCACATGCATACACCAGGAAATGCTTAAGATGTATTTAATATTAATTAGTTACCCTCACCCAGTGAAAAGAGTGGACTATGCCAAGGACTTTATTGCCCTTTTGATGTGGGGTGATTCAGGGGGACATCTTCCCGCCAATACTGGCCTCTTCCCGCCAATACTGGTGTCACTGAGGTCAAAGAAATGAAGTGACTTTTGTTACTTGTCAAGTTAAACATTTCATTTCACACATTTGTAAGTGACAGTCAGAGCTCTGTTGACCAATCTTGGGTGTTTTAAACTTTTAACACATCTCCAAGATACTGTAATGACATCAATTCGCAAAAATGCAAAAGGGAGAAAGTACAACAGTGGCCTTTCTTTGAGTCAGGATTACCGGAGTCTTATCATTCAGGAGATCCTGGAATCTGGGCAAACAGAGCAGGAAATGTCCTTGCCAAGAGGCCTTGCCCCGAAAATTGCTTCAACATATAGAGTTGACAGACACAATCTATGGAATTTATACACTCAAACAGGAACACTGCTGGAAAATGCATTGGACATCCCAAGGGTCCTTGCATTCTCAGTGATGATGACATGTGTTACATAGAGTACCTTATCAACAGTAAACCCACTATTTCATTACAAGAACTAAGAACCAAACTGTTGGAACATTCAACAAACGAAAAACTAGCACGTGATGGTATTTCTATTTCTCGTATTTCTTATGCTGTAAGGAATTACCTACCTGGTGGCAAAATGACTTTCAAGAAAGTGACACATGTCGATGAAAACCGATTTACAGAGGAGAATTTGAGGTACACACAGCAATACATTGACTTTGTATCCCAGGCAAACCCTTTTAACCTGAAGTTCATGGATGAAGCAGGTGTTTGCATTTCAACTGGCAGAAGAAATTATGGCCATTCTTTACAGGGCCATCACTGCATTGAAGTTTCTCGTCATATTGGATGTAATAGAAATTATACTGTAAACCTATTAGTAGGAATAGATGGAATAAACTTCTGTCGGATATTGGAGGGTGCCTCTAACACCGACGAATACATAAATTTCATTACAGAAGCCATCCGAAACGTGAATGATAATGGTGATCCAATTTTAAAGCCAGGTGACATATTGCTGGTAGATAATCTTTCTTGCCACAGAAACGAAGGAGATCGAATTCTACGGCCTTTTCTGGCTCAGCATGGTGTCAGTTATGGATTCACCCCCAAAAGATCTCCTTTTTTTAATCCAGTTGAAGAATGCTTTTCCCAGGTGAAGGCTGCTCTGAAATCCCAGGAACTTGCAGATTTACTTCACAGAAATGTCCCACTAGCTGCTTTCTTGGCTTCTCAGTCAATTACAAACAATAACATTGTAAACTATTATCGAAATACTGGAGTGATTAACATTTGAATCATTATAGAAGTCTTGTTACAGTTGATAAAATACAGTAATGCTACAGTTTTAAGAATAGTGTTGTTATGTGATTGTTTTCAAATTCACCCTGACCTGCTATACGACCTGTCCACTGTCATAAAAATGAGATCATGTCCTTGTGCAGTATACAGTGATGTCTTTTAAATTACTTGAGAAGTTTCTCACACATTTACCCCAGATCTAGTTTAACTTTTACTCCAGTCAGGTCATAAACCAACATTTAGTAATGTCTTTTAAATGACTTTCAAAGTTTCTCACCAAACTTTTGGAAAGTTTGGAGAGCGAAGCTTAAACGGGAATGGCAGTAGTCACCAAAAGTTGCCACATTTTCATTCATTGATTTCTCTATTATTGTTTTATAACAGAACAAAATGTGAATGCTGAGATGAAGTCTTGTCTCTTTCATAGACTGAGCAGAAATAAAATTGCATATTGAGTTAAGTTTTAAGCAACCAGAAACCGCTCAGTCACTTATGTTATGGCTGATTGATAATAAATCAAGAGTGTCATTTTTATAACACAGTGGTCTGTTTCTCTTTAGTTTAACTAGAACATATGTTGCACATTTTTAGAATTACATGTATTCTAGCAGTATCAGCAAACACCTCCCAAATTTCTTTTTTATTCCTCAGATTAATGCACAAAGCCTCCTCCATTTTGCACCATTAACATGATTAATGTCCTGTGATATTTATTTCCACTGACTGTCGAGATTATCTGCAAAATGTGGGTTTCATACCTGAACTATGAAAGGACCACCTTCATTTGGCTGCAGAATTTGAGTTCTTACGAGTAGTTCTTTAGAATAATTGAAGCAAAACATCTAAGACACTCTCAAATGAGCTTGTGGAATGAATATATTTGCTCTCAAAGATTGTATGCTCGCAATGCTCTTGATAAATCTCTTGAACAATGAAGATGATACTCTGCTGTTAAATAGTAATTTTGTTCTGTTATAAAACAATAATAGGAATCAGTGGTGTGGCACAGCAGTCTCCCCAAATACCTCAGTGATATGGTCGAACGGATACAGAAGAGAGCACCACACATAATTTATGGCATCAATGACTATGAATATTGTTTAATTTTGTCTAAACTTAGTTGTCTTAGTGAAAGAAGCGAAGAGCAGTGTAGACGTTTGTTTTCTGATATGAAAAACCCTACTCATAAATTTAACAATTTGTTACCTAGTCAGCGTAGTAATGTTTATGATTTACGTGATTTTAATGATTTCAACACTGTACTGTGCCATACAAACCGCTATGCAAAGACGTTTTTACCTTATTGTATTAATAAGTTTTAATTTTAAAACATATATCTGTATATATTATGACAAATTTTACTTTTATTCTCTCAATGTTATTTTAATGTCAGTTTTGATAGGTTCTTAATTAATTTATTGTACTCTTTTTTCAACCTTTGGTTGCAAATAAAATATTTACTTACTTATTTACTTAATTTACTTACTTAGCCTAACTTAGGAGACTATTTCTCAACAAGAAAGATCTTAAGAAGGATTATTTCAAGATGATTGCTTGATTAGTCCTGCATCTTGAAAGTTCAGAAAAAATGAAACAATATTGCTGGTTGGCATCAAAGACCGAAGCGGTCATCTGGATTCCTGTCAACACTCTCCAATTCACTGTAAATCCACAGAAGCAACAGGGAGAAGAAAAAGATGAAGTACCCACAAGAGATACGATAGGATAGTCCTACCTTCAATTCCCACTCTCTCAAACAAACCATGCACATATAGCTCTAACCTGCTTCATCCATAATTGACAGAAGGAGGACAAAAATCTTGAAGACAATGACATGAACCAAGTGCTCAAGCAGTATTGTTAAAGGTTGCATAATGCTGTGGCAAACATCTCAGTCGAGTTTTATTCATTGACCAATTGCCACAAACATGACCCTGTGTTTACAGGGGTGCTCCTGAAAAGACAGGAGGAACCTGCTAGACAAAACAAAACTCTCAGTGTTATTGTACGATATCATATATATATCAAGTATAAGGAACAGTTCTTGGGCCGTTATGTTTCCTGCTCTATATTAACGACATGGAAAAGGCAATCTCACAGTCATCAACTCTGCGACTCTTTGCAGATGACTCACTCCTATACAGACATGTCAACAGCACTGCAGATGGTGAATACCTGCAAAGGGACCTGCACTTTCAAAATGGGCTGAAAAATGGTAGATGAACTTTCATCCATCTAAATGCTACACCCTAAGCAGGGTTCGAAATTAGCGGGAGTCCGTGAGTCCGAGACTCCTTTATTTGTCCACGGACGCCCTTTAGATGAGAAGTAAGGAGTCCGTGGGACTCCTTAACTATGAATGCAGTCAAATTCACGGCAATTTGGAGCTATGAATAATGGCAATTAGCCTTGAATGCAGCCCACTCAGTCATCTAGTCTACCCAATTATCCAATCCAATTAACACCAATTCAATTGGAATCAACTTATAGGATAGGGTTACATATCTGCCATCAATAGAATTGCAATCATCACATTTCAGCAAGCATCAGAGATGTGAATGGCTGATTGGACTTTCTTTGGTCAGTGGTCACTTCAAGCTGGACATTGAAAAAAAAAACTAGAAGGCAAATGGAATTTGCAAGTCCATGTAATAGTAGGGGAATTTCATAGACATAGAATGATATCAGAGTATAGGTTGACTTATATAAATACAAATTCATTACAAACTATTTATTACCAACATTTCTGAAAAGAATTTAAGACTGCTGTATTTTGTCCATGCACTCCTTTAGCTGAGATGTAAGGAGTCTGTGTGACTCCCAAGATTCTTCAGCCAATTAATTCATGGCAATTTTCTCTGAATGCAGCCCATTCAGTTTCAGCCACCCAAGTATCCAATCCGATTAAGATCAATTAACCAATTCAAAAGGATGTGGTTGTTTTTAGGATTGTTCTTGAAGTGTCAAATTTGTATTGGACTGTCATGTTTAAAGTGCCATCCTGAAGTGCAATTAACTTTTATACCTTCAAATATGCTGAAATTCTTCATAACTGAGCTGTCAACTGTACAATACAATACGCCTATAGCCACCCAAATATGTAGATTGGTGGCAGCTTGTCTTCTCTGGTTTACAATTCTCCAATGATTGGATAGTTTAGACTTCTGATCACACTAATTCTTTACCATCTTTTGTCTTACCTCATAGTTATTTTCATTATGTAACTAATAGACTGATGTTTTTGGAAAACAAAGATAAAGAAATCTTTAATATAATATAATTTTTTTAGAAAATCCGCCAATCCAAATACTAACTAAAATTTTTGGACTCCCACATCTTCTGGCGGACTCCCAAAATTTGAAACATAGGAGTCCGACTGACTCCTACCAAATTCATGCTAATTTCGAACCCTGCTAAGGATCACAAAAAAACGGAAGCCAACTCACTACCCCTATCATATGATGGGGCAGCAACTCGAGGCCGTCCAGCACCACCCATACTTGGGAGTTGAACTTTCTCATAATCTTGGGTGGGGACCCAATACCCAGAATTTGATCAACAAAGCCACACGAACACTTGGATTCTTGAGACGGAACCTTCATAAATGCCCTCAGGACATCAAGGAGCAGTCGTATAAGTCCCTAGTACTTCCTCACCTCGAGTACGTGTCGTCTGTGTGGGACCCGTATAGACAATGCCACATCAAAGCCATCGAGGTGGTGCAGCGCAGAGCTGCCCGGTTCGTAACACGAACCTACAGCCGCGAACCTGGAACCGTGACGAAAATCCTGCAGGATCTGGACTGGCACCGACTGGAAACAAGACGGAGGGCGGCAAGATTGGTCCTATTCTTCAAAGCCATCAGAGGGGAAGCTGCGATTAACATCCCTCAATATGTGATACGAACATCAGTACCAACAAGACAATTCGGTGAGGATAAGTTCTGCATCATGACAACAGCCACCGACACATATAAACACAGCTTCATCCCCAGGACTATCACCGACTGGAACAGGCTGCCAATCCAAGCGATCCAATCACCATCAGTGGAGAGCTTCAGGACAGCCATACAGAAACTGCTCTGAATGCCTCAACCAGCTTTTATCCTCATTTTAAATAGTTTTTATCCTGCACACCCAGTTTTTACCGGATGCACAGGTTGACGCGTGCACAGCAGTATTTGTGTTATTGGATTCCCAACTGCAGATTACCAACATAGAAGTAGAAGTAGTACAAGTTCACTCAAACTATCCATAATATGTATCCACCAAAACAAACATCCCAAAACATCCAGTTCAATCTGCCCTCTAGCACCAACAGTACAACGGAAAAGAACCATGCATCTTGCAGTTGAACCGGCATGTCACTTTATCATGTTCATTCATCGTAGTTTACAATACATTTTTCGAACATTGAGGTGGCTGCTTCCAGCATCTTCCGGCGATTGCTCTCTACGATTTACTTGACACTAAGTCTTGGTGATGCAGGATCTCAAGATGTATGCAAGTTTGTGTTTGTATTAGAGCAATGAAACCTGTGGTGTTTGAAACTAAAAATGATAATTTTTGAGAATCAAATATACTCGGCTGCTAATGGTTTCTAGTTATTAGCATGAATTGCAGTAAAAAAAGGTTGGCATGCTTGCAAAAAAGGTTGTCTTCGATGTCTTGATACTTCTAAAGTAAGCATTGCAGGAACTTTGTAGCCCATTGTCATTTCGTCTGAGCAGAGCCCTCCTCTGAGAAAATGTTTAAATTTGCAAACATATTGTTCAATGTGTATCACCATTGTAGATTTGGACTAAGCCTATTAATAGAGCAATACGCAAGGCGCTATTAATAGCCTATAATGCATCAATGCTATATATAGGAGATTGCATCTTTTAGTCCAAGTAATCACTCTGGACTTTCACCTCAAAGTTTTGGGAAGGGTGCTTAGAATGCATGGATAGCGACACAATTGCAAGTGGATGGCCCTCCCACATATGTCCCACTGCATTTTATTTGATGGTTTTTTTGTTTCTTCAATTATCAATTTGAAAGTGGAAATCCAAGCAGTGCTTACAGCTACAGTGAGAGTCGGCAATGGATATGTTGTTGTTAAAGTGGATAAGGTTTGTGCTAAGATGAATATGTCTGATGTTCATTGACATTGCATGGTCCCTCCATTGCGCCAAGTGCCAAGAGGCTGTTCTTTGTGCGGAAAGATGCCAAATAGCTAAAAAGTAAAGAGTTCCACCTATACACCCCATTAATTAATTGATTTGGAATGCAAATTAAATAATAATTGTTTTCCAAGATAAGAATACATTAAAAAGCATCTCAATCCAAAAATCTTTATGCACTTCTTAAGGTCTACAATACTTTGTTCAGTGCTACAGAACACATGTGCTCGTTTCCATTGACTCAAAAACACATTGTAAGAATCTCATAGGGCCACCAGGGGTGTTCCAATCAAAGAAAGAAGGCAAAAAATGAATTCCTCACCCATTAAAACCCCAAAATAGAGGCATCATATGAGAATATGTGACGCTTAGTCAAAAAGTTGTGTCAGTCCGCCAATTATTAGCACGGACATCTTGAATTTGTGCAATATGGCCACCAGGACTGCTCAAATCACTAAATAAATACCAAAAATGAATTCCTCAGTCAGTAAAAACGCGAACTAGAGGTATCACACAAGTATTTACGATGCCCGGTTGAAAAGTTACGAAATCGGCAAAATCCGATGGCGGCCATATTGGATTTGCCAAATATGGCCACCAGGGGGCGAAATCAGCTTGGCAGTCGGTGGATTTTGAAAGGTCTTGGTCATGTCTAGCCACAACCAAAACCTCATAAAATTGTAATAAAGTGAACGATTTTCTGACTAAGCCCCCCTACTATGATAAAGAAGCTGTTAAGACAAGCTTTGAGTGTTTATACCAGAAACGCTTCATGGTAAACTCTGGTCTGAGGTTGCTTACAAGGTATTAATTCTTAAGTAAAATTTCTATTTAAACATCGGTGACGACTATAAAACAAGTGACAGCAGCTATTCATTTTTTGCCTGACATCTTTCCTCCCACAGCACGTACTGTATTGGACAACTGAATGTGTATTGGAAAGTTGATGCCAAGCGACTCAAGGTCATCTAGGACAGGAAGTCAGGGCCACTGTGCACTAAATCACCTTTCCATCAAGGTCATTTCTTGACATTACTGTGCTACATCATGACCCTGTTGTGTGATCGCAGGAACTAAAAATATGTGGTTTGGCATTTCTTCATATTATATTCTATAAGTCTGCCAAACCATATAGTACTACAATTCTCTTGGTCCATATTATTATGTAGTTATGGCTAACAGATGAAATATTATTGCATGGAAAGTTACAATGTTTTCACTGCGAAAAAGGTTTCGTGAAATCAATGAATTAAATTTAGTTTTTTAGGTGGATGATCTAACTATGATATTATATTTACATATAACAAAAAAAATCGGCATTCAAAGTAATTTAATTAGATTCCTGAAACTGAATAAAAACAGCTACCAATTGATAATTACAATATCTATTCAGTTTCACTCACAATTAGAGACAGTTGTAGAAGTACTATCATCAGGGTCCAAGATTCGTTGTCAGCTCTTGGTGGCCCTTCCCCACATTGTGGAAGCCCAGCTTGTTCTTTTATAGTACAAAATCTGGTCGTCCTTCTCAAAATCTGGGCATCCTTCCCAAAATCTGGGCGTCTCGGGCGATAGGACGACCGGGAATCTGGGACCCTGACTATCATGCCCAATGCAAAAAACGGGTACAAGTGTGACTCAAGGGAAATAAAAGATAGTAAAAAATATATATGAATGAAAAAATTAACACTAAACATTTTGCCTTGGTCCTGCTTGCGATCACTACCTAAAAAACGTGATAAAGAAACATTAATTATTGATTTAATGACATTTGAAACCCAGGGACAGGAATAGGACAATTTCTGTAGAATGACCCTAGAATCAGTCATCCCTCCATTCTGTTTTCCTACATGTAGGTCAACAGGATATTCTCTGAAAATAAGATAATCAAAAAACTGACAGGAAGGCATTTAGTCAGGTCCGCTAACTGCAATGCAGAGCCTATTGTATGCAGACCATTCAACATGTACAAAAGCAATGCATCACCAATGATTTGCTGCAGGAAAGAGCCTTAAGCAAGCCTTTGTGAGTGCGGAGAATGTGTACCCCCAGAAATACACCAGCTAGGATTCAATAAGCTCATATATTATATAACGAAAAACAAAGTAACCTACTTTTGTATAAAACTTTTTTTCAGTTTCTCTAATAACATCAGATTTACTATCTAGAACTGAATGCTAATTTCATAACTATAAAAAACACATACTTCATAATTGTATGAATTTGACCTTCTGACAGCTGTTGTCAAATTAACTTAAAATGACTGAATTGAATTTGAAAGGACACAACAGTGGTGCATGCTGGAGCAAGAAACACTTGAGTCCTTCTTAAATCTTCATGATTGCACACAGCTCTATATTTGACTTAATGTTTGCCTTGTCTGTCTGCACACTTTGTTTGAGTTACAATTCTGTCGAGAAAGTAAACCCTATTTCATGCACCTCTACGAACGTGCAATTAACTGAAATTCAGCAGTTGCCAGGTACCCAATTACTTTCATATGAAGTCGACCAATCTATGCTTTCTTTTATATCCAAGTTTAAATTCACCCACATATTTCTCATATTGGCGTGCAACAAAAAGTCTTTAAAAAAACAGGAGTTCAATCTTTTTCATCAGACTCAGATGAAATGACCAAGGGATAGCAACACTTCAGTGTTGTTTCTCTAACTAGTGCACAAGCACCGAAATCCCTTCACTGTGCAAGAAATTTGGTGTTGGAGTGTCATACATTTTGGGATTAGGCAATAGTAGGCATGTATATAATGAACTGCAAGGTGGCTGCAATCAAGGATGTTCTCTGTGTCGCTAAGTGGGCATGACAAATCTTGAAGGTGTCTGTCACATAACGCACATTTATTATGCATGATATCTGCCCAGATGCAAGTAAACATGATTATCGGATGTCTTGTAAAATACGAGAGTGAACGGAAATTACTATCCGCGATCATACAATAAGATTGTATCGCACAATATCAGCAAACTAATTGTATAATCTATGTATTTTCTTTTGGGTGGTACTGCCTGTTCTAACACAAACTAAAGCTGTTAACTCCAGCATGGCCTGTTGAAGCGGATGTAAACAGCAAGCCTGGTGAATAAACATTCAATAAGTCTCTTTTTGGTTTGCTTTGATACTGTTGTTGACTCAGATTCAATTTATATATTTGTTATTCATTAAGTAATGGCAATTTGAAACCTCACGATGTATAAAATAGGCAGGTATCTCCCAAAGACAGAACAAGGAAGTGGAATTTCGAGGAGCCAGATGCTCTTAAATGACACACTAAGAAACAAGATTGAAGCATAAAGCTGGGCCCTTGCATAGAGACTTGGATCCTTTTAAAACTAACATGGCATGTGTAATTGAGAATGTACAAATACAAAGAGGAAGAAAGCAGAGACATTGTAGGAGGATTTAATGCAAAATTGATGAAAGCAATATATGCTATGATGAATATTCTTTGTCATCCCACTTTGTTTCCTTGTAAATTTGATGTAAACATAGCCAGAATTAGAACAGAGGAGTAGAGCACATCAGAAGAAACAGTATGTTATTTTAAAAGTGATACAACAGATATATATAACATCTAACAAGTAGAATTGACCATTGTGATGGTCTTGCATTTGTTCATGGTGTGTGATCATGTATCATGGTTGTTCTCAGATGTGCGGTAATCTTACCATCTCAAAATTGTCAAACCAATATTATTACATGTTTTTAAAATGTGGGAATAAAAGGTTACATTTTGGATGAGAATGTGTATCAATCTTGGACAAACCTCAGTTTGAGATCTATCTACCAAATAATTATTAGACAACAACAAAATGACAATATCAACTGGTAGCAGAGTAATCCGCCCACACCAGAATATAGGTGCAAAGAAAAACTGTTATCGTCTTCCATGTATGTTTCCCTAAGAATTGTTGAATGTTTATTTACGTTGATTATGCTTGAAATCAAGGCACTCAGGATCAATATCTTTCTCAGATATTCTGGTGTGGGCGGATTCCAAACTCAAACAACAAAGCCTTCTCAAGCAGAGTCCCAAAACTCAGGTCTGATGCAATTCATTCTGTGAGTTCTACCGACTCTCCCATGGACTTGCTGGCAGATAGCAAATTGCAGTTCCACCCGAAACTGAGGTAAACAAAGGCTGCTGCATACTGGTGATATCAGACTCGATGGATCTGCTGTATTGACGAAGCAAACCCTTTTCTGGTGAGGTGGCACGAATCTCCCAAATGGTAGTAAGCAAAGTTTTCTGGTTACGCATACCATTATCAAGTTGGTATTATCTCTTCCCTGCCCTCCTGGGTTCTTCAGTAAATAAGGAATAGTTGAAATACACTTTCAGCTACTCTTATAGCATCAAATTTATTTTTCATACAAATAATATTATTTAGAATTCATATTGTTCCATACTTCCAAGGATTTTTTACTCAATTGAATATTTCCTTACTCTCAATTTAGCACTGGATGTGCATTTAATAGTTCAATTTAGATTGTATAGGTTGCATTACGTTCTTTCTCGGTGTTTAAGCCTTCCCTGAATCTCCAACCACTATTTCATGTACCATTAGACGTATTGTTATTACAGGAAGAATGTAAAAAAGATAATTGAAGTTGAAAACATAATTTGGTTATTTAAAAAACAACAACATTTTAATGCTCCCTTATGATTCTGAACCCTTTGCTTTGAAATAATACAGTACAAAAGTTATTATTTCAAATTATTCAGTGGAACATATGGACTTTGCTTTTGCATGCCTTGCAATATATTATTATTACCAATATCTATAAGCACTATGCCAAGATTCAAAGAAGTTTATCTTGTTACAAATTGGAGATCTCCAAATTGCTTCCAAACAGTTATGATATTGGAACATGCCATTATGGCCAGTCATGGTAGCTGCGTCATACAGCAGATTAAATTATTTATCCTCTTTAGGCTACAAGTAAGTCAAGCATAAATTGTAACCTAATGAACGACTTGAAATTTATAAATGTTTATGAAGAATAACTGTTATTACCACATGAGTTTCAAACGGAAATGGGTTATTCTCAAATTTCGGGACAATTTGCGTCACTCCAGTTCCCTGACATTAATTTGAATGCAATTGATATCTGAAGCGTCACTCCACATCTGTTATTCATATTTCTATTTAGAACCACTGCATTTGGAACAAAAAGTCATTTATTAGACTTTTTTTGATGCATTGTGTCCAGTAATCTGTGCCAAATCAATGGTTTTTTTCTGTCACTGGACCTGACGTGACAAAATCAAGTGTTAATTTTCCTCCTAAAGTACCATCATTTCCGAAGTTTCTATGCACGATTCATGAGAATATAGACTTGAATTAATATATACATCATATTTAACTTTTTTCTTGTTTCATTTCATTGAATTAATTGATGTAAAAGACGTGTCACTAGTTTATGTTAATTTTTTTGTCCCCTCCGTTACCAGGCATAGCTCGGCTCGCTATTGTTTTTAATGAGCAATTTCCACTCAATGTCGTAAGATGCACATGCGCCAAACTACCACAGCTTTGCAGATTTTCATTAAACAGGTATTCAACAAGTTAAGGCATAATTTTCATTGGAACATTTTTTTGTCCCACTGAACTGTCCACTCCCTTACCTCCAATTCAGAGCTTACCAGTGATACCTTTTCAAAGAAATTTTATGTATATATTACTGAGGGTGACAGGATTCAATAGAATCGTTACCACAAAAAATCGATATTTAATTAAAAATACGATTGATCTGAGATGAAGTACTTCTGAAAATAAGACTTACATATTTTTTCTATTTTTTTTCTATTTTTAAATTGCTCAAAATGCAGGTTTTTTGCATCAAAAGTCCCCTCCGTTACCATATTTTCCAGGGCATTTTGTCCCGAAATTTGAGAATGGCCCAAATATTAGTTGCCAGTTTTGAAAAAACAGTACTGATAGCTCATAGATTGGAGATAGTTAAACTTCACCTATTACCATAGGTGAAGTTTCTTGTTTTCGTAATTATTTATTATTTATTATTATTATTCTTTCACCCTAACCTACCCTCAAAAAATTCATGAAAGGAGCCTCATATGCCCTCATTACATTCCCCGAGTTTTTTTGACACCGGACCATTTTTCAAGGTCACAGGTCACTTCAAAGTTGGACTTCAAAAAATTTCAAATGGCAATACATTTTTCGTTTATTGCTGGATTTCATTGTTCTTTTAAGACGTTTGTTTAAAAGTCCTTTTACATAACTTGACCCAATTTCGTGAATGTAGGTCAAGGTCAATGTCCTGCATGACCACTTTTAGTGTTTTATGGTTTATTTTTATGCAATTGCACATTTTTTAAGCAAAGTGGCCCAAATTGTGGCAAAATGTTGCTTGACTAACGGGACATCTGCATGTGTATTGTGGTTGCATTTCTATGGCCGGATTATGAGTTACGTAATTTTAAACATTGGTAAGTCATCAAAATTGGTGACCTTCGTCATTTCACCATGAAATATCGATTTTGGCTGATAACATGCTATAGTAAACTGATATTCTTTTTTGCCATTCACCCCAAATTGACCTTCACATTTGACCTTGACCTAATTTTTCAAGGTCAATTGGCGAATTTTAGTGCAAAAATGTGCTATTTTCAATGACCTTGAACACCACGCAATTTTCATATAGTTATTTTGTTTGTGACTGATTCAAGTACTCATTCAGATGTTTTTTATACGAAGAATTCATATTTCAAGTTAAATCAAAATGGCTGTCATTTTTTGATTTCCTACTGTGACCTTAGTATTTCAAATACAGTTATGAAATTTGGTACAGGTATTGGCTTCTGGGTATTGTTCACGCACATGTGGAGAAATTCAAAATGTCTGACACAAAATGGCGGCCATTTTGGAATTGCTCACTGTTACCTCAGTATTTCACCTAGAGTTATGAAATTATGTACAGGCTTGGTACAGGTTATGGTCTGCGGGTATTGGTGAGGTACATGTACAATATTCAAGTACTTGTCAATGTACTTGTCAATGTACTTGTCAATGTTCTTGTCAATGTACTTGTCAATGTACTTGTCAATGTACTTGTCAAAGTACTTCTCAATGTACTTGTCAATGTACTTGTCAATTTACTTGTCAATTTACTTGTCAATTTACTTGTCATGTTACTTGACATGTTACTTTTGCATTGAAATTACTATTGAAATTACTTTTCCAAGTACTTTTCAAATTACTTTGAAATTACTTTACGAATTACGTTTCAAATTACTGTTCAAATTACTTTGGAACTTTTCAAATTACTTCTGTCATTTCGTTTTTTCGTTTCGACCAATATTTCTAGGTGAAGTTTTGTTACTGCTTGCAGTTACTCTTATCTAGTTGTAAATTATTATTGGATAGACTGAAGCCAATTTTGGAATGAATTGCAGTATGCCAGTAGAGTAAGCTATGATGTTATGATAAGTCTTGAATAAAAACCTGCAAAACTACTCTATGTAGAACAGCAACAACAAAACTTTTTGGAATACTGAGTTATGAATACATTAAAGAACAAGACAGAATGCATTCCATTAGTTGGTCATTCCACCAATCATATGTTGGCTACACACTATCACATATCAGGACACATTGCTGCATGATGTAGGACTTAGCATGTTGCTGAGTGACCTTGGTGGTTAAGGATGATGTTTTTCCTGTGACCTTGATATTGGCTCATGCACTCCTCGCCCTAGATTGCGCCTGGATTTTTCACAGCACATGCGGTACATTGATGGATGAGATGCAGTCACACTTTCTACACGATTTCCCCAAAAATGGTTAAGAACTTTTTAAAGAAGCCTATTGAAAAAATGGGCACAGTGGCCTGCTCTCAGGCAAGTTGGTTAATATGCTTTCTTGCATGTCGTTTTACTATCCTTTTTCTTGAGTAAAGATAATAATGAAAGGTAAGTTGCACCATCGTATTATAGCTGTGTGCAGATTAGCGGCCCAAATTGTTTCAAAAGTAACTTTCAACTCGCCTGTGTGATGTCACAGGCTTAAAAATGTTTTGTTTGTGTCAGTTATGGTTAATCAGTTGATTGTGTGCTTATCATATCTAGCAGCATAGGTGACAATAAACAAACTCATTAAATGACTAGGAACTTCATCAAATAAGAAGATTAGGAGACCAACAGAAAACTGTCAATGACATAGAAAAGCAAGTTTGCAAATTGAAAATATGAAAAAGAATTTCTCCAGGGGACCGCCAATCTGCAAAGAGCTCTAAGGATCTCCATGACAGCGAAGCATTTGTTGCAATGTGGCTTGCTACCTCATTTTTCTAACACAGCCAAGTGATGAAAAACTTTTGAATTAATTATTGAGCATGCAATTTCACCATATTCTTCTGAGAGAGAAGTGACTGTGGTTTGTGTCAGATACAGATCCGAGCAAAAATGCAGACCATGAAAAGAATATGTCATCATCGAGAAAAAAGTGATATTGAAAAGCCAGGAAACGAGCCATTTAAAAACAAACTAAGATGAAAAGATTAGTTGTTGAAAGTAGCAATTTTGTTATCTCTTGACTTGGTGAAGTTTCCTTGATGTCTACTGCCAACTTGGATCCAATTTATTTTTGTGAAGTTGGAAAAATTAAAATGCATGGCATGGAATCAAACAAGAGCCATGGGATGGCAAAGTCATTTCGCTAAGACTTTGAAGGCCTATCACATAATTTGGTCAGACCTAAAATGAGCCTGTGTAAAAGAAAGGTTATTTTCAAGAAAGTCAAATTTGATGATCACTACCTCCAAAATCTCCATTGAAAGTACATAGCATAAACATTTGCTGCACTCATAGTCAAGCGATTACTCTAAAGCAAACACCGAATTTCCCCAACTTGGCTTTCTGTCGACAGTAGATCCTGGTTATAATACAATTTTGATTTAAAGAGACAGTGAGGCATCTTTGCGAAAGCCAGGTCTTGTGTTCAAGTGCGAAAATAACTGAATCCAGATGTTGCTTAGTAATAACAAGTCTGTAACTCTTTGAATTTTCTCCGGATTATCCGATTTAATCACAACACCATATCTTCTTGTTGAGGAGCCAGTTGATAACACAGTTGAGTTTCTCCGAGAAAGAGTAAATTGGTTGCATGCGTAATGTAGCAAAATACCACATTACCAGCTGATGAGAAAATTTAACTTGGACACAATCATATAATAAACTGTTTGTGGAAGTGCAGTTTAGTACTTCATTTTTCGAACAAAGCAAAACTATGGAAGCTTTGGAAATTATTCAGCATGTAATTCTGCTATCTAGTTCCCCAAGAGATAGCTGGTCTTCAGCTACAGAACCAACTTAAATGCTGACAGACCAAAAGAAGCTGTCTAATGAAATAGTTTGAATTAAAGCAGCTTACCTAAAAGTAGGCAAGTATGATATTCTTCATTAAAAAACTTCATCAGTAGCGGAAAGTGGCAACTGTTCAGTTAATGTACAGCCTTTTGAAGTACAGTTGGCAGTGGTAAAATTTCTTCAATGTCAACAGTTGACTTGGATTCTGTTTGTTGCTGGCAGAGGTAAAATATTTGACATCCAGTCAATAGCAAAGGGATGACCTTGTCGTGTGTCACCAAGATGACTATATTTAATTGCTTTGATTTCATTTTGATTTACATGTACTTTTCAACAGCAATCAACTTTCCCATGACAGATAGAGATTCCAGTTTACCTGAGATGAGATGCAAAAATACTGTTTCATAAGATGATAGTCTCTCTAAACTGTAATGCCACATCTGCCAGTCTTTTTCAGCAGACTCAAATTTGCAATCTGGACTGTCTGTATGCTTATACAATAGGAAAGTAAACAGCCAAGAAAAATAATATCAATGCAAATTCACAGGGCAGATTGCAAGCAAAATCAACAAGCATTCAAACATTCTTTGCTTCATCACTTTTAGATTGTTTGATGATTCAGGTTGATTTTGTCTATTTGCTATTATTTTATCATAGCCTCCTGAACGGTAATGAAGTAGAAACTGAAACAGTAATCTCCCAGAATAGAAAGGCTGCTTCTTATTTATATGCGCTCAAACTAATACATGTTCAACGAATAAAGCCAGGCTCCTTATAGACTGTTGCGTAGCTTCCAAAGATGCTTTTAAAATAACATGGCATGTGTAATTGAGCATATTCATACAATAAACAGGCAGAAACCACAGACAATGTCGACCATTTCAGGCGGATTCTTATGAAATTAATGGAAGCAATGAATCAGGAGAAAAAGAGTGTCAGAGCTTGAAATGGAAAGAATCGTTACAATAGATGAATTTTCTCAATTCTTTCGCACACAGATTAGTTTTTTAATAAATTTATTACCCTTTTTGTGGTCTTTTCTATAAACAACCAACAAAATGTCACCTAATTGAATATTACGTATTGTAAAGCCTTTTAATTTGGAAATGTAGATAGAATATAACTAGGCATGCAGAATTTATCTTAGGTCAGACAGTGTCAGACACAATAATCATTCATACAAAAATACACATTGTATCCCAAATTTCTTTTTAAAAAGATGAAACAACTTACCTTTCAATCTTGTAAGTTGAATCAGTGAAGCACAGTTAATTCGTATTAAACTGGAGGTTCTTACAGACAAGTACAAAAATGAAACAATTTTTTTCTTGGAAACATATATTGTGACTTTTGAATATTTCACAACTGCTTTTACTGTGTTATTCTCTTTTTGAGAGATCAAGCTTTATATGGACTATTATGTTGGTTGAAAAAAAAAGATAAAAACTTTGCTGCAAACAAAGAAAGATCTGGTTGCAACATTATGTCAAGAAAATGGCTTTCTGGCTGATTGAGAAGGTGCGAGGGCAAGCAGTGTGTTTTAATGCCAGAAATGCTTCATGGTGAATTCTGGAACAAGGTTGCTTTCAATGTATTCATTCTTTGAGAAGCATCATGTCAGAACTGTAGATGTTAAGGTATGTTCTACTGTGATTTAAAAAAAACAACAATATTTCATTCACATGTATGTACATGTGCAGGAAATAGCCTATTCCTTGAAATAAAGGATGAAGAGATTTTACCCCATGATAGCTGCATAATGTTAAAAGCCATGCGCAAACTGAAAAAAATTGACACTAAACATGGTTTCTCGAACAGCCCATATTGGACCAGTGAATGTGTAGGGAAGTAGATGCCAAACAGGCTGAAGGTCTTAGTACAGGAAGTCAAGGCCATAGGGCAGTATATCACCTTACCATCAAGGTCATTCCTTGACATCACTGTGCTGCATCATGTCCAATACTGAACGTTATGTGATCTCCGGAACTTGAAATATGTGTTTTGGCCAATCCTGGTGAAAAGACTTGGGCTTGAACAGATCTGTCAACGATAGTATTGTGAAGTCAGTTCAGACATAGGCCTACTGCATAATCAACATTAAGAAAAACCTTAGGTTAGAATCAGTCATTCTCCTTTTTTTTCTACATAGAGGTCATCAGGATCTTCCCTGTAAGTAAGATAATCAAAAAATTGATGGGAAAGCATTTAGTCAAGTCTGCCAACTACAATGCAGAGCTTATTGTATGCAGACCATTCAACATGTACAAAAGCAATGCATCACCAATGATTTGCTGGTGGAAAGAGCCTTAAGCAAGCCTTTCTGAGAGAAGAGAACGTGTACCCCAGACACACACCGTCTATGATTCAACAAGCTTGTATATATTACATACATATGTACAGTATAAGAAATAACACTTCTTCTGTTTTTAGGTAACTTTCAGTTTCAGTTAAAATATGAGAACAACTAAATGGTCAGTTTGTCACTTTAGTACATTCTTAAAAATTACATCCCAAATTTGGATTGAGTGTATTTGGGTCAATTTTATCAAATGAATCACACATGCATGACTTGAATTTGAAAGTGCACAACATAGGAGAATATACTGGAGGAGGAAACACTTGAATCCTTCTTCACGATTGCTAGCCACTCCACTGTATATTTGGCTTATTGTCTGCCTTGTTGCCTGAGCACTCTGTTGAGTTACAACTCTGCCAAAAAGTAAATCCCATTTCATGACACCTCTCGAAGAACGTGCAGTCAACTGAAATGCAGAAGTTGTCATTTACCAAATTACTTTCATATGCATAATATGATGACCAATCAATGCCATCGTATCCAAATTTAAGTTCACCCCCATCATTTCCCAAGTATTTGTCTCGAGTTATCAGTCAAATGATATTCTAAATAGGAAGAAATACCCTTTCATCATAAAGTCTTTGAAAAAAAACAGCATCTAGGAGTTATATATGTATCATCAGACTAAGATGCAATGACTCAGGGAAAGCAACACCTCAGTGTTGTTTCTCTAGTGCACAAGGAAAGAAATCCCTTCTCTGTGAAAGAAATTTGGTGTTGGAGTGTCACACATTTTGGGACAAGGCATGTAAATAATTCAACAGCTGAGCTGCAGGGAGGCCACAATCAAGGATGTTCTCTAAGTCGCTAAGTGGGCATGACACATCTTGAAGGTGTCTGTCACATAACACACATTTATTATGCATCACCTAATCAGACATATGCCAAGATGCATGCAAACATGATTACCGGATATTTTGTCGTCTCAAAAGAGGGAGTGGATGGAAATTGCTATCCACAATCATGCATTTAAGCCAATATCACACAATATCACCAAACTAGTTATTTATGTATGTATTTTCTTTTGGATGGGACTGTCTGTTCTCAAACAAACTAACGCTGTTAACGACATCTTTTCACATTGTTCAGATGTCGATCCATGCTCCCAGAAAACAATTAAATTTTCGTCTGATGTCAGTATGATACATAAATTATATGATTCTGGATTACCTGAAAATCCTTCATCAAAAGTTCAGCATGGCCTGATGAAGCAAATGTAAATGGCAAGCCTAATGTCAATGAATAAACATTCAATAAGTCTCTTTTTGATTTGCTTTGAATATTTTGCTGACTCAGATTCAATTTATATATTTGTCATTCATTCAGTAACTACATTTGAAGCCTCACAATGTACAAAATCAGGCAGTTACCTCCCAAAGACAAGGAAATAGAATTTCGAAGAGCAAGACGCTTTTAAATGATGCGCTAAGAAAAGAAAAACTGGATTGAAGCATAAAGCTGGGCCCCTGCATGGAGACTTGGCCTTTTTAAAGCTAACATGGCATGTGTAATTGAGAATGTACAAATACAAAATGGGAAGAAAGCAAAGATATTGTAGGAGGATTTAATGTAAAATTGATGAGAGCTATATACTATGCACACATCAGTGAATATTCTTTGTCATCATGATTTGTGTTTTCCTTGTAAATTCGAAGTAAACATTGCAAGAATTAGAACAGAAGAGTATAGCACATCGTAAGAAACAGCATACCATTGTGATGGTCTTGCATTTGTTTGATCATGTATCATGGTTCTTCTCAGGTGTGTGGAAATCATACCATCTCAAAATTGTCAAACCAAGATGAGCTTTTATAAGACCAAACATAGTTTTACCATGCAATGAACCACTTAAGGCATGAGATCATCTAGTGATGCATGATTTCTTAGATTACATGAATGCAAGAAACAAATAAATTCAAATATACCAAAATGCATCTCTGCAATAAATTTTACCCAAGAGCCCTAATTTCATGCATAATCAACATAAATAAACATTCAACAAAAAGAGATTTCTTAGTAATTAGATTCTGATGTGTAGGCTGATTCCAAACTTAAACAACAAAACCATCAAAAGCAAAGTCCCAAAACTCAGGTCTGATCCATCTTTTTCTGCCAATTCCACCAAGTCTCCCATGGACTTGCTGACAGATAGCAAATTGCAGTTCCACCCGAAACTGAGGTAAACAAAGGCTGCTGCATACTGGTGATATCAGACTCTATGGATCTGCTGTATTGATGAAGCAAACCCTTTCTCGGTGAGGTGGCACCAGTCTTCCAAAATTTGTAAGCAAAGTTTTCTGGTTACACATACCATGATCAAGTTAATATAATCTCTTTCCTGCCCTCCTGGGTTCCCATGCCAGCTTTTTAATGCACTTTCTATTTATTACACAGTTTGTGTGTTGTTTTAAAAGATGGATGAGAGTGTTAGTATCCTATTTCTTGAGTAAAAATAATAATGACAGGCAACTTGGACCATCGATTACCAGTCAAAACGGCGATAAACCAAAACGGCTATTGCCGAAACTGCGAGGATTTTTCTCAGCAAAACGGCTATTGCAAATATTGATATTGCATGCCATTGCCAGAACAGCTATTTGACATTACAAGAAAGGCGATTGTGCTTAACCAAAACGGCGATTGCAATTCTGATGCTACAAAGGCTAGCAGTACAATCCTACTCTTGATTGACATCAATAAGCCTGCACAAGTCCTGTTTAATTGTTTATACATCATGTTTCATGTGCAATGAATCTTTTCACTGTAACAGGAAATTATATGCTAGTAACCAGATAAATGTTGAGTAAACAGAAGTCCGAACATTCGTAGTTTGTTCTTAAAGATAAATATTTTATTTCATACATTGATTTTAATTCTAAGATAGATCACATATATTGCATAGGCATATATCAAATAATGGTCAATACCTGGAAGGCTTCAAAAATACTCGGTGCAGTCAGCTTTGACATCTCTCTGTGACAAAGGTTTCACCCCCTTCATTGTTCATATTGGCCTAATAGGGTTTGTTGTTCTTTAATGCCAATTAGGGCTAATTAGGGATAAGGGGGTGAAACTGAGGTATAGCCATTCCGGAATAGTGGTATAGCCATTCTGGTATAGGCCTGTAGCCGTTTTGGATATCTAATCATCGCCGTTTTGGCATCGCCGTTGTGACACTGTCAAAACTACAATAGCCGTTCTGGTCTATCGGCGTTTTTGACTGCACACAGGACCATCGTATTAAGGATGTCCATGACACCAAATCATTTGTTGCAATGTGGCTTGCTACCTAATTTTTCTAACACAGCAAAGTGATGAAAAACTTTCGAATTAATTATTGAGCATGAAATTTTGCAATCATGTTCTTCTGAGATAGAACTGAAGGCGGTTTGCAGCTGGATACAGATCCCAGAAAAATGCAAACAGGCCATGAAAATAATATCTCATCAGTGAGAAAAATGTGAGATGATGGTTTGAAAAGCCAGGATACAAGCCATGATTTTTAAACAAACAAGGATGAAAGTACTAGTTGTTATAAGTAGCAATTTTGTAGCCACTTGACTTGGTAAAGTTTCCTTGATGTCTACTGCCAACTTTGATCCAATTCATTTTTGCGAAGTTGGAAAAATCAAAATGCATGGCATGAAATCAAAGAATAGTCATGGGATGGCAAAGTCATTTTGCTAAGACTTTGAAGGCCTATCACATAATTGGATTGGACCTAAAAATGAGTCTGAGGAAAAGACAACCTATTTTCGAGAAAGTCAAATTTGATGATCGTTAGCTTCAATATCCCCATTGGAAGTACACAGCATAAACACTTTCTGCACTCAAAAGCCAAGTGATTACCATAAAGCAAACACAGAACTTGCCTAGCTTGGCTTGCTGTCAACAGTAGATCCTGGTTATAATACAATTTTGATTTAAAGAGACAGTGAGGCATCTATGCGGAAGCCAGCTCTCATATTAAAGTGTGAAAATAACTGAATCCAGTTGTGGCTCAGTGATAACAAATCTGTTACTCTGGAATTTTGTTCAGATTATCCAGTTCAATCGCAAAAACCATACATGTATTTTCGAGGAGCCAGTCGAAAACCGAGTTGGGTTTGTCCTAAAGTATATCAAATGGCTGTACGTGTAATGTTACAAAATATTACATTTCCAGCTGAAGGGAAAAATTCAACCTGGACATAATTATAAATTAATAATTTTTGTGCACTTCTGAAGGGCCAGAAAATGACCTTTTCGGTTCAGATTTGTTGTCCATTGATTATTTTGCCCCTGTAGGACAGTATTAGTATCCTTTTTCTTATGTAAAAATAATTAAAGGTAAGTTGGACCATCATATCATAAAGGATGTCCATGACACCAAATCATTTGTTGCAATGTGGCTTGCTACCTCATTTTTCTAACACACAACAAAGTGATGAAAAACTTTCGAGTAATTCGGCATGCAATTGCGCCATCATGTCCTTCTGAGATAGAACTGATTGCGGTTTGCAGTTGGATACAGATCAAAAATGCCGACAGATCATGAAAAGAATATCTCATCAATGAGAAAAATGTGAGATGACAGTTTTAGAAGGTAGGAGACAAGCCATGGTTTTTACAGCAAACGTCAAATGGACTGATATATGATTCATGCCAAACTTGTCTGAGGTCATCGTATTTTCGAGCTACTAGACTGGATAATAACAGCCCATCAGACCTTCTAATTGGCTGTGATGTTGCCTATATCATGCTAAAGCAAATACCTACGTCCGCATGGTTTCTCAACCAGTAGCAGTACTCATTTGAACGCACATCACTTCGAGGGCAAATCAGTCCTTTAGACTTCAGCTGTAAACGAACAAAGAAAATGAAAACATTATTTGTTGAAAGTTGCAATTTTGTAGTTCCTTTGCTTAATTTAGATTGTCAACGTATCAATGAATTATTTGTAGCCTTCAACAAGAAAGATTTTTATCGTCAGCCTTATATTGCACACACAAGTGTACTGGGTCCCATTAATGGGCACTGGGCAGCCCCATATCTCTGAACAATTTTGGTCTGCACATAAGCTCAATTTTCTGAACGCCTTGTGCAGAGTAGAAATGACTTTGTTAATTTTGTGAAGAAGAATTGTATGCATTACAGCAGAAGTCATATGAAAAGAAATTTGAAATTTATATATTTTAATTACAATACCCAATAACATTATATGGAAGGTGCTAGACAGTGCTTGAATATTGTTAACTTGAGGTTAAACACCTGTGTCAGTGATGACGTCAATATTTTAATAGACCTGTTCCGTACTAGAGATGGGTTTAAAATCTTAGAAGGTTTTAGCCACCAAGCGATTCTAGATCTTGTGTTTTTATTTGTATGTGTATGCTAATATTTTATTTTTTATAACCTTTTGCCCTTGATAGTCAACTGTTTTCCTGTATATACATGTAGAGTTTTCTACAGTGAATAAAGATTATATATAAATAATGGTTAAGTATCCTTGATGTCAAATGTCAACTTCAATCCAATTTATTTTTGTGAAGTAGGAAAAATTAAAATGAATGGCATGAAATCAAAGAATAGTCATGGGATGGCAAAATCATTTTGCTATGACTTTGAACGTCTATCACAAAATTTGGTAAGACCTGAAATGAGTGTGTAAAAGACAACCAATTTTTCGAGAAAGTTACATTTGATGATCATTCGCTTCAATATCCCCATTGGAAGTACACAGCATAAACACTTTCTGCACTCAAAAGCCAAGTGATTACCATAAATATAATAAAGCAAACACAGAACTTACCTAGCTTGGCTTGCTGTCAACAGTAGATCCTGGTTATAATACAATTTTGACTTAAAGAGACAGTGAGGCATCTTTGCGGAAGCCAGCTGTTGTGTTCAAGTGTGAAAATAATTGAATCCAGATGTTGCTCAGTGATAACAAGTCTGTAACTCTTGGAATTTTGTTCAGATTATCCAGTTTGATTAAAAGAAAACATATCTGCTTGAGGAGCCAGTTGATAACAAAGTTCGGTTTCTCCCAAAGAAAGTCGACTGGTTGCATTTGTAATGTAACAAAAAATGTTACATTGCCAGCTGAAGAGAAAATCTAACACATGGACATGAAGTTGCCCTTGTCTCTGCCCATGGCCGCCGTTCTGCTGCCATGAGCTGCATCATTGTGGAAGGCTCACCGAGAATTCCATGCAAGCATTTTGGTGCATGACTGATTGAAAATACAATACAACACAAGAAAATAAAATATAATGCAATACAATGCTATCATTATAATTAATCATTGCCATACACTTCTGAAAAGCCAAAAAATGACCATGAGGGTTTGAATTAAATGTCATTTTATCCTTATAGGAGCAGCGTGATATCATAGTTCATTCACAGACCATTAATGTAAGTGAAGATATTCCAAAGCCAAAAATATTCTGAATGTAACAGATGGGCATCACCAGTTCTTTTAAGGATGTTCATGATAGAGAACCATTTGTGGAAATACAGTTTAGTACCTCATTTTTCTAACACAGCAAACTGATGGAAAACGAGGAAATTATTCAGCATGCAATTCTGCTATCTAGTTCCCCAAGAGAAATAACTGATTGCTGGTCTTCAGTTACCGAACCTACTTTAATTCCGACAGACCAAAAAAGCTGTCTAATGAAAGAGTTTGAATTAAAGAAGCTTGAAAAAATCAACAAGCAAGGCCTGGTATTCTGCTGTAGAAAGACTTCATCAATTGCTGAAAGTGGCAATTGCTCAGTGAATGTTCAGCCTTTTGAAGTACAGTTGGCAGTGATTCAATTTCTCTAATGTCAGCTGTTGACTCGGATTCTGGTTATTGTTGTACAACTGGCAGAGGTGGAATGCAGGGCAGGAAGTTAGAGCAGTCAAGGGATAACCTTGTCATTTTGCTTCCAAGATAACCATAATTAATGGATTCAATTTAATTCTGATTAACATGTACTTCTCAAAATCAATGGCCTTCGGAAAGGCAGATAGAACTTCCAGTTCAACCTAACATGAAGACACAAATTTAAAAAAATGTTATTTCATAGATGATATGAGAAATTCTTAGCCTTTCTGCGCGAGTTTGCATGATTCTTCTGAATCACAATAAGCTAAGTTTCTGGTTATGCATACCATTATCAAATTAATATACTACACTTCACTCTCAATCTGTGTTGTTATTGCATTAAAATATATAAATGGTCAAAAAGAAGAACTGTTTTCAGATTATCCATATATTTCTATAGCATCCTGTTTGTCACAAAATCAATCCCAGCCAATCAATGACACTCCATTTTTTAAAGCAAATGCAATAACAAAACCCGTTATTTCAACTTGGGCAGTGCGTCATTCTATCATGGATGGTCTTTTTCCATGAACATGCACATTAATTTCAGGAAATTGCATGAGAAACAATCAGCAATTTTGGTGACTCACAGATTGGAAATTTTTTTAAATTGTTACTTGATAGCCTATTGCTAATTTTTGATGATTTTCTGATCTTGGTTGCAATATTATTTAAAGTTCAGAATTAAACATTGCAAACGTGTATAAAGACGTAGATAAAGCGTAATAAAAATAAGTTTTAAATCAACCAAAAAACAACACAAAATGTGCCAGTCTACTGATAGCTATGTGATCTTCACTATAATATTATAGGGACACAATTTTTGCATGATAAAAATATGATGTAGCACTAGGCAAGTCATCCAGTGACCGTGATGGCTTAGTGATGCATTTTTTCTAATGACCTTGACATTGGCTCATGTGCCTTTTGCCCCATACTGTGCCCAGCATAATCCCTTACACATTTTGGTCATTTTAGTCTGGTAACTCTGGTTCTGATATTTTTATCTGCCAGCTTTCTATAATCGCTGGTGCCTTGGGTAGCAAGAGTCAACACTTGCTCCAAAAAAGAACAATAAAGTTCTTCTGGTGACCAATATTCCTCACAGAAAAGGTATCTGGCAGTATGCTTTATTTTAATCGTTCAAACCTTATTTCCTCAACATATTCAGCTATTTGCTTCTTCAGAAAATGTCTTCCTACTATTATACATGATTTTTTTAATCAATAAAATATGTCTGCAATATGTCTGGATCTTTGTTTGCCATCGATTCTTGGGGGAAAGCAATTTGGTATCTGTCAGCAAGTCGATCTCCTGGCGGATTCACATCAATGTTGCACAAGTGTAACTACAGAAGAGAAGTTATGATCGCTGAACTGATTTGAATAATCGGGTGTCAAAGCAATGATTTAATTATCATTATTTAATCAAGAAGAGTTGTCAATGACTAGCAAAAATGAGACCAACATCGATTAAAAGATACATATCCCTGACAAAAATGATTGTCAACTATCGAGTGATGGAAAACAAATCTGGTCTAACAACTTTTAGGATTTTTCATGCAGAGTGTGAATGTAGGACAAAAAACAATTCTCAAACAGAGGATTTGAAAATTAAGAATTAAAAGAAAAGTTGTTATAGTGAACGTCTGTTCATCTTTCAGCCCTCCCTTTCCATTTCCACTTTTCAATCTTATAAGTTTTGTTAGTTGTCAGGGAGGTATATGGATGTCATCATCATGTGCATACTTCAGCTGGCCTGCCGGACTTCCAACATGGCAATGCCGCTGTCATTACAAACTGCGACACAAAGCAATCAGGTCATCTGGCAACCAAAGCAGTGCTATGTCACAATTTCAGATAATAATTTTTTTTTTTTTTTGTACATTGTATCTTTGACCTGGATAAGTGAAAATGATGGTGAAAAGTTCTGGTATACAAATCATGGGGAAAGTTTTGAAATATTATTGGTTGCATATTCTCAATCGTCAAGTTAAAAAAAACTGCATCACCTCCCTTCTACCCACTTTTTTTTCAATTTAAAGCGCAAAGAAAGCATTCATTTTGATGAGACTACGAAGACAATGAAGCATCTTTGTTTTTTTTTATTCAAGTACGAAAAAAGCTGATCAGAAATTCCAGATGCCGTGCAATGATAACAAGTCTGTCACTGTTTAAATTTTCTTCTGCTTATCCTCTTTATAAAATCATAATCTTCTTTCAGAACCAACTCATAAGACAATCACGTTAGTCACAACTGAGGTCAATTGATTGTATGTGTGATGTTAGTTTTGAAGTGAGAAAAATTCTTCGGAATTCAGAATCCATGTGTAATTCAATTTGCATAGAATTAATCTGGGCTTGAAGACATTTTCTCATGCTCGCAGATTGTAAATTTCGGTCACGCTTTCACAGAGGGGCTTCTTATCATAGTCAGGTTGCTAGCCTCAGATTGCTGACCTACATCTGATATGAAGAGATTTCGAACCATTTTTACTGTAATTGTTTCATAGATAAATTCTACAGGGACACTTTCATGATATTTATAAAAATAATTAATAATTTTCATACACCCTAAACACCACATTAAATATTGACGAAATGTATGCCCATTTCATCAATAATCTAGATGACATCCACTCAACTGTGGTAGGGTATTTGATCCATTTGGAGTAGTGTGACATCATAGTGCAATCACTGAACAATGAGGTCGAAAAACGATTCCAAATGCAATAAAGGAGCATTGCCCATTTATTTTGAGGACGTTCATGATAGAGAACCATTTGTGGAAGTGCAGTTTAGTACCTCATTTCTCGAAAGCAGCAAAGTGATGGAAGCTGTGGAAAATATTCAGCATGCAATTCTGCTATCTAGTTCCCAGGAGAAATAACTGATTTGTGGGCTTCACTTACAGAACCTAGTTAAAATGCAGAAAGACCAAAAACTCTCTAATAGAAGAATTTAAAGTTTGGGCGAAGCTCACAAAATTCAACAAGTGTAAGGCATGGTATTCAGCTGTAACAAGACTCATTACTTCCTTAAATGGCAATTGCTCTGCCTTTTGAAAGGCAGTTGGCAGTTGTAAAATTCCCCGATGTCAACAGTTGATGGTATTCAGTTTTTTACTGTGCAACTGACAGAGGTGAAATGCACTGCTGGAAATGAAGGAATAGTCACGGGACTCGTAGGTTGACTAAAGAATAACCATTAGTGATTTATTTGACATTGATTTAAAAGGTCCTACAATCATCACTATACAGTTATCAGACTCATCATCGTTAGTTTTATGAGCATTTAGTTTTCTGATTAGTGAATAGTACTTCGAATCAGCAAATGCAGAAAATATTGTTTTGTTTGCATCCGATGTTTGCCAGGAGCATATTCCAGACTCAAAAAGGGAAAAGTTCTTACACAAAGTCCCAAAAACTCAGGTCTGATCCAATTCATTCTGTGAATTCCACCAACTTTCCCATGGTCTTGCTGACAGATAGCAAATTGCAGTTCCACCCGAAACTGAGGTAAACAAAGGCTGCTGCATACTGGTGATATCAGACTCGATGGATCTGCTGTATTGACGAAGCAAACCCTTTCTTGGTGAGGTGGCACGAATCTTCCAAATGGTAGTAAGCAAAGTTTTCTGGTTACACATACCATTATCAAGTTAATATAATCTCTTCCCTGCCCTCCTGGGTTCCCAAGCCAGCTTTTAAATGACCTTTCTTCTTAATACACAGGACTTAAAGCTTGGGTGTCGTTTAAAAAAATTCTCATAGCTTGTTGCCCATTGTTTTTTTTCCACCTGTGTGAGAGTTTTAGTGTCCCTTTTCTTGTGTATTTGATGAAAAGCTAGAATGCACATAAATCTACATCTGTGTTGTTTCATTTAATTGATTTCTGATAAGCTGTTCTTCTGTTCTGGAAAGTGTTCGTGAAGACAAAGATTTCCATGTCCTCAATTTCGCACCACATGTTGTGTATAGAGGCCGGCGTACTTCATGGCTTGCATTTTTTCTTAAAGTGTATATCAAGAAGTACAAGCCTGCCCAGAACCTCCTTTTTCCACACCATTAGCCTTCTAATTTCATGCAACTTAGTACCAAAAACGGATGGTGGTAAAACTGAACATCATGACCAGTCAGCGCAGCTGTGTGTGGCAGCAGACTGTTTATCTTATAATTATGAGTTGGTCAAAAATAAATTCTAACCTTTTTCCATACTGGAAACTAAATAGTTATCCATTAGATTTACTGCATCCTGTTAATCACAAAAGCAATTCCAGCGAATCTATGTAAATGCATTTGTAAAGCACATGCAATAACAAAACCTGTTATATCTGCTCAGAAAATGTGTCATTCTATCTTGGATGGTCTTTTTCCATGAACATGCACTGTCTCGCTGCACATTAATTCCTGGAAATTGCATAAGGAGAAGGCAGCAATTTTGGTTGCTCACAGATTCGAAATTATTTTAAATTGTTACTTGATAGCCTGAGCTATGATGCTAATTGTTTGATGATTTTCTGCTGTTGGCTACAATATTATTTAAAGTTCAGAATTAAACCTTGCAAACCTGTATGAAAGAATCATGTCTGAAACATAGATAAAGTGTAATAAAAATAAGTTTTAAATCTACTATATACCAACACAAAATGTGCCTGTCTGCTGATACCTATGTAGTCTCCACTATAACATATAGGGACACATTTTTGCATGATAACAATGTGATGTAGCACTTAGCAAGTCATCCAGTGACCTTGATGGTTCAGTGATACATTTTTTCTAGTCACCTTGACATTGGCTCATATGCCCTTGCCTCAGTCTGTGCCCAGCATAGTCCTCTACACATCTTTGTCATTTAGTCTGGTTCGGGTAATTTGAAATGCTGGCTTCTGTTGTATATGTTGCCAGATATTCCATTCAAATATTATTGCCAGTGCCTTGGGTAGCAAGAGTCAACATTAGGGACCGTTCAGAATTTATGACTTGGGGGGTGGGAGTTTTGCTGGAACTTCCCATCAAAAATTGATACCCCCCCTTAAGTTTCATGCGGATTTTTAGTACCCCACCCTTAGGTTTCATGCGTATTTTTAGTACCCCCCCTCGACATACAAACCTATATACACATAAATACTGTTATACAAGGTCACGCGTAAAGATTCGCGTCACTTTGCGGATTTTTGCGACGAAAAAATTCTAGATAAAGTGAGTTTATGCGTGTCTTTTAACATTTTTCTTTGTTAAAATGTCTTACCCCCCTTGGAAGGGTTGTAAAAAATTGAAACCCCCCCTTTGAAACACGTATGAAAAGTTAGTACCCCCTCGGGCGAAACTCCCACCCCCCCCCCCCAGTCATAAATTCTGAACGGTCCCTTAGCACCAAAGTATTTCATTAATGATCTTCTGTACCGGATTGTGTGAACGCTTAACACAGATTATCCTAAAGTGGTTGAGTCATTTTACTGATGTTGTGTCAATGCTGATAACTAGATTTACTCATGCAGCAACTTGACAATTTTTTTTTGCTGGAAACCCTGTTGGAACACAAGTTATAGGAGTTAACCACTTCAGGATAATTTGTGTTAAGCATTCAAACAATCTGGTACTGGTCTGGTGTCTGTATTCCACACTGAATCGGTTTCTGGTAGTATTCCTTATTCTAATTGTTCAAAGCTTATTTCCTCAACATATTAAGCCTCTTCAACCCAGAAAAATGTCTTGCTGCTATCATTCATGATTTTTTTCAATCAATAAAAGATCTCTGCGATATGTCTGGATCTTTGTTTGCCATTGGTTCTTGGGGGAAAGCTATTTGGTATCTGTCAGCAGGTCGATTTCCGAACAGATTCACATCAATGTTGCACAGCCAACTACAGAAGAGAAGCTATGACCTCTCAACTGATTTGACCCATCTGGTTTTGAAATAATGATTTGATAAATCAATCAAGAAGAGGTATGAATGATCAGCATAAAATATTAATGAGACCAGAACTGATTGATCGCTGTACAGCCCTATGAAAATGAAATTTCGATTGTCAAGTGATGAAAAAAGATTCTAGTCAAACAACTTCAAAAGAAATTGTGTGCACATGTAGGATGAATGAAGAAACAAAAAGAAATAAGAGGATATGAAAATTTACACTAATTATCTTATAAAAATGCTAACTTCACTATCCAGAAAAGTAGTTATAGTGAGCCTCTATTCATCTTTCGTTCCTAACTTCGATTTCAACTTACCTGATAAGCTTCGTTAGGTGTCAGGGCAGTATATGGCTGTTTTCATCATGTGGATACTTCAGCTGGCCTGTCGGACTTCAAAATGGAAATTCCTCTGTCATCACAACCTGTCACACTACGCAATCAAGGTCATCTGACAACCAAAGCAGTGCTACATCATGTGTCATAATTTGAGATAGTAAGAATTGCCTTTTTGTTTTGTTTGATACCTTTGACCTAGATAAGTAAAAAGAATGGTGGAATTTTCTGGCATACAAGTCATGGGTCAGTTTTGAAGTATTGTTGGTTGCATCAATCATCAAGTTAAAAATGAAAATCTATTACCTACTTTCTACCAACTTATATTTTTCAATTAGAAGCACAAAACAAAGCATTTGAAATTTTCATCAGCTTGGATGCAAATTGTTATTATTACTGTACATTATATACATGAATGATAATTAATACTTGCCTCGTTCTTTTGACAACAAAAAATTTTTGAAATTGAACATACCTGGATGGTGCACATTTATTTGGATGAGACTCCAAAGTCCTTATAATTTGGTAAGAGCAAAAATTAGTCTATGTCCAAGAGCGAGCTTTTTTAAGTCCAGTTTGATGATTATTATGATATCAGCAAATTTTCATTGCAAGTGCATAGCACTAACATTCACTTCACTGAAAAGCTTATAATAGCAATAAAGCTGACACAATATTAAGCATGCAGTGCTGTCAATGGTAGATCCTGGTTATAATATAATTTTGGAAGCCAGTTTTTGTATTCAAGTGCGACAATAAATGAATCCAGATGATTCACAGTGACAAAAATTCTGCCACTGTTGGAATGTTCTTCCAATTATCCTCTTACGTCATAATCTTCTTGAGGAACCAACTGATAAGACAATCAAGTTGCTCACAATTGAAGTCAATTAATTTTATGACACTGTATGTGTCATGTAAGTTTCGAAGCTAGAAAAATTCTTCAGAATACAGAATCCATCTCTAATTTCTAATTATAATTAATAATAGTCACAACATTTTCTCCTATTGGCAGAATGTAAATCTTGGCCACACTTTCACTGAGGGGCTTTTTATCGTAGTCGGAATACCAGCCTCAGATATGAAGAGCTTTTGAGTTCTTTTACTTATTGTTTCTCTGAAAAAATTCTACTGGGACACATACATGATATTTATAAAAATAATAAATAAGTTTCCATACAATTCTAAAACTATACATTATATTGTCCATTTCATCAATAATCTAGATGACATCTTCTCAACTGTGGTATGGACATTTGATCCATTTGGAGGAGTTCAATCACTGAACAATGAGGACGAAAAAAGGTTCCAAATGCAATAAAGGAGCATTGCCCATTTATTTGAGGATGTTCATGATATAGAACCATTCGTGGAAGTTCAGTTTAGTACCTCATTTTTCGAAGCAGCAAAGTGATGGAAGCTGTGGAAAATATTCAGCATGCAATTCTGCTATCTAGCTCCCAAGAGAAATAACTGATTTGTGGGTTTAAGTTACAGAACCTAGTTAAAATGCAAAGAGACCAAAAACTCTCTAATAGAACAGTTTTAAAGTTTGGGCGAAGCTCACAAAATTTAACAAGTGTAAGGCATGGTATTCAGCTGTAACAAGACTCATTACTTCCTTAAACGGCAATTGCTCTGCCTTTTGAAATGCAGTTGGAAGTTGTAAAATTCCCTGATGTCAACAGTTGACTGGCATTCAGTTATTTGCTGTGCAACTGACAGACTTGCAACGCACTGCAGGAAATTAAGAATATAGAATAGTCATCAGACTCATGGGTTGACTAAAGCATTTGGTTGCTGAATAACCATTAATAATTTATTGACTTTGATTTAAAAGGACTTTCAATCATGACAACGCAGTAATCACACTCATCATTGTTAGTTTTAATGAGCGTTTAGTTCACTGATTAGTTAATAGTACTGACAAACTTTATATTAAAAATTAGGCACAACAGGCCATCAGCAAATGCAGAAAATTTTTGTTTGCATCCGATATTTGCCTAGAGCATATCCCAGACTCAAAATGTGAAAAGTTCTTACACAAAGTCCCAAAACTCAGGTCTGATCCAATTCATTCTGTGAATTCCATCAACTTTCCCATGGTCTTGCTGACAGATAGCAAATTGGAGTCCTACCCAAAACTGAGGTAAACAAAGGCTGCTGCATACTGGTGATATCAGACTCTATGGATCTGCTGTATTGACGAAGCAAACCCTTTCTTGGTGAGGTGGCACGAATCTTCCAAATGGTAGTAAGCAAAGTTTTCTGATAATGCATACCATTATTAAGTTAAAACATACCTTCTCCTGGATTGGCATGAGTTCCTAGGCTAAAAAATCATGATGGGCTCCTATTAATAGTAATATTCTATTCAGACACCATTTACATAAGGACGGCTTTTCTAAAATAAAAAAGACACCCCCCACCCAAAAATGTGCGACCAAATTTATTACAAATTAATAGCTTTGTCGATGCATTGCAGTAAGGCTCATACTCGTCCAACTTTCAAAATTTAAATTGCCTCAGTTACATCAATTTTGTGGCATTTAATTTAGTTCAACTAATCTCTTCTTATGTTATTTGTGATGGCAGTCTGAGTGTTCTTAATTGGCAGCACATGCGATTTGAAAGGTATCTTTATGCCAATAATATTCTGTGCCTTGTAAAAGATCTTCTTGTGTCTGGCTATATGCTTTAATCTGGTTCATTTTCTGCAAACATTATTTTGAAAGTGCAAGATATTATCCGTGAATAGCCTACCAGCATCTCCTCTTCTTTGCGATGCGTCAGGAAGCTTCCATCACTTTCTGTGTCAATCGTCATTAGGCCTCTAACTGCCATAATGGATGGTAACAAAATAGGTTTATAGAATGCAAAAATAACTTTAGTTTGTGGATGACCTAGCTATTTCTTAATCATTACAGCAACACCTTCCACATTTAACTAATTCTTATTTTGTCTCACTGTAATGCATATACGTCCTGTTTTTTTTTTCAGTCATGGATTTTCTGTTAAGAAAGTAAAGATCTCAGTTTATGATATCCTTCAAATACGGCAATCTATTTTAGAAAGAAGTTTTATTTTGTTATAAAGTAAAAATCTAACTACCAAAATCAATGAGAACATTCTTCCCCCTGTTGTTACTACTTTGTTAGAGTGGCTCCAATATTACAAGTATGATGAGCCATAGGGAAAAAATGAAAAATATCACACTTTCTTCCAAAGCCACAGTGCAAATTGTTATTAGAATACATTTTTCAGTTCATCTGGTGAGTGTTAATCACTTAAGGCATCAAAATTGATGGGAATGCATAAAAGCACGAACAAATTTAGTTTTAGCTCCGTCAGTGTAAAATCTTATTAGCAATGACCCTTTGGTCACTCAAACCTTGAAGATTAGCCATTATAAGAAACCTTGCAGCTCAATTAAAATGCATGCTTCACTTGAATTGCTTTTATTCGATATAATTTTATGATCCATCATGATGCTTTAGTAAGTCTTGTATACTATCAATGACAAACAGAAACAAAAACAACTTCTTTCATAATATAAGTTAGAATCTATTAGACAGTTGCCATTTCTGACTGGGCAAAAAAAGGCAAAAGTGTAATCCTACCTATCTCATATGCATCACATAGTGACACGATGTTGCATGATGTAGCACTTAGCAGGTCACTGAGTGACCTTGATAGCTTAGTGATGCAGTTTTTTCAATGACCTTGACATTGACTTGTGTCCTCTTTGACATAAACTGTGCCCAACATAACTCTTCCACATTATCCTCATATATATGATAGCTTGATAGCCCGTTTGGGATGTTTTGGGCATGCCTAATTCTGGTGGTTATATCACTAGATATTCACTTGTATAGTGAGTATGATTCTTATACAATAATTTCCTTGTACCTCTCAAATTGTAGGAGTTTTGCTACCTGTTTTGGAAGACATAATGTTAACCAACAACAATATTCTTTGAGTGTTATCTAAAAAAACAGTTTATACCAAAGATATCTTTGGTACAACCAACAAAAATGTTAGATATAATTGTTATCAAAGAACTTTTTAACAACATCTCGTAGCCAAGTCCCCTTTCATAGAAAACCTAACCAAACATGATTATTAACAAGGTACTTGCTGTGAGCATCCGTCCTCTCTTCCTGCTATTCCCACTTAACTGTCTGATGAGCTTCGTTACTTGTCAGGGCAGAATGTGGCTGCCATCATCATGATGACAATTTTGCTAGCCTACAACTGGCTCAGCCCACTTCTGGGGCATGAATCAGGTGTTGATATTCAATGGAAAAATACATTTTACTTCTCTGTTTATCACTCTGAATCAAGTCACATATAACTTGCATAGTAGACATTGAATTTGCATCTTCCAAGAAGTAGACTTCGAATGGAATCTGTTGTCCAGGATAACATCATGTCTGAACTGTAGCATGTTGGAGCCATGAAATCCCGATGGTATTCAATCTGTGCAATGCAGTATGACCTGCAAATATTTCACAGTAATTACCTTTATTTGCATTGCATACATTGTTTTAAAAGCTTATGAAAAAACTGTCTTAAAGAAGGTGAATGATAAAGAATTTGCATAATCTGTCCAGAAAAATGCTTGCAAATTCAGAATCTCTTCATGCGTTTCCTCCGAGCAACTTGCTTAGTTGACATGGTTCTTCTTTTTTCAATTCCAAAGTAGCAACTATTTTGGAAAAACGTGAATTTAATCCCAATTTATGTCTTGAATACTCTCTCAAAATAACATATAAAAAAATAAAAATTGCTAAGTTAAACTTCCAGTTGGTCTTGATGCTGGACCATTTTAACTAGTGTAGCTTGCTGTTTCATTAATGTAATGCAGTGTTCGTGTGTTGGTAAAAGATGCCAGTTGTGGTGAATGTCTGCCAATGCCTCCGCTCTCTATTTTCCATTCAGGACCAGAAGAATTCCGCTTTGAAAATGATTGTGATAAAAGAGCTTCAGGGGTGTATTTTAGGACATTCATGCTACAGAATCATCTGTAGCTGTGCGGCTTAGTACCTCATTTTTCTAACACAGCCAACTGAGCCAAGTAATGAAAGCTTTTGCAATTATTCAGCATGCAAATCTGGTATCTAGTTCCTGAGAGAAATTTATAACTGATTGGTGGTCTGCAGTTATAGAACCTGGTTGAAATACAGACAGGACACAATTGACACCAACAGAAGAGTTTGAATCTGATATCAAGATGTAGAAATGATATTTATGAAAAGACATTTTTGCATGAAATTGATTTAATCTTTTGGAATATTGCAGACAAATAAAGTCCTGGGATGGTAAGATAGATATCTTAATTTCACCTAATGATCATGATGATATACTTGAATCCATATATTACACTCTAAGAATAGTGTTTAGATGTAAAACACAATCCTAAACACAAAATTTGTCCCCACTTTTTTTACGCGTTAACATCTAAACATGTTTAGAATCATCGTGTTTAGGCAATATGTGTTTGGGATGTAAACATGTTTAGCCTCTAAACGGGTTTAGATTTTCTGAAATTTTGCTCTTGAATGTGCTTAGATCTTAAACATGTTTAGAATTTAAACATGTCATTCGTTTTTGTGTTTAGATTATACTTTTTTTTTTCACACTGAAATAAGTTTGAAAGTTTATTAGAATAAACATAAGGTCAACATTGGCTTACAAGCAATCACAATAATGAAACATGTATAAACTTTTGAAATAACAGTTCTTGAAAATAAAATGTTCATAAATATATTTCTTAATTTCTCTGCTGAATGATAATTGATAAATCAGCATATCATAGTGTCCATTAGCCATTTATCGATGTCAAATGTCAAAATAAAAGGTAAATAGCAGGCATAACAACATGACATAAGTCTCTGATAAAGTCCAGTTTTTCTTTGTTAACAATTTCCGATCATCTTGTGAAGGCTTTGGTCATTCCAGTCCATGGTCACACTAAAGCAGGTATTTGCTGACTCTCCAGATGTAAATCCGCAATCTCTGGTGATAAAGATGAGGGCAATTGTATCCACAAGGCATGGGGTTGTATTCTTCAGTGGATCTCATGTTGAATCTAGGTCATCGTGCAACTCTGCAAATGGAACACATTTATCAGAATAGCAAATAATTTTTTTTTCAATAATTGTGATAATTATTTATTCATTTTAGAAGAACTAAAATCTAGTTTCTGATTTGTATGTTATTATGGAGCTTCTTTTCTAATTAGGGAAAAAACATGACTATCCCATATATATGAGCAGGGGTGACAGCCAATCCTGCCCCTCCTGTGAGGCAGGCAAGATGGCTGCTTCAGCTGATCATTTATTTAGCCTTGATTTAGGCTAATAGCCATGGGTCCACAATACAATAGAGCTAACATAACTAGTGCTCAAGATGTATTACCTGACATCAGTATATCTGGTCACAACTATATACACTGCATTCTAACAGTCTGCTTAAGTATAAAGTTATGTGATGAACTTAGCATTGTAAACACCATGCACATTGATCAGCTTAAAGACTGTACTCTGTTTCCCCCTTCAAATAGAGTTCCATAACACATTGAACATCCTAAAACTGATGTGGATGTGTATGTGTATTTAAAACAAAACACTTACCAGGTAAATAGCCAGTTATTAAGTCCTGAGAGTGTTTCCAGTCCATCCCATGGAGCAAGCTGCATTTCCTGAGGTCCACTTCACTGTCTTCAGTCTAATGAAAGTTAATTTCAAACTTGACCTGCATCTTCTCAGAATGAGGCTCTACATATAGGTCAGGTGTTTACATGCTAAACACCAACATGTTAAACATGTTTACCCCAGAAAGTGTTTCATTTCTAAACACCAAATATGAGGTGTTTAGAAGGAGATGTGTTTAGCTCACAAAGTGTTTCATATTTCAACACAAAATGCCATGTGTTTAGAAATATAGGCGTTTTACTTAGCAGGTGTTTTAGTTCAAGACACAAAATATTAGATGTTTAGCAAAAGACGTGTTTACAGGTGTTTAAATATAAAACACTGTTCTTAGAGTGTACGTTGAAGAAAAAAATATCAATATTTTTATCTGGTTAGTCAATTTGCAAAGTTAGTTGACACACCCATGATGACAGAAACGATCATTTGAGAAAGTGTTGCCATTTGTGAGAAGCACTACAGGCAATTGTAACCCAGCGGCCATTCTGACCTCACCTGGTGTCACACTGACGTCAAAATAAGTCAAATTTCCAACAGGGAAATGGGTTAGGGCTATTGTTTGTTAAAAGTTGCTGCAATCCAGTTTCAGTTTTTCAAAATGTATTTCAATGTATGACCCTCCCCCTGAACCTCATTACTGACTTCACACATCACTGATAGATGCAAAATAAAAAAAATTAATGCACTGTTTAAATTCAAGAAAATCAGCAAAGATTTATCCCATACATTGTGCCTATCGGTGTGTTTTCTTCAGACGTTCCAGTTATTTCCTTCACCATTAGACTTCTAATTGCCATTACAGCCTGTATGAAATGGGATCAATTGAGTTTGGAAAGGTACAATCTGAGAATGATTAAGCCAGCATCACTTGAATGCTTCTTCGTGATTTGAGCCCTTCCGAATTAGGTGCACTATTTGCTGCATCACGCTGCATCTCAGCATGCCTTGTTTGAGTTAGCATTTCGCTGAGCATTTCATGACACCCATTGAAAGAAACACAACCCAGATTCAGAAAACTTTTGGCATTTGTCTTGTTAGAAATTTGACAGCTGGAACTTCAAAAAATTGGCAATGTCAGAAAAGAGACCAGTGCCACAATATAAAATGTGTTATTTGCCTAACTTCCGACTGTTCTGTGGTGAGCAAAAGTTTCATATTTCATTTTGCGAACCGAACCTTTGAATGCTCCTAAAAAAATATTAAAGGTATAATGCAACAATTTGGTTTTGTTTATTAATTATAAAGTTTCGATTACATTGTACTAGAGTCAATCATGGAAAATGTAATTTTAAAAGTACAAATAATTGGGAAACATTTTATCTCAGGCTGGGCAAAGTGTCATTCCATCACTAAATGTTAAACTCCATGAACAATTGAACATGCAGTCAATTAATTTCAGGAAATTGCAAGAGAAAAAAGCAGAATTGGTAACTGTCAGCTGGGACGTTATTATTGACAGTTATTTGATTGTTACACTGAAACAATGCCAAATGTAGATTTGCATAACTGTATTTTAAAACATTTATTTTATCATACAGCATTGGTACGTGAAGTAATCAATATGTAATATACATATTTCATACATAATGATGACTTTTTGGCTAATAAATTAAAGTATTGAATTTATCTCCGGTAAAAGGTGATAAGCCACCATTCAAGTTTTAGCCATTCTGTCTATCAGATGTGTTAGCTGCAAGAATTACGTCCATGTTTGACTCTATAATACAGAAATTATATTGATTGCCTGGATGTTTCAAAATGCACAGATTGCAATGGAATGTCACACAGCCTCAACAAAAGTGATACTTCAGGACTTGAATGTCAACCTAGATTATGATGCTATTGCAAATGAATAACTGAGGCTTTAAAGAACTTTTTTAATGATTTCATTTGATAATGATATACTGCTGAATTCTGTGATGGATGGGTGAAAAAAAGCACTGAATAAAAAAATTCCTGATTATTCACACGATTTTCATAGTGTGAGTGTCCATCAATCTCTCCCACTTCCTTTAATTTCAACTTATCTAACAAATAAGCTTAGTTAGTTGTAAGGGTTTTTTTATGCCTCTGCCGTCGCTATTTTGTCGACTTAGCCAGCCTGCAATTGATATAGGCATATCTAAGGAAAAGACATACCAATATCAGAAATATATTTTTCAATTTTGATGCTGAACAGAAGCTTACCAGAATATGCCGGAAAGTTAATTCAGTTTTTATTTGGAAATGATAATTAACACTGATGTAAATTTCATTAAAGTAAGTTTGTCATGGGAAATAACTTATATGAAATGAAGCTTTGAAAAGAGACAAAATGCAGGTGCTGGAAGGAGAGGAGAAACGGTGGAAAAATATGTTTAAAATTTGAAATATTGGAATATCTGTATGGAACAACAAATCTAAAATAATCGAATCTAAAAATGTCACAGATCTCGATGTCACTGTGAAATTTCCAAGCATCTGCAAAACTATGCATTCCCAATAGGCCTACATGTATTTCACATTTAAAAATAGCATGCAATGCATGCACCATGTCCTCGGGCATCTGAACTTGTTTAACATGTAAGTCAGCTGGATGGTCCATTGGCCTTTTAAATTTACTTTTAAAACATTTAATCAGCTGTGAATATGTCATAGATCTATATAGATTTTGTCATATATATGCCAAGTCCAAAAAATATATCATGCATATGCTTTAGGTACTCTCTGAGCACATTCAAACATGATACAATCAAGAGGCCACCCCACCCCCATGCAGCCCCCCCCCCCCCAGTGACCATGTGCATCCTGTCACTGAGTTGACAGCACATGGCTAGTGAGGGTGTCCCATGCAGTAGGAGCTAGTAGGGTGGGAGATAGATAGATGCACAGGAGCTCACAGGCCGATTTATCTAAATCAATGATATAAAAAAATATAATATCAACAGTGTATATCAGTATTAAAAAGTGAAAGTGACTGGACCAGGGAGGCTCTCAAGAAATTATATATTTTTCTACAGAAATCCTGACTTAGAATATAGTCTGCTATGTCAATATGCTATAGGCCCACTCTATAGATCTCTTCTCTAATATAAATTGTATATATGTGCTATGTGCTATTCTAATATCATATAGCTTTTCCTATCATTAGAACAATGTACAAGAAGAACATTTCTGTGTCTCCTGAGTCCTAACTTGACTAAAATGATATGGCAGCAGTGATTTTAAAAAACCAATAACTGCATTTCAAGAGCACATTTTGAATCAATTGAGGGATGTCAGTCTGACAAGAAAGGCTGAATTGTACACTGCTAATCTTCTACTGACAATCCATGACTGGGCAGCCAGTCAGAGCCCCGGGTCAGAGCCAGAGCAGAGACAGAGAGAAAGCACTCCAGGTAGATTGGTAGAATCAGGTCAACTGTTGAACTTAGTTCAACTTTTTTTTTTTCATGCATATTCAGCACAGCAGCAGCAGCAGCAGCAGTGACACAACAGTGACCCACATATAGTGGGGCCAAGTGCTTGGGTTGCCAAGGTTGGCTAGTGAGGGTGCAGTGCTGCATGTGTGCAGCTGCTAGGACCCGTTGCAACGAATTTGGAATAGTTTTTGGTGAAGCTGTCACAAAATAACTGGGAAATGTGATATATTGAAGTAAATTGAACACTGAGAAGATCGAAATTGCAGGCAGGAATGCATAAGAGGAAGTTTTATCATTGGAATACATTAGTTGGGCGTGTAATTTCGCCAGTGAATAGTTTTTCTGAAAACACTAAATTAGAAGATTGACAGGAAATGGGTCTCAAAACAGATATGTCCTGGGATAAATCCCGAGGACATAAAAATGAAACAATCAAACTACAAATACATTTACAGACACAGTGCCAATATGCAGGCCTACAAACTGGTAACTGTCATAGAAATCGGAAAAGAGGTCTTTGAAATATTGAAGTATTCGTAAAGGGGGACTTATTTTGATCAACTGTTTCATCTTTTTTTTTAACCAAAAATAAAGTCTTCCTCAAACTTCAAATTTGATGATAGTTTGCTTTGCTATCTTTCTCCCCAAGTGATAGCCATAAAGTTAACACAGAACTCGCCTGCCCAGGCTTGCTGTCGAGAGCAGATCCTGGTTATAATGCAATTTTGATTTAAAGAGATGGTGAAGCATCTTTACAGAAGCCAGCTCTTGTATTCAAGTGCAGTAAATAACATGCTGCACAGTGATAAGAAGCCTTGCTATAGTAATTTTGTTAAGATTAGCCTGCTCACACAAGATCCTAATTTCTACGTGGGAGTAGATAAGTCATTTGGGTTTTAATTCGATCGAAGTGCTTCAGTCATATGTGCAAATTGTAAGGCAAAAGATATGAGAAGTGAGGAGTTTTTCTGGTGCAGTTTAGAATGTCTTCAATTTAGCACCCCAGGTAGTTTTTCAGGGTTATTACAAAAAACTGAATTGCACAATTTGCACTTAAATATGAAAACAATGCCGTTAAAATTAAGGTTATTCAATGCATGAAGTATCTTGTTTATAATTTCAACACTTTCCTCTAAAGTCACAGTGCAAATTGTAATAAAAAAAATGTTCAGTTCATCTGGTGAGGATTTCAAAATCACGAAAGGCCTCATAGACAATCGATGGGAATTCATAAAAGCACAAACAAACTATGAGACATGTTGAATTGGTAAGTTTTGAATCGTATCAATCCAAACTGTCCCAAGGAGTAGCAACAACAGAAACAAAAACAACTTCTTTCGTAATATAAGTTAGAATCTATTAGACAGTTTCCATTCCTGGCAGGCAAAAAAGGCAAAAGTGTAATCCTACCTATCTCATACGCATCACATAGTGACACGATGTTGCATGATGTAGCACTTAGCAGGTCACTGAATGACCTTGATAGCTTGGTGATGCAGTTTTTGCAATCACCTTGACATTGACTTATGTCCTCTTTGACATAAACTGTGCCCAATATAATTCCTCTGCATATAAATTTTCCTCATATATGATAGCTTGATAGGTTGTGATGTTTTTTGGCATGCCTACGTCTTCTGGTGGTTTTGCTCCACTAGTAGCGAGGGTGATTGCTCTACAATAATTATTATTTTCTTGTACATCTCAGAGTAGGTGTCAAGTTTTTCCACCACTTTTGAAAGACAAGATGTTATACAACAACCATATTCTATAAGTCGTATACAATTTACAGTTTGTATGAAAGATATTTTTGGTAAGACCAACAAAAAGATTAGTTTTATAAAAGAGCTTTTTCAAAACATCTTATTGGTTTTCTGAATGTTCCAGACAAATCCTCCTTGATATAAAACCTGAACTAACATGATTATTCAGAAGATAGTGGCAGTTAGCATCTGTCTTCTCTTCCTGATATTCCCACATATCTATCTGATAAGCTTCGTTACTTGTCAGGGTAGAATGTGGCTGCCATCATCATGGTGACAATTTTGCAAGTCTACAACTGGCTCAGCCCACTTCTGGAGCATGAATCAGGTATTGCTGTTCAAAGACCTGCAAATATTGCACAGCAATTTCTTTTATTTGCATTGCATACATTGTAGTTTCAAAGCTTATACAGCAACTATCTTGGCTTTAACATTTAAGAAAGTGAATGAAAAAAATTACATAGCTCTCCAGAAAAATGCTTGCAATTTCAGGATCTCTTCATGCATTTCCTCCTTGCTTTTTTCTTATAATACCAAGCATAGTTGACATGGTTCTTCCTTTCTCAATTCCAAAGTAGCAATTATGTTGGAAGATTGTACATTTTATCCAATTTATGTCATGAATACTACCTAGGAAAAATATATGAACAAACAAAATTGCAATGTTAAATTTCCATTTGGTCTTGATGCTGAACCATTTTAAGTACCGTTGCTTGCTGTTTCAATTATGTAATGCACTGCCTGTGTGTTTGTAAAAGATGCCAGTTGTGGTGAATGTCTTCCAATGCCTCGTCTTTCTATTTTCACTCTGGACCGGAAGAATTCTGCTTTGAAAATGATTGTGATAAAAGAGCTGTATTTTTGGACATCCATGCTACAGCATCATCTGTAGCTGAGTGGCTTAATACCTCATTTTTCCAACACAGCAAGTAATGAAAGCGTTTGTAAATCATTCAGCATGCAAATCTGGTATCTAGTTCCTGAGCAAAATAACTGATTGGTGGGCTGTAGTTTCAGAACCTGGTTAAAACATGGATAGGACAGAAGAGTTTTAATCTGAGATAAAGCTGACAAGTCTGGCGTTTTTGCATAAAATTGATTTAATCTTATACAAATACGGCATGATATGAGTGCAATATGAATTTACGAGTGCAAATAAATTTTCATATTGCACGATAATAAGTGCCGTATTTGTTTTATTACATGACCACTATGCTTCCAATATATAATGTTCCATTTTTTTTATGATGTCGTCATGTGACTGATTTTGGCCAATCAGCATCGCTCTGCCATAGTGGTCATGTAATAAACTGCAATATTGCATTGGAATAAGTGTCCTGGGATAACAAGTGAAATGTGACAATTTTACCACAAAAAACATGATGACATGCATGAGTCAATATCAATGTTGAAGAAAAGACATCTATATCTTTATCTGCTTTCTGCAATGAGTGTATTCCAAACTCAAACAATAAAATCATCCTATTAGTTGTATTTCTCACAGAGTTGAGGGTAAATATCGGCCACCATATTGGGGAAAGGCAGGTTACTTGATATGCAAAATTAGTTAGCCTGACCTCATGGTGACAGAATTGGTAATTTTAGAAAATGTTGACTTTAATGAGAAGCACCACAGGCAATTGCAAAGAGCTGAGGCCTATTTGTTGTTGAACATTATTGCCATCCTGTGTTAATTTTTTCAAAAGATATGTTGAAGAAAAAGTCTCCCACACAACCCAATTTTGTTATGCCGTCTTAAAAAGTTCCTATTTTTCTCCGCACCATTAGACTTCTAATTGCCATTACTGACTGAATGAAATGAGATAAATTGAATTTGGAAGGACACAATGTGGGAATGATTAAGCAAGCAATACTTGAATGCTTCTTTATGATTGCGAGCCCTCACAAAATCAGGCGTATTATTTGCTGTGTTTTGCTGCATCTCTGCATGCCTTGTTTGAGTTAGCATTATCCTGAGCGTTCCATGACATGCCCTGAAACACACACAGCCCAGATTCAGAAAACTTCTGGCATTTGCCTTGTTAGAAATTTTACAGCTGAAACTTACTTACAATTGACAGTGTCGGAGGTGAGAACGTGCCATGTCATACAGCAGTGCATTATATGCCTTACTTTTGGGGCAGGCACAAAATTTTTCCATGTTTTGTCTTGCTTAAGCACCATTGAATGATCCTGAAAAAATATGAATGGTATTACACAGCAAATCTTTTTGTTTATTACCTATAATTCAAACTGTACTGTTGATAATTATTTTAGTCATCCCAGACAAATCAATTTTATTGCATTTTTAAAAGCACAAATAATTGGGAAACATTTTACCATCACCGTTTGTCAAATTCCCTGAACGTGTAGCCAATTAATTCCAGGAATTAGAGAAAAAAAGAGGCAGTATTGCTTACTCACTTCATGTACGTTATTGGAAACAGTTATTAGACACCATGAAACCATTTCAAATGCAGGTTTGGATAACTGTAGTTGTAAAGAATGATTTTATGATGCGTTCTTGTTCAGCAGTGGCTTGGGAAGTAATCAATATATAAATTTACAAAGATATATATTCTTGATGTTTATGTAGTTTAGCATTTATCTCTGGTAAAAATTGATAAGCCACCATTCAAGGTTTTAGCCAATCTGATATCATTCATTATTGTAAGTTCCAAATAACAGACCAGAATAAAATCTATCAATAAATCAATCAACTGGGCCTAATTTGATTGTCTAAAAGTAATACATGTAGTACAACACATTGAATATACGTTTTTTTCTGTGAATAAAAGAACGACACTTTTAATTTTTATATTGAAAAATGTTGCCATAGTAAAATACCTGCATGGATGAAGTGAAGTTTTGAAGAGAGACAAAAAAAAGATGACGGAAGGAGTGTAAAAAAGATGGATATATTTGCTCATGATTAATTTGAGAGATCTTGACAGGTTAATGGAACAACAAACCTAAATTCATGAAAGGATTTCCAGATTTTTAAAATCTCTTGTCCATGTCCTCTTAAAAATGTGCCAACATCTACAAAAAAAGTAATGCCTAAAAACGTTATGCATGAAAGATGTTGATACTGATGTTCATTATCCTCCATCAATTCCTGCTATTTCATTTTGTACCATTTTTTTTAATATTTCAAATTATTAAAATGGCAATTTCACAATAAAGATGTTGCTTCCCGGACGGACGTTCTTTAGGGGAGCAAACTGGAATCTGCTTCTCTTATTCTCGGACACAGGTTAAAAGGGAATATGACATCATTCTTGTGGTAGAAAGGCTTCAACCCTGTGTTTTGGGGGTTCCTGATGCACAGAATCATCCATGGCAATGCAGTTTGGTCCCTAATTTTTCAAAGTGATTAAAGCAGCTGAAATAATTCAGCATGCAATTGCCAATTTAGTTCCTACAATAAACAATTGATTCATGGTCTTCAGCTGCACATTGCACTACTCTGCAAAAACGTAGACAGACCATCAAAAAGTTCTCCAATAAAAGAGTTCAAATGCAGAGCAACATGGCATTTAACAAATATAAGACTTTAGATCAATTGCTATAAGTGGCATTTGTTGTGTCCCACAAAACATCTTAAGACTACAATGACCCACAATACAATGGCCTATAGAGGTTGCAAACTGTTGACCATAGTCCATAGAACCTAACTCATCCCTATTTCAATGTTCAGCAGCTCCAAAGCGGGAAGTTATACTCAGTTTAAGAACCTTTAAATTATTCCTGGAATAGACCATGACCTTGATGACCTATGAATGTGTACGTAGAACTTTTGGAAGTACTGTACTTTCGGAAGTCAATTTGGTTAATGTCTGTCATCCAGGGTCGATGCACCAGCTGTAGGAGCAGCTGTAGTAATGCATTTCAATTTGAAAGACTTTTATCACAGGTCTGCAGCCTCATATTCCCAAGTACTTGGTCTCACAGGGAATAACATCTTTTTGAAGGCTCTTCTGATATTGACAATTTTTGATATATTTTCTGCTTCACTGGCTGTCAGCCACTGTCAGATTTGCAGAAGAAATATTTTCTGTTCTAGACCTTGATAACAGTCTTCAGCCCTTGTACTTCACACGTCTCAAAGCAGTTACATAATCACACAGTCGCGGCAGCCTTCCCAGCAGCCTCAGTGGTCACGTGAACCGGAAATACGTCACAAGAACATGGCAGTTTGTGATCATTGCTTCGTGTGCCTAAGAATTCTAATATCAGGTCTAGCCTACCTTCTTTTATGTTCGATGGAGTTGGGAAAAAAGGTATTTCAAGCTAACAAGCAAAAATCTATATTATATAACTTCATAGCTCAAAGATTGCAACCAAGTGCTATAAATCTGCTCCAAATAAGGATACTACAAAATAGGAATTTAGAGAAGTGTTGATTAAAATCCCTGCTCCAAGCCCCATCCTGACATCATGCAACATTGCCCTTTCATAAAATGGGATCGATGCGAATCCACATCCCATGGAAGACCCTCTGTGCCTGTAGAATTGGAGATTCCTCATAAAAGGGAGTACTGCATTTCTTGTAGTTTCCAGTTGAAATCGACTTCCATAATAATTGGATCCTTGGCATTACATGTGTATGCATTAAGAGGCATGATTGACCGCCCTGTTATTGTTGCAACAAAATGGCATTGAAACTGACAGATGGTCTGCAGTTAGTTTTTTTGGTTTGCTAAAAGCCAAGAGATTAATATGCCGCCTTGTTCAAATCGACCGCTACTAATCTGCGGGTAACAATTTACAGAGCAATTTGCAATTTGTGGAAACGTCCATTAAACATTTTTATTCACAACAATTACATTAAGACTACAATTTGTCACACTTAATATTGGAAATCTGGAATTGCATCTTAAATTGCTTCTCGCAGATGTCAGGATTCTTACTGGCTTTGTGATATCCTTCTTCTTCTTCTTCTTCGGTTTAGTTTCCTCCGCTCAATCCGGAGAACCTCCTCCAAGGAGTAGCGTTGTGATTCTATAGTCCCTCTCCTCGTGAAGCTTCTGGCAAATTAGATTTGCTAGTTGATGCGCTTTATTTTCATTTTTAACTAATTTTACTATTACTGATACTGGTGTGCTGTATGGTATATTATTGTACAAGTTACTCTGAGCATTTCTTTTTTCATTTGCATTTACATTTTTGTGATACTGAAATTGTTGTGACCCTCCGGAGACCATATACTTTCCTACATTCAGGATTGCTGTTGTCAGCTCTTCTACGGTACTCGGTTCGGGAAGTCTTTCTTCCTTGAATAATTCTTTGAAGTCTGTTATGTGAGTTGAATTCTTAATGTGCATCTTCTAATGATTACAAGTGAGGTATTCATACATTTATCTTAATAATATGAGGCATTTACAGACATTATGCATGGATGTGGCATGCCCTATGTTTGGAGCCCTCTCTTGTCCAAAAATTGTTGTTATTACAGTACTTTTTTTTCATCATAACACTCCAGATACCCAACATATGAATCTAATTACAAATATATGCTATGAGCCTATGAATAATGATTTGAACACTCAATCACTCAAAGAGCTTGATTCTAATCTTGCAAGATGAGGACATTTTAATCTTGAAGAAACTGTGAAGTCCTGAATCAATTTCCAAGATAAGATCAGGTCATGTTTTGAAGGACAGATCAATAGGATGCAGATGACCAATTCCTCAACTATGACCAATGGGCAGTTCTGGTCAACCCACCAAGATTGCATTGTGTAAAGGAGCTTGATCTGTGACCTCAGATTACACAAGGTCCCAGTATTATTACCAGAGCTAATATTGAATAACCTTCGCTGGTGAGAATGGAAAACTAACATTTTCAGCACATCTACAACTAAGTAATATTACTATAGCTTTGTTACATATATGTACATAACATACATGGACAAATGTCTAATTCTCCGGATCAGCCAGACTAAACTTACAGTATTTTTTGAAATCAGAAATGAATCCTTACAACATTCAGTTCGTTCTAAGAAGGTATTATGCATGTTTAGATCCAATTTAGTAGTTAATATAATGAAACGAGCACCTGCAATTTCGTAATATGTAGTTTTGGCTAATCTATTGCAAAACCGCAATTTAATTTTGATCAACGTATTATGTTTTTAGCACTGGAAGTGTTTAGTGTCCTCTAACCTACTGTGTCCCTGGGACGTGACAACGCAAATGGCCATCAAAACGGAGTCCTTGGTCTACATTGCTGCAGAGCCTGTGACTATGTCTGGCTGACATAGCAAGATGTCTCTTATACAGGAAGTTTTGGCAACTATTTTTTTTCTGACCAAAGCAATGGGGCCATTCAAGCATTATGTATAGCTTCATAATCAGAATTCGCCTTTAGATGAGTGTGACAAAACAGTATTTATCATTTTAGGAGGTAATTTCAGGTAAACATTTATGATTTTGACTTAGAAATGCAAAGCTGAATATTAGAACATTGACAATAAGAACCTTATGTATAAGTGTCAATACTTATTGATAATTCTTCTCGCAGATAGCGCAGTGTCAAAATGAGAAGAAACCAGGCTACTAAATGAATGTGCAGGCCGACATAACTTTTTAATATTGTCAACACTTTAGGAACATAAGTTCCATGTCAGAAAATGAATGAATTTGTTGTGCATCTCTTTCTCTATGTCAATAATGACGTTTGTGGGTCTGTCATATAAGAATATAGGTCAGGGATCTGTTTGTATTCGAGCCGGAATGATATGGGTATCACTCAAGGATTGATATTTCCTGTTTTGTCTATGGTTGCACGCAGACAATTGTGATTCTATACCATGTAAGAAACTTGAGACAGGAATCCATGGAGCCTTGTCAAAACTATAGAGATGCACAAGGGATGCACCTAAGCAGCCTGGAAGCAGGCCATCAGCATCTCAGCTGTATTCAGACCACGTCCTGGGCCTGTTGAATCATGCGGAAATGGGGACAAGGGCAGCAATGAAGTTCCCAATTGAGGAGTAAAGCAAAAATCTAGTCACCTGGCTCTGAGGAAAAACCATTAAACTGATAGCCACAGCCTGGAATACCAAATGGAAGCAGTGCAACTCGACACTTGATGTCTGGCCTGGCCAAGTGCTCTATTGTACACTAGTGATTTGGTGTTTGCCTCAAAGAAAAACAACAGATGAAAAGAAAACTGTCTCTATGGCAACAAATGTTGTATTCTGAGAACATTTGGCTGATTCAGTGATTCTCGAATATCTACAAGTTTATATAAGCAGCAATTTTGGATTCTCCCTTTTTAAATATAGCTCATACTAGTTGATATCTTAAGAAAAGTGCTATAAGTAAATATTTCCTGTTGATATAACATCATCTTTCCATAATATATTTTGTATTACCACAGCAAGAAAGTATTTTGCCTTTAGAGCTTCAATCATTGCCACACGTCTTTTTGGAGGGAGTAGTTGATGCCTAAATTCAATAGAAATTAAAGGTTAAAAACCTGGAGATATCGGAAGGCTTTCATGCCTGCATCATGTGATAACAGTACTAAGATTAATATAAAACAAGTAACAATTATAAAACACCGATCAGCAAAACATAGTAGATAAATTATATGAGATAATGGCCCTGAAATATTTTTACAAATTCTCATAAAATACATGTGACATGAATAAATTGGCAAAAAGGCAACACAACAAAGATAGAACACCTCAGAAGAGTTCTGACATGGTGTAAAAAGGCTTGACCTCAGCTGGAAACCAGCACTGTTCAGTGGACAATAGAGCTTAAAGATGCTGTAGAGCCTTGCCAACAGGAGATTGGGGCCAGTGGGTAAGCATGCAGGCAGGGATTAAGACTTAAAGTCAACAGAAGCAGTGTTTGTCCAAGGAAGACCTGTCTGTTGGCAGTGTTAAGTGAGGGTTCCCATCATCTCACTGTCACCACTGTGCATGTCCTTGCTTCTGTCATTTAGGCAGCGTCCCCTCACACAAAACCCCACATCATTAAGACTGGCTCATGCCACACTGCCCCCGAGTAGACTACAGGGTTATTGGTTGACCAGAAGTTGGCTAGAGCACATTAGTGAACTGGGAGTAATCAGTTTTAGTCCAATGGCAGGGGCTTCAAGGCTGCCCTCCACCACTAGTTATTCCCTCTGTGGCCATCCAATGGAGAAGAGTTAGGGCATTGTATGAAAAACTCATTCTCCAACAAAACATTGTGTGCACTGTATGACTTGGTGCATAATGGTAGACATTCTCAACAACGAAAGGCTATGGAGAAAGACTACTTGAAATAAAAGATAAAAAGGAGTTAGGAGTCAGGCGTAGAATTACATGTGATCGTGTGATCTTTGACTGACTGTACCAGATATACGACGTTATATATTATGTGAAAATACATAGCGAGAGAACATATGTGTGATTTACACTTAAGCAAAATAAAAGACCTAACAGACGTCAAAAATGACATATTATAAACTTTAACATTATATCTACATACAATGCAGCTTAAAATTCTGAGAACACACATGCATACATTACACTAGCTTCTTCACACTTGTGTTCTCATTTCTCTATGCATCGCGAGAATCCAAAGGGTTGTATCAGATAACGAGAGAAAGTTTCCTTTCTCTCATTAACAAAACAGAATTCTCAAGTAACCTTAATTAGAGTTTGGGTCCACAAGGACACATTGAAATGAGTGACAAGCTTCATGAATTTGAGTCTGTTGTATTAATGAGAGGACCGGTGAAAGTGAGGCAGAGAAATGGCCCTCCTGAGCGATTCCTTGCTGTCAGCAGTTTTAAGTGCGGTGTGTTGGGGAATAAATGCCCGATTAGCCGGGACAGCCTGGCCATTAACAAACAAAGGTTGGGGCAAGTGGAGGATCTGCTGGCTTTTGTCAATAACAAGACAACTGAAAGACAACTGAAAGACTTGGGTCTTAAAGCCACCAAAAGGCACTGATGCTCGTGATTTAAAACATCTCCCCAGCCAAAAAGCCTAAAGGGATTAATTTAAAGAGTCTTGTCTTTCACCTGAAACTTCCGCAGACCATGTCCTCTGGGTACGTAATTGTAGGAAATCTAAGTATTCACGATAATGGAATTGCCAACAAAGAAAAAAATCAATTCATACCTTTTTCGCTGTTGCACTAGTCTAAAACAAAATCTGAGTGGAATGTGTTATGAATAACAATGATGCACAAACACAACTTCTTCACTTTGTGATGGGTGCATGCAAAGATAATCATGAGCCATAGAACTTATTTCTCAAATGCCATGTATGTAAGATTTTATGTGTTAAAGCTTACAAGTTTGTCTTTATGTTTCTTTGCAGGAATGGGGAGACATGTTCTTGAGGTGGGATCCGAATGACTATGGTGGACTTCAAGTATTGAGGCTCCCTTGTCACAAAATATGGCTTCCAGATATTGTTCTTTACAACAAGTGAGTATTTAGCTATCTTTGTACGTATGGTATTAATTCACAGCCTGTTATGTATTTGACAATTTTAGAGACTCCCACGCAGACTCAATGCTGAGACACATGAAAAGTTATCACTTGACGAAACAGTTACCTTGGATAGCGTGAGCAAAAGCCTCAACACACAGCGCTATGTCCGAGTTGCATCGATGTCTATTTGGCCTTTTATGTTGTGTTATAGCCTTATACCCTGATATGATATCAGCAACCCTAATATGATATCAGAGGCTGCAGAGCATGCCTGATAGGAGGGCAGCGGACAGTATCAATTTATGGCTTGGTGTTTCGTCGAGGGTGCTTACTGTCCAAGTATGGTGGAGAAGGGGATTGTAATATCATCTGGAGGGTGATTACAGGTCATCTGGGTGCTTAATAACCCCTGGATGGCTGTTGTGCCACACAAGAACCTTCCAGGGCCACACACAAGAGCCATGAGGCCACACAACTGCAACTGAAGGTGTTCCTGGGTGTTGTATCTGCAATCATATCGGAATACACTAAAAAAGGAAGAATAAAACAAATTGGATCATAGCTGCCAAGTTAAAAGGTGATGTACATAGTCCAGTCTAGTTTTCTTCAAATGGAGTTGACTCAATGATACTAACGGTTTTGTACCATCGATAGAATGTACGGCAAAAATAAAAGCTTACATGTACTCATACATGAGATACTGCATTCAAGTTCACTTCTATTGGTGTCTGATACTGCATTTCCTCTGCAGAGACTGATTTTCTTCAGAAACTGATTTCCCCCATTCTCTTGTAGTTCTGCACTGTACATTTGATCCAGATCTCATTCTTCCATTGTATTCTCTATTCGATTGTCACAGTCATGTGTGCTTTTAATTTCACTGGTTCTTCTTTTAGATCTTTCTTTTATGTCTGGCTTTGTTTGTAGCACTACCTTTCAGAAAAATCGAAAATCTTGAAAATTTCAAATTAAGAGTGCAGCAGTGTTGTGTGTTTGATACACCATGTTCATACTGACTTGTACTTGAAGTCAGAATAGAGATGATGAAATAAGTGAACAATCTTGTACTATTCACCAAAGCTTAAATCAGTAATAGTGTAGAATAAGCTAGCTTAGTGCATTGCCAATAGGTGGTAATATTTGTTTCTGCTGATCTATTCAGCGGTTTTTGTGATATGTTATATTCATACAAGACCCAGCGCAGAAGGCCATTGTCCTGATAACTTGGCTACCGAGCTGCTCCTCCTCACATTTCCACAACTCTTACTACTGCACATATACATTCTCCCCTTTCCCATTTCCTTACTTTTCTTTTTCTTTTCTTATTGCACCCTTGAGACCACCTTCCATTCGATGAGAGATGCCTCTCTCTCGCCCATGATGCCTCCCATATTGTATCGCGTCCCATAAGCTGAGAATTCAATTCAAAGGCCAGCCCTCCATCCTAGCATCTCCAGCTGCACTCCAGAAGCACCAGGCCTGCAACACTGTCCATCCGGGGATTCCATTCGCAGCCAATCAACGGCCGGCTTCAGGTCACGTGACAGGCTCAAAGTTTCCGGAAGAACTTGATTGAAGTTCACAGAGGTCACGTTTCATCGATTTGACAGCAAAAACATCTTTATTGCTTTCTACCTATGGACCTCCATCCAGGCCAAAATAAGGGGCTGGAACTGCGAAAGGAAGCCATGAAAAGAAATCACTGCTTCCACACTCCCCCATTTCTCCAATGGTGATGAAAAATTTATGCTTCACTGAGTTGAAGACATCTCTTGAAGGCAGACCACCTCTGGATCAAAAGTGATGTGAAGCAATGTTGTACTTCAGATTGACGGATGAATATTCTGGCCAAAAGCCTGCCAAACCAAGTGTTATATGACATCGATTTAGATTTTGAATCCTGATAAAAGTAGCAGAGCTGTATTGTTACTGATTTTTCATCACAATGGTTTCATGACATTGGTTGCTACTGGGCCCGCAATAAAAGTGATAGCAGCTATCAGATTCCTTACAGTAAAACGAAAAAATCATATACGATTTTGAAAGAGGCTCTTCATTGTCTGCAAAGTAGGCCAAAACCGGATAGTATAGTTGTAACACCAAACTGTATGTGACACTTTTGCACACAAAAGCTGTAAAGCCATTACTGGGAATGCTGTTGTGCGAATGACTACCCTTATTAGTCATTCTGTCAGCTTTTCACTTAAAGTGACATGTGTGGTCAGCAACGTGCAAAGTGCCTCTGGTGTCTCATTGATTTTCTCGGTTGAATATTTAGACTGATGCTGAATGTAGCGATTTGCTGTCCACTGAAGCATCTTGCAGCACTGCTAAACACCCTTGCACAGGTCTGGAGGGGCTCAAGGGAGGTTCTTAACCCCCACAGACCTCACGTAGCGACACAATGATCTTAACCTGTTATTACATTATTGCGCTTAGGGTCTAAAAATGGCTGCCTCCCAAGAACTGGGAGGAGCGACATTATGGCTTCTTCCAGGCGAGTTCTCCTCCATCAATCGAGAATAATCCGGCCTACAAGGGAAACGCCAGACATTCATCTCGATCCTCTTCTGTCGATAACTGGGTTATTCCACAGAAGAAAACGTTCATGGCTGACCGTATTCCATATTCGTGTGACTCCGATTACATGTGATCAAATTGCAGCAGCTTTCACTTTTTCTTTACTCAAAGATCAGATTTGGCAAAGATCCTAATCTAGAATATCACACCTTTTGTGTATTGCATCTTATACCTCAATACTTGGTTTTCTACAGTATTATAAAACATTTCATATAAAATGACACACAGTGAGTATCAGCTGAAACCATCTTAATCACTTATCACATTTCAGACTCATATCCAGACAGAACTTCACAGCAGCCCAGACCTGCTATAGCAGCCAGCAGTGTTTACCCCTCTGAAATGGATTACTCAGTTGAATGGGATGACTTTCACAACAAAAACTCCACATTCAAAGAGAGGCTAAAGGCCCTCCTAAGTTACATTACTGTTTACCGGTAGCAAACAGTAATAGCCCTAAGTGACCACTCTAGCAAAACCACATTCTTTTTTTGGCAACTTTGGCCCAAGGCAGTTTTTGTCTATGTCGCAAAATCTCAAGGGCACAGCTGGTGCTTAAGGAAATGTTCCCGATTGACTGATTTAATTCTGAGTGGCTCCGTAAAATGAAAATGAACGGCAATTCATAAATTGATCAGATGTTTGGTGCAAGCGAGAAATATCCCCCATGAGCAATCAATCACCAAGAATCAATTAAAAACATTTGGAAAAAAATTTTTTATGCCTTTACTGTATCTTTAAACAGTTCTGTACAACAGTTCATTCAATGTATTATCGGAGTGCTATTAATTACGGATACAAAATATCATATTAGTTATATATACAAGACAGATAGGTTCTAAACTAATCTTATCATAAGAGCAAAATTACATTCACCTGTCCGCTATATTCTACACATCTGCAGTTACAGTAACCTCTCATTGAGTGAATCATTGACATGCCTGGACTGTACTTGTCAATTTTGATTGCTATACAATAGACGCTCGAAGTATTCTCAGCTGGGACTTGCACTGCGCAAAATTACAGCAATCTGCCTTTTTATTCAAATGTCAAATTTGACGCGATTGTATTGAGGCTGAAATCAGGATTGAATCTAACATCGATTAGTGCTGTTGGAATCTCCAAGAATCTAGAGGACTGAAGGGAAGACATTTTGATGGCACAGAAATGACAGCACTGCTGGGTAATCATACCAGCCCACATCAGATTGGCAATGAATGCCAGGATTTGCTTGCTCTGAGTAGACAGATCCGTTTTCAATGATCTCAGGGCTTCTGCAACATCTGGCATTTTCCAGAACAGTAACCGATTTGCACTGAAATGATTCAACAGTGTTTCTTCCCCAATTTTTCTACATGTACTATATATATATATGCCATAAATATGTATATTAAATTCTATATATACCATGATAAATGACACATCCATCAGATAAAACTCTCTGGAATCACTGAGTGACATGCATTATAGATATCAAGCTTTTTTAATCGTTTTTTTTTCTTCAGGTTTTTTTGTAAAGACTATTATAAGAAGCAGATAATAGAGTGTTATATCTCTGCAAGGTGTGCAACATAAACCAGATATTGTCCAACATCATGAGTCTATCTTAACAGACCCTGTCAAACATACATATTTTTCCAGCCAATTTTGTATTTTTAACTTCAATCTCAGTTTCTCAAAGCAGATTCGTATCACTTTACAAGACACTTGTAGATCTGGTCTGGAACTAAGACAGGATATTAGAGGAAAATTAAGGAGACAACAAGAAAAGTGACAGTAGCGATGAAACTTTAAACTATCGTGACTCATCCTGAACCAGCTCAAGTCAGTTCCATATCATCTCTTCATAAAATGATTATCCGAACAAACTTTGCAAAGTTTGTTGTGTAGAGTTAGTAAGGATTGATATCTCCCAGTAATTCTGAGTCAAGTTTATATATTGGGTCACCGCCTCTAACTTCTAAGTGACGAGTTTGCACTTGCAGGAGATAACATCCTTCATCAAAAAAATGCTAATTTAGCCAAAGTTGTGATGAAATATCCAACGATTAAAAAGTCGCTGGAAATTATGTTCTGCACTCAGACTGGGTTGCTACCAAATTAACTTTCGGTAACGTAACCTCCCATCAACTTCCATACTACAAGGTAAAAAAAATATAACAGTCATACCAAGGTCCTCGACACCATATCGCTCTCGTGTCAGGAGCCACTTAGAACTCTGCGGAGAAACTCTACAACTGAATATTGCCATCTATTTCTTCTTACTGTGTGTGTCATTTTACTCTATATTTATTCAGGAGATGGTGACTGTGTGTGTGCATCAAAATGTCTTGGTTATTTTTGTCGCATATGATATATTCAGTGGTCCCTGCAACATAAGATTCCTTGTTCTATGCGACCACCTTCCTCCTACAGGAAGTTGTGCTAAATTTTAGCATTTTGTACTCTGGGTAGAGACCACACCCCACACAGGAAACCACTTCATAAGAGCAGAAAGGGTGGTCTTATAATGCATGGACCACTGTACGTACATTGACCAAAATGCTGCTTACTAAAGTCCAACACAAATACAACATAATTATTCTTTTAGGGCTTTGTTGTGTTTCTGTACAACTATAATAATCATCCATTCTTGAGATGCCATACATATATTTGCTCAAAGGGCGCAACCTTGCATCAACCCCGCGTCATCAATCATCTTTTGCTTACAATGTGCATCTTGTCCTGTCTTGCAGTGCTGCACAATACACAGACGGTCTGATGCCGGCAAATGCCATGATAACATTCGAAGGAAATGTCTTCTGGCCTGTTCCCACCAAACTTCAGAGCACTTGCAAAGTGGATGTCACCTACTTCCCCTTTGATGAACAGACCTGCAGGTTGAAGTTCGGATCTTGGACGTGAGTATACAATCAATAAATTGCAAAATATGAGATGTTGGAAAATACTTCATTTTGGACACAGAAATTGTAATCGTGTTTCTGGGCATTCATGTTTCCATATTCTAAGATAGTATCCCTGTAGCCAATCAATATTTCAAACAAAGCAACCTAGCCTAATCGGCATTCAAAAAAGTAATTTGGTTAACATGATTTCATATTTTTGCAGATATGATGGCTTCCAAGTGAACATGTTCAACAGAACACAAGAGGTGGACCTCAGCAACTATGTCTCGAATGGAGAGTGGGAATTGATCAGTATCGAGATCGTTCGCAATGTCGTTTACTACGCGTGTTGTCCAGAGCCATTCCCTGATGTGACATTCTTCATCCGTATCCGAAGGCGTATTCTTTACTACCTCTACAATGTCATCTTCCCTTGCATTATGATGTCTGCCTTGACGCTGTTGGTGTTCTGTCTCCCTCCCGAGTCTGGAGAAAAGGTCACTTTGGGAATCACTGTGTTGCTCGCCTTCTCTGTATTCATGCTGACAGTCGCCGAGGACTTACCAGAGACCTCAGAATTCATTCCACTGCTGAGTGAGTATTCCTCCCTTACGCCTCCTAAAAATAGTAAAGAATGACCAAAGACTCGTCAACAAATGCAATAAAAGTTGATATAGTACATGATTGTTTGATATTTGTTGTCAACCATCCATTGGCAAAACTCTCATATACACTAAAGTGAAAGTTATTTCAGTGGAAACTTACTAGGTTTTTGGACCTTAAAATAATTTATCTCAAATTCTGTTAAGATTTTCTTGTATTTGGCACAAGTTATAAATCATACTATTCTTTTCTTTCTGGCCTTTTGTTTGGTGTTACACCTGTGAAATTGCAAGTACTTCATAAGCTGTTTAACCTTATAATGTTCTTTTTTTTCAGGCATTTACCTTACAATTGTCATGGCAATGACATCGGTGTCAGTGATCATGACCGTGTTTGTGCTGAATCTTCATTATCGCAATCCTGACAACAAGCCAGTGCCAAATTGGTTGCGAAGGTGTTTTGTCAAGAAGACAAGAGGTGGTGGCTTAGCCTTCCGGCAAAACTATCCTTACATTGAAGAGGTGTACACTGATGACCAGTCGAATCATGTACGAACTGTGCCTCTAAGACTTACAATTGAAAACCTAGCGCAAGAATTAAAAGACGAACTTGATCCCTCAGAGGTGCCACCTTGTGAGATGCCTTTAAATGAAGCGCCTAATGCAAGAGCGCCACCTCGTTTCGATCCCCCGGGATACAGCGAAGTCACGCAACGTGATCACAGCACTCGCGTGAGATACCATGCTAACACTAACTCTTCACGTTCCACCCAATCGCCAAGTTTCACCAAATCTGGAGATATCTTGGGCGCCTTGCGAAAGATCATTGAACGCTATGAGCGAGATGACTGTGAAGAAGCAATGCTATACGAATGGAGGCAAGTGGCCATTGGTGTTGACAGAATTCTCTTCTGGATTTTTACGGTTGGAACTTTAGGTTCTACTATTATAGTTCTCATTGTTGCACCAATCACAAAATGGCTCTAGGCCATCTGCACCTTTATATACATTCATAAGACTATGCCATTATCATTAAGTAACATAACTGACAAAAGTGTAAAGACTTGTGAAGACATAATGATTACAAGAACATGACATACTGTGGCTATCCGTGCAACTGATTTCTGTGCTTGTTATCTGATCTGTTGATGTGTGAAACCGAAACCACAGACAATTTTCATTAACACTGCTGGCATACGCATTTGTAAATGCTTAATGTAATATATTTCCCATACCTTTCAAACTGTACTCTGTTGAAGTGATTGTTTAATGTTTGCTTTGTAAGAATGCAATAATTAGAATTACATGTGATAGATATAATGAATCAATACAAGTATATTCCAATACAATATATTAACTTCCGCTACACTATAAAGCCAGCTGCATTACTTTTACGGCAGCCGCTGTAATGAATACAAAAAATTGCCATTTTATAGCAGAAAACTGTTGTTCTTACGGCAGGTTCCATTGTTTTAACAGTAACTGCTGTAAAAGTAGCGCAGCTGGTTTTAAAGTGTACATTCAGAACTCTGCAGTCTGCAAACTGTAGGACTGTTATAGGTAAGTCTGGACTTAAGGTCAATACTGCTGATATATTCACACAATTTAGCACATATATACCACACACATATTTGCCCTATACGATACATGTTTGATGACGTACAAAAAATAGAATACAAAATATATGATGTAGGTAATGAAACATTGATGTTAAAAAAACATGTACAACTAAAGAGCAATCATAACCTCCATAAAGTACCCTTTGAGTTATTTCAAAACATTGTGTCATATGTTAATGTAACTGCATACAATGTCAGAGAGTAGCAATTAATTTGAAAAAAAATTATCACTAACCGCAATGAATTAGTACTGATTTCTGTAAGTGAACTTCTTACATGATTGTGTATTCCCTTGATTTTGATATCTAATAAAGCGAAAGAGAATCATGCAGTTTTATTATAACTTTTCATGAATCATTTTCTGCTTCCTCTCGTTTACTTATGCCTACAACTCTGAATTCCCTTAACATAATATTCAATATATAATGATTAAAGTCACCAGAATATCACGGCCTTCTAAATTTAGAATCTTTAGAAATTTGCCTGGACTTTAAAGAGATGGAAGCAAAACTCCAAAATTCAGAAAAGTTTCATAGGAAGAGATACAATGCACACAGCACCAGTCATCTTCATTTGCATAGTAAATATCTAGGAGCAAAAGTATAACATAAAGACCTGAAAGAATAACAAACCAAATTCATGAATACAATTCTGGCCCATAACAATCCAGCCTCCATAAATCTGTAGTACAAATACAAGCATTTACATTATTCATGGTAGACTAAACCATCAGCTCAAGATGTCTGTCAATATTGTATGAACATTATATGCAAACAAAGAAATGAGTAGCATCATAGCTCCAGGAAGCTGTATACATGCAAATACAGTGTCTACACTACAAAGACAATATCTATAGACAAATGACTGTGGCTCAACTGTCTGAAATATCAAACATCCTGTCCTCTCCTCCAGTGGTCTTAGTTTCGATTCCCTTGAATCGTTTGATTAATTTTAACATATTAATTAGGCAAATGGCATAAAGCCCAAAAAGGCTACAGATAACAGTTCAATTCATGAAATCGATTTTGTCTTAGAATTTCACAGCCCATCTATCTGCAAGGTTCATAATGCGGATTTTTTTATTTAATCTCATGCAAATAAGCTGTTGTTAAACGAAAAACTTAATCCCCAGTGACAATATCCTGCTTGGAAAATGAGTATTGTTTGCTCAACTTTATTGTAACTGTGGGCCTAAAAATATGCAAAAATAAGAAGAATGGGATTATGGTGGATTTAGAAGAAACACAAGAAGCCTCACAATAAGCTCACAGTCAGGCTGGGGTGTGACCCAATTCTATTGATACCCCTAATCTATCCTAATCTGGTGTGTGATTATTTTCCACAAATGCTTCACAGATCTGAGTTCTCCCTAAAGCTTTTGCGATTTGGCTTTTCCAGTCACACACAGACTACACACAAACTCCAAACAAAGACTTGGGACTAAATGCAACGACAGAAACGTCAGCTCAAAGGAAACACCGCGTAAGTGAGACGGATAAACACATGAGCAATTTATTCCATGTGTCCACCGATTTGGTCCACAAATCATCAGGATTAAGATTCTGCCATGTAATCAATAAGATGATGGATAGCTTATTAGCCAGCTATCTCTAGCCCAAGATGTCTTCCCCAAATTGATTCCTGTGGCCCAATATAAACAAGGCAAGAAATACAACAAAGGTTGTTTGAAGAACTTCTCTGAATCCTAAGAATTATTCCACAATTGGTCCTTTGAATGAGGCAACAGGAACGTAAGTGTTAAGGGCTCTAAGAATTAGGAAATCCTTTAAAACTTTATTGTCTGGCCTTTAATCAATCACCATGAAATATACACTATAGATGTTACATTGTATATTACTTGTGAGAATTGTAAAACACATTTTAAAATTTAGTTTAATTACATGCATAGTATTGCATTATGATATATAGAAAAGGGTGTACTACTTGGATCAAATCCCTCCCATTACACTGTGTGTCAAAACAACAAGATATGTCATCGGTTTTGGAGGGAATTCCCTTTGACCTATATTTTCAATCACATTACCCAATTAAGGTTTACATGTAGTGTATGTAAGTTTTTCTCCAGGATACACTGAGAGATTATAATAAATGAGGTTTAGAAATGGATTTAAAGTCTCACTTCTCAACCTCTTCCAATCATTGGTCAGCATCACATGCTTGGTTTGTGTTTATGGGGGGATGCATGTTCCCTGGCTCTTTGAACTTTCAGTTCCCAGCAACAGCGAAAGACAGGGTGTAATCCGCGCCACTCCTACCCAAGCCAACTCTCACATGATAAGCCTCCATCCATTCTTCATGTCAGTTTTGAACCTTAACGGAAATTGCAGAGCCCACTCCATGCTGTTTAGGGTTGTGTACCCACGTTACAAGCAGCATGGAAGCTGAACAGGAAAATGTAGGGCTACATCACCCCCATATATCACTGCAGCTTCTCATTTCCCCCTTAATGAAATTCCACACATTTATTCCATTTTGTCAATAACCTCGCAGACAATTCATTAATTCCATAATGCCACCCTCATTGCTGTAGAATGTGCCGGAATGAGGCTGAAGAATGTGCGATGAGTATCTTCCATAAAGCAAATTGACCTATTCGTACAAGGCTCTGGTCCCTGCATTGTGAGTGCATGTCATCTGAATCACAAAGCTCTCTTTTGTTGTGCATCGTAAAGCGTACGTACCAAAGATACATACAAGGTAAAATTTTGAATCAGCTTAAATGATTGTGTGAGATGGTTGCACAATTCCTTTGAGTAAAAACACAGCTTGTTATTTTAAGTTATTATAACTGACAGATTATCATAACTCAGAGAAATAAGCTATGTTTGCTCAAACGAATTCTTCAAAAATTTTACAGTGTATGCAACCATAAAATAAAATTAATTTGAAATAATTCTCTTCTTCACAATGCATCATTCATGCAACTGAAAATATAAAAATTTCAAGGTGAATGTTATAGTAATAGTACAATCGCAGATTCATATATACAATGTAATGCATGAAATAGAAATTTGTTACTACAAGAGAGTGGACAATCCAATTTCACACCTGATGAAATAAAAATGTACAAAAGGGTTCAGCAAAGGGAGAGAGAAATATGACTTCAGAAAGGGGCACCAAAGGTATCCCACCTCGTTCCTGTAACCCCGGGCAAATTTCAGCTGATAAACTGCAACACAATTGCTGATATAAAGTTTTGCAAGCCAATGTACAGGCTTCAAAGATGCCCTGAGCCCCGAAGATGAAACAGTAAATTATGGGCATATAGTAGCACATAAAAAGCTATAGCATTGTTGGCAGAAGAATAGTACTGGAATAGATAAGAATAAATGTACGTTCTGTAAAGAAGAAGACAATGGGCCAGACTGTATTGAATTCCACCTGCAGACAAAAAGAAGACAAGGTACAGACACCTTTGAATATCCTCGAATGCCCTCATTTGAAGCCCTTTCACACCTGCTCAGATTGAAGTTCATCTTTTAGAAGTCTCAACAGCATCAGGTGGCACATTTTAAAGACACCTAACTTTCATAATGCCATATATTTCACTGCGCTACTACTGAGTATTGTAACATACTCAATTGAGGCATTGAATACATTGTTATTTAGAGCCTTCAATATCGAGGTGTCACTGCTTTTTGGCTTATAACACTCACCGACTGAGTCGCACAGTGGTCCAATGGCAGGAGATGGAGCGAGGCTCAGATTTCTGCAACAATGGGATGTAAATGGGCAATGGGCCATAAAATGGCTGCCATGCATAGATCATAGAGTACGGTAGGAGTTGTAGCATTAACCAACTCCCCACGGCCTTTAACACCGCGTATATCAACTTGTAGGCCTCGTGTCTGTGGGAAGTTCCATTTTACACTTGACATGCAACAAAGAAGGGCTTTTATCCCTGCGTGACTCCGTTTTGTGAGCGGAATAAGAGATTTGCAGATTGAATTAAAGGTCGAGAAAATTGGACCGTGTAATTGACAATGTAAGAGAAGCAATTGAACGTGATGAGAAAAGAACTTCAGTAGTAATTATATACCTTTGGCGTAATTGTTCAAACATACAGACCAAAGAACATTCGAACAGTGACTGTTGAAAGAAGCAGTCAGTCTGTCATTAAATTGCCCTTCGCCCAAAATGTCGTTCACAATGAAAAGTAAAATGTGAAGTCCAGGAACTGATGAGACAATTTTATGCAACCATAGAGAAAAACATGGTGACGACATATCACATTCTGCGCTTTACTTTATTACAGAAGGAATTGGAACTTCGTCATCTAACAGCTCCATTTCTTTGAGCAGCCCGCAAAATTAACGTTCATGGTAAAGAAACCATCATCATGAATTCTTACAGCCATGATATAGCTGATTGAAATTTTTCATCTGGTTGCCGCCTTCTGGAGACCTCACAGAAAAATTAATGATGCATCATGTTGTTCGCCTGTTGACCATGCACTGTAGAGATCTTCTAGAACATATTCCACTTAACTGAAACCATCAAAAATTAATACAGAATGCTTCATCATCCGCTTCCAAAATAAGAACAAAGATTTTTTGTCGAATGCCAAAAAAGTGTAAAGCAGATGACAGAGCAGAAAACAATTAGATGATAAATCATCGGTGATTACTATAATCACCACAACCAATTGCCTTGGATTTCTGCCTGGGGGGGGTACTCAAAATTTTTTCTGATACGTATGCTAGGCTGGAAGTTCGGCGACCAGACCCGGTGCTAGGCGGTTGGTCGTCGCGAAAATACCCCGACTCTAGGATTTTTTTTGTCGCCGCAATGGTATTTGCCTGTTTTTCCCAGGTATTAACCTGTAATTTCACCAAAAATTAACATCGCGATTCGATAAAAGTTCCTATTTAAATTTAGGGGCCAACTCTAGGAATTATGTCAGATTTTTAGGCCCAACTCTAGGAATTTTTCAGTTGAAAAAGGGGGCCTACTGAGCCGAGCATAGGTGTACACTTGAACATAGTGAGTACCCCCCCCCCAGGGATTTCTGCTATCGATTCTGACATTGTTAATTATCAGTCATTGGAGCTATCTGTGAATATGTGATCTGACACTAGGGTGCCAAGCAGACAAGGCTGGACGATGCTGAAATATCACCACACGGTGTCGCTGCGGCATAACAATGGCAACAAATAAGAGGCTTTAAAGCCTCCTAGTGGCAAAACATGAATATAGAGGAGATTTTATGCCTTGGGCAACAAAACATTGAGCATCAGTTAGCACTTGCCTAGTATGGTGTATTCTCAATGTGTTTCTGGTACTCTTGATTATAAATATGGGCAATGTTTTGGAGTATATCCCAACGGAAATTAAATTTGAAAGTTTGCTTGCCAGCAAGGTCCATTGTAAAGCTCAAGTTACACTCCATGATTCCTCTTTGAAAAGACTCATCTTTTTCTGCTAGAATATTGAGTTTGCATCAGGCATACTGCACCCATTGTTAAAAATACCCTTCTAAATGCCATATTTCACCCTCCTGTTGCTTACTGAATTTTATTTTTGACCAAGGCAGGAGTGCCTCTTACAATCCATTGCTTGACACACATCTACGTTCTTGAATGTCCATAAAGCAGAGATGTGATGGATTACAGTTCTCCATTTAGAACCCTTGCTTGATAACCACACCAACTGCATGTCACTTCCCACAATTCTGTCTCATTGCAACATTACAGGTCCCCTTTACACTGCAAAATTTTAATTTTGAGTGAGCTTAAATTATTGAGTGAGATGGTTGCACAATTCCTTTGAGCTAACATAGATTGTTGTTTGTAAGTTATAGCAACGAACAGATTATCATAACTTAAAACAAAAAGCTTTGTTGGCTCAAAGGAATTGTGCAACCATCACACTCAATCATTTAAGCTGACTCAAAATTTAAAATTTTACAGTACGTGTACCTTTATGATATATTTTTGTCTCTGGAGATACGAAAATCTTTTCCATTCAAACCCAATGACATCAGTGTTGTGAAATGTGTTTATTTTCAAGTATCACTCAATGTGCATTGGTGTTCATTAGAATAAACTGACAACAATATGATTGACATGCAACGGAGGATGTCTACATTGCAATATAATTATTATAATGTTTTCGGATGTTTCAACTTTCTGTTCATAATATCATTTCAAAAGCATCTGCAATTTCTACCTCATGCAAAACACATTCTATACCTCTAGTAAAGTTCAAAAAGGAAAATCAGACAATTTTTAATAAGTTGAAATTATGACAACGAAAAATTCTGACAACATGACATAAAGTTGAACAAAAGTTTAATGAAATTTCGTTTCTAATGTCAGGAGATGTGAATCTTGTTGGTGTTTTTGCTGACAGCTGCCATGCTGGCATCCCATTTGGTGTAATTCAAAGCTTCCTTCATTTCTTCTTGGTCAGGAATGCATTTAGATGAGACGTGGTCTGGGGTGCCACTGATGTAAGCTACACCCCTTCCGTTCCTGTTCTCAGAAGCCCGGATGTACAGGTCCTGTCCTCTGTCAATCCACTGATGAAGATTTCCGGTATACAACTGAAACCACCTCCCAGATGGAGCTCCAGCAAACAAGATGACCTGAGAGTCCATGGGATATTGGCCCTCTTCAAAAGTTACCCTTGTCTCAGGGGAAATACTTGACCACGTGACCACTTTACCCTCGTCATGAGAGGCCACCAAGTAGGAAATTTGACCAGAAGTGCAAGCAAACCAGCTCCGAATGTTCCTGCTTCCCAGTAGGGGGCTTCCGACAAAAAATACCATCATCCTCCGACGTAAGCTCCCTCTGTTGTAATCAATTGCATTCTGCACCACATTGCTTGTCTGAAAGTCGTCCACAAAAACTGTGTTCATCTTGTATAAGGTAGGTTTAGAAAGCCAATGGGTCAGAGCTGAATTAAGACCACGTAAATCACTATTTTCACTGCAGATATGGTTGGATATAGGGAAAACGTCACTTTCAGTATTTTTGTGCCTGCCCAATTCCATTAAAGCGTCATGACATCCTGACTCTCCAAATGAGGTAATTATACAGTGCAGAACAAAGTAGAGGAAGGCAGATAGAGCAAAAGAAACAGTGAACACACACAAATGTTTCTTCCTCTTTGATGTAGTCTGGTAAAAAGTGCTGTTAAAGTCATTAAGTCTAGAGTAAATAAGACACCCCACCAAGTAGCCAGTAATTGTGGAAATGGAAAGGGACATACACAGAAACAGTCTTGAATGTAGAAAGGAAGTAACTTCACAATGAAGGCTTGGTGATGATGTAATGAAAGTAAGAGACATCTTTTGTTCTGGCTTGGGAGAGGTAATTGGTCTTTTGAGTAAGTCTGTCAGGAACAGAAATAAATCTGACGGTCTTGTGAAGTCTGCTTTGAACGTTTTTGTCATAAATGCTGGCCATATAAGTCGCGAAGAGTTATGAACACTTGTGGTATATTCAGAATCATACAAATCAGAAACCATAATAACATGCCTGTTCCTCTCTAAGATTTCACCCACAGTTGGAAGGTTGATTCGAAAAGGCACAAGATCCTTCCTGAGGATGCTATGGATGACATCAAGGAGCTTCATCCGGGTCCTTGGGGTCATGACCTTGATCTGATTTTCAGAGGTCAACTCTTTCAAGTCTTCCAGATAGACCACTACAATCTCTCCCTTATACGAATCTGCGAATTTACGAATCTGCTGAAGAATGCCAAACAACGGCTCACCCGTCAGGCCGTTATATGTGAAAAACTGTTGGTTGACAGCCACCACCTTGAAGTGAAGTGCCCTAATGCCCTCCTCCAATTGCTGCAGGACATCAATGGCCTGGGTCTGCAGCCACCTTGCTGCTTGTCTTTTGAAGCCCAAACTGACCATGGCAGTTGTGATGAATGAGCTGTCAACAGCTTGACCGCTGGGGTCAACAGAGTATGAAGCACTTAAATGTGTCCCTGGCAGGACTACATCACTTATTAATTTGTCACGGATGGTTGGTTCTATGGCAGACATCCATGCGTGACGACTGGGAGGGGAGGTCACTTCTACGACTGGTATGTCCACAATGGAAGTGTCAGGGATGGCTAGAGTGATGTTGCTCCTTATGTGGGGGGTGATGTGGTTACTGATGTACAGCATCAGGTGCAGGTACGGGACAATGACCATTATGACGATCATGAGGAGCACCACCGTCACTGGAGTCCACATCCTCGCCAGGACAATCCAGCACGCGCATGACGTCACAGCCTGTTTCCGGTGTCACCAAACGAAATCCTTTCTTTTGGTGAAACCGATCTTGTGCCGCATTTGAAAACCACGTTCCACCCCTTTTTCATGGCCATCCTGTCACACACCTGAAAATAAAAGCCAAATGGAATTAGTTTTAGGATGGGATTTCCTGTCTCCTCAAGAATAAATGTCACAGGCAAATTGGTGTGGCCAACAGCAAGGATTTGTAAGCCAGTGCCATTCAGTGCACTTTTATTTTTTATTTTTGGAATACTCGTATACAATTAAAGGCCTAAATGACTGGATATCTGTCTGATAGGACCTAAACCTAAATCTTTCACTGTGTGATTTTAGATGTTTGCAGTATTTTTTATCAAATAGCATCAAAGACAGAGGGCCTTTAGCTTACATTGTATTTCTTACACATATTGGTTAACGGACAATCAATTTTTTATTGATCAATTGAATACTAATTATCACAACCATGACAATGGTACAGAAGTAACCAATATTTTGGTAAGGTTCCACAGTCACTGTCTTGGTTGAGCATAACAATTTGAAATGGTTATAAACACATCTACCAATGCATCAGTGAACAGGAGTGTATTTAATGGGCATAAAAGTCGCCAAATCCTGAACAAATTTCATCCACTGCAATGAGTGTGGTTGGTGAGTCAGCATCTAAAAGTTGATGTATTTTTCCAGGTCTCTTTCAAACGAAAGGTAGCAATCACCCAGACATATTTATTTTCTCTCCCTTTTCTTCCTCTGGAATTAGCATTTACAAGAGAATTCACTTTATCTAAGTGTTCTTGCTTCCTCCCTGAAAGTCTCCAACTGTAAAGACACAATTCCTGAAGAAACCGGTTGTTACACTGACAAGAGACAGGTTGCCATAACTCATTACATAAATCAAGTTCATTTATCTTTGGAGAAACTTCGTTAGTGCTTACGAAGGTTAACTAAAATGTAACTTATATTCTGATGCATTATTTGCATGATAACCATGAAACTATTCCACTACCTAAGCAAGGATGAAGCCTCTCACATGAAAAGAGCTCTCTGGTTTTAGGTATATGCTGGAATGGTATCTGACTTGTGCATGTGTGTGGGCCTTCATGTACTTTGATATATAACTAAACCAAGTGTGTTCTTGTAAGTAAACTTATCTGGGACCTGAACAAAAAGCAACTGTTAAACGTAGACTGCATCAACCACATGTATGTTATGATAGACATAATATGTAAAGGATTCAGCAAAACAGTCAACTACATTCACAAACCTCCCCAACAACTTGCGAAATTGCACTGGGAGTCTCAGTGCGGTAGCGAATTTAGTAAATTCCCCTTTCCTGTGCAAGGAAATGTGTGAAAAAGCTGATAAGTTAACTTCCTGAATGCATTGAAAGGCCGGATTTAGAAAAGAACAGTATCTTGGATTCTCAGGCAGGCAATCCAGAGCCAGGCTTACCCACTCAATTTCAATGCATTTGCTGATTGGCACAAAGTTACTTTAAGAAAGAATGTCGCAAGTAACGATAATATATTTTTATTCAAACTTTGCTTGTTTGATCAAAATTGCTTGAAGCGATAACCAAATGCATCTATAAAGATGGCGTTATTATAATTCAATTAATCAAAGATTATGTATAATAGGAAGTATTCATAAGTCTAACCTTCGATCGAAGGAAATATTTCTTAAACCTTTAAATGTGTGATAAAATGCATGAAAATGAAAAAGTGTCAACAGACTTTACGATTGGTTGGTCTGTTGTAGTGTAAGCCTTCCCACATATTTTCTGAGAATAGAGACACAAACTCACTATACAATACCCTATAATACTCACTGCCGAATTTACCAATTTCCATTTGCACATGGTGGACTCACAAACAAACAAAATTAATGACAAATCTATGAATATGAAATTAGAAAACATACACGGCTCTTTAGAGGACTAAATCCAAATAATGTCTGGCATTAAAAGATGTCTCTCGTTTGTAGTTGTTTTGTTTTTTGTATCAGCTATATTCATAAATTCTGTTATAAATACGAGGGGCGTTCAGAAAGTTCAAAAGAGGCAGAGTGAGGTCTCTCTCAGCCGCAATTCATTGATTTTCTTGACCTCCGTACTACCTGCTCCACCTAGCCAAACTTTCTGTTTCCATGGCAACCACAGAATGACTTTAAATTGTCCAAATTGTCAAAAATTTTGGAAATCTATTCCAAAAATGCTGAATTTTATCCTGTAAAAAATTCATTGTTCTGGATTGAAAATAAGTGTCCATATAAAAAAAGCCGTGAACTTTCTGAACGCCCCTCATATATAATCAATCTAAAAGGGCACTTCCATGTCCATGTATACACTTTAACAAAACAATAATAGGAATCATGTACATGCATCCTTAAGTGAATATCTTCCATCCCTGCAGCTTACCAGAAAGAATTCTTCTTGCAGAGAGAGACACATATTCTGACCGAAAGAGTTACACCAAGAATTGCCAAGTGGTAATAACTAATCTCTTTTCAAGGCAAAACAATCTGTAAGCGATACTAAGCCAGATAAATATCTTGATGCATATCTAAGAGCCTTTTGCTAAGCCTTATAGATTAATCAACCAAGTAATTCTGACATCTGGAAGAAATAAGTCTGAGACAGGGCTGTTGATGCATTTTTAATGGTCCGATTATATATGAGCACTGTGGCTTCGCTATAGATAAGATCAAATGTGAAATTCAAACCAAACCTTCATCAATAGCTTAAAATCTGACAACATCAATGCACATAGACAGATCGAGAATAATAATAGTATAACAATTGTATGATATTGTCTTATATTTGGCTTTACAGCTAATGTCAAAAGCAAAGATGCAGAAATGTCTGCACATGTATATGATAGCATGCATGGTGACACTTTCAACTTCAACCGCAATGTGAAGATGTGATCTAATTACATTTTATCCTGAATATCAACGATTCAACATTACACAGCTGTAGTATACGGATTCTACTATAGTTAGCCATGTTCACAGTATTCACCAACTTCACACTGGGGGGGGGAGGGTGAGATCAGACATGGTACATATATATGTATTGAGAGACAGCGATGAATATCTGAATATCTGAAGGATCTATGATGCCTTTCAAAATTCCATTGATCCACGAAGCAGAAAACACTGCTTTAATATTTCCTTCCCAAACATAACACTGTACTCTGATTGAAGCACACAGGTCTCTTCTATGGACTTGTATTAATAACTAAGAAAGGAAATTGGGATATTTCATGCCGGGATGGGTTCTGCACACATAATTTGTACTCCTCTCAGGTCCATGGTGCATGCATCCAAGCAGAAAACACTGATTATTTGCTCCCTTGAGTTGGGTCACTCAAGTGGTGAGACTCCAGAAAAGGGGTGAGCTACACTTATCAATTCCCAAAGTTATACTTTTTTTGGGTCAAATATAGCAGTGTTGATATTGCCTACATTCCGCATATGTGTATAATTGTATATCGTATCAATAACTGCTTGCAATCTGAAGAGAAATCGTGTTGATGATTAGCTATGAGAGGTTAATTGCTTGACCTTATCAGAAACTGTGATCAGATTCATACAGGGATAATTCCAAGTAATCAGCTAAACACATAGATTGGCAGTGCACAGTTTTCAGCTGTGCAGATTTCCATGCCACATTCATGTAGGTATACCTCTTGGTAACATCAAATCAGTGATCCCTTTGGTCTGGACAATGTTGTGCATATTTTGCAGCAGACATTTTTGATTTCATTATATATTTTTTGTTTAAGGCATGTTATCGTGATATGTGCAAATTGGAAGTGATAAAATTTTTAATTATCTATATTCTTATTGACCTTAATCTTTTGTCTTATGTAAAATATTTGACAGTTTGAGTCTGTGTATAATACGATAGAATCTCTTCCTCTTCCTGAAAATAGACTTTCCTCATTCCTTAAGGATTCTACTATATTTACAAAAGATAAAAAAGATACGTAGATGTCAAATGATTACGATGATGATGTTGGCAACACAATGTCAACTTGAGCTATATAAATCTTATACAAAACTACTGCTTGACTTCAGCAAAACCGTCACTTGCTTATCTTCCAATATTATAATGAAATAGCCCCGTCAACCAAGCCTACATTTACAAAGGATAATTTTCAAATATTGAGTAACTTTTCTAGAAGGTGTGCAGAGCCAACCTCACAATAAAATGCTCTGTAAATCATGGAAAGTCAAATGTCAGCAGTTGCAAGAAACTCCTTGCCAACATCGGTGAATAGATTATGACTCATTTGGGAAAGCTGGGAATTTTAAAAGGGGCAATTTATAAATCATGTTTTAGATTAATACCTTGGAGAAATTTAGAAGCTCAATAACTTATTCTTGTTCAACATACGTTAAACACTGAATACACAGTTGACTTCAATCACTTGGACACATGACATGCATTGCTTGCCTTCACCTCGATTTTCAGGAATGGTTTAGGAACTAGCTTAAAATTGTCTCATAACTTTAGGAGATAACTCACCTCAAACAATTACAATTTGACATGCACAATTTCAATCATAACAATTAGACTTTTGAAGTTCCATGTCAATAATTCTGAATTTTAAATTAAAGATGACAGATGAGACAGACTGAATGTGAGAGTGCTAGAATGTTGAATTGATAACCCTAAAATTCCTTGCTAATTAATTTTGATCATCAATCAATTAGTTTTATTGACATGCTTCAGCATTCCTACTGCCTGTTCAATGGATACCAAAAAAGAAATTTAAACAGAATATCACTGTAACTGCATTTTATTTATTTATTTATTTACAAATATATTTTATAAGGGTAAAATCCGTCAGCTGTCGCTGTGTTGCACTGATGCCCTTAGCATACATATACAATGTATATACATTGAATATTTGATACGCAGAATAAATCACTATGCCCGTGTACTATTTTGTGGCCTTCTGTTATATTGCGGTTTAATGGTCAGGCAGTGCTGTACACACCATCACTGACACCTGGACAGGCTTAATTGGAGCAGGGTGGGGGTATTACTTATTTTGAACAACGTCATTTCAAAACATTATCCCATTACTACAATAATTGTAAAAGAACATATTTCTTATCCAATTAAATACTTTTCAGCAATCATGCATTCTAACCATCGCTTGAAGTAAAGTTCATAGTGTATCCCACTGAAACACACATCTGCTTTGTATTTCGATTCTTTTAAAAGGTGAGAAAACACTTGGTAACGTTTGTCCAGACAAATGACAAAGCGACTTCTTCTGTCTGACAAGAAGATACTCAAACTGATCCAGCCCCCATCCAGCCAAAAGATCAACGAAAAAAAAAGTGTCACACTTAAAGAGACTGGATCAATACATCACACTGGAGATTATTTTTTAAAGTACCCAGGTAATCCCTTTTACTTATACGAGTTTTGATAATAGACCAGGAGCTTCTAGTTTATAAAAAAAAAGTTGGTCACATCCTGATGCAGACAACTCTGAACTTTGTACTGTGAATTGGCATGCAGCTTCTACATATTTATAGGTTATCCCTTGGCTGGGCCAGTATTTCCCTGATATTGTCACCAGAGACCCAGTATTTTCCCGAGACTTGGGGATATTTTCACCCTCGACCCTATCAGTATTAATCGGAAAGTAATTTTTATTTTTATGTTGTACTCTTTTCTTCCTAGTGATTTGCAATTATGAGATTGGCTAGGGATTCAGAATTCTAATAACTCTTTCATTAAGTATTAAAAAGGCTTGTCAGATTAAAGATAATGATTATCAAATGTAAGACAAATTCCTTGTTTTTCTAATGGGGCATGCTAAGCTGGAGCTGCTCTATTATTAAAGGAAATACCACAGATTTTTTACATAATGCTTTTGTATTGAAATATAAACCTTATCAAGCCACAAAGAAAACCCCACCACTGCAGCTATCTTTCAATGTTTTCTGCACTGAACTTGATCACATGACTACATTCGCTCATTCAGTACATTGACTGACATGAATGATCTAGCGTGTTACCTTTTACCAACCTGAATCCGTTCACAATAATTGCGGCTCTTAAACATCAGCAGATTCTGTACATGAGTGCTGCTGCAGACAATCTCTAAATCGTGCCCAATTTTAAAATCGGGCATGACAATTTCTCCTTTTGGCAAATTATTCTAACTATTGGCAATATATTTCTCCTTTGGGCAAAACCTTACAACTTTGAACATTAACAAATAGTTCAATCGTGCCCATTCCTGCAATTATCGCCCATTTTCGATAATAAAATGCGGGGCACAGCAGCGGAAATCCCACAAAGGCGGGATTAGGTTTTTTGCCATTTGAGCGACTTCTAGTAAAGATACAGACTTCATTTTTTCACCATTAAATGCGGTTTAAAATTAGCTATTTTTTGACACCAGATTTATCTCTGTAGCTTGTCTAGAAAATTTCCGAGAATTTTCTTGTTAGTGTCCTAACCATTTTTTTCTTTAATTATTCATGTGCCTTTATATCATCAGGTTCCAATCTAAATACTTAATTGACAGCTCCACGTGGATAAGACTTGGGGGATTAAGAGGAAACAGAAATATGTATTTTAGTGACTGATAAATTATCCTTTATTTTTAATTAAAGATATTCAAGTTAATTCAACTATTTTTATTACTTCACCTGACAATTTTCTAACCTCCCTGGTCACATAGATGGCCTAGAAGTACAGGTCTATACAAAAAAAATTAAATAAACTATATAGAAGTGTAAGCTTGTGAAAATAACAAGAACAACTGGCATTTCAAATTGTGGTCGTGGGCCTAAACCCTGAGCAGGCTGAGCTCCCCACTCAGGAGCATGCATCTTCAGAAGAAACTGACTTGATAAAATTCTATTAATTAAAAAGTTTAATATGGTTGGTCCAATCAATATCATATTTTGATGGATTTTTTAAAAAAAGCTACATGTACGAAGATATAACCAAGGCAATTGAACACATCTCGCCAAGACAAATCTAACAGTGAAAAAATTACGATCCTATCATTTCTAGAAGTGCTTCAAATAAAGAAAAGCCTGACAGGCACTTCCAAGGCCCAATTCTAAAAAAAGACGAATCCCGCGATCCCGCGTCCCGCACCCGCGTCCCGCATATCAAAATCGCCAGTGGGCGATATTGCAGAATCGGGCACTATTAACTATTTGTTAATGTTGCAAAGGGCCCGAAAAGACATATGAGCAATAATTACAGAGATGGGCATGGTATTTTCTTTGCCAATATCTAAATAAAGTCTTTTTGACTATTTGAGATATTTGGAGATTGGCAATTTAGAGATTGGCTGACGCAACAATGTTTGCTTATATGTAGTCTAAAAAAATAGAAGAAAAACAAAAAATACCAACCAAAAAAAAACACGAAAGATCAATTTGTTAAAATGGCTTAATATAACCATGATATGGAGGCATGCTCAATCTGAGAAATTTCATGAGAGTACCCATGTTAATCTTTTCATTGGCGGCATCGTGGCAATTACTTTTAAATCATTTTTAACCAGTTTCCAGTTGTTTATCTATTTTTCACAATGACCCAAACAGAAAAATGCAATGAACTTTTCATATGTAGGTTACTTTATCACAACAATCAAATGCAGTGAACTGTATGTAGGTTTCTATATTATGGAGAGCTGCAGTTATTAGTATTCCTGAGGGGTTGGTAATCATCTTGTGGAACCCAGATGATAGAGGAATAACGTATCTGGTTTACAATACTCATGGGGCTTCAGTAGTGAGTGCCTCTGGCACTTATGACAAGCAGCAGTCAAAATGACCACCACAGCCTCGGCTATTTCCAGACCACCTTTTCATGAATATCTTGATAGGTTAATCTATTTTTGGATGTGGTTAAGATTTTATAAGTACAATCAGATCAAGCCATTATTTCCATTAACAATGTAGGTGATCTGAGATCCCTGCTTCTTCTTGAAAATGTGGTGTGACCGTGGACAAAAATTATCTGTGTTATTATTCCATAGTCTCATGGGTAAAAATTGGCTCAGTTCATGGAGAATAATTTCAACATGACTTTAAATTATATAGCACAATGTTCATTCTGTCTTTTGGATATTGCAGCATTGTTTAAAATGTTACTCTATTTTTTCTACAAACTTTCCCACTGTGTCATTCACAATTCCAATGAATGAATACAGATTCTCTTCCACTGGAATTGCATTAACAACTGGGAAAGGAAATTGGGAGATTTCATGCTGGGATGAGTTCTGCAAACATAATTTGTACTCCTCTCGGGTCTATGGTGCATGCATCCAAGCAGAAAACACTGATTATTTGCTGCCTTACATTGAGGCACCCAAGTGGTGAGACTCCAGAAAAAGGGCAAGAAGATATCAAGACCAAAGTAATGTTTACTATTTGCGAAATGTAACAGTATTGGTATAACTGCTTTCCGTGTTTATCCTATGAGCAATTGCTTGTAATCGGAAGAAAACATCTATAACCTCAACTGACATTTCAGATGCTTAACACTCTTATTGATGATTAGCTATGTGAATCTAATAGTGCAAGGAATGACAGGTTAATTGCTCGACCTTATCAGAAACTGTGATCAGATTCATAGAGGATAATTCCAAGTAATCAGCCACAGAGATAGTGTCAGTGCACTCATGTTTTCTACAGTGAAACACACATACTTCCTTGTTAGTCTAACACCATGTGAAATTGACTTATCTATATTTGGCTTAAAGCTATACCACCATGTAAGAAGATAATGTTTGCATATTATTTATGAATTTTCATATTATGATATCTGGTAATTTCTGCTAGTATATATAATGCAACAGTTCTTCCTTCTATGTTGTAAGATTTAATCTACCCTGCCTCATCAGTTAATCAGCTTCATTTGCACAGACAAAACGAAAAGGTACAGATGTCAAACCGCCATTTAGCAATATATGTCATATCCTCAAATGACAATCACACTGGTTAATATTTCACGTATATACATTTGGCAAACAATACGGAAGGTAGTCTTTGGCTATTTAGATGATGGAATATTTAAATATTATTACACGGATTGTTTTGTATTCACCCTAGTCGTGGGTCATCCTGAATTCCTATACATTGATCAAAGAACACTGTAAAATGAATACAGATTTTCTTTTGTCTGACATGTATTTCATAGCTAAGAAAGGAAATTGGGATATTTCATGTCGGGAGCGGTTCTGCACACATAATTTGCACTCCTCTCAGGTCCATGGTGCATGCATCCAAGCAGAAAACACTGATTATTCGTTCTCTTGCTTTGGGTCACCCAAGTTGTAAGACTGCAGAAAAGAAGTTGTCAGTTCCCATTGTCATGTTTATTTGTTATTCTGTCAATTGTAACAGTATTGGTGTAACCTACATTGCAATTTAACATATAAAATAAGCAATTAATTGCTTGTAGTGAGAGAGAGATCAATGAATTTTGACTTTTCAGAAGTCAAATACTCATTTCGATTAGCTGATGGAGTCTGATAATGCAGGGAGTGAAATGTTAATTTGTTGACTTTATAAGAAACTGAGATCAGATTCAGAACAGATAATTCCAAGTAATCGGCTAAATAGATGGCAGTGTATAATTCTTCTATTTTCTGCAGCAGAAGCACCTCTTGAAGCCATCATGCCAAATTTAAGATCGCTCTGATCGGACTGAATATATTTTACAGGACATGTTAGCCTTTCATTAATAACTTATAAGTTTATATTTGATGAGATTTATGTATGTGTAATTCAGCAGAGTTCTTATTACTTTATTTCAAAATTTACATTATCCTGCCTCATCAGTTAATCAGCTTCATTTGCAAAAAGGAAGAATATGTGCAAACATCAAAAACGCATTTGGCAACAAACATTTAATTCTCATATGACACCAGACTGGTTAAAATTTCATATATCTATTTGGCATGAATTAAGGAATGTGCCTTCCAGCTGTTAAGATGATGAAATACATGCATGTATGTTAGAAGCCTGATGATAAAAACCAGACTATTTACACTCTATCTAAAAAATGCTTTACTTGGAAAAAATGTTATCCAGGTTATCTTACCTTGGAAAATAAAAAGGAAATCTCCATCACGAAACCCAGCCTACAAAAACAATTTCTCCAGCTTATCTTCTCAATAAATGACAAAGAAAATACTCCAGTAAATTTTCAAGGAGGTGTGAAGAACTGGTGCCAACCTCATTAGTGAGACAATAAAATGCTCAGAAAGTCACAACAGGAAATGTTAGCATTTTCAGGAGAATCCTTGTAAACAGTAAATTAGTGGCAACTTTTTACTGAGAGTCAAATTAAAAAGAGGCAATTCGGTATAATATAACTAATTAACTATTATAGCAAAATAGAGACTAGTCATGCGCGAATAATTCATTCTTATTTAAAAATGATGCAATCATTATTAAACTGAGCCACATAGCTTAGGCATTGCTTGCATTCACATGTCAATTCTTGGGAACGGTTCGGAAATCACAGCATGAATTGTTTCATAATTTTGGGAACCGACTCACCTAAAACAATTACACTCTGACATGCACAATTCTAATCATAACAATTAGACTTCTGAAGTTACATGTCAATAATTCTGAACTTTAAATTAAAGATGACAGATGAGGCATAATCAATGCAAGAGTGTTAAAATGTCAAATTAATAACCCCAAAATTCCATTTTAATTAATTTTGATCATCAATCAATTACTTTTATTTGATGTTCTGCTCATATTCAAACATGCTTGATTGATGTCAAATTGATATTGGCAGTCTGAGAATTGTTTGCAGTTATAGAACAATTAAGCTATCAGGTCTGTCATGGTATCTTTAGTCATATATATTAGTATGATCTTTGCATTGGGCCAGTATTTCTGTATCTCTGTCAAGCAACATACTAGGTGGCACATACAAATGCTTAATCTAATTAACTCTGAACAGCATAATTTTTCCTGTTGACCTTTATGGTGAATTATGTTGTATGAATCTTTTTGTGCATTATCAGGGTGCATATGTACCTCTCTACCCGATTGCAAAATAGACTGGATCAACCAAGCATTTTGAATGTGTTTGGAACCTCATGAAACTACCAAAGACAAATCAAGATGTTTGACCAACAAATGCAAAGGCAATTACAATGCAACTTTCTTGGTCTGGAAAACGAAAAAGACGTAAATCCCCAAAAAGAAAAAACATCAAGTCAAACAGACTGATCAATCGGTTTCTCAGCAAACAATAAGATCTATTTGTGTCTGTAAGTTGGCCGCAGTTGGACCCAGCACAAACCGCTAACATTTAGAACTGTTTACATTGAGAAACCTCAGATTTCATCTTGTCCTTTGCTATAAAAGCTGTAAGGAAATGTTTGTGAGCTGAGATAAAAACAACATTTATTTTCTCTTCCAAAAGAGCACCAACATTTTGATCAATGGGATTAGCTGAGGATTCAAATTTTCAATAACGCTTTCCTTAAATATTTTAAAGGCTTACCACGAAACTGATGCTAGAGGATCAGTTAAAAGATTAAATCAGATTGTGAAATGCAAAACTAATACAATGTTTTTCTAACAGGCTTGCCCACTCTCAAAAACAGAAATTAATACGACAACAGAACCGTTATTTCCATTCATAGTGCATTTATATCTATGTCCATTTGTCTGTGTTCCCTGTATTGATAACATGATTGCATTAACCTTTGCAGTCAAGTATGTTACCAGATTTTTCAATATATTTAAGTGTAATTCAGATTTTTGGTGACTTGTGAACAAAGACTAACTCAATAGTTTTGTCTGTTTCCTGTCTGTAGTAGGTATTGATGGATACTGAAAAGATTATCCTTGTGAATTTTTATTTTTTTTGATTGAATGTGATCCTACCTAAAACTGGATCATACAATTTAGGACACCGTATTAATAGTTTGATGTCAACAAATGGTTGAAACTAGTAGTATGCCAATGTGGCTTTCTTTGGGTTGCTAAATAAACAAACTGAGTAGACCAAACAAAGTTTGTGAATGTTTGTCAAAACGGAATTATGTAATTGAAAATAATGAATCTCATTATACAAATTGTGTGGTTAGTCTGGCTAGTAAGATTATGCAGGACTCTACACACCCACTTTACGAACTCTTTGAGCTTTTGCCTGGGTTCAGATATCGGATGCCCTCTATCAGGACACAGCGTTTTAAGACACTTTCCTTCCTGCTTCAATATAATATACCTTAACCTTGTACCAAGTACCAAGTACCAAAATTTCACTGTTATATTATTTATGTATGCAATGTGATCAATAAATTATCTGTATCTGTATCTGTATATATCAGAAGTAGTTGAAATTTGAACACTGTAAATCCTAATATAGAAAGTGTTGTAGTTCATATGAAGCACAACATGAGGGCGATTTGTTCACATGCTGTGCCGGCAATACTGTGATAACCTATTGGGAAATGTTTTTGGCCTAAATGAGTAGGCTGCTGCATGCAACTGAACAGCTTATTTGAGCTGAGAGGGAATTTGCTAAATGCATCACAGACTTCACCTTATTATGGTATTTTGCCAATGGAATAATCTTTTTGTGGATGATAGTTCATATTTTCTCAACAAACGGCACTTTCTCTTGCAACCCTCTGAGCTGTTATAGTTGTCATAATTTTTTTTTCTGCATGGAGTGAATGAATATATCTAGTTTCAACCATTTGTTGACATCAAACCATTAATACGGTGTCCTAAATTGTATGATCCAGTTTTAGGTAGGATCATTTAAATTATAATTCAACCATGAGTGCACCAAAGCTTTGAAGAGGAAATTGCATGTAGAAACTAATATCTTTCAATTTTTCGATGTTAGCATTATTCAATGTAATAAGAAGAACAATACTAAATCTGCACAAAGGCATGTACTATTTTCCTGTCAATGGTCATTATTGCAATTGGGAGAATTATTCTGTGTTTATACCTCCTTGTAGTTGCTCAAATTAACTTGCTACTCTATTCTCCGTGCCATCCTTTGTATTTGAAAACAACTGACTCACGAATAAATGTTTCAAACTAAGACAGCAAAAAATTTCTTTTTATGGCGCGTGCGTTACAAGACCGACCCTTCTGCGGCCATGAAGGGGTCTCTCATGGGGGTGCGGTCTCTCGTCGGGGTGCAAAAGGGACTAAAAATACTACTAAGTGCGAGAGAAACTAGATGTTGCAATACCAAGGATTCATGAAAAAATGTATTGCTGTACTTGTTTTTAAATCCATTTCTCTTGTTTCAAAACTTACTTCAAATTTCAAGAACCTTGTTCTTACAGTAGACTTTATAACTTATATCCACTTTTATGACCCAACTTTTAGGTAGAAATTGTGGGTGTGATAAACCAAAAAACTTAAAATCGATATAACTCAAAATTTTTTTGTTTTTGTCTTAAAATGTTCTCCTGACCTTGCTCTACAGCTGCGTGCTATTCGTCTTCTCGCTTTTTTCTTAAATCTTAAAGTTTGTTCAGGGGCACTGTGTGCATCATCACCTAAACCAAACAAACAAGGCCAATTACCTGCCATTGCATGAATATCAACCCAGTTGTAGATTTGCCTGTGGTATGTAAGAACAAGTCCAATTTGTGGTAAATGCACATGCATCTGGTCTCCCAATGTTCAGTTCTCAATTTATCCACAGCGTTTGTAATCCCTTATTTGTTGTTGTACGATCTGAAATATGTTTTTCCCATTTAAAGAAGTCCACCTGAAGATTTTACATTTTAATCCTTGGCAGTCTTGCAACCTGAAAATGGTTTTTAAAAGACTACAATCTAGAAACCTTCACATAAAAATTGACCATTAATTGGAAACATCCAAATGCTAACAACTGGCTGTGTTGCTGTTGGAGTTACAAACGCACATAATGGTAATTATTTTACCGGTTGGCCTAAAAATGCTCCAGTCGCATGCAACTCGGCCAATGCAAGTGCCAGAAAATGGCCCCTCATGGCTGTGTCAAATATCGAGTCATCAAATCCTGAAAAAATTTCACCCATTTCAATGAGTATTTGGTGAGTCAGCATCTGAAAGTGGATGTATTTTTCTCGGTCTCTTTCAAACGAAAGGTAGCAATCACCCAGACATATTTATTTTCTCTCCCTTTTCTTCCTCTGGAATTAGCATTTACAAGAGAATTCACTTTATCTAAGTGTTCTTGCTTCCTCCCTGAAAGTCTCCAACTGTAAAGACACAATTCCTGAAGAAACCGGTTGTTAAACTGACAAGAGACAGGTTGCCATAACTCATTACATAAATCAAGTTCATTTATCTTTGGAGAAACTTCGTTAGTGCTTACGAAGGTTAACTAAAATGTAACTTATATTCTGATGCATTATTTGCATGATAACCATGAAACTATTCCACTACCTAAGCAAGGATGAAGCCTCTCACATGAAAAGAGCTCTCTGGTTTTAGGTATATGCTGGAATGGTATCTGACTTGTGCATGTGTGTGGGCCTGCATGTACTTTGATATATAACTAAACCAAGTGTGTTCTTGTAAGTAAACTTATCTGGGACCTGAACAAAAGGCGAAAACAACTGTTAAAACTTAGACTGCATCAACTACATGTATCTTATGAAAGACATAAAGGATTCAGCAAAACAGTCAACTACATTCACAAACCTCCCCAACAACTTGCGAAATTGCACTGGGAGTCTCAGTGCGGCAGCGAATTTAGTAAATTTCCCTTTCCTGTGCAAGGAAATGTGTGAAAAAGCTGATAAGTTAACTTCCTGAATGCATTGAAAGGCTGGATTTAGAAAAGAACAGTATCTGAGATTCTCAGGCAGGCAATCCAGAGCCAGGCTTACCCACTCAATTTCAATGCATTTGCTGATTGGTGCAAAGTTACTTTTAGAAAGAATGTCTCAAGTAAAGATAATATATTTTTATTCAAACTTCGCTTCATTTGAGCCAATTTGCTAGAAGCGAGAACCAAGTGCACCTATAAATATGGCATTATAATCTAATAAATCATAGGTTATGTATGGAATATTCATAAGTCTAAACTTCGATTGAAAGAAATATTTCTTAAACCTTTAGATGTGTGATAAAATTCTTGAAAATGAAAATGTGTCAACACCCAACAGACTTTACGATGTGTTTCAGTGAACTTTATGACATGCTGGTGCAGCCTATAATCAACTACGGAAGTTCTGTTTGGGTCACAAGGTTTTTTCATGCATTAATGCAGTGCAACATCGAGCTTGTCGTTTCTTCATGAAGGTTGGCAGGAATACACCAGTCAGTGCTTTACATGGAGACATGGGATGGTCTTCGCCTGTTCATCGACATGGCTGGGCGTAGCCAGACAGTGGTGTCGTTTAGCACTGATGTCAGACTCCAGACTTAATAAACGGATATTCAGCAGGGCTCATCGTGAGGCTCTCTCTGGCAGACGAACTGGGCTGAATCATTGTATGAATTTCTTTTGGGAGGTGGGCATTCCTGCAATATTTAATGTGGCTCTGAAAGCGTACTTCCTTCGTCAGTGGCATGATGATCTGAACAGGGCTCAGAGTAAAAATGGACGAGGAGGCAATAAACTGAGGACATATAAATTATTCAAAACAAATTATGCCCCAGAAAAATATCTTCTGTTGAATATGTCATCCCTGGATCGCAGTGCTCTAGCCAGATTTAGATGCGGGGTAGCGCCAATCTTTCTAGAGAGAAGACGATATGAGGGAATCCAGGAAGAAGAAAGAAATTGCCCTGTTTGTGATATGAATGAAACAGAATCTGAAGAACATGTTTTGATTAGCTGCCCACTGTACAGTCAACTTCGAAATGATATTTTTTCAGTTGCAGTTTTACATGTTTCAGACTTTATGAACTTTTCCGACACTGAAAAAATTATGTTCACTTCTGAGTACTGATTCCCTATGTAAATTTCAGCCAGATATTGCCATTCCATTATCCGCTCCAGGTATTTTAAACTTTATATGTGATAACCTAGTCCCTTATGCTGTGATTTCATTGTGATAACTAATATTGCTTTTATCCCTGTTCTTATTCTCAAATGTACACATACAGTCTCTCGTAATTCTTATCAGAATGGATTGTCTTTTAATGTGGATGTTTTTATTGTACATGTACATGTGTTGACAATGTGAGACTATAATAAAACTTTACTTACTTAATAAAACTTTACTTACGATTGACATCCAACATGTTGGTTGGTCTGTTGTAGTGTGAGCCTTCTAGCATATTTTCCGAGTATAGAGTAACAAACTCACTATACAATACCCAATAATTATCACTGTCAAATTTACCAATTTCCTTTTGCACATGGTTGACTACACAAATATTTCTGGAGGTAGCTAATGTTCATGGCAGAGACCTGCAAGATGTTGGTTATCATGCAACAATCATCCTGTCGTCCCGGCCAATGTAACTCTGAAGAGATATACTAACTAACTAACAAAATTAATGACTGATCATTGAATACGGAAATTGGAATAGAGATAAAGCTCTTGAGATGAACTAAAATTCAAATAATTTCTGGCATTAAAAGGTGTCTCTCGTTTGTAGTTGTTTTATTTATTGCAGCAGCTTTATGAATACCTTCATAAATGAAAAACTCAACAAAACGATAATAGGAATCATGTATGCATCCTTTTAAAAGTGAATATCTTCCATCCCACCCTATCAGAAATAATTCTTCTTGTAGAGAGAGACACATTCTGACCGAAAGAGTTACACCAAGAATTACTAGCGGTAAGAACTAATCTCTTTTCAAGGCAAAACAATCTGTAAGCGATACTAAGCCAGATAAATATCTTGATGCATATCTAAGAGTCTTTTGATAAGCCTTATAGATTAACCAACCAAGTAATTCTGACATCTGGAAGAAATAAGTCTGAGAAAGAGCTGTTGATGCATTTTTAATGGTCCGATTATATAGGAGCACTGCGGCTTGGCTAAAGAAAAGACCAAATGTGAAATTCAAACCAAAGCCATACATCAATATCTTAAAGTCTGACAGCATCAATTACGATTTAGACAATGGAGAATAATGGTAGTATAATAATTTATGATTTGTCTTATATTTGGCTTAACAGCTGATGTCAAAAGACTCAGAAATGTGTTGGATGTCATGCTTTTCCTGTATCACATGGTAGTATAGCATGGCGACTTCTTCAACCACCCCTGAATCTATTCTTTCACATTTTATCCTGAATGTCGACATTACACTGAGCTGTATAAGGATTCTACTATAGTCATTTTCACAGTATTTACACTGGAGACAAATCAGACATACATACATGGAGAGATAGCAATGAATATCTGAAGGATCTATGATGCCTTTCAAAATTCCCAGCAGTATTTAATTTCCTTAAAATGGCACCTGCACCTCGCACCTGACCTGCACCTTGCACCTAGACCTGCACCTCGCACCTGCACCTCGCACATGGACCTGCACCTCGCACCTAGACTTGCACCTCGCACCTGCACCTCGCACCTGGACCTGCACCTCGCACCTGCACCTGCACCTTGCACCTGCTCCTGCACCTTGCACCTGTGTATCTTATCTGCACCTTGCATCTGGGTCATTTTCACATATCAATTGTGCAAAAGCGGCTAAGACACCATAAAAAAAATTCTGTTTTTGCCAAATCCTCCAGCAGTATTTCATTTCCTTAAAATTGAATGTAACGTGCAATCAGCCCGGCATCTCAGCTCCAGTCCTGCACCTTGCACCTGCACCTTGCACCTCGCACCTGGACTCGCACCTCGCACGTGGACTCGCACCTCGCACCTTGACCTGCACCTTGCACCTCACACCTGCACCTGCACCTTGCACCTGCACCTGCACCTTGCACCCGCACCTTCCACTTTGCACCTCCACCTGTACCTCGCACCTCCACCTTGCATTTGCACCTTGATAATTGTACAAAATCAGTAAAGACACCTTGAAAAACATCTTTATTGCCAAATCCAGTGGTATAGGAGTTTTATTCAGAAAAAAAAAAAAATTCCCTGAAGTAGCAATGCTGGATAAGGTTGTCTCGGTGAAACTGCCTGTCTATGGGCAATTCCAATGGCAAATTTCCTAAATAAAAAAGGGTTTTTGGTGGTATTTAACGCCAATTTAACCATTTTCAGCAACCTCATTTAATTTTAATGTTCTATGTTGCAAATTAAGGCTGCCAAGATATTTTTTCTTTCTTCATACAGTAACATACAGTGGCATCAGTGTAGGTAGGGCTGGTGGGGCTTTATACTAGGAAAATCCTACATCTTCCTTAAAGGCAGTGGCTCGATTTGCCCCACCAATTTAAAATGAAACTGATGGCTCTGGTCACATATGAAAACTTTTGCATATATAGTAGAACTAGTGTCGTATTTGGGGGAGCCATTGGGTCATATCCCCCCCCCCCCGGCACAAAATTAACTTATGAACAGGAGAGGAAATTAACGCCATGCTGCAAAGAGTGTTAACACCATGTTTTTTCCATGCATGATTAGCAACGATTGAGATTCAAACGAGTAACCGTAAAGACAATATTTCCTCATAGTGGGCCATATTCGTTGAACAGACTCTGCAGAGCATTTTTTAAGGATTTTCAGTACACTTAAATTTCTTCCTGCACCTGCATATTCTTCAATAAATTCTGCAGTTCTGCAGGAAACTGCAGAATTCTACAGAAAACTGCAGAATTCTGCAGTTCTGCAAAAAATTCTGCAGTTTTGCAGCTCCATGCAGTATTTGTCAACCTCTGGTAGTGACTGGTACTATTAATGCATGATCATGAATTGCAATGCATCTTTGACAAGGGTCTTGCCACTACCCAGAAAATGTTGGTTGCGATTTGGGGGTCGGGTTTTGATGCTCATCTGCAATGAATTCTGCAGCTTGTAAAATGACATTTTTGCGAGCTGACCGATCGCCGAAAAAAGTGTCGTACGGCGAAAAGAAACAACGACGAACAAAGACTGACACTGCAGTCTGTCGACCTGGTTGTAGGGTACCTGAAACTTTTTTCTGAGTGAAATTTGGTTGAGAATTGACGGAACAGAGAGGCAAAATGTCCATGGAAGTTTATTTGGACAGATCACTGTCAACAGTATATAAAATGACATTTTTGCGAGCTGACCAATCACAGAAAAAAGTGCCGTACGGCGAAAAGAAACAACGACGGACAAAGACTGACTACTGCAGATCATGCAGGGAGCTGCAGAACTGCAGAATTTTTTTGAAACTGCAGAATTCTGCAGTTTTTTTTTGCAGAACTGCAGAATTCTGCAGTTTTTTGCAGGACTGCATAAAACTTCCCAGGCTGCATATCTCCTACAGAATTACAGATTTTGCTGCAGAATTATTTCAGAAACGCTGCAGTAACAGAGGACTACCTAAAACCCTGATCCCCCAAACAACATTCGCCCAAACCACGTTTACTGGGTAGTGGCAAGCCCCATGTCAGAGAGGTCTGAACTTTGAAGATGCATTGCAATAAACTACAGGAAATAACAGAGGTTCAGAAATCATGCAGGGAGCTGCAGAACTGCAGACTTCTGCAGCTTCCTGCAGATTTTTTTTGAAACTGCAGAATTCTGCAGATTTTTTGAAACTGCAGAATTCTGCAGATTTTTGCAGAACTGCAGAATTCAGCAGTTTTTTGCAGAATTCTGCAGTTTTTTTGTAGAACTGCAGAACTGCAGAAAGAAATTATATACTCCTCGGATTTTTGACTGGGAGACCAATGGAACAACATTAAACCATTATCGGTACCATCGCAATGAAAGACATTTATATTTAGACCAAGTAGTGAAGATTCGTTAAATGTACTTTGCATGTCACAAGATCGAACAATTTGCGTTACATGGCCAATTTGAACCAAAAATTATTTTCTTCAAAAATGTCTAAAATAGACCGAGGACAACCAATTAAAACCAAAATCAGTCACGATTTTGTAATAATTAAGTCTGTATATATATGGAATTAACAAATTTTTACACCACACAAATCAATTTAAAATCCAAATTTCAAATGTGTTTTCCTCAAAAACTATGTCATTCCATTATAGCTGCTGTAGGCCTATACATTTGAAGTACTTTATGCATGTTTTATTATACACCATAAAATTCTCCCTGAAGTTGGGCAAGATTTTTAATATGGAAGTACACTGTATCTCTTCCTCAAAATTAATACTTAGATCCACAAATTTATTATAAAGCAACCCAAAAAAAAAACGTTTTCAAGCATCATGTGTATAACTAATGGCCACTTCTCACGGCATGATCCGGAGGCACTTTTTACGGCAGCAGTGCCGCTTAAGATGATTTCTAGGGAAAGTTGCTGGAAACGGCAAACAATAATATAATTAATTAAAAGGCGTAGAACCATGCATGGGCCAAGAACATAAATCGGAGGGCAAGAACATAAATTGGTGGGGCAAGAAGATAACCACCTGCATGGCTACAAAAACCACCTGTTTGGCTGCAAATGATCCGCAGGAGCAGCACAATAATGTTTAGGGGCAGCACAGTGATCCGCAGGAACAGGGGATGGCCCTATATCCCGCCGATCATGTTTTTGACTCATGCGATCCAGAAAAATGCCTGCCGGACATCCAAAAATGAGAAAAACGTGGCTCTTTGTCGGCAGCTTCAAAAAGTAAATTCAACAAGCTGAATCTTTTTTGAGTGCCGTGGCGGAGTTCCGCCATTTCTAGGAATGCCATGTATCAACTTTTTGCTCCGCAGTTTCGCTAAAAATCGCCAGCAGGATGTCACAAATTGTCAAAAAAGCAGATAGGTAAAGTTGGCTACCCGAGCCTGGCTACCTGAGAGCTACCCGAAATTTTGTAAAATTGGCTACACAAACTGGCTACCCGCCGGGTAGCCAGTTCGTGTAGCCAATTTTACAAAGGTAGTACCCGGCAGTTACCTGAAATGTGGGAGGTTAGCTACCTGACCTGGCTACCTGGCAGCTTTACCCGTCAGCTACCTGAGTAGGCTCAAGCAAAGAATAGTATTAAAGATAGGGAATTCAATATAAATACAGTAAAACAATGAAACTATGTGACATCTGGTGGTGGTATTGGGGAGCGTGTACCCCTCATATTGGATCTCTGCCCACCCCCATCAGCTATTGAACTTTGATAAAAATATACAATAAGTATGGTAAATGCCCCTCCAGAGAGTTGCTTATCCCAGTCGATACCCTGGGGAGGGTCACTCACTGTGAAAGGGTGTTTATGGAGGCGCCGCTGGATGGTACTGCTTTTTTGGCCTTTTTGGATTAAAATGGATTTGGTTTTTTTATAATTTTGATTAATTTGGTTCTGGTTTTTGCTTCCCAAACATGTTCGTTATCATCAGAATCGGCTTGAAAGATGGTTTTAAAAGCATAAAGATTACAGCTCTAGCAATTGCTTTGAAGAGATAGTCTTTTTTCATAGTGTGGACCTATGATGTCACAGCTTGAGACTCCATTGGAACCTATGCAACTTTGGTGTTAGCTACGATGTCATAGGTGAAACTGGCCAATAGCAGTTCATGTGAACAACTTCATCATAGCCTTACAATTGTGTCATGGCCAGGTTAGCCAATAATACCACTGCAAAAACTCAGGTGTTAAGTTGGGGGAGGGGGGTTTATTTGGTGACACTTGAAGTACCTGAAATACAACCAAGCATGGTAAATAGGATAACTTGCAATTAATCACCACCACCCCCCCCAGTACCTAACTCGGTCATCTCTTTTATATTAAACATGATATTTAAGGAGTCTCGAATATACAGCTGTTCAAGCAAATATTATGTCACAAGGACATACATAAGTTTTCTGGATAGGAACGAGAGGAATGACAGCACCTTTAGGAGGGAAATTGCTAGAAAAATTAATCTTTTTGATTTCCAAAAAAAAATGTTTTAAAAGGCCACTGGGTAAAGAATCGGTTATAGCAAAACCGGTTTTTCCGGTTGCCTAGTTTTTTTCTGGTGAAGTGAAAAAGTCAATTTTGACACGTTGCAATAACCATTAATTAGCTCTTTTGCTATAAAATCACTCAGATAAGCTCTGAAAGCTAACCAGGAAGGAACATATTTGACCTTGAGAGGTTTTTTCACCAAATAAAAAGGGACTTTCCCGGTACTCCGGTTTTTCCGGGACTGTTGAATATGAAGCTGGCTACCCGGCAGTTACCCGAATCTATTGCTTAATTTCACCCCATAAATGTAAAATTATTCCTTTTGTTTTGTTCTGGAAAGCTAACCAGTATATTCTAATAATTATTTTTGCATGACCGGAATAGATGTGATGCTGTGTTATTTTTCACCCCCAGATCGGTAAAAGTCCTAATTTTTTCAGTTTTTTGCTAGTTTTGCAGCTATTCCACATATGTTGGTTCTGAAAAAGACATTCACATTCGAGTCTTTGGCAATCGGATGTATTTTCATCAATAACGGGATGTGCCGGCACTACATTCATCCGGGAAAACGGAAAAGAAATTTCTGACGAAAGCTGGCTACCCAGCAGTAACCTGAATCTTTTGCTTTATTTCACCAATTTAACTGCTATTTCTGACATTTTAATCAATTTCAGTTAAAACCTTGTGGAGTGAAATTTCATTTCTCACCTGACCGATACAGATGCACCTTTCCGTTATTTCGCTAGAATAGATATGGCAGGAGTCATGTGTTATTTGATAATTGCTAGAAAAAAATTATTTTTTTTGATTTCCAAAAAAAAAAGATTTTTTAAAAGGCCACTGGGTAAAGAATCGGTTATAGCAAAACCGGTTTTTCCGGTTGCCTAGTTTTTTTCTGGTGAAGTGAAAAAGTCAATTTTGACACGTTGCAGTAACCATTAATTAGCTCTTTTGCTATAAAATCACTCAGATAAGCTCTGAAAGCTAACCAGGAAGGAACATATTTGACCTTGAGAGGTTTTTTCACCAAATAAAAAGAGACTTTCCCGGTACTCCGGTTTTTCCGGGACTGTTGAAAATGAAGCAGGCTACCCGGCAGTTACCTGAAACTATTGCTTAATTTCACCCCATAAATGTAAAATTATTCCTTTTGCTTCGTTCCAGAAAGCAAACCAGTATATTTTAATAATTATTTTTGCATGACCGGAATAGATGTGATGCTGTGTTATTTTTTCACCCCCAGATCGGTAAAAGTCCTCATTTTTACTCTTCATCGCTTGAGCATATTCAGGTAGCTGACAGGTGGCTGACAGGTAGCCAGGTCAGGTAGCTACACGTAACTTTACCATATTCAGGTAGATCCCAGGTAACTGCCGGGTAGCTAGCAGTTCGGGTAGCCAATTTTAATTAATGTACCGGTACTAACGCATCTTGCATTACATGTAAACAAAAACTTTAAAACTTAAATTTTGTATGGTCAAAATTTACATTAAATAATGTTCCACTCAACTAGTGCAGGAAAATAAAAATGCTAGAATAGGGTCATCTCTGACATCAGAGGAGTTCAACAGCATAGAAAAGAATTTGAGATTCCACGTCAGTATGACGAGTACTGTAAATAAACTGACCGATAATTATACTTGAATGACAGGAAAATTTGTTCTGTTCCCGCAAAATGGTACTTTATTAAAATCGGGTGTGCCTCGGACAAATATCCGAGGCCAGAGGGTCCGAGACCAAGACCGAGGCCAAGGATTGGTCATCCGAGACCAAGATCGAGGCCGAGGCCATCAAAAAGGGCTCCGAGGCTGGCCTCGAGGACGAGGCTGGCCTCGAGGACGAGGCTGGCGTCGAGGACTCCAACACTGTCACTGGGAGACCAAATCTGTGCACTGGGAGACCATTTGGGGTCCCAGTTACTATGTTAAAAAATGCACTGGACAGACTGGTTGGATGCTACTTATTTCCCAGAAAATTTGCAGTTGGGATGACCATTTAATATTAAGGGGCGGGGTCTTGGTGTTTAATAAATAATTTGTTTTCCTCAGTTTTGATGAAATAAATAAATTCTTGGGAAGTCTTCAAATAAATAATTTCTGCTGGATGTATTTCTTAACAAAGTGTTGCTTGATTTTGGAATGAACATTCAGAGATTTTGCACGCTTGAGGTAAGTAATTAAGGGGCGACCATCTAAGTTCCAGGGGGCTTGGAGTTTTCTTCGGCGGGAAATTATTTATTTCAGGGTAAGTGCTGCAATATTCATATTTCAAGCACGCTGAGTCCCCAAATATTCATTCCTAAATTATGCCTTATTGAGAAATATTCCTACCAGAAATTATTTATTTCAAAGCTGCTCAAAAATGTTTTACCAAAACTGAGCAAGAAATGATTTATTTAAATAAAAAGATAAACTCCAAGCCCCTCCCCTGGACTGGACATTAAATGGTCTCCCCCTTACTGTTGCTGAACATGCTGAAATTATTTATTTCAAGCCTGCCCTAGAAAAAAAGCATTTCACCAAAACTGGGCAAGAAATTATTATTATTATTTTATTTTTCACTCCAAGCCACCCCCTTGATATTACACGGTCGCCCCTTAGCTCTTACAATGGCTTGCCACGTGACACATGCATTATAAACTGCATTGTGTATGCATTTCTGCCTGCGTGCTTTACAGGCTTTATCCACCTACACACGTGTGCGTGCAGCCTGGCTACAGGCTGAAGCACGCGAAGGAATGTGGCAGTGTGTTAACATACAGGTGTCGCTGCGAGCGAGCACCTGTTTTCGTCGCCCCCTGGTTTGTTTTGCTTGCGTTTTTTGGACGAATGGGCTGGAAGATGGCTGGAGGCCACAACAAAAACATGTCCACAGAAATAGGCTGGTATGTGGGTTTAATGACTTTGTTTTACTTTTTCTACCTGACTAATGTTTTTGTGAATACCTGTAGATTATCCCGCCTCTTCAATGGGGGGCACAGAGTGTGTGTGTGAAATTTTATGCCCTGACAAAGCCTGACGTTTTTGGAAAATCGCCGAAACATGATGTCTAAGATCATGAGATCACGGGGTTTTTTCTGGAGATCACGGCAAAAAACCCTGAAATTATTCCATTTAAGAAGTGTGACTACCCTAATCAAGAAAAAAACTGCGTGATCTCCTGCATTTTGTTGCCCAAACCAGACCTCAAAGTTGAGGCATTTTGAGGTTTTGTCAGATTTGACAGTTGTCAAGATTCTTGTCATCTTGATGTTTATTTTGACAGCTTGACATCAATGACTGACATCCTATACAAAATTTGTCAATAACATTGTATTTTGGTACAGAAAGGATTTTCACGTGTATAGTCAGTTAGTATGTTTATAATTTTACCAAATTTCAACATTAAAAGGCCCGTATTTAAAGAAATTGAAACTGGTTGAATCATGATTGGCAATCAACACTTGTCAACCTGACACTGTACTGAAGCATGTATACATACACTTCACAAGTTTAGACTTCAGTTCAGTTTCGGGTTATTTGACAATAATCTGAGTGAATATGCCAGACCAGATGTTTTTACATAAACTCAGTAGGCCTAAAAGTGACTCCACCAAATCAGCAACTTTTGCATTGCTTTACCATGTTTACGAAATTACATCATAGCTATGTGTATAGCCTGTAGGGATAAATTCTAGACTCTAGTATATAAATCTTCCCACACTGGCCAAAGTTTTGAGCAATGATACACAGTGGAGTACCTATCCTGAAATGCATCCCCCCGGTGTGCAGCCAAAACGGCGATAAACCAAAACGGCTTTTGCTTTTTAGACAGTGTCAGAACGGCGATGCCAAAACAGCGATGATTAGATATCCAAAACGGCTACAGGTCTATACCAGAACGGCTATACCACTATACCAGAACGGCCATAGGCCTACCTTAGTTTCACCCTTAATTCCCTAATTGGCATTGAAGAACAACAGACCCTAATACATGTCAAAGGGAGCTGTCAAAGCGAAGCACCCCAATCCCAAAATCCCCAAGGACAAAGACGATTAGCAGTCAAAACGCCTACAGACAAAAACGCCTACTGTGATTTCAGACAATGCAAGAACGGCAATGCAAAAACGCCTACTAATAGATGTCAAAAACGGCTACAAGTCTATACCAAAACGGCTATACCACTTTACAAAAACGCCTACTGTTTATACAGGAACAACTATCAATGGACTATCAATTTAAATACTAGTAGGTGTGAATGAAAAACCAATTAGCTTCAACATCAAACAGCCTCTGAAGGGCTAAATACTTAGTAAATAGCAATTATCATTTATAATGAATTACAATGAACGAAATAAGGAGCTCATAAAACTGTTACTGTCACCTTTTTAACTATTTAAACAATTTACTGCTTTTATCTAGATTTTACATTTGATTGGATTTTAAATTAATTGATATATTTTTTACATGTATTACATCTCCTTTTTGGAGGCAAAATAAAATTTATTTATTTTATAGGCCTATAGATCTGTGTGTTACTATGTGACATGAATGACAATTAGCAGTTGGATCAAATATTGACATTTAGACTTTGAACCCCTGCAGTATTGCAATTATAATTCTGTAGTTACAAATAAACTTTTTCAGAAGTGAAATGATGACAGAACAACAACTGATTTTGTAGCCGTTTTGGTAGAGTGCAATTGCCGTTTTTGTAATGGCCAATAGCCGTTTTGACACTGTCATGCAAAAGGAAAATTAGCTGTAGGCGTTTTTGACAATGCAAAAAAAACTGTAGGCGTTATTGTCTGTTGCCGTTTTTGTTTGTAGGCGTTTTGACTGATCACCGACAAAGACAGGTAGGCCAACTGATCATTAATTGATATGCCTATAGATGTAAGTAAGTACTTACTTACTATAATATATATATGCTTGTGTAATGTGATCTGTCTCAGAGTTAAAATCATTTTTGAACTTTATTTTGCTCAAAATTTATTTAGTAGCACTTACAGTGAAATTCATTGCAATTGATGTATAGGCCTATAAACTTACAATGTACTTGTGTAGATTGATGACAATTAACTTGGGGTAGTTTTGGTTAAGCATAATCGCCGTTCTGGTAATGTCAAATAGCCGTTCTGACAATGGCAATAAATTTCGAAATTTTCAATAGCCGTTTTGGTCAAGCTGAGGAAAATCATCGCCGTTTCGGCAATAGCCGTTTTGGTTTATCGCCGTTTTGACTGGTAGTCCATCCCCCCCCCCCTGTGGCCCCCTTATTAACCGGCCAAAGGCAGGTTATTAGAGGAGGGCTTAAACAGATTTTTGGTGAAATGGGACTCTTGTCCACTTGTCCATGTGTAAATGTGTCCTGTCCATGTCCATGTCCATGTCCACTTTCTCCACTTGCCTTGCCCCTCTGAACACAGTGCTGCTACCCAGTGAGCAATGGGGGCCAATGTCAAATATGGACCTGCCCATTATGAATGGGGGATTCAGGTAGCTGTAAGGGGTTACCATGGTTACAGGTGCAATGAACAGCTGCAGCCAGCAGTGGGCCTGTGAGCCTCATTGGAGAAGATGCCCCTGTGTCAGGATTGCTTATAATTCCAAAGCACTGTGAGAGTCAAACCATTTCAGTACTTGTGTTTTAAAATAATTGTTCATGTCTAGATGAGGCATGTTTGCTCAGTGGATCATTATGTTTGTATAACACTTGGCATTGTCTACTTCTTCACCAGCTTTCTGTACAGTGCTATGATGAAGTTATGTACCATTGCCAAGTTATTCCTGCAAGCAATGTCTATCAACACCCATCCACTAAACTCCACCAAGAGACCAGAGCCTTCTTCAGTGCATTTCTCATTCTGACATAATATTTTGACAAACTTTATCATTACAGCCTGTAAATTTGATATGCATAAAATGAGTGTTTGCTTCCCACAGATTTTGGCACTCTGTGACTGTGAGTCATAATAACTGATGAAGTGTCATCTCCCCAAATTTAACGTCCATGGGAAACATAGAGGCTGTTTGATTAGTCATGATGAAGAGAAGGCTATTTGAATTGTCATGTAACTGATCTTAGAGTAAAATTATCGTGACAAATCATCTATATGATGATTCAGGAAGTGCCATTTTCACAGTGCAACAGCCCACTCTGTTTGGATATCAGTTTTACAGATTGTAAACTAAAGTGGTGTTTTAATTGTAGTCTGCAGAAAAGGTTGCAAAAAAACTCTTGACACCACAAAGAAACGGGCCTGTAAAAATTCTGGTGGTCCTGTAAACCAGTTTTTACCGGCCCGCATGCCTTGTGAAAGTTCAGAGCGAGTTTTAAAGGCTGCCAGTATTTGACTTGGATTTATGAAATTTGGTGTAGGGAGTCACTTTGTGGACTCCCTCAAAATTTTTTGGAAAAATGCAAGATGGCTGCCAAAATGGCCACCATATTTTGAATTGCCCACTGTGACTTTAGTATTTCACTTAGATTTATGCAATTTGGTATACGGATTCACTTAGGGGACCCCCTCAGAAATGTTAGGAAAAATCCAAGATGGCTGCCAAAATGGCCACCATATTTTGAATTGTCCACTGTGACTTTAGTATTACACTTAGATTTATGCAATTTGGTATAGGGGTTCACTTAGGGGTTCCCCTAAGAATTTTTTTTAGAAAAATCCAAGATGGCTACCCAAATGGCCACCATATTTTGAATTGCCCACGATGACTTTATTATTTGGTATGGGGATTTGCTCATAAATTATGAGAAAATTTCCAATATGACTTACAGTTCTGAAATATGGTATAGGCATTTGCTAAGAGGTTCCCCACAAAGTTTTTATTGCCTGCAGCAAACACTATCAGTCTGGCAATCACTGCTCAATGCAAAAACAGTCCATGTAATAATATGTAAAATTTGTAAATCACCCTCTTCATGATTTCAATCCCGAATATACAATCGCCAAAGGCCGGTTTTGAATCCATGGATTCTTGTTTTCAGTTTAAATCCATTGTCCCACAGGTCATTAGTACTAATTACAATTAAGTCACATGTCCCCCCCCCCACGTCCGGGGAGGGAGTGGGGGGGGGGTTACTTCCCCGACTTTTTTTTGCATAGGGATGTGCCAGTAGAATGTATTAGGATTCATTAAAAAATATTCAAATACTGAACACAAGCCTGCAGGCAGAGTAAATATGGAAACACAAACACAGAATATATGTAATATAGAAACACAAACACAGAAGAAAGAAAAATGTAAAAAACATTTAATGTAAAAACAGGAAAAGAGAGTCCAGATAGTATCTAGATTACAGTCGGCATCAGCTTCCTCGTGAACTGTGAACTAAATGGTGCTGACGCCACTGTCTATTGTCGTGACGTCATAACATTTTTGTGGTTACGTCACGAGTGAAAATGTCCGGAGATCAGCCTGTTGCGGAAATTGTCAGATAGAAGTGGTCTTATCTCGCCAAAAATTGGCAAAAACGGCGCGAAAACACTGCGAAAATGTACCAGGAACTTATAAACAGCCAGCACAAGCATTTGAGTGAAGGAATTTTGTTCATAGGGCTTCTGATTGCCGAGATGTCAGCAAAAACGAGTGTTCGCGAACGATGTGACATTGCCTGTATTTCAATTATAAACATCAATAAGTGCAAAGTAAATTGTAGTGACACCGATACCGGAGATTGTGCAGGTACACAAATGAATTACTTTTATGTATTGACCTCTGAATGATGGAATCCCACTTTGTGTATTGGGCTGATGTACATTCATTGTTCTCTTAATAATAATTTAGATAGAAATATAATAAATTTATAATTAATACCAAAATGCCAAAATAGATATATTTCTGTACAAGCAGAAAATGTCCTACTTACATTTTCAAATTCTTTTATAACCAATAATGTGACTTTCATGTTATAAAGGAATTTCAAATATACTAAAAATGGACTATATTTTGATATTGGCCCTGTCAAAACATATCAGTACAACTTGTAGATAATAACCATAATAATGATTCATTTATTGGCCTAAATGATAACTGTTTACATTCATAAAAGAAAAATTACTTGTAATTGTTAACTATATGGTTATCAAGTTATATTTATAATATAAATTAAAATCATATTTACTGTACGTTTGATTCTTTCAATTTTTCTGTCATTTTATGGAAATTAAAACAATGTGCAAATAACATCAGGCCTGCATATTAATATGTGGTATATTTGATAAATTTTATTCACAGTCGTGTTCTGTCTGACAGCACGTTGCCCAAGCACAGCTCAGAACTGATTATAAATTTTATACAGTGGCGTATTTAGGGGTAGAGCTGGATCGATTAATCGATATATATCACGATATGTAGAAACAAATTAACCCCAAATTGATTTTTATTTCAGCAAAAATAGTCCCTGGCTGGAATTACAAAGTTGAACTGCACATTAATATTTTTAATTTTACTAGATGTTAACCTAAACAAATAATGTAAATCTTAAATATTTTTTGTTATTTCAGATAAAATCTTAATTTTAGGTAAAGGAGAGGTTAACCAAGACTCCTGCACCAGAAATGTTCAAAACTTTCAGTATAACTGGACATGTGCAATTGACGCCATAGGTACCACAAAGATGCAACGGTTGGAGTCACTCTGTTACGGAGAACAATAAAAAATTCACCCAAAGCATTTCAGAGCTTTTATTTTGCTTTTATGTAGACTTATAGAAAAATCAGGATCAGAAACTGTAGGGGTGCCCAAACTTTTACACATGTAAAATCCGGCAAAAAGACCTGTCATTTTTTACATTTTCATATTTCCATTGTTCTTTCAGGGTAAAATTGAGTTCATGGGTATCCTTCACTCACACAATTCACGTTGGAAAGATTCTGCAAATGGTTTTTCTGAAATTTGAAAAAATGTGACCCCTCTCAAAGGGTGCCCAAACTTTCGCACCCCACTGTAGATAGATAGATCTTAAATTGAACAGAATTTAGTCCACTTCAAGTTGCCCCTAAAATTATTCAGTGTTCAAATCATATAATAAATCTTGATGGTGTTTATAAAGATTTTAAATAATCTAGAGGTACCCTAAATAACAGTTATGCAATCCCATTTCTTTATTCACAGGCGAAAGACGTCCCCCTGCTGTTTTGGCCAACCGTATTGCCCCAGATAAATTCCAAGGACCATGTGCTGTACAGTGTCATCCTCCTTCTGCATATACTACCTCAGCTCTTGCATTCCTGGTGAGTTTCACAGAAAGGAAAAAGTTCATAATCATAACCGTATGTCACAAATCCAGTACTACAACTGAAGTAAAAAAACATGACATTTTTAAAACACTCCAGCAATACATAATATGTGCATGTGTGTACGCAAAATATTTCCCTAAGTTTCCAATCGTGAAAGTGCTCCTTCACCAATCCGCAATTGCCTATTGAAATCTTTCTTGTCTTTCCACAGGAAAATGGTATACACATCTGTCAGGAGATTGATATGTCAAGCAGTACCAGAAATGCTTTTATCAAGAATCGACACCCTGCATGCTTGGACTGCACTTATAGGCTCGGAACAGAGCCCAGACAGAGGATACTTCTCAAGGTAAGCAACAATTGAAAACACTCACTCTTCCTCTAATAACTATGACAATAAATACAGAACATATCTTGCCGTTGTACAAGGAAACATAATGTAAGTAACAAGAACGCGGTCCATACGGCTTATGTTTTAAAGTTTTCATATGCCAATTTTGTTCTTTCTATTCAGCTGCCTGTGCTATTGATCCATCACATCAGATAACCATGAAAGACGTCCCCAGAACAGATAAACAGTAGACTGCAAGGAACATGTACAACCAGACAGTCATCTTGTTGTCTTCAAAACTGCTGTAAGGGACACAAGTAATAATGCGGTATATCCCTTCATGGATAAGGATGTCACAATCATAAAGCTCTTCTACACGGGAATCCAGTAAGTTTTGAAAACTTATGCAATGCACAATTTCATTGATGCTATGGTAAAGCTCATTATTTCAATAATCCATCATATGCACATGTTTTTTGTAGCTCATGTTTCCCACATGCTTTTCGAACCTCAAGTTTTGTCTTTCTCACCCTTGTAATACTGCCGCTCATGTTTCCGCATTCTGTAATTTCAGGCTTCTCGCTTCAACGTTACTACATAATAATCTGTCGTCACTGCCAACGAAGTAAGCGCTCCATTCTTCATTTCAAAACCCCACCACAATTATAAAAATCCTCAAGGAATCTCAAGAATCCGCACAAGTTCATCAAGCGACTGACAATTCCCTCAAGCCCCGGTAGAGTACAGACACTGATTTCATCCTTAAACACAAATCACTCTATTCTTCACCTGAGCAGTTGCTCACATACCGCTGACAATTAACACCTTAACCACACCAGTACAATACAAAAACCCTGAAACAATTCTGTCATGTCATTCAAGACAGCGTTTTCCAATAAATTCTTATAAACGATATGACCTCTCTTTGAGTCACTTTATTCATAATGCACCTTCAATTGTGCAACTATACTGACACTCCAAAGTCACCAATCAATCTCTCTCTTCTTCAAAATATCAGTTGCTCAGTGGTTAGAGCAATGGCATCAAAAATTGCGTTAGGTCGTTTTTGAATCTGCGGATTCTTGTTTTTCAATTTCGCCAATATTTTCAAAGGAGGAAATTGGGCGATTTCAAGATTTAAAAAAATCGTACACATTCTTTTTGTGGTTATTTGGATATTATTTTGTTCATGGAACAACCACAATAACAGCACTTCACTTGCCGCAATTCAGAACCACCTTTCTCTGCCATTTCCAAAAAAGTAGACTTAACTATTTCACCAGCATTGCTACATATTTTGCCGTCATCACTGCCACATATTTTGCCGTCATCACTGCCACTTGAGCCAGGCATTGAATCCGCAGATTCTTGTTTTTCTTTCAAAAGTCTGATGTTTGTTGCTCCCCATTTATAAATCAGAGTCTCTCGATCTCACCCGCATTAATTTTTTTGATGTGTCTGCTTTTGGCCAAATCCTGAGGACCAGTAATTGAATTTGTATGTAAACCTAGACATTCAAATCAACTGTCAGATTCAAAAAAGACTTGCAAAACGCAACCCTATTTTAGAACATTCCACCTGCATTATGTAACCCGCGGGTTCTTGTTAGCTTGTCTGTTTACTTTGTACAAACAAAGAGCTATTGCCGTCACTCGATCGTCGTCATTGTGACTTCAAATTGTACTAATGCATAAGAATGTGTAAATTAATGTTTCTTGAAAATAACTACAAATTAAGATGTCTCATATCATGCTCGTTCTCACAGAAGTATCTTTTAAGAAATTATCCAGTATCCTGGCATTGCATTTGATGCATTTGTAATTTTTAGGGTGCATGCTACTTTTCTTTAATGCGATTAACATGGATTTGGCGAATGGTGTCTGTCAAATTAACCTTGCGTGGCAAAAATAAGCCAGCTGTCTCTGTTTTGACATTGGGATTCAATATTATATTTTATATATATGACACTGCAGATTGATTGAAACCAATTGTGTTTTTTGGGCCTAAATATCAATTGTTATATGGTACTAAATGTAGATCTGTGTAGAGCATTGTAGGCCTTTGTAAATATGAATAAATATCCGTGAAAGAAATTGTTTATATTTTATTAAAAGATAATTATTTGCTAGAAGCATAAACTATTTTCAGCGGACCTGGGATAGTGACATGCCTTTTGTAAATGTGTGACATGTTGGGACTCCTGACAGGAGGGTTGACTCCTGGCTTCACAAGTGGCTGGGCCCAGGGCTCAAGTTCAGCTCCTGCTGGATTACCTCGTCCTATGTTAGATAGCAGTATCAATCATCCTTTGTCTCATTGCCAGTTTCTACTCCAGACCTAATTAGACTACCAAGTGCTTAATTATAGGACGCAAAATCCCGCTCATCCATCCCAGAACACTACCATTGAGCCTACACTTGACTCGAGTTAAACCTTCGACGCTACCCCAGCCCCCCCCCTTCCAACCCAGAACAGGCATTAGGTGCGTTCTGAAATACTACACTTGCTGAAATGCAGATGCATCCTGAAATGCTACATGTGCAGGTGCAGTCTGAAATGCTGCACATGTGGATGCAGTCTGAAATTTTGCACATGCACATACAGGTACATTCTGAAATCAAGCACATACACATGCATCATGAAATGCTGCACATGCAGATGCAGTCTGATATCTGCACATGCAGGTGCTTTGTCGGGGCTTTAAATCCCGTAATTATGCACTAGGTAGGCTAAAGGATGATTAAAACTGCTGTCCAACATAGGCCCAGGTAATCCGACAAGAGCTGGATTCGAATCCTGGACCTAACAATCGGCAGCAACTCAAAGTGCTATCACTAAGCTAGACCCCCTGCACATGCAGGAGTAGATCTAATGCAGGAGGTGCACTCTGAATGCTGCATATGCAGGTGCGACCTGAAATTCTGCATGTGCGGGTTTGGCCTGAAATTCTGCACGTGCAGGTGAAGCCTGATATTCTGCATGTGCAGGTACTGCCTGAAATGCTACACATGCTGGAGTGCAGTCTCAAATGTTGCACGTACAGCTACATTCTGAAATTAAAACTGCTGTCCAACATAGGCCCAGGTAATCCAAACAATAGCTGGATCGAATCCTGGACCCAATGATCGGCAGCAGCTCAGCTTGCTATCACTGAGCTAACCCTCCACCCCCCTGCACATGCAGGAATAGATCTATTGCAGGAGGTGCACTCTGAAAGCTGCACATGCAGGTGCACTCAAAAGTGCTGCACATACAGGTGCAGTCTGAAATGCGGCACATGCAAGTGCATCCTGAAATTCTGCATGTGCAAAATTTTGCATGTGCAGGTGCATTCTCAAGAAATCATTATATTCCTCGCACATGCAGGTGCTTTCTGAAATGCTGCACATGCTGGGGTGCAGATCGACTGAAATGCTGCACCTGCATGTGCAGGTGAAATTCTGCACATGTAAAATTCTGCATGTGCAGATGAAATTCTGCACGTGCGAAATTCTGCACGTGCAGGCTAAATTCTGCACGTGCGAAATTCTGCACGTGCAGGCTAAATTCTGCACGTGCGAAATTCTGCACGTGCAGGTGAAATTCTGCATGTGCAGGTGCATTCTGTAGAAACATATTCTTCGGGGTTTTAAATCCCATAATTATGCACTAAGTAGGCTAAAGGATGATTAAAACTGCTATCCAACATAGGCCCAGATAATCCGACAATAGCTGGATTCTAATCCTGGACCCAATGATCGACAGCAGCTATCACTGAGCTAACCCTCCAGGTCCCTGCACATGCAGGAAAAGATCTAGTGCAGGAGGTGCACTCTGAATCCTGCACATGCAGGTGCATCCTGAAATCCTGCACGTGCAGATGAAATTCTGCATGTGCAAAATTCTGCACGTGCAGGCCAAAGTCTGCACGTGCAAAATTCTGCACGTGCAGGGCTAATTCTGCACGTGCAGGGCAAATTCTGCACGTGCAGGTGCATTCTAAAGAAATCATATATTCCTCAAAATTCCATTGATCCACTAGGCAGAAAACACTGCTTTAATATTTCCTTCCAATACACTGTATATACCGATTGAAACACACCGGCTTCTCTTCCATGCACTCTAAGAACGAAAAGGGATTAGAACAACCAAATAAGGTGCTTCGCCTTGTCACAAATACAGCTCCCCATGGGGTGCCTGGAAGCACCTTTTCATAGGGTGCTTGGGAAGCACCCTAGGTCAAAGAACCCTGGGGAGTTTACAAGAACCCTACAAGGTTCTTCAGGGTAAGTGGTTTTGTAGAACCTTTTGGGGTTCATGGTATGAGCCAATTTAGGAAAGGGGCCTCTTATAAGGATGCTTACAAGTGGTCCCTCACTTGGTATATTGTTTATAACTTTCATGTATTATATGGGTGTTCCGTACGGTTCACAGTGAGACAATCTCACCATCTTTCAAATTGCCTCAGGTTGGTCGTCAGTCTGAAGATTACATTCATCCTCAGATAACTGATGACCATTGTGAGAGGTAAGCGATGGAGGCGTTTTCACCTTCTCAGCGCTTTCATAATTGAATGCTCATGTGAGTTGGATATTCTGTATATATATATATATATATATGTACAAATTCTGCTTGCGCTTGCTACATTTTAGTCAGAATGTGTCTGATGTTCAGAGGACTGAAACAATTACATATGAGCTTTAAGCCACATGCATTAAAAGTGATAATGTTCTTTCAAGAGTGTAGTACATATTCAAATAAACATTATAATACATTTTGTTAATTTAATATTAAAATTATGCAAAAACAAATTTTACGAGTTCACGTCTGTTATAGATGGGGCCACATGCATAACAATTGAGAATTTATTGCAAAAGCTTTGCATTATAGATGACGCCACTTGTCCCATGTAAGAAAATATCACAAGCCAGTTCATCAAAGACCTAGCGTGATGTAGATTAACCCAATTACTTTACTTACCTAATTAAACAATCCCTATAAAGGTGTGCAATAAACCTAAACAGTATATTCCAACCAATTCTGCAGTCTTATTTATTGTTGGTAAGACTTCCTGAGTCAGACAAAGAAATTGCTGTTAGCTCAACCAAGACAAAATTCCTGATTCAGATTTGTTTAAAGATGCTGAGTTTCTCAGGATTACTTTAGCATGGGCTACCCATTGCACTGAGGCTGGTGAATAGTACATTTATCACTCTTGGTCTTGATTTTCTGAACTGCTGGTAAATCTGTGTGGCATCTGGTTTCTGGCGGTTCCTCAATTAATGTAGCATTGCCCCTCTTGACAAGTCAGTCTGCTGTACAGGCAGGTGAGAGTAGCTTGGCTGCAGTTGCAGACGGTGAATTTTAAGGTGAACGGGTATCAAATTGGAAAATGCGACAGCTGCCTATTATGTCTGTGTTCAGTAGAAATGCTGACCAATTAATAAGCAGATGTGAAAGCGAGCAGCTCTGGTCTAAATATTGCTGTCAGCTGCCTCACGGATACACCTTCAGCATTCCGTTGAAGCTGGCATGGCTACACTTACCAGGATATACAACTGGAGGCAGGTCAGTACAGTCAGTGGTGTATCTAGGGGGTATGGCCTTCCCATAAGGCCTGAAGTTGACATAGAGGAGATAGGAAAAACCCAGAGTGCTGCCCATTCACCTCATGTAATGCCTCCTCTTCCCCCCCCCCACCAGCCATTTCTATATAAGTATGCCCTGGGTCACCTCCTTCGCCTTCTCACAGCAGACCGCTTGTCAGTTAGGCACTGCCTGGCATTTTTATGCAATAACTCAGCTACAAAATTATTTTGTAATTTTCCATATCCAGTTTCAGAAATCATTGAAGGATGGTGAAGCACCCCATGCACCTTGTAATGTGTGATGCACCCTTGTGTGATGCACCCTATAATGTGTGATGCACCTTTTTTTCATGCACCCCTTGTTTGAAGCACCAAAACGATGATGATGAACCTTGTGCACCCCAAAGGTTTTTACATCCACCTTGCAGGTGTTTCGCTCCACCCCTCGCACCTTTTTTTCTTAGAGTGTGGACTTGTATTAATAACTAAGAAAGGAAATTGGGAGATTTTATGCTGGGATGGGTTCTGCACACATAATTTGTACTCCTCACAGGTCCATGGTGCATGCATCCAGGCAGAAAACACTGATTATTTGCTCCCTTGAGTTGGGTCACCCAAGTGGTTGGACTCCAGAAAAGGGGTGAGCTGCACTTATCAATTCCCTTAGTTATGTTTTTTGTTATTTTTTCAAATATAGCAGTATTGATACCGCCCACATTCTGCATACAGTATAATTATATATCATATCAGTAATTGCTTGCAATCTGAAGAGAAATCGTGTTGATGATTATAGCTCCATGAAAATCTGATAGTGCAAGGAATGACAGGTTAACTGCTTGACCTCATCAGAAATTGTGATCAGATTCATAGGGATAATTCCGAGGAATCAGCTAAACACATACTAGTAGATTGGCAGTGCACAGTCTTCAGCTGTCCAGATTTCCAAGCCACATTCATGTACATACCTCTTGGTAACATCAAATCAATGATCCCTTTGGTCTGGACAATGTCACAAATATTTTGAAGAAGACATTTGTGATTTCGTTGTATATTTGTTAAGGCGTTTTATTATAAAAGATATGAAAATTGGAAGTGAATAATCTTTTAATTATCTATAGTCTTATTGAACTTTATCTTTTGTCTCATGTAAAATATTTGACTGTTTGAGTCTGTGTATAATACGATAAAATTCGTTTTGAGTCTGTGTATAATACGAAAATTACTTTCCTCACTCCTTAGTCATTCTACTGAATTTACAAAAGATAAAAAAATATACGTAGATGTCAGATGATTAAGATGATGATGTTTGCAACACAATGTCAACTTGTTGAACAAAATATTAATCTACTAGCTTTCAACCTACTATAGGCTGTAACCAATGCTGAGATATAAATCTCATACAAAGCTACTGCTTGACTTCAACAAAACATTCTATTCACTCGCTTATCTTCCAATATGATGGCGAAAATCCCCATCAACCAAGCCTGCATTACAAAGGATAATTCTCAAATAGTATTAAGCATTTTTTCTAGAAGGTGTGAAGAGTTGGAACCAACCTCACAAACGGAAAAATAAAATTCTCTGTAAATCATAAAAAGGCAAATGTCAGCAGTTGCAAGAAATTACTTGTGAACATCAGTGAATAAATTATGACGCCTTTGAAAGCTAGGAAGTTTGCTCAATAACTTATTCTTGTCCAAGATAAGTTATACACAGAATGCAAAATTGACTTCAATCACTTTGACACATAACATGCATTGCTTGCCTTCACCTCAATTTTCAGGAATGGTTTAGAAACTAGCTTAAAATTGTCACATAACTTTGGGAGATAACTCACCTCAAACAATTACAATTTGACATGCACAATTCCAATCATAACAATTAGACTTTTGAAGTTCCATGTCAATAATTCCGAATTTTAAATTAAAGATGACAGAGGAAACAGACTCAATGTGAGAGTGCTAGAATGTTGAATTGATAACCATAAAAATTCCTTGCTAATTAATTCTGATCATCAATCAATCAGTTTTTAGCGGCGTCAGCCAGCTCTTACCCTAAGCATTTTGACCAAGTCTTGTTAGCACTCTGGTGATCGTCCTCTCTCACCAATCTCATTGAAACTTAAAATACAGTCTCAATGGAATTTTTGCTTGAGCCCAGTCGATTCTGGTTTACAACTGTATCGAAAAAAAATTAATAAAGAAACTAAAGTGACTGAAATTCTAGGGTCAAGGGTCAGCTGGTCGGCCGAATCTGTATCACTTCGTGCATTTCCGTGAGGGGGCGTGGCATGTGAGCAATGATATTGAGTGGGCCTATACTGTATTGCCTGGGCCTATTGATACATGACATGTCATTATGGCTGTATCAATTGACAGCTAGGAGGTGTTAACACAATTTATGAACATAGACAAACAGCTATTGCTGAATCTTTTTATTGCAATCAACTTTAATCCTTGCTAATTGCCAACAGAGACCAATCTTTTCAAAGCTTCCATTGCTCTTCAAATCTTGGGAGTGCAATTTTGGTTCACACCCATAGCCTACTACACTGTAGGACACATGCAGACAGATAGACAGACAAATATAAATAGACTAGAATTACCCATAGTAAAAGGCATTTTTGGGGAATATCATAGGTGCTGGAGCAGGTAAAAAAAAAATTATATATTGGCAACAACTGGCCTGAAAATGGAAATTGACATATGTTTCTGGCCAAAAGTGCACGAAAAAAATTGGATCAATTTTTTTTATTATTTTGGAGAAGGGGTAGATGAGGGCATAGGGAGGGGGGAGTGTTCACTTGAAGCGAGGAGCACAACAATTTATGATAGTCTCTCCTGCTTGAAATGATCATAGAGCTATAACTTATAGATCCATGAAATGATGAAGTGCAAGCCTGTGCAGCACGATGCATGAAATATATCAAAGATGCCAGGTGCTGTGTTCTATGAGCACTGAACAGTTACAATGAAAGAAAAAGTTGGCCAAGCAATTGAAGTTTTGTAAACAATGGCCGGTTTGGTGCACCCTCCCATGCAGCTCCCATGTCTTGGCAGGGTGGAGTCGGGAGGCTACTTGTTAGGTAGCATTTTGACTTGAGATATCTGATTCCTTAACTGATCATCAGACAAATAGAGGAAGCTTGGAAACTTCGTACCAAGTGGGCCAAGCAACTCATATAATATTTTTTGAAACTGCAGTAGGACAAATGCTATGTCAATAGATCTACCAATTTATCTATCTCTGTAAAGCGTTTATAAAAATGTATCTAGACCTGTCCATGAATCTATTCATTTATCTATGTATTAAAATTGTATTTACATATTTATCATTTGTAAAGTGCAATGTAATTATTGGTTTGAAAGATTGAAAAGGCAAAATGGATTGTTTAATTATGTAATTCTGTGAATGAAGTGATGAGTTGTGTATTGATAGGTGTCAAGATGAATATTGAACTTTACACAGTGACAACTTTAAGAACTTTAAGTGGTATTGAGTCAATATAGCCTGAGATGACAGAAGTAAAGAAACGGGCATTTATTGGGATAAAATACATAATAGAGCATCTGGAGAACAGACAGTCACAAAGTTATGTAGCAGTTTGGCTGCCCCTAATTGAATAGATGAAATGGCGCGAAAATGTTGGATCTTTGGATCCCTTTTTAGTTTCGTAGGAGGCCTAAATATAAATAAGATGAAGTAACACTGAAAATTATGAATTTGGTGAAATAAAATGCCTTTGATAGCGGTTTAGAAGTTTACAAAGTTTTACTTGTGTATTTTCAAAATTGAAAGCAGTAGAAGATTTTATATGAAACATTTTAAGAAGTGGGTATGAAAGGGGACTTGCTAAAAAGCGGGTTGAAAAAAAGCGGGTAGCGGGTAGCGGGTGTATGCATAATAAGCACAGGGAACAATAGGAAGCAACCTGAGCAAACAAAGGCTATTCAATGTGACAGTAGTACAACATATACTCAGCCCGCTCCTATTTTACCCCTCTACCTCCGCTACTTGCAATCAGCTGATAATCAAGCAATTTGCTTCAGCTAGGACTTTTGCTATAAATAAAAGACAGGCCTTTGAAAGCGAATTGCACTTTACAGCAATGTGAGTCTATCTTCTTTTGTGGTTGACTTAAAATGCCATCAACTTCAATACAAAGTTCAATTCTGCAGCACAGATTAGCTATTTTGTCTTTACTGATGACTGCTTGCATAGGCCAATATGCGGCCTCTTAGCATTAAATGAATAGAACTAGAACTAGACACCTGTTTTAGGGAAATATAGTCGACAACCAAATTCTTGAAGTAAAATACTTTATTGTAGAATAAATCACTGAAGAAACCCTGTAAAACAGGAAAAGAACAAGGGAGTAAGTGACATGTCATAAATAATGTACATTAAGTCACATGTGGCATAGCCAAATCAACTGAGACCTCAGAAAGTAATAATGAACAAAGTGTGTTATAAATATAGTTATATTAATATGATGAAGCTAAAGATTACTAAGTAACAACCATATAATTACCAAATAAATGTACAAAACCGAATAGTCATAAAGAAACCCAGAGTAACATTGCACATTAATGCAAAGTGCAAATACCAAACTCATAAACCATGAAATAATTATTCAAAGTCATTTACTACCAAAGTGTAATTAAATACCATAAGAAGTAAGCAACAAGTTAAATACCTTACCCTGAAAGGGGTTTCTTGACAAGGAAGCAATGGGCAGCAAGTTACAACTAACCAAGTCCCACAAGTCGAGGACTGCACACTACCCAAGTGGCAACCTTAAACCAATAGATAACTAACATAAGTAACTTGCTAAATAAGTGGCAAATAATTGACAAAGTAGTGAAAATGGTAAATAATAGCCATGAGCACTTGTATGCTATACAGGCTAAGATACAAATACTTATTATTTACTCAATACTATTTAATTAATTCTAACAGGGCAAAAATATGTATAGACTGAAATACAGTGATAATATGAGAATATGAAATAAATTGAACATACCTGAGATACAAAAGTTGAATGGTCAAAGTACAGCACTAAGTTGCTTGATCAGCAGCTCAGATAGGAATGACATAGAAAAAGAGCTGCTGAACAGTTTTGTTGACTGTGAAGGGATTGAGTCCCTATTAGCAGATGTGGTAAACTGAGTACTGGAACGTGCTGTCATCTGGTGTTAATACCAGCAGCAAAGTCTCACAGAGCTGGGAATGGAGCAAGCCATGAAATATGCTGTCACACACCCATAATTTTAACTGCATTTATAAGGTCTTTGGAACACTTTGGAACAAATAAAATGTATTGGTTGCTGCAGATGACATTCAGACCAGATAATATCCAGATTCCTCAATGTCAACTAAGGGGAAATCAGTCAAATCTGATGTCTAAGTTGCCATGTCTTTTCCACCTTTTAAAAATGATTTTAAAGTAACTTAGTGAATAAAGTCATATTTTCAAGGGGAAAAGACTGTGATTGGTATGATTTTAAACATCCAAATTGATAGATTATCTTCCCAGATTTTCAAAATGGGGTCTGCCATTCCTGTGCATGGAATGGTTGTTTATTAATGAGCAGAGAGAGCGGGGAAAGGTAGCAGAAGAAGCTACGACCGAGGGGTAGCGGGTGGAGTTGTATCAAGGGGCTTGTGTGTTGTACTAGAATCTACCCGCTACCCCGCTACCCGCTACTGCTAGCCCGCTTTTTAGTTAGTCCCGTATGAAAGACACATGGCCAATGGTTAATGGAAAGGATGGAGTAATGTGCGTGAATTGATGTTCAAATTGAGGGCAAAGGGGATGCAGGAATTGATTCAGAATTGTATTCATCTGAAAGGTATATACGGAAAAAGATTAAATTTGTATAATAGATGGGATGGTGATTGGCAGGGTTGTTGTATACCTTGGACAACGAATCATAGGCAGGCCAGCCAGGGGCTGATAAATATTGGGGGTAGGGGGGCTGAAAAAGGGATTGTTTGAAAGAAGAAATGTGTGAGGTATAGCTGAGTTGATTACGTGGATATGGGAAATAGTAGTGTTTTGATGCATATGGGGGTCTGTGAATGGGAAGGAGGTGAAAATTGGATGATTTTGATAGGGTAGGAGGCGGGACCCCAGCTGGTGAATGTGCCACTGGCCTTACACTTTTATTTATATAGAAGATGTATATAGGCAAATGTAGATCACAGATCACAGGCCCAAGCCTAATAAGTCTTTCCTTTATTTGTCACTAGTGCATTTATCTTAATGACACAATTCAAAAGTGTAGGCCTAATGGCCAAGGGACATGGGGGACATCAAACCCCATCCAGAGCAGAGGGATAGCAAATTAAAAAGTATGGCCAAGGGATAGGGATATAACAAAAAAAAACCCAGCCTCACTAGTCATGAACCTTTGACGCCGCTTAAAGTGCTTGCACGTTATTTTATCGACATGCTGCAGCATTCTTACTTCTGTTTGATGGATACCAAAATGAAATTTAAACAGAATATCACTGTAACTGCATTTATTTATTTATTTACAAATATATTTTATCAGGATAAAATCAGTCAGCTGTAGCTATTTTGCTCTGATGCCCTAGACATACATGTATATATAGAATGCGCAGAATAAATCAGCATGACCATGTACTCTTTTGTTATATTGTGGTTTAATGGTCAGGCAATGCTGTACATACTATCACTGACAAATGGACAAGCTTAATTGGTGTAAGATGGGAGGTATTACTTATTTTGAACAATGTCATTTCAAAAGATTACCCCATTAATATATACAATTGTAAAAGAACATATTTCTTATCCAATTATATACTTTTCAGCGATCATTCATTCTGACCATCGCTTAAAGTAAAGTTCATAGGCTTGGTGTTTCGCTCCGTTAAAAGGTGAGAAAACACTTGGTCCATGTTTGTCCAGACAAATTACAAAGCGACTTCTTCTGTCTGACAAGAAATACTCAAACTGATCCAGCCCCCATCCAGCCAAAAGATCAACTGACAAAAAAGTGTCAAACTTAAAGAGACTGGATCAATAGATCTCACTGGAGATTATTTTTTAAAGTAAACCATTTTACTTGTACGAGTTTTGATAATAGACCAGGAGCTTCTTGTTTTAAAAAAAAAGTTGGTTACATCCTGATGCAAACAACCCTGAACTTTGTACTGTGAATTGGCATGCAGCTTCTACATATTTATAGGTTATCCCATGGCTGGGCCAGTATTTCCCTGATTGTGTCACCAGAGACTCAGTATTTTCCCGAGACCCGGAGATATTTTCACCCTCGACCCAGTATCAGTATTTATCAGAAAGTAACTTTTATTTGTGCGTTGTTCTCTTTTCTTCCTAGTGATTTGCAATTATGAGATTGGCTAGGGATTCAGAATTCTAATAAGTAATAACTCTTTCATTAAGTATTAAGTATTAATAACGCTTGTCGGATTAAAGATAATGATTATCAAATGTAAGACAAATTCCTTGTTTTTCTAATGGGGCATGCTAAGCTGGAGCTGCTCTATTATTAAAGGAAATACCACAGATTTTTTACATAATTTTTTTGCTTTGAAATATAAACATTATGCATCTAGCCACAAAGAAAACCCTTCTACTGCTATCTCTCAACTTTTTTTTGCACTGCACTTGATCACATGACTACATTCAGTACATTGACTGACATGAATGATCTAGCATGTTACCTTTTACTAACCTGAATCCTTTCACAATAATTGCGGCTCCTAAACATCAGCAGATTCTGTACATGAGTGCTATGCATTATCCTGAAAAGTTTTATATAGCTATGCTGAATTTGTGTGTAATTAACTTCAGCACAGTGATGTTTGCTTACATGTACACCGCATCTGACAAAATTATGCAAATAGGTTATTTTACATTGGTATGAAAACATTTGGGCCAAATGTTTTATCCTTTTCATATAATCATTGGCTTGATATGAGACATCTTCCATGTAACTTTCATCCAATTCCGTTGGGGAAAAGTTGAGTTATGCCATATATTCAAATATTTTTGTGTCTTACAAAATTACGCAAAATTGACATATTAAGTGGAGGGGCCTTGATAATGTTAAATTTTCAAATTACATATAACTGTTATATATATATAACAGTTATGTATAACTGCTTTCCGTAGATATCCTACAAGCAATTGCCTGTAATCAGAAGATATATCTATAACCTCAACTGACATTTCAGATACTTAACACTCGTACTGATGATTAGCTATGTGAATCTGATAGTGCAAGAAATGACAGGTTAATTGCTTGACCTTATCAGAAACTGTGATCAGATTCATAGAGGATAATTCCAAGAAGTAATCAGCCACAGAGATAGTGTCAGTGCACAGTTCTCAGCTACCCATATTTTCTGCAGCGTAATTCATGTACTTCCTTGTTAGTGTAACAATAATTTAACATCATGTGAAATTGTCTTATTTTTATTTGGCTTAAACTATGCCACCATGTAAGAAGATAAAGTTTGCATAATATTTATGAATTTTTATATTATGATATGTGGTAATTTCTGCTAGTATATATAATGCAACAGCTCTTCCTTCTATGTTGTAAGATTTAAGCTACCCTGCCTCATCAGTTAAGCGGCTTCATTTGCAAAGACAAAAAATTTAGCAATATTACGTCTAATCCTCAAGTGACATCCACACTGATTAATATTTCACATATACATTAGGCATACAACAATAAGTCATTCACGGCTTTCTGATAATGCTGTATTCTTTAAAAAATGCTAAATCTCCCACTGGGATAAAAGAATACTGTAAAACCAATAAAGCTTTTCTTTGTTTGGATGTGAATTTCATAATAAAGAAAGGAAATTGGGGGATTTCATGCCGGGATTGGTTCTACACAAATTATTCTGCATTCTTCTGAGGTCCACAGTGTATGCATCCAAGCAGAAAACACTGATTATTCGTTCTCTTGCTTTGGGTCACCCAAGTTGTAAGACTGCAGAAAAGAAGTTGTCAGTTCCCAAAGTTAAGTTTGCTTACTGTCAATTATAGCAGTATTGGTGTAACCTACGTTGCAATTTAATATATAAAATAAGCAATTAATTGCTTGTAGTGAGAGAGAGATCAATGAATTTTGACTTTTTTCAGAAGCCAAATACTACACTTACTCATTTTGATGATTAGCTGATGGAGTCTGATAATGCAGGGAGTGAAATGTTAATTTGTTGACTTTATGAGAAAGTAAGATCAGATTCAGAACAGATAATTCCAAATAATCGGCCAAATAGATAGCAATGTATAGTTCTTCATTTTTTGCAGCAGAAGTACCTCATGGTGCAATAATGCCAAATTGAAGACCGCTCTGATGGGACAGAATATATTTTACAGGATATTTTAGCCTTTCATTAATAACCTTATAACTTTATATAAGCATGGGGTTTATGTATGTGCAATTTATGCGGAGGTCTTATTACTTTATTTCAAGATTTACACTATCCTGTTTTATCAGTTTTTTATCTCCTTTGCAAAAAAGGAAGACACTGTGCAAACATCAAAAACGCATTTGGCAACATACATTTAATTCTCATGTGACACCAGACTGATTAAAATTCATATATGTATGTATTAGCCATGAAATAAGTAATGTGACTTCTAGCTGTTAAGATGACATGAAATGAATGCATGTGTGTTACCAGCATGATGATAAAAACCAGAATATTTACAGTCTATCTAAAAAAGCTATAATTGCAAAAAAGAAATTCTCCCGGTTATCTTACCTGGATTAAAATGGAAAAGTTTCATCTTGAAACCCAGCCTACAAAAACAATTTCTCCAGCTTATCTTCTCAATAAATGACAAAGAAAATAGTCCAGTAAATTTTCAAGGAGGTCATCATCCCAAGTCATACCATGACAAAATGGCCCATAACCTTTGCTAATTCATGAATACTTAATTAACTTAATCACAGTTTGAAATTGTTGCTTCTGTTTCACACAGTTACAAATGGAGAAATTGTGTATTGTTGAAAGGTGCTATCACAGTTCCGAAAATTCCATTGAATTATGTATTTTCACAGTTCTGAAATGAAACTGTTTGAAAGTTTGCTTGTTTTACACTGTTTTTCTTAGTTGCCAGTAATCGTCTAAGTGTCCATAATCTGACTAAATCTGCCTACAAAATGCTTATGACCTAAATAAGTAGCCAATCACAGAAGAGATTGGAAATAGCAGAAAGCCCTGTCCATTTTAGCAGGGCTTGCGTGGGGAGGATGAAGGAGGTGTGAAGAACTGGTGCCAACCTCATTAGTGAGACAATAAAATGCTAAGAAATCACGAAGGCAAGTGTTAGCAATTTCAGGAGAATCCTTGTAAACAGTAAATTAGTGGCAACTTTTTACTGAGATTCAAATTGAAAAGAGGCAATTCGCTATAATATACATAATATAGTAAAATAGAAACTAGGCAGTCATGAGGGAATAATTCATTCTTATTCTAAATAATGCAATCATTATCAAACTGAGCAGCATAGCTTAAATTAGGAATACAAGGTTCACTTGGAAACACCACGCGCATTGCTTGCCTTCACACATCAATTTTAGGGAAAGGTTCAGAAATCACAGCTTAAATTGTTTCATAACTTTGCGAACTGACTCACCCAAAACATTAGCACTCTGACATGCACAATTCTAATCATAACAATTAGACTTCTGAAGTTACATGTCAATAATTCTGAACTTTAAATTAAAGATGACAGATGAGGCATAATCATTTAGAGAGTGTTAAAATGTCAAATTAATAACCCTAAAATTCCTTTTTAATTAATTTTGATCATCAATCAATTACTTTTATTTGATTTTCTGCTCATATTCAAACATGCTTGATTGATGTCAAATTGATATTAGATAGTCTGAGAATTGTTTGCAGTTGTAGAACAATTAAGCTGTCAGGTCTGTCATGGTACCTTTAGTCATAATATATTAGTCTGATTTAGGTTAACATTTCAGTATCTCTGCATCAAGCAACATACCAGGTGGCACATACCAACCGTTAATCTAAATACTTTTGAACAGCATAATATTTCCTGTTGAACATCTATTCTCATGAAACTATCAAAGACAAATCAAGATGTTTGACCAACATATGCCAAGGCAATTACAATGCTACTTTCTTGTTCTGAAAAAAGAAAAAGACATAAATCCCCAAAAAGAAAAAACATCAAGTCAAACAGACTGATCAATCGGTTTCTCAGCAAACAATAAGATCTATTTGTGTCTGTAAGTTGGCCGCAGTTGGACCTCGCACAAACCGCTAACATTTAGAACTTTTTACATTGAGAAACCTCAGATTTCATCTTGTTCTTTGCCATAAAGCTGTAAGAAATGTTTGTGAGCTGAGATAAAAACGGCATTATTTTCTCTTCCGAAACAAATGATTACCCCCTGAACTTGTTTCCGATGCCATTTCTTGAGCAAATATGAACTATCACCAACAACAAGATTATTCCATAGGTAAAATATCATCATAAGGTGAAGTTAGTGATTCATGTAGCAAATTCCCTCTCAGCTAAAATAAGTTGCATGCAGCAGCCTACTCATTTAGGCCGAAAACACTTCCCCCATAGGTTATCACAATATTGCCGGCACAGCATGTGAACAAATTGCTTCTGATTAACTGTAACACATTCTATATTAGCATTTACAGTGTTTAAATACATACAAGCAGGACAATGAAGAACAACAATAGGCATCATAGAATTAAGTATTTACAACATCCTTTATAAATTAGCATTTAATTGTAACTCAACCATGAGTGCACTGAGCTTTGAAGAGGAAATTGCATGTAGAAACTAATGTCTTTCAATTCTTCCATGTTAGCGTTAATGTAATCAGACGTACAATACTACATCTGCACAAAGGCACATACTTTTTTCCTATCAATGGTCAGTATAGTGATTAGGAGAATTATTCTGTGTATCATGTATGTACCTTCTTATAGTTACTCAAATTAACTTGCTACACTGTAAATTTTGAATTTTGAGTTAGCTTAATTGATTGAGTGAGATGGTTGCACAGTTCCTTTGAGCCAAGATAGCTTGTTGTTTGCAAGTTATAACAACATAAAGATTATCATAACTCAAAACGGCAAGCTATCATGGCTCAAACAAATTGTGCAACCATCTCACTCAATCATTTGAGCTAACTCAAAATTTCAAATTTTACAGTGTACTCTCTTCTCCGTGCAATCCTTTTGTTTTGAAAACAAAATAGATCTAACTCACAAATAAACCTTTCAAACTAAGATAGCACCAAATTTCTGCAAGTGCAGTGGCCTCTGCATTATAAGACCGTCCCTTCTGCGGCTGTGAAGGGGTCTCGGCTCAAGTAGCTATTGCTACTTTTACCTTTCATTGTACTTTATTCAATAGTCTTCATATGGTTGGAGTACCAATAGCTACTTTGGGCCGGGATCTTTCATGGGGGTGTGGTCTCTCGTCAGGGTGCAAAATTACTAAAAATACTACTAAGTGCGGGAGGAATTAGATGTTGTAATACCAAGGATTCATAAAAATATATTACTGCACTTGTTTTTAAATCCATTTCTCTTTTTTCAAAGCTTAATTCAAATTTCAAGAACCTTGTTCTTGCTGTTGCTACTGTTTCATCCCCCAAATTCTTCAGTTTTACTTTTCAAATGGTCAATGAACATGGTCTTGTGAGTTTGGACCTTTCCCACACTGTAAAATTGGATGAACTGAGTCTGAGAAATATTACAGTCAATGTGATTACATTAATTGTAAATACATTCTTTGAAATGAAACCATGAATAGATGTCATCTGGTCAGTTAGAGATTAAATTATGTTCAAAGTAATTTATTATTCCGTGTGTTCAGCTTGAAAGATTTGGTTAAAGTGAACACTGGATTGCATCATCACCTAAACTAAACAAACAAGGCTAATTACCTGCCATTGCATGTATATCAACCAAGTTGTCGGTTTGCCAGTGGCTTGTAAGAACAAGTCCAATTTGTGGTAAATGCATCATTTGGTCTCCGAATGTTCAATTCTCAATTTATCCACAGCGTTTGTAATCCCTTATTTGTTGTTGTATGATTTGAAATATGTTTTTCTCATTTAAAGAAAGCCACCTGAAGATTTTACATTTTTATCCTTTGCAGTGTTACAACATGAAAATGGTTTTTAAAAGACTACAATCAAGAAACCTTCTCATAACAATCGGCAATCAATTGGAAACATCCCGATGCTAACAACTGGCTGTGTTGCTGTTGGAGTAGCAAATGCACATAATGGTAATCATTTTACCGGTTGGCCTAAAAATGCTCCAATCGCATGCAACTGGCCACTCTGCCTCACCAAAATCATCCTTGCCATGGGTTATCGTACCTTGGCCAATACAAGTGCCAAAAATGGCCCCTCATGGCTGTGTCAAACATTGATTGACTTATGTCGGGAGTACAATATGCGTGCTGTGGTTACATTTGCTTACATTTTGATGAATGCTTACATTTATAAAGCTAACTAAACAATTAAAATTTGTTTCCATTTATTAAATTATTACCCAATTTTTTATATATTACTGGAGGAGACCACCATAATAAAGCGAAGAATCATTTCAGGTGCTTGACCTCCACCTTATATTAGGTTCAGGTGAGCAAGCCAGAGCTGAAATCAAACCCAGAACACGCCGTTAGAAGCTCAGTGCAACCAATTTAGCTTACCTACCTGACCTGAACGACTTGCAATAAACACATATAATTATGAGACTTATCATGACGGCATTCTGCATTCATCAAAATATAAGATAAAATGACAAAGGACACATAACTTCTTTCATGTGAAGCAGACTTCTTTTGAAAAATACTTGTACTGTTTTCATCATTAAAATGTGGGCAACCTCAGACAAAATGTATGGGATGGTATTGCATCTAACTGTTGATGCACCCAAAGCAGAGTTGTGGAAAGAGAAATTTGCATGCGGAAACAATATCTTTAGTTAGTACAACTTACTGATCACAGAAAGTACTTTGAGTAAGCATGTGAAAAACAATGCCAAAGTACTCCGGAAAAGCTTCCATATCCTTCAACAAAACAAACTTTAAACAAAGCATATATAATGTTATGTTCTTCCGAACATTCTTCTAACCAGAACTGATATTGACTCGTTAATTATAAAATTATGATTTGGCATCTAAGACAAATGTTCAAACATATAACTATTTTGGTAAGACAGCTTTGATGCTTTTTTGCATAACTTGTCTCCAGATCATTTCCAAATCAAAACAAACAAACAAACAGATTTTGTGATGTTATTAAAACTGCTCCAGAAGACAGCAAATGCACATCACACCATCTTGAGAAACCCATTGGTGAACCCTTGTTAATGGCACTTAAGCGAAACCCTAACCCGTTTCAGTGTGTCAGCAAAAAATAACTTGAAATCTAAAATCTGATTGTTCAGGAAACTGAACAATGTGAAGACATCTTGTTGTTGAAATGACTTGGAAACGATCAAATTCGCAGCATTGTGATAAGACATCCCAAATTTGGTTAACAAGCCTGCTTCCAATTCAAATTCGGCTGAGATTCTTGTCTGTAAGATCATATATATCATATATATGCCATTATATATGTTCCATTTTCCAGTCTGCCACAATATAAAAATTCTTGGCATATCTTAAAAATGTCTGGCTAATTAGTATTCCAGACAGGTGAGGGGATTATCTTCTGAACTCAGAGGAGGAAATGTGAGCTTATCTTCTTTATAATGCCCAAAAGGATTCAGTGATGATTGCCATTGCAGGAAGATTAATCCCAAGCAATGACTACAATAACCCATGTGCACCTGATGTAGTAGTTGTGCATAGCCTTACTGGGAGCAACCAAAACCTCAACGCAAAATACTGAGATGATTTCCAGAGTGTGTTAGATGGAATTTGGCTCGTAGAAAATCACAGATTTGTTCTACATTTTGCAAGAGAACTTTAAATTACTATATTCTTCATGATGTATCCATGACAATCTAAGATCAGCAAGTATTCCTTCAATTTCAGACTTTCTGGATAGTATTCAGCATCGTCAAAGTTGATATTCCGCTGAAGTCTGGTGGTGTGTGCGTAGTGCTAGTAACAGTGAATGGATATTACAGTGTGTGTTATGTACAACTGTACAGGGGTCCATAGTCTTTAGATGATTTTGCTGGGTGACACTTTGAAAGCCTCAAGTGTCTCAGCTTGGGCTACCACCATGGGCAGCATGTTCCAATCGACTATTGTTCTTGGTATGAAAGCATATTTATAAGAGTTCACTAATGGTTGATGAACTTGAAATTTATGGGCATTCCCTCTGGTGTCATGCGTCGATCCTAATGGGACTGGGTGGTACACGGTTGGCACTGCGACAAGATGATGGACAGTCTTGTACAGCAGTACAAGTCTGTTCCTTTTCCGACGGCTCTGCAGTGTGTCCCATTTAAGGTCCCTTACCATTTCTGTGGCTGATTCCTGTTCTCCTGTCTTCCGATGTCGCTTGTTCAGCACGAAGCGGGCTCCTGCTTTTTGGATTTTTTTGAGCTGATCGATTTATTTCTTTTGGTGTGGGTCCCATATTGTTGAGGCATACACGAGCTTTCGGCCGTACCATCGTGCGATAAGCTTGGAGGCGTACTTCTCTCCTAGTGTGGTGCAGGGTCCGTCGTAGGAAGCCCAGGATTCTTTTAGCACCGCCGCAGATGCTGTTGATGTGGGTATCCCATGCTAACTTGTTTGTGATCTTCACGCCCAGGTAGTCAATTGTGTCAGCTCGCTCCATGTCTTCGCCATTCATAGAGTAGTTAAATTTAATGATGTTTTTTCTGGCATTGGTGATGGTCATGATGTTACACTTCTTGATATTAAAGTTCATTTGCCATTGTTTGCTCCAGCTATGTAGTCTGTCTATGTCGTCTTGCAGTTGCTGAGCATCGTTGATGGATGTTATCTCCCTGTAGATCAGGCAATCATCCGCGAAGAGCCTTGTGGTTGATGAAATCCCATCTTTGATGTTGTCTATGAAGATGAGGAACAGCATTGGACCTACCACGGTCCCCTGGGGGACACCTGATAGTACATCGGCACAGTCTGAAACATCGCCGTCGACGACAACTCTCTGTACCCTCTTGAACAGAAAGGATGCAATCCAACCGATGACGTTGTAGTCGATGTTCAGATGGTAAAGCTTCCTCAATAGTCTCTGGTGGGCCACTTTGTCAAAGGCTTTCTCGAATCAAGTACGGCCACATCTATTTGGGCACGTCTGTTCAGGGCTTGTGCAAAGTCATGGGATGTCAGCATGAGCTGAGTCTCCCAAGACCGCCTTCGACGGAATCCATGCTGGTTCTCCGATAACAGGCGATGTTTTTTCAGGTGTGTCATTGTTTGAGACACGATTGTGTGCTCAGCGATCTTGTAACATATTGACGTGAGCGAAACGGGGCGGTAGTTTGCCGGTGATGTCCGATCGCCTTTCATAAAGATCGGGTAAACATTGCCTCCCTCCAGTCATCAGGCACTGATTTCAAGTTGATAGACTGTTGGATGATGAAGGCCAGGGGTGTGCATAGTTCCTTCACACAGCTTTTCAGGAATATTGCTGGTATGCCATCACTCCCGCTTGCCTTCCGGGTATTTAGTTGCATTAGCAATTTCAACACCCCTTTGTCCGTCGCTTTGATTGGTGGCATTTTCGGGAGGTTTCTCTTTGGAAGAATGGGGCTTGTCTTGAAGTCCTCCTTGGTGAACACAGAGCTAAATTGTCTATTTAGCATTTGGGCCTTGTCATGTGGAGTGTGGGCTGATGCTCCATTCGCAACTAGTGTACTCACACCACAGCTGTCTTCGCGAAGACCTTTCAGGTATCTCAACATATCCTTGGTGCATGTTGCCGTCTTCATTTGTTATCAGTCTGTTGACATAATCTGTTGACATAATCACCAAGATTTAAGAGGTCCGCATTGTTGAATTAATTTGTTCCGAATTCTAAGTTCATGTTATCTGCTTTTACAAACTTGTTTTATTTCATTTTTGGTTGATGTAAGTTTTAATTGTAATTTTCGCTTGATGTTAGCTGTTGGTAAGTTTTAATAGTAATTTTCGCTTGATGTTAGCTGTTGGTAAAAACTGTGAACTTTATCAAATGCCGAGTTTTAATCCTTCTAAATAACTCTGATGCTGATGATATTTTCGACTAAGCTAATGTTGTGGGAAATGTTGATACCCAGTATAACTATCAAATTTATAATGTCAATGAATAAATGATTTTGCAAGTCGACTTCACCACAACAGGCTTACCGGAAAATCACATAGACAGATAAGATCAGTTTTAGTCAAAAATCTCCGTTTATGTATTCCCACTTGCCAGTTGTTTAGAAACCACAACCATTGGAGACAGAAAGCTGATATAGATGAACTCTGTGGACTAATTTGGGAAGGATATAGGCCTACTCATATGTGCTACACAATGTTGAATACATGTGGTTTTTCCCTTGTATACTGTGCATTAAGGAAATGTAAGGAGATTGCAAGTTATGCATCAAGGACTCAGTGTGACTGAATTCCATTATCCCATTAGGAATATTGTACCATTGTATAAGCATACTGATGTCAAAGAAGACATAGCCATTAGTGCAATGTGATAAACAGAATCAGGGAACATGAAACATATTCCTCTAAATGATATAGGTGTAGCATTTACCATGATTATGGGTTAGAGACAAATTTTGCAAAAGGAACCATCAACCTTTAACTCACATATTCAGCACCTTGAGCTGTTGTAACATACTTGAGACTTATCCTACTTGACTACTAAATCATAGAAATTATTCCAACACAAAATTGAATACTGCCTGCCTCTTAGTGAACCTTAAATTACAGTTTATCCATACTTCACTAACTGGTGACAAATGCATACAAATATAAGAAGAGTTTAGAAGACGTCGTCCAAACACATCTGGGATGATAGGATGCAATATCTGTGGTGGCCTAAAGATATAGACTGAGTGAAAGTTTGTCCTTCTTGGACATAATTCTATGTATCTCAACACACTCCCACTATGATCTCATTTGAAGTCAGTTCACATCCAATGGTGGCTATAAGCAATGGGCAACCTAACTTGGATAATCTCAACAGATGCCAGTCATGCAGACCAAAGGAATAGGATATATTGCAGATGAATACCCAAGGCAAGCCTGCATAAAATCTCAAGATTTCTGCATTACCAGAAGGACCTTAGAGGGAATCTTTTATATGATGACAGAATACTAAAATTGGCTGCAGTTTGGCACTCAAATAAAGCAGCAAACAGTGATTGCAACAGAAAAATTGTTTCAATTTTCAGATATTGAAAGTATTTTAAGGCCAGCAATAAAAATAGCACCACTGGCTGTTTTATCAAATGAAAACTGGTCAAATTTATTTGAACAATCTTTGTGATAGCAAACAGAAACATTTTGCCTGCTTCTAGCTCACATATATATATATAAGAGAAATGGTATAAAAAAGATGGAACAAGAGCATAGGCCTATAAATAGAAGAACAGATCAAGTTTTCATTAGTAATTTGGCTACAGTTACATTTTGAAAACAAGATACCTGCAAGAAATATAAAAAAATCATCACATTTTCATTAGTTACCGGCAATTATTGTGGTCAAAACTGAAGAAACTGAAGAGCAGTGGCAGTAAGAGAAGTGTCGGTGATAGAATCATTTCATTATAACGACAACCTTCCCTAATACCCAACTTCACTAAACATATTTTGTTGACAGTTGATTCCATGTAAAATCAATTTATCACAAATGTAAAGCATCATCTGCTCAGATTGCAAGGCTTGCTTCCAGAAAAAAAAATCAGCGGATATAAAACCTTTTTAAACAAGAAAAGTACCCTTAAAAAAGGGTACTGTATCGAACTTACCATGAACCTGAGGGCATAAGGCATGTAATAAAAAGTTTTGATATCTAAAAGTAGGCATTTCTATGAATAGTTGGCCACAGAAAAAAATTCCAAGACCCCTCCCTTTGTTTTATGAAAATCTGACACAACTATAAGGATTTGTGAAATAAAAGTAAACTTTAGTTATTTCTGTAACCTAAAAAAGTAAACTCCCATTTCTTTAAAAAAAAATAGGAAATATATCCCCTCCAAAAATAATCCTGGATTTGTAAATAAAAGAAGAAAGTTTGTTGTTCTCACTGGTTTTAGAAATTTTGCATCATCACACCGTTATGCGCCGAAACGCATTTTGCGAGCTTAATATTGCAAATAGAGCAAAACGAATGATGCATTGAATGCGGGGCAGTTTATTTGATACACCCAGGTTTTTAAATTTTGAAAATCGGACGTTTATTAAGGTTTTTATGGCAAGTTTTGCATTGAAAATGATGTACACAATCTTTGATGACGTTTCACATGCAAAAAATTTCGCCAGCGAAATTCCTTATCTTGTAGAATCGATGTACTGTTAAGAATACTTATATATAAGTTTTTTATAGGTTGAGACTTCGATACAAAAAGGCTTTTGACAGTTCTACCTTAAACAAAAAAATTACCTTGCCTTTTGTTTGAAATGGATGTACATGCACAGATTGCAATTTGAATGAAGAATTTTTCAATTGTAAGCAATGAGCATGTTCATTGTAGTATGTTAGGATGTATCAGTCAGAAAGCAGTACTCCTCGCTTGTCTGTAGAATCACAGACCGGAACTAGTTCGAAAAAAATCTAACTTATATATATGCCTTTAGATACACATACTGCAGATGGCTCAACCTGAAGTGGGTCCCAGTCACGTTTCACATTTGGTCAAAAAACTAAATACTTCTGGAAGCTACAGCCTGCGAAATATAATTGTCTTTTTCATTTGTCACACTTTCGTTTACAATTTTGCAGCGCTCCACACTAATATAGTAATCCTCATTTACCAATGTAACCTGCACTTGTTCATAAATTCCTTTAAGGTTTAAAATTAAAATTGACGTTTTGCAGAAAACAGCATTTCTACATGTGTTTGACTCAAAGTTTTGCAAGCAGCTGCAGCTGAGGGAATATCTCTGCATCAGAAACAGAAAAAATAAAATGTGTTTGGCCCATAGTGGTTGTAGCAAGATCATATGACTTATTTTTCTATTTACTTGAATTTCTGTTTATACTCAGGTTTGTCTCACAGGTTTCTACTGGACTTGTCAACTCTCTCTATACGAAAAGATAAGGATGAACCGGTTGATCATATTATGGATGTAGGGCTACATGTTTCCAAGTGCATGGGTGGAAAATTAGATCAATGATTCCCAATTAAGGCATAGCACAGAAGGAGATTCAACACCCACATGTATGCATTGATCTGTGGAGCCATTTTCTTGACATTCTTCAGATACATATGCTTGTAATGGTTTGACATAGGAGCTTTCCTTTAAAGTAATTTGATAGCACATGGGCAAACCACATTTGAAACATACAGAAAACTGCTGGAATGCAATACTCTCAAATCACACATATTTTGTTCCTGGCAGAAATTGTGACAGAATATTTAGATTTGATAGTTTTTGTGTCAAAAGATTAATTTTTGAAACGTGCAATACAACATTTCAAATCCAAATGAAACTGGCCCTTTTAGTTGTTTTGAAATATATCAGAGAAGAGAGGTCATTACTTTAAAGATGAGGCAGATCAGGCTGAATCAACCGGCTTTTACCAGAATGCATATTTTTAGCTTTCAGTAATTGATGTTCACATAATTTTTTTTTTTCTTTTTTTATGGCATTTGCTTTTCATGTATGAATAAAAATATATTTCAAACTTTTAATATAAAGAAAGGCATTTATTTATAAAATGATGATAGCATACAAATTCATTGCTTACCATCAAAATTCAAATCCTGAGATTTCCGATAATCTTTTCTCTCGCTACAGAAACCTGAAAGAGAAAAAACTACGTTTAAAATGAAATCCTTTTATCACACGGTAAATCAGAATCTCAATGACTCTCATGCAAATGACAGAATATCATGTAACAGTGGTGGAGACAAAATGTTTTTCTGTCAGGTGTATTAGAGATCTGTAAGGTAGCAAAGTTGTCGAAATGGAGAATATGAAGTCATCTACAAAATTTCGGAAACCAACACTAAGTCTAAAAAATATTCATGATGTCATCTTGTCAAGAATCAATCGGAACTTCTTGTATAATGTTATGATTAATATTCCATATAAAATTGGTCGGAAATAATTATATCACAAATGATTTAATACATGACATGAAGTTTTAAGTAGAAATAAACAATAAGAATTAAATCCATAAGATAAACATTATTAAAAAATACAGAAAATTGAGTAAGAATGCAGCCCAGCAACCATGTGATAGAGAAATGTGTAAGAGCATGCCTTGGTTAGATTTTTTGCCTCCCTCATTTAAACAATCTTCAAATATTAGAAGTTGGGTAATTTACAAACAAGATCTTTCCTGCCTGATACTTGACTCATCTAATTAGATCGCAAGACAGCTTTATCTCAAATTTAGAAATGGCGATGATCTTGAAATTTCAAAGAATCAATCTGAAGAAAGTTTCAGGAAGAACTGAAGTTTGGAGAAGGCATGACAAAGTTTGAATAGGGATATCAAAGAAGTTCAGAGCAGACGCAGATCCTAATTAAGTCCATACAAAAGTATCTATTTTATTTGAAGGATAAAAAAAAGCATAGTATAGTAGTTCTCTTCTCCAATGAAAAAACCGACAGCATGTGACAATCATTTTACCAATACAGACGTATTTTTCATGAACTATATATTTTATGCATTATACATTTGCAGTGTTTTCTTTCTTGCACGCCTGAAATGCATAGTACATTCCACATAGAGTATTTACAAGTTCATCATATTTTTCTGATGACTTTAAAAATAAACTAGCATATTAAACAGAGTGCTGCACAGTTACAGTTACTGATGATCACTGCAAGCAAAGAATAGCACTATCTAAGGAAACCTTTGAGGTTGACAGATGAGATCAGAAGATGAGAAATAGATAATAGATTAGCATATATGTCTCTCTTTCTGAATACCTGCAATTTCCCCTTTGGCTTTACAGTAATGCTGTGGTGGGCATGCACAGCATGTCCCAATTTATTTAGAAAATTGGAAATGCAGTGAGATTGGGACAGATGGTTCTGACAAAAAGGCTAGAGCAAGTTATTCTGTTCAATCATGTATAGTATTGTGTCTCTAAAAAACATGAGCTTCACGAAAGCTTTACTTCAATATTACACAAAACTCAAAATCAGTCCTCAGGAAGACATAAATCTGGTATTAGATTGCAACCTATAGAAGATGTAAATTTTGTGAATATGTGCTGTAGAACTCAAATTACACCAAATAGGAGAGTGTTTGACAAACAAAATGGATGGTTTTAGACCGTGAATAGAATGACATAATGTAGACAAAACGATTAGATCAATAACCCTGTGATTGAGAATATGCACCTTTACTTGGGGGTCAATGGGTGTCAATGTGTATCAGCAACAAGCTGTGTACAAGAGGATTGACAACTTAACCACAGAGCACACACAGGTTTATTATACAGAAAGGATATAAAAGAAAACACCACACCATTTCTGTGATCAAATCTTCCATCAAGGTCATCCTAACTGTAACATACCATATGTTGCAGGGCAAGCTGATGCTAGAATCACAACTGCACCTACTGTTCCTTCGTTTTGACTTGTATTGTTGCCCTAGACAATAGTAGACATAATAAAGTCTCCCGCGAATTTGCAATAGAAATATTCTTAAATATTATACATTAAGGCCACACAAAAGTGAACTGTGTGAACTCTTAATGCATGCTGATATGTTGCACTGAGGAAGTTTGCCAGAGTTTTGGACATACATGTAGTGTTACTAAATTAAATTTGGCTAACTTGGTTATGGCATCCACTGCAGTACTAATTTACCTTATTGTCTCTTGGCCTGCCACTATAATCAGATTTACAAAGTCAATGCTCCGTGTTTGTTGGTGCAATAATTATTTATGCTCAGAGTAAATGTTTTTTATGAGTACTTATGTCTTGCGTGTAATTTATTGAAGTCCCGAAAAGAAGTGGCAACCCTAACACCCAAAACATTTGGATACTCAGTGTTGATACAAACATTAAAATGTAAATTTTGGTGATTGCACTGCCGAAAATAGTGGACCCATGTACACTCTTTTATTTTGATTGTCTGTTTTTATATAATTCTTATTCAACTTCAATAAACACAACTGAACTGAATGTCGGAGAAATTATATATACAATGATTGCATCCAAGCTTCAGTTACAAAAACAGATATGTTATTTCCATTCTACATATGTCTGAATAATACAATGATTTTTGGTCATAAGCTCAACTGAAAAGCAGACAAATACCATTAGACTAATAAAAACGTAATCATATAACTAGTGTCATGTGCAAAAAATTCCCACTGGCCTAGTGGTTAAGAGTGCTCCATAGTGCAATTAATAGTTTTGAGGAACTCAATAGAGTTTAAGCATAGGAGAATAAATGGAGGTGGAATGCAACCGGTATTCTGTACTGGGGCATTTAAAGACCCTGTGCATCCCTGAATGGAGAGGTGATGCACCATAGAAACCTATTCTTTTCATAAACGCAAGTAATCACTTAAACAGGAAAGCTTGCGCAATGTTTCCTTTTCGTCTGCCCATGCGCTCTGCTCGGTGGCTGTCCTGAGGTATACAAATGTGGAGATGCTAAGGTGAAAAAATTCATGAACCGCATGCCAGAACATACCAGGCAATGGAAACCGTTTCACTTACAACAACAATTTCATGAGCTGAACAATTACCATATTGTTTAACCATATCAAACATTTTGGTTCGCACTGACCTGGGAAAAGTACCAGAGTTGATTGGATGAGCTTGAGAAACCAAGTGTACCTACTGAAGCATATTGATGAAAAACTCACACAATTATTGACTTGAGAAGCTTGTCTTGGCCTTGATAAACCCTCATCCAATTTCATAAGACATAGAAAGAAAATCAAGGCCTTGAAAATGATATATTGTCTTTGTCTGTAGCAAAGAAAAATCTCAATAAGCTCAGAGATAGATCTATCTATGATGATATACCTTTGCATGATGGCACAATATTCCATAAAGACATTGCCTTGTACTTCATATAAAATTGCCAGTGCTTTATTTTCTTTCATACGCTGAAAAAATCAAATCAAAAATGAAGTAATAATCAAGTTGAAAATAGTCTGAACCTGAGGATAAAGAAATCCATCCACATAAATTTTATGTTAAATGCTATCAAAAGCAGCTTAAATGATCTTATTCCCTGTCTTCTTTGTTAAAAAGACAAAGTTGAGTTTTGAGTGCAATAAACTTCATGGTGACAATTTCTTCGTGCTCTCCTGGCTGTCAACACCAATGAAGCACCAACACAGATCAGCATGATAACAGGTTTAATCACTCATATATTACTGTGTGCAGATATTCACAGTTGCATGCAACTGCCTACCATACTCATTTGGGACAAAATCATTTTCCCACTGGTTATTACAATATGGCCTATACAACGTGTGAAAAAATCAGCTCAATGTTACATTTCTGATTAACTATAACACATTCTATATTAGGATTTACTATGTTTAAGCAGAAATGGCTTTTTGTACAATGCAAACAAGATAATGAAAACAGACATGGCACAGAATTTGGTATAAATGATAACTTTATGAATTAGCATTCAATTGTAACTCAACCATGAGCGCACTGAAGCTTAGGAGAGAAAATTGCATGTATAAACTAGTATCTTTCAATTCTTTCATGGTTGTATTATTTAATGTAATGAACAATTACCACGCGGTTTAACCATATTAAATATTATGGTTTGGGCTGACCTGGGAAAAATACCAGAGTCGGTTGGATGAGCTTGAGAAACAAATTGTACCTACTGAAGCATATTGATGAAAAACTCACACAATTATTGACTTGAGAAGCTTGTCTTGGCCTTGATAAACCCTCATCCAATTTCATAAGACATAGAAAGAAAATCAAGGCCTTGAAAATGATATATTGTCTTTGTCTGTAGCAAAGAAAAATCTCAATAAGCTCAGAGATAGATCTATCTATGATGATATACCTTTGCATGATGGCACAATATTCCATAAAGATATTGCCTTGTACTTCATATCAAGTTGCCAGTCCTTTATTTTCTTTTATATGTGGAAAAAATTCAAATCAAAAATGAAGTAATAATCAAGTTGAAGATGGTCTAAACCCGAAGATAAAGAAATCCATCCACATAAACTGTATGTAAAAGCTATCAAAAGCAGCTTAAATGATCTTATTCCCTGTCTTAATTCTTTGTTAAAGACTAAATTAAGTTTTGAGTGCATTAAACTTCATGGTGACAACTTCTTCTTGCTCTCCTGGCTGTCAACACCAAAGAAGCAGAAACACAGATCAGCATGATGACAAATACAATCAATCATATATTGCTGCACAGTTGCATGCAACTGCCTACCATACTCATCTGGGACAAAATCATTTTCCCGGTTATTACAATATGGCCTATACAGCGTGTGAACAAATCACCCTAATGCTACATTTCTGATTAACTATAACACATTCTATATTAGGATTTACTATGTTAAAGCAGAAATGGCTTTTTGTACAATGCAAACAAAACAATGAAAACAAGAGATAGCACAGAATTGGGTATTAATGACAGCTTTATGAATTAGCATTCAATTGTAACTCAACCTTGAGTGCACTGAAGCTTTGAAGAGAAAACGGCATGTATAAACTAATATCTTTCAATTCTTTCATGGTTGTATTATTTAATGTAATCAGAAGTACAATCCACTGCATCTGTATAGAGAAGTGTACTGTTTTCCTTTCATGTGTCAGTAAAACGGAACAATTTAAAAACTTTTTGAATTGTACACAAATTTCAAATTTTGGAAAATTTACCCATATTAACTTTTTAAGCTTCACTGGTTTCCTTCAAATAAACAAACTTGCTACTTTCTTCTCTGTACCATCCTTTTTTTCAAATTTTGAATTCCAGGCCAACATTGACCTGCATAATTTTTCAATCTAAGAATTATGGCTCTGTTCTGACTTATGTCAGGAGTAAAATGCTTTGTGCTGCTGTTACATTTGCGTACATTTTGTGAACCTGTCAACAATCAAAATTGAGTTAGAATGGATGGATGACTCAGGGCTAATGTTTGTAACAATTTGCTATACAGGATGAGAAAAATTGTGGTAGCTGCTGTCCAACCCGGACCTTCAGACCCTTTTTGTTTCAAACAAATAATAATACAAACGCACTATTCTACAAACAAAGAAAAAACAAACATTGATTTTGTAACACAGAGGCTCAAAAAGACGTAACTGTCACTTAATTGAAGGCCCCTAAAAAGATATCCTCCCCCATCTCCTGAAGAAAGCTCTGACTGGCACTTGTGGCTGTTTTATCACAATTATTCTATAGATCTAATGGTGAGAAAATGGTGCGACTGAACCATAGCAATGCAAGCCATGGCTGACAGATGAAGTGAGCCAGCAAGAGCTGGCATCGAAACCAGGACCCAAAGATGAGAAGCCCAGTGCTATTGATAGAGCTCACTTCCCTCACAACTGATTACATATATGAGACATTTTATGATAGCATTTTTCATCCATCAAAATGTCTTATAAGATGTGAAAATGCACATAAATTTTTTCGTTTTTGTAAGACTGTTTTTAAACATTAACATGTGAGCAACTTCAGACAAAATTTAAAGGATAGCATTGTATCTGAAATGTTGGTGCACTCAGAGCAGAGTTGCTGAAAGAGAAATTTGCATGGAGAAATAATATCTTTCTGGTTAGTACAACTCATTGATCACTGAAAGTACTTAGATGTAAAGCATGCGAAAAACAATGCCAGAGCACTCTTGAAACAAAGTTCGAACAAAGCATGTATAACGTTATGTTCTTCTGAACATTCTATTGCCAAACCTAACAGATTCTATTGCCAAACCTAACAGATTGATGATTTGGCATTTTATTCAGGCATGTTTACAACTCTTTCGATAAGACAGCCTTGATGCTGGCTTTCAATTGATTATTACAGGACTATTTATTTCCAAATAAAAACCTAACAGATTGCAGATATTTTTAAAACTGCTGTAAAAGATGGCAAATGCACAATAGCACATCACACTATCTTGCGAAACTCATTGGTGAAACCTTGTTAATGGCACCTAAGCAAAACTCTCACCCATTTCAATGCACATTTGAAAAGAATCATAATCTCAAATTTGTGTGTTTTTTTAATAAAACATTGTCATTTCAATGGCTTGGATTAAAAAACATAATACTATTCATCACAAAAATAAATCTCGAATCTGAATTTTTTTTTATTGCACTACATTTCTTGCTAGTCTGTTTCTGATTTTCTTTTAACAGCAAATTCTGAACAGTTCCTTGGCACATGCAGAGTTATTTTTATGAACAATGAAAACTTCGAAGACACAGTTCTCCTCTCACAAGTTTGCAACTTTCAATTTTAAGAAATTCATTAGTGAACCAATATTTAAAGATATGCAACCAAAGCTGTCAACCAATATCAATGTGTCAGCAAAAAATTAATGGCATGTTTTTATTTTTGCTGTTTTTTCTTAATGTTCAAATGACTGAACAATAGGCGAAAATATTGTCATTAATTTGTTTTTATTAAGCAAGCAAATACTTCGCCTTTTGATAAGAAATGCCAAATTTGGTTAACAAACTTGTTTCCCATTCATATTGGGTTGAGTTTCTTGTCTGCAAGAACACCGCCAGCTTTCTTCTTATATGTACCATTTTCCAGTCTGCTACTTCACATAACTTCTTGCCTTATCTTAAAAATGTCTGGCTGAACCTAATAAGTATTCCAGACAGGTGAGGGGATTATCTTCTGAACTCAGAGAAGGAAATGTGTGCTTATCATCTTTATAATACCCAAAAGGCTTCAGTGATGATTGCCACCGAAGGCAACTATAGCTTGGATTAATCCAAAGCAATAACCAAAATATTAACCTATGTGAACCTTTTGCGAAGCAATCTGCAGAGGAAAATAGCTCTGAAGCAAAAGAAGGGCTGTGATAACCTGAGTGGGAACCACCTTACAGCTGAATTCAAAAGTGCTAACTCAGAAGCGGTTGAGTACCCAGGTTATGCAAAGCTTGATACAGGTAAAACATGACTTGTTCAGTGGTTTCTGAGTCTATCCAATGTAACTTACACACCAAATGCTGCTCAAGTTCATTATCAGGGTGTGTTGGATGGAATTTGGCTTGAAATTATGTATCAAATATGGATTACAACTATTCTGCTCACTAAATAAAGTCAGCCTTCCTTCATTTTAAAATGTATTTTCAAGTTTACACAAGAATGATTGATGTCCAACTTGGGAACAAACTTTGAACCAAAACAAATACAGAGTTATTATTCCTTCCAAGTAACTCCATAATGCCATTACTCAACCCTCTGCATTGGACCAGCTGTACAATAAATCTTTTCAAATAAACCAACATTTTGGGAAATTTTGATCCACGAGATAACTATCACCCCCTTGTAGTTGTATTCAGTACATACACAGTACATTAAGGAAATGTAAGGAGATTGCAAGTTATGCATCAAGGACTCATGGTGACTACATTTCCATTATTCCATTAGGGACATTGTACCATTGTATAAGTATACTAATGTCAAAGAAGACATAGCCATTAGTGCAATGTGATAAAAACAATCATGAAACATGAACAATGTAGGTGTAGAATTTACCATAATTGTGGGCAAGAGACAATTATGCTGCTTTATCTCACATATTCAGCACCTCGGATGAGAATGATCCAACTTGACAATAATTCATTGAAATTAGTGAAATTATCCACATTCAAATCAAATATTTTTTACCTATCAGTGAACCTCAAACCGCACATCATTCGAAACCACTTTTAGTCCATGAATATTATTTTAAATATTAGGATGGCATATCTGTGGTGGTCCTGGTGGCCTAAAGACATAGACTGAGTGAAAGTTTCTCCTTTTTGGACATAATTCTATGTACCCATTATGATCTCATTTGAATTCAGTTCACATCCAATGGTGGCTATAAGCAATGGGCATCCTAACTGGGATAGTCTCAACAGATGCCAGTCATGCAGACCAAAGGGGCAGGAAATATTGCAGATGTATACCCAAGGCAAGCCTGCATTAGATCTCAAGATTTCTGTATTACCACAAGTGCCATTGAGGAATCTGCTATATGATACTAGAATACTAAATAAGTTGCAAATTCTTGCACACGATCTGTCAAATTCATTCGAACAACTTTGCAGGTTCACTGTATACAGAAATGCTTCCCTTACTTCTAGCTCACACATAAGAAAAATAGCACATAAAAGATGGAACAAGAGCATATGAATAGAAGATACAGATCAAGTTTTCATTAGTAATTTGAATACAGTTATATAGTAAAAAATGAAACTACAAGAAATAAAGACTGATCAAATTTCATTAGTTAAGGGCACCTGTTGTGGTCCAAACTGAAGAGTAGTGACTGCAGGAGTAATGTCCATTGTCACATTTCCATGATAGAAACAACCTTCTCCAATAGCCAAGATCATTCGTTTTATTTTATAGGTTCCATGTAAATCAATTTATCATAAATGTGAATAATTTTCTTGTCAGATCTTTCGACATATGCCAGGAAAAAACATCAACAGATTGGATGCTTTGTTAAAGAGCCTTTCTCTTTGCACCAAGCATTTTATGCTTTGCATGCCACACTTGACCTTATAAATTTACCATGATCCACACTAATATAATGCTGGTAAAGAATTTTAGTTGACCATCTTAGCTTGCAACAATTCATCAATACCTTTTATAGTTTAACAATCTAAATTGACTTTGTGGAGAAAATATATTTCTACAAGTATTTGACTCAAATCTTTGCAAATGACTCTTTCTGTGTCAGAAACTAAAAAGTAAAATGTGTTGGGGCTCTGGTGACGGGTGAGTAGGGATAAGGATAAACTAATTGATCATAGAATGGATGCACATGTTTCTAAGGGTGTGCACTGAGAATTAGATCAATGAGTCCCAATTAAGGCACAACACAGAAGGAGATTCAACACCAACATGTATGCATTGATCTTTTGAGCCATTTTCTTGACATTCAACTTCAGATACATGTACATGTAATGAAAGAAAGTTGGCTTGACATAGGTGCTTTCTTTTAAAGTAATTCGATAGCATACGGCAAACCACATTTGAGGCATACACAAAAACTGCTGAAATGGAAAAGGCTCAAATCACACATATTCTGTCCCTAGCAGAGTTGTTACAGAATATTTAGATTTGACCATTTTTTGCATCAAAAGACTAATTTCTGAAACATTCAATGCAATTTTATAACATTTCATAATGAAAATGAAATTGGCCAATTTTGTTGTTTTGAAATATCTTTTGAGAAGATGCCAATTGCCCACATGTTATATCTCGAGAAAGACTAAGAGTGAGTCTCAATTCAATGGACGAAGTCTCAATTCAATGGTCAACACAGCTAAGCCTTACATTTGGAATGATGCTAATTTAGGATCACAGAAGAAAGGACATTTAAATACTCGAGTGTGGTGGAGTAGGCTGATCAGCAGGCTTTAATTAGATTGCAAACATGTATCAAAAGGTTTTTAACACTGATGTACACATGTATATTTTGTATAGGACATTTGCTTTTCATGTCTTAATAAAAGACATTTTTAAGTTTATAGAAAGGTATTTAAGAAAGGAAGGTAACACACAAATTTATTGCTCCCGACCAAAATTCAAATAATAAGATTTCTAACACACTCTCATTGTAGAAGCCTGAGAGTATGTACAAGAGTATTTTACAAGTCGTCTGAATTTCAGAAACCAAAATAAAACTTCTGTATGTCAATTTGCCAAGAATCAATAGAACTTTCGAAATTATAATATTTGATATTTCATATAAATCTGCTAAAATATATTTTTGTTATTAATGATTAGGTAGATAATAAGTTTGCAGGTACATAAACAACACAAATCAAATCTTTTAGATAAATGCTAATAAAAACAGCAAAAGATGTCAGAGTCTAGCCCATCAAGCATTTTAAGAGATAACCTGTATTGAAGGTTTATAAGTGAATGCTCAGCATTGCTCGGCATCGCTCGCCTCGATATTATTTGTGTCCCTCTCTCATTTGAACAATCTTGAAAACTTGGCATTTGAAGTTGTGCAATTTTTCAAAGAAGAGATTTTCTCCATGATACCTGACTCATCTAATTAGATTGAAAGACAGCTCTATATCAAATTTTGAAATGGCGATGATCTTGAAATTTCAAAGAATCAGTTTGAAGAAAGTCTCAAAAGGAACTGAAGCTTTGAGAAGGTATCACAAAGTTTGAATGGGGATTTTGAAGAATGTCTGAGCAGATGCAGTTCCTAATTAAGCCAACACAAAAGTATCTCTTTTATTTGACGGATAAAAACAACAGTATCCTAATTCCAAAAAGTACAGCACGAAGAAAATCATTATACCATTACAGGTTTGTTTTTCATAACCTATATTTTCACTCCTTAAATTTGTGTTGTATTACAATATTTTCTGCTCTTTCAAAAAAAAACCATATCAAAAGGAGTGCTATGCAGGTACTAAATGACCATACATCTCATACTTACACTAAAATCAGTTTTGACCTATCAAAAAATAATTAAACAGATTTTATGGTTCTGATATTAAAAGTATGACAATAGCACTTCATTCATTATCATGAGTCACAAAATCAGATCTGTTTAATTAGAAAATATTCAAGGGAGCATTATTTCTTTTGCAGTGAAATGGTCCTCTTGTTTTGTATTTGTTTTTTTTCATAACTGTCTTTGAAAGGTTTGAGTAGGCATATTCCTGCTAAGAATGTCCTTTTTTATATATTAGGTCTAAATCAAAAATTTAGGAAAGTCCTTTGATCGAAATCTACCCAACTCCTCAAATAAGCCTCAAAGATAGTAGCAATTTGTGCAAATTACACAAACACCAAAAATTTAGGGAAATTCCATGCACACATGAAAATTTGATCAATTTGTACAAATCAACCTGGTAAATCACATCCGTTTAATTAGAAAAATTTCGAGGTAGCATTATTTCTTTAACTGAGCAATGCCGACAGAAAGATTTCCTCAAAACACCCTGATTTTAGAGGTTGCATGGAATCTCTAGAAACAGGGGATACTGGAAGGGGGAGTAGTCACCCTCCCCCAACAAAGTTTGGGAAACAGTTTCGGGAAAAAGGCAAAACAATTTGGGCAGATAATTAAATAAACATAATTAAGAATCAATATCTTCTAGAATATTATTAAATCTAGATCCTGATATTTGGGCTAGAAGGTTTGCCTGCGGTACACATATTGCTAGATATTTTCAAATAAGGAAATCACAAATTATCAAATGTCTCAGAACTTGTCAAAGGGCAACTATCAATGTCTATCATTCTGGAGAAAATTGGGTATAAGTGAGCGCCAGCGAATACCACAACTTAAGACTGTTGCTGCTCCAATAATTTTTTCAAAATTTTCAAATCTCAAATGGGGGGGGCCGTGGGGGGGGGGCGGTGGGGGGGGCGGTGGGGGGGCCACTTATCGATTTGGGGGGCCCTGGCCCCCCCAGGCCCCCCCATAGCTCCGCCACTGCATGCACAGTACGTCCCTATATGCATAGGAAACTGGAAAATCCAATTTGATTGGGATAGTTGCTGGCTATGACAAAAAGGTTAGAGCAAGTTATTTTGTCCATTCATGTATAATACAGTTTATTTCAAAATTAAGAACAACACAACAGTTTTGTGGCTTTCTTGCAACATGATATGCATAAAATCATTCCTCAAGGAGACATAAATCTGGTATTAGATTACATCCTACACAAGAAATCTTGTAATATTCAGATTTACTGAGAATTGGGAGAAACAAGAACTTTGGCGTGTTGTTTGTCTGGATAAGGCCTGTAAGAACGAACTATGCTATTGAATATTTCAAAATGTATGCTGTTGACCGTTTAATTTGTCAAATAAAATAGTTCTTGACAAAAAAAAAAGATTAGTTTTAGATATTGTTTAGAATGACATTATTATCCATCCAATAACTATGTATCCTTCAATTTTTTTCATAGACTGAAAGCTTGATGTCATGCTCAGACTGTGTGACTATTGGTCAGTTGAGGTGTGAGTAGAAAGCTATATGTCATGCAAGGCTTTTTTGGTGATGTCAAGCTATACGTACAATCTCATTGGTCGGGAGAGTCAGCTGCATGACATCAAGCACTTGCTCTTAAATTATAAATTATCATTGTGAAGGCTCCAGTGTTATTATCATCATTTAGTCAATGGCATACATGGATATTCAAAGCATGCCATGTGATGCCAGGGAGGCATGTTTTGAAATCTTATTGGAAGAAGATGAGTAATGGGAAGGTTTTATAATTTGTAACAGAGAACATCTGATCCCAATATCTGTTCTCAATGTGCATCAACTGAATGCATGTCACCAAGCTGGGGGAGGAGTTTAGTGAATAGCTGTAAAACACAAACAAGACTTGCACCAAATCTCACAGCTGGTTGAATCCCACCTTGACTGTCAATGCAGTGTTTCGCCATGCTCAATCACCAGGAACCCAAAACTATAACTGAAACTTGACCAACTGTTTGGATACTCAGGTGCAATGAATAACAAAAACCAACAAAATTCCATTGACATGGAACTGTTAAGGATTTGCTTTAACTGTTTGTTGTTGCTAATTATACCAGCTAATTTGATTCGCTTGTCAGCATGATGTCAAGCTCTTCAGCTGCACATCACACAGAGCTTCCAGACCAATAGCCATCCTGAACCAGCATGACATCATGCTGTCGGTCTGAGGAAAAAAAATTGAAGGATACATAGTTATTGGATGGATAATAATGTAGATAAAAATAACTATTTCCATTACTTCCATGATGCTGTGGTTTTGGATATGCATGTTTTGGGTCAATAAGTGTCAATAACAAACTGGCTACCTGAGGATTGAGACTTGAACCAAATGGTAGGCCTACACACACATTTATCATACAGAAAGGATATAAAGCACAACACCATTTGTGTTATTAATAATTGTGTCATGGACATCCAAATTGTGACATATCATATGTTGTAGGGCACTATGATACTAGAATCACAAGGGCAAGTTTGGACTCACCCAAAACGAGGGTAGAAAATAAAACAAGGACCGTGGTTATTTCGGTACATTCCATATTTACGAGCAAGAGTGTACATAATATGACTTGTCCACATTTAAAGATAGGGAATTCTTCTTAAAACACATGGATCATCCAAGCATTTGTGTCAAAGCTCGAAGTTCAGCACTCTGTTCCCAAGAAACAGCCACAGACAAAAGCTGGTGCCTGACCAATGTTGTCAAGGCAATTTCAAAGCAACCTTTTTTGGCCTAAAAAAAGAAAAGGACACGACCTATGCACACTAAAACAACAAGTCTAGCAGACTTGATCAATCGGTTTCACAGCGAACAATAAGATATATTTGTTTCTGTAAGTTAACACGACATAACAGGTAATGCTTACAAATATAAATTTGTATTGTTCATGTGAAATTTTCAATCTGAATTTCAAAGTCAGACTGGTACAATCGAACTAATGAAAATGCTTACATATAAATTTATCCCCTCTAATATAATAATATCCTTTTCTATAAGCCTGTAAAGAAATACTAGGCAAGCTTATATGAGAACGACATTTATTTTCTCTACCAAAAGAACACCAAAACTGTGATAAATGAGATCAGTTGAGGATTGAAATTTTCAATGACACTTTCATTAAATATTTAAAAGCTTTATCACAAAACTGATGCTAGAGGATCAGTTTATAGATTAAATCAGATTTTGAAATGTAGAACTTATTAAATGCTTTTTTTAACAGGCCAGCCCACTCTTAAAAGCAGATAATTATATATATTTAAGACAATCCAACATATTTCTTTCATTGGTAGAGCGTTATATACACCCATCCATGTGTGTTCCCCGTCAAGTATGTTACTCATCTCCTTCAAGGGATCTAAATATAGTTCAGATTTTTTGGTTGCTTGTGAACAAAGACTGACTTATAATAGTTTTGAAGGTTACCTGTCTGTGTAAAGAATATATGGATAGACTATCCTTGTTATGTGTTTTTGATCATTTGAAGTTATATCTTAGCTTCCTTATTATTATATCTGTCTTGACTTTGATCCAGCCTGACACTGGATGACCGGACTTTTGCATTATTGGCTTTTGGTATAAATTAACAGTCACTCTGCGAAACAAAAAAAACAAAGAAGGTAGACCACCCTTTCATGTTTCTCAATCATTTAGTGCACTGAGGTTTGCAAGAGAAAGTCGCATGATATTGTGGAGAGTAGTATCTAATGAGATGGTATTACAAGCAACAGTCATTGAAAAGAAATAAGATTATTTGCACTGAATTGCCCTAATATGACAAAAAACAACGCTTTAAAATGCACTCAAGCATTTTTAACTTTAGAGCATGTACTGGCATTGCCCTACAGAACAGAATGCAAGAACTTCAACATTGCATTTGAGCTAAACAACTCATTATTCTTGTTTCAACAAATGATTCATAAAACAAATTTCAGATGACACTTCGAGTAAAGATAAATCTTTGTCCACCACAAGAAAATTCCATCGGCCAATACAATAGACAAATAAAATATGAAGTCAAAACCGCTTTTTGAAAATTCCCTTGCAGCATAATGTTGCTGAACAGTTGCATGCAACTGCCTACCATACTCATTTGGGACAAAATCATTTCCCCACTGATTATTATCACATTATGGCCTACACACTGTACACAGCATGTGAACAAATCACCCTAATGTTATGTTTCTGATGAACACATGCTATATTAGGATTTACAATATTTAAGCAGCAATGACTTTTTGTATTATATAAACAAGATAATGAAAAACAAAGACAGACAGCACACAATTGAGTATTAACAACAACTTTATGAAATAGCATTTAATTGTAACTCAACCATGAGTACATTGAAGCTTTAAAGAGAAAATGGCATGTAGAAACTAATATATTTCAATTCTTTCACGGTAGTAGTATTCAATGTAACCAGAAGTACAATCCTTGTATCTGCACAGAGGCTTCTACTGTTTTCCTTCCATGTGTCAGTACAGGGAAACAATTTAAGAACTATATGAACTGTACGCAGCAATCAAAATTTGAAATATTTACTATTCTGAAAATAAGGGGGAAAAAAAACTTGTAACCACTGGTGAGGATCTCAAAATGACATAATCATCTCTTAATTGAAAGCCCCTCAATAAGAGATCCTTCTCCCATCTCCTGAAGAAAACTCTGAAAGGCACTTATGGCTGGTTTATCAAAATTCTTCTATAATGGTGTGAAAATAGTGCGGCAGGCTGCAGAACTATAGCAAAGCAAGCCATGGTTGCTGATCTAGATGAAGTTAGCTAGCAAGAGCTGGAATCGAAACAAGGACCCAAGGATTAGAAGCCCAGTGCTATTAATTGAGCTCACTTGCCTCACAACTTATTGCATATATCTGACAATTTATGATAGCATTTTGCATCCATCCAAATGTCTTATAAGAGGCGAAAATGCACGTAAATTCTATGTTTTCGAACAATCATCTTGAATGACTGTTTTTAAACATTAACATGTGGGCAACTACAGACAAAATTTATAGGATAGTTTTGTATCTGAAATGTTGGTGCACTTAGAGCAGAGTGCTGAAAGAGAAATTTGCATGGAGAAATAATATCTTTCTGGTTAGTACAACTCATTGATCACTGCACTGAAAGTATTTAGATGTAGAGAATGTGAAAAACAATGCTGCAGTACTCTGGAAACAAAGTTTGAACAAAGCATATATAACGTTTTGTTCTTCTGAACATTTTATTGCCAAACCCAAGAGATTCATGATTTGACATTTTATTCAGGCATGTAAACCGTTCGATAAGACAGCCTTGATGCTTGCTTTCAGTTCATTATTACAGGACTATTTATTTCCAAATAACAAAGTAACAGATTGCAGACATTTTTAAAACTGCTTAAAAGATGGAAAATGCACATCACACTATCTTGCAAAAATCATTAGTGAAACCTTGTTAATGGCACCTACAAAGAACTCTAACCCATTCCAATGCGCTTTTGATAAGAATCATTATCTCAAATTTCTTCGTTTTTTTTTATTGTTGTCATTTCAATGGCTTGGATTAAAAAACATAATCCTATGCATCACAAAAAGCAATCTCAAATCTGGTTTTGAATGTTTGTTTCTTATTTACACTACAATTCTGGCTAGTCTGTTTCTGTTTTTCTTTTAACAGCAAATTCTGGGCATTCTTCGCACATGCAGAGATCTTCAGTTTGCTATAATAAATTACGTGAATACAGTAGCACTATCATTCTATCAAATTGGTTGTAGCTAGCTCATATATGTTTTCCAGACAGCTCAGCCAATTATCTTAAGAACTCAGATGAGAACTTATCTGTTTTATAATAGCGTACCAAAAGGGCCTCAGCCATATAACCACCTCCAGGGCTAATCCAAAGTAATGAAAAAATGACCATTGAAAACTGCAATTAATGCCTTTCAGAAGTTTGTTGCTTTAATATCTATATACAAATGTTGCCTACCATACAGTGTCCCACGTATGCACCAAATATTGTGGATAGATTAATGTTTGCTTAATAGCCAACTTTTCATTTACAACAATGAAAACTTCGAAAAAAACGTTCTCCACTCACAAGTTTTCCATTTTAAATTTTAAGAAATTCATTGGTGAACCAATGCTTAAGGGTATGCAACCAAAGCTATCAACAAATATCAATGCACAATTGTACATCAGAAAGTTGGAACGTTATTTTTGTTGTTGTTATTGTGCTGCTTTTTTAAAATGTTCAAATGACTGAACAATTGGTGAAAATATTGTCATTCAATTTGTTTTTTTAATCAATCAATTACTTTGCCTTTTGATAAGCAATGCCAAATTTGGTTAACAAGCTTGTTTCCTATTCATACTATTGGGTTGAGATTCTTGTCTGTAAGGACACCACCAGCTTTCTTTTTATATGTGCTATTTTCCAGTTTTCTACATCATATAAATTCTTGCCTTATCTTAAAAATGTCTGGCTGAACCTAATAAGTATTCCAGACAGGTGAGGGGATTATCTTCTGAACTCAGAGAAGGAAATGTGTGCTTATCATCTTTATAATAACCAAAAGGCTTCAGTGATGATTGCCACCGAAGGCAACTATATCTTGGCTTAATCCAAAGCAATAACCAAAATAGTAACCCATGTGAACCTTTAGCGCAGCAATCTGCAGAGGAAAATAGCTCTGAAGCAAAAGAGTGGGAACCACCTTACAGCTGAACTCAGAAGCGATTGAGTATGTCACCAGCTAATGACCTGTTCAGTGGTTTCTGAGTCCATCCTTTGGACTCTAGTTGTAACGTACACACCAAATGCTGCTCAAGTTCATTATCAGGGTGTGTAGGGTGGAATTTGGCTTGAAAATGCAGAATAAAATATGGATTACAACTATTCTGCTCAGTACATCAAGGCTGCTTTCCTTCATGCTATTCTGAATTTAAGAGGTCCACAATGTTCTGCTTTTTCCTGAAACTGAGGTTGAAGCGATCTGACTTTACAAACTTTTAAACCATGATGAGCAATTGCAATGAAGTTAGGTGATGGGAACAAACTTTGAATGGATACAAATATTGAGATTATTAATCAATCGAAATAACTCCATAATGCCCATTTTCAACCCTCAGCATTCGACAAATGATACAATAGATTTTTTTTTTTACTAAATCAGCAATTCAGAAAATGTTGATCCAGGAGATAACTATTAAGCTTGGCATTTTGAGGAATTAATAATTTTGGAAGCTGACTGTACCTCCAAAAAGCTATTAGAAGATCATGCAAACTGAAGAGATCTGTTTAAGTCAGAACTGTGTGTGTGTGTGTGTGTGTGTATTTCTGCTTGCCATTTGTTTGGAAAATTAAATCAAACATGAAAGCCTATATCAATACAACACCTTTGAAGGCAGAAGGATCGAGCCGTTTCATTGTCGAATAGCGTCTATTCTTATTTTAGGAGCATACATGTATAGGCCTAGATATATGCTACACACTGAAAATATACACAGTATAAATATCATATATAAATGGAGCCCTTGTACACTGTACATTAAGGAAATGTAAGGAGATTGCAAGTTATGCATTAAGGATTCAAGGTTACTGCATTTCCATTATTCCATTAGGACTACGTACCACTGTATAAGCATACTAAATCACTAATGCTGAAGAAGACACAGCCATTAGTGAACTGTGATAAACCAAATCAGGAAACATGAACATATTACTGTGAACGATGTATAGGTGTAGAATGTCGATATATAGGTGTAGAATGTACCATAATCGTGGGCAAGAGACAAATTATGCTGCAAGAAGTATCGACCTTTATCTCACATATTTGGCACCTGGGATGAGAATGATCCAACTTGACTATTAATTCATTGAAATTATTGAAATTATCCACATCCAAATCAAATCTTTTTTACCTATCATTGAACCTTAAACTACATCCTTTCGTACTTGACTGACTCAGTCTGACTGATGGCAAATTCATAAAAAGGAGACATAATCCAGAACCCTCTTTTAGTAAATGAATATATTTTTTTTATATTAGGATGGCATATCTGTGGTGGCCGAAAGATCTAGAATGAGTGAAAGTTTATCTTTCTTTGACAATTCTATGAATCTCAACAGCATCCCAGTATGATCTCATTTGAAGTCAGTTCACATCCAGTGGTGGCTATAAGCAATGGGCAACCTAACTTGGATAATCTCAACAGATGCCAGTCATGCAGACCAAAGGAGTAGGAAATATTGCCGATGCATACCCAATGCAATCCTGCATTAGATCTCAAGATTTCTGTATTACCACAAATGCTACTGAGGAATCTGTTATATGGCACTAGAATACTAAGTCAGTGGCAATTCTTGCACATGATCTGTCAAATTTATTCGAACAACTTTGCGAGTTCACGGTATACAGAAATATTTCCCTTGCTTCTAGCTCACACATAAGAAAAATAGCACTTAAAAGATGGAATAAGAGCATATGAATAGAAGATACAGATCAAGTTTTCATTAGTAATGTGAGTACAATTATATTGCAAAAAATTAAACTACAAGAAATAAAGACTGATTAAATTTTCATTGGTTAAGGGCACCTGTTGTGGTCCAAAACGAAGGGCAGTGACTGCAGGAGTAGTGCCCATTGTCACATTTCCATGATAGAAACAACCTTCTCCAATAGCCAAGATCATTAGTTTAACAATCTAAATTGACTTTGTGGAGAAAAGATATTTCTACAAGTATTTGACTCAAATCTTGCTGTGTCAGAAAATAAAAAGTAAAATGTGTTGGGGCTCTGGTGACGGATGAGTAAGGATAAGGATAAACAAATTGATCATAGAATGGATGCACATGTTTCTAAGGGTGTGAACTGAGAATTAGATCGATGAGTCCCAATTAAGGCACAACACAGAAGGAGATTCAACACCTACATGCATGCATTGATCTGTTGAGCCATTTTCTTGACATTCAACTTCAGATATATGTACATGTAATGAAAGAAAGTTGGCTTGACATAGGTGCTTTCTTTTAAAGTAATTCGATAGCACATGGCAAACCACATTTGAGGCATACACAAAAACTACTGAAATGGAAAAGGCTCAAATCACACATGTTCTGTCCCTAGCAGAATTGTTACAGAATATTTAGATTTGACCATTTTTTGCATCAAAAGATTAATTTCTGAAACATTCAATGCAATTTTATAACATTTCATAATGCAAATGAAATTGGCCATTTTCTGTTGTTTTGAAATATCTTATGAGAAGATGCCAATTGCCCACATGTTATATCTTGAGAAAGACTAAGAGTGAGTCTCAATTCAATGGTCAAAGTCTCAATTCAATGGTCAACACAGCTAAGCCTTACATTTGGAATGATGCTAATTTAGGATCACAGAAGAAAGGACATTTAAATACTCGAGTGTGGTGGAGTAGGCTGATCAGCAGGTTTTAATTAGATTGCAAACATGTATCAAAAGGTTTTTAACACTGATGTACACATGTACATTTTGTATAGGACATTTGCTTTTCATGTCTTAATAAAAGACATTTTTAAGTTTATAGAAAGGTATTGAAGAAAGGAAGCTAACGTACAAATTTATTGCTCATGACCAAAATTCAAATCCTAAGGTTTCTGACAAACTCTCATTGTAGAAGCCTGAGAGTATGTACAAGAGTATTTTACAAACCGTCTGAATTTCAGAAACCATTTCCAAAATAAAAAGAATAGCACATCAAGCATTTTACGAGATATTGAAGGTTTATAAGTGAATGCTCAGCATTGCTCGCCTCAATATTATTTTTCTCCCTTCCTCATTTGAAAAATCTTCAAAACTTGGAATTTGAAGTTGTGAAATTTTTCTAAGAAGAGATTTTCTCCATGATACCTGACTCATCTAATTAGATTGAAAGACAGCTCTATATCAAATTTTGAAATGGCGATGATCTTGAAATTTCAAAGAATCAGTTTGAAGAAAGTCTCAAAAGGAACTGAAGCTTTGAGAAGGCATCACAAAGTTTGAATGGGGATTTTGAAGAAGGTCTGAGCAGATGCAGTTCCTAATTAAGCCAACACAAAAGTATCTCTTTTATTTGACGGATAATATAACAGTACATTGTATTTTAATACCAAAAAGTACAACACGAAGAAAATCATTATACCAATAGAGGTTTCCTTTTCACTCCTTAAATTTGTGTTGTATTAAAATATTTTCTGCTCTTTCAAAAAAAAACCATATCAAAAGGAGTGCTATACAGGTACGGGTTACTGATGATCACTGCAAGCAAAGAATTGCACTATCCAAGGAAACCTTCTAGGTTGACAGGTGAAATCAAAAGATGACTAATAGACAATAGATTAGGATATGTCTCTCTTTCTAAATACCTCTAATTTCCTCTTTGGCTTAGCAGTAAAGCTGTGATTTGCATGCACAGCATGTCCCTATGTGCATAGGAAACTGGAAAATCCAATTTGATTGGGATAGTTGCTGGCTATGACAAAAAGGTTAGAGCAAGTTATTTTGTCCATTCATGTATAATACAATTTCTTTTAAAATCATAAGCTGCACGACAGCTTTGTGGTTTTTTTACAAAATAATAAGCACAGAATCAGTCCTCAAGGAGACAATATAAATCCGGTATTAAATTACATCCTACACAAGAAATCTTGTAATATTCATAGTTGTACTGAGAATTTGAAGAAATAAGAACTTTGGTATATTGTTAGTCAGGATTAGGCCTGTAAGAACAAACTGTACATCTGAATATTTCAAAATGTATGCTGTTGACCGTTTAATTTGTCAAATAAAATAGTTCTTGACAAAAAAAAAAGATTAGTTTTAGATATTGTTTAGAATGAAATTTTTAAAATGTAGAAAGACATTTAATGTAGATAAAAAGAACTATTTCCATTTCTTCCATAATGCTGTGGTTCCGAGTATGCGCGCTGAGTATGCATGTTTGGGTCAATAAGTATCAATTACAAGCTGGCTACCAGGGAATTGACACTTGAACCACATAGTACACACACATTTATCATACAGAAAGGATATAAAGCACAACACAATTTGTGTTATTAATAATTGTGTCATGGACATCCAGATTGTGACATATCATATGTTGTAGGGCACACTGATACTAGAATCACGACTGTGCCAACTGTTTTGTCTTTTATGTCCTGGTGTATTATTGCCAAAGGCATAACAAATGTCTCGGGTGAATTTCTTAAATCTACACAAAAGAGAGCAGCCATATAAACTAAAAAATACGTTATAAACTCATGAGCTATATTTGCTGACATGTTGCAGTGAAGAAGTTTGGCAGGGTTTTGGACATAGCGTTACAAAATTTAATTTGGCTTATTTGGTCAATTATGGCATACACTGGAGTACTAATTTACCTGATTGTCTCTTGGCCTGCCACTATAATCAGATTCACCAAGTCAATTCACCATGTATGTTGGTGCAATGTAATCACTTACTCAGAGACTAAATGTATTTTATTAGAACTTGCGTGTTATTTATTTCAAGTCCAAAAAAGCAGTGGCAAACCAAAAGCCGAAAAGCATTTGAATGCAGTGTTGATAGAACATTAGATCGGGGTCTTTGCACATCAGAGATGGTGTACCTTGGTGCACTCTGTCACCCAGAGAATCTGAATGCTGAAGTGCACTCTGTTAGTCTGTGTCCTCTCTTTTTGCAATACTTATTCAAATTCCAAAAACAAAAACTTAACTGATAATATATCATACATGATGATTCTATGTTCCATGTGTGAGGTGCATTTAATATATTGTTCCCATTAAACTTATGCAATGATTGTTTGTCATAAGCACCACTATAACAGCAGACAAAGATTATCTTATGAAAATGAACAATAGCATTATGCGTGTTACATGAAAACAAAACCCACAAGCCTCTAGTGGTTCAGAGTGCTCGATACTTAAACCATGGGTCTGAGGGCTTGGGTTTAAATCTCATCCACGGTACTCAATTCAAGTTATGCCCTTATGTCATTAAATGGAGGCGGGATGTATACTGTATTCTGTTTTGTCGCAACTTACAGACACTGGACATCCCCACCAAAACTGGAGAACATCAGGAAATATGTCTGCCCATGGGCTCTGCTCTGTGGCTGCCCTAAGGTTTATCATTTTGGAAGTGCTTGAGCCACAAATTTCATGGAAACGCGACAAGCAACGGTTGCCATTAAAACTACAGCAACAATTCCATAAGCTAAGCCATCAACATACGGTTTAAATATTAATCATTGTGGTTGAACTGATCTGCAAAAGGTGCTAGAGTCGATTGAATAAGGTGGAGCAAATTGTGCAGTTGGTGTACTAATTGAAGCAGATGAGTGACACATGCAATGATTGAATCGAGAGGCTAGTCTTAGGCCTTGATAAACTCACTAAATTTTCATAAGTTGCAGAGACAAAACAAAGACCTTGGAAATGATGTGCTGTCTTTGTCTTTTCCAAAGAAAAATCCCAAAAAATTCAAGTGATAAATATTTTCATGATGATATACTCGTCAGCATGATAGTAGCACAATATTCTGAGGATTGCCTTTTCTTCATGCCAAATTGCCTATCCTTTATTTGCATCACTGACATACGGTCAATAAAAGTACAAATTCAAATGAAACATTAAGTAATTATCAAGATATAGAAAGTTAAAACCCATGTAAAGCAGCATAAAATGTATTTCCAAGTTATCAAAGCAGCTCAAATAATCTTGCTCTCTGTCTTATGCGTTTAAGATACAAAATTGTTAGTATGGAAATCAAATTCATGTGATACTTTCAATCTAGTGTTTTGCTCATTGAGGTAGGGAGAGCCGGAACACAGTGTATTGTGGGCACAGTAAATCAATGAACTGATATGGAGCTGAATAGTACCAATTTTAAAATGTTTCATTTGTTTGATGTCTTTGAGAAGCACTCAACTGTATTTGTCAAAAAATATGTTGTTTAGGCACCATGAAGTGAAATATGATTTTGTGAGTGAAAACATATACAGCTGGAGCCTCAAGAGTTGCTATATGCTATGCTATATGCTATGCTATATGCTATGCTATGAGACAAATTAGAAGCAGACACAACAGCTGAAAAGAAGATTTGTCATTTTACCACATTATTGGGATTTTTACTTGCACAAGCCACCAAACTGATAGCTCTTCCAAACAAAAATCAGCTTGGCTATTGTTCAGAATACAACCAGTGAAAATTCTTACAAGGGCCTTGGCTAGCTGGACCAAAACTGCTAAAAGCTCAGCAAGGTTACTATATTATACACATTCTTACTCGCATCACAGAACTATATCTAGCTTATGAGATCAACATTTTACGTGTATGGAACTGCCGAAGCCAGTATTTCACATTTTGACTACGGTCGTTAACATTTAACAGCTTTCTTTAATCACAGGGCTGATTAAACTTGTTTCAATGTCTAATCTTCAAATAGTGACTCTAAATCATAGGTGACAAACGTCAGCATTGCATGCTTCCTGTCCAACGAAAGGAATCAGACATTTCTTCTTGTCTCCTTTCAATTTTCCAAGTAAGGCAAGCAAAGGCAGAACCTTGGCAGTCCTTCATCACTGTGACAACCATTGTTACCATTTCAATGAGACAAGACATGAGATACCAAGGCTACAAGGTAATCTTCACAATTGATGAAGTGATGATGTGTGCAAACTCTGACCTTCAACAAGAATACATTTGTCTGACTTACGAGGAATCCAGTAAGTCAATGTTGAGTAATTACTTCCTCTTTCTATTATTCACACTGCTTTCTCCTTCTCAGCTAGACAACCACAATTTTAATCATTATTCTATGCAAGTTCTTTATGGTAATTGAAACTGACAACCACTGAAAACATCACTGCACATGCACAGTATAAATCGAAATGCCACCTTCTCTTCTAGCTTCATAAAGCCAAATAAATCAGTGAGCTCATAACATCGTTCAGTTTGCTTAAAGTTTTCAGGAACGAGTTAGCAATACAGTGAACCACGGGGCAAAGTGAATCTATTAACTAATATGGACGGTAAATATGTGGGAGAGGAATAGAGAATAGTCTAAACTGATTACCACACCTTTAACAGTTTGCAACACATGTCTTGAATTTTTTAAATCGTTATCGTTTGGTGCAATGAGGTCTTTAAGCACACAAAATATTCTTTGGATTTTCCTTTGAATCTAATTTTTAGAAGCCACCCATATCTGGAAAATCTCAGGAAGTTTCATTATTTTGTAATTGTGCATATGCAGTAAGCAAACTTTGCTGATTCTGTGTGTCCCAGTTCCCCCTGCATGCCTTCAAGAAAATGTGAACCTGAAGTTCTCATTGCCTTCCTCATTTACCTCAAGTAACTCGCTAGTTCTCGCTGTTTTTCCTTTACAAGGATTAAGTGCTCAGTCATTTAGCCCTGAATTGGATGAGATCAGTCCGCATGCTATAGCCTAGCTTGCAGGGCCGGATGTAATTTAGGTTGAGGAACAACTTGCAATGCACAAGAGTAATTAACAGCGAGAATCAAACTGTAACAACAATCGAATGTTTGATTCATCTGAAAAGTCTTTGAGCTTATTATATCTGTCAAATTAACTACACTGTCAAAACAGAAGTGCACCAGTGGCGAGAAGAGGGGGAAGGCACCAACATCGAAACAACGCATATTCTGGCATCTTGTTTGCAGAGCAACTTTACATAAACTTTGATAAAGAAAGCAATAAAGAAATATATCTGAATTGTATAAAGAATCATCTTCGATAATTTTCTTTATGACATTCCAGCAGAAGAGAATGTTGAATTATGTAACAAAGGAAAAGGAAACACAAATATAAAGATATGACAAGGTCCATCAATCAGTCCAATAATTCAAATTAGCTGTGGAATGGCTTTCATTTTACTGTGACAGGAGCCTTTATGGTAATTAGTAACTATGATGGCCATCACTGCATTCAGGAACACCTGCACTCCACAAAAAATGTGTTGTCCATGCACTATCTCTCCAACCAGCCAGGTTATACAAGTTGTATAAAAATGTTTTTTATGAACTAGAGGTGATCAATATACACTCGGGTTATACAAAAATCACACATTTATTGTCGATTACAAAAATCACACATTTATTGTCGATGTCCCGTTAGACTAGAACCTAGTTGTTCTTGTAGGGTCCAAACAACGGTATCGATTTGTACAAATCACTCATGAATGCTATGTACAGTGATCAGCTCAAATCTTTGAAAAAGTTCTTACTATATATTAAAAACCAGAGCTACCCATAATAAACATAGCCACCTTTACCCTTAGCCATTCAGAGGGTCAAGTCTTTGGAGAGGCATTTTATTTGGTTGATCATATGGGTCTCCCATATGATCAACCAGTTGCTCTTCGTGGAGTTCTTTATGTAATGTAATCAATGGTATTATTCCCCTTGTGTCCTGCTTGGGGGTGTTACCCAATGACCCCAAGAGGCATATTCATGATTACCAATAACATGGCATGACCTACATTGGAGGAGATTAATAGGTATTGTTCCCTTACACCTCATAATATCCAAAGGACATCGAATTTCTCAGCATTTATAAATGACGTATCCTCTTTATTTCTCAAGAGTACACCATATTGCAGAAGCATTTGTTGACATAGAGCTTGGCAAATTAGGATAAAAGTTGTAATTATATTTTTAAAAAATGATTGAATTGTGTTTTGTCAAACCTGAACATGATTGGAGACTGGAGACAAACTTTACAATTTTTCCATATTTTATCAGACATTTCAATGTAGATATCAGGCCTACTTATTACTGACAGTATTGCCATTTCTAAACCAACCAACTCAAACAAATCAAACATTTCTAACATGCTATTCTCAAGACACTCATTAAAGAGTCCATATTAATGGAATTCAAATAAAATGTTCAGCCAATTTACTCATCACGTTCATCCAAAAATATCTTTAATTTGTCTGTGCAAGCTACTGGAAAATTGGAAAAAATCTTGCTACACAAATGACCATGATTGAAAAATACAGTCTTACAGTAGCTGCAAAAATATATAATTATCCACTGGCGATTCTGTCCAAAATCTGCATATTTTATTTTCTTCAATTACAGGTATCTTAACTAGATGTTTAGGATTTCAGTATTGTATGGCTGGCCTAGCAGCTGTTATATGATCAGTGGAACCAAAGAGGACGAAAAAAGTACTTATCTTCTTTATAATGCCCAAAGGACTTCAGTAATGATTACCACTGAACCAACCATCTCAGGGGTTAATCCAAAGCAATAACCATGTAACCTACGTGAACCTCAGGCAGCTACTTACAGAAAAGAGTAGCACTGCTATAGGCGTAGAAATGTCTAACAAGAAAAAAAATTATATGTATACCTAGTTATTATTTACACCCAAAAATTTTGTATTCATATTTGCTATAATGTTGAATCACTTTAATTCAGCCTCAACTGCTTGATTTTATTGAAGCATGCATATTTAGAAAGCTAATTCAGCCTCAACTGCTTGATTTTATTGAAGCATGCATATTTAGAAAGCTACTCTTCGCTTATTAAAGTTTGATCCCATTTACAAACATCCAGACTTGCAGTTCAGAATGGTTATGAATATGAATGATGTCAGTTTTACTGTACAGAAAGTGTATTCGAATGACTCCGACATTAGATACACGGCTGCATTGCATTATGTTCAGCATTCAAAGATCTTTAAAAGACACCCTTCTTTAATATCAATTAAATCAAAAACAGCACCTCTGCACAGGGCAATAAGTCATATCAATGTTTCTCATATACTTTCCTAGATTCCAGATCTCCACAGCTTCTGGCATAATTCTGCAAAACTTACAATTTACAGTCTGTCTAACTTGTGTGAATGGGTGGCTGTCATCTAAAATCGGGTAAAAGACACACCAAAACATCACAAAAATGAGATAAACAAATTATAAATTAGCCAATCTACCCGTGAATATGATTTTCTCTGACGTGCGACTTGTAGATGCTGAACAATCACGAAAAACACCAGTTTTTCTGCTGTGAGGCAAGCTGTCAGCTGATCTACAAATTTAGTAAAAAAGCTGCAATCCTAGACCTCCATAATAACTAGATTGTACATATTTCTATTTGGTGGAGCTTCAGAAGGTTGAAAAATGAACTTTATGTTAAATCAATTTAGTCTCCATGATTTTTTATCATTTTTCAAGTACACAAGCAGCCTGTTTATAGACAACAATACATTCATACAGATGCAGAGGATTGTATGATTTCAGGCACCAACCCATGGTGTTTTATAGGGTAAATTCCAGCACAGAGGTCTGAACTGAGTCCCTGGATGAACAATCAATAGGATTTGTATACTAAGAGCTCAGTGCTGGAGTATGGGAAGTGAACCACCACCAAGTGGGTCAAATGGGTCTGACCTTATCACTTCTAGTTGGTCCAAGATGCCACCCATGGTAATAAAATATCTCCCTGCACAAGCCATATAAACTTGTTATGCGTTGTAAATCTGAGTGCTCCTAAAAGGATCACCACAACATTCTGCACTGTGCCATTTGCTCTGTGCCAAACAACCTAGTTGAGCATGCATGAAGTCTTAAATTTTGGCCCAGGAACCAATTCAATTACAATATATGATAGCCTGAATACTTTATGCATAAGAAATCTTCATGTGAAATCACAAGCATTAAATATATTTAGCAATCGAAAGATTAGGCAATTCTAGAAAAATAACTTTCTGAAACAGCTTTATCTCCGACAAAACTGGCCTGACTGGTTCAAATTTCTTTTGATATTGTGTTTGCTGTTTTTTTTCTATATCGGAGTTATGGCAAAATGTTACAAATCCTTGATTAATTCATTTGGGGAGCACACAGTTATAATTTGGGTTAGTGTTAAGAATCTGAATTTCTTTTGAAAAGTCTGACAAATTTAGGAATTTAGGAATGACATTTCTGGCTCAGTTAAATTTACAGAGTCAAGGAGACTGTCTTGGTATCTGTGGTCAAACAAAGAAAAATGCATTGACCTTGATTTTATAACAATAATCAAAAGATGTTGAAAAGGTAACATGGATGTGCGTGTGTGTGTCTTTGAAAATGCATGCATAATCAATGAATCCCAATTATGACATACAGAAAACAAATTGAACACATATCATTGTGCATTGGCCTGTGACACCATTTACTTGACATCCAAGCTTAAAGGAAGTTGCCTCGATATGTTACATATGTCATGTTCCTAAAGAAGCAATTCTAATTCAAAGAGATTTAAAAAACTGATGAAATGCTAAGACCCGAAATCATGACAAAATGTAAGATTAAATGTTTCCTGACGATGGATTCATTTCTAAAACATATGCAACACCACAACATACATCACCACATTTAAGTATTAAATGTTTCTGTTTGGATTTTGCCACATTTCCATTTACTCTGTTGAAACTACTTTCTTTCACTCTTTTCTTTTCATCACTATTCAAAAAGGAATAACTATTATTGCTTACCATCAACATTCAAATCCAAAGTTTTCTGAGATTTTCTTTTTTCATCACAGAGGCCTGAAAGTAAACAAAAGACAATTGAAAAATGTTCACCAATTGGATACTCTGGACCATACTGCTCAGATAATGTGCAGTAGAATCACTTATCATAGGTTGGAGTAAAACTTTACCAGATTATATATAAATGATCAACATGAACCAATGATATTCCATGTCCATTTTGTGCAATAAGTAAAACATGAAAATATGATTGGGCATTGGCTTGGTATGTTTTCTCCATGTCTTGTCAGGAACTGGGCATTGGGCTCATTAGGCTCTACACTGGAGAATCTATAAAACCAGGGATTATGTACATGATGCTTGACTCACCTAATCATATTGAAAGACCACTCTATCTCATATTTTGAAATGGAAATTACATTGAAATTCCAACGAATTCAATCAAAAGAAAATCTCAGAAAGAACTGAAGCTTGGTAAAGGCATCAAAAAGTTTGAACAAGGATTTTGAAGAGAGTGTCAGATCAGATGCAGTTCACAATGATGCAAAAAACTGGACACATAGAAGCAAAAATGTGGTCTTCTAATGTTATTTTATGCTATGTCTCAATACAACTGTCTCTGAAGCCGTTTCAGCTTATATGAGAAGCTGCAGTGAGTTCCTGGGATAGCTCCGAACCCACACCCTCAGAGGCCAGTTTGCACAAACAAGTGGTTTAGTCATTAGGCAAGGGGAACTAATTTGCACATGTAAAAGTGAACCACAAATATGGTAAGTTTAGCAATACATGTTTCTGTTTTTCAGAACTATAATGTCCTTCCATATTTGGATGTTGTTATATATATCTATTTCAGTAGCTTTCAAACTCTGGCATGAACTGTTATTCTTCAGAATGTGCAGAAAGGATTACTCTTCTTAAGAAAACAATTGTAATTGTTCTGATCAGTAATGCATACAATGCGCCGTACATGGTTTGACAAACAGACAATCATATCGAGCAGTGACTTGTGATTTTCAAAGCAAAGCGGAATGATGATTTTTAAAGAAAAGCCGTATGCCTTTTTTTAAACGAAATATCAGTTCTTCCATACTTCAATGCATGTGCATCCTTGCCTTGGGAAATAAATTAGTGTTCTTCCCCCATCGATCAGCTTATAAAATAGGAAACGTTTCAAACCCAAATATACATATTTATCATCTCCTGGCCTTTAAGATCAGTATAGAATTAATTAGTGCTATTAAAGGAAACTGTGAAGCCAGACAGATTAAGATCAGAGGACAATAAATGCACAATGGCTAACCATATATCTCTTTAAAATGTCCGCAATTTCCTTATCAGCTTTAAAGTAAACCTGTGATGGTTGCTGCAATATATGTGGATGTATGAATGTAGAAAATAGGAAATGCTAGTTGGACAATCAGGAAAAAACATACATTAAACCACTATGTTTTGTGAATTTTCTAAAGTTAAAAAGTCAATCTACCAGTAGACTAAAAGGTATTAGATTACCATCCACAAAGGTTTCATGAAACATTCTGCATTTCTTAGAGAATTTGGGAGAAAATGTAAGGGGTTATAAGGACACATCGAATTATTACAAAAAGCACTTGTGGCGCTTCAGGTAGAAAGGATGTTCTTCCTTTACATATTAGTGACAACCAAATTAAATATATCCCAATTGTTCTAGTTTAAAGTGTATGTATCAGTGTATTGTCCGTAGCATTATTAAGCATGAAGGGGCTGGGGACTGAACAATAATTGGAAATTTTCATGAGATGTCAGTGTGAAATGATAACAATAGTCTTTAATGTGACGTAGGACAGCTGAGGTGTGTTATTTCAAATCACAACGCTTCTGGGAATATCAATAGAATGTTTTTAGCCATGCAACTTTGCAGTATGTTTCTTCTGACAGACTCTGGGATCATAAAGCCAAAGTAAAAAAGAGAAAAGCTAACTGCCTTTGAAAGCTATGAAAATAGAAACTGCAGTCGTATTTATTGCAATGTTTATATATGAGTAGCATGTCACAGATCTGGCTTACAGAAAATACCATTAATACTGCCACTCAATAATGTGACCCATATAATGTTTTGTACTTTTGTATGTTTTGAATAATTATATTATAAAAACGACATAAATGACTGATACACATATCAGAAACCTGTCAGAACACGTCATCTTTCTACTTTTTTTTACCAAAGGTAAAATCACCAGAATAACTAAATCACTGTGACAACCATAGTCATGATTTCAATAAGACAAGACATGCTTTACCAAGGACACAAAATGATAAGTGTCTCACAATTAATGAAGTGATGACATGTGCAAACTCTGACCTTGGAATCAGAACATAAATTATTTATCTTATGTACAGGGTAACCATCTCAACTTGAGTGATTACTTTCCTTCATAATCGTTTTTTATGCTTTTCTCCTCTTAGCTGCAAGACCAAGAAACAAACCATCATGTCAATTCTTTGATTACGCTGGAACCCATTACATAATTGGAACAGCTGGATGAAAACTCTGCAAATAGCACATCACATACACAGAACAACAGAGAGAAAAATGTGAGTGACCTTCGACTTTCAAAAATTAGCAAAATTTATCATAGAACTTTTGTTAGCTTTGGAAATACTAATTAAGGGTTCGATATTGCTTGAGGCCAATATATCTCTGGGAGGCTGATGTTGTGTGATAAATTAGTTCTCAACATTCTGTATTGCTTTAGGCTAAAGTTTCAGGGAGACTAATCACTGCGTCTTCAAGACAAACCTTCCTCATTTGTCACAAGTAACTCATTAGTTCAGTTTTTCCTCTCTTGTTTTTTTTACTGCAATGAAGTGCTCAGAAATCCCCACACCATTTACACAATCAGTCTGCGGTGTCTGGCGCCAGGCTGATTGTGAAGTTGTACAGAGATGTTGGTGCGAATCTACAAAACAGAGTTACAGTGCATTGAGTGTATGTTGCAAAAGTTTGGATTATTTTTAAGCGTCAATTTGCTTTTTCCTGATCTCTTTATGCACTGCTACAGAAAATGATTTTCCCTCATTGAATTGGAACATTTTATCTATTTTATTCAGGATGGTGTCACAACATATTTTCCATTAATTTAATTTTATCTTGTTCATGTTTCTTTTTGATTTTTCGATTTTAGAGTTGGAGTCATATTTATGTAACCATGGAGTAAACAATAATTTCTGGTGACTCTTCCTTTCAATTGTCTCATATATATCGTATATATAATCACGAGATGATCCGGAGTGACAATGTCAGCCAGAGAGAAGAAGGCTCTCTTCCATTTTAAGCCATACCTTTGGCAGATGTCAATTCATTGCTATTATTCTGTTGTTGAGAGATGAAAAATGTATATGTGATAACTTACATCATGTCAAGTTACTTCTATATAAATATATGAATATATATGTGTTAATGCCTTTAGATTGAAATAGGAACAACATCCTTTCAAGTTATTTCTACACGAACATTTGGAAAATATGGTGACAGTATTTTCTCAAGTTGCTTTTCCAAATTTATCAACATCAATAGCTTTCACATTATATGGCAATAAGGTAAAATTATTAATAAGATGACCATGTCTTACTATGTTCCAAGGAAAGCACTGTCACTGCTTTAGAAGGGTAAACCTACCAGAAACATCAGATACTATTTGATGGAAATATAATAAATGTGGTGGGCTGATGGCCACAGACTCAGCATCCCTGGAAAAGACATCTTGTCTGCATAGCAACCCAACAAAAGGAGAACTGTAAAGGAATGTGTCTATTAAGGGACATCTCTGTTAATTTACTTTATGGCTTGCCAGAACAAAAGACCATTGAATTATTCAACAAAGCAAAGCACAGATGGAAAAATGACACATGGTCCATAAAACAGACAAATAAGTAACATGATTAGTGATATAGCTTCTGTTTTAAGGTGAAATGATTTGTAGCTGTGAATCGATGATAGCCTCATTTTTAAGAACTTATAGAAAATTACATAACACTTATGTAATTCTATGCCAAACCAGACAGTTTTGGACTTAGCCTATGAGGGGGCTATGAGTAATTTTTTAATGTTTTGCCATCCAGGTTAAACTCCTGTCTTCAGCAAATCAGCTGCTCAATAACCTCTGGCTTAATTCCGAAAAACTCAAGTTGCAGTACGTGTGTGAACGGGCGGCGTCATCAAAAATCGGGTAAAAGCAGCACCAAAAAATCACGAAAAATTAGATAAAAAATTAGAATCAGCTAATCTACCAGTGAGTATGAATTTCTCTACTGCACAACTTGTAGATCAGGCAAAACAACAGTTGGCGTGTTGTTAGGCAAGCTGTCAGCTGATCTACGAATTAGTAAAATTACTATTCCAAATATTAAAGATTTTGATTGATGCCAGTTTTAAAATACAGTCTCTGAGTCAGCAATAAAAATTGCTGACAAGAATTTAAGCCCAGGGGAACAAACTTCAAGCTATTATAAATGTCAAACAATTAATCTGTTCAGATAACTCTCATGTCATTATTTCAACTGTTTGCATTTGACATTTGATACAATAAATCTTTCAGGCTCAAAGTTTCAGGAAATGCTGATCCATGCAGTTCTGTCAGCTTTGCAATTTTGATGAATAAATGATTTAGGAAGCTAACTTCACCAACAATAGGCTTACCATAAGACCATATTGACAGAAGAGATCTGCTACAATCCTAGAGCTCCATAATAATTATATTACATATTTTTGTGTGGCAGAGTTTTAGAAGATTGAGAAATGAACTTTATGTTAAATCAATTTAGTCTCGATGTTTTTCTCTCATTTGTCAAGCGCACAAGCAGCTTGAACATAGACAACAATACATTCATACTGAAGCAAAAGGACTGGAAGATTTCAGGCACCAACCCATGGTGTTTGATAGGGCAAAGTTCAGCACAGAGGTCAATCTGAACTGAGTCCCTGGATGAGCAATCAATAGGATTTGTACGTTTAGAGCTCAGTGCTGGAATACGGTAAGTGAACCACCACCAAATGGGTCAAAAGAGTCTGACCTTATCACTTCTAGTCGGTCTAAGATGCCCCCATGGTAATAAAACATCTCCCTGCTTAAGCCATATAATCTTGTTTCATATGTGTTGTAAATCTGAGCATTCCTGAAAGGATTCCCACAGCATTTTGCACCTTACAACAATGTGTCGTTTGCTCTATACCAAACAACCTGCATGAAGTCTTAAATTTTGGGCCAGAAACTAATTCAATTACAATATAACATAGCCTGAATACGCTGTGTATTAGAAATCTTCATGTGAAATTAAAAGCATTAAACATTGAGCAATCAAATGATTTGGCAATTCTGGAATATGATACAGTAAAACTTTCTAAAACTGCCTAATCTCCCATAAAACTGATCTGATTGATTCAAATTTGTTTTGTGTATTACTTACACCATTAGTTATATTGTATTTGTTGTCTGCTCTGTATAGGAGTTATAATAAAATATTACAAACCCTTAATTAGGTCACTAGGTGAGTAAACAGAGATAATTTAGTTGGTGTGTAGAAGCTGAATTCCTTTTGAAAAGTGTTCGCTGACATCCAGTGCATCAAATGTATAATTTATTTTTACAATTCTAAAGTTAAGAGCATTTCTGGCTCAGTTTAATTTACAGAGTTATAGAGACTGTCTTGGCATCAGTGTCGAAAAAAGAAAAGTGTATTGACCTTGATTTATATCGATAATCAAAACATGTTGCTTGGGCAACATTTGATATACATTTATTGCTTACCATCAAATTCAAATCTGAAGTTTTCAGAGGTCTTCTTTTCTTGTCGCAGAGGCCTGAAAGTAAACAAAAAACAATAAGAAAATTTTCACCAATCGGATGCTCTGGACCCTCCTGCGCAGATTATTTTCAGCGGAGTCAATTATCAAAGGTTCAAGCAAAACTGAATTGCATTAGCAGACTACATTAAACTATCAACATGATTAATTGACTGATTGATATTTATTTGCTCATTATAGAAAAAAAATACAGAAATGTAAAATAATTAAATAATAAATATGGTATATAAAGAATTTCAAAGAAAGTGCCTGATCAGATCCATTTCAAAATGAAGCAAAAAACAGAAGATATCTCATTTATTTGAATATTCAAAGTTGACAGAGGCATCATAAGTTTGTGTCCTTGTGTTACATCTATGTCATGTTGTATTATGTTTCAATGCTACTGAGGCTGAGGCCATTTCATATATGAGTAGGTGCCAGAGGAAGACATAATAATGAGATGGCAATGCTGTCAGTCCACAACCTCTCACCAAGCGAGTTTGTCAGCTGATTCTCCTCAACCTACAATAACATACCAAGGTTATCCCTTTTCCTAAAGTTAGTATATCTTACTTGCCTCAGCATAGATCAGATGTTGTTATATAGCAATATCTTATAAAACTCAGGAATTAACTGTTATTCTGCCGAATGTGCAGAAGGTCTTTAACTCTTCTTAAGAAAACTATCTTGATTGTGCTGATCAGTAATGCATACAAGGCGCACATGGTTTGAACAGACATGTCAGACAATAATATCAAACAGTCACTGATGATTTTCAAGCAAAGCAGTACGGTGAAAGCAGCATACCTTTTTGACAAAATATCAGTTCTACCATACTTCAACATCTATCATTGCCTTTAGAAATAAATTGGTGTTCTTCCCCATTCATCAGATTATAGAATAATGTTTCAAACCCTAATATACATATCTATCATCTCCTGGCCTTTAAATCCATAATGAATTATCTAGCACTAGTAAAGGAAACTGTGAAACTAGACAGATGAAGATCAGCAGATGATAAACAGACAATTCCCAACCATATATCTCTTTCTAAATGTCTCCAATTTCCTCATCAGCTTTGCAGTAAAGCTGTTCTGAGTGCAGCAATATATGTGGATGCGTGAATGTAGAAAATCGGAAATGCTTGTCAAGGAAAAACATACATCAAACCAAACTGCTTTGTGGATTTTTAAATTGTATGTTGCATTGTTATTGCCTGTTGCGCTTTTGAGCCTGTGGGGCTTGGGAGGTTTCTGATGTGTTTATTGTGCACATTGCATGTAGTTATGTATAAGTCATTTATATCATTTTAGAAATCAAATTCAAAAAAGACAGAGATACAAAACATTAATGTAACATCACTTGAGTGGCAGAATTTATGGTATTTTCCAACAGTTTTCCTGTATTCAATGCATTCAATACCATTGCATTTTCTTTCTCCACAGATTTGGAAGGCAGTGAATGTGTTGCTTTTCTCTTTTTTGTTTTGGTCTTATCATTACAGAGTCTGTCAGAAGGAACATATTGGAAAGTTGCATGGCTAAAAACTTTCTAGTAATATTCCCTGAAGCCTTGTGATTTGAAGGAAATAACACACCTTAGCTGTCCTACATCACATTGACGACCATTGTTATCATTTCACATTGACATCTCACGAAAACTACCAATTGTTAGTCAGCCACAGCAGCAAAACAGATTACATCATCTTTCTATTTCTTATGCTGCCATTTTTGACGAAAGGAAAAAGCGTCAGAACACCTACAATAGAATTAGTTGTACGATGAACTGATTACATTCAACATCATTTTGATTATATTACCATTATATTCCATTGAATTTAACATTGTTAACCTTATCGATCTTTGCGGATTAGCAGTCCGAACAGTTTCAAAATTAACTTTCAACTTGGACTTTTGATGTCACTGGCTTAAAAGTGTTTTTTACAATTTGTTTGTGTCTGTTTGTGGTTTGATCAATTTATTCAGTGCATATCATATCTTGCATCATAGATATCAATAAACAAACTAATAAATGACTTAAGGTAGTCAACTAATAAGAAGATTAGGAAACCAACAGGTAACTGTGAATGACGTGGCAAAGCCAGTTTGCAAATTGAAAAGAAGAAATTTTATTTTTCCAATGGACCGCCAATCTGCAAAAAGCTCTAAGTATTTAGTTTTTTCAAATAAGAACACATTTATGAACTTTCAATTTCTACCTGTGGATTTATTTTACATAAAGACTTGTACTTTTTAAATGTTAATATTCATTTTCACATGTTGGGTTGCGCTAGACTCCGTCTAAATTGCTTAATACCTCATGTTTGTTGTTTTGCACCATACCAAGGATGTGTTTAAACTCTGGCCTTGGAACGAGAATATATTTATCTGACTTATGGGGTGACAATCAAAAGTTGAGTGATGGCTTATCAGTTCCCTTCATAATGATTCATTATGTTCCCCTGCCCCTTGGCTGTGAGACCAAGGAACGAACCATCATGCACTCTTTGATTATGTGAGAACCCGGCCATCATGTAATTGGAACAGATGAAACTCTACAAATCGCAAATAGCACCTCACATGCACTTGACAGCAATAGAGAGAAAAATGTGTGTTACCTTCGACTTTCCAAGTTAGCAAAATTGATCGCAAATTATTAGCTTTGGAAATACTTAGGATTCGATAATGCTTGAGGCTGATATATCTCAGGGAGACTGATGTTGTGTGACAAACTAACAAGTCAGTGCTTTCCATTCTGAATTGCTTTAAGCAAAAGTTTCAAGGAGACTTATCACTGCTTCTTCCAGACACACCGTCCTCATTTATCACAAGTAACTCATTAGTTCTCAATTTTTTCTTTTACCAGAATCAAGTGCTCAGGCTGAAATCTCCTCATGGTTTCACAAGAGATGATTAGTCTGCTTTGTTTTCTGGCACCAGGCTTATCGTGAAATTGGACAGTGATTTCGTTGATGAATCTTAAGTACTGAGTTATGTTACAAACCAATGTCAATTTGCTTTTTTCTCATCCCTTTTTTCATTGCCACAGACAATAATTTTTTTCAGAAAATGCTGTTTATTCTTTTTAAGATGATGTCACAAATTGTCTCACCATATATTTTCCATTAATAAGATTATATCTTGTTCATGTTTCTTTTTTGATCTTCGATTCTATTGAATATAGTTAAAAGTCATATTTCATGTTATCAGACAGGAAAACAATTCTGGTAGCTCATCCTTTCATATATCTCATATCTCTTTCATATGATCATGAAAAGATAAGGAGCGACATTGTCAGCAAGGAGGAAGAGCACTCTCTACCATTTTAAGCCTTTACCCTTGGCAGATGTCAATTCAATGCTATTATTCTGTTGTTGTCAGATGAAAAATGTATATGTGATAACTTACATCATGTCAGGTTACTTCTACATAAATATATGAAAATTAATATTATGATGACAGCCTTTGTGTTGTGTTAATGCCTTTAGATGGAAATGGGAATATCACAAGGCAGTGCCAGTGCCTTATTATTGGTGTGGCTATTTTTATCTTGTCAATGAGATCCGTTGCAATCATCTCTGCCCTCCTTGGTCTATTTCAATACGTCGCAAAGAAGAGAGAATTTTAATCAGTTGTTTGAAGATGCTTAGAAGATGCTTAGAGGGCGCTGCACAGCTGGCGACCTGTACAATTCACTGCTCTATCAAAACACATATTTTGATGATTTTCAACTGCCTACCTAGCGAAATTTGATTGGGAAATATCTGTGAATGTATGAAGATGCTGAATATGAAGAAAATCGGTTTTCTACTCCTGGCTCTGACGATTTTTTGGCATCTAATCGTAGTTGAGTCCCTGGCAACGGTTGAAGAATACCCGGATGTAAACAACAGGCCTGTGATTACATACACGAGAGAGGAGTTGCTCCAGCTGTCAAATGGTAAATATGATCGCCCTGAGCTTCAAAATGCACCTGATGGCATCAAAAAACGTGTCCATAGACGTGGGAGACGTGGAGGAGTACGTGCACGTTGTAGAAGACGAGGATCCAAGACCCCTTTGCCCATGATTGTCACTGGAAATGCACGAAGCATTCGTAACAAGATTGATGAACTGGCTGCCCTGGCAAGATGGAACTTTGCGTATCGTGAGTCTGCACTAATTTGCCTAACAGAGACGTGGCTACAACCAGGAAAGGACCCTGACTCAGCATTTAACCTGGATGGCTTCACCCTGATTCGTGGAGATCGTACTGAAGAGTCTGGTAAAACACTTGGAGGAGGTGTCTGTGTGTATGTAAACAACCGCTGGTGTAAAGATATCACTATTTTTGAACAATTCTGCCACCAAGACATTGAATATCTGACACTGTCTCTGAGGCCATACTATCTGCCCAGAGAGCTAACCAAGATATATATGACTGTAGCATACATACCACCAAGTGCTGATGTTAAAGTAGCCGAATCCATGCTTTATTCTGCTGTTAGTAAAATGGAAAGTTGTAATCCTGATGCTGCTAATATAATCACTGGAGATTTCAATAACTGCTGTTTTGACAAATGTATTCCATCATTCCAACAATATATAAATTTTCCAACAAGATCTGATAAGTTGTTAGATCCTTTTTATTGCAATGTTAAGCATTCCTATGTTCCTAAGAAAATGCCTCCCCTGGGCATTTCCGATCATAACATGTGCCATCTCATACCTATTTATAAACAAAAGCTAAAGCTTCACAAACCAACTGAGAAGCTGGTTTATTCCTGGAATTCTGATGTCAATGAAACACTTCTTGGCTGCATGGAATGCACTGACTTCGATGTATTGTATAATGAGCATGAAAGTGTTGATCATAATGTTGATGTGCTCAATGGGTATATTCAATTCTGTATTGACTTGATTGTGCCAAGGAAATTTGTCAAATGCTATCCAAATAACAAACCTTGGGTAACAAAAGATTTGAAGGTATTATTAAATGAGAAAAAACGATTGCTTAGTACTAAGGACAGAGCACAGTTAAAGGTTGTTCAAAAGCAAGTAAACAAGCAAATCTCTGTATGTAAACATAACTATAAAGAAAAGGTTGAAGCTCTGTTTAAGTCAGACGCTAAGTCTGCATGGGATGGTATTAAAACTTTAACTGGCATGAAGAAGAGTAAATTTACTCCTGATGTAGCAAATGCTGAACTCTTCTGTAACGAGTTAAACACATTTTATGCCAGATTCGACAAATTCAATTTCTCACCTGCTCGTAATTGCATTGTCACTTTTCTCAGGAACATGGAATCAGATCCCATTGACATATCTGAGGAAGATGTCATCAAAAGTTTAAGGTCTGTTAAGACAGGTAAAGCTGCTGGTCCTGATAATATAGGATCCAGTGTGATCAAGTCGTGCCGAGAACCACTTACACCAATTTTGCGCAAGATCTTTCAAAGATCCATCAATGACATCCACATTCCTCTTATATGGAAAACTTCAGAGATAATTCCTGTTCCAAAGAAAAATCCACCATCATGCTTAAACGATTATCGCCCAATCGCACTTACTGCTATCATGATGAAATGTCTAGAAAAAATTATCAAGAACATCATTGGTGTCCAAGTAGAAACACATGTAGACAGGTATCAATTTGCTTACACTACCAACAGATGTGTAGAAGATGCCACTTTATCTTTGACTGAATTTGTACTTAAACATATTGACAAAGCTAACACCACAAAGAAGAAACACTTTGTTAAAATTCTATATGTCGATTTCTCGAGTGCGTTCAACACCATACAGCCGCACATCATGATGCAAAAGCTAGTAAATATGAGTGTTAATCCCAGACTAATTCTGTGGATCAATGAATTTCTAACTGGCAGACCACAGTATGTCAAACTTGGTGATTGTAAATCAAAAACTCTGTACACCAACACAGGTGCCCCACAAGGTTGTGTGCTGTCTCCGATATTGTTTACTCTCTACACTAGTGATTGTCGCTGCGTAAGTGAAAACTGTCAACTATTCAAGTATGCAGACGACACAGCTCTAGTATCTCAATGTGTGAATGATGATGTTGAATATAGACAAGATGTACAGGTGTTTGCTAAATGGTGCTCAAATAACTATCTTGAGCTAAATGTCAAAAAAACAAAAGAAATGTTGGTAGATTTTAGACTGTCTGACACTGATCATCCACCTCTGTACATAAATGATGAAATTGTTGAAAGTGTCAAGGAATATAAGTACCTAGGTACTATCATAGACTATAAATTCAACTTCAACCAAAACATTGATTCATTGTACAAAAAGGTCAACTCACGACTATATTTTGTCAGAAAATTGTGCAAACTAAGAATCGATAATAAGATCCTTGAGCTTTTCTACATGTCCATCGTTCAGTCAGTACTTACATTTTCTATTGTATGCTGGTTTGGAAACAGCAATGTTGAGAATAAGAAGAAACTAACTAGAATCATCAACTGTTGTAAAAAATTGGGTATCAGAACAGTGAGTATTGAAGATCTGTACAAAAAGTCTGTTATCCAACGATGTAAATCTATCCTAAAAGATGACACTCACCCCCTAAGGGATCTATATTGTTTGTTACCATCTGGAAAAAGATACCGCTCAATTAAATGTAGAACATCAAGATACTCCAAAAGCTTTATTCCATCAAGCATACGAATCATAAATGAGACAGGTGTAGGCATAAACGAATTACTCTATTTATTTTTCCTAAATGTATGCATGTGATCTGTGAATGTGTATGTATGAGTATGTCTGCTGTATGTGTATTTATTTATGTGTGTTTGCTGTGTATGTTTGTGTGTGTCGTTTACGTGTGTCTGTATGTATGTACCTCTCTTCTATATGTGTGATTGTACACCCCGAGTTTCATGGAGACATGACAAAATAAAGTATTTATTATTATTATTATTATTTTATTATTATTATTATTATTATTGATCAAGTTTTGGTAAGTATAATATGAGCACAAGGACAGCTCATTCTGTGTGGTGCTCCTGTCTACAGTGACAGCCTGAACAGGAAGTGCCTGTAGTTACCATAAAAGTGGAGCTAGCAGTTTAGTCAGAGTTTACTTTGGTAAATAATTAAAATACCTCAAATATCTTCCAAAATAGCCTTAAAATTTCAGTCTTGTCATATAACAACCTCCAATGGCATATTTCAGGGATTTAAATCAACATGTGTATCAACATTGGAAATAATTATTTCCATACCCCTGATTGTAAGAAGTGACTGAAAATTAAAAGTCAACACAAATTAAAGTTAATAACTTAAATGGCTCACCAAGTAAGAAATCATAACAACACTTAAGGTTACATAATCTTCATTAACTATCAACAAATTATGTAACAGTCTAATAGTAAACAGTCATCTCTGAATAGATATATGGTTTTATTGATCTCAGTTATGTAACATCAACCATTTAACATAACAGATCCAAATTTATAGATCCAAATTTAACACAGATTTGAATTACACAGCTGTCAGTGCAAGCTATCTATCTATCTATATATATATCTATCTATCTATCTCTCCTATAGATCTGATCTTATCTATCTATTCTGTCTATCGGCCCATTTGCCCAGTCTTTTAAAAAGATAAATTGGCCGTCTGCATGGAAAGTTGAAGATGATGCAGTAGTTCTATGACAATGCTGCGCGAATTTCATGGCAGTGCCATTTACATATTAGTATCCTTGTCACCACATTATTATGCAGATGTCTTAATAGTTATGGTGGTTGTAATGCCTTTCAATCACCCAGTCATCCCTGAGCTATTTCAGCAATGTGATCAAACTACCATGCACGATTCCTAACATGGAAATGTTCTAATGTGTTGGCCACAAACTCAGCATCAAAAGCAAAATGCATCATATCTGCAGAGCGACCCAACAAAGGAGAGAACTGCGGAGAAATGCATCTACTAAGAAACATCTTAGTTAATTTACTTTATGGCCTTCCAGCACAAAAGAGTTTTGAATTATTCAACAAAGGAAAGGGAAGTTAAGAGGGAAAAATATTACGTGGTCCATAAAACAGTCCAATAATTTACATGAGAAGTGGAATAGCATCTATTTTAAGATATAAAGTAATTTTGTACATAGATGTTGTGTATTTATTATTTTTTTACATATGTATTGGCAAATAACTTTGTTAATTTCAATCAGTGTATGCTTAAATGTAGCGGAATATAATGGTGTTCAATTTTAAATATAGCATAATTCATTGGGGTTCCATTTTAGAAACCGAATAGCAAGAGGTTTCATATGAATATCATGGTTCCATAAGGTCCTCTAGGATTCAGTGGGTATCGAATGGCTCCAAAAGATATGAAAAGGTTCCAAGTTTCAAGTTTTAAGTTTATTGGACCAAAAAGAAAATATGGCAGGCTGACACCTAAAAGGTGTATTTGCTTTTTAACCCTCGATTTGATACAATCATAGGCATATCGAAGGGGGGGGCAGGGGGGGCCCCAAAAGTTTGGGAAACATTAAGATTCGGGCAAAAAGGCTAAAAAATTCGGGCAGGTGATTAAATAAAAACTACTGAAAATTTATGATTTCCTGGCAATTTAATTTGAAATGTTTATAAATTTAGATCGTGAAATTCGGGCAAATGTCGCTCGCCCCCCCAAAAATTGCGTGCGCCATACGCCTATGGATACAATAACTTTCAACATTATAATTACAATAATTTAAAAATATCTTTAAAAAAATACAGAAAGAGAGAGAGAGAATAAAAAATTACATATCTTTTAAAATGACAATAAAAGAGAGTGGAGGAGTGATGGCGCTTAAACTCAAGTATTACATTCCCTTAATTAATTTAATACAAACGGGTGTGCATTTACCATTTTGAGAGTCTATTCTTTGAATTCATAGTAGTACACATGTGCTTTGGGGTAGCTCATTTGGGCTACCTGCGTGATCAACCAGTTACTCTTCATCATGTTAACAAAGTTTTCTATGCAATGTAATCAATGGTAATATTCCCCTTGGTTTGCTAGGAGCTTAGGGGTGTTACGATTGACCCCAAGAGGCATATTGATAATTACCAATAACACGGAATTACCTATTTGGTAAAGATAAATAGGCATTGTTCCCTGTATTTAAATTTGTGTACCAGCATGTGCAGAGAAACAAAATGTTTCAACTCCTGTTTTCAAACTATCTCAAGCATCGTAAAGGCTTTCCTTAATTTGTTAAAAATTCTCCTGATATTATTTGGTTTCTTTGGATAATTTGGGATATGTGGGATAAATCCAATTAAGTATGAAGAGAGACGATTTTGAATGCAAAAAAAGGCTTCAACATCTTATAGAAGAGATGTAAAAAAGAAACCCCAGATGCAAGCTGTATGGGGTTGCTTATGATATCTGATTCTGTATTAAATACAGACCTTGTCAGTGTTTCTTTTAGATACACTACAGTTAGAGTGCAGTATTGTAGGTGCCACGTGCACAAACTTTTGTAACTAAAATGTCATTTTACTTCTGTTTTCATCTGTTAAATGTTTTTTATTTTGATGTATAATGTATCTTTATACGAAATAAATATAATATTTATAACATAGTTTCAAGTTAGGAGCCACATAGATGTATCAACGATTATTCTTGTCCAGATCATCCACCAAAATTGACCGTAATTTATTTGCCCTATTGACTGTGTCATTGAACGTTCTTTTGTAGATATCTTAATGATCTTGCAATTGATAGGCCATAGATAAGTCTTGATATGAATTTCGTTAGCCATCATTCTTCAATGAAATTCAGTTCATCTTTTAATCTATATCGAAAAGAACAGTCAATAACTCTGAGAGGAAGATCTGGTACAGATCATAGCTCCAATAACTAATTAAATAACTCTGATATCTTTTAATCAAGGCAAGAATATTGAATTTTGGACAGGATGCACTTTTTTCAATATGAGTTAAAGCTTACAAGTTATAAGCAATTTGAAGAAAAAACAATGTTTGATAAATCAGCCCACTTCTGATCACTAAATATTGCTTCAGTCTTGATGTGCCTGGAGGATTGACAAAGTGTCTCTTTAAGAAAATGTTGACCCTGGATTCTCATTACCTTCCTCATTTATCACTGCACAACCTATTAGTTCTGTTTTTCTTCTCTATCAGGATTAAGTGCTCAGCCATTAACCCCTGAATTGGTGGAGGAGATTAGCTTGGGTGTAGTAGGTGCCATTTAGGTTGGTGAAGCAGGAGTCATTAAAATTATGCAGATGGGACAGAATTCAAGTGGTTGATATCCTTTGGGTTTTGCAAACACATTCTTTTGTGCATTCCATGTCATAAACTCCAATACAATTATAAGCTGGTATAGAAATGTTATCATACAAATCCATTTCTTTCTTTTTTTTCGGTTTTGAAGTTGTGTTAATAAGGCAATGTGAATTAACAAACAATTTAACAATTAACCTGAGCATTAGTATCAATTTCATTCACTATTGTAACATAGTGCCCAAGACTATTCCCTGGAATCTGCCATGATCAAGGAGCTTAGGAGATGCCTTGAGGGCTCAAAGACTTTAAATGGCTTCTCTCCGGCTGAAGCAAAAACTTTAATACATTTCATTTCTACAATTTGATAATAATTTTTTAAAGCTTTAATACTTCAATTAATCTTACCAGGTGTAATGTCTCATTGCGAATAAAATCATATATATAATTATATGCATAGAATAATGTCTGCAGTATGGCTGCACCTGTCGAGAGTCGCCACAGAAGAGGTGAATTATTAAGATGAGCTTTCTATAGAAATTTATACCTTGTGAAGTGGTGTCCTCCTATCAAACCGACGTGAATTGTGATGATTTGAAAGAAGCTACCTAATTTAACAGTAAGGTACAATGGGGTTTGTAGGCGTACGGAATGCACAATTTTTTTAGGGGGGGGGGTGAGCGATATTTGCCCGAATTTCAAGATCTAGATTTAATTACATTTCAAATTAAATTTCCTGGAAATCACTAACTTTCAAATGCATTTATTTAATAATCCGCCCAAATTTTTTAGCCTATTGCCCAAAGCTTACTGTTTCCCAAACTTCCTCCCATACGCCTATGTTTGTAGGAATGGTTGCCATGGCAACATTGATAAGAAAACCAGCACCACCAGCAAAAAAAGATAATCCATTTGTAACCTTTGCCCCTCGACCAGACTGCATTGAATTGCCCATTGTGGACTAAAAGGTGCCTTAAGCCCCAGACTCTGGTCATAGAAATGCCCTCATTGATTGCTGATGTCTTGTCACCCTGGATTAAATTGTTCTTTCTTTAGAAGAAGGACTGACAGTATGAATAACACTTCCCCCATGGCAAAAAAATTTAGAGGATTATCTTGTCAGTTCCACTGTGTGCATAAATATTACCACATTCACTGACAGACTGTCAATGCAGGCTTGGCTGAAAAGCATCTTAGAGCAAACTTATTGCCAGTTTCAGATGACATCATTCAGACTAACAAATGATTTCCCACTACATGTAATAATAAAGCAGGAGTGTGAAACATGTCTGGATATTCATTTAATTATCAACGTCATAGCACTTTTCAATTCCAAGACTTCATTTGTCTACCAAAAGCAGCGATTTTGTGCTGCATGTCTTGAGGAAAATTCAATTTGCAAAGAAATTCCCTCAAAAGTAATTCACCATTTATCTCGGTTCAAACATTGTTTGCAAAAGTCTTTGGCTTTGAATCAGCATTATCAAAAGTAGTGTCTTTTACATACAATCTTCTGACCGAGAGACCTTCCACCAGTTAGCTGGAACTGTGATGATAATTTATCAACAAAAAGCACCAACAACCACAACACAAGTACACAGAGCCCTACACCGCGTTCCCAATTATTATGCAACCATTATTTTTTATGATATCTCAAACAGAAATAACGCTGTAAGGATATCCTTTACACAAAATGATGTGTGTGCCATGGGGCTAATATCCTGTAAAGTTTGTCCAATTCCGTTTGCTCAATGAGGAGTTACGCCATATAATAAAGTTTTGCGCTGTTCCCAATTATTATGCAATTTTATGAAAGTGCACCCACTACCACCCAAAATCAATCAAACTGATCTTAAAATATCTTGAACACCTACCCCTTGACACCAAATGAAAAACAGAACCCTCGTTTGAAACATTGGCGTTTTTACACATAAGCAAATTATATTATTCCCCTGCATTGAAATAACATGGAAATGACAATCTTTTTGCAATGAAAGCTCCGTGTCAGCAAGAGAAATTATAGAATCACTATCAGCCTCATACTATGCTCTCCCAAGGTCTAGAACTCTCCCCCAAACCAAAGAAAATCAAATTTCTCCAGTGCACTTGAACGATATCTTGAAATGAATTCAGGTCTTTCCTACTTGTAATGCTATTTCAATGGGACAAAATAATGGTTGCATAATAATTGGGAACGCAGTGTATTTTCAACTTACTGCTCAAGAAGTTGATTTATTCAACAGGACTTGTAGCCTTGTTTATGTGGATGTTTCCTAGTGTTTTTCTTTCAAGTAAAAGCAAACACTTGGCCAGAAGAGATTTTGGCCTTCCAGTTTATCTGTCAAAGACACATTGTAGATTCGTATTTCTTGTATTCAAAGAAGAAGAAACAGAAAAAAAAAGTCATAAACCTGGTTAAAGAGAGGAGCACACTGCGATGTCCTCAGAAAAGCCTCACTGAATCTATGTTGCATGAATAAGTCAATCTCATACTGATTTAAAGGTTGTCCATTTTCTGTCTCCTCTGGTAGTACTGGCAGGTCATTGATGTTTGCATCTTCAACCAACTGGAATTGATAAGGTCAGACCCCATTGGATGGTTTGCTTCCAATATCCAACGTTCATTTTAAAGTGCATGAATCCCATTGATCACTTATCCTGGGATATCTGTCCTCTGTTCTGAACTTTGCCTCGTAAAACACCAATGGTGAAAGGCAAACTATTGCAAAAGACCTGGATGCTGTTGTATCCATTTGATTTTGGCTTGTAAGTGCGTGCCACATCTTGGAAGACTTGGAGAAGCCCTCAGCCACACCAACCGCTCAGCTTTACAGGGTGAGGAAGCAAATTTTTCAAAATTTGTAATATTTCAAACTTCAGTCGAAATGAAAAGTTTTGCTAATTCATAATTAATTCATATTTTCAGGCCTTAGAAACAAGACAAAAAGGATCCTTTTTGTGAAGTTTGACTTGAATTATCTCCAATCAAAAATTCAATATGGCCGTCTAAACTTGGTGATGTTTTGAAAAAAAGCGCCTTCATATTTTGAGGCCGTGAGCCATGAAGACAGTAAGGAGGACTACAACATCATGGTGACAGGTCTTGTTGACCAACTATTCTAAGATGCCCCACATGGAAAAGTAAGGGGAATTAAGGTCCGAGCTGGAGAAGGGCTAGAATTTGGCCGCCCAGAAGTCTCCAAAATTTCTTTAAGTGAAAATCCTGAACTTTCTTGGCCATAAGGCATTGGGAACCATCCTAAGTCTGCCGGTAGTTCCCATTTGGGTAATTCACATCCAGTCATGGCAAAACATGACATCGCTTGACCTAGTAGCATGCATCAGGTCTGTCCCCCTTTACTCGCATGAAAAAGAAATAAAGCATAATTTTTCTATCTGAAGTCATGACTCCCGAAACCATTGCATGAGCTGGATACTTTTCCCTGAATGTCCCATCGACATCTTATATTGATTTTATATAGAATTTGCCATTTCTTTTGTTGACAATAGAATCCACAACCAAACCTTTATAGTTTAACAAAAAAATTGAATGTCGAGCCGTGCGCCCTGATGTAGCCAATAATTTTTTCACCATTTCTATCTTCTGGCCTTCATGGAATAGGCCAAATGGTGTCTTTGGGGTCCTGACATATGATTTCAGGCCAAAATCATTTTGCATAGCCGCTCTGGCAGCCTTGAGGTCCACCTGAAGCTCTTCAACCACCTCTCTCGTGGAGGTTGCAGGTACCTTGTCAGTTTTGTCGTCAGTGACTCCAGGAATGCTCCATTCCTCTCTTAATTCTCTCCATAAACTCCCAGACTTCCCTCCTATTCCTTTCCCATCATTGATTGCCTTCATGACATTGTATTTCGGTTGTGAGGTCACTCTGACTATGCTAGGGATAGCTTTTTAGTCCATTTGGCACTGAAGCAAATCTGACCAACTCTTCCTTTTTGTCTCCGATGGAGTCATTTTTAATCACAGCTCATTCAAACCTTCCACAGGTATGGCTGATACCTTAATGATTATACTGTATTGTTTTCACAATTTTCCTGTAGATGTGAGATGCTTTTTTAGCTCAAGGAAGTTCATGGAAAATTTTGGTTCCCCACCCTGTATGTAACACATGTAAGACTTAATGTTCTTGCATCCTGGTGTTTCACGTGACCCACTGCATGTGCTCTGTTTTCAATTTGTCATGTTTCTTCAATGTTGTGGTCACTGCATGCGCTTCTTACATTTTTTGTGTCAAAATGTGTTCAGCTAAACTGGCTGATACAAATTTTATGCCTAGGCATTAAGTAATAGTAAGATATCACTCAAAAATATTGAAAGGTTGGATGAGTAAAGATGATACCTTTCTATACTAAATATGTCTCATGCACAAGAATGTATACCGCGAAGTACAAATCACAAAGAAAAGATGCCTCACATTTAGAACTCCTACGATGCATGCACAATGTAAATGCACAGATGTAGGAACCAAGATGTTAAGCATTTCAATTAACTTGAGCCTTTTCTTTGATCTTCAACCACAGATTGCTACTTGTGTTGTATTGATCATTTATGGTTAATGCTCTCCAGGCAGAATATTTAAAAAGGCTTGAAAGTTTTAGACAAAGAGAAAAACTTATACACTTCCCTTTCAAGTAGATGCTTCCCCTGAATCATATGGATAAAATTTGGTTCCAGTAAATTTTTCACTATACATAAAAGGAGATTGAATTTAAAGATCCATACAATATGAAAAAAAAATGATTTTACAAAAATTCAATTATATTGATTTATTAGAACCATGCAATGCAATAGTATTATTCCTTAGCAGAGGCGATCCCAGGTTCCCCCATATGAACTTCTCAACTGTACCAGAAATATGCAACTAGTAGGCCTATTGTGGGTGCCCCTCCAGAGAATCGCGTGCCCCCCAGGTGCCCCCCCTCCCACTCGAGACCCCCTAGATATGACATTGCTCCTTAGAAGTATTGATTTTCAAGCATCCAGTCCAAGTGTTACAAGAACCTGAAGTGATAAAATAGTAGTAGTAGTCAATGACTGAAAGGGACTCATTTTAATAAAATTCGCTTAAATTTACTATAATATGTTAAACTCACTGCACTTCCAAAGGATAAATCGTTTGTGAATGTTTCAATGATCTCCAATTAGAGTTTCAATGATCTCAAATTAGACAACAATCTTTAATAGCTTTTTCCTGCTACCAGCCCACAATTTATCATGGCTCCTTCGACCTTCGAAAAATAAAAACAAGAGGCTTTACTGGCCAGTAAGAACAGCTTTGACATTCGTTCTGACAAAAATATCAAAATATTTAGTTATTGGGCATTAAATAAGATACAAAAACAATGGGCAGAAACTTTTTAAGGTCTTAATTTCGTTTACAAATTCAAAGTAACATTGATAAATCAGTTTGTATCAGGTGGTTTTTTTTTGTGATAATATTTCAAAGAAGGACTGCATGTGCATCATGCATTGGGAACAACCAAGAGTGCACTTCTGCCTATCCCTAACACACCCCTCAAGAAGTTGTTTTATTCAACAGGAGCCTTTTTGTGGATGTGATTAATGTCTTTTTGTGTTTTTTTTTTTCAAGTTAAAGCGGAGATTGTATGCGATGGAGCTATGTTTGTTTAGTTTATTCATCACTGATACATTTGTGAGCTCTTTTGCCCATAATCAAGGAAGAATAAGTCAACAAAAACGGCCATAAAATCTGGTTAAAGAGAGTGACACACTGAGATGTCCTCAGGCAAGTCTTACTGAATAAACTTCACACAGTCAGATGTGTAAAAGATTTATATGTTATGTGTTAGTTGAGGGGTCAAAACGGGATCTGACAAAAACTATTTTGCCCAGAATGACGCCCAAAATTATGTGTCTGCCTACAGTGCCTGCCACATGTGCAGTGCTATTCTTTAAGGCGATTATGCCACTGAAGATCATTCAAATAAAGCGATTTTGTTAGATATCTTTGTTAAATCAGGAATTGATTACTGTTTCATAATCTATAATCGACTGACTATACTATTTAGTTCCTTTGCAAACATTTCAATTATCTTGAGAAATATAGAGCACTCTGGATATCAATTGTTTTATTCATCAAGGTCTCTGAAGCCTGTCTGGTCTATACATTCTTCAATGAAATTTAATTCAACTTTTAATCTAGATTTATATTGAAAAAGAACAGCCCATAGGTCTAAGAAGAGGATCTATGGCAAATCAGAGCTGAAATAACAAATGCAATGACTCTGAAACTGTCTTTAATCAAGGCTTTGATATCAAATTTTGGACAGGATAGGCATACACTTTTCTCATTTTGAGTTAAAGCTTGCATGTAATAAGCAAAACTTGAAGAAGAATAAAACAATGTTTGAGTAATAAGCCTGCTTCAGATCATAACTGCTTCAGTCTCAATTCGGTTCGGGATTGACAAAGTGTTTCTTTAAGAATATTTTGACCCTGGATTCTTATTACCTTCTTCATTTATCACATTAAGCAGTCACTCATTAACCCCTAAATTGTTGGAGGAGATAAGCTTGGGTGTAGTGGCTTAACATTGTGTCATTAGGTTGAGGAATCAACACACTAGAATTAGAATTAGAATTAGAATTAGTTTATTTTTAACATCCCCATCAATTGATATAGCAGGACAACAAAAAGTGAAAAAAAAATCCTTATTAAAAGACAATTAAGTAATGTTATAATTCAAATGATATCATTTTTTTGAGTTTTGGAAACTTCTAAAAAATTATTTTCCAAAAAGAAAATCCATCTGTTACCTTTGCTCCCCTACCAGACTCCATGGAATTGGCCATTCTTGACTACAAGGTGCCTTTAGGCACAGACACAGGTCATAGAAATGCTCCATTGATTGCTGATGTGTTGTCGCCCCGGGTTAAACTGCCCTTTCCTGATCAGAATTGAACATTGCCAACACGAATTACACTTCTGCAATTGCATAAATATTGAGATGGTTGTTTTGTCCCCTCTAGCTCCATTGTGAGTATGAATGTTTGCTGGCAGACTGTCAACACAGCCTAACCTGATAAGTTATGTCAAGGAAATTTTGTGTAGACCTAATCACAACACATTACCAATCTAATACAATATTCACTTAGACTGACAAAAAGGTTGGTTACTGAAGCATCTTGGAAAATTAGATGCATTGCTCGACATTAATTTCCAATCAACATTCACTTACTTCACACCCAGTACTATGAAACCTGGTACAATTCAAAGGCTTCATTTGTCCACCAACACAGCAGATTATGCTACATGTCTTGAAGAAAAACTTCGTTTGGAAGATGAAAAATTCAATTGCCAAAGAAATTTTCCTGTCTTCTTTTGACACTAAGAAAAGAAGAAAGTAATTCACTACTGATCTCTGTTCAAATTTCATTGACAATGTTGAGGCTACCTCCCCATTGAGATCCTCTTCAATAGGATTCATTCGGAACTTCGCACATCTTGAATTTACAAATCCTCACTGAAGTTTATGTTCACAAGATTCTGCATTATTAGAGAGAGAATAGAACCTTTTCAATGAACAGCCATTCTATAGTCATTAAAATTTAATATAACGAGAACCTGAATAATATCCATTGGCCTACTGATACAATAAGAGTCAATGACTGAAGAAGACCATTCAAAAATCAATTAATCTAATATAGAATGGCATTTGTGACTGACTTTGTATGGCTATCCGATGTCAGAAAAGCACTTAATCGTAATCTACAGCAACTAGATTTGAGGTTCTAAAAAATCTTTCAGCTATCTTTCAAATGTGATATTCAGTATTTCATACAACCTGTAGCTATTGGTTTACTGGGGCAAGATAGAATATTCCTTGCAAATGTTATGTTGAACTTTCACAAATGATCTTCTGCCAAAGGCAGCCTGTCATGCCAAGAAACAGAAGACAATTTATCAACTCAAGGCATCAAACACCAGAGGTAAACACAATCTTCAATCTGCTCAAGAAGCTATGCGGACGTCTTCTAGTGTTTTTCTTTCAAGTAAAAGCAAAGGCTGCTTGTTCGGCGACTGCTCTTCTAGTTTATCTGTCACTGATATTTTTTAGGTTCTTTTTTTGTACTCAAAGAAGAAGAAACAGAAACAGAAGCCATAAACCTGGTTAAAGAGGGGACTCACTGCGATGCCCTCAGGCAAACCTCACTGATACTATTTCGCATGAATAAGTGGATCTCATACTGATTTAAAGTTTGTCCATATTTCAATCTCCTATCAAAGTACTGGCAGGACTATGATGTTAACATCCAGATTAAACATGATCAAATTGTGCACCACTTTTCCAACCACTGTGTGTTGTCTATTGATTTATAGGATGTTTCAAATGTCCATAACTGTATCAATGATTATCAAGGGAGCAACATATCATTTAGCAGCCATCCTTCAATTTTTGATTTTCTTTACTTTTCCACACATTTACATTCTATAAGAAACTAACAAGGGACTAACTTCAGTCAGCACAACATTTAGCTTATTGCAGATATGGCCCTATGATCTACATTAATGCTTTGTGTTAGGCTAGGTGTGAGGATACATAGATTGGACAGCATTTCAATTTGTGTAAGTGACCAAATTCTTTGTTGTGCATGGAAGAAAAAAGAATCATATCATATTTCTGAATTTCTCAGAATACTGTTTTAGGACTGTTGATCCATATATTGACCCGAATCACTTGCATAAATTTGTATATCAGCTCAGAATGATTGCAAGGTGACATGCAAGATCACCATTGAGAACAATTTGTTTTTTTGTAGTAAAATATTCAGAAAAAACTCCATATAACATTGTACATCATGCAGTTTTGGCATAGTTATTCTCACAGACACCTGTTCTTTTTACTTACAAGGTACATTTCCACAGTGCAAATGTAACACAACAATTATACATTGGACTGTTCACTGAAGAGCTTTATTTCTTTTTTTCCTGTGGGTTGCATCTTAGATCAACTGGAAGTGACCCCATTTGGCGGTTCACTTACCAAACCCAAGTGTATGATTGCTAATCCTGGGGCTTAGTTCATATTGACCTCTGTTCTGAACTTTGCCACATAAAACACCAAGGGTGACAGGCAAGCTATTGCTTAAGGCCTGGACACTGTTGGATCTATTTGATTATGGCTTGTAATCATATGCCATATCTTAGACTTACACAAGCCCAAACCACACAACTTTCCAAACACATGCATGGGGCCATGGGCACAATTTGGAGGGGGACATGAGGGACAAGTCCTCCTCCCAATCCCATATCAGCATATTAAGTGTTCAGGGAACTACTTGTAAATATCTTAAATTGAGAATTGCAAATTTTACTTGATAAGATCCATGAGTCAATCAATATCAAAGTGATAGTAATATTCTTTGCCTCAATTTATTTCCAACCGCAGAGCAGCACTAACATCTGCATGGGAAGAGACATGAAAAGGACAGGAAGGATGTTTCCGTTCAGCAAGATAATGTCTCTCAGAATTATTGAAAACTTTGGTGAGCAAAGACGAGACCTTTCCATTACATGACATGCGCACCAGCTAGCAGGCATGTAACGCAAACCACAAAGAAATGATGTTTTACATTATATTGTAAAGTTCTCCAGTGATGCACATCCAATAAATTTCTAAAATGTTAATTTTAAGAACTTCCATCATTTCGTTGTTTTAATCTTCAAACATACACTGTAGATACATGTTATCTCAATCATTAATAGTTCATGATTTTCAACCAATAGGTAGAATATTCCAAAAGGCTCGAAACTGTTCGAACGACAATTGATGTAAGAACAAGGTAGCCTTCCCCTTCATGTGATGGGGCTTATTTTTGCCGGTTCATTGTGCATGAGAGAACTGGTCACAGCTAGGGCAGTGAATTAAAAGATTACATGTATATCCTAACAGAAATGTCTCAGTCATAATGTCTATCAGTTGCATGGCGCACAATTTCCACATACATTTCATGACAACATTTCAGACTCTCACAATAATGAGAAGCTTTGGTTCACTTATTGCTAAAATTATAACAATGGTTGTAATCTTAAAGATGGTTGCTGCTCTAAGTGTGGGGAAAGAAAGGGCGGAGCCATTCCTAAGGTTTCATACTAGCCACCTATATCTCACTCCCCATGCATCCATAATACATCCAGATCACAACTCAAGAACAGCCTCTATCAATTATGCACGTTATGGTCAAAGATCCAGATGCCTGAGTTTCTAAACCATGTCAAGGCTTTCTCTGTAAGACTTGAGTGCATTCCTTTACAGCTGTTCAACATTCTAGATAGGTGTTCACTGTTCAGAACTTCAGATTTGTTTTGCTACATCAAGATAACGGATCTACTTCTGTTTATCGCTAAAATATAATAACACAAGCACAGGAAATATCATGTGTTGGATTTGGATGAAATGCAGTACTGCTGCAGATTGCTTTGCTTCTTCACAAAAATCAATTTCCATTGCCTTCCCGTAACAACACTTTGAAGAAACCTGATAAGAAATTGACTTCCATTTAGTCATTTAAAGGAGCATGTCATTGTCAAGAGATTTTCATTTCACACAAGTAAGAATCATTGGGCTGAAGAAATTATTCAGATATCTTCTTAGATTTCTTCATTATTAAGAACTTCTCTTAATGAACTCTCCATCTTGTTCACACTTCATTTTACAATGTCAATGCTCCCGTTCCACATGACAGTCTCTTCAGCATGAATCATCCGAAATTCACCAACACTTTCCTTCCTAAATTTGAAAATTTTAGAAGGATTCCAATCGAATTTGGTAGGAGAAATTTGTATCACAAGATTTCACAAATCTGGCTTTTCTGAAAACTATAATGTCTTTTAAAATAAGTAAGGGTTTGAAACTTCATGCATAGTGTTAACCATGTATAGAAGTATTTTTATGGCAGTCTTGAATCTTGAAATCCTCATTAATTGATTTATCAAGCAATATTTTAATTCTGAAAAATAAAATGTTGCAAGAACTCAATTCAAATAATATAGTATGAACCCATGACTGAAAAGGACTGTTTTAAATCTAATTTAGCTAATATTGAAAGATTTTCTAAAAAGTCATTAATCTGCTATAACATTTCCTTGATTCCACAAAAGCTTTATTGTTATGGGAATCATCAGATAAAATATCTATTCATCAATGTAATGATGCCTCCTTGAAAATTCAGATGATGGTTTTCAAGTCAGTGACAATATCTTAAGTAATTTATCAGATAAAAAACATTCGACAGGGGATAAAATGAGATGCCAAAACACAGACCAGAAATATGGTTTTGTACTTAGGTTGCTTCACGGTTCTACAGACTCAAACGTTTACCTAAAATATTCTAGCACAGGTTCATGCCAATGTTAACTGTGTCATCAACTTTGTTAGATGAACTATCATCAAATTTAACTATTAAATGCAGATTTTTAGTGTGCTTGGCTTCATTGATTCAAAGTAACATAGTTAAATCATATAAAATGTCACAACAAATCAAAATAAATGTCAGGAGCCTGAATGCAAAGTGATTGGTAGCAGGTGGTTCACTCAGGCAAATGACCAGGTGGTATTGCACCAAAGACAGCCTGTCGGTCATGCACTGGGAACTAAGATGATAGTTTATCACCGCAAGGCACCAAATAAAACATCACCAGTACACTTCTGTTTATTCCCAACATTCAGCTCCAGAAGTTGCTTTCTTAAACAGAGGTATTTTATGTGGATGTCCTCTTGTGTTTTTCTTTCTAGGTAAGGCAGGGATTGCATGTGATGGAGTTGTGTTCTTTCAGTTTCTTATTCACTGATATGTTAGTGAGCTCCTTTCCCCATAATCAATGAAGAATAAGTCAACAAAAAGGGCCATAAGACAGATGCTACCATTTAAATAAACTTTAAGGTGGCTTTGTTACATCTGGCATTGATTTTTGTTTCATCAGTGGCGTCCCTATGGGGGGGGGGGCACGGGGGGCACGTGCCCCCGATATTGGACCTGTGCCCCCCCAGGTGCCCCCCCATATGAACTTTCCAACCCTGGCTAAAATATACAATTAGTATAGTGGGTGCCCCCCCAGAGAATCGCGTGCCCCCCGCTCAAGAACCCCCAGTTACGCCACTGTGTTTCATAATCTATAATCGATTGACTTTGCTATTTAGTTCCTTTGCAAATATTTCAATTATCTCGCGAAAGAATGCTCTTATTAATTGTTTTTTCCATCAAGGTCCCTGAAGCATGTTTAGTCTATTCATTCTTCAATGAAATTCAATTCATCGCTTAATCTATATTTATAAATTGAAAAAAGAACAGTCCAGAATTCTAAGAAGGGAATCTATAGCAAATCAAAGCTGAAATAGCAAATTCAATGATTCCGATAACTATCTTTAATCAAGGTTTTGATATTAAATTTTGGACAGGATACACTTTTCTCATTTTGAGTTAAAGCTTGCAAGTAATAAGCAACACTTGACGATGTAAAAAGGAAGGTTTAACAAATCTGCATGCTTCAGATCATTATTGCTTCAGTCCCAAGGTGTTGGGGATTGACAATGTGTCTCTTTCAAAAAATCTTGACCCTAGATACTCACTACCTTCCAAATTTATCACAATACAGCTCATTAGTTCAGCTTTTCTTCTTCCCCAGGATTAAGACTTAAGTGCTCAGTCATTAACACCTTAGTTGCTGGACGAGATTGGCTTGGGTGTAGTAGCTTAGTGTTGTGCCATCAGGTTGAGGAGCCAACACACCCATAGTCATTAAAAATTAATACAGATGAGACAGCAGTCAAATGGTTGATTTGAATTTCAGAAATGCACTCCCTCGTGCAGCATCAATGAATGTGGGACTTTCCTTTTCTCCTTGTCATCAACTCTGATATTTAACTTGGATAGAAATAGTATCATCGAAATCCACACCACATTTTTCCAGTCCTGAATGTTTGCAAATAAGGCAATATGATTTCAAAAACATTTTGGAATATATATTAACATTTCTTCAAAATTATAAGCTGAGCATTTATACCCATGTTATTCTTGAAAGGATATGTGCAAAAGGGATATCTGATGTAACGTTTGGTCATCTGATTACTTATATTGTGTAAAATAAGGCAAGGGAAGCGAAACTTTACTTTTTTTCAGAGGGAGTTGCCTAATGATTTCTGAAAGAAAAAAAATTGTCCATCTCTTGATACCGAAAAACATATTTTACAATGTGGAAAAAGTATGTCATATAACTTAATGGTCGTAAAGATTACTAGTTTGCATTACCATAAAAGCTAAATATAGGTACTGCCTGGGCTACTGCTGCTCTCATGCAAAAACAAGATATAATGCCCAAGAAATCAGTGAAGGGACATCTAATATTCTCAGAATCAGAGCCTGGGGATGGTATAAAGAGATTCATCTGAATTAGTTTTCTTTATGGTCAGTCACCACACAAGAAATCTTAATAATTAAGGAAAGAACAGAAAACAGCCATCTAAATTATGACACTGGCCATAAAAGCCTCAGGATGCATGAGGAAACTCTTTTTATTGGGTGTTTTTATCTTGTGAAGAGGAGTATGCTCCTATTAAACCAACATGAGTTGTCATAACTTGAATACAAGCCACCAAATCCAGTTATTAAGTACTGAATAAGAGAAAGCAAACCCCGAGGCCAAGGGTCTTTTTGAAATCAATGGATTTGTGAGAATGGTTACCATGGCAACATTAAGAAGAAAAAAACCGGCACAACCACAAAAAAAGATAATCCATTTGTCACCTTTGCTCCGCAACCAGACTCTATTGAATTGCCCATTGTGGACTAAAAGGTGCCTTAAGGCACAGACACAGGTCATAGAAATGCTCCATTGATTGCTGATGTGTTGTCACCCCGGGTTAAACTGCACTTTCCTGATCAGAATTGAACATTGCAAAAACAAATTACACTTCTGCAATTACAAAAAAAAATGAGACGGTTATTTTGTCCACTGCACTGCGAATATTAATGTGTATTGTCAGACCGTCAAAACAGGCAAATTAGATAAGTAATGTAAAGGCAAATTTGTTGGCCTAATCACACCATATTACCAGTATAATATAATATTAACTCAGACTAAGAAAAAGGTTGGTTACTGAGGCATCTTGGAAAATTAAATGCATTGTTCGACATTCATTTACCAACCAAGATTCAGTTACTTCACATGCAAGTTCTATGTAGCCTGGTACAATTCAAAGGCTTCATTTGTCTACCAACTAGCAGATTATGCTACATGTCTTGAAAAAAACCTCATATGGAAAAGGGAAAATTCCATTGCCAAATAAATTTTTCTCTGTCTTCTTCTGACTTTCAAAAAAATGTCCAAGATTTCGCTTGAAAGTAATTCACTACAGATCTCTGTTCAAACTTAATTTCACAATGTTGAGGCTCCCTCCCCATCGAGATTCTCTTCAACAGAATTCATTCTGAACTTCACACATCCTGAATTTGCAAGTCTTTCACTGAAAAAGATTCTGCATAACCAGCAAATGGATGGAAGACTTTTGAGATTAAAGAACCCTTAGGTGAACGAAAGTTTTATAGTCTTCAAATGTAACAAGAACCTGAATAATATATCTACTGATACAAAGAGCCAATGACTGAAGAAGACCATTTAAAAACAATCTGCTCAACAAGTTGTTTTATTTAACAGGAGATGCAGGAATTTTATGTGAATGTCATCTGGTTGTTTCTTTCAAGTAAAAGCAAAGGCTGCATGTGAGGGGATTTTGCTCTTCCAGTTTATCTATCACTGATGTGTTTTAGATTTTTCTTGTACTCAAAGAAGACGAAACAGAAAAGAAAGCCATACAGCAGGTTAAAGAGAAGACTCTCTGATATGTCCTCAGGCAAACCTCGCTGATACTGTTTTGAAAGAATAAGTGGATCTCACACTGATATAAAGTTCATCCAGTTTTCACTCTCCCATCAAATTACTGGCAGGACGTTGATCTTGGCAGTCAGAAACAACATGATAAAACTGTGTGCCACTTTTCCATCCACTGTGAGTTGTCATATTGTTTTACTTTTACAGAATGTTTTAAAAGTCTATAACTATATAAATGATTGTCATGGCAGCAACATATCATTTGGCAGCTATCCTTTAATTTGTGATTTTCTTCACCTTTCCACATATTTACATTGTATAAGAAACTAACAAGGAAATAAGTTCAGTCAGCGCGACATTTAGCTTATTGAAGTTTGTTTGTTTGTTTGTGTGTGTTTTACGCCTCTGCAGCACCTTAGTGGGCTATATCGAGGCAGGCGTTCGCCGTATGATGATGAGATGAGAAGACAGTGAGTCTGGCACATACCCTTTTAATTCAGGGATGCCCAGGTTTTTTCAGTTGCCCCAGCAATAGAACACTGGATACAACCCGCCCCCATTTAATGTCCCATGGGCTCGGACTAAATTGAGTTCCAGGGTGGGATTCGAACCCACGCCCTCAGAGCCAGTGGTTTTGCAAAGAAGCACCCTTAACCATTAGGCCACGGAGGAGCTCTAGCTTATTGAAGATATGGCCCTATGATCTACATCAATACTTTGTGTTAGGCTAGGTATGAGGATACATAGATTTAATTAGACAGCATTTCAATTTGTTTAAGTGATCAAATTCTTTGCTGTGCAATGTGCGTGGAAGAAAAAAGAATCATAGATCTATCATATTTCTGGATTTCCCAGAATACCGTTTTAGGACTGTTGATCCCTAATCCCTCGCATCTTCCATACATTTTTATATCAGCTCAGAATGATTGCAAGGTTCATCCCATTTGTTAATTCATGCCATGGATGATCACTATTGAGAACAATTTGTTTTTTGTCGTAAAATATTCAGAAAAAACTCCATATAACATTTTACATCATGTAACTTCGGCGTATTTATATTCACAGACACCTGTTTGTTTTACTTACGAGGGGCGTTGAGAAAGTTTGAGGATTTTTTTTATATGGACACTTATTTTCAATCTAGAACAGCATATTTGGAATGGATTTCCAAAATTGTGGACAATTGGAACATTTTTAAGTCATTCTGCTGTTGCCATGGATACTGATAGTTCAGCTTCCTGGGGCAGATAATACTGAAACCACTAAAGCCAATGAATTTTGGATGTGAGAGACCTCTATCTATCACTTGCATTAGTGAGGTTGACAATATTTGACACAAGAAATATAATAACAGCCTTACAAAATACTCCCAAGCTCACCAAAAGCATTGATTCATACACCTGACCCATTGAACTAAATATTCCTTGAAATCCTCCAAACAAAGTTCTGTGAAAGAATTTCGGTCATCCAAAGCCCCTTCTTCTCCGGTGCCTGAAACTACAGTACAAATTTCTAAAAGTGGCTCGTCATTACAATCTAGCCTTAGCTATCCATCCATAGGCATTCCAAGCTAAACTAAGCTACCCTTATCCATAGCTAGCCATAGCTATCCACAATTACTATTGTTTAAACAAGGGGTAAAGAGATTCCAGTTTATACATAAGAATAGAAATGGATACTGGATAGCTATGGATAGATATGGATAAGACTAGTAATGAATAGCTATAGACAGTTAAGTTGAGCCACATTTATAAATTTGTACTGTATAGCCCCCATGGACTGAAGTAAGGGAAAACCAGGACTTATGCAAAGCAACATGTCACAGGAATAGCTAGGATGGATAATGCTGTTAATTTTGGTCTCTTGTTCACACTTGTGAATCCATGCTTTCACGAGTCTTTATGTAGTCAGGGAAACACTCCTTTGCCTCCTGAATTTCCCTGACCAAATCTGACATGCTGGAGAGCTTTCCTAAATGGATTCAGTATGAGAATACACACATTTGGTGTGTTTGAAAGCATATTTAGAAGCTAATACCATATTTCTTGTGTCAAATATTGTCAATCTCACTAATACAAGTGACAGAGAGAAGTCTCTCAAAGTCACAATTTCTTGGCATTCTTGGTTTCAGTGTTACCTGCCCCAAGAAGCTGAACTTTCAGTTTCCATGGCAACCACAGAATGACTTAAAAATGTCCAAATGGTCCAAGATTTTGGAAATGCATACCAAATCTGCTGAATTTTATCCTCTGAAAAATTCATAGTTCTTGATCGAAAATAAGTATCCATATGAAAAAAAGTCTCAAACTTTCCGAACGCCCCTCGTACAAGGTACATTTCCACAAGGCAAATTTAACACAACTATTACACATTATACATTGGACTGTTCATCTCAAGAGCTTAATTTTTTTTTCTGTTGGTTGCATCTTAGATCAACTGGAAGTGACCCCATTTTGCTGTTCACTTAACAGGTTCAAAACACAAGTGTATGATTGCTCATCCCGGGGCTTAGTTCATATTGACCTCTGTTCTGAACTTTGCCACATAAAACACCAAAGGTGACAGGCAAGCTATTGCTGAAGGCCTGGACGCTGTTGGATGTATTTGATTATGGGCCTCCTCCCAATCCCATATCAGCATATTAAGTGTTCAGGGAACTACTGTAAATATCTAAAATTGAGAATTGCAAATTTTACTTGATAAGATCCATGCGTCAATCGATATCAAAGTGATAGTAATATTCTTTGCCTCAATTTATTTCCAACCGCAGAGCAGCACTAACATCTGCAAGGGAAGAGACATGAAAGGACAGGAAGGATGTTTCCGTTCAGCAAGATAATGTCTCTCAGAATTATTGAAAACTTTGGTGAGCAAAGACGAGATCTTTCCATTACATGTTGTATGCACTAGCTAGCAGACATGTAATGTGAACCACAACAAAATGATGTTTTACATTACTGAATATCTTAACTCCAGTGATGCACATCCAATAAATTTCATGCATGGTGGTTCTAAAATTTTAATTTCAAAAACTTCCATTGTTTTGTTGGTTTAATCTTCAAACATACGCTTTAGAAACATGCTATCTCACTCATTAATAGTTCATGATATTCAAAAAGCTTGAGAGTGTTTGACAGACAATGTAAGAACAAGGTAGCCTTCCCCTTCATGTGATGGGGCGTATTTTTGCCGGTTCATTGTGATAGAACTTGTCACAGTTAATCTAGGGCTAGGGGAGTGAATTAAAATATGATTGTAATTATCCTAACAGAAATGTCTCAGTCATGATGTCTATCAGTTGCAGGTTGCAACATTTCCACAACATTTCAAACTGTCACAATGATGAGAAGATTTGGTTCACTTATTGCAAAATTATAACAATAGTTGTAATTTCAAAGATGGTTGCTGCTCTGAGGATGGTGAAAGAAAGGGCAGAGCCATTCCTAAGGTGTCATACTAGCCAACTAAACTATATCTAACACTGCATACAGCCACAATACATCAAGCTCACAACTCAAGAACCACCTCCATTAATAATTATTATGCATGTTATGATCAAAGATGCAGCTGCCTTGGTTTCTAAACCATTTCAAGCCTTTCTCTCTGAGACTCCTGTTGCACTCCTTTGCAGCTGTTCAGCATTCTGGATAGATGTTCAGATTGCTATGTTACGGCAACACAACAGGTCTACTTCTGTTTAATGCTAAAATATACTAACAAAGGCTCAGGAAATGGCATGTGTTCGAATGAGATGGAAAGCTGTACTGCTCCGGATTGCCTTGCTCCTTCACTAAAATTGATTTCCATTACCTTCCCATAACAACACTTTAAGGAAACCTGACAAGAAACTGACTTCCATTTAGTCATTTAAGGAACCTGTCATTGCCGAGAGATTTTCATTTCACACATGTAACTCATTGTAAGGGTCACTGGGCAGAAGAAATTATTCCAATGTCTTCTTGAGATTTCTCCATGATTAAGAATTTCCCTCAATGAACTTTTCTACTTGTGCAAACTTCATTTTACCAAGTCAATGCTCGCATCATATATGACAGTCTCTTCAACCTGGTTCATCTGAATTCATAAACACTTCTCTCTCTAAATTTGCATTATGCAAAAGTCTTCCAATTGAATTTGGTACGAGAAAAACTTTTATCACTAGATTCCACAAATCTAACTTTTTGGAAACCGATCAGAATTTTAAAATAAGTAACGTATCGAAACTACACTTACAGTGTGCAACTTGTGCAAAAATATTTCTACTCACAGAGCGTTGAAATCCTTATTAACTGATTTATTACAACCACGCAATGCCATATTAATCTTTAAACATGCAGTCCAAGTATTTCAAGAACTCAACTTAAATAATATTATATCAATCAATAACTGAAAAGGACTCTTCTGAATCTAATTATTATCGTTTTCACAGCTACATGTTTTTTGAAAACTTTGTTTTGCAGTTAAACCGTGACATCATTGGGGTATCTGTGAATGTGATTGGTCTAATCTTCAATCTGTGACATATCAGTTCAGAGTTTGACATCACAGTTTATTACAAAGGAAATTAAAACTGCCAGGAAATTTTATGTTTTGTATGCAACCACAACAAACAACTTCTGTCTAAGCTAATTGTTACACGTTGCCAGGAGAGTCTCTGTTTCAATGTTTCCCAAACAAAGCCGGTTTTGTTGTTTTTCACAAGACACTCATCTTCATGATTTCAAATCACTTTGAGACATTTGTTGTCGGTCATTGTACACTGAAGGCCAAAAGTTTGGAATCAGAATTTTGTTTGCCATCAGGTCAGTGTTACAGAAAGTTGCCTTTGGGTGCAATGCATGGATTCTTATCTGATAAGAAAAAAATGTCATAATTGGAAAAGGGATTGTATGAGTAGTTTCCACAGTGTACAAAAACATGAATGACATTCAGTTTCCTTTGTTGATTTCAAAATACTGATTGCCCCAAACAAGTGGCCAAGCATATCAATGAAGTGGCAATTGCCAATGCCTTCTCACTTTGACACATCCCCATTTTTGAGAGCAACATTTGAAATTTAATGCTATTTTCACAAATTTACCTTTAATAATCCACTTCAAATTTCTTTAGGTCTTTTTCGATTTGATCAAGTAACAATCCGAACAACCAGACACCATTTTGTGCAACACTAAGGCAGTGGTGAACAGCTTATCATTTCAAATTTCTTGGCCAGCAGTGTAACTCTCCTTTGAGGATAAGTGGTCTGTTTGTTTCAGTTACATTTCATTGAAGCATCTATCAACCAGTTCAGGTATTAAGGCTAAACAAGCTAAACATACATAATCCATGTGTCAATGCATTTCGTCAGTTTCTTGAAATGTCTGCTCGTAATATACAAAGTTATACAACTAAATCTGTGACATCACAGTTTTGAAATAAAGCGAAGTACAAACTGGAAAAACACATATCTATGAAAACGATAATAAGCAGATATCGAAATCATTTCTTTGCTTCCACAAAGGACCCATTGTGTTATGGGGAATTATCAGATCATAATATCTATTCATCAATGAAATTATGCCTCCTTGAAAAGTCCGAAGATGATTTTCAAGTCAGTGAAAATATATTAGATCATTACTCAGCCAAAAATATCAAAACATTCAAAGGGAGATGGATGCAAAAACACATGGGATGGATCTGTGATCTTGCTTTTGAGGTCGCTGTTGCATTTAAGAAACTCAAATAATAGTTTTGAATTTTCTTGCACCTAATAATTACAGACTTTTTATAATGTGGTCTTTTAGATTTTAAGAAACAGATTGAAATTCTATGACAAAATGAAAATTCAGAATAAATGACAGTTGGTAATCCTTTGTGCAGTTGCCTTTAATACCAAGTACCAATGGTTGTAGCAGGTGGTTAACTTAGCCAATGACCAGACAGTACTCCTTCGCAATCTTCCTGCTTGTTTTTTTTTGTTCAATGCATCTGTTACGGTATCAAGACACTTCGTAGACACGCAGGGTTCACCAAGTCGTAGACACAGACTTTTTGGTCAATGTGATATTACCAAGTCGTAGACACAGTATTTTTGCTGTTAACAAACTCGTAGACACTCATTTCATTTGTTGATAAAAAAAAAGAATAAATAACCAACAAGAAGTAAAAAAAACGTTCAATTGCAAAGGCAATAAGGCCTTTACCTCTCACAGTGTCACTCCTGCAGGTGCTAATTGCCATCAGGAGCTAATTGATTTAATTGCATTAATTGATTTAATTGCATTTCAAATGTTACTTTGAAGCAAGCTTCCGGAAGTTTACAATCAACTCAATTGAACAAAGAAGAATTGAACTAATATAGTGTGTCCTGATTGAAATGCAATTTACTGTCATAGTTGGTTTGTATTATCCCATTTTTAGCTGCTTTAAACAGCTTTTTGTGCTTGAAAGATTGGGAAAATCTTGGAAGTTTGCTGTCTACGAGTTGGTAGACCCTGAAATAATGTTGTCTACAGGTTGGATGGTGTGGTGTCTACGACTTGGTTAGTTCATTTTATTGTATGTCTACGAGTGGGTAATGACATTTTTTGGTGAAAAGCCTGTGTCTACGACTTGGGGGAGAGCTCTTAAATGTGTCTACGACTTGTATGCATCTGTTACATACGATCTCTGGCTCCATGCACATATTCAAGGTCATCAGTCATGCATTTGGAACTCAGAAGAAAGCAAGGCACCAAAGACCACAAGTACGCTTCAGCTTAAATATTCCCAACACGCTGCTCAAGAAGTTGCTTTATTCAACAGTAGCCTTTTTATGTGGATGTCTTCTAGTGCTTTTCTATCAAGTTAACACAGAGATTGCATGTGATGGAGTTGTGTTCTTTTAGTTTATCTTTCACCAATACAGTTTCTTTTCCCTATAATCAAGGAAGAAGAAGTAGACAAAAACAGCCATAAAGTCTGGTTAAAGAAAGTGACCCACAATGATGTCCTCCAGAAATCTGAATCTGCTTTGCACATATAATGAGATGTACAGTAACTCTGGTTTAGATATTAATTGCAGGGACAAATACAGGGGCCTGACACTGACTCTGCTGTCATAAACATAAATGAATCCCAAATATGGTGTCTGCCTAGCACCTGTCACTTAAGATAAATAAAAATTATTTACAATTAATTGGACCAAATTAATTACAATTTATTGGACCAAAGCTTATCATTCAAATACAGTTATCCGGTATTGATTGTCGTTTTATAATCCATAAATGACCATCTACAATGCATGTCATTGAATTGCTTTGTAAATATTTCAATTATCTAGGGAAAGACAGAACAGTCTTTGATATAAATAGTTGTGTGCATCAAGGTCTCTGGAGATTCAGAAGCTCACAAGTCTGATCCATCCATTCTTCAATGAAATTCAATTCATCAATTAATCTATGTTGAAAAAGAACAGTCCAGAATTCTAGGAGGATCTGCAGCAAACCATGTAGCAGTAATAACTAATTAAAATAATCCTATAATTACCTTAAATCAAGGTTAAGATATGGACTTTTTGACAGGATTCACTTTTCTCAATGCAAGTTAAAGCTAGCAAGTATAAGTAATTTAAAGAAAAAGAATGTTTGACAAACCAGGCCAGATCAGGTCATTATTGCTTCAGTCATAATGTGTTTGGGAGATTGACAAAGTGTCTCTTTGAGAAAATGTTGACCCTGGATACTCATTACCTGCCTCATTTATCACTGCACAACTCATTAGTTCTGCTTTTCTTCTTTACCAGGATTAAGTGCAAGCCATTAACCCCTGAATTGGCAGAGGTGATTAGCTTGGAGGTAGAAGTTGCTATTTATGTAGTGGAACCTGGGATCTTTAAAAAAAATTGCATGCAAAAGTTGCTTATTTGTTGGAGTCAGCTCACGAAAAACAAAATTTAATCATATTTTCATTCATTTCTCAGTGTTATCAAATTACCAAATCAAACCTGCGAAGCAATGATGATCTGACCTTTCTAAATTATGATAAAAAGACTCTGAATTCACAAGGAGAGCTCTTTTTTGTGCGCAGGTTTTTGAGTTGTGAAGTGACATGTCCTCTAATTATTAAGCCAACAAGACTATAAAATTTGAATACAAGCACCAACATTAAAAAGTACAGAGTAGAGCATACCAAACACCCAAGGGGCTTTTGGAATCATTGGGGTTTGTGAGAATGGTTACCATGGCAACATTTAGAAGAAAACTGGGACCACCACAAAAAAAGATAATCCATTTGTAACCTTCGTTTCCAGACCAGACTGCATTGAATTGCCCATTGTGGACTAAAAGGTGCCTAAGGGCACAGAAACTGGTCATAGAAATGTCCCATTGATAGCTGATGTCTTTTCACCCCAGGTTAAACAGTCTTTTCTTCATCAGAAGTTCTGCTGATATGAATTGCACTTCTCCAATGGAAAAAAAATTATGAAGTTATTTATTGGGTCAGCAATATTGTGTGCATTAATATTTACTGGCAGGCTGTCAGTGCAGGCTATGCTGAAAAGCATTGTAGAGCTATAATATTCTGCTGGCCTAATCACACTGTATTACTTGTAAAATACGATTCAATTTCAGGCAAACAAAATGGTGACTCAGTGAAGAATCTTGGAACATGAAACAAGGTGCCGGAAATTAATTTGTTGATCAACATTCAGTTACTTCGTATCCAGTTCTAAATAGTGTGGTACAATTCAAAGGCTAATTTTGTCTACCGATGCAGATTTAGCTACATGTCCTGAAGAAGACTTCATTATAGAAGAGGAAAAGCTCAATTGCAGAAGACATTTCCCACCGTCTTCTTCCAACTTTTAAACACATTTCAGGAATTTCTCTTGACAGTAATTCACTATAGATCCCTTTTCAAACTTCATTTTGCAATGTTGAAGTTCCCTCCCTATTGAGACTCCTGTATGCATGATTTATTTTCAACTTCACACATACTGAATTTGCAAGTCTTCTACAGAATTTTGCCTTTACAGGATTCAGCATGATCAACAAATGGGTATTTTTTCAGAATCCATTGACAACTGCAGTTCAAGTCAATGACACATTATATCTTTACAATATGAATTTAATCAAGTCTACATTTCAGTACATATAAGCAGGCAAAGTGCTATTGCAAAGGCAGGCTGAAATCATGGATCTGAGAAGATAATTTATCAACTCAAGGCATCAAAGACCAGAGGTACAGTGTACACACTGCTCAAGAAGTTGATTTATTCAATAGATGTAGGAATTATATGTTCAAGTCTCCTAGTTGTTTTCTAGAGTGGTAATTCCTGGTGCCTAAACCGACAACTCCTTGAGGCAAAATTACTAAAACGTTGTCAATGTGACAAATATTCGATTAGTAAGCTGTACCACTGCGGTAATCAGAGCTACCAGATGGTGATCAAATTGACTACCTTTCGGATACTTACATCTATATAAATATTACACTTACGCACGTGATCACAACCAGGTGACGTCATCCCAGGGCCCAGTTGTCTTTATGGCTAATACTCACTCCACGGCCCTCTCTTTCCCTGAAATGTTTCTTTTCTACTATTCTGCTTCATATAACACCTGCAACTGTTGTTTATGGCTGTTTTTACAGCTGTTTTCACGCTGTTATAAGCGCTCCTCCGCTCTGTTGTAGTTCCAATTTCCGCCACGGCGCCACCGTCTCACAGCTACGGCAGTTCTGATCTGGTGGCGCAAGACCCAGTACTCTTGAAGACATGACATTACAACCTGCTGTCTATTGATTTTACACCAAAGGTCTCTTAATACCAATTGGAGTTTTTCCCAAAAACACCTGTCAAGACCCATGCAAGGTCTCAAAGGTGTGAAGATATAAGTGCAATTAGCCCTGAGGAGCTCATATATGCTTCTTATCTGCAACATTCAACACTTCATTAGTGCCTGTCTTTTATTGTTACAAAGCACAAGGTCAGCTAACACAATTGATATCTAACCCTCTTCATATGCCGTCTGAAGGCACCTGCACATCTACACAAGAAATAATTCTTGATTTATTTATGCTTTCTTCAAATCTTAATTTACAAGAAGCTACAAGACATCACGCCTTCCTTTCACTTTACTGCATTCTTTTCTTCCCAGGCACCTTTCTCACCTTTGTGCTTTCTCAAATCAAAATGCCTCATATTTTCCACCTGCTCAACTGCTCTTTACTTTTTCCAAGTCCTCTTTCATTTCACAACTCCCTCTCACTTCTCTACATATCTGACCAGCCTCATTCACTTTCACATGGATAAAATCACTTGGTTCCTCAATCAATATTTACATTTACAATGCCTTCTACATGTTATACCGCCTTATTTTGCAGATTGCGCTTCAACTCATGGCCCTTGCAGCTCCTGCCATAACACAAATACAGACACACTTGACGCTCATGCAAGCACCTGCATCTTCATACAAGTCACTATAAATCAAATTGTTTCCATCCCCTTGATGTCTTACAACTCATATCTCCTTAACTTTTCCTCTTTTTCATGCCCCCTATCTCCTTCTCCTTTGCTTCCGTTTCCTCCGCTCAATCCAGAGAACCTCCTCCAAGGCATAGCGTTGAGATTCTGTAGTCTTAACCATATATATAAATACTTTCCATAGCATATTTCTTTAATGCCTTCCACACACAATCGCCATTTTCAATGGGTATATTCTAGTAATAATATAATATAATATAGCATGATTTTATATAGCGCCCATTCCAGACAAATCTGCTCAACGGCGCTCACCATACTGAACGGCAATCATCATATCAATCATTATAGTGATAACCTCTGGACATGGCCGGAGCGGGGATCGAATCCACGTCCTCATGTGTACAAGGCGTGGATGCTACCCACTGTACCACGGAGCCATAGTCAACACAGTCATTTTGATTATGATAGAATAGTCAAAATTACTTTCCAGGAAGTCAGTACCAAATTTTTGCAATCATTACTACCTCAAAGTAGTCATAAAGTAGTCATAGTGACAACCAAATGTTTAGAGTGCCCCTTTGCGAAGAAATTTTGTTTTCTCTAATGGATCTGGTTTTACTTATAGACTTTGATAGCATAAATTTATTTCCTGAAAATTCACGTACATATAAAATCTTAACTGGCTTCTTTTGTCTTTGGATCTGAGGATACCAGATGTTCCTTGAATTCAGAGAGAGTGTTTATAATTCAGAGAACTAAACACCTTAACTTAAATTCCAAACTTTACTTGATAAGATACATGTGTCAATCAATATCATAGCTGGAGTAATATTTCTTGCCTCAATTTATTTCCAACTACAGAACAGCATTGACATCAGCATGGGAAGTGACATTAAAGGACAGGATGCATGTTTCCGTTCAGCAAGATAATGTCACTCAGAGTTATTGAAAATTCGGTGAGTAGAGAAGAGACCTTTCCATTACATCTCGTAATTACCAACCTGTAGGCCTGCATATGCAAACCACAAAAAAGGGATATTTCACGTCATTTTATGAATCCAGTGATGCACATCCACTAAAGTACATTAATAAATGTATGTAGGAACTAAATTCATCAGCATTTCAACTGATATATTACATAATAAATCACGGCATGTGTCTATTCATGTTTCAATAATCGTTAATGGTTAATGCTCTTCCACTATCATATTCTGACAGACAGACTACTTCAAATCATTTGGAAGTCTTAGACACACAGAGGGAAAATGATATTCCTTTGCTGATTGACAGAGATAGAATATGGTCATAATTCATCTCAGGCCAGCTCCAAAGGTATGGATCTGCAGACTATTCTTATTCTTATTCTTATTCTTACCATACAACCTGAAAACACTAACATTTATAAGAACTTTCGATACGTTTCTCAGCCACAGAATGTTTGCAGGGCTAACAATTTTTATCACTCCTAATGTTTCAGTCTATAACGAAAATGTGAATCTTTGTGTCATGTTGTGCTAAAATGATAACAATGGCTGTCATTTTAATTGTGAGAGCAACTCTTGCAGTGCAGTTACCGAGAGGAGAAAGACAGAGAAGAGTCAATCCCTTGGTGACATGCAAGGCTGCTTCCACCGGTGCCTTATTGGACACACAAGATTAACACATTCTTACCTTCTACTGGGTAATCCAGCCCCAGTTTGCAAACACTGCCAATGTCCACTCTCAAAAAAGCACATTCTAAAGGACTGTAGAGTGTAGACTCTTCCAACTACTAAGAAACACACTACTCCCAACAAATCCACTTCTTATTCACAAACCGGAGACATAATCGCATTCCTTCACCAGATAAAGACATACTACAAAATTTAAGAATATAACCAAGGCAGCCTCGATATAGCCCAATAAGGTGCTGCAGAGGCGTTAAACCCAAACACACGCACACACACGCAAGCAAGGCTGCTATATTTAACACTCCATATAGTCTATACAGTCACAAAGCATTAGGATCACAACTCAACAGTCAAGAGCACTCTCTGCCAGGTATGTATGCTGTAGTCAGAGATGCAAGGTTTTTTCCCTAATAGTCTCGAGGTATATACACTATATAGTATAAACTGAAGTTCGACATTACACATTGTTTGATGCTAAATAAATGGACAACATGTATAACAAAGTGCGCTCATGAACTGTCTGTCACATATTATTTAATAGGATTTGAATATGACGGAATGCAGTACTGTCCGCTGCAGATTGCTTTGCTTTCTCATAAATCGATTTTAATTTCATACTATTCGCGTTCAGTACTTTGAGGAAATCTGATAACCGTCAGATAAGAGACAAACTTCCATTTAGTCCTTTAATGAGGCTTTAACATGTATGTCAGAGTCTTCTTTTTTCCTTTCAAAAAAAATTTCCCCTATTCTATTTTTTCCAAAATATTTTTCCTAATCGTTTTCCAAAGTTTTATCCACAAAAAAATATCCCACACCGCCCCCCCCCACCTCTTTATTTACTTTTTTTTTCTCAATACCTATCTTCTTTCCGACCTATTTCTTTTGTCCTGATTATTTTGCCCAAACTTTTTATTGAACAAACCTGCAAAGTATGCTTGCCTATTTTACGAGAATGAATTTTGAGAAATATCATAGCTCATTAAAATTTAGTGTCTTTAAAATTTACCTTTTGGGTTCATGTTGTGCCGTCTTCATGCTTTGGCATTTGCATAATTATTATTACAACTACAAAATAGTAGAACATCCATCATGCATTGTATATTGGTGCTAAGTTTGAAAAAGTCAAGAGGCTCAAGGCAACTAAAGTAATTGAAGTGATTGAATGGTTTTGTTAAACCAATCAACTTGAGCTTTCAAGCAAGAGAGTTAGTACTTTTTTCAAGGCTTACAATGTATGTGATTGGCTATTTTAGAAAGGTAAGCAGTCTTGTTCATTGTCAAGGCATTTTACATACTATTTTTATATTCCCTTGAACTCTAAGTTGTTCTATAGAATGTACAGTTAATACAAATGGCTGTTTGTCTTATTAATGCATACATATATAAACTTTCAATATTTCTTAGAACACACACCACACACATCATAGACTTGACAAGCATTTTGCTGATTTTTAAACCATTTTCTTCATTAGATTGAAGTACATGTAATGGATGGATTGATGTCTGGGGCTTTACGTCCTGTATTTATGCACTTGGTAGGCTAATTAGGACAGGAGAAGGAATGGCAATGAGGTGAAGAATGATTGAAACAGCCGTTCAACATAGGCCCAGGTGACCCGGCAAGAGCTGGATTCGAACCCTGGACCCAGCGATTGGCAGTCGAGCACGCTACCACTAGACCAACCCTCCCCCCCCCAAGTACATGTAATGTTAAATGGACAGCATCCATTTGGAATTTCTGAGTGTGTATTTTGCTTGTTCATCCCTTGGGACCTGAATAACTGAATTATTCACATTAACCATCAAGGACATTTTTGCTCAAAAGCCTGCCTTGATCATAATATGATGTTGAGATGCTTGATATCAAAGCACAAGCTAGTCATATGACTGTCTGACTGAGCATAGTAGTCTGAGCCTGGTCGAAGTCCTTTGGGAATGAATAAGAATTCATTATTTTCCATCCTGGTAACAATGGCCTCAGTCTGATCCTCCATGAGCTATTGAAAAGCACATCTAGCAGAATGTAAAACTCTTTATTGACACTTGCTTGCTTCATGGGATAACCCCAGGCAGCCCCAAGTGATTTGGACTTTTCTCTGTCAATGGAAGAGCAATGACTACAACTGATCAATATTGCTAGTACAATTTGCTATTCTTTTTGTACTATGCTTGTGAATCATAAGGTTCTCTATTCTCTTGCGTTAAGTCATATGCACACATAGTGATTGAATTTGGAATTTAATTGATGATGCTTCACACAAATGCCACCAAAGCAGAAGTATGTTTTTCTGACTTGGTTAACTCTAGATGTAATGATTTTGACTCCCTCGTTCGTCTCATCTCATCAATTAACCCTTGTGTACTACAAGAATTGCTTTAGAGGGCTACACTATCCATATCAAATAACTGATCTACATTTCTAAAAAAAGAAGTAATTTGATTGATGGCTATTGTGTAAATAAGTATTCAAAAAGCCCAAACACATCTATGACAATGTGTACATGTGTATAGGGATTCAGCATTTTTGAACTGATTGTTTGCCTTGTAAAATGAAGTCTAAGGGAGAAAGCCTTGACATTTTTTAGAAAATGAGGCAGCTGCATCTTTGACCATAATAATGTACATAATTGATACAGGTTCTTCTTGAGTTGTGACCCTAATGTATTGCGCCTCTATGGGGAGTGACATATATCAGCCTTGCATGCCACCTTGGGAATGACTCTACCCTTTCTTGCTTCACATGTAAACTGAGAGCGGTGCCTTGGCAGCCCTTCATCAAAATGACAATCATTGTTATCATTTGCTTCACTTAATTGTGAGAGACTGAATTATAGTCACAAGATCAGGCGATGATGTGATAAATTGTGGTCATGCAACTGGCAGTCATTCCATGACTGGGAAACATCTAAAGTGTTTATACAATTTCTTTCTTACACCCAATCAACTAGGTGTTCTAAAAATAGATATTCCCACATAAAAGCTAGAGAGCTTAACCCTATATTTAGATGTGACCAAATTATTTTCATGTGAACAGCCTTGGCAGATCATATCATCTGAATCCTGTAAAGCAATCAGTCTTTGCACATCTCATCAAAGATTGAAAACTTGAAGCTGCAGTTATTTTAAAATGTTTCAAACATGTTTGTCCTCCTGAGAATTTGTTCCCAGTGCAGCTCAAGGAATTTGTGACCTTTTAAAACCTGAATAATTAAGCAACTTTAATTTTCTCAGAGTATACATACAAATTGCATATATTTTAGATGTCATTTATCGCAATGTTAGAAAATTCTCATAATACGTTTGGGTAGATTATGTACTGGCTAGTTGCAGATATACATTCCAGTCTTGTGATTTAATTTCATCTCTCTGTTGATATCAGCAAAGAGCACCTGCTTCCAGTTAAGAGTTTAAACTTTGTTTTTGTTTCTGCAAACTTTGTGAAGAAAAGGAGGTGATAAGTCCATTTATGCCTACCTTCAAACAGCTGATGAAGGCAGTAATTGGAAAACTGGGAAGTGTTGTCAAGAGTTCAGCTTCAGGACAATCTTGGCATGCTTTTCACCATTGCCATGCATAACTGATTAAGGCAGTTCTAAAGTTCTGATCGTAACATATTGCTGCTGTATGGGGAGTGACGTACAACTGCCTTGCACGCCATTTTTGGAATTTTTGCTCCATTTCTGTTTCCTGTCTTTGCTTAGCAGCCTTCAAATTACATTTTACAGTCACAGGTATGGAGGCATTGAATCAACGAAAAAAATCACAACAGTGTTCTTTTGCAACAAATATGTTTAAGTCTGCTGAAATTACTAGGAGTTTTCTTTTTAGAATGCGAAACATCAATTTAACGCTACAGAGCAGTTTGCTGGAAGAGGCGCTATATAAATTACTATTATTATTATTATATTGTATTCTACTCTTGGTGATAGCTCTTTATTTCAAGGCTCTAAACATAAATCATTATAATTTTGAATGCAATTATGCTACCAAATTTAGATTCAAAGCCCAGAGAACCACCACCAAATTTCTCAAAGGGGTTTTCTGGGTACAATAAGGTTTTTAAGAATGATTACAAGGGCACTGGAAGAATATTTTTTTATGAATCTCAATTTAAAGAAATGTCTTACAATGTATGATGTTGGCTATCATTTGCATGGCCTTCAATATTTTAAGTGGTTTACGAGTTTTTAAGTATTCTTTTGAAAGTTCCCAGACAACCTAATGCCATCTTCCACATAACAACGTGTGGCTGCAAATATGCACTGTATCAAAGGCACTTCTGCTTATCCCCATGTACCAAGAAGTTGATTTATTCAACAGAAGAAGGATTTTTTCTGTGTCGATGTCCTCATGCTTTCCTTCAAGTTAAAGCAAAGATTGCATGTGATACTGTTGATGGGGTAGTGTTTCATCAGTTCATATATCAGAGATGTGCTGTTGTTTTTTCTTTGGAGAAGTAGAAGCAGAAAGACAGCCAGAAAGACGGCCATAAAATCTGATTTAAGAGACAGACACACTGTGATGTCTTCAGGTAAGACCCGTGGAATGCATTTTACATTGATGATCAGATGAAATAGACATTTACATGTCACGGGAGACAGAACAAAAATTTGAAATAAAAAAATATATATACCTGTTTCAGTGGGCTTCAATAAGGAGTCCTGGCATACTCACAAATTTGTGAAAGTAAGATTCGGTAAAATATTCCCGTGGCAACTTGTCCATCCTCCCATTGCAGGGTCCTGCTGAAAAGCTCTGCAAAGTACTGACAGCCATTCTAATACTTTATCTTTCCTTTTTTTAGACACTGAGAGGTGAGGATGGTTTTAGCCACTATTTTAGAATAGAAATAACCATGTAAGACATGTTCCCATTGCCTTTTCTCATGGAAAGGCATTGCCTCATGGACAACACATCCATGAGACTCTGGGTCAAGACACGGCGTTACTACAGGGGAACAAGAAGTGCAACGAAATGACAATGTGTTTGCTGCTCAAGAAGCTTTGCCACGTCACATATTTTCATGCTCCTCTGAGCACAGACAGTGTATCACACTTGACAATTATTTTCATTATGTGACACAACACCCAGGAAAAAGCATGACGCCTGAAATTGCACTGTACAAAGTGCGTGGAGAGAGAGCCTGAACATGTCAACTGAATCGTATGAATATATCAACACACAAATGAATTTGTCATGTTATTTGATATTGTTGCTGACAGAGAGTGTAATGCATTTTTCTTCAATCATTTCATTATTGGGAGATGTGAATCTATTATAACGATACAGAGAGATAGAGAGGCAGACAGAGAGATAGAGAGGCAGACAGAGAGATAGATATTGAGAAATAGATAGATAGATTGTTAGACAAACAGATAGATAGTTAGGTAGATAGATACAGAGATAGATAGATAGATAGATAGAAAGCTGGCGGATCCAGAGAGGATGATGGGGGGGGGCTGCAACATTTTTCGGCATTCGTGAACCCACATTGTTGCATTTTTCTTCAATATGGTAGGCCTACATTAAATCTCAGTGGTTTTTTTTTTTGGGCGGGGGAGGCCCCTAGGACCTCCCTGGAACTGCCACTGGACGACGATAGATAGACAGACATAACAGGTGGAGAGATAATGATTGATGGATTCATAGATTCATTCACATGTCATGTGAGCTCGCTCTCCTGCTTGTAGGCCTGCAGCAGACGGTTGTCAGTCAGGATGCTGATGACAGCTGTATGTACCAGAGAAAAACAAATACTTATAAATTGGACTATTATTTCAAAATAATTATTAGTAATTTTTACTGGACTGGAGACAGTGCATGCATTGTCTGACAATGTAAGACTGGTACATTGTCCTAACTGTGATCAACTGTGTCATTTTTGCTTTGTTAAACTTGATCACCTCTTTATTGTCAAGGGAAAAGTGCTAATTGTTTGTTGTCTTCACCTTGGCAAATATTTACACTCAGTGCTCAATGGTGCATAGAAAAATCACTTGTCACAAGACCACTTTGGCCACAAATCAGATGATCCTTTCATTGCACTTCTTGTTCCCCTGTAGTAAAGCTCCTCAGACCCATGAATGAATGTGCATTTGTGGTTGACCCAGATAAACTCGATCCTGACCCTTAGTTTCGCAGATGTGCTGTCCCTGAGGGAATGTCTGTCCATCATGTGAGGCACTGGGGAACATGTCTGGCATGATCAAAGTGCTTCAACTCTGACATAGAAGATTACGTTGAACCATGCATGTGTTTCTCTGTTGCTCATTTTGGATTGTGCGATCTTTAGTCTCGAGTGCAAAAAAAAACTGGATTCCAGAATGTTTGGTTTTTTCGAAGTATGGTAATTTATTCTGGCTAAAAAATATGGTATTCTTGTGAAGTGCAGAAACAGACTGACACTGCCTAGCATGCTGCAAAGCATATTGATCAGTTGTGGTCATTGTTCTCACACTGAGAAATATAGCAGTCCAAATCACTTGAGGGTTGCCCAAGGTCATCCCATAAAGCAAGGAAGTGTCAATAAAGAGTTTTGCATTCAGCTTATAAATACGCTTTCCAAATGGTCCATTGTGGAAATGACTCTGGTCTATTGTTGTCTGGGTGGAAAATAAAGACATCTCACTCACAACCAGAGAATTGTATGCAGTTTGATAACAGAGATGAGTGAAAGTTTGTAATGTAATACTCAGAAACACAATGAAGTGTTACAGTAAAAAGCTTCTGGCCTTTGATCCCAACCATATAGAAATCATGACTCCCAAGGGTACAACAATATCCTTGATGACGGTTCTTATGAGTAACACAGTATCAATATCATGTCCCAAAGGTCCTTTAGGGTTCAACGAGAAACAATATAATGTAACTAAGGTAACTGCATTTGGCAGGCTAAAAGTTATGACAGAAATATTATGAGTCATTACATCAGAAGTTGATGCTACCGAACTGGTATAAAGGAGAAAGATAAGTAATGGCATCCGACAGGAGTCCAGAAGACTTTTTTTTCAAGGTTTCACAATTAAATGCTCTGTACTACACATACCAAAACAGAAATTATAATAGAACAACCGAGAATGGAAATCATCTTGTTAATATTATGTCAGACATTTCTCAGTAATCACTACAATCCTCCGGTTGGTTTTTTTTTTTCCAAGTTCTTAAATTCTTCAGAGAGCTGTTGTTTTCTTGAGAGCACCAAAACTGTTGACCACTACCTGCTACAAAGCCCAGTCAGGTCCTGGAGGGAGTGGAATGAAGCTGGGTATACATGAAGCTATCCAGTCCACAGGAACATGCTGCGAATAGAATGATAAGACAATCATGTTACCAAAGTTCTGGTTATCAATATCTGCCAGGGGAAATAACATGAAAGGACAGGAAGGGTGTTTCCCTCTGGCTAGATACTGTCACTCATTATTTATTGAAAGATCCAGTGAGTAAAGATGAGACTTCTCCAATACATGCCATGATCAGTGTGTGTAGTTAGTGACTTCACCAAGAACTGACATTCTCTAAGCACACGGGGGCAAAGAAAAATATATGAAATTCACGAACAGTTGTATTAGTCTGGATTAATTTAAAGGGACACAAGCAAACTGCACTTCATCGAAGATTCTCGGGGTGGCAAACTGTCACATTACATGGGCAATATTGATAAGATGTAGCCATTGCTCTTCACCCAACAGAGAGAATACTCCAAATTGAAGGAAGGTTGCCTCGGGTTATCCCATGCAACAAGGAAGTATAAGTAAACAGTTTTGCATTCAGTCAGAGGAGATTTTCAAAGAGCCCATTGACTTTGGCTTTGCAGTCTTTACAGGGGACAGACAATGATGACAACTCATCTGTCTGTGCTCCTTGCAAGAATGGCACAACTGACAATAGTTTACTTCGAGATTGAAGGTCAGGCACTGATTCTGAAACCACAACAAGGAAAGACCACAGTCATTCCCAAGGTGGCATGTGAGACTGATGTTTATCACTACTAATACACTGCACAGCAGCACTATGTTAAGATCTTAACTGAAGAACTACTCTTATCAGTTAAACAATAAAATAAAATGCGGAAGACTGGATCAGTCTGCATGATCAACAACACATTCCATACAAGAGCATATTAAGCTACTTCATGCATGTTTAACTACACAAACATAGTACAAGAACAGTAGTCATGCAAACAATACTGACAATATTGATCAGTTGTGATCATTGCTCTTTCAATGACAGAGAGAATAGTCCAAATCACATGGGATGCCCTAGGTTATCCCATGAAGCAAGCAAGTGTCAATAAAGAGTTCTACATTCAACCAGATGAGCTTTTCAATTGCCCATGGAGGATTGGACTGATCCTATTGTAATTGGGATGGAAAAAAATGACTTATTCATTTCCAAAAGAGTTTGACTGAACCCAGAATACAATGCTCAGGCACACAATTAATCTGAGCTTTGATACCCAAACCACATATAATGATCATAACTGTAATTGAGCAAAGATATCCTTTGTAGCTCCTGTTGGTATTCAGTATCACTACAGCATCCTGAGAGAGAAACAGCAACAATATGATAGATCACAATTACCCTCAACATGAAAACTTCCTGTAAATATTGTCCAATTCTTCCAAAAATACCTATTCAGAAGTGGAACGGTGTTATAAAAACATCCAATAAATTTTTGAAGATAGCGATGAACCTTTATTGCTTTGATCTCACTATTTGCATAAAAAGGCATTCAAGAAAACGTTGGAAAAACAATTTCACAAATAATCAACAATGGTCTGTCAAGATACAGTTATTCAAAATAAACACAAGATCATTGGATGAACATTAACATTGTATCAAGTTGTAGATGGCATGTAAGCCGTTGAAAGCCTTGGAAAATGCTTTTAAGACCTATCATTAGCCATGCAACCTGTGTTCTGAAGATATTAAAACTAGATGCACAATAAAGTTCATGTGAACATCAAACAGTAAAATACATTTACAACTGCTTCACTTTACAAACCATGCCAATCACATACATTGTAAGCCTTGAAAAAAGCACCACAACCTCATTTGCCAGAACGCTCAAGTTAATGGCTTTAACAACACCAACCATCGATCCAATTACTTTAGTGGCCTTGAGCCAAGAGCTCTTTCAAACTGAGCACCAATATACATTGCACTATGTATGTTCCGGTAATTGCAGCAGTATTAGATGTAATTCCTTTTTGAAGTAGTAATCCCAGCAACCTTACAAAAATTGCGCTCTGTTTCAGCTTCTATGAATTTCAAAATTTTGCTCAACAAAACTTAATACAATGTATATGTGTAAATACAAACGAACTTTCATTATCATGCATGAAAATCATCCAGATCAAAAACAAAGTGAATGCCGTTTTATGTCTATTGGTATGGGCTCAGTGTATGACATAAAATATTTTGCAATACAGAAACAAACTGCCCTTCATTCTGCAAATCATATTGATCAGTTGTGGTCATTGTTCTTCCACTGTCAAAAAGAGCAGTCCAAATCACTTGAGGGTTGCCCCCAGGTTAACCCATGAATACAGGAAGTGTCAATAAAGAGTTTTACATTCAGCTGATATGCTTTCCAAATGGCCCCATTGTGGAACTGACTCAGGTCCATTGTTGTGCAGACGGATAAAAAATACAACTTACTCTCAACCAAGAGCATTATGTTGTTTGGCAACAAAGAAGAGTTCAGTTTGGATTTTGTAAGCCAGGAACAATGTAACACAAAACATTAACAAGCTTCTGGCATTTGATCTCATCCATATAGAAATCATGACTCCCAAGGGTAGAATAATATCCTTGATGACAGCTCTTCAGACTAATGCGGTATTGCTATGATGTCAATGATGAAGGTACTTCAGGGTTCAAAAAGAAAACCATACCAAAAGTTATGAGAGCAATAATATTATTTTACTCTTGACATCAGAACTGTTAATACCAACACATCTGTGGTATGAAGTTGAACAAGTATGGAAGACATTGACAGTTGTCCGAAAACTTTTATTCTCACTGCCTCACAATGATCTTTAATTACACCCACAAAAAGAGAAACTCCAATACAATGTAGAACAAAAGATTTATAAGAGAATTATCTAAATACATCAGCCGTTTTTAATGAAATGACTGAAATACTCCAGTCAACTTTCGCAATGTCTTGTGAATTTTATGCAAAAAAAGTTGTTCGTTGAGTGAGCAAAAAAGTTCCTCCCGAAGTTCTGGCTATCAATATCTACCTCGGGGAATAACATGAAAGGACAGGAAGGGTGCTTCCCTCCAGTCAGATGGTTTCACTCATAACTTATTGAAAGATCCAGAGAGTGACGATGAGACTTTGCCAATACAAGGCATGATCACTCATTGATCAGTGCATATTGGTTGTAATTTCAAAGTACATGCAGAGACCAAGAAGAATGTGTGAAATTCTCAAGTAGTTGTATTCCTCTGGATCTGTTTAAATGAACAAAAGTAGACAGCTACGTACATGGGTAATATTGATCAGTTGAAGCCATTGCTCTTCAACTGACAGAGGGAATACTCCAAATTGCCAGACGGCTGCCCTAGGTTATCCCATGAAGCAACTGGGTGTCAATAAAGGGTTTTGCATTCAGTCAGAGGTGATTTTCAAACAGCCCATTGATATTGGGCCATTGCAATCTGCACGGACAACAATGAAACTCATTTATCTTTTTGCTATGCAAGTATGGCACAACTGACAAAAGTTTACTCTAGGTCAGTTCAGTAATTCTGTATTTCCCAACAGAGCTATCTTACCTCCAGACAGCAACAATTATCTTTAATTTCAATAGAAATAAATTGTATGTAAATGCAATTTTCACCTCCCAAGGTGGCATTCAAGGCTTCTATCTGTATCTATCTTCAGAAAATGTACACTTGTACAGAGAGGATTTGTGAAGTTACAGAATTCAAGGCCTTCTTCAATATGTTTCAACAAAGCGATGATGAAAATTGATGAATAAAATAGCCTTCATTTGTAGTTTAATCATTCATAGGTCTACTGACAGTCCATCATTCTTTTTAAACTATAACATAAAGTTGCAAATTTTCTTCTTCTTGGACTCATGATCGCTGATAAAATGTCATCTTCTCTACTTTCAACATGGGAAACATAGAGGCTGTTTGATTTAATTAGTCATGATCAAGAGAAAGCCATATGACTTCTCATAACGGATTTTAGATTGAAAATCAGATGCATAATCCTTTCATTAGGCTGTCACCAACAAGTGGAATAAGTCTCCTTCAATCAAATTAACATTGAAAATATTGGATTTGATCATGACAAATCACCAGCATGATGACACACAAAGTGCCATTTTCACAGCGCCACAGTCCACTCTAATTCTATATCAAAGTGTTTGGCTGTAAGACTTTCTTACATTGGGACAACATTAATTTAAAGTGGCAGCAGAGGAAAAGACAGTTTTACCCAGACTGAGAAGACATTACAGATCGATGGGGCATTTCTACGACCAAAGTTGGTGCCCTAAAGCAGCTTTTACTTCCCATTGGGAAGTTCAATACAGTCTGGTTAGGAAGCAAGGTTAGAAAAGAATATTCTATTCACTGGGTAGGCTACTTTTCTTTTAAATGTTGCTATGGTAAGTAGGTAAAAATTTGTAAATCCCCATTGAATCCGGGAAAATCCTGAGAAATTTTGGTGTTCTTATTCTGCACTTTGTAGCTGAGTTTGGTAACATTATCTTGTTCACAGTTATTATGATTTATGTTTTTTCAATATTTGGGAAGATAGCTCAATTTTTAAGTTAAAGCCTTGAAATGCATGAAGAGCCAAAATTAATGCTGTCAAGCGGAGTCTAGACTTCACAATATTGATGTTCAATATTTCAAAGAAAAGAAATATTTTGATAATTGCAGCAGTCTTTTGCACTGTACATATTTAGTTTGAGAAGAACACCAAGTCCTGTGATGCATATTTTTTTCCTTCCTTCTTACCTGTGGCAGTAAAATGTAATTAAAAAGGTTGCTAACCAAAGGTGGGAAGCAGAAAAGGTCTAAGAATTCCAAAGATGGCATGCAAGGCTAGTACAGGTCAGTCCACATACAGTACAATATTATACAATCAGATATAAGAACTGCCTTCAGTTATACACGGCAAATTCGGCAATGGTGAAACGCATTTCAAGATTATCCTGAATCTGAACTCTTGACAACACTTCCCAGTTTCCAATTACTGCATTCTTCAGCTGTTTGTAGGACAGCATAAGTGTTCTTATTGTCTCCTTTCTTCACAAAATTAGAAGAACAGAGAGATTTTTTAACTCTTGACTTGAAACAGACACATGCTGCTGATCTGAAAAGGAAGATGGCATTACAAGACCAGAATGCACCACTACAACAAGTCATCTATCTGAATCGAAAAATGTGTAATTTCTAACTTAGCTTGAAATGAAATGTAAAATGTATAACCTGTTCTCTTTTAGAAAGTTGTAGTCCCTAAACTATTTCAGGGTTAAATTAATTTGACTGTAGAAACAGCAATTACATCTGCCACAGGAAATGACATTAACGGACAGGAAGAGTGTTTCCGTTCTGCAAGATAATGTCACTGACAATTACTGAATGATTGAGTGAAGATTAGGCCTTTCCATTACATGTCTTAAACACAAGGCCACCGGCCAATAAATCCACTAAGATGTTGTTTAAGGCATACAACTCTCATTTGTACAATATAAGTATGAACTAGGATTTGTAAGACCATAAAAATGGGATCAAGGAATTTTCCGTCTTTAATCTTTGTTTTGGTGCACAAATACATTATTACTTTACCGCATGGAGACAATATTGATCAGTTAACAGTAGCAGATCCAGAGGGGGGGGGGGTTTAGGGGGTTCAAACCCCCTAAACCCCTCTTTGAACCTGTAGATTTTAATGTTAAAAAAACCCATTTAAATCCCGAATTTTGTTAGTAAATTTTCATTTGTAAACCCCCCTTCTGACATTTTCTGGATCCGCCCCTGGTTTAGGTGATTCGCAGGAAAAGAAAATGGTCACAGCTAATCATGGAGCTAAGCTCTCCGGCTTTTATATGGGAATATCTATTTTTAGAACATCAAGTGGATAGAGTGCAAGAAAGAAATGGTGTAAATACTTTAGATGTTTCCCAGCCACAGAATGTCTGCCAGTTGCAAGACCAAAATATGCCATATCATCGCGTGATCTCATGACAATGCTGCAGTCTCTCGTGATTTTATGTAGTAAATGATAACAATGATTGTCATTTTGATGAAGGGCTACCAAGGCACCACTCTTGGTTAACATGTGAAGCAAGAAAGGGTAGAGACATTCCCAAGGTGGCATGCAAGGCTGCTATATGTCACTCCCCATAGAGCCACAATACATTAGGATCACAACTCAAGAACAACCTCTATCAATTATGCACGTTATGGTCAAAGATGCAGCTGCCTTGGTTTCCAAACTATGTCAAGGCTTTCTCTCTAAGATTTCATGTGGCATGGTCTTACTATCAGTAAAAACTTCTGGTTACCTGTTCAACTCTGTGTCTAGGCTTCCTGAATGCTTATCTTTAAACAATGGCCATGGAACCAATTATTTCTACGGTAGTTTGGTAGATTGGTTGTTTGATACAGTGCAGCCCGCCAGTTCTGGCTGCTAACAAAGGTTGATTGATGATATTGGAGAGAGAAGGCAGTCCACATCATGTTTCATTTACCCAATATGTGGGATTTTGGCAATATAGACAGACACTAATATAAGGGGATGCCAAATCAATGTCCCATCTGAATGACATCCAACATGGATGTAGATAAGAAACTTGACACAAACCAATAAAACGTTCCTTGACCGAGAATCGTACTTGGAACCGTCAGGCTTCAGCAAAGCAAGTTGTGTAACTTCTGTCCAGCATCTTTTACTACTTGGTAATCAAATCAGCCTCATGCCAACAGTTTATTCAACCATGTCAGAGCAACACATCATTACTTTTTTGGCATTTGTATAAACAGCATAATAATAAGTAAATGCAAAGATTCGATAAGCCTGTACTGAGTGTATTGCATAACACCAGCACAACATGCTTAATACAAGAGCATAAGGGATTTTAACTACGCAACATTCACAAGAACATGTAGCAAAAAAACAGTAGCCATGCAGACAACACTGCCGATATTGATCAGCTGTGATCATTGCTCTTCCACTGACAGAGACAGTAGTCCAAATCACTTTGGAGTGCCCTAGGTTATCCCATGAAGCAAGCAAGTGTCAATAAAGAGTTTTACATTCAGCCAGATGTGCTTTTCAATTACCCATGGAGGATCAGACTAAGGCCATTGTAATCGCTCAGGAAAATAATGGCATCTTATTCATTCCCGCGGGGGCTCAATGGAACCTTAGACTACAATGCTCAGTCAGACTACAATCCTGGGCATTGATAACCCCACCATATATTGATCATAACTGTAATTGAGCAAAGATATCTTTGATGGTTGCTTCAGTAACACTTGGGTGTCTCAATAGCGGAACAGACAGAAAAAAACTGCTGCGTTATGACAAATATCAATTACCCTGAATATTTCCTGTAGAGTGAAATTCTTCCCAAAACGCCCTGAAGAAGATTTGGTTCGAAATAACAACTTTTATTTTTGGATGGTGAATAATCGTAATGGATTGATGATACTATTTCAATCAATGATCCTGATATGATATGTGAATGAAAGCTTTCCAAAAATAATTATAATTGAATGAACAAGTTGATATCTAGCATGGCAGATCAGGAAAGTATGCTTGTGAAGACCTGTTACAGCCTGTGAATATTGGCTTTTGCAACCAGGTTTCTTCAAATACTAGAATTTGATAAACATTCTAAATCAAAAAGTTATTCATACAAGTGTATTCCACGATGTGAAACGCCAGTTCTTGTGAAAATCACACAAATTATACTTACAATGCTGCTTCGGCTTTCAAACCATACCAATCACATACATTGTAAGCTTTGTAAAAAGTACTACAACCTCATTTGCCTGAACTCTCAAGTTAATGACTTTAACAAAACCAACCATCGATCCAATTACTTTAGTGGCCTTGAGCCAAGAGCTCTTTCAAACTGGGCACCAATGTACATTGCATAATGTATGTTACAGTATTTAGACGTTTTGGAGTTGTGAGCAGAATAACCACACAGCAATTATGTTTTTATCAGCTTTTATAATAAAAGATTCTGCAAAACAAAGTTTATCACTAGCTCAAGTATAACGTAAAGGAATACAAGTGAAAGTTTCCTACATGAAAATTTCCCCTGACAACTGCTTAGAAAATATATAATTGCACCACTCAGGTATGAGCACCATATGTAATATTTCCAAAAAGTAAAAAGAGACTGTCATGCAGACTTTGCTGAGCATATTTACCATTTGTTGTCATTGTTCTCATGCTGACAAATAGAGGAGTGTCAGGAGTCCAAATCACTTGAGGGTTGCCCCAGTTATCCCATGAAGCAAGAAAGTGTCAACAAAGACTTATACATTAGGCTGATGCATTTTCAAAATGGCTCATTGTAGAACCGTTTTGTTGTCCAGATGGAAAATAAAGACAACTCCTGCTCAACCAAGAATATTATGTAGTAAGCAGAGCCAAATTTAGACTGTGAAGCCGAAGAACATAATACCATGGATAACAAACTTATGGCTTCTGATCCCAACCATACAGAAATCATGACTCCAAGTGCAAAACGATATCCTTGATGATGGCTCTTCTGAGTAATGCAGTGTCATTGTAATGTCCCAAAGGTGCTTTAGGATTCAAAGAGAAACAATAGAATGTAACCAAGATAACTGAATTATGTAGTCTACATAAAAGTTACTGCAGCAATAATGTGACTATTTCGTCGATCCTCAACGCGTCTGCATGAGGTATGAAGGAGAATGTTTATTTGGGACGTCCAACAGTAGTCCAAACCACTTGGATTTTCAACTCCTCGCAATGCTCTTAACTCACACTAAAGAAAGAGTAACTATAATAGAATAAACAGAATGGGGAATTATCTTAAAGTGTCATATTTTTGGCAAAAAGTTGTTGTTGTCTTAGTGGTACCAAGTTATTGCTCCACTTAATGACGATGCTTATCTATAAGCTCTCTAAGTGAGTTAAAACTAGGTGGGTATTAGAGCCCTGCGCGGTCACCCAAATGCACGACCGCCCCGCCCCGCAATGGACTAAGCTTGACCGCGACCACCCCGCCCCGCACTGCTGAAATGCTGACCACGACCGCGACCGCCCCACATGCTTGAGCCCTGACCGCGACCGCCCCGCACCGCATGTGGACATGGTATGCTTGACCGCGACCGCCCCGCTTGACCGCAATATGACCGCAGATGTCCGCAGTTCAAAAGATTTTGTGACTCGGGTCCTTTGTTCTAAGAATATATATATGAAACTAATCATATAATGATGAAACATTGAATGGATGACTAATGATTGCAGTCTAGAGATTTGTCTCACTCTGTCATCTTTTTATGTAGATATTATCTAGAGAATAAGATTTATTTACAAGTTTTAAAGGTTTGAAATTAAATGACTTAAAAATTGAAAATATACCATTCACTTTTACTTTGTTAATCTGAAAATGCATCTTATTCAGTTCATTGTACTAAAATCTAAGATTTTCACATGTATGTAATGGTTGAAGTCATTCATGTAATACTAACAAATATATATTTATTTTTGTTTTTTATAATATTGAAAATATTCCTAATTGCACTATTTTGCAAGTAATTATTACATTTTGGTCCTTGTGGGGTAAAATTGGAATGACACTGTTTGAAAAAGCACTGGGTGATAGCAGATATGCATGATTGGTTCCACTAGCTACAGGTGATTGTAAGAACCAACACTTTAACAACAGGCTTTTATGAAAAAAGAGAAATCAAGTTTTAATTAGCTTAACTTGATTGTGGAAAAAAAATAATATTGAAAAGAAGAAGGCCATGGTATACGATTAATGCATTATTACAATTACCTGTTATGATGTACTTATTATTACCAGGTTGCATTCTAATCATTAAATTAGGGGAATTCTTATTTTATGTGGGGGTATTGATACAATAACTGTAAAAATAAAATATTTCATATTTTACATGCCTATAAAATCATAGTTAGTGTGCTATTCTTATGTTATTATTAATGTTCCTACCAGGTTACTAAAACACTAAATCTTGATTTCTCAAACTTTAGGTGAATTGCCACTTGTTATAGGGGCATTGACCCAATTGCATTGTCTTTGTCTTGAGACAACAATGGTGGTCCAACAATAGATACCCTTATGCAGCTATATTATACACTTCTTGTCTATTAAGAATGTTGGACTATTAATATCACATTCTAATGTTGTTAATGCAATTCTCTTCTAGAATATTTCCACAATTCTGCAAAAATGCAAAAGGTTGATTTTTCTAACTTTGGTATATTTATGACTGAGAACAGATGAAGGTCCAATAACTTTGGATGTTAATTTTCAAAAAGAACAACAAATTTCATTTACTAATAAGCCGACAAATATTATTGATGTTACATAAACTGATATGTTCAAGTTTAGGAATTATGTAAAATATGCCAATTACTGAATGTCATCTATATCACTATATTTTCCCTAAATTAAAAAATATATATACCTATGTAACAGAAAATACTGACAGATTTTGAAGTTTGCAGTCATTTGCGGTCATATTCTGACCGCATGGATTGCCCGCCCCGCCCCGCCCCGCCCCGCGACCGCTTGGCCAAAAGTATGACCATGACCGCCCCGCCCCGCAAAAGTTTCAACCTGACCGCGACCGCCCCGCACCGAATGCGGTCAAGGAAACTGTGACCGCACCGCCCCGCGGGCTGCGGTCCTTGCGGGCGACCGCATTGCGGTCTGACCGCGCAGGGCTCTAGTGGGTATGTAGTTGCATTGCCTAATGAAACAGCAAAGTTCTCTAAGTTCTTCTTTTCAATATCTTATTGAAAGATCTAGTAGGTAAAGATGAAACTTTTCCAATACAAGCCATGATCAGTGCATGTAGTCTGTAACTTCACAGAGAACCGACTTTCTCTCAGCTGATGGGGTGAAGATGAATGTGTGAAATTCACCGACTGCAGCATAGGCAATATTGACCAGTTGTAGCCATTGCTCTTAACCTGACAGAGAGAATACTCCAAATTGCCAGAAGGTTGCCCCAGGTTATCCCATGAGGCAAGGAAGTGTCAATAAAGGGTTTTGCATTCAGCCAGAGGTGATTTTCAAACATTCCATCCATTGACTTATGACCATTACAATAACGGCAATTCATTTATCAGTCCCCCACAATAGTTTACTCTGGGATTGAAGGTCCCTCGCTAATTCGGAAGCCATGATCGTGCAAAAATTACCCACATAGTATCCAGGATAGATTATCATCAACAGGAAATCTGTAATTCTGTGTTTTCCCAGAGCCATCCAACCCTTTGACAGCAACAATTGACTTTCAAGTGGGAAAAAACTTGAGGTAGATGTAATTTCAATGAAATAAGAAGATGCTGCATGTCCCTGGTATCACTCGTTCCTGTGAATTGTTTCAGTCACAATCTTACAATGTCCCGTGTGACACACTGAATTGATAACCATGATCTGCTGCCACAGTGATGAAGAACTGCAAAGGCTGTTCTCTTTCTATATTAAAGGCTACCATGCAGGAGGTATGTGCACGGTCATTGCCAGGGTGGCGTGCCAGGCTGCTGTTTATCACTCCTCATGCACAGGACAGCCACAATTATGTCAAGATCAGAACCCAAGAACTACCCTAATCAGTTATGCACAGAGGTGGAAGAAAACGCAGCTGCCTACCTTTCCCCTGGCATCAACTGCCTATTTCAGTCAAAGATATGAAATTTGTCGATTCTGTGTAAAATTCAACCTGCAGTTACAGGTCATACAGTGATAGATTTTAAGCATATATTATATACTTCCTATCAACAGAATTGTGTGATTTCTATAATTGATTGAGTGAGTCTGATTGTTTTATACTTTAAAAAAATTAATTAAGGAAAGCCCTACAATGCTTCATTTGCAAACAATAGATCTACGCATTTAAAACATTTGTTTACTTTCTTTTTTAAAGGAATTCATCAACTTATATTGGATTTATAATGGCAATTACACAAATAAAATGTTAGAGTTAAATATGACTGTAATCATTTATTTTTTAAAAGCAACATTTAATTTGGGAGACAATACACGTATATGTATTAATCTGACATTGCCACAGCACCTCACTACCAAGTTATTGCACGGCATATATTCTCAAGAAACATTATAATGCAGTTTTTTCATAGAACCACTATTCGCTTAGAGTCATGGTTCTATAGAGCACTTCAACTTAGCAAGAATATCAGTTTCAGATCTTGTTTCTGTTTAATTGAATTAGTTAAATGAAATCAGAACTACCTCTCTGACAAGCAAGTTGATAAAATTCATGGATCTACTCATCATTTCACATCTTTGTGTGGTTGACTTTCACAACATAAACAGGAAAAATAATCGGAGGACTATCAAATAGTTCTTTACAAAATCAGAGACTACACTACCTCCTAAAAGTACCAAGAATGCAAGACAGCAAAATATTGTATGAAAATCACTTCAAAATTAGTGCTATGATTTAATCTGCAAACGTCAGAAATTGACAAAAATAATTCAAGGAGTAGCCACGATTCAACAAAAAAGTCAAATCCATTCTGAGAAAAATATGTCTCATTTTATAGATTGTCATGGCATCAAGATTCGGTTTCCAGTTAGCTAATTTTTGTAGAATCTGAAATAAGTTTCTGTACATAAAAATATCTGGAAGAGACTCTTATTGCAATAGATACCATTGAGCAAAATCTAAAATACTTGACCTCTGCATTAATTTATGTGGTTTGTTGTTTTTTTCTTAAAATACACAATTCAGTGTGTTAATTGTATAAAAAAGGACATAGCTTTTCAAAATCACCTTTTAAACAATTGTAATCCTCACAAACATCTCCTCTCTGATATCATAAAAGTGCGCTTGTGCTTTGAATGCATGCGTACAAAGTAATAACATCAGGAAAAAAGACTACTCACAACAGACGTTCCTCTGAGTATTAATGACGATTATTTGTGTCACTTTACAACTGTCAGTTAAGCCTCCGATCATCCGATTGTCCTTCACACAATGTCACAAAGAGCAGCATGCACACATCCAAAAGTATCTCCAAGAACATCTGTGTGCACTCTCCTCAGCAGCCCCATCACATGTGTTCTGTCATCGCAGCTGATGCAGGAAACAGTTGCAGCTGCCTCGCTGCTTTAAAGTGGGAAGCAGCATCGCTCGGTCAGAGCCTATCTTGCCTCTTTCTCAGTGTCTCAAAGCTTCTGAGCATTTCTCTTACAAGCACATAATTTTTTGCATTTTCAATTTTCGTACTTCTTTATTTGTCAACTCGAGGAATTAGTCTCGGTATTTCTGCCTATTTTTCTCAATGTTTTTTACAATTTTGTCTGTATTGCGGCATGCATCAGAAAGATCAGCATTAAAAAGTCTTAGGCCTCGCTGTTCGCCAAATTAAAGACCAGGCCAATTGATTTTAATTGTGAAAAGGAGGTTGATGATTGAGAAATGAAACAAAATTTTTGCCCTCTGATTTTCTCATGTTTTTACAGGCCAGGCAATTTCTGATTTGCTTGACAAATTTGTCTTTGAATCTTTTTTTAAATTTTTTTCAAGGGTCCTTTACTGGGCATTTGATTTTCTTTAATGTGTCCACATGCCATAAATATATGCTAGGCCATTTATAAGTGTTCATTGCAAAACTTTGTTGTTTGGCTTCTGATACATAAAGCCTTGAAACATCTTTATAAAAGGGTACACTACGGCCCGTTTTCACCAACATGGTATTAAGAGTTGAGCCAGGTCTGAGCTAAGACCTGGTCTGGCTAAGGCAATCGCTTAAGCGGAGCGGGATCAAGGAATTTCAGTTAAGTGAAAGCTTACACAAATTGTGATAACAGATCAGCTGTTACAAACATGATGTCTCAATTTCCCAAACAAATGCCAAGATATGGCTACACAAAAGAGGGAGGGGCTTGGAAATTTTTATAATAGATAATTGCCCAACCAGTTTTGGTGAAAAAAAAAAAAAAAAAATTCAAAACTTCCCCCTTTCCCATTAACCAACCTATCATTGCTACCAAGCAACCAAACAACACAACAACCTATGCTATGACTGTATTCTCAAAGTATCATAGTCTCTCACACAAACATCAACTTTCATATATTTACTTTTTTGTCTATATTAAAGACGACATTCAAGGTGTTCATCACAGTCAACATTATCAACCTGCTCTACCCGAACCAAAATGAGTTCGAAGTTGGTAATCTAGATTTCCCACAAATGAGCAAAATGTGACGAGAAGTCACATTTTGGTGACATCTTGGTGTTGAGGTCTCTGACCTGCTGTAGCGACATATTTTTTAGGGGCTCGGTGGTGTAGTGGTTAGCACGCTGGACTGCTGCGCTGGCGGCTGGGGTTCAACTCCCGGTCGCGGCCGAGTTCCCAACTGACAATTCAGTGCTGGGTGATTGCTTAATTGGGTACTGTTGCCAGCAGTACTAGCCTAGTCTGGATGTCGGGGAGGTAACTGACACGTGCCGTGGGCTCAACTGGAAATAAGTTGTACCATCCATTCCAGGTGGGGACTTTCGTTGGCTACCCACGTTAAATAAGAACACCTTTACCTTTACCTATTTTGAATTGCATCATCTAGACGGCATAAATTTCAGTAATATTTATTTGATTGTTGGCCCGAATTTTTAGCTTCATGTTATGTTTGTTTTTTTGCCAGTTCATTTTGATATCTATAAGAATCTTTGCTCTATGATTTACCAAAGTGTGGCCAGCTTTGAGGTGTGTCTGACCTATTCACTGGGTGGAAAAAAACTTCTTCTTTTTTTATGTGCTGAACAAACTTTTTATTTTCCAGTGTCATGTGCTGAACCTTTTTTTCATCAAAAGTCCCCCCCCCCTCCCCTCACGTATTATCTGGTCAGCCCCAAGGGGACACCAATTTAACAGTTTGACATCACTAATCTGTAAGTTGTCTCACAATAAATTGTCAACCACTGAACCTTGACTAGTCTATAGACTAAAACTCAGTTGGTGAAAGGGACTTCACTAAACCAGGCATAAGGCTGTTAAGACCTGGACTAACTGTTAAAACTATCTTGGTGAAATCGGCCCTAAGGTGTCACCTGAATGAACAAAATGTCAGCTTTTTGACAGTTCATTTTCTTCTGAATTTAGTCTCAGCATCACAACTTTTTCTGAGGACTTCCCCTGGTTGAGACACTCCACGATTCAGAGCCTGGGGTGTCATGCTCTTCTATTTGCGTTTAACTTTCTTTTCTTTTTCTGTGATCAGTAGGAAGTCTCAATTCCAAAGAAACATGCAGTGTATGGTCATGGCAAAAAACAGTGGAAAAAGAAGCCCTGTTAAACGTGTTTATTGAGAATGTTCTTGAAAAATAGTTCTGCAGGAATTAATCAATAAACAACTGAGTTTTGGTGACGCCAGAGTAAATATTAAAATAATTGCATCGCTCATGTGTTTTATTTCACAGGATACAGGGTTGTTCAAAGTGATTTTGCTATTAATATTTTTCAGAACTCATGCTGCAGATAGACTGAAAATCCTTCAAACTATTTTATAATGACCTTGGCGTTGCCATCTTCATATTGCATCAGACGCAGTTGGCTAAGCATGACATATAAATGCTTCCATACCTTATGTGCATAGGGAAGGGAATCTGACACTCAGTTGTTACTGTAGTGATGGCAGATCTACACCCAAGCTACAACATCCACATGCTAAATTGCTAATTACATGATTGACCAGAAAATATCATTTTATCTTCCAAAGCAAAATATGATTATTGTGCCAGAAGTTCCCTTTGACATCAAATTACGAAAATTTACTTTTAAACCCATTGTATTTCACCTTATTAAGTTATAATTTCTAATTTCATGGGACAGTACAGTCATTCTCTTTATTGTTGATCAACCCAAGTGCAGTGGTCCAGTAATGTCTATTAACATAATTGCAAATACATGTTCATGGGAATAAAACCATGCAAATGTAACTACTAACTAGCCGTGAACACCACAAACCAACATTATAGTGCCAACAAGAAAAAAATCACTCTGGATTTCTGGAGACCATGCTTTCATTTATATCAATACAAAAAGATCTACATAGCCAGATGTATCTACAACCTGTTCAGTAAAATTTCGCCACTTGTAGTAACCCATGTATTTCGGTACCCAGGCTGTGACAGGAGACATGAGGCAACACATCAGTCACATGGCATTATTGGAACTGAGGGCGCTTGTGCCTGGTGTTCGATGAGTTGCTTCGAGCTACAATTGCCAGGGTCAACCGTGTGATCGTTCACATCCCAGGCTGGTTTGCCTTATGGCCATTCCCTGGCCTGTTGGTTTGCCCAATTGGAAGCTGCTGCAGCTGAGAGTTTTTGAAATTGGCGATACTAAGCTAATTTAATTTATAATAACAGTGTAGTTTATGAAGTGGAACGTTCTTTCTTAAATTTCTTGGGCTTTTTCAAGAAGGGAATGTTGTCATTTACAGTGCAACCCAATATAAAGTATGATTACCCCAGCAGGAAGGAAGAATCAGCCACTACTTTGCCCTTGCACATCTTTTGACTACCTCTGAATCACTTCCTACTTTTACCTACTTGAAACTACCTTTTAAAATTTCATTAAATCACATTTAAACAACACCAATTTAAACTCAATCACCACCATTGTGTTTGATTTACTTGATATTTCGCACCTCTGCTAATTGCAATTACATTGGTAGCTGTCTAGATAGGTTCTTAATGTGGGCTAAGGTTATTGTAAGGAGTGAAAGGGAGTTGTAAGGAGATTTGGAGTGGAGAGGAGAAAAGAGGGCAAAATAGGTAAACAGAGGACTTCTGACAGAAAATATTTTTACTTTATTTTGGGTTGTACTGTAATTAATAAACTTGAAGAAATGGACAAATATCACAAAGATACACTTTTTTGCACTTCTTAATCTTAATTATTTGGATTCCAGCCAAGTAGTTGGTAGTACTACAACACTTGCATTACCGTGAGGTACAATATGTCATAACCTTGCTCGTCCAGTCAATCATTGTGTCAGTTTTCCATGTGTCATCCCGTCTTGGTCAATTTATGAACAGCATTGTTCCGCAAGATGTCCCTTGGGCTTGTCCTTGCATGCTTGATGTGCTGCATTGAAAACTAATCACAGTACTTAAACTAATGCAAGACTGGTTTATTCATCATCTGATATAACAGTAAGAGTTTGGGGACAAACAAACAAGATTCGCAATTAATTATGCTACATCCTCACGGCGGCTCCCGGAGAACTATTTAAATCGGCGTCGAAGTATTTCCTGGTAATTTGGATGAATTTGGGTGATCCGCCGTCGACTTTTCACATCCCCCCAGGGGAAGTTTTTGTTCCCCTCAGCGGTTCCTAGAAATGGAAAAACTGCGCCGTGGATGTCAAAAAAGATTCAACAGGTACAAACTTTTTTTTCATGACGGTGGAACAGAGCCCAAAATTTTCTTGATTTTTGGATGTCCGGCGTGGATTTTTTCAGTGAGAACGCCTCAAAAACATCTCCGGCGGGATATTAGGACCTCTCCTGCCCCCGCGGGGACCTTTCCTGCCCCTGTGGGGACATTTGAAGCCTCGCCGGCAGTTTTTGACATCCCGCCGCGGTGAAATAGGTTCACTGAGGGGCAGTTATAGGTTCCCTGAGGGGTACTTTTCATATCTCGGGGCGATATAAAAGTATCCCTCAGGAGGAGGAAATTCCTTTCCCCCGGCGAACTTTTGGGGACGGCGTCCAACTTTTCTTCCCCGCAGTGAACAAAAAGAACCCCGCCGTGATATGCTTTTAATTAATTATGTAATGGTTTTATAAACATTGTATGTCGCCGTGATGGTCATTTTTTTCCTAGAATTCAACTCAAGCTGCCCCTCAGTGGTAAAAAAGTTCTCCGTAACGTGCCGTGAGACTGGGGCATTAGACTGAAGACTTGTTCACCACCTACCAAAACCCTTTAAGCAATTGTTTGGCTTTTTATCTCAAAAAAGTTGCCCCAATTAAATTTTTTTTTTGATTATAAAATAAATTTTCAGATAAAGCAAATAAGAATATCAATCCAATTTCTCAAAATTGTGAATTTTTTCATCCTGCACTTTCATGAGTATTTCTCTAAACATTCACATCTCAATGTCTTTCGTAAACCGCTCTTTGTTGTGGTGAGCTACCACCGGGTCTAATTTCACCAAGCATCAGAGCTACTCAAGCATTGGGAGTCTTCAGCCTCAAAATTTCTCAAATTAGAACTGGAGCAAATTGATTTTATCTTTCACAAAGTGTGGTTGATGCTTGCCTTCAGATTTTCTCATAATGTTTTTTTTTTGTCTTTTGGTTTTTTTTTAGAAATCATCTTTCACTTTTGTGATATCCCTTCTGTCGATTGATTCCATAATTTGAAACAGCAGCTGTTGTTGATCAAATCTAAATCTTTAAAAAAATGTTTAAAAAACATTTTTTCTGTTTGTTTTTCTGTCTCGTCATCCATGCCATGTCTTTCATACATGTATGGAATTGTGGATGTATGTCTAATTATCTCTTTGAGTACGATACACAGCTCTTTCTTGCAGCATTTACAAAGTCCTTAGAATATAAGATAATTTTGTATTTTTCCCTTTCAAGGGCAAAATTAGGCACACTTATGCAACATGTTTCGAAATATAAACCTTCCCTTATTAGTGATAAGTGTTACAGCCAAAAGATCTACATGCCCGATTTGCAAATCGGGCTGCTTTTTGCATGCCAGACACTAAAATAGGCCTTTGTCACAATATCTACTCCCCTCACCATGCTTTGCCAATATCCCTAACGAAATATCCAAAAAGTGCAACCAAGCCAAATTTTCTACTGAACTTTTCCAAAAGTTCTAATGTGCTATGTTAGAAACTTTGTCAGAGTATATTGACAGCTATCTCTTCTACAATCTACATCAAATATGTCTCATGGTTAGGAACTATTTGGACACTATTTGTTAGAACTTTGGTCATGCACTGCCATCTCTTCTGCAACAAAAGAGGGCACTTGCTTGTGACAATGTCTCTACTGCCATTGTGTCTAATATCAAAAAGTTCTATTAAAAAGACTTTGGATATTCCAAATAGCATTATGGGGATATTTGAAAAGGTCAAGTATCCCCCAAGATGCTATTTGGATATTTCATTAGACCCTATTTCATCAGATGATATTTCATCTGATGATTTGCCTGAACATCTTAAGCTTTGGCTGGCCGTATGGTACTTTGGCTGCTGCCAATTATTCTCTGGCTCTATTGTGACGCTACCATATTAGAGTTGCTTGTCTTTTTTTGGCAAAAACATGCTATGTTTGGAGCCCTGAAACTTACTGATTTCGGGGATCAAAAATCATGAAAGTTGGGGGATATTTCAGTCAACACCTGAATTTTGTTACCTGCTTTTCAACATTCATCTAAGTCTTATGCAGCCACTAGAAACATCCTTTGTTTAAACATAAAAGATCGCAAATGCTTTCAACTTTATTGCCAAACATGCTGTCTTCACAACCCTGACAGTCAAAAGTCATAGCCCGGAAATTTATGAAAGTTAAGGAATTGTTTAGTCAATACCTTAACTTTATCACCTGCTTTTCAGAATTCATCTACAATATTTATAGCAGTCAATAAGGCTGTTTCTTTAAACGTAAAAGATCGCGATTTTCATTTGCGTCATTCTGTCAACTTTTTTGCAAAACATGTGATGTTCAGAGGCCTGAAACTCAAAAACTATGACTAGGAAAATTATGAAAGTTGTTACAGCCGAAAGGTCTACATGCCAAATTTGCAAATTGGGCTGCTTTTTGCATGCCAGACACTAAAATAGGTCTTTGTCACAATATCTACTCCCCTCACCATGATTTGCCAATATCCCTCATGAAATATCCAAAAAGTGCAACCATGCACATTTTCTACTGAACTTTTCCAAAAGTTCTAATGTGCTATGTTAAAAACTTTGTCATAGTATATTGACAGCCATCTCTTCTACATCAAATAGTGACCAAATAGTGTCTCATGGTTAGGAACTATTTGGACACTATTTGTTAGAACTTTGGGCTGCCATGCACTGCCATCTCTTCTACAACAGCATGTATCCAGGGCCTCTGAAGTTGAAGCCCCCTCTGCTGGATATTTTGGAACCAAAAATAGGACCCGGAGAATAATTGGCAGCTACCAAAGCTCCATACGGTCTGCCAAAGCTCCATACGGTCAGCCAGAGCTGAAGATGGAATATCATCTGATGAAATAGGGTCGGATGAAATATCCAAATACATCATGGGGGATATTTGACCTTTTCAAATATCCTCATAGTGCTATTTGAAATATCCAAAGTCTTTTGAAAAGCACTTTTGGATATTAGACACAATGGCAGTAGAAACATTGTCACAAGCAGCAGCACGACGCAAATGAAAACCGCGATCTTTTATGTTTATAGAAACGGCCTTTTTGACTGCTTAAAAAATCGTAGATGAATGCTGAAAATCATTTGGTAAAATTCTGGCGTTGAATGAAATATTTCCCAACTTTCATAATTTTCCTATACATAGTATTTGAGTTTCAGGCCTCTGAACATTGCATGTTTTGAAAAAAGTTAGCAGCAGGACACTAATGAAAATCGTGCTCTTTTATGTTTATAGAAATGGCCTTATTAACTGCTTAAAAAAATCGTAGATGAATGCTGAAAATCATTTGATAAAACTCAGGTGTTGAATGAAATATTTCCCAACTTTTGCTTGTGACAATGTTTCTACTGCCATTGTGTCTAATATCCAAAAATGCTTTTCAAAAGACTTTGGATATTTCACATAGTACTACGAGGATATTTGAAACGGCAAATATCCCCCAAGATGCTATTTGGAATATCCAAAGTCTTATGAAAAGCACTTTTTGATATTAGACACAATGGCAGTAGAGACATTGTCACAAGCAATAAGTTAGCCAAATTTAATGTTTTTAAGTGTAAATGCATTTTTACTTCCGAATTCAAGACAAATTTCCATCTCCTTCACAAAAAAAAAAAAAATGTTATAACAGATGGAAACACGCCTGAGTTAAAAATAGGAATTGATTCCATACATATTCAGTCAAGGAAAAAGAGTTCATGTTTGTTGTTTGACTTCAGATATTCAAAGCCTCAATGCACCTTTATAAAGGCTTCACCTGAATGAACCTGACATCATCACTAATCAGGGCTTTAAATTTAGCCCTGGCACCAGGCCTTGCTTCAGGTGACCAACAAATAACCAGATATAACTATAAAGGGCTCATGCACCACATAGACAAGTGGAGTCTTTGTCACATGCGACTTTAATGTCATTATCCAGTGGACTTCTCCTGTTCAAAAGACTCAAAGATTCAAGGCCTGAGGTGTCATGCACTTCCATTTGCCTTTACCTTTCTCCCCCTTCTCTGTTATCTTTTGGGAGTCTCTTACCAAAAAAGTGCACCTAGTAAACTTAGGTCAAGACAAAAATCTTTCTTTTTTTTTACAATTCACCAACTTAAACAGTATGAAATACATGCAAGCAGAATACATTTCACCTCATTTTCATAAGTTACTATTTAAAATGACTCTGAGCCATTTTTACAACAACAGTGACATTGTCAATTTGAGTCTCCTCTTTATTTTAAATTCAACTCACAGTCCAAGCTGCAAGAATTTTATTTGAAGTATTATAAAAACAGGTATTGTTCATCATAAAACCTCTATCAAGTGTAAAATCAATGGGATGCACAGATGTCGCAATGAAGAATTGTCAAGGCTGTACTTCTACTTTCCATATAAAAAGCTGGCGGGAGTCAACAACACAGTTACTCCCAAGGTGGCATGCGGGGCTGCTATTCATCACTCCTCATATGCTGTACAACCACGATAATTATGTTAAGATCAAAATCCAAGGACTACCTTTATCAGTTATGAACAAAAATTATGAAAAATGCAACTGTCCCTCTTTTCATATGATGTTACTGAAAAGGTCCACTAGCTATTATGTTTAATTTTCAGCTTGATATTCTTACAGCACATGAAGATCAAGCTCTCAAAGTACAAGAATTTTCAAGACATATCATTTACACACAACATGGATTATTCAAAATACTCTCATACAATCTGAGACACAGTGCTATTGGGCAATTCTAATTTTGCAACCAAATCATTTTTCAGGTTGGTTTTTACCACTCATATTGCAAGTTGAATTTCAAGAGAGTAAAAGCTATTTATTTGCACAGAATGTGATAAAACACTACCAACAATTGCAAGATTTCACTATATAGTGTGAAACTCAGTGCTTTTTTGTAAAGCTGCAGCTTGGAAATACAAAGAAAAATACTCAGAAGAAAAGCCGAGACTTTACGAAAAAGGTCAAATCTGTTCTTAAGGGAAAGCCTGTCTCATTTTATAGAATGTCACAGTATTATGTTTTTGGAGTATTGGAAATGTTTTTTATGCTTGTGGGTTGTACATTTTTAAAACACACATTTGGTATATGAAAGGTCATAATATTACATCAAAGGGGACATTCTTAGTTAATTTGATTTTTCATGTCCTTACACATTCAAGAAAACTAGTTGTGGAGATAATATTCATCAAGGAATGGTAGGATGTAGAACACAATGTCTTACTCATCCGTGTATATGTACCTGTCAAGAGCTTTGGTGGCACAAGATAACTCCTAGGCCAAATTTGTATGACATTCCAAACAGTTGTTTGCAGTTGTCTGTGGGAGCAAGCCTTGCTTCACCTAGGCCAAATCTGACAGGGCAAATCATAGGCCTACATTGCATCATCCTTTTGTCCAATCAACCTGTCTTGCTGACGCTTTGAATCACATAACTTTAAGTTAAATGGCAGTCAGTAGACATTTTTATAGTGTATACAATCTGTAGCTTAATGACAAACTACCTCTTCAATATACTTATGATTTTCTTAAGTGCGGACCACATTAAATTCATAGTGGCAGGAGAGTAAAAGACAGTTTAACCCAGGCTGAGAAGACATTACAGATCGATGGGACATTTCTAAAACCAAGGTTGGTGCCCTAAAGCAGCTTTTATTTCCCAATGGGAAATTCAATACAGTCCAGTCAGGAAGCAATGGTTAGAAAAGAATATTTATTTAACTGGGTTGACCACTTTATATTTAAATGTTGCCGTGATAAGCCGGTAATAATTTGCAAAAACCTTTTGAATCCAGGGAATCCCTGAGGAATTTTGGTGTTCTTATTCTGCTAACTGAATTTTGTAACATTATTTTATTCAAAGTTATCATGATTAATGTTTTTTGCAATATTTGGGAAGATAACTCATATTTTAAGTTAAAAAGCCTTGAAATGCGTGAGGAACTATTGTCAATAGTGTAGACTTTACAATAATTATTGATGTTCAATATTGACAAAAAAGAAATTAGCTTTTAAGTGGGAATGTCTATTTTTAGAACACCAACTGGATATTGTGCAAAAAAAAAAAAATGGTGTAAATACTTGAGATGTTTCCCAGTCACAGAATGTCTATTTGCCATTTGCAAGACCTAAATTTACCACATCATTGCCTGATCACGACAATGTTACAGCCTCTCAAGATTATGTGAACTAAATGAAAACAATGATTGTCATTTTTATGAAGGGCTACCAGGCACCACTCTTGGATAACATGTGAAGCAAGAAAGGGTAGAGTCATTCCAAAGGTGGCATGCAAGGCTGCAATATGTCACTCCCCATAGAGCCACAATACATTAGGATCACAACTCAAGAACAACCTCTATCAATTATGCACGTTATGGTCAAAGATGCAGCTGCCTCAGTTTCTAACCATGTCAAGGCTTTCTCTCTAAGATTTCAGCTAGCATGGTCTTACTATCAGTAAAAAAAATCTGGTTGCCTGTTCAACTCTGTGTCTAGGCTTCTTGGTGCTTATCTTTTAACAAAGGCAATGGATCTATTATTTCTATAACAGTTTGGTAAATTGGTTGTTTGATATAGGGCAGTGCGCATGTTCTGGCAGCTTCAAAGGTTGATTGATGATATTGAAGAGAGAAGGGAGTCCGCATCATGTTACATTTAACCAATGCTTGGGATCTTGGTTACATGGACCGACACTTATATAAGGGGATGCCACGGATATGGATCAGAAGCTTGACACAAACGAATAAAACATTCCTTGACCTAGAATCGTACTTGGAACCTTCAGGCTTCAGCAAAGCAGCCAGTGTCACTTCATCAAGCATCTTTTGCAAATTGGTAAACAAATGGGCCTCATTCCAACAGTTTATTCAACCATGTCAGAGAAACACATCATTACGTCAGAGGCATTTTAAGTAGACAGAATAATTTCAAAAATAAATGCAAAGATTGGATATTGTGTATGTTTTACATAACGCCAACACACCATGCTTAATAAAAAGCATGACGGACTTTTAACAGTGTAAATTTACATACTTGTAGGTTAAGTACAATAACTTAGCCATGCACACTACTGACAATATTGATCAGTTGTGATCACTGCTGTTCTTCTGACAGAGAGTAGTCCAAATCACTTGGTTATCCCATGAAGCAAGCAAGTGTCAATAAAGAGTTTTACATTCAGCCATATGTGCTTTTCAATAGCCCATGGAGGATCAGACTAAGGCCATTGTAATCGCCTAGGAAAGTAATGGCATCCTATTCATTCCCAGGGGAGCTCAATGGAGCCTTAGACTACAATGCTCAGTCAGAAAACAAGCTTGGGCATTGATATCCCAATCATATAATGATCATAACTGTAATTGAGCAAAGATATCCTTGATGGTTGCTTCAATACTTCAGTAACACTTGGGTGTCTCAATAGCGGAACAGACAGAAAAAAAACTGCTGCATTATTGCAAATCAAAACTACCTTGAGTTTTTTCTGTAGGGCAAAATTCCTCCCAAAATGCCCTGCAGAACAATTGGTTTGAAATAACAACTTTTTTTTTTTTTAAGGTGCTGAATAATTGTAATGGATTGATGATATTATTTTAACCAATGATCCTGAGATTCCACAATGACCGTTAAGATATGTGAATGAAAGCCTTCCACAAATAACTATCTTACCAACAAGTTGGCATGGACGGTCAGGAAAACCTGTTACAGCGTAAATATTAGCTTTTGCAACCAGGTGTTTTTTTTTTCAATACTAGAATTTGATAAAATTCTAAGTCAAAAGGCTATTCATACAAGTATATTCCTTGTTTTGCTACTCCGGTTCTTGTGAAAATCACCCAAATTATACTTTCAATGCTGTTTCAGAAACTATACCAATCACATACATTGCAAGCTTTGCAAAAGTACTACAACCTCATTTGCTAGAATGCTCAAGTTAATGGCTTTAACAAAACCAACCATCGATCCAATTACTTTAGTGGCCTTGAGCCAAGAGCACTTTCAAACTGGGCACCAATATACATTGCATGATGTATGTTCCAGTATTTTTGACGTTTTGGAGTTGTGAGCAGAAAACCACACAGCAATTATGTTTTTATCGGCTTTTTTGATTAAAAATTCAGCAACACAAAGTTTATCATTCATGTATAATGTAAAGGAAGACAAGTGAAAGTTTCCTACATGAAAATGTCCCTGGCAACTGCTTAGAAAACTAGACATGTGCTAATCGCTAGGCGATGAGTGTTGCGCTGCCCTAACTTAGCAAATCTAACATAAATTCTAAGCCTTTGTTAACATACATACAATAATAACAGAGTCGTAAAATTATATGTGGTGATTCTATTGTGGCACAACTGATGTTGTAAGTTAGACCCAGAAGCTAGACTGTTGAAAGGGGGATATATGTGGAGTAATAAATAAAATTAGCAGTTGTTATTATAATTAAATTTCATGAAAATCTGTACCTTCTAACATGAGTTCCTCTCCCTGACAGCACAGCGGGAGAGATTAGCAGAGCAGGCCAATAAGCAGCCAGGGGAATTTTCTGCCTGATGTTACCTTTTAAAATGTCTATCTTCTTCTTCAATGAAAATCAAATGCACATCTTTCTGCTACTGCAGTATAACATGAAATGCACTGGTGTTGTTTCATTAATTAGTATATTGATTAATGTACTGTATCTTTCAGGATTAAAATGTTGAAAGCTATCACTTCTTCGAATGGATGTCAGCACCCCCCCCCCCCCCGACATCAACTGGCAATGTCTTGGGGGCTGCAGCAAAGTCAGCTTGTCCCCGGGAGCTAGACTGTAGAAAGGGGGATATGTGGAGTAATCAAGTTTTAATTTTTTTATTAGAAAAATCCAGATTGGCCTAGGTTTATGTCGAAACTTTGTAAAATTCAATTTGCACTATAGGCTTAATGTATATTACACACAAAGCACATTCAGTTGATTTTTTTTTTTGGGTTCCCATAATATATTTAGACCCTTTATATACTCCTGGGCCAATTGTTAAACAGCGTAGCTGTATTGTTACTTCATTCTCTAAAATTAGCAAGAGTAACCCCCTAGTCTGGTAGGCCTACAGTGTATGCATTAAATATTGTTATTATATGGGTATATGCATTGTGAAAAGAACTTATTGGTAATACACTGAATTAAAATGGACACAACTTGATTGTTTGGAACTGCTGAATAGTGGAAAATTGCCACCCAAAAGGCTGGAAAACATTTCCCACTGAATTGAAATAGAGTGCCCCCCTCAGAGCTGACAGTTATATGTCATGCATGCTGGCTATCTTGCAGCCATATCCACACTGGGAGAGCGTGTGTGGAGACACTGGTCAGAATGGTGGAAGAAATTATTCATAAATGATACAATAAGGACACTAAATGCAAAAATAAAGACTTTAGGACAAACTTTATGACATGAATGAACATACATGTGAATAAGGGCATTGGAAGTGGTGGCTGGTGCCCAGTAGCTTTTACATAAAATTAGGCCTAGAATGTGAACATTTCAGTGTGTTCATAAAATCTTCCTTACGAAACCAAGAGCTTCCCCAAGCGGGGCACCCCCAGGGCAGCGCTAGTAATATAATTGCACCACTCAGGTATGAGCAGCATAAGCAATATTTCCAAAAAGTGAAAAGAAAAGAGACTGTCATGCAGACTTTGCTGAGCATATTTACCATTTGTTGTCATTGTTCTCATGCTGACAAATAGAAGAGTGTCAGGAGTCCAAATCACTTGAGGGTTGCCCCAGTTATCCCATGAAGCAAGAAAGTGTCAATAAAGAATTTTACATTTGGCTAATGCATTTACAAAATGGCTCATTGTGGAAATGTTTTGTTGTCCAGATGGAAAATAAAGACAACTCCTGCTCAACCAAGAATAGATATAGATACAGATATATTTATTTTGTCTTGTTGTAGAAATACACACATTTTATATGATATTGTGAACAACCCACTAAACAAAGGACATAAAACTACAAGACGGGACACAACAGAGATAGAAAAACTATATCAAGTTGCACCCAGACTACAAATACGAATATTATGTAGTAAGCAGAGCCAAATTTAGACTGTGAAGCCGAAGAACATAATACCATGGATAACAAAGTTATGGCTTCTGATCCCAACCATATAGAAATCATGATTCCAAGTGCAAAACGATGTCCTCGATGATGGCTCTTCTGAGTAACACAGTATCATTGTAATGTCCCAAAGGTGCTTTAGGGTTCAAAGAGAAACAATAGAATGTAACTAAGATAACTGAATTATGCAGTCTACATAAAAGTTACTGCAGCAATAATGTGACTATTTCGTCGATCCTCAACGCGTCTGCATGAGGTATGAAGGAGAATGTGTATTTGAGACGTCCAACAGTTGTCCAAACCACTTGGATTTTCAACTCCTTGCAATGCTCTTAACTTAAAGAAAGAGAAACTATAATAGAACAAAAAAGGCACGGGGAATTATCTTAAAGTGTCATACTTTTGGAAAAAAGGTGTTGTTGGCTGAGTTGCACCAAGTTATTGCTCCACTTAATGACGATGCTGATCTATAACCTCTCTAAATGAGTTAAAACTAGTCGTATTGTCTACAGAAACACCAAAGTTCTTTAAATTCTGCTCTTCAATATCTGCCAAAGCAAATCACATGAAGAAACATGAAGGGTGTTTCCCTCAGGCTAGATAGTGTCACTCATAACTTATTGAAAGATCCAGTGAGTAAAGATGAGACTTTTCCAATACAAGCCATGATCAGTGCATGTAGTTTCTAACTTCACAGAGAACTGACTTTCTTCAGCTGATGGAGGATAAGACAAATGTGTGAAATTCACAAGCAGTTGTATTTGTCTGGATGTGTTCGACTGGCCTTAAGCAGACTGCTACATGGGCAATATTGACCAGTTGTAGCCATTGCTCCTCACCTGACAGAGAGAATACTCCAAATTGCCAGAAGGTTGCCCTAGTTTATACCCCATGAGGAAAGGAAGTGTCAATAACGGGTTTTGCATTCACCTAGAGGTGATTTTCAAACAGTCCATCAAATCCATCCATTGACTCTCTACCATTGCATAGTCTGGACTGACAATAATGGCAATTCATTTATCAGTCTCCCAGGCAGGAATGACACAACCAACACTGGGATTGAAGGTCCCTCTCTAATTCTGAAACCATGATTGCACATAAATAACCCACATAGTATCAATGATAGAGTATCATCAACAAAAAAAGAGAATCTGCAATTCTGTATTTTCCCAGAGGCATCTAACTCTCAGGCAGCAACAATTGACTTTCAGTGGGAATAGTAGGTGTAATTTCAATGAAATAAGAAGATTCTGCATGTCCCTGGTATCACTTGTTCGTGTGAATTGTTTAATCAGTCACAATCTTACAATATCCCATTTGACACACAGAAATGATAACCATGATCTGCTGTCAAAGTGATGAAGAACTGCTAAGGCGATACTTTTTCTACAGTCAGACCAAGAATTATTCAGACGCTTGCTGTTTTGTTATTATTTTAAGGAATTACCAAGCAAACCAATGAAACGTGCAATAGAAAACATCCTTGGAATCACATGTAACCTACACAAAACAAATTTCTTGCAAATTGGCAAGAAATGTGGTGAAAAAAGCTACTCTTGTTGACTCCATGACCCAAAAATTATTCAGACACTTTCAGGAAGCTTCAGAAAGTGAACTATTTACTAGCATTTGTTAGTATTTATGTCAAAATAATAATCATATACTACCTGGGGACCATCATGATTGCGTAGAATGAGAGGTGTGACCGTCAATTGAGAAAACTAGGATAAATATCGGAGATAAACATTATGTCCAGTTTATCACATTTTCATGCACTCCTTCACCTCAAATATGCCTTGTATTGATTCAAATTGCTTTAGTTTGCCTTAGAATTATATTCTTAAAACTTTGAGTCACAATATGAAGCATTGGAGACCGCATACTAAGTTCAGTGTGCTTTTGTATCTATTTGTCTCATTTTACCAAAACAAAAACATGTCCATGTGGCACCAAAACCTAACAAATTTTCGGAAAGCAAGATTCATTATCTATTTCAAGCTATATTCCATGCATGGTCCGAACAGCAACTCAATGGGGCACTTTTAACTTCATTTGGGAAGGGGGCAAAAATGTGGTACTTCGGCCTCAATGCTATTCCTATGGAGATTGCTCCATGAAAGCGCACTATAGTTGTAGTATGGCACACCACTTGTAAACAACTGGCGTAAATGGGCTGTCCTGTATACGCAATACAGTGACCAATCTTAGGAAGGCCAGGCAACTTTATTTAAAGTGATTTGATGGATTGCAGTGGGTCAATGGGCAAGGATTCAGAGAGTGGTTGGAGCCAAAAACAAAACGAAAATACCAAAGTGTATACAATTTTTCAAGTAAGCCTGTTTTTCAATTTTACTTAGATAGAACAGTTAAAAATTGTCACTTTACGATATTCTGAAATATTTCCAATTGATATCTGACAGATTTCAGCCCATTAGTCAAGAAAATGTGATAAACTGGATCAACTGTTTATCTCACATATTCATCCAAATTTTTCTTAACTGATGATAAAAAGGTGCACTATAAGGTCTCACATGAATGAACAAGAAGTCATTTTTTTGTCCGTGCACTTTCTTCTGAATTTAGTCTCGGCATCAGACCTTATTCAACGGACTTCCCCTGATTTAGAGACTCCACGATTCAGAGCCTGAGGTGTCATGCTCTTTTAATTGCCTTTAACATTCTTTCCCTGTTCTGTAATCATTAGGAAGTCTCAATTCCAAAGAAACATGCACAGCATGGTCATGACAAAAGCAGTGGAACAAGAAGCCCAGTTACGTGTCTTTATTGAAAATGTTCAAACAAATCGGCATGGATTAATCAATAAACGAAAAACCAGACGATGCCATAGAGAAAGTGACAATTATGTGTTTCATTTCACAGGGTCGTTCAAAGTGATTGTGCTGTCAAGATTAGCTTGAGATCTGGAAGATTGAAAAAGTCATTTTCAGAATTCATGTGATACATAAATAGACATTAATTTTTTTAGGCAAGATTTTCCTTTAAGACATATGCAGTGAACAGAGAGTGAACTAAACGTATATGTATATAGTACATGTACTGTACCGTTTCCTTCTCATAGATAAGTGTGAAAATCATTTGAACTCGATTGAGATGATCATGCCATTACAATCTTAATATCGTATCAGTATGGCCGACTAAGCATGACATTTAAATTCTTGGATACCCCATGTGTGCAGCATGCTTATGTTGCAAGGGAATCTGAAATTTTACAATCATTATGACTTTAGTGATAGTATAGATCTACCCACCAAGCTACAACATCTATATGACACTAATTGCATGACTGTGATTGTGAAGAAAAATCTCTCTATTTTGCTCTATTTCCCTTCGACATAAAATTGTCTATCAGCATAAATGCAAATACATGTCCATGAGAATGAAACCCTGAGCACCCTAAACCAAGAAAACATTATTATTTGTTGCCGACAATAACCTGAGGAAAATTCACCTTAGATATTTTGAGACAGTGCTTTTATTTTTGTCAATATAACATGATCTACATAGCCAGATGTATCTGCAACCTGTCCAGTAAAATTTTGTCACTTGCAGTAACCCATGCATTTTGGTAACCTGGCTGTGACAGTAGACATGAGGCAACACATCAGTCACATGACATTTATTGGAACTGAGGGCGCTTGTGACTGGTGTTCGATGAGTTGCTTCGAGATACAATTGCCAGGGTCAACCTTGCAATTGTTCACATCCCAGGCTGTTTTGGAGGTATATATTTTTCAATATTTGGCATGTACACGAATTTGTATACCTGCAAAAACGAACATTTACACGAATTTGGCATTCGTGTAAGTGTGAAATATTGCAATTCACGAATTTGTGTAGGTGCAAAAACGAACATTGGAACCTTAACCTTGGCTAAAACTAACTCTAAACCTAATTTTAACACTAAACCCTAATGATATAACACTTCCACGAATGTTAGTGTTAGCAGATACACGAATGAATAATAAAGCACATACACGAGTGTTAGTTATTACATGTACACGAGCATCTATGCTCGTTTTTTCATGTCCACAAATTCGTATATGCTCGTTTTTACACCTCCACGAATTCGTGAACATGCCAAATAATGAAAAATATATACATGCTGTTTTGCCTTATGGCCATTCCCAGTTGGTGTGCCCAAGTGGAAGCTGCTGCAGTTGAGAGTTATTGAAATTGGCAATAATAATCTAATTTAATTTATAATAACATTGAAGTTTATGAAGTGGAACGTTCTTTCTAAAATTCCTTTGGCTTTTACAAGAAGGGAAAGCAGTCATTGAATTAATAAACTTGATGAAATGGACAAATATTCCAACTATTTTCTTTTATGCACTTGTTAATCTTAATCATTTGGATTCCATCCAAGTGGTTGGTAGTACTAAAGCACTTGCATTACCGTGAGGTAGAATATGTAATAACCTTGCTCGTTCAAGCCCAAATCGAGGTATATATTTTTCATTATGTTGGCATGTACACGAATTTGTAAACCTGCAAAAACGAACATATACACGAATTTGGCATTCGTGTAAGTGTGAAATATTGCAATTCACGAATTTGTGTAGGTGCAAAAACAAACATCGCAACCTTAAACTTGGCTAAAACTAACTCTAAACCTAATTTTAACACTAAAACCTTAATGATATAGCACTTCCACGAATGCTAGTGTTAGCAGATACACGAATGAATAATAAAGCACATATACGAGTGTTAGTTATTACATGTACACGAGCACCTACGCTCGTTTTTTCATGTCCACAAAGTGGTACATGCTCGTTTTTACACCTCCACGAATTCGTGAACATGCCAAATAATGAAAAATATATACATGTCAAATCTGACAGGCCAGTCAATCATTGTGTCGGTTTTCCATGTGTCATCCCGTCTTGGTCAATTTATGAACAGCAATGTTCCGCAAGATATCCCTTGGGCTCGTCCTTGCTTGCTGGATGTGCTGCATTGAAAACTAATCACAGTAGGGGAGACCGGGGTAAGTTGTGCCACGGGGTATGTTGTGCTGTCCACTATTGGGGTGAAATGAAGAACTGGGTAAAGATGGTAATGCCACCCAATGATACTCAATAGGTCTACGTCGTTAAGCACCAAGAAAGAAAAAACTACCAGGTATGATAGTATGAAAAGCTACACTCATAAATTAAATTTTGCTGCTGAAAACTTGAAGTGCAGAGGACTGTGTTATACCACCCTATAAATAATAAATAATTCTAGTTTCTGCAGCATTTTTAATTATTGCATAAAATAGTTCATAAATGTTTTATAAGTTTCATGTTATATATCAGCCATATGCTGATTTTCAGATTACATGATTAAGCTTTGGTTTTACGTAAAATCAGGCTGACACAAAAAATGGCGCAACTTACCCCGGTGTCCCCTATTTAAACCAATGCAAGACTGGTTTATTCATCATCTGATATAACAGTAAGATTTTGGGGACACAAAACCAAGACTCACAATTAACAAGACTGAAAACTTGTTCACCACCTACCAAAAACACTTTAAGCAATGGCTTGGCTTTTTACTTCAAAATAGTCGCCCCAATTAAATATTTTTGCTGATAAAAATACATTATCAGATATTGCAAATAAGAATATCCATCCAATTTCTCCAAATTGTGCATTTGTTCATCCTGCACTTTCATAAATATTTCCCTGAACATTTTCATCTCAATGTCTTTGTAAACCGCTCTTTGTTGTGGTGAGCTACCACCAGGTCTAATTTCACCAAGCATCAAAGAAACTCCAGCATTGGGAGTCGTGGACCTCAAAATTTCTCAAATTAGAACTGGAGCCAATTGATTTTATCTTTCACAAAGTGTGGATGATGCTTGCCTTCAGATTTTCTCATAATGTTTTTTTTCTTTTGGAATTTTTTTTAGAAATCATCTTTCAATTTTGTGATATCCCTTCTGTCGATTGATTCCATAATTTGAAACAGCAGCTGTTGTTGATCCGACCTATAGCTTTAAAAAAGAAAAAAAAAATTTTTTCTGTTTGTTTTTCTGTCTCTTCATACATGCCATGTCTTTCATACATGGAATCGCGAATGTATGTCTAATTATCTCTCTTTGTACAATATACAGCTCTTTCTTTCAGCATTTACAAACTCCTTACAATATAAGATAATTTTGTATTTTTTTAAGCGCAAAATTAGGCACACTTGTGCAACATGTTTGGAAATATAAAACTTCACTTATAAGTGATAAGTTAGCCAAATTTAATGTTTTTAAGTGTAAATGCATTATTACTTCCCAATTCAGGACAAATTTCCAATCTCCTTTACAACAAATATTAAATATTATAACAGACGGAAGCATGCTTGAATTATAGATAGGAATTGGTTCCGTACATATCCAGCCAAGGCGAGAGAGTTCATGTTTGTTGTTTGGCTTCAGATATTCAAAGTTCAATGCACCTTTATAAAGGCGTCACCTGAATGAACTTGACATCATCACTAATCAGGGCTTTAAATAAAGCCATGGCACCAGGCCTTGCTTCAGGTGACCAACAAATAACCAGATGTAACTATAAAGGGATCATGCACCACATAGACAAGTGGAGTCTTTGTCATTTTAGTGATATTATCCAGTGGACTTCTGTTCAAAAGACTCAAAGATTCAAGGCCTGCCTGAGGTGTCATGCACTTCCATTTGCCTTTACCTTTCTTCCCCTTCTCTGTTATCTTTTAGGAGTCTCTTTCCAAAAAAGTGCACCTAGCCAACTTAGGTCAAGACAAATATCTTCTTTTTTTTCACATTTCAACAACTTAAAACAGTATGAATTACATAAAAGGAGAGTATATTGTACCTCATTTTCATAAGTTACTATGTCAAATGACTCTGAGCCATTTTTACAACAACAGTGACATTGTCAATTTGACTCTCCTCCTTATTTTAAATTCCAGTTACAGTCCAAGCTGCAAGAATTTTATTTGAAAGTATCATAAAGACAGGTATTGTTCATCATAAACTTCTATCAAGTGTAAAACCAATGGGATGCACAGTTGTCACAATGAAGAATATCAAGGCTGTACTTCTACTTTCCATAGAAAAAGCAGGCAGGAGTCAACGACACAGTTAATCCCAAGGTGGCATGTGGGGCTGCTATTCATCCCTCCTCAATTCTCATACGCTGTCCAACCACGATAATTATGTTAAGATCAAAACCCAAGAACAACCCTAATCAGTTATGCACAACAATGATGAAAAATGCAGCTGCCCCTCCTTTCATATGACTTAACTGAAAAAGCAGAAGTCAACTACTGATTTTGTTTAATTCTCAGCTTGATATCTTTACAGCACCTAAATATCAGGCTCTCACAGTACAAGAATTTTCAAGTCATATCATTTACACACACCATGGATTATTCACAATACTCTCATACAATCTGAGAGACAGTGCTATAGGACAATTTTTATTTTGCAACCAAATGATTTTCAAATCTTGGCTGCGTTTTAAATTAGTGAAGTAAATTAGAATAGCCGTGATAGGAAGCTTAGCATAATTGATTCATAGATTTATTAGTCAATCCACATATTTACCAGGTTGATTTTCACCAGTCATATTGCAAGTTTAATTTCAAGATAGCAAAAGTTGTTTATTTGCACAGTGTCATAAAACTGCCAACAATTGCAAGATTTCAATATATTGTGTACAACTCAGTGCTATTTTGTAAAGCTGCAGCTTGAAATTGCTCGGAAAAATACTCAGGAGAAAAACCAAGACTCCAGATACAAAAAAGGTCAAATCTATTCTTAAAGGAAAACGTGTCTCATTTCATAATAGAATGTCACAGTATCAAGATTCCGTTTTTTAGATACGCCTGTTTTTGGAGTGTAGGAAGTGAATTTTTTGTTTGTGGGTTTGTACATTTTGAAAACGCAAATTCAGTCATGATATTACATCAAACTTATTTTCAGTTTATTTGATTTTTCATGTCCATACACATTTAAGAACTCTAGTTATGAACATAATTCTCATCAAGGAATGGTAGGATGTAGAACACAATGTCTTACTCATCAGTGTATATCTGTAAACCTTTCCAGAGTTTGGTGGCACAAGATAGCTCCAAGGCCAAATTTACAAATTTAACTTAGCCAGTCAATCATTTGCCTATTTGTCTCTTTTTGGACAGCATTGTGCTATAATATTTCTGCTGGGCTTGCCCATCCACCTAAAGCACAACTGAGATGTAGTTATTGTTGAACGAAGAGAATCTTAAGGTCGGCACATTTATCCAAGTCTGTGTTTAAAATATACCAAATGAATTATTGTGCTACACCCAAATGTCAACCAGCAGATGCCACATTTAATATTTTCAAATCCTTTCTTGTTTATGCTAACACAAGTAATTTACCCGAGGCTTAAAAGAAAAATTAATTTGCAGTAAATTCTTCCCAACTTTATGCAAATTAGGTCAGGCTTACAATTATCCAGTTTGACATTAAATTTTGTCATCATTGAATGCCCTTAAATGACATAACATAATAATAATATTATGTGTTGGGAGAGCGGCAGTAAGTCAACAAATTAATTTCAAAAATTCCACCGTATACGTTTCACTTATGTAACAGCACATGGCTTCACTAGGAGTCTAACTTCCCTTTGGGAATGTCAGATTCGAAAAATAACTGAGAAACACAAACGGAACATGGTCTTTTCAACAATAATTAAGAACTTCCCGTAGGGAAGTTCTTATTGATATTGTACGTATTCTTCTTATTATTATAAATTCCCCCGTTAGGGGAATTTATATTGTTTTTGTTCGTTTTTTTTTTTTCATCATCTTTTTTCCTCCTCCTCCTCCTCTTCTTATTTTTCATCACCACTTTTGAGAGCTCATATTTCTGGAACTATTTATGATATCTTCATAAAAATACATATCTATAATGCACTTGCAAAGTACTATAACATCCTGGAATTACAGAGCGTAATTACTAGTACTCTGGAAATTACGTTCAAAATTCATAAAAAATTTGTGTCAACGGTTCTGGAATAACTGCAATACGAAATTACACCAAATTTTAACACAACAATCTCTAAAGATATACGCAGTGCGGAAAGGCGGCTTTTGGCAATATCTCTAAAAGTTTTTTTTATATGAATTTTTCAAATAAGGGAATTCCCAAAATTGCTACTAAAATTTTCCAAAAACTAGGAAGAAATGCTCCAATCAAGCTGAATTTGTAGGCAGTTACAGTCATACTATAGTGTAACAATCCACTAGAATTTCAACTTTCTAGCGTTAACGGAATCGGCGCTATAGCACCACAAAAACGCAAAAAAACCGCTATTTTCAAGCGCCGATAACTCGGCCCCTATTAAAGCTACAGAAAAATAAAAAACACCATCAGAAAGCTCTGTTTCTTAGCTTTCACATGGTATATAGCATTCTACTGTAGCGCCGTGCGTTACTAAACGCGGTATACCCTGAAAATTTTATCTCACTTTTTTCCTCCCCAAATGCTTCTTATGGCTGGAAACACTTTTTCCTGGCCATATGCCAATTTCATCGCTTCTCATACTTCACTGGCTGCACATTTTCTTTGTTGAAATAAATGCTGATCCAATTACATTTCTGTGTGAATCATCGGATGGGGAAGGTAGAAGGGAAGGGGCAGGGGATGTAAGGGGGCAAGGGGATGTAAGGGGGCAGGGGAATGTAAGGGGGCAAGGGGATGTAAGGGGGCAGGGGAATGTAAGGGGGCAGGGGGACGTAAGGGGGCAGGGGGATGTCGGGGGCGGGGAAGAGGAAGGGAAGGGGGAATTTATCTTTGTAATTGTGCACAATTACAGGTGTACTAGTTATTATTATAATCCCCCGCTCGCGGAGCGGCGGGGGATTATATTGATATTCTTCGATTACCTTTTATTATTATTATTATTATTATTATTGAGCTCAGGAAAACTGTGATTACTACAAAACTATTAAAGATCCTGTTTTACAAGTCAAGAAAAATATGCGACTCCATTGCGCGCTACTTCAGACGAAATTTCATGATCAAATTTCATGACACTTATGAGTTATGAGGAAAATATAAAAAAAATTTCCGGCGCAGGTTTCTGAGAACCTAAGCATAACTGAGAGCTGTTGATTTTTTCTAAGATACCTTGACAAAGTCTCCAGTGCAGAAAGGCGTCTCGTGGAGATTTCATGAACACATTTCAAGATATGATTTTTTTAAAAATAGACATCCCGAAAACTGGCCAAAATTTTTCTGAAAAACAGGGAAGGAATGCTCGTAGAAAGCTAAAAATGGGCGTGCTTACAGACCTAGCCTAATGTACCAACTTCACAAAGTTACGGACCGCTCAGACAAACGGTCTGTGCGCTACGGACGCACAAAAACTCAAAATTCAAGTGGCCATAGCTCAGTCCCTATTGCAGCTACAGACTAGTTTCACATATCACAAGAAAGGTCTGTTTCTCAGCTTTCCAATGGTGTATAGCATTATAGTGTCAGGCGCGCGGCGTAGAATCGCGTCAGACATTGAAAATTTCATGTCACTTTTTAGGCCCAAAAAACCTTTTCGGCTCAAAAAGTCAATGTAATTCTTCATGCACGTCCATCATTATTTTATGTGGGCTACCCATATCAGCCCTCCATATTGTCCCCAAACATAAATTACCTACATTGAATAGTTTGTCCTAGAGAATTTTTTTAATTTCCAAACTTCAAATATAAATTGCTCAGCTTCCGGTTATTCAAATTTCATGAAATTAATACCAAAAGATGCTTAAAATTATCGCCTTTACTGTCCTCCAAGGCTATACAGCTCATAGTAATAGCCAATTTTACATAGATGATTTTATTTAAGCCACTATAACTCCTGCATTTATGTTTCAAATCAGATGAAAATGCAATGACATGTTCCTAATTTAATGCCTGATTTTTCCATGTAGGCACATCTCCCGAACTCTTATGGTTTGCCTGCAGCAAGCCATTAGGGTTAGGGTTAGGGTTTACTCAACATGCGCTGCTTGCAGGGTGGTACGCTTGGCCACCACAGGTGTGTCTGGCAGTCAAGATATTTGATAGGCATATGCTCCAACAACATTGCAGCGTTCATACATGCTTTTAAGAATTCATCATGAAGGACATGAATTGGAAGGGGAGAGTAAGCAGGGAAGGGGAGACAGGGGGGGCGCGGGGGATTATCCGATATTGCCGTACGGCAATATCAGTTATACTAGTTATTATTCTTATTCTTCCAACTTTTTGACTTTTTAAAATTTGGAATAACTTCTTTATCAGAAGACATATGTCAATTAGCATATATACAGCATTAAGACACTATAAAATGCCTTCTATGCTGGGAATTACACATCGGAATTCCGTTTGACACAGGAATTACAGGCAATCTTCACGAAAAATTTCCGAGTGCGGTTTTGGGAAATCTGTCAGTCAGAATGTCATGAAATTTTTTCCTGTTAATCTCTAATGGAATATGCATTGCAGAAAGGAGCCTAGTGGCTATAGGGGGAATAGCTTTGGAGGAAAAAAAGTTCAAAATCGGAGCATAGAGAAATTTTGAGGGGTGATATCATGGAAAACCATGATTGAAATGTCAGATTTTTATGTCCTTACAGGAATTGTTGCTTCTACTGGGGTGTAGTGTCAGTGCAAAAGTATGGCATCCCAGGGCATATACTTTTTGTTCCACAGGGCCTCAAAAGTCGAACATTTGACGGGCTGTAGCTCCCTTAATATTAATCCTAGAAAGAAAAACTGGCCATTTTTGGAAACCTCAGAATGTCAGCTTTCCATTGATGTATAGTAATATGCTGTACGACGTACGGTATAGAATCGCGTCAGACATTGAAAATTTTATGTCACTTTTTGGGTGTCCCGACACATATTTTGCCCAAAAAAACTATGAAGCTCTTCATGGATGTTCATGAATATTTTTTATGTGGTGCCCAATATGGACCTGCAGAATATGCCCAAAGGAATTTTCTCTACTTGAAGTACTTTTTTCTTGAGAATTTTTTTAATTTCAAAATAAAAATGTAGATTGCTCAGCTTCTACTTATTCAAATGTCATGAAATTTACACCAAAAAATGCGTAAAATTATGCCCTTTTATGTGCTCCAAGGGCATATATCTCTCATTAATAGCCAATTTTACATTAGCAATTTCATATATCCAATTATAACTCATTAAGTATTCATTAAAATCAATTAAAACTAATTTCCCTTATAGCTAATTTTTTGCTCTATTTTTCCATATAAGCACATATTCCTACCATGAATTTTTTGATCCTATTTAAACTCTTCCAATAATGTTTCAAATCACTTAAAATTGATATGATATGTTGCTTATTTATTGCCTTATTGTCTGCAAATAACCTCATATTTTTTTCATTAAATTTATAAGTCAATTATAACTTGTGAAATACTGCTGCAAATCACTTAAAACTAATTTGACATGTTGCTGACTCCTTGCCCTTTGTGTGTATGCAAGCACATCTTCCTAGCTCTTACGGTTTGTCCACAACAAATCATTTGGGTTAGGGTTTCATCAAAGTATTGCTTTCACGGTGGTACCATCGCCCACAAAAGGCCTGGCTCCATGCCAAGCGACATATGAGTATGTGTGCCTGTTTGTGCAGTTCCATGGACTATGCAGGGAAGGTCATACCAGCAGTTTTGCTCGAGGAAAACCTCAATACACTATTAAGCAATGGAAAGGAAAGGAATGCAAGGAACTCGAATAGCAGGGCAGGGAAGGGATTGGCAGGAAGGGAAGGGATAGGAAGGGAAGGGAAGTTCTTCCTTTAAATTGCTGTGCAATTTAGTATACTAGTTGTCATTGAAGTTTTTTTTCTGAAAACGACCAAACTTGTGGGTAATTTGTGTAAAACAAGCACAAAGTTTTACACAATTTTCAATCAATTTGAAATCTTAATACAAATTTCCCCCCTGGTATATATCATAAAAGTGCATTGTAATTTGAATGCATGCACACAAAACAATAATATATGAATAATAGACTACTCACAACAGAGGTTCCTCTGTGTATTAATCAAGATACACTCTTTCGAAGATTAATCAGCCAATTCAACACTGTCACTTAAGCCGATGATCATCAGATTGTCATTCACACAATGTCACAATGAGCAGCATGCACACATCCAAAAGTATCTCCAAGAACATCTGCGTGCTCTCTCCTCAGCAGCCCCATCACATGTGTTCTGTCATCGCAGCTGATGCAGGAAACAGTTGCAGCTGCCTCGCTGCTTTAAAGCACCATCACTCAGTCAGAGCCTTTCTCGCCCCTTTCTCAGTGTCTCAGAATTTCTTATTATTTTCTGTACAATTATGGTAAATTTCTCTTCATTTCTAATTATTTTTGTGCTTATCTTTTTATAGGATTCTGCCTCTCAGAATGACAATGTTTGTATAAATTTTACATAACATAATAATTATAAGCAATTCAATTCGATCACAGTATTCATGGTATTTTCTCATCACTTTGATATTTCGCATCATTTCACTCAAATGTCTGTTCTGAGATTCTCTGTATTTCTGTCTATTTCTCTCAATATTTATCAACATTTCTCCTGTGTTGTGGCATGCATCAGAAGGCTCAGGCATCAGAAGGCTCAGGCCTAAGTGTTTGCCAAATTAAAGAAAAAGCCAATTGATTTTAATCTTGCACATGATCATCAAGTTTAATTACTTGGATGTTAGTCAAACTATAGGTAGCACTTGCATAACCACACGAAATTAGCCTTGCTTCTCCAAGGCCAAATTTGACAGCAAGTCAATCATTGTCAGTTTTACATCCAATTTATGTACACTGTCATTCTATAGGATGTCTCTTGGGCTTGTACCAGCAGCAAGTGCTGCCTTGAACACTAAAACAACCATAATAAAAGAAGGGTTTATTCATCATTTGGTAACATTGTAGGAATGCACTGGGCATTTATGAATACTTAGACCCAAAACAAGGCTAGTTTACTACCTACCAGAAAAATCTCAACTTTCAATTGTTTTCATCTATTTCTATTCTTTAAACATACCTCATTTGAATATTTTCTATGATTAAAAATCAAAGTGAATATATTTACACTTTCTCAAGTTTTCTTTGACTATTTTTCTTTATTTGTTCACAACTTCTCCTTGTGGTTAGCTATTTGGGGGGGGAGGGTTGGTCTAGTGGTAGCATGCTGCACTGCCAATCGCTGGGTCCAGGGTTCTAATCCAGCTCTTGCCGGGTCACCTGGGCCTATGTTGGATGGCTGTTTCAATCGTCCTTCACCTCATTGCTGTGTCCTCCTCCTGTCCTAATTAGCCTAGCAAGTGCATAAATACAGGACGTAAAGCCCCAATCATCCATCCATCCATGGTTAGCTATTTGTGCTGCCGGGCCTACTTTCATGAAATATAGATAACATCATACAGGCTCCGGCATTGGAGAGTCTCAGGCATCAGAATTTTTCCGATTGAAGGAGAAACCAATGGATTTTTAATCTTATGCAGAGCAGGGTTGATGCAAAGATTCCAAATTTGCCTTAAAATATTCTCATAATGTTTCTGTTGGCCAGGCCTCTCGGCAAAATGCCATTAAAATTGTTTAATGATTTTTTTTCATTGGTTTCCCACATGTTTTTAATATTTTCTTCATCAGTTGATTCAATAATTTGAAACAGCAGCTGTTGTTGATTCAATACTCCAACAAGAAAAATTAACAAACATTTCTGTCCATTTGGTTGTCTTTCTCTTAATCAACACCAATTTTTCTCTATGTGGGTATCTGTCTGTGTATCTCTTTCCAGGTACAATATATACATTCCTTTTGGCAGTGTGAGCTCTGTACTACATTGTGTATCTCCAATGAAATAATGGATCATTTTTACAATGAATAACAAAATTTGGTGCACATCAACAAATTGTTTCATACATAAGCACCCTCTTAAATGAAAGTGTTTATTCTAACAGACACAAAGGTAAGTTTAAAATAGGAATTGATGGCCAAGGAACAATGTTATGCGAGGCCCTTCAAGAGTTCTTTGTAAACCTTTGCGGTTTGGCTTTAGAAATACTTTTATAAAAGGGTGTAATACAGGCATCACCTGAATGAATTCAACGGCCTCATATGCCGAATTAAATACAGGCATCGGACCTTGCTTCTGAACAACAAATAACCAGATATAACTATAAAGGGCTCTTGCAGCACAAAGACAAGTGAAGTCTTTGTCACATGCAACTTTAATGACATTATCCAGTGAATTTCTCCTGCTTGAAAGACTCAAAGATTCAAGGCCCGAGGTGTCATGCACTCCTATTTGACTTTTCTATTCTTTCCCTTCACTCTAAAAACTAAAGTTCTAATAAGATACCAATATCGGTATTTAAGCTTGTCCCGTATTTTGAACACCTTTTGGTTAGTTAAAAAACCATTAACAATTGATATTTTCAAAAACCAGTTGCATTTGTACAAGAAAAAATCAGTATTGGTTTTTTGTTTAATTTTCAGGAAGTTAGTTGTGGATATTAATGTTTCAAATTGCAGCTATTGTAATTTCATCATGGAAATCCATTAATACTTACATGCATACAATAGAAAACACAATGGGTTTTTTATTCCTTGACATTTGAAAAATTTATTCTCCTATTATGCATTGGTGGGTATTTTATAAGACCTTTTTAAAAATTTTGTGGTATGGATAATGGTCATATTGGTACCCAATTGCAGGTTTTCGATATCATTTCATAGAAATTTTTAAATACCAATACAAATTGTAAACTGCAATGAAAATAGTATTTCAAAGTTTCAGGATTGATATAACCGGTGCTATTTGAGGTACTGGAATGAATCAAATATGATTAATCAGGCAATCAGAACCATCCCCCAGGGAGGCAGATCATTTTGGAAAATACCAAATTTGATTTATTGTGATCCAAATTTTTTTAATGCAGGTTTACCAGTATTTCAGCATTGGTATCAATAAATAATAAATTTTTTCGCATTTCTCTTAAAATATTCTGTAGTTAAAAGTAAATAAAAAAAGTAATGATTCTATGGATCTGATTTCAATGTTTATTTTTACATATACAAATTCACAAAAATTCATAATAATTGTATATATTGATATTACTAGATACAAATTTATTGAAAAACTGATATTGACACTCATTTATCACACTTTGGCCTTGGAAATAAAAACATCACAGCAGTCATTGGTAATCACACAAAATAAAAACATCACAGCAGTCATTGGTAATCACACACACAAAATAAAAACATCACAGCAGTCATTGGTAGTCAAAACACAGGAAAGCGGAGATAACAAAAGTATGAATCGGTTGAAATAAAGACAGATAACATGTAGAAAACATTATGTTGTTAATGACTGGGATTATATTTCCAAAAGCGGCAAGTCAGTATCATTAGTTTGTATCGAAAGTCTTCAGCAGCCAATCTTGAGGATGGATGGATGGATGATTGGGGCTTTACGTCCTGTATTAGTGCACTTGGTAGGCTGACTAGGACAATAGGAGGACGAAGCAATGAGTCCGGCTAGAGCTGGATTCGAACCCCAGACCCAGCGATTGGCAGCCTGGCATGCTATCATGAGACCAACCCTCCCCTCTCAGTAGCCAACAGGATATTTTTTTGTCATTATTAATGCACAGTATTGGGATGGTATGATTGTTGGTTGAAGTTTTCCTTCTCGTATCACTATTTATGCACTTTTAGGTCAATTTGGATGGATGAAATGTGAACAACTGTTCTTGAATCGAACCTTGAAGTGTGCATCATTGTGATCCTGAAAGTGGAAAGCGGATAAGCATTGGTATCCAAATATCACTTCTATGTAAAAACAAATTACTCAGTCAAGGTAGTCATTATTTACACATCAAATACTTTATCTGCAAAACCTTCAATGGAAGTTTTCGTGCTAAAACTCCACATTACATTACTGACTAACATTTATAAAATCTTCCATTATTTTGTAGTTTCCCTACACACTGGCAGAATATGAATTCTGAATTCTTGTCTTATCACTGTGTGTTTTACCAGTAAAAGATCTCATACTATTCGCACTCACCTCAATATTGCGCAAAGGAAGTAGACATTTTCCTTTGGTACTCTAGGCGGGGCAAGGTAACCATTTCCTGGTGAGATCTGAAATAGTAGGTAGATACATCCATGAGTTTTTGCAAGGAGGATAATACCAAAAATATATCAAATAACTTCATTCAATTAAATCAATGCCTTGGTTATGCAACATCCCCTGTTCACTCATTATTTGACTGAAGATTGGTCAAAATAATTTCATTTTAACACAAGAGAATATCAGAATACTATATACAATAAGTATTTGTCAATTGGAAAAGATAAGGAGGAGCTGTTATTCAACTTGTACATACCTTGAGAAGCATTGTCTATATTTTTCCCAACTTGATTTATGGCTCAAACTTCTTCCAAAGGTAGCTTTTGTATTAAGGGCCAGTAGGAACATGCTATTCTTCTTCTGAAACAGAAAGTAAAAAACTATCTTTTAAAATGTCAAAGATTTTTGAAATATCAGTAAAAGTACTGTATGTAATTTTGTATAATTCTCCGGCATATGTAACACTTTTCACCTCAAGAATAGTAAAGCACATTAGAAACACTATACAACTCAACCCAACGTGGGGTAAAAATTGGTGGGTGACTGTACCTTTGTCAGAAAAACGTGGATATCAGATATGAAAACAATAATAACATTACTATCATAATGTAGTATAGGTGTCAGCACAATTGGACCATTAGCAGGTAAGTTGTGCCACATGATGGGACAAGTTGTATAGCTCAGTGTATCCGGTGAGACCTCAAATCTCACCAATTTCTTCAAAGATAAAATATGTGTCATGTGTATGACATAATTATGGCTGATGCAGTGATGCTCTGATGCTCCAATATGTGAAATGAAAGTTATCACAGAACATTGATGACCCATATAACCCCCCCAAAAGTATAATCATTATATATGCTTTTTGGAACATATTTGTAATTATAAATTCTTCTAATAGCCTTAATTTCTTCACCACATTTACAGAGTTGTGTGTGAAACTTGTGTGTGAAACAAGCAAACATGTTTCAAAAGAGAATTAAAATCCCATATCATACCATTGGCACAGCTTACCAATACACAACTTGCCCAAAATATTTCTTTTTCGCGGAAGTCTGTCACTCCATTAAATGCCAAATTACACAATTGAAGAACAATAATGCTGGTCTTCAGAGTACATTCAACCAAAAATACTAAATTTCTGATAGTCACTTTTTCACATTATAATATTTGGCAGTTTTTTTGTTCAATTGAAAATTATGGAACTGGGTATCCCATATGCCAAACCACAATTTCATGCTGCTTTAAATTATCATGAATCCTTTTACAGGCAGAATGCAATATTCACAATATTGAATGCCTTGGGTCATTGTTATATCAGAACACTATCCATGTGTTTGATTTATGTATATAATGTCATATATATGAACCAGACATTGTGTACACCTTACCCAAATAAACACAGTTGCATTCAGAATGCATATTTCTTAAGAGTTTAATTAAGGAATTTAAGAAAAAAAAACTTACCAAGTTCTTCTCAATCTTCTGCACACTGACATGCACACTCTTCTACTGCAGTGTTGAGACTAATATACTCTGCCTTAAACCTTCTTAAGTCTTGATTGATAAACAAACAGCTTTTCTCGTCAGGCAACATGTTCACAGTTTTGAGTTCTTAGATAAGGTCAACCAGTGAGTGAGCCCTGAGAGATTATTAAAATACCTAATTGGATATTCCAGTAGCCATGACTGATATACAGCATAGTTAGTCCTCTCTCTTAAAACTTCCAAATAAAGTAACATGCATGAATTTTAAAAACATTAACCACAACATTAATATTCTAAACATCTCAAATCATTGTTCCACAAGTATAGTAAAAATGGATCACAATAAAGGTGATTTTTCAGAAGTTTGGTTTTTATAAATACCATAATTCCCCATGACCAAAACCAATTTTCATGAAAAATACCACTTGCTCTGAAGAAAACCAAATATAGTTGAAAAATACCAAACTGGTTTTTTATTGTACACACTGGTTTTGCACAATACCACTAATATCCAAAATTTTTTAGAGTGTTCGGTGAACATTATCTTGTGCAAGTCTCTTTCCATAGAAGCACACTCAGTAAACTAAGGGGGTAAGGTCAGAACAAAAATTATTTTCTCCAATTAAACAATTTTTAACCATATGGAAGACACATAACATAAGTATGGTTGTGTTTGTTGTTTACTTTCTTAAGTCTATTTTGGTGGCTTTTCATGTGGCTGAACCTGCTCTCGGTAGTGAATGAGCAAAAAAAAAGTATATGTATGTCCACACTAAAACAAACTGTATCCTTTTTTTTTTTCAAGACCATGCTCCTGATTTGGTGATGCAACATGGATCCGGATACATCAATCATTACAGACCCTTTCAGCCCTGTCAAGCAAATTTCCTCCACAAGCCGTTCCCCATTCTGGGTAGCCTTGTCTTCGGCAGGAGACATGAGCCACCACATCAGTCACATGGCATTTATTTGATGTTAGGATACTTGTGACCGGTGTTCAATCAAATACAATTGCCAGGGTCACTGGTCAGCCCTACCACTGTTCACATGTCAAATTGCTTTGTTTCCCGACAAAGTAAATTGTGTCTCATTTTCCTTATAAGTTACTATGTCAATGACACTGAGCTCTTTCTTACACAAGGTTACATTGTCCTTGTTACTCTTAATCTAAATTCCACTTCTCAATATTCCTTAAATTATTATAAAGACAGATATGATTCATCAAAGGCTTCTATGAAAACTAAATCATGGGGAGACACAAATGTATGATAGATAGTCACACTGAGTACAATTTTACTTCTTAGTCCAGCAAAAAATCCTTTACAAGTGTTATCCATGATTGTCACAGTGATGAGTGAATTGTCAAGGCTATGCCAAAAAAAGGTAGCAAGAGACGACAACACAGCTACTTCCAAGGTAGCATGTGGGGCTGCTCCTCATATGCTGTACAGCCACGATAATTATGTTAAGATCAAAACCCAAGGACTACCCTTATCAGTTATGCGCAGCAATGATGAAAAATGCAGCTGCTCCTCTTTTCGTATTATGTAACCCAAAAAGTAAAAGTCCCTCTACCTGTTTTGTTTGAATCTCAGCTTGACGTTTTATAGCCCTGGTGGTAAAAAAAATTTCTGGAAATATCATTCTCACAAAACAAGGATTATTTACAGAACTCTTATATACTGAGAGACGATTCTATAGGACACATTTGATTTTGCAACCAAATCAATTTCAAATTTTGGTTGCATTTGATTAAACTAGTAAGAGAAATAAGAATTACCTCTGCAGGTATCTAATACAATTGACTAATTGATCAATTTGTCAACCCAAATCTTTACCAGGTTGATCTTCACCACATGAATAACAGAATAATTTCAAATGATAAAAGTTGTTTATTTGCGCAGAATGTCATAAATTTCCAACAATTGCGGGATGTCAATATATTGTGTAAAACTCAGTTTTGAAATACAAGAATAATGCTCAGGAGAAAAGCCAAGATTATAAAAAAAGGTCAAATCTATCCTCAAAGAAAGTGGGTCTCATTTTAAAGAATGTCACAGTATCAAGATTCTGTTGTTTTTTTTTTGTTGGTTTTTTTTTTCAAATATGGCAGTGTTTTTTTTTTTAGTATTTGAATGAAGTTTTGGTTTGTTGATTTCATCGGATGATGGATTCCATGGATGAATAAACGGGAATAGTGTAATAAACGGGAATATTGTATCTTTGTTTTAAAAGTTTATTTGATTTTTCATGTCATTTCAAAACTAGTTGTGAAGATAATATTCATCAAAGAATGCTTGGTTGGAGAACATAGTATCATACTCATCGGTGTATTTGTAAAGCTGTCAAGAGTTTGGTGACACAAAAAGCTCCAAGGCCAAATTTAACACAGCCAGTCAATCATTGTGCCTATTTGTCATCCAGTCAAGTGTCATTGGTCTCTTTTGGGCAGTATTGTGCTACACATTTTCTCTTAGGCTTGCCCATCCACAAAGGTTAATATGGAATGGTTTCATCCCAATTGTAATGCAAATTAGGCAAGCCTTACTATTTGACAGTGTGATATTTGGTCATAATTTAAATGCCCTAAAATACAAAACATGTGGTAGGAGAGCTGCAGTAACTTAACAAATTAATTTCAAAATTCCATAGTATAGATTTCACTGATGTAACAGGGCATGACATCACTGTGAATTTAACTTCTTTTCAGGATGTCATATTAAAAAATAGCTGAGATACACAATACAAACACTTTGTCAGTTTTACACACCTTATAAACAATTCACCATAATGCCAAATCTCTGATATCATAAAAGTGCACTGTATAGTTTGAATGAAAGAGGGAGCCACTGGTGGGGAGATAATACAGTGAAAAAGCTCATTTTAATTATGAAGAAATGTGTTAGAAATCAGGATTGCAGCTATCAAATTTTTATGAGAAGTTCGACATAAGACATCATAGGACTTTTTCATCACAAATTTAACCATTGGAAAAATTCTGAAAGCTAGAAAAAAAGGATTTTACTAACCATGGGACGAGGATTCAAAAAACAAGCAGAAAATGTCCAAAAGGCACATAGCAACCAGGATGATACAACATTAAAAGGTATTGAAAATGCAATATTACACTGTTTTGAGAGTGAAACATTTTCTTCAAGTGTCACTGATGCCATCAAGCCCTTATTGACAGAGCTACAAAAAGAAATTAATTCAAATAAATACACAATAAAAAGGCAACAGCAACTGCTAGAAGATCAAGACGCCAGCATTTGTGACTTGGAAAAGAGGCTAAATGACAGGCTGAATGAGAGCAACTTGGAAACGAGGCTGAGAGGACACAACATGGAAAAGAGGCTAAAGGATCAAGATACAGAACTACTTTCATGTAAAAAGAAAATACATGCACTTGACAAGGCAAAGAGAGGAAAAGTGCTAAGAGTGATGGGATTGGCTTCAGATAAATTAGCAGACACAGAATTCATACAAATAGTAAAACACAAAATGGATATTGTGCTTCAAAAGCAAGACATAAAGACCAAAGCACTTCAAAGCCAGCCAGTTGATAAGAAAGCCATGACAGAAAAAGCTCACAAAAAGAAACCAAATGTGACTCTTGTAAAATTTAACAACATTTGGAAAAGAAACGAAATTTATTATATGAGAAGTAAGATGAAAGGCACTGGTATATACATCAACGAGAATTTAAACAAAGAGAAACAGGATGTATTCTTCAAATGCAGAACTTCGAAAAAAAAAGACAGAATATTGGCCACATGGACAAAGGACTCAAATATAATTGTCAAAACAAAGGAAAGTGAGAAAGTTACCATAGAGAACATGGACGACTTCAATTTATTTCTGAAAAAAATTAACAATACACAGTAAAGAGACAAGCAAGGCACTCCATCAGCTTAACCCTACTTCGTCACTGGAATTTAGCAATAGGCCCATTTAAAACATTTCAAAGCGATTGAATTGCCGAGTTCTTATTTTAATGATTAACTAAGTTTCAATAGCAATCATGTACACATACTATATACACTTTTAAAGAAGTAACTGCACTTATTAATATTCTTGAATTTCAATGTTTTTTAAACTAACTATTATTATACATCTATCATTTTAATGCAGACATATGAATTAATTTTCACTGATATATCCAATGCTTATTTTTCATTTAATATTTTTAATTTCAATTGTTATTTTAACCTGAATTTTTTACTTCCATATTTCTGATGTTATAGTTTTTAATGCATTGTAATAAATTTTGTATCTGGTTCCAGCTCGATAAGCATAAAATTGCTTCCTCTGGTACCATAATAAACTTACATACATACTTACAATGCATACATCCAAAACAATGATATTAGAAAATTAGACTACTCACAACAAGTATTCCTTGTGTATCAATCCACATCATTTTTTTGCCTAACTTTTTTTGTGATTGTGTCAAACAGTATGATAATGTTCCTATAAAAAAAGTATGTGTCAGTAAAAGTACTTTCTTGAATTTTTTCATCATTTCATATTTCCCAAAATGGCATTATGCACAAACTCTCCACATGATTCCCAATATTTCTGTCTGCTTTCCTTGATAATCATCAACATTTCTCCTGTGTTGTGGGATGCATCAGAAGGCTCCGACATCAGATTCAAATGGCTCAGGCATCAGAGAGCTCAGGCCTAAGTGTTTTCCAAATTAAAGAAAAAGCTAATTGATATTAATCTTCTTCATGATGTTGACAATTGAAAGAAACTATGCAATTTAGCCTTCCAATTTTCTCATTGTGTTAATGTCGGCTTGTAGGCCAGCCCGTATGCCAGGTCTTTAATTCTTTCTTTCTCAATTGATTTAATAATTTCAAACAGCAGCTGTTGTTTTAAATTCAATCTGTCAAAATGAAAAATAAGCATTTCTATATATAGTCCCTACATCTGAACCCTGATATGTCTCTACATGTTGATTCATCTTTAATGGTGTATCCACATGCCACAAACATGAGTTTGGCCATTTATAGCAGACCTTTCTTGTTTGGCTTCTGATATTTAAAGCCTTGAATCACCTTTATGAAAGGGTGCACTGAGGTGAACCCGAATGAACTCTATATATGTCATTCTTTTTTCAGTGAACTTTCCTCGAATTCAGTCTCGGCATCAGACCTTATTCTGAGGACTTCTCGCGAATAAAATACTTCAAGATTCAGAGCCTTTGGTGTCATGCTCTTTTATTTGTCTTCCCTTCTCTTTCTTCTTGACTCAGTTCCAAAGAAGCATGCGTATAGCACAGCAAAGTCATGCAGCAGCAACACAACACCCTGTTTATCTTGAATGTTCAAATATATCAGCCAGGAATTACTGAAAAAAGAAATGCAGTTGAGAGTGAAACCAGTAGGTGCTGAATTGAAAGTAATTCAAACATGCATGGTTCGTGTATTTCATGCCACAGCAAAGTGATTTTGCTGGCTTCAAAGGTTAGCTTGGGTTCTCATATTTTTAGAAACTGGTTGACTTTCATGCAAGTAGCACATAAATATATAGGTACAATAAGTTCATATTATGTACTGTTGCCTTCTTATAGAGAGAATATCTTTCAAATTCATTTTGGTGCACATGCCATCCCCATCAGATTTGGCTGACTAAACATGACAAGAATGCTGCACCCCGGAACTCACTTTAGTCCGAGCCCATGGGACATTAAATGGAGGTGGGTTGTATCCAGTGTTCTATGCTGGGGCAACTGAAAGACCCTGGGCATCCCTGAATTAATAGGGTATGTGCCAGAGTCACAGTCTTCTCATCTCATCATCATACGGCGATCACCTGCCTCGATATAGCCCACTAAGGTGCTGCAGAGGCGTAAAACACAAACAAACAATAATGCTGCCACAACCAGTGTGAGGAGCGTATTTATCACCAAATTACCTTCTCCATTCTCTTGTTTGACTGACAGGAAAACATAATTTTCATTTAAAATTCAGTCCTGATAATTGCACGACAATTTTTTTTTTCGTTTTTGTCGATACGACATAATTTACAGGAATGTATCTACAACCTGTCCAGTAACTTTCCAAAACTTTTATTCGCTCATTCTTGGTGGCCATTGCTTTGACAGAACACATAAGGCAACACTTCAATCACAAGGAATTTATTGGAACTAAGGGTACTTGTGACAGCTGTTCGATGAAATGCCTGAAGATACAATTGCTTGGGTCTGTATGGGTCAGTCCTACGATTGTTCCCAGACTGCCTCATGGCTATTTCTTGCAATGTTGGTCTGCCAAACCGGAAACAGCCATTTCAGTGAGTCCTTGAAATTGGCAATACTGCAAAATTTTACATTTAGAATGACTGTGTTCTAAGACTTTCCTTCCTATTTAAAATATCACTCCTTAAGTTTATGTGCACAAACAAGGATGCAAGACACATTGTGCCGATAAAAATGAGCTTTTGGCAGAACTTCGATCTCTCTTCATCGTGTGGGTTGTGGTTCATGCTGCACCAAAATCTTAATAATGACTGATATGAAAGTGATGAAGAACTGCCAAAGATGAAGAGGAGGCTGCAAAGCCATTCGTAAGCTAGCAGAAAGGAAACCTAGTCATGAAAAAATCCTCATGAAGTATTGGATGATTCTCAAAATTATATACATGTACTTTTATATACACGTACTTGTTGATATGTAGTTATTGGGATGTTAGCCAAACAGTGGGTAGCACTTGCATAACCCTGAGAAAATAGCCTTGCTTCTCTGAGCGTTTTTCGACATTTTTCATACAAAAATTTTCGATGGTGCACTTCATGTTAAATTAGACCTACTTTAGGGAAAAATAGAAACATCAAAGAGGCTTAGGCATTGGATAGTCTCAGTCCTCAAAATTCCTAAAAATTGAAGGAGAATTAAGCCAATTGATTTTTAATCCTGCATAGTGTGCCTTGAAATATTCCCATAATGTCTCTATTGGCCGTTAACCAACTTGGCATTCATCCGGGAAAAATTACATTAAAATTATTTGATGATTCTTTTTTTTTTTTCATTGGTTTCTCCCAGGTTTTTCCCGTCATCAGTTGATTTAACAGTTTGAAACAGCAGCAGCTTAATACTGAGAGACGATTCTATATGGAACTTTTTTTGATTTTGCAGCAAAATCAGTTTCATATTTTGGTTGCATTTAATTAAACTCGTTAGACAAATGAGAATTACCTCTGCAGGCAGTTAATACAATTGACTAATATATCAATTAGTCAACCCAAAACTTTACCAGGTTGATTTTCAAAACATATATAGCAGAATAATTTCAAATGATAAAAGTTGTTTATTTGCACAGAATGTCATAAAATTGCCAACAATTGCAAGATGTAGACTACACGTATTGTGTAAAACTGAGTGCTATTTTGTAAAACTGCAAGTTTGGAAATGCAAGAAAAATAACCAGGAGAAAAAACCATGATTATACGAAAAAGGTCAAAACCATCCTTAAAGAATGCCTAAGAAAGCCTGTCTCATTTTATAGAATGTCACAGTATCAAGATTCTGTTTTTAGATATGCCAGTTTTTGGAGTATTTGAATGAAGTTTTAGTTTGTGGGTTTCACAGATGAACATGGATTCAGTGGATCAATAAAAATGAATATCTTTAAGTTTATTTGATTTTTCATGTCCTTTCATGCAAAATAAAACTATTTATGAAGATAATATTCATCAAGGAATGTTTGGATGGAGAACACAGTGTCATACTCATCTGTGTGTATGTCAACCTGTCAAGCGTTCGGTGGCACAAGATAGCTCCAAGGCCACATTTAACACGGCCAGTCAATCATTGTGCCTATTTGTCATCCAGTCAACCGGCATTGGTCTCTTTTGGGCAGTATTGTGCTACAAATTTTCTCCTAGGCTTGCCCGTACTCAAAGATTTACATGCCATGTAATCCCAATTTAAATGCAAATTGGGCAAGCCTTACAATAAGACAGTTTGATATTTGGTCATCATTTGAATGCCTTAAATATAACACAGCTTGTAGGAGAGCAGCAGTAACTCAACAAATTAATTTCAAAATTCCACAGTACAGATTTCACTGATGTAACAGTAAATTGTACATCACTGCGAATTTAACTTTCTCTTTTCTGTCATAATAAAAAAATAACTGAGAAACACAATCCAAACACCTGTTATGCAAATTCACGTTGTCTTCTCAACAATAATTGGCATTGAGGCTATTTTTCTGAAAACAAACATGAGCACTAGTCAGCTTTACACTTTTTGAACAATTCACCATTGTTTCAAATGCCCCTTCATTGATATCAAAAAAGTGCACTGTAGTTTGAATGCATGTATACAATACAATAATATCAGAAAAATAGACTACTCACAACTTGAACAGATATTCTGTATCAATCCAGATACACACTTTTGCACATTAATCAGCCAATTCAACACTGTCACTTACTATAAGCCCCTGATCATCAGATTGTCATTTACGCAATGTCACAATGAGCAGCATGCACACATCCAGAAGTATCTCCAAGAACATCTGTGTATTGTCTCTTCAGCAGCTCCATCACATGTGTTCTGTCGTTGCAGCTGATGTAGGAAACAGTTGCAGCTGCCTCGTTACTTTGAAGCAGGGAGCAGCATCCCTCAGTCAGAGTCTTTCCCAACCTTTCTCAGTGTCTCAGTGTTTCTGAGCGTTTCTCTTATAAGCCAACAATTTTTTAAGATATTGCACTGACATTTTATAAAACTTCCATCACTTTTGTCTTCAACTTTTTTATGGTTCTGTCCAACAGCATGATAATGTTCAAAACAACTGTATTAACAGTTCAATTTAAAGTAAATGTACTTTCCTAAATTTTCTCATCATTTCAGTATTTCTCAACATGACATTATGCACAAACTCCCAAATGATTCCATATATTTCTGTCTGTTTCCCTCAATATTCATCAAAATTTCTCCTTTGTTGTGGTGTGACATGCATCAGAAGGCTCAGGCATCAGATTCAGAAGGCTCAGGCATCAGAGGGTTCAGGCCTAAGTGTTTGCCCAATTAAAGAAAACGTTTATTGTTTTTAATCTTTTGGTTGACAATTGAAAGCAACTACATTGTAGCCTTCCAATTTTCACATCATGTTAATGTGGGCTTGTAGGCCAGCCCATTTGCAATTTACTAAAATGTTTAAAAAAAAAAAAAATTATAATTACATTTCTTTTATTGGTCCTTTGCCAGGTCTTTAATTCTTTCTTTACCAATTGATTTACTAATTTCAAACAGCTGATGCTGTTTTATATTCTATCTGTCAAAAATAAATAATAAGCATTTCTATATATAGTCTCCACATCTGAACCCTGATATGTTTCTACATGTTGATTCATCTTTAATGCTGTATCCGCATGCCACAAATATGAGCTTGGCCATTTATAGCAGACCTTTCTTGTTTGGCTTCTGATATTTAAAGCCTTGAAACACCTTTATAAAAGGGTGCACTAAGGTGTCACCCGAATGAACTCTATATATGTCGTTCTTTTGTCAGTTAAATTTCCTCAGAATTTAGTCCTGGCATCAGACCTTTTTCTGAGGACTCCTACTGAATATAAGACTCCAAGATTCAGAGCCTGAGGTGTCATGCTCTTTTATTTGTCTTTCTTTTCCTTTCTTCGGAGATGTCTCAATTCCAAAGAAGCATGCAAGTTGCACAGCACGTCGTCCTGTCAATCTTGAATCTTCAAATATTTCTTCCTAAAATTTCTGAATAAAAATATTCAGTTGAGAGTGAACCAGTGGTTGCATAATTGAACGTAATTCATACGTGCATGGTTCATGTGTTTTAGGCCACAGCCGACAGGGTTGTTCAAAACAATTTTGCTGTCAAGATTAGCTTGGGATGTGGAAGATTCAGAAACTTGTCACATTTCATCCAAGTGGCACATAACCATATAAATATATATTGCTTTCCTTCTTTCACAATAAAATTCCATTAATCTCATTTTAGATGCATGGGCCATCCTCTGGGAGTCAGGTTTGGCTGACTAAACATGACATAAATGCTGCCACAACCAGTGTGAGGAGCATATATCTATACTGACTGTGAGGGAAATCAGACACATTGCATGCTGTGAGTGTAATGATGTAGAACATCTTTACCGCCCAACTACAACCTCCAACCTGATGTTAATTGTATGATTCACCAGAAAACGTATTTTCTTTAAAGAAATACATATGTAAGAATAATGTATAAAATTACCTTTGAAAGAAAATTGTTGATTAGCATTGACACCTTCAACACAGTCAGGAAAAGTTACAGACATCTCAAGACGAATCTGAGCCATGCATGCAAACACTGTAAAATATATTACAAGAAACAGCGCAGCCATTACCTTTATTGTCCATCAAGCCAGTTTTACTATTGCTAGCTCGGACCTCATCCACAGCGGAGTACCCTCGGGACAACAGGACATTACTGAATTGCTTCTAAAGAACCCCACTCAAGAATATCTTTCTCACTTATGCACAATTGCTGTTTAGTGTTGTCTCTTAGTATAGTAAATGCGGTACCACAATGAACTGTTTCAAATTCACATCTTGATATAAAATAAAAATATACATAGAGATGTCTCTGTCAGCAGAAGAGCAATGGTAATTGATCAATATCACACTTGTAAGTGCAGTGGTCTCTAAATGCCCATTATTAATAAAATAAAACCATGCCCACAAAATCTGCCATGAACTTATAACCAATGAGATAAGAGTATGGTGAAAAAAGCAATAGCCATAGAAAATTTAGTCAGATCATTTCAAGACAATTCTTTTATTTTTGTCAATACTACAAAATTTATTAAGAATGTATAGATACCTGTCCAGAAACTTTCCACCACTTTTATTCACTCATTCTTGGTGGCCATTGCTTTGACAGGACACATGAGGCAACACATCAGTCACATGACATTTATCGGAACTAAGGGTGCTTGAGACTGCTGTTCAATGAGATGCCAAGAAATACAATTGCTTGGGTCACTTAGAACTGTGATTGTTCACATCTTAGACTGCCTCATGGCTATCTCTGGCAATGTTGGTTTGCCCAAATTGAAGCTGCCATAATAGGGAGTCCTTGAGGTAATACCACAAGATTCAATTTAGAATGACCGTTCACCTTGTGATAAGCTACACGTGCTACCAGGCCTACTTTCATGAAAAAAAAATCATAGAGGCTCAGGCACTTGAGTGTCTCAGGTGTCAGAATTCTTCAGATTGAAGGAGAAACCAATGGATTTTTAATCTTACGCAGAGTGAGGTTGTCGCAAACAATCCCAAATATGCCTTAAAATCTTCTCATAATGTTTCTGTTGGCCATGCCTCCTGGCAAAATGCCATCAAATTGTTTAATGATTTGTTTTGTCTTTTTTCTTCATCAATTGATTCAACAATTTGAAACAGCAGCTGTTGTTGATTCAATACTCCTACAAGAAAAATTGATAAGCATTTCTGCCCATTTGGTTTTCTTTCTCTCAATCAACAACAAGCTTTCTCTATATGTATCGGTCTGTGGTGGCAGCAGAGTGCATGGCTGAGTGCTAAAGGTGCCCGCCTGCTCCACTGAAGGTCTTTGCCTGCATGGGTTGGAACACCGGGTGGGGCTAAGAGGGCTGTACTTACCTTAATATGTTCATTTGTTTTTGCACTAACTACATTGTGTATCTCCAATGGGGGAAAATATGTAACATATTGGAGCATTTTTACAATGAACAGCAAATTTGGTGCACATCAACAAATGATTTCTTACATAAGCTCCCTCTAAAAAGCGTTTTACTGAATTTATTATAACAGACACAAAGGTAAGTTTAAAATAGGAATTGATCACCGAGGAACAATGTTATGCGAGGCCCTTCAAGGGTTCATTGTAAACCTTTGTTGTTCGGCTTCAGAAATGCTTTTACAAAAGAGTGTAATTAGGGCATCACCTAAATGAACTCAACAGCCTCATATGCGAAATAAATACAGGCATCAGACCTAGCTTCAGGTGACCAACAAATAACCAAATATAACTATAAAGAGCTCATGCACCACAAAGACAAGTGAAGTCTTTGTCACATGCAACTTTAATGACATTATCCAGTGGACTTCTCCAACTTGAAAGACTCAAAGATTCAAGACCTGAGGTGTCATGCACTTCTATTTGCCTTTAACTTTCTGTTCCTTTTCTGTTATCTTTTGAAAGCCTCTTTCCAAAGAAGCACACCCAGCACACTCAGGTCAGGACAAAATATATTTTTGTCAATTCTTCAACCTGAAACAACAGGTCAGGTGTGTGTGTTTTTGTTGGTTGTTAACCAGCTGAAGTCCCTATGTAGTGGCCATCCATGCACCCCTATCTGCATGTTGGAACTTATAACTGCCAGGTCTATCATGATGGACTTTTCATATATCTTTTTCCTGGTCTCAGAGCCACCGGTCATCCTATCATGTGCATGCTGTACCAGTTTTCAACATATATAGCTATATATGTCACTTACTTCAGTTTAAAAACTAGATGGCTTTGGTAATCTACACACTGACAAATGCAAACTGTTTCGATACAGTGTTTTTTGGTTTGGTGATGCAACACGGTTCCAGATGCAACATACTTCTACACAATTATTCTATAGTTGACACAACATCAGAGCCCCTTCCATCTCTTCAATACCTGTCAAGTAAACTTCCTCCGCTTGTAGTTGCCCATTCTGGGTAGTCTTGTCGGTGACAGGAGACATGAGGCAACACATCAGTCACATGGCATTTATTGGAACTAAGGGTACTTGTGGCTGCTGTTTGATCAGTTGTCTAGAAATGTGTTGGTGAGTCAGCCCCCCGGGGGGGGTACTCACTATGAAAGGGTGTATATAGAGGCTCCGCTGGATGGTTTTGGTTTTTTGGCCTTCCAGGATTAAAATGGTCTTGGTTTTTTAGGAATTCAGATTAATTGGTTGTCCTTTTTGCACCCCCAACATGTTTGGTATCGTTAGAATCAGCTTAAAAAGACGATCACAATGGTATAAAAATGATAAAGATTAAATTGGTTTTGGATATTTTTACTAAAAGATTAAAATGGTTTGTGGTTTTGGCGTTGGTTTCGGATTAAAATGGTTTTGGTTTTCAAAATCGGCGTGGCGCATCCGTATGCAAAAGTCCGCGAAGTACCCCCCCCGGGGTCAGCCCTTCCATTGATCACATGCCAGGTTGCTTTGTTTTAGACTTTTCGTGGTAAATACATCAAAATGTCAATTACTGAGATTGCAGTTGGTCAAGCAGTCCATTGATTGGTGTAGTTCTGATGCCTGAGATTGAATGATTTGGAGACCATTTCGAAAAATTACAGCACAATTTATACAAAATCTGACCACTGAGTGTCTGAGGCTGAAAGCTGATGAAGTCCTTGAGAGAAGGATGAAAGCTCCCAGTGAGTGAAATTTAGACCTTTGTAGTTTGGAATATATACCTTAAAAATCTACACTATTTCAGTTGCAAGAGTTACTTTGTCAGTGATACAGACCTAGTTTTCGCAGTTGAAGTACATGTAACATTGCCAATTTGACTCTCCTTCTTATGTTAAAGCCAACTTCTTAATTTTTTAATAATTATTGAGGCAGACATTGTTCCACAACACCACTAATATCAAGGGTAAAATTATCCTTATGCTCTTCAGTCACACTAATGTACGGATGAAAGTTACAATGTTCACATTATGACTTAATCCTTCACAAATCCTTCACTAAGTAATATTATCTCATGTCAGAACTAACAAGGCTGTAGGGGAGAGCGGGGCACAGTAAGACACTTTTTTTATTTTCAATTGTTCCAAAATGTTTGCTGCAACGAGTTAAATGAGATCAGGTCCACATTATAGATAATGACGTTGGGTATATTGTCCAGTAGTTTTAGGTTCCTACCTTTTACAGGCTTGGAGAAACTTTGAGCAGCTGGGTGGCCAAGTGGCATAGGTTCCCGCCTGCTCCGCTGAAGGTCTTTGCCTGCATGGGTTCGAAACCCGGATGGGGAACCCAACATTTTCAGTGTACCTTCATGAGCAAAATCCCAGCTGGATGCCGTTCAGATGAGACATTAAATTGGCGGCCACTTGTATCAGTGTCTATGCTGGGCAAGTGAAAGATCCCTCACATGGGGTAAATGTGTAACATGTGGAGGACTCCTGCTCTCTCTCCAATCTCATTAATCAACCCTCGCAAGCGCCCAGAACTGGGCTTAGAGGGCTGCACTTACCATATCTATCTATCTATCTATATTGAGTCCTTCATGCTCGTTAAGTGTCTTACTGTGCCCCGTGGGCGGGGCACAGTGAGACAGCAGACAGGGCACAGTGAGACAGGGCATCTGCTGCCATAATCGCCAATCATCAGAACCTGCAGAATTGTTCTATCAATCGTTGCCACAGAAACTACTGTTCTCTAGCAAAAGCATCTGGCTAGGTGATTTTTAAGGTCGTTTTTTGAGCAGCTTTTAAAACTTATTTAACCTGCTGCACCTGTTTCCAACTAATCAAAATTCTTCTCTGATGCTTCCCTTAGGATGTTGATCACTAAAATCAGTAGTTTATAGCAGGCATTTTGTTTTTAATAGTGAATTGTGAGCCATGCATTACATTCAGGTCGTTTTGAGTGTATTTTGTGATGTCTCACTGTGCCCTGCCTCAAACTGTGTCACTGTGCCCCGCCTCAAACTGTCTCACTGTGCCCCATGCAGTAGGGTGTGGCTGGTGCCCCTCAAAAAAGAAAAAATTGGAGGAGACCCCTGTACCTCTTTTTGGTACTGTGGTTTGACCCAAGGGACATGCCTGAGAAATTTCACGAGAATTGATAGACGTTTACCTTGAGCACAATGCAGTAGAAGTTTCTCCGCGGTTTGCTAAGATCGGAAGTCGCGGTATTTTATAACTTTGTCAATTTACATTTCACAACAATTAAACTTGAATGACTGGACAGGCCTCACTTAGAACTTCATTTTGAATACCAACTTCAATGGTTTTTTCGACAATTTTATGCAGTACCAATTTTTTTTTTTATTGCTTCTGGCGCCCTTTTTCTTCTTGCCTATCAGATGTGTTCAACCTGGGTCCATTTTCAGGATATTTTACATGATTACTTATGAGAGTAAAAACCTGATCTTAATAGACATCAATAAAACTCTTTTAAGAACAAGGCATACATTTATAAGACTATGTGGTGCTTGTTGTGTATTTTAAAAATGTGGATGAACGAGATCGCATTTTGAATGTTGAAATTTTTGACATCTGTCCATATTTATGGCTGACTTTGGCACACTAAGTACAATTATTAAACAAATGCTATATAAGTTAATGAGGTAACTATTGTTCAATTGTTTCGTCACATACACACAGGACTACAGACTTTCAAAAAGCATGTCGCATGATGAAATGCTGTAAGAATAGTTATTATTTCTATTGTCTCGTAAGATGTATTGTCACTTGTTGTGGTTTTCTACACATCTTACCTCTGGAGATAGCTTTACAAATCTTATTTTTAAGTTCATAAAAGGCATTCTCAGAAAGAAATTTATTCAGTGGGCTATAATCAACCATATTCTAGTGTAGACTTGATTGTCTATGCTCCGTCAAGGATAGAACATTAAAGGAGACTCCTATTACAAGTGTCAAAATGTTGATATATCAATTATATCATTACTCAATTTCAATTAGAAACCATGGGTAATAAGAAGTATTACACATCCTAAGGAATCAATACCATGGTGTGTGTTACAGTGCGCCAGCTTATCATTAGGGAATATTGATACATGGCTTCGTCTTATACATCTTATAATTGTCAGGCTACCTAGGACTGGAATAGAACACAGCAATTAAGTGAAGAATGTTTGAAATTGCTGTCCAACAATTATATATCCAGTGATCCCATTCCCATTAGAGCTGGAATCAAACCCAGGACCCAGCAAAAGGAGACCAAGAGCACTCACTCCCTCCCCCCCCCCCCCCCCAGCTAACCATGTCACATCGTAATGCCCTAGAGAATTGTTAGGAATCTTAATGCATTAACTCCGGTGTCATCTTCCTGGTACCCACTTAATGATCTGTTAGTTTATATTTTAAAGTAAATCTTGTTTTTAAATTATATGCTATTTTAATAATTTGTATATATGCCATGTCGTGCAAAAATAAAATGTTGTATACACAAAGTCCAAGAAACTCCCAAATGTGTGATGAATCTGATGATATGAGTGTAATGTTAAAATGCATGATCTCAATAATACAACCATTAACAAGTATGCTGTGTTTTCACTTGAGAAGTCCAAATATCTTCAAAATATATTTTATCTATACAGACTATTGTCTTTGGCGCCCTGTGGTTGATATATAACCAATTTTCAACAAAAGTTTTGATTTTTTTAAACTATACAATTATTTCCCGAACAAGCACAAGATTACCAATTTGATATACTGTGAAGTTGGTACTCAAAATGAAGCTCTAAAGAAGACCAGTTCAACTGTGCAAGTTTATCGTTGTATGATCAATATTGACAAAGTTATATAATATCGCGGTTTGCATTTATGAACAAAAACAACAAAATTAAAACTGCATTGTGCTCAAGGTAAGCATCTTCCGATTTCTTTTAAACTTTCCACACTTGTTATGTTCACCAAAACACAGTACCAAAATAAGGTACAGCTTGATCTGACAATGTTGGGGCAACAGCCACACCCTACCGTGCAGCTCTCTTCATAAAATTTTGAATCCTGCGGACCAAACCAACGTTTGAATCCCTGGCAATTGATTTGCATTATACCATTTTTCTTAGGAATTATAACTAAAAGTAATTTTGCAAAATCATCTAGTTTTACTGGCTTAAAACCAAAATATTGAAATTCCACTCTCGATATGCTGTGTAGGCATTCAGGATATAAGACAGTTTCTCACTAACTTAATATTTGTACAATACAAGAGAGGGTTGATCTGTAAACATTACCAGTTAGATGCTATGGGCTTTGTCTCAATGTGCCTGCCATCTCACTGTTCCCCGCTCTCCCCTACTCTTACTTTCCATATTAAAAGCCAGCATGAGGCAACGACATTCTCAAGGTGGCATGTAGGGCTGCTGCTATCTATTGCTCCTCAAACATTCTTCAATCAAATCTTAAGATCTATAAGAACTCAGGAGCTGCAGCCCTACTCAGTCATGCACAACAATGGTGAAAAACGCAGCTGTTTCTCTTTCCAAACAAAGTTAGTCAATTCTCTACTTTATGTTTTTTACAGCACCTGGCTGAAGGAACATGGATTATTCATAAAACTGCAACAGTGTATAGGTTCCGTTTTGTGCTCTTGAAACAGCGACCTTATCAGTGTTGAATATCAAATCAAAATGTTTAATGCCATTTCTAATACGTATCAAATCCCTTTAAAATGTTTGCTCAATGTTCTCTTGGATTTGAAAATTCATATATGAGACAATTTCATTTGTCATAGAAACAATAATGATTTGAAGGCTAACTGTTTTACTCCTATAGGAATTCTCAGGAATTCTGCTCAAAACACACAACCAACAATAACAATCATCCTGGGGCTCTTTTGATAATACAAAGCTTCAACATGCTGCCAAAACGGAGAGTAATTTCTAAGCATCCAATGAGAAAATTGTCTAAAGTTGCGAAACACAAATCTAAAAATTATTTTGCTTCAGTTTTTGGACACCTCTGACAGAAGTGTGACATTTAGCTCTCATTTAAAAAGTAAAAGTTTAATGCATCCCATAAACAAATCAAGTATCACAAAAATGAATACTTACAATTGATGTTCTGAGCATATGAAAGTACACTTGATGCAAAGATTACTCAGTCACATCAGTACTGTCACTTTAGCCTCTGACCAGCAGATTGTCAATCATGCAATGTCACAATGAGCAGCATGTGCACATCCAAAAGTATCTCCAAGAACATCTGTGTGTTGTCTCTTCAGTTATTCCATCACATGTGTTCTGTCATCGCAGCTGATGCAGGAAACAGTTGCAGCTTCCTCCCTGCTTTAAAGCAGGAAGCAGCATCCCTCACCCAGAGTTTGTTTCACCCTTTTCGCAATCCGCAGTTGCATAAAATTTATCTCACAAGCTTGCAATTTTCTGCTTTGTGTTTTCACAGAATTTCTTTGCATTTGAAATAATTACTGAAAACTTCCCAGAACCTTTTCAACAATCACCACAGAATTTTTCAGCTTTAGTTTTATCAGGATTTCTCTTATTTTATCGGTACACCACCATTTTCAAAGTCAGTATCAGCACAATTCTATATAATAATAGAATCATTCAATGACAATTTCACTCATTATTTTCAGATGAGCACTACATTTTCATTTTGTTCATTTTGCCATTTTTCCGATTTTCCCATTTTTCTCAGCAATTCTCTCCCAATTTGACACACTCTTACTGAAGAGTCTCAGACATTGCTCACAATTTTCTGCACAGTTCTGGGAGACATTTTTTCATCATTTATCAGTATTTCCCATTTTGTTGTTATACCAACTTTTTCTCTGTCCAACAGTATTACTTAACCTTTTTGTCATCTTCAGTTGTTTTCAAATATCCCACCCCTTTCCGAGCAAAAACATTATAAAAATGCCTCCTTATATTTCCCTCAGCATCCAATGCTTTCCTGAATTTTTCCTTTATTGTGGTTTGCAATTTGCTTCCAGGACTCCTTTTGAAAAAATGATAGAAATCACTGAGGCTTAGGCCTCTATAGCGCTCAAATTATAAAAGAAGCAAATTTATCAAAATCTTGCACTAATTGAGGCAAGTTTGCAAAACGCCAGCCTTAGATTATGTCATGTTTTTTCAGCCCAGGCCTTCTCTCATTTGCTTGAGAAATCGATGTTTGAATCTTCCAATATCGATATTTTTCAATTGTCCCTGCCAGCTCTTTAAAGTCATTTTCAGAATTAATCACATAATTTCAAACAGCACAGCATCCATGCTGCTGTTTTAATCTGTCCATATATATGAAAATATGGATTGATCATGTGCTGGATACCCATGCGGCATGCATACAATGCCAGGGCACAAAAAGTTCCATCCCTTTAATTAATAACCTAGCTTCGTCATATCTGTGATGTTGCTTCACAACATTTTGACAATGTCATATCTTCCATAAAATGTTGTGACAATGTCATTTCTACCATATAATGTTGTGACAATGTCATTTCTACCAAAAAGTGTTGTGACAATGTCATTTCTCTCATATTTTCACAAACATTGCGAAATTACCACAATGTTGCTGCAGTGTCGATGTGCCGATTGGGATAAAGCTTCATCCAAATACACCTTTAATGTCTAATGTTGTGATGTTTTGTATAACTTGGACCTTTGTGCTTTGAAATCATCACAAAATTATGGATTACCAAAGGTCAGGATTAACCCTTCATGGTTAAACCTTTAATGCCCTTTAACCCTTATATCAACATGCCTTCTTTCTATGTTGAATTTAGTCCTGCTAGCCGGCCTTTTTCAATGACCAACAAATAATTCAACAAAAAATTTAGTAGTTTTTTTTTGTTGCCTTTTTAATGATATGGTCTTTATTTCATTGGGGGTCATCATTTGGACATACTATGACAAACTTCTGCACATGAAGAAGAGTGCAATCTCCGTCACATGCATGCAACTTTAATAACTTCACTCTAAAGAATTCTTCAATCTTCAGTTTGAAAGATTGATTGATTGATTTACTATTTTCAAAAAGCAAAAAACATACAATCACATATAAAATTTTCAGCGTTATTGGCAAATTGCAATTTGATGGCGATGCCCCCGAGTATAAAATAACATGACCTAAGAGGTGGGTGCATCCCCTTAATACACAAAATTTTTATTGCACTTCATGCTCAGTAATAAAAAAGAGCTGCAATTGTCTCTGGCTTGAACCTTGGCCTCTCTTGATGCCTTCACTAAAAAATTCCAGACAAAATTGGTTTTTTAGATTCAAAATGGTTTTTTGAAAAACCAAATTTCAATGCAAAAAACCAACATGAATTTTTTAAAAAATCCATGTTGGTTTTGCATTGAAATTTGGTTTTTCAAAAAACCATTTTGAATCTAAAAAACGAATTTTGTCCCGACATTTTTTAGAGTGTTGATTTTGCAGCCAAGTCAATTTCATATTTTGGTTGCTTTTAATTAAACTGGTGAGACAGAGAACGGAGAGAGGGAAAATTAGCTTTATTTGGCACATTTGTACAACGTTTTACATGTATTTCATATCTGAGATAATCATAATAATCTAGGCTTTATGTCATCGAGATTTTACAAATATGTGAAAAGTAAGAATTACCTCTGCAGACATAATGATATTGACTAAGACATCAATTAGTCAAATCAAATCTTTACCAGGTTGATTTTCAACACATATATAGCAGAATAATTTCAAATGATAAAAGTTGTTTATTTACACAGAATGTCATATCAACAATTGCAAGATTCAATATACACGTATGGTGTAAAACTGCAAGTTTGGAAATGAAAGAAAAATACTCAGAAGAAAAGCCAAGATTCTATGACAAAAGGTCAAAACTGTTCTGTAAGTAAAGCCTGTCTCATTTTATAGAATGTCACAGTATCAAGATTCTGTGTTTAGATATGCCAGTTTTTGGGGTATTAATTTTGCACAGAATGTCATAAAATTTCCAACAATTACGAGATGTCAATATACACATATTGTGTAAAACTGAGTGCTATTTTGTAAAACTGCAAGTTTGGAAATGCAAGAAAAATACTCAGGAGAAAAAACCAAGATTATACGAAAAAGGTCAAAACTATCCTTAAAGAATGCCTAAGAAAGCCTGTCTCATTTTTAGAGATGCTTGCTTGCTTGCAAGCGGCATCTCTATTGTGGGAGGCAGGTTCACTAAACTTATGACAACTGCCTTGATCGTGCTGTTTCACCTCTGTAATTAAAACTTTACATACAGCCTCAATAGAATTTTATCTTGCGTTGATAAACTTTTGGTGCCTTTCTGAGATGGAAAAATTAATAAAGAAAACAAACAGGCCGACTTTCTTCAGGTCAAAGGTCAATCACGGCAATGCAGTTAACTGGGTCATGCTGACCTACTTTTGCTCTTAGCCTCAAGTGCAACTTAACTTCACACCTATCAATACACAATCAAACTCACACCTCAGAGGACAGAAAAAGGTAGATAGGCAGTCTATCTGCAAGCATCTCTTAAAGTGCTTGCACGTTATTTTATAGAATGTCACAGTATCAAGATTCTGTGTTTAGATATGCCAGTTTTGGAGTATTTGAATGAAGTTTTAGTTTGTGGGTTTCACAGATGAACATGGATTCAGTGGATGAATAAAAGAGAATATCTTTGTTAAGTTTATTTGACTTTTCATGTCCTTTCACTTGAAAAAAAAACTATTTAACAAGATAATATTCATCAAGGAATGCTTGGATGGAAAACAGTGTCATACTCATCTGTGTATATGTAAACCTGTCAAGCGTTTGGAGGCACAAGATGGCTCCAAGTCCAACTTTTGCACAAACTCTCCAAATGATTACATATATTTCTATCTGTTTCCCTCAATATTCATCAACATTTCTCCTGTGTTGTGGTGTGTCATGCATCAGAAAGCCCAGGCATCAGATTCAGAAGGCTCAGGCATCAGAGGTCTCAGGCCTAAGTACTTACCCAATTAAAGAAAAAGTTAATTGATTTTAATCTTGAGGTTGACAATCGAAAGTAACTACATTTTAGCCTTCAAATGTTCTCATCATGTTAATGTGGGCTTGTAGGCCAGCCCATTTGCAATTTTCTAATGTTTTTACCTTCAGCGAACGAAGTTCGAAGAAGGTATTGTAATCACTTGGGTAAAAATGCTGTCCGTCCACCGGGCGGTCGGGCGGCGGGCGGATAGATCGTTTCCGGCCCGTCACTCGGCCTCTATTGAATGTATGTGGATGAAATTTGGTACACATCTAACCTGTACGGTCTAGTTGTGCCTTTTGATGGTCTGATGAATAGATCTTAAATACTTTTTGAAATAATGAACAAAATATAAAAATAATTTTTTTTTCGTTTCCGGGCCGAGGCTCGGTCACTATTGCATGTGCATGGATGAAATTTGGTACACACGTGGCCTATATGGTCTAGTTGTGCCTTTTGATGGTCTCATTGACAGATATTCTATAATTTCTGAAAAAATGAGAAAAAAATATAAAAACATATTTTTTTTGTTTTTTGGGCTAAGACTCGCTCACTATTGCATGTACATGGATGAACTTTGGTACAAATATGGTCATTATGTAGTCCAGGAGATTTATGAAAAAAAGGGGGGTAACTCAAAACAAATTGCAATAGTAATGTGCCATATACCAAATGAAAGCTGAGAAACTCCTCTATAACATATCCAAAGTATACCAAAATCTACTTAGTGGAACATGGTTTTCTATAGGGGGTAACTATTGGTGATTATACTTGCCCCAAATTTGCGTTTTTAACATAACAATTTTGACTTATAAGCAATGAAACCATACAAATCTCATTGTAACCCATCTGAATAGCTGCCACAACTGACAGACCTTAAAGTAAATGAATATTATGAGGTTCTTGAGCACAGTCCTCCTGCTCTTGGGCCATTTAGGTCTCACAGAAGCTAAGAAAAAGATAGCACAGGTATGCCGTTTGGTTTATCTTCTGCAATATTATTCAATGAAAAACTATAAATTTGTCATATTTGGATTCCTCATTTTAAAAGGTAGCTATCATTTGAATAACATCATTTAGTACTTTCCATAATTTTCTCAAGATTTTGCAAAAGGCCAGGAAAAGCCTCTACAGGATCTGGTGATATAAATATCCAAAGTTTTGTAACACATGGGAGCATGATTAGCCAGGACATTAATGTCACATTATCTTAAGTCCAATTATCACAGGAACTATTCAAGCTACATTCACAAATGACACATCTATTCATATGTTTTTAGACATGCAGAATCTGAAAATGACATTAATTTCTTTCTAGATTATAAATATCACCTTATAATTGGCCAAATAATTACAAAAAAAATCACATTTATTACACATTTCACATTTTTCAGTTTATTCCACATCAGCCAGTTGACCAGTTAACCAGTAACTCTGTTTGATGACCTTATTTGACAAGCACTGAATACCAGCTTTCAAATGAGGTATAATATGTCTGTAAGAGATGATTATTTGACGAGCTGTAATTTAGATTTGTAATTATGTAACCTTTCAGCAACACGGGTGAGGCAGAACTGCCCGTCAGTTTGCAAGAGGGGGTTTCCTTACACCCTCTGGAATAGTTGATGCCACCCAGATTTTTTGATGCCAAATATTGTCAGGAAAGATATTTCAGATGTTTCCATTGCCAATTATCATTTCATGGGTTTTTTGTTGAGGCCATTTTGGATTAAAATCTATAATTTGTAAAAGCACTTTTTATGTTATTGTAAATTTCCATGTTAAAGCAGCCATTACTCTATCATACTTTATGCCAGTGGATAAAATAGTAAGCGTGAAGAACATCTCAAACCAAAAGCTGGATAGGCCTTGATGTCAACTTTCATTTAAAATAAATGTGATTTTTTGTAATTATTTGGCCATTATAAGGTGATATTTATAATCTAGAAAGAAATTAATTAGCACTTTCATTTTCGTGTTACTGGAACTGTAAACCCTGTCAGAGCTAAATAAATGTCACCGTCAGTGTCAAAAATCTCCTCGGAAACACAAGATCCTCCCATTTATTTTCAATTCTATCCTAATCACTAGATGACTCATTCCTAACCTATCAAATGGATAGCCCTTGATGTAAGCTTTTATTTGGAACCTTGGTTTCCTTATTACAACAATTGCCTACCCTCCAAAAGCAAAATAAATGTTGCTGTCTGGGTCAAACATCTTCTCGGAAACAAAAAATCCTCCCATGGATTTTCATTTCAACCTGTCTAAATCACAAGAAAACTCATTTCTTACCAATCAAATGGATGTTGATGGAAAGCACTTTTTGTCAGCTTTCATTTGGCACCTGGTTTTTTTGGTACAAGAACTGTCAACCCTGCCGAACCTAAATAAATGTTCCTGTCCATGTCAAAGATCAACTCGGAAACACAAAATTTTCCCTTGTATTTTCATTTCCACCGAGCCTAATCACCAGATTACTTATTCAGAACAATTCAAATGGATGTGGATGGATAGCTCTTAGCTGGGTGGTGTAGTGGTTAAGGTTCCTGCCTGCTCCGCTGAAGGTCTTTGCCTCCATGGGTTCAACTCCCGGTTGGGGAACCTGAAATTTTCAGTGTACCTTTATGAGCAAAATCCCAGCTGGATGTCGTTCGGATGAGACGTTAAATTGGCGGCCCCTTGTATCAGTGTCTGTGCTGGGCAAGTAAAAGATCCCTCACATGGGGTAAATGTGTAACATGTTGAGGACTCCTGCTCTCTCTCTCATCACATCAATCAACCCTCGTGAGCGCCCAGAATTGGGCTTAGAGGGCTGCACTTACCATATCTATCTATCTATCTTGATGTCAGGTCTCATTTGGCACCTTGCTTTCTTTGTTACTTCAATTGCCAACCCTCTAAAAGCATAATGATTGTTGCTGTCCAGGTCGAACATATTCTCGGAAGCACAAAATCCTCCAATGGATTTTCATTCCACCTGTCCTAATCATCAGATAACTAATTTCTAACCAATCAAAGGGATGTGGATGATAAGTACTCGATTTCAGCTTTCATTTGGCTCCTTGGTTTTCTTCTTACTATGACTCTAAACCTTCCTGAAGCTAAATAAATGTTGCTGTCTGTGTCATAAATCTCCTCGAAAAACACAAAATCCTCCCATTTATTTTCAATTCTACCTATCCTATTCACGAGCTGACTCATTTCTTTCAAATCAAACGGATTAGGATGGATAGTCCATGACATCAGCTTTAATTTGCTACCGTTGTATCATGTTAATACAAATGCCAACCCTCCAAATGCAATATAAATGTTATTGTCCCTGTCCAAAATTTCCTCGGAAACACAAAATCCTCCCATGAATTGCATTTGCACCTATCCTCATCATGGGAAAACTCTTTCTTAACCAATCAAATGGATGTGGATGATTAGTACTTGATGTCAGCTTTCATTTGACACCTTGGTTTTCTTGTTGCTATAACTGTCAACCCTCCCAAAGCAAAATTAATGTTATTTCCGGGATCAACATCTCCTCGGAAACACAAAATGCTACCTTGTATCTAAATTTCCACCTATCCTAATTTTCAGATAACTCTTGAATGCCTAACTAAGCAAATGGACATGGATGGATAGCCCTTTATGTCAGCTTTCATTTGGATAATTTGTTTTCTCAGTTACTTCAACTTTCAACCCAACCAAAGCTACATAAATGTTGCCATCAGTGTCAGGAATCTCCTTGGAAACACAAAATCCTCCCATTTTCAGTTCCACCTATCCTAATCATGAGATGACGCATTCATGAACAACCAAATGGATGAGGATGGAAAGGCGCTGCAAGCTAACATCAAGGGCTATTTGTTTGGTTGGTTAGGAATGAGTTCTATGGTGATTAGGACAGGTGGAAATGAAAATACATTTGAGGATTTTGTGTTTCTGAGAAGATGTTAAACTCGGACAGCAACTTTATTTTGCTTTTCGAGAGTTAACAGTTGTAGTAACAAGGAAACCAAGGTGTCAAATGAAAGCTGACATCATGGGCTATCCATCCTAATCCACTTCATTGGTCAGGAATGGGATATCTGGTAATTAGGATAGGTGGAAATAAAATACATGGAATGATTTTGTGTTTCCAAGGAGATTTTTGACCTGGAGGGCAACATTTATTTTGCTTTTGAAGGGTTCACAGTTGTAGTAACAAGGTAATCAAGGTGCCAAATGGAAGTTGACATCAAGGGCTATCATTCCTCCTGCATTTAATTGGTTAGGAATGAGTTATCTGGTAATAAGGATAGGTAGAAATGAAAATACAAGGGAGGATTCTGTGTTTCTGAGGAGATTTTTTACCCAGACAGCATCATTTATGTTACTTTTTAGTGAAAAGGCAGTTGTATAAACAAGGAAACCAAGGTGCCCAATAAAACATAAATTTACAACCAAACTAAGTTGCTCAAGATTGCACATGAGAACATCAGGTAAAATTATGATATAGTATGCACGCGTTAATTTGTATCCATCGTGTCTGTTGGTTCATCCTGGACCACTATGTTTCATGTAAAATTGTTTGATATTGTGGATATTGTGAAAACAAACAAACACAAGTTACCAATAAAAATCATAAGTAATTTAATTTATTGAATAGATAATGGCAGTGATAGGATTACTAGCAGTTACCCTGAATCCTGATTGTAAACCTCTGCTATCCACTTAAAATCTACTAACCATCCTGATTTTAGGATGTGTATCACACAAGTGACACACAATTGACAAATTTTTCACCTTCTCCAAAAGCAATAGCAGGAATTTATACCTCAAATTATATACCTCTGAAACTAGCTATATCTGATACTCTCAAATTTTAGCATCACATATGCTACATATACTGGACCCCAGGCCATTTTATATTGCCACAATTCATATTTTTATCATTTTGCTTTGACAAACTAACCAAACAGTCAAGACATTTTAATGAAAAATTTAGGAAACATGGCAATGTGGGTATGCATCTGAAAGCTCTCTTTGTGGGGAATTCAAAAATGCCAAAATTATTACCATACATGGAATATTGAGCAAAATATGCAAAACCGCGCATATGTGATATAATTTACCCTCGGCCAGCCCAAAATGGACCCTTAGCACACTGAATATGCTCAGAAACTTCATGATAATACTTGAATTTGATGTTTATCAATCAGAGCAATAGTACAAACAGTCATACTGGGGTCTTGTATTGTTTTAATCCTTCGGAGTCATAATCATTATGTTACCAACTAAGATTCTGGACGAGTATGACACAAAATACTTCACCCCCCTTGAAAACCATGTTCCACTAATTAGATTTTAGTATACTTTGGATATGTTATAGAGGAGGTCCTCAGCTTTCATTTGGTATATAGCACATTACTATTGCAATTTGTTTTGGGTCATTTCATAAATCTCCTGGACTACAGAGCTTGTTTCACCCTTTCTGCAATCAGCAGTTGCATAACATTTCTCTCCAAAGCTTGCAATTTTCCGCTTTGTGTTTTCACAGAATTTCTTTGCATTTCCAATAATTAACCAAAACTTCCCAGATCCTTTTCAACAATCAGCACAGCATTTTTATCAGGATTTCTCATATTTTTTTCATTTTGCCACCATTTTCAAAGTCATTATCAGAGCAGTGCATGTCTGTATAATTATTCATTGACAATTTCGCTCATTATTTTCAAATGAGCACTTCTTTTTCATTTTGCCAGTTTTACTGATTTTCCCATGTTTCTCAGCATTTCTCTCCCAATTGTATTCACACTTCTTCTATAGAGTCTCAGATATTATGCATAATTTTCTGTACAGTTTCAGCAAGCAATTTTCAGCATTATGAAAATTTCTCATTGTTGTCTTTATACCAACTTATCCTCAGTCTCACAGCATTCCTACACATTTTTCTTATCATTTTCAGTTTTCTTTTGTATTTCGAGACATTGCTCATCTTTTCTTGAAATTTCTTTCGGCATTTCTGAGCATAAGCCTTATAAAAATTCTCAGCATTTTTCAACATTTCTCAGAATTTTTGCTTTACTGTGTGTGGTTGGCAAGGTGCTTCTGGGACTCCTTTTGAAATAAAAATGGGAATCACTGAGGCCCAGGCCTCAATACTGCTCAAATTATTACAAGCCAATTGATTTTAATCTTACACAAATTGAGGCAAGTTTGCAAAGCACCAAACTTTAATTTTTCTTATCCTGGCCTTCTTTCTTTTGCTTGAGAAAATGACCCGTCAGGTCTCTAAAGTCATTTTCTCAATTGATTACATAATTTCAAACAGCACCCATGCTGCTGTAATAATCCTCCTAAAACAATGAAAAATACTTGTTTCTTTTTCTGTCTTTTAGCATGATGTCATTAACACCCGACCTACAGTCCTGGACAAAAGTCTTGTCGCATCCAAATGTTATTGACGAAACTGTCAATAACTTGGCTTGTGATTGCCTGATTTTGGCAAGAAATGCCTTAAATTAAAGCCAAAAGCTTCTGCAACTTGCTTATATTGCAAAAATAAAGTTTAAACCTACTCTGAATGTTATATGAATTAGTAATAAGAGTGTGTCACAAAAGTGCTTGGACAAAAGTCTTGTCGCATGCACAACTTAATGCTGAAAATTTGTTTTAATGAATAGTGAAACTGCAAAAAGGATGCAAAAATGTTGGAGAATGTAGTCATGGTGTAACTGAATGTAAAAATATCACTTCGCATGAATTTCGGATCTTTGAAGAAAATCCTGGGGTTCGGGCAAAATATCAACATTTTATGAGTAAAAATCATCAAGGATGGCAGATAATGCAGGAATATATCATCAAAAGCCCCTAAATATCCTTCGGAATGATCTTCCCTACCTCCTGTCCCATTTTGGTGGGCATTTGATGAGCGTACATCATTTCAAGTGATGGAGCAGAAGCAAATGGAGCTTCATAATCGGTCGAAAAATCAACATAGGGACCAAGTTGGAACTGATGTATTCCAATGATCATTATTTTGGGCCTGCATTTAATGATGCTTGTGATAAGGAACATTTATATGTACTTTGTTACAGATCACTTGGGTTTTTGTACTTTTTGCACATGGGTGGTACCTCTTGCTGGCACAGGCCAAGCTGCACAGTGATTAATTTTTCATTTTTTAAATCCAAAACAACATTATAACTGCAGAAAAACTGCACCAATAATGCAAATGGTCTGTTAAAGCTTACATGAATACAATTTATCCAGATTTGACTGAAATTGACCATGATAATGAAAAAAAAAAACTGTCTCGGAGCAAGAAATTCATTGAGATGGCAAGGGGACAATATGATTAACAGTAGCATTAGAGAAGAAATAATTTTAGTCCTAAATTATTGTAAACTATTGCTATGGTGAGGCTTTGAAGCCAAAGGCATAGTTTATACAAGTGCAACCCTCACTTCAATTTTTCTTGTCAATGTGGCATGTACCATTACACCTGTTCTCCAACTGGGAATGCTATGATCTCAATTTCCAAGATCCCATGTCCTCCAAATGAAGTTGGAAGGCAGGGAAGACAACTCCAAAGAATATTTGTGAATTTCAGAAAGCATTGGTCTGTATTTATATCACTTTTGATCATCATTATTGATACCGTGTTGATATTTCACATGAGTCCTCGTTGAACCCCATGGATATTGTTCTACAAGATCATAAAGTCGAACAAAGTTAGTTTTTTTTATTCTCCTACATCATGACTAAATGCTCTGACAATTTTTCATCATTCTAGCAAATTTCAAAATTATTTTAGACAAATTTTCAGCATAACTTCTTGCATGCGACAGGACTTTTGTCCAGGTACATTTTGGACACACTGTAAATATTAATTTCTATGATATTCAGATTGAGACAAAACTTTATTTTCGCAATATAAGCATATCGTAGAAGGACTTGGCTTTCATTTGAGCCATTACTCATTAAAATATGTTCAGTACAAGTCAAATTATTGACAATTGTGTCTATGACATGTGCTAGCGACAGAACTTATGTCCAGGACTGTATATAAATCATACCAGATTATGTGAAATATGTACACGTCTCTGACAGTCAGAGTTAAATGTCTTCACTCTAAATAGTTCTTCAGCTTGAAAGTCTTCGAGATTCAGAGCCTGAGGTGTCATGCTTTTCTGTTTGTCTTTTAACTCTATTTCCTCCTTTCTGTCTTCTTTGGAAGTCTCCATTCCAAAGAAGCATGCAGTGTAAACCTGGGACAAAAACCCAGAGAAACAGTGTATTTAGTAGATTTACAGAAACATGCCAGAAACCTAAGCAATAAACGTACAGGCAAAGAAAAATCTAATCTGGAGATGGGTGGAATTAGATAATATGTCTTTGGTTTTCCTAGTTATAAACAATGAAATTCACAAATATTGTTACAATTGAGGAGAAGAACAACTTTTATTGACTTGTTTTCATTTTAACTACATTGTGTATATTTTTTATTCATTATTTCCTATTTTCACAAATACACAGAAGTTCCACTGTTTCTATTCTTAATCATATATAAAATTCCTGCTGGTCACTGACGTTAGGAAAACTGCAGTCAAAAGATTTTGCTTCAGCATAATTGTGTACACTAACAGAGATTCAATATTCGATTGGCGTTTCATTGTCTAAAGGCAATAGTTATTAGTCGTATTACTTCTTCAATCTAGATCACTGATTTTAGTCCGTGAAACAAAAGAATCAGAATGCAAATTACTCAACGACCAATGACAATATTTAACCATTCCTTGTGACCAGAATAACTTACAGAAAACGGTGACTCTCTAATCAAGAAAATAATACATTATGAATACACCAGCAAAAAAAATATTCTTGGACAGTATGCCAATTTTCCTTGAGCTCATGTTTGTGTGAGAAACCTGATGTCCTAAAATATAACAATCACAGGCAGTTGTTTATCAAAATGATCGGGATAAATATCAATCTGTCGGAAAATAATTTCTTTTCTTTTCTTTATTTAGCACAAAAATATAAATTAAATTTAACAGAAGAACAGAAGCAAGATTTACAATTATTTCAATCTTCTTCTTGTCATACAAATCTGTTCATGGCCATCTCGAACCAATCTCACACCATGAATTTTAACCTGTTTGAAAACGTCCATTTCCCACTTAATTATTATGACAATGAAGTGGTAGTATTGGCCATCTGATAGAGATTGCACCAACATTCACTCTGTCTGCCACACACATGAATGATATATAAAGGGCATATATCACGACAGTCAGAAAAGACAAGGAGGGACATTCATCTTCAGATTGATAGGGAAGGTCTTCTGGGCAATTGAGATGCAATGAATTTTGCATGAGCCAGCAAGAGACAACTCCTGTACTTAGTCAACTCTTAAAGTTTTAATGGATGCCAATGTATCACAATAAAACAGGGGTGCAATGCATCATAATTATTTTGGCATGCATGATGCTTAAACAGATATATAACCATTATACGAGGGGTTTTCCGAAAGTTCTATCCAACTTGCCATACATTTTGCAATATTTAATAGAGAAACATGAAATTTAAGTCAGATAATATTGAAGTAGTTTGCAAATGATCCTCAAAAATTAGATCAAAGAAACAAAAATAAATGGTTAATTTGTTACCATGGAAACCAAAAGTCATGAAATGCGGCCCAGGGCACTTTAAATTAGAGACACAGATTCATTATATCCTGTCAAAAAGTTTTTACTAGGGGTACAGAACAAGAAACCTATTAAAAATAATACCTGCCATTTCACAAATGCTTAAACTAATTAACTTGGTACTGAATACATTTCCTTTAACCTTATATCCCTTAGAAAATCAATGACTCAAAAGTCTTCATATTGAGATCACTGTTGGTGTTTCGCAGACTTTTTGTACTTTACGATTGGTTTTCCTTAAGTTCTGTCCAACCTGTCGTAACTTTTGCTAGATTTTATACAGAAACATGATATTTGGGTCAGCTGATATTAAAGTAACTTGCAAATGATTCCCAAAAAAATCAGATCATTGAAGTAAAAATAAATGGTTGATTTGTTGCCCTGGAAACTTAGAAGTCATGAAATGCGACCGAGATCTTGTTAACAGACACATACTTGATGTATCTCATCAAAATAATTAATTATTACAAGCGATATAGAACAGAATATATTCAAAACATTCATAGCCATTTCACAACTCCCTAAACTAATGACTGGGACCCTGTAAATACATTTTCTCATACTTTCTAACCATGTCTAAATAAGATACTTTAGTCCTCGTTTCAAGGTCAGTTTTGGCATTGTCAAGTCTTCTTTTCTTAGGTTTTCCAATGGGTGTTCTATTCATTCAGAAAACGTTTGCACAATCTTCATTAGGCTCTGTCATTCATACTGTCTTCCTTTTATGTATGATAAAAGGTTCTTACTCTCTCTGCTAGTTTTTATCCAATTAAATTTAAGATATGTAACAGGCATATATGATGTCATCAATATCCAAAAAAATTCTCGTCTCATAAAAAATTGAGAAACTATATAAGTGATGGTAGAGTAAGTGAAATGTGCAGTAATACCAATTTCCATTGTTATTAATGATTTTATAATTAACTGATTGTATTACATGAAAAAAAGAATGTACTTTAATTCAAAAGGTCAAGACACAGGTAATGCAAGCAGGTATTCAATTAGTTTTTAGTTGGGACTACAAAGTCTGGGCCGCATTTCATGACTTCTGGTTTCCATAGCAACATATTAAGCATTTATTTTTAATTGTATGATCTGATTTTCTGGGTGTTGTTTCCAAATTACGCCAATATTATCTGACCCAAATATCATGTTTCTACATCAAATCTACCAAAAGTTATGGCTAGTTGGACAGAACTTTTGGAAAACCCCTCGTGCATGGAGCAGAGGCATATTTTAAAACATCCGGTCAGAGCAATGTTCTCATTTTCAAATATCTGCTACACTGTACAATTCGAGATAACCAAGAAATTGCCTTTAGAAGCACCCAAGGCAGTGAACATTGGGAGGGTTGACCAAGACAATTCTGGCTCGAGGCAACTCATCGAACACCAGTTGCGAGCACCCTCAGTTCCAATAAATGTCATGTGACAGACTTGATGCCGATGCTTGCTCCTACTGCTGTCGGGCTTTTTACTTTTCTGAGGCAAACAGAATGGTTCCCATAACCAGAAGAAACTGTCATAGCAGACAATTTACCAGAAAGAAAGGAATGCATCATTTTTTATGTTGTACATTAATAAATTGTTAATTTTACCCAAGATGTGTTAAAATGGTATAAGATTATTACTTGTGCAGTGCGTCCCAAATTAATTATGCCTTAAGTTTTTTAATGAATTTTAATCAATTGTTGAATACAGATTTCTTGGTGAGGAAAGGATCCATGTCTGAAATTATGACTGTTATTTTCATTATACATGATGAGGTGAATGTTCCCAGCAATTTAAGACCAGTTTTTGGATAGTCCCTTCTGAAATTTCATAATGATTTGGAACATCCGAAAATGATGGTATGTATGTGGTTGCTTTATGGCATATAACTCCTCCTTGCAATTAGAGAAATTGACATTGGACAGTTTACAAGGTATTGACTCTATTGTAACTGTATCATTAGTTGTTAAGGATATCAAAATAGGCTGTTTTGTTTTTGAGGAAACATAAAAAAGCAAAATAGTTTGGCATGCACAGTATTTTTGGGTCTCTATCTTTATGCCCAGATTACTTGCTGATGCCAATCCACAATCCCAGACAGTAGCCGGCAACTAATTTACTGTTGGGCAGTTTTACAGTATCTGCACTCAAAGTGTCTCATGGGGGGTCAAAACAAAGGTTTGTAAATGATAATTTCCTTCATGCTATCATGAAATGAACATATTAAAGATTCATAAATCAACAAGAACACATGTAATTTGTTGGTTTATCACTTAATTGCCACTCCATAAAGTAGGCAAGGTTTGAATTTTTGAAAAAAATGTTTATCAGAAAAAATGTCCATGTGAATATTAATCTAACCATTTTTGCAATGGAAATCCAGCCATCTTGTTGCATAGAACCCCCAAAAGCAATACAAAACTTAAATTTCGATGAAATATGGCAGAACTTTATTTCGAACCATTTCTATGACGAAATTAAAGAAATTAAATATTCCTTACTCTCAAAGTTTATGTTTTAGAGTGTTTAGTAAGGTTTTAGTCTCAATAGACTCAAGATTGCCAAGATAAATAATGCTTAGGCATCATACTAACTCAAAGTCAAGTTTTGTTGCTGTATGATTTGAATTCATAGTGTTTCCTTTGAGTGAAAGACCATGTTCTAGAGAGAAAAATCACCGAAAATGACCCAAAATTAAGGCTCAGAAAAAAAATCAACTTGAATTGCTCCATAAACAAGATATTTACACATTATCTTGTTTAGTCACTCTGTTATTTGCAAAAAATTGCAGTTATAATGATATATTACAGAAAATAAGTGCCTTTTACTCTCGAGTTTGATTTTCTCATAATAATGCAATTTAATAATCTAAAAACATATATCTTTATTTTCTATATTTATAAATACCCTTTTTAGGCATCCTGGTTAAATTATTTATTTTAGCCATGTTCTTTTCTTTAATGAATCCAGTGTTAAAAGACTTGAATCAGAGCAAAACTTATGATGTACTGGAGAGGACATTTTGTGACATAATGAATTTTAATTTCTGAGAAAATGTATATGCATTGCCTGGATATCTTTTGAACTTGCATTTGTCACATTGATGTAGAGGCACACAATCAAGAAAAGAAAACACAAATAGCTTGTTTTTTCCTTCCGAATCCTGAGTGTTTTTTCCTCGTACTGGATAGGACACATTTTTTTGACATCATATTCAAGCCTCAAATTCCGAAAACAAGGTATAGATTCTGGAATGAAACTTTTTGATTTACCTTGAGACATGTCTCCAGCTACGAAATTGACACAAACGGTAGATACAGTCTTTGATACTGATTCATAACAGCATATGCAGTAATAAATGGTCCATCGAAGACAAACTTTTTGACACATGCCATTTTCTACATTGTGGGAGACAGCTCCTTTCGTATATAACTTATTCACATGAAACCTGTTGTATTTTATGCCCAAGACATAGGTCCAGACAGGCATCATTAACATGAATCACAACTGCCTCCATTTGCTTTTCTGTGTTGCCATAAAAATATGCGAAACTGCCCGTGAGACACAAAAAAGTGCAAAAATTGGTCATAAATCGCCTGCTGTATCAAAACTAAGTATCGTAGCAAGGTAAAATTTGGTACACATATACTTCAATGTAGTACAAGACTGACACCAAGACAAATTTCTGTGTACCTGTCATACTTTTCTCAGAGTAATTGCTTAAAGACGAAAAATTGGTCGAGTGCAAATACCGTAAAACTGCCCTGTTGCAAACTCTTACAACTGTTGGCCATGTCTATTCAAAAAAGGTTCTGCAGACTCTTCATGTAGGTCAGAGAGGAGACAGAAAGGTGAGAGAAACAAGCAGTGTTGCTGATCAAGGAGGCTATTAATGTCAAGCTGAACATGGAAGTACATGCTTGGCCTTGATACATGAATGTAGTCTGTGTCACAAAACAGACAATGTTCAGGCTAAAGTGAAATGAGCCTCTTGTTCTTGCCTCTATATAAGCAATGAATTGTAACAGTTTGTACTCACAATAGATTATTTTTTGTTCTTATTTTCAGTCTGGCCTAAGAATTAGTCACAGTGGAGGCAGCTGTTTTTAAAGGACATATAGGTCTAAACACACCAATGCTGGATTTGAATTAGTTGAAATGAGACTTCCAGAAGGTCATTTCAAAAATGTTTGAAATTTATAACTTATCATAAGAGATTTTCATATTTTATCCAGCTTTTCGAAGACATTGAACAAGAAGCATCATTCTTGCAATACATAGACTGCATAAAAAAGGTTTTCTCAATATATGCAAACATACAGGTCTGTCACTTTTAGACCTGTAGCCACACATTGTATAATAAGCCAAAATAATGGACATTCAACCCATTTAAGTGTCATTGTATCAGGCCTTTAAAGTGACTCAAGCGTGGTAGTTTGATCATACAGATTTTTCTAAAATTTTGCACAGGTAGTCTATGGTAACATGGTAACAGCATATTTGGCCTGATGACTTATAAATTGAGTTTTTGGTTATGTACCACAGAATAAAGCATTACATGCATTTGTCACACAAAAATGTCAGAAATGTCTTCCCATGGATGTAAACCAATACATTTGCTGCAAATTTGAAGAAAAAGGTTAAAATACTTTTTTTTGTAAGAGCTCAAAGGGCACAAACACACTAATTAATTGCAGATTTTTCATGCATCAATTTTGGCAGTAATAAAATTTTAGGAAAACTATCATACAGATTTTTTTTTAAATTTGCATATATCATGAACAGGTTATTGTCAAACAAATGTCTAAAAATATAAAAAAAAATTCCAAAAATAAAAAAATTTCACGGAGTCGTTTTTTAACTGCAGTACCATGACTATGCCAATGTCAATTTAAAGAAATAAAGACAATTTTACACACAGTTGACTGAAATTAGTTCAGAAAATTCTTTTGATACAGACGAGAAGCTGAAACTTTGAATTAGAATAGAATAGGTGTTACTGCATTCAATAAAAAAATAATTATGATTCTATCTGCATTGCATGTTTTTCAAATTTTGAAAAACACAAAATCTGCAGTTTCGGAGTGACCCCCCCAAAGTAGCCTTTTTAGTGAAATTAATAAATAGAGGTGATTTATTGTTAAAAACAATGCTAGCCTTCATCCAAACCCAGTTTGGATAGTTCTTGTTAATTTTTTCTAGCATCCAGAGAGGTCTGAACATCGGCCACTTTTTTGTTGATGAAATGAGGATTTCTGTTAAAAATGGCTTCCCGACACCCCTATTTTGAGGCCCCCCTGTGAGAAAAGTATTCTGAGTTTTGAAGTTCCAACTTCAGATTTCTTCGTTTAAGAGGTGGTCTGGTACCTATGCAAAATTTCAGGCCATTCCGAGAACGTCATCCGAACAGCTCTGCATGATTTTCTCTGAGACAGCTCATTAAGGTGACTCAACCGTGGTACACTGCACATACTTCTGAGCAGCTTGGTTGCCTAGCAACATAGCGTCACCACTGCTGCAGGCCCTGAAAAAGTTGTGACGTTACCATTTTCTGCTCTCTTTTTTTTAACAGCATGGCAGCCAGTAATTTGCTATTTAAATGAGATCTCATGTTTCGATGGCAATTTCTCAATCTTGTGCGGGTCTAGGATTGGCAATATTTGGTTAAAAAATTAGCAGAATACTTGGATATTAGATATCTGGTGAGAAAACCGTGGGAAAATGTGAATTTTCAGATAATTCAGCCATTTCAAAAACTGTAATTTTCAGAATTTCCGTAAAAAATCATGAAATTTCCATAGTCAAAAGGTCAAAGTAGTACCAACCCTATTATCATAATTTTGATTGAAATTAATGAAAATTACCTTTATTCAGTAAATTATTTAAGTTTCATCTGGAAAAAAATATTATTTTGTATCAAACGGCTAATTTTCGAAATTTAGTTTTTCACAAATTTTGATAAGTTTCGGGAAAGGAATCAATTTTATGGGCCTATGTCTGACATAGTAACACTTCCATGTTAAACAATTTCCATAATCATTCATGGAAAAACACCTATATTTAGTAAATGAGGTGAGATAATTGTGGGAAATGGAGAAATTTTGAAAATATGGTACTCCAGGGGGGTCACTCCGAAATTGCAGATTTTGCTGTTTTTCAAAATTTGAAAAACATGCCATGTTAACAGGGCAATTTCTCGAATTTGTGAGCACTTACATTGACCATATTTGGTTAGAAAATTGGCAAAACACTTTCATTTTATATATATGTTGAGAAATTTGATTGAAAATGTGAATTTTCAGATATTCAGTCATTTCAAAAACTGTAATTTTCCGAATTTCCGTAAAAAATCATGAAATTCCATAGTCAAAAGGTCAAAGTAGTACCGACCCTATTATCATAATTGTGATTGAAATTAATGAAAATTACAATTATTCAGTAAATTAGTTAATTTTCATGTGGAAAACCAATCATTTTGTATTGCAGGGCTAATTTTCAAAATTTAGTTTTTTCGTAAATTTCGATAAGTTTCTGGAAAGGAATCAATTTTGTGGGCCTATGTCTGACATAGTAACACTTCCATATTAAACAATTTCCATAATCATTCATGGAAAAACACCTCTATTTAGTAAATCAGGTGAGATAATTGTGGGAAATGGAGAAATTTTGAAAATGTGGATGCTCCAGGGGGGTCACTCCGAAACTGCAGATTTTGCTGTTTTTCAAAATTTGAAAAACATGCCATGTTAAGAGGGCAATTTCTCAAATTGGTGAGCACTTATATTAACCATAATTGGTTAGAAATTTGGCAGAACACTTGGATTTTATATATCTGGTGAGAAAACTATGGGAAGATGTCAATTCTCAAAAACTGAAATTTTCCGAATCTCCGTAAAAAATCATGAAATTTCCATAGTCAGAAAGTCAAAGTATTACTGGCCGCATTTCCGAATTTTTTTCACAAGTTGCCGGAAATTCATCAGTTTTGTCTGACAGAATGATACTTCAGTAATCATTCATTCAACAACCTTTTTTTTCACCAAAAATCCATAGCCCCTTTAACCAAAAGATTATCCGCTTCTCCCCTACATAGGGAGGTAATTGTGGGAAATCGTCTTATTTTCTAGGAGGTAGCACTATACCAAGGTCACAGAAATATGTCAGGCCTCATTCTGAGATTAGCCATTGAGCCTCATTCTGAGATTAGCAAGATGGCGGCCTGAGGACCCAGCAGGGTGGGCCGAAGGAGTGAGATTAAATGAGGATGAATAAGAAAGAACAGATTAGAGAATGCGCTTTCTTGAATCTCCCCTTTCCAGTGTAATCACAATTTTGTTAAAAAATAATAATTTTGGACTGGCTAAATGCTATGTGGCAACAGGCCTGGGGAGGGTGAGTGACACCAACGCCATCTGGTATATATCGGACCTGCACATCAATGCACGGTTGCTGCTGATGCTCATCAAAACGCTATTTATTCCGCTGTTTCTGTCATCGTCAATGTTATGGTTTTTTGGGGTCATTTGATGGAACTTTTGCAAAGTGACCCTAGACAAAAAAAGGACTTTTAAAACAGGGTTGCATAATGGCAAATGTATGCAGTCAAGATTTAGGTGATTTTTTCATGAGTGTAAATGATGAGATTATTTATTTTGAATGTAGATTCTCGATCTCCGGAGTCCGGATTCATTAGAGTGATGAATTTACATTCAGGAGAATTGGTATAAATTGTCAGAATTTTTGGCAACTTCGCATCGTCTTCATCGTGAATGTGACAGAGGACTAGAGCTCGCATGACGACTCAGCCCCACAGCACATTCACTGATGAAGACGATGAGAAATTGTCGAAAATTCTGACAATTTATACCAATTCTGCTGAAGGTAAATTTATCACTATAATTATTTATTTGTTTCATTAGCATTTCTTGATAGTTTTCCCCGGATCAAGCAGTTCATGTCCGATGACGTCACAATGACCATTGTCATAAATATATTGTTACAAGTTAACAATTTCTTACAGTGGTGATGATGTTATATAAGCTCACCTAGCACAAGAACAGCTCATTCTGTTTGGTGCTCCTGTCTCGGGCTGCTGGGTGGCCAAGTGGCTGAAGTGCCTGCCTGCTCCGCAGAAGGTCTTGGCTTGCAGCGGTTCGAACCCCAGGTAGGGAACCTAAAGTTTTTAATGCTCCTTTATGAGCAAAATCTCAGCTGGATGTCATTCGGATGAGACGTTAAATTGGTGGCCCCTTGTATCAGTATCTAATATATACATTTGGTTTATAAGTTTGTATTTTATACAAATTCTATTTTAATCATTAAGGAATTGGAGGGATCAGACAGACAATCATTAAGTTAAAGGAGATGTAATATAACATATAGGATATAGCTAACTTGTCAGAGAGGTACATGTATATTGATTGATTGATTGATTGTAATGATTCAAAATTGTTCTCTTCCTTTCATTTTAGTATGAAAGAGCTCAACATATGGTTTCATGCAGCTTATGTCTCAAACTGCATTCACTTCAGCAAAAAAAAACAACACCAAAATTGATTATTCCATTTACGATTCTTTAATAAAAAGTGCAGGAAATCAGTAATGAAGAAGTTTTGCAAACTTTTGAGTTGTAAGACTGAAGTAATAATATCTTCATGTCAATTTCAAAATATACAAAATATTTTATATTACAACTGCGGGCCAGAATGCGGGCTGCTTGCGGGCCAACATTGGACACTGCCAGTCCGCACCCAGAGAGAGCCCGCACATTATCCAGCCTGCCCCGCCCCGGCCCACAGCAACTCCAGCCCGCACCGCACCCGCAGAAGACTGATGCGGGCAGCCCGCGGGGCCCGCGGGTCGGGTCGGGTCAGCCCGCCCCGTGCACAATTTTAGTGTCTATGCTGGGCAAGTAAAAGTTCCCTCACATCGGGGTATGTGTGTAGCATTTTAAGGACTCCTGCTCTCTCTCCCATCTCATCAATCAACCCTCGTGAGTGCCCAGAACGGCTTAGAGAGCTGCACTTACCATATCTATCTATCTACTGTGACTGCCTAAACAGGAAGTGCCAATAGTTGCTATAAAAAGTGGAGCTAATATTTAAGTCACAGTTAAGTTTAGTCATTTATTTAAATACCTAAAATACCTTCCAAAATAGCCTTAAAATTTCAGTCTTGTCTATAACAACCTCTAATGACACATATCAGGGATTTAAATGAACATGCATAAATTGCGTATCTAACATGGGAAATAATCATTTCCATACGCAGTGATTGTAAGAAGTGAATAAAAATTAAAAGTTAATGACTGAAACGGATCACCCGAATAAGAAATCATGACAACACTTTGTTGATAATCAAAATTGGATAGAAAATAACTTAAATAAGAGTGATAAGCAAAATTGGTGGGAAATGAAGTGTTACTATATCAAACTTAGGCCCACAAAGTTGAAGCATTATCGGAACTCAATAACACTTCTGAAAATTTTATTTATAGAATTAGACCTGTGATACAAAATGATTATTTTTGCAGACAAAACGTTGACCTTTTAACTACGGATATTTCTGATTTTTACAGAAATTTGGAAACTAACAGTTTTTGAAATGGCTGAATTTTTGAAAAATTCAAATTTTCCCACAAATTTCTCACCAGATACATGAAATCAAAGTATTTTGCCAATTTTTCCTAACAAATATAGTCAATATGAGTGCTCACCAATTTGAGAAATTGCCCTCTAAACATGGGATGTTTTTCAAATTTTGAAAAACAGAAAAATCTGCGGTTTCGGAGTGACCCCCCTGGAGTATCCATATTATCAAAATATCTGCATTTCCCACAATTTTCTCCCCTGATTTACTAACTATAGGTTTTTTTTTCATGGGTGATCATGTGAAATGGCTAAAATGGAACTGTTGCAATGTCAGACTTGGGCCTACAAAATTGATACATTTCCGCCAACTTATCAAAATTAGTGAAAAATTAAATTTTGAAAATTAGCCCTATGATACAAATTAATTATTTTTTTCAGATGAAACTATGACTAATTTACTGTATAATCGTTTATTTTATTAATTAAAATCAAATTATGAAAATAGGGTTGGTACTACATTGACCTTTCGCCTGTGGGAATTTCATGATTATTTATGGAAATTCGGAAAATTACAGTTTGTGAAATGACTGAATATCTGAAAATTCACATTTTCACACAAATTTCTCAACAGATATATAAAATCCAAGTGTTTTGCCAATTTTCTAACAAAATATGGTCAATATAAGTGCTCACAAATTTGAGAAATTGCCCTGTTAACATGACATGTTTTTCAAATTTTGAAAAAACAGCAAAATCTGCAGTTTCGGATTGACCCCCCTGGAGTATTTTCAAAATTTCTTCATTTCCCACAATTATCTCCCCTGATTTACTAAATATAGGTGTTTTTCCATGAATGATCATGGAAATTGTTTAACATAGAAGTGTTACTATGTCAGACATAGGCCCACAAAATTGATACATTTCCCGAAACTTATCAAAATTTGTGAAAAACTAAATTTTGAAAATTAGCCGTTTGATACAAAATAGTTGTTTTTTCCAGATGAAACTTAACTAATTTACTGAATAATTGTGATTTTCATTAATTTCAATCAAAATTATGATAATAGGGTTGGTACTACTTTGACCTTTTGACTATGGAAATTTCATGATTTTTTATGGAAATTTGGAAAATTACAGTTTTTGAAATGGCTGAATTATCTGAAAATTCACATTTTCCCATAGTTTTCTCACCAGATATCTAAAATCCAAGTATTCTGCTAATTTTCTAACCAAATACTGTCAATCCTAGACCCGCAAAAATTTGAGAAATTGCCCTCTTAACATGACATGTTTTTCAATTTTGAAAAACAGCAAAATCTGCAGTTTCGGAGTGACCCCCCTGGAGTACCATATTTTCAAAATTTCTTCATTTCCCACAATCATCTCCCCTGATTTACTAAATATAGGTGTTTTTCCATGAATGATAATGGAAATTGTTTAACATGGAAGTGTTACTATGTCAGACATAGGCCCACAAAATTGATTCCTTTCCCGAAACTTATCAAAATTTGTGAAAAACTAAATTTTGAAAATTAGCCGTTTGATACAAAATAATATTTTTTTCCAGATGAAACTTAAATAATTTACTGAATAAAGGTAATTTTCATTAATTTCAATCAAAATTATGATAAAAGGGTTGGTACTACTTTGACCTCTTGACTATGGAAATTTCATGATTTTTTACTGAAATTCGGAAAATTACAGTTTTTGAAATGGCTGAATTATCTGAAAATTCACATTTTCCCACGGTTTTCTCACCAGATATCTAATATCCAAGTATTCTGCTAATTTTTTAACCAAATATTGCCAATCCTAGACCCGCACAAGATTGGGAAATTGCCCTCGAAACATGGCATGTTTTTCAAATTTTGAAAAACACAAAATCTGCAGTTCCGGAGTGAACCCCCCAAAGTAGCCTTTTTAGTGAAATTAATAAATACAGGTGATTTATTGTTAAAAACAATGCTAGCCTTCATCCAAACCCAGTTTGGATAGTTCTTGTTAATTTTTTCTAGCATTCAGAGAGGGCTGAACATCGACCACTTTTTTGTTGAAGAAATGAGGATTTTTGTGAAAAATGGCTTCCCGACACCCCTATTTTGAGGCCCCCCTGTGAGAAAAGTATTCTGAGTTTTGAAGTTCCAACTTCAGATTTCTTCGTTTAAGAGGTGGTCTGGTCACTACGTAAAATTTCAGCCCATTCCGAGAACGTCATCCAAACAAATTCCCTGATATTGCATGATTTTCTCTGAGACAGCTCATTAAGTCATATTTCATGAGATAGAACTAAGTTTAAAAGTGGATAATGAACATTGAGCATAGAGCGTCGGAATATGTAATAGGGATCAAGTATTCAAGAGCCGGTTCCTTAGTAATCTAATTAGTCATTGGGAATACAAAGAGGAAATACAAATGGGTTTGATACATGTAGATTGTACGAGTAAATAGACTTCGAGTTGTTGAGGAGGCATAATTGTAAGTTAACTCCATTGTGTTGTCAAAGCTATTTTAAGTAGCATTTCTGTAATTCTTGTCATTAACTGTTACCAGTGAGATTACAAAGCAATACATATATTTACTACATTGTATCTGTGTGATATTGTGATGTTCTGCTTTCTCATACCTACCAGATTAATAAGCAAAATGCCACATATGGCAAGCTGGTCATTCTACAATTAGTCAAGTGTCAACTGTTTAAACGCTTTCACATACTTCGGACAGCTTCCCTTATAATGCCTTCCATTGTTCACTCCATCACCAGCCTAATATATAGTGTAACACATTGCTGTTGTGATGTACATGAAATCATTGAGGCAGGGAAATTATGGAAGAAGGCAGCTGATAAACAAGAGACATGACCTAGATACCTCATTCATATACCCAAAAAAATCTTCGCAATATATTCCAGGCCAAGAAGTTATCTTTAGAACAGGAATCAATTCTGCCTTACATACAAGGTCAACACAAATCACCCTGTGTCTGAGGCATTTAATCAAGCTTCCTTATCACATTGGCAATTCATTCTCACAACATTTAGAAGGCACAACAATATTCAGTCATAATATTTCTGAATTCCCATACCAGGGTGCCATATAGAGATGATTAAAGGCACCAAACTTGAAAGCATCTAGTATGTTGCTTTATAATGATTTGACACCAGTCCAGTAAGAAGCATGCTTTTCTTTTGTTCTAATCCCAGACAGCTTCTTGTCCTTGTCACTTTTCAATGTATTTTAAAATTTATGTTCTAAAGATCACACTTTTTATGTGGTGCTTTCTTTCCCACATTATCATACATTGAAAGTCAAAGAACTGGAAGTGTCATTTTCCAGCTTATACAAAATTCATTGCATCTCAATTGTTGAGAAGACCTTCCCTATTAATCTCTTGATACAGTGTAAATCTTCCCTATATTCCCTTAGGACATTGTGATGTATGACTCTTATACGTCATTCATGTGTCCTACAGCCATACAGTAGTAGTAGAGTGTGTGTATATTCACTGTTAGACGACACAAGTCAGTCTTTCCCTGCCGTAATCAGAAATGATAGGATAAGTTTTTCAGGCAGGCCCGCAAACCAATTCAACTTGATGATTATTTCAAGTTCAATAAATATTGCTTCTGTCTGCCTTGCACAGAAAATTGGTGGTGTCAAAAGTTAAGATACGAAGAAAACAACCTTGCTTCTTTCTTTTACATGCATTTAAGCTTTTGTTCTCACACCTAAAAGCAATCACGTGAAAATTTGTATTGTCAAAAGTTTAGACAAGAAGAAACCAACATTCCTTGTTTCTTTTGTGCATTTATTTGCTTGCCAGAGGCAAATGTAAGTTTTTGTTCTCACACATAAAAGAAATAATATGTACATGCAGATCAATTTATTCCATTAGGATATCAAGTTTTTTAGTGTATTGAAAAACCATGGCATACTTTGATTGATCTTTTTTAGGATGGTCATGCAAAATATGTGTTTGACAGAAATATGTCAAAGTCATTGCAATCTTCTTCTTTCAATTAAATACCCTCCAGAATCAATTTCAGACTATGAGGTAGCATCATGTCAGAAAACTTAATTACCAGTTTTAAAAAAAAACAAAAGAATACACATAATTTTCATCCGGTATTGAATGTAGCAATACTTGCTCTGTCTGCAAGACACATGAATGATTTATAAAGAGCATATATCACAAAAGACAGCTTAGGAGAAACACTTATGTTCAGATTGATCGAAAGGTCTTCTGGGCAATTGAGATGCAATAAATTTTGCATGAGCCAGCAATAGGCAGCTCTCTTAAAGTTTTAAAGTTACCCAGAATGATAGGTTGGGATTGGACCAAAAGTTTGTCTAATTTTTACATCATCTTGTCCAGATTGCTCATATTGATAAGTGTGTAAAGTCTCTTTGCTGTGCAATAATTTTTTCCTAATGATCAAAAAATGCACTAAATGACCCCTAGATTTTATTTCGGGTACGCAAGGAAGAAAAGCCAGTCTTGAGTTCAATTGACTTTGTGACGTCATCACCATCATTAGAATTAGTTGACTTGTAGCTATATATTTATAACAATGGTCATTGTGACGTCATCAGCAATGAACAGACTGATCCAGGGAGGAGTTATAAATAAATGGAGAAGAAACAACTAAATATTTATTTTAATGTATAAAATTCAAAGAAAATACTTTATAAAATCACTTGGGAGTGTTCCTAAACACACTGTCATATCATAATACACATAAAATCACCAATATAAGGCAAGCGATTCTATCATTCGGGGTAACTTTAATGGATTCTAAAACATATCACGAAAAAGCAAGGATGCAATACATCAATTACAAAATATGAGATGTGATATACTTTAACAATCATATCACAGTAAAAGAATGCTAGCACATTTTTTTCAAAATATTTAGTCACATCTGATCAAGACTGCAATTCTCAATGGCTACCAAAAGTCATGGGACTACCCACTCTGGCAATTTCAACTCAAGCAACCAATACACCAGAAAATTGCCTAAGCAACCTCGGCAGTGAACATTGGCAGGGTTGACCCAGGCAATTGTAGCTCAAGGCAACTCATCGAACACCAGTTGCAAGCGCCCTTAGTTCCAATAACTGACATGTGACTGATGTGTTGCCCCATGTTTCCTGTCACAGCCTAAGGGGATTTGCACTTTCTGGCCACACTGAATGGATTACCATGAGTGGAAGTAATTTACTGGACAGAACTCGGGTAATAAAAGGGCTTCATGTGTGCCTGCGATTTGTATTGAAACCCCATGGAATTTCTATGATACAACTGAAGGCGGTATTTGAAGTTAAGTGGTTGATTCTATTTTGTATTCATCAAGACTTATTACATTTCAATGTGGTATCTTATCATAATAGATCAGAAGATTCATACATTTTCTCAGAAAAAATAGGCATATAAAATAAATTATATATCCATGAATGTGGCATGCGGCTGAACTACTAATTTTTTTATCAACTACACATGTATCTTCATTAACTGAACTCACTCTAAGCTTGTCTACCCAAAAATGCCCACCTTGAGCTTGTCTAAGCCAAGAGCACAACTTAATACTTTAGACGCAAATAGATGGCCACACATTTTGCTATGAAACGGTAGAATCTATTTTTGTATTCATATAGACTTATTTCACTTCAGTATTTATAATATCTGATCATAATAATACAAAAGATTCATAGATTTTTCGGACAATTAAATGCTGATGTTTCTATATATATATATACATCAATGCATGCATTATAGGCTAACGTTGTTTCTATAACTGCATCATGACCTTGTCTACCCATAAACGATCCACCTTGAGCTTGTCTGAGCCAGGAGCTAAACTCAATACTTTAGACGCTGATGGATGGCCGCACACATTTGAAGAATTCCAAGGTTGACAAATTGTTTCCAAGATTACCATTTAAGACTTAGGACAAATTCCCGAAGGAAGTCAACCACTTGCAGCAATGAGGATGATGGCATGATGGCCCACATCTGCAAGTCAGGATGGTGTTTCTGGGGAAGAGTACCTCATCATGTTTTAATATCCAAATTTGCATGTCACTTTGGCCTTCAGACACACTGACTAATCCAGCTACTAGTTTTTGTCTTCCTCTTTGTGATGCCTAAATCTTTAACACGCATCCAAGCGACCAGGTTTACTGAGTTTGATTTTCCCATTTGTCAAATATCAGCACAAAATGCAAATGACAAAGCTTAAAAGGCATAGATCAATCCTACCAAGTGTGGGCAGACTTGAGGTTTTGTTCAAACTTGGGAAATACTTCTTTGATGTCTTAGAGGCTTGTGGTACACTAATGGGCTTAAATATAATTGATTGCAGTCACACAGTCATGAGAAAATATGCTCGATATCCACACTGTCTTACAGTGTCTTTCAATATTTCATCAGGGTGGGATATTTCTTCCTCTCAGGTAATACATAATCATTGTAAGGAGCACTCAAAGAAATATCAATCTTCATGTGAGTTGGAATTACTTACTGGAGTGCTGCCCTAGAGTGGAAGGAAAAACATGAAAAGAAAAGAGGAAAAGTCAATGACAGAGACAACAAGCAGACAAATGAAATTTCCTGGGAAAACATGTCTTGGAGTGTTTAATGCAACATTACTGGTCAACGGAAAATACATTGTGAGTTTTCTATGCAGTAATTTCCTGTTGTCTGAATGACCAACAGTGGTAATATACACATAACGGTGTTGTATTAATTGAAGTGATCAGACAATGGGAAACAGGCAGCATCCACAAGGAAACCATCCATATCGAGCTGTCTGTAGCAGGACACTGGTGGAAGTCATCTAGCAGTGTAAATAGCCTCACTCCATTATGTCTGCAGGACACATGAGTGAAGAACTAGAGAGTCCCCAATAGAAACTACCGAAGTGCGATCCACTGCTGCTGAGTGCAGTTCTCCTCTTCTCTTTAATCACGCATTTGTAAATACTTTGAACGTTATAATGAGTTTTTATATGTGTTTCTTTTTTTTAAATCAAACTTTCATATAACTTTTTTTTATGGTGCCCCCCTCATTCATCAAAAGTCTCTTTTTTTGGAAGCGCCCCCCTCCGATTTATTGCTCCAAGAGGCCAAGTGGGGGTGTACCAGAAGGAGGGGGTCAGAATTTTCTTGTGTGGACAGTGGAGAAACAGGCAAAAAATTACACTTTTTAACCATTTATGGAAAATTAAGGTCACTGAAAATTTCTTTTACAGTCTTACACATTTGGGGAAAGGTATCTTGGGAAATATATTGAGAGGAGAACACTGGAAATGAAGGCAGGATGAAGCAACACTGTCTGGAAATTTTACAAAGTGTGTAAATTCTTTCATACGAAAACTATATCCACTACAGCTTAGCAGTGGATAATAAGGATTCAAAAGCCAAAAGAGACCAGGAGGAATATTCAATTCCATGCAGATTGATTGTGGGAGTCTTCTGGGCAGTTGAGAGGCAATGAATTTGTGATGGTCGGTTTGTCCTTTGTTATTTTTTAAACTTTAACAGATCGGCCAATGCGCCGTATTATGCTTGTGCTGAAGTTATATGCGAACATGGCATCTACATGAGATTGTGATGGCACATAGGCAGGTAGGCAGGTAGATATCCAGCATTTTATATAATGCTATTAAAACCGTTTTTCAGCAATTTAAACAGTAACAAAAAGTTTGAATCATCAAGAACTTTGTAATAGAATTTGCCTATTCAATTAAAACCAACTGATCTTTGTTGTTGCTAGAGCATTGCAAGACTGTATGACTAACTACATGAAGCAGATGTGCACACACCACCTTTGGCTCAAGCAAGGCAATCAGTAAAAAAAAGGAAAGCCTGGGATAACAACAAAAGAAGTGAACATGGACAGGATTGACCATGGCAATTGTAGCTTCAGGCAACTCATCGAAAGCCAGTCACAAGTGCCCTTAGCTCTAATAAATGCCATGTGACTGATGTGACACTCCATGTTTCCAGATACAGCCTCTGGCCAGTCCAGGGACTTTTGATGCTGTGGAAAAATAGAATGGGTCATGTGGGTCCATAATGGAGGAAATTTGCAGAGTTAGTCCGGCACTTTATGTATGTCCTGTTTAGGCATATCTTTCTTTTCAAAGCTCGCCAAGGAAAGAAGAAGAAGAAGAAGTGTATGTATCCATTGTCAAGCATTTCACTTTAAACAATTACATTTTGTATGTACTGTCAGCTTTGAAAGTAAGATGCAATTCTTTATTATGAGTTAGGAAAAAGTAATAAATGCAGTCCATGATTCCTCTAGATATAAAAGTACACAATAATTACAATGACCCATTCTGAAAAGAATAGCAGTTTTCTATCAAATGTGAGTCACATATATTACTTCATTCTGCAATTTCCAATGTGTATTCTAGTGCATTGGTTCAATAAATCATTTTCAATTTCAATTCCTATTGAAATAATTTGACTTTCACTTTCTTCTTCTCTGATTTATAAAAATTCTGTAGTTGACCATATATTTATCATGCACCCTGGAGTCCTAGTATTTTAGCTAGCCATTAGCCAAATCGCAATGGCTAAAGAAATCAATAACTGACCAATCCAAATGTCCTAAGATATTAGTATTTTAGCCAATTTGGCTCCACACAGTACTGTCAGCTGTCAATAGTCTCACAAAATGCTACTTCAAATTCGAGCATTGAATATTTTCGGCAGTTGCAAGAGGGCTGTATGAAAGGTATAAAAACTGTTTAAAGCATCAGTACTACATTACATTTATAGCATCTCAGTAACATCCTATGAGTCTTTCGTGGTTATTGCCAGCATATAAAGTATCTTTTCACCATGATGCTTGGTTTGTTATAAAGGTTGCCCTATGTTGTAGCATTCCAGTAAAAATTGATACAAAAAAAAGTTCAAGACTAAGAGATATTTATTCCAAACCAAGTGCAATGTACAAAATCAATTGATTGAAATAATGTTTTTTGAATTATTAGTTAAGGAAACCATTCCAAAGAGGTTAACACACAAGAGTGGGATACTTTGTGTGCAAAGAAATTAGCAGAATTTGGTATTGGCCTTAAACTTTTATATTGACAGATAGATAGATTAATAGAATATGCTACATAGATTCTCAGTGCAAGTACAATAAGCACTGATTTACAGACTGCATAATGGACATGATAATCGAAAAGCTGCCTAAATCCGAATTTTCTAGTTCATCTAATGCTCTAAGATTCTTCAACAGAAAACCTGATTGCCATTGTTTGCAAAAGTTATTTTTTTATGTGCAAAATATGCTATTTTTGTCAGTGATGACGAGGTTTGCAGCCAGCAGTGAATGAGTTGCACACATGCAAGTAGCCTTGTTGAAACTGAATCCTTTACAGTCCTTTTCTGACATACATCTGAAGCTACAGTCGAGCTTACTGCATGATTTCAGCAGCTGCGTCCTTCCTCCAGTTTGTGCTTGGCCCTCAACACACCCAAGGAGAATTGTCACAGGTGCTGGAACGAAAATCATAACATTTCAATTGATACAAGCCTGTTCTCACCAAGCGTATGCAATAATACTATGCATTGCAATGGATGTACTCAATTTAGTAAAAATCGTATAAATATTTACAATCAAACTTTATCAAATCATGTTTTGTCCATTATGTTTATTATAATCAGAACAAATTTATATGAAATTCCAACGGTGGAAGGGGGAGAGATGTCTTTTGTGCAAAAGCAGTCAAGCAGAAGTGAAAGCGGTTTCAAACTCACGAATGCAGTCATAGCGGACTTCTAGATATTTGGCGGTACCAGGGCAAGGATCTCCACCTCCAATCTCGGATACGGTGCAAGTGATTTTTCTGTTACATTGATTTTTTGCATGTTCAGTGTACATGGCCATGAGAGCGTCGCAATTTACGTTATTGCCGTGACGCTTGTGATAAGGACAAACCTCAGCGTCAGGGGCCAATCTTCCATAATTAGCAAATGTGATTGCTATCACAGTCGAGGTTGGACACGAAACATCAACGAAAGTACCCTTGCACGTCACAGCGGAATAACCTGAAACATTTTCATCGCTTATTTATATATGTAACGAATTGTGAAATTAATTGTTTTGAAACAAACAATTCAAACTCTAATAATACCGAGCACATAAAACTTGTATATTAGTATCCTCTCCATTATAGATTAAGGTCAGATTTCCCCATCCACCCTGAGGGGTGGTAAACGTGATTTGGCAGTCTTAAATGCAGGGCAACCAGAGGCAGCTCCTTTACCTTAACTTTGACGTGCAACTTGTTAATTAGGTGTATGTTGTGTGCATTTCCATTTTTCTTGTGAGTTATCCAATTTAAATATCAGATCTTTTTCAATCAGTTTGAAGTACATTAATTTTGATTTGACATGAATTTTCATATTGTTGAAATTGTCAATTACATCATGGGCATTTGTTATATTAATCTTTCACATCTTACTGGGGTTGCTATTTACAAACTTTATTGTATGCTTGTACTGAACTGTGATATTGCAAGCTCGAAAACAGTATGACCATACAATATAAGGCCTATATACTCGGGGCTCAGGAGGTTCTTGATTATCCCTTTTTGTATTTCTCTGGGTGGCCAATCGATAGCGGTCAATTTTGGCCTTAGATGGGTCTCCCTCATAATGATTAACGTATTATTTGTAGCTTTTTAAAATAGGTATGCTAAATTATGTATGATTCGTTATGTAAATAAACTTCAATGTCTGTCTGTCTGTCTCTGTCTGATTAAAATGCGCCTGACCATTTCCTGCATGCATCAAACAAATATCTTGCTAATATTTTGTCTACAAAATTTTTACTGTACCTTTGGCCCATAATTCACTGTGTGAAGCAAAGAAACTCATCATCAAGGAGAGGCAAATCATTTTTCCATGTTGTGTTGGAACTCTATGTACTGAAATAAATGTAAGAAAAAATGCAGGATGTTTCAGAACAGGAGTTACTTGCCAATTCAACAAGACATAATTGATTATTGGGCTTGATATTAAAAAAAACGTGTTTCCACTTTGGAAATCTATATGTAGAGTTCCGTTGACATTTGCAATTACCCTTTTACAAGTTGGCATATCTTTAGTGTGGCATTACTTTGACCTTACATTGTTTTTTGTAATATTGATACCTGATGCACCAAGAATAAAGTCTCGTTTTCACTGGAGTAGCATACATCATGAAATTCATGTTGAATGGACTAGAAATGTATAAGATGTGTAAATTGAGGAACAGGCCAACCTATAATAGTTTTTGGAATGGTATAAGATATTATGGTACTAACTTGTGCAATGTGTGCCAAATTATAATGCACTTCGTTTGTTCTATGACCTGTATGTATACAAAGGTAGAATATGAATTCCTGGTGGGGAAGGCATTAATGTCTGAAATTAAAGTTAAAGTTTTGTCATACATAATGAGGGAATGTTGGTAGAAGTATGCTCAAGATCGATTTGGAAGCTTTAGGGTTACTTTCTCCTTGAATTTCATAATGATTTGTACATGATATATAGCACATATATGGCTGCTCTACAGCTTTTAAAACTTCTCACTGCTCCCAATGGAATAGGCCAGAATTTCCGGAAAATTGGCTCAACGGTATCTGTATCATAAGGTTTTAAGGATGACCAACATCGTTTCACTTGTTTTTGAGGTATCGCAAAAAAGCAAAATGATTTAGGATGCACTGTACTTTGCAGTCTTTAACTGTGTGCCCCAGTTTCGTTGCCAAAACACACTCCCAGACAGTAGATAACAACAAGTTTACAGTTGCAAACTCTTACAACTGTTGGCCACAAGCTAATTTGGCTTCAGGTCAATTTAGGAAAGGTTCAGCAGACTCTTCATGTAGGTCGGAGTGGAGGCAGAAAGGTGAGAGGAACAAGCAGTGATGCTGATCAAGGAGGCTATTAACGTCAAGGTGAACATGAAAGTAGGTACTTGGCTGTGAGACATGAATGAAGTCTGTGTCACAAAAACAGACTGAAAGAGCCTCTCACTCTTGCCACTGTATATACAATGAATTTTAACAGCCTGTACTAGGATAGTGCGCTTTTTAAAAATCTATCATTGGTATAAGTCACAGGAGAGGCAGACACTTTTAGAGGACATCCATATAGGTCTGCACATGCCAATACTAAATTTGACTTTATTTAAAAGAAATTTCCAGAAATGAATAAATATAACTTATAATAAGACTTTGAGCAGTCAAGGAGGCATAATTGTATAGTCATGCATTACAAGTTAACTCCATTGTTTTGTAAAAGATGTTTTAATTAGAACTCAATTCTGTCATTCTGGTCACTCGATCCAGGTACTTCCAGGCATAGGGGTACGGCGCGCAATATTTGGGAGAGGGGGGCGAGCGACATTTACCTGAATTTCATGATCTAGATTTAATACTATTTCAAATTAAATTGCCTGTAAATCATTAAGTGTCAATAGTGCTTATTAAATCATCTGCCCAAATTTATTAGCCTTTTTGCTTTAATCCTACTATTTCCCTAACTTTTGGGGGCCCCCTGCCCCCCATCCCATACGCCTATGCTTCCAGGTACTTAATACATTGTACAGTGTATGTGTGTTAAAAGTGACGTTCTGCCATCTCTGGACCTATTAGAAAAAAGTAACACATTGCTGTATCATGTAAATCATTGTGGCAGGGAAATTATGGAAGAAGGCAACTGATAACCAAGAGACATTACCTCTGTACGCCGATCATGTGCCAAAACAAAGCTTCGCAATATATTCCAGGCCATGAAGTTATCTTTCGAACAGGAATCAATTCTTCCTTGCATACAAGGTCACCACAAATCACCCTGTGTCTATCACATTGGCGATTCATTCAAACATTTAGAAGGATGCATATAAATATATACGAGGGGCGTTCAGAAAGTTCTGACCAATTTTTCTGAGAGATGCTTATATTTAAGGTAGAGTCTTAAAATTTTCAGGAATACATCTTGAGGTATCAAAGCAAAAAATGGCCAAACACCATTGGGATGCAATATATTTAAGTTGGTAATTTGGTGCCATGAATACGGCAAGATGGGGAACCCAGCCCAGCTAATTTTTCTAGTAAGCGTGGCATCGTGTTTTGCCTGAAATCTGGAGTCAAATTATGTTGAAAAGGACTGCAGACCTGTGCAGGGCCTACTGATATTTGTGATTGTAACTTTATGATGTCACAATGCTGTGCCAATCCATTGTTTAGCCATTTAAACCTGATTTTGAATGAGCATTTTACATGGACCCGAAACGCGATCAGAGAGCTTCAATCAAATTGTGTGTTCTCTTAGGAAAGAATGGTACACATACACAGGATCTCTTCAGGACAGCATTTCAAGATACCTCGATGATGGTTTAGCACCATGTGACTTTTGAATGTTCCCTAATTTAAAAGATGAGCAGAGATGTGAAAGATATGCTACAAATTAGGACGTATATGACAAGCTGTTTCTAGAGCTTTTCTAAGTTAGGACTTTGAAAATTGCTTCACTAAGTGGATTGAAAGGATGCAAAAATGTGTTTTATGCCAAGGAGAGTACTTTGAAAAATTGTGAAGCTGCTGATGAACATCTAAGTTCACAATTAATTGTGTATGTGCAATAAATTTTATGGTGATTTACACAGCTAAATTGTTGAGTTTTGCATGAAAAATTTAGCTGTGCTGCCTACCCTCAATGTTTCCATGGCAACAGAAAAGTAATTTAAACATTGGCCATGGACGTCATATTTTCAGAATCGATGACTATACAACTGAATTTGTACTGTGAAAATTTCATTCAAGTACGTCAAAGAAGAAAGGTCTGGCTACAAAAATTGGTCAGAATTTCCTGAACACCCCTCGTACAGAGATGACTCAAGGCGCCAATCTTGAAAGCATAGTGAGTTGCTTGATAATGAATTGACACTAGTCCAGGAAGTTATATATAAAATGACTTGCGCATTTATGTTCTAAAGATCACACTTTTTTATCTATACATTCTGTGCTTTCTTTCCCACATTATCATACATTGAAAGTCAAAGAACTGGAAGTGTCGTTTTCCAGCTTATACAAAATTCATTGCATCTCAATTGCCCAGAAAACCTTCCCTATCAATCTCATGATGAATCTTCCCTATATTCCCTTTCAACTTTGTGATGTATGACTCGTATACATCATTCATGTGTCCTGCAGCCATGCAGTAGCAGTAGAGTGAGGGTATATTCACTGTTAGATGACACAAACCAGTCTTTCCCTGCAGTCATCTGAAATGGATAAGTTCCTTCAGGGCAGGCTCAGGCTCCCATTGTAGAAAAGATTCCAGAAAGTTTTTCAGGCAGGCCCACAAACCAATTCAACTTGATGATTATTTCAAGTTCAATAAATGGTGTTTCCAACTGCCTTGCACAACATAAAATTGGTATTCCTTGAGTTATGTCAAAAGTTTAGATAGAAAGAAACCGACATTCCTTGTTTCTTTCACATGAATTTATCTACTTATTAGAAGCAAATGTTTTGGTGAAAACAAAAATCATAGACAAATTTTTTTAGGTTGTTCTTACAAAGTATGTGTGAGAAGCTACATGTCACAGTCATTGAAATATTTTTCTCAATTTAATACCTTCTGGAATCAACTTCAGACTACATGTATGAGGTAATATCTTGTTTGAAGACTTAACTCAAACTTACAAAAGAAAATATGCATTTCACATTTTGTATAAACATATATCATGTATGTGAGCTAATATACAATCATATCACAATATAAGAATGCAAGCATATGTTTTCAATATACTTAGTCACATCTAGTCTGAACTCATACAAATCTCAATGGTGACCAAAATGAAATGACAATCTGCTGTGGCAGTTTCGAGTCGAGCCACCAAAACAACAAAAATTGCCTGAGAAACCCTAGCAGTGAACATTGGCAGGGTTGACCGAGGCAATTGTAGCTCAAGGCAACTCATCGAACACAAATTGCAAGCGTCCTTAGTTCCAATAACTGCCATGTGACTGATGTGTTGCCCCATGTTTCCTGCCACAGCCTAAGGGGATTTGCACTAAATGGATTACCATGAGTGGAAGTAATTTACCAGACAGAACTCTGTAATAAAAGGGCTGCTGACACTCCCTCAAATTTCTAAGATACAAGTGTTACTGATGGCCAGCCCCTGTGACAAATTAAATCCCATTCAAGTAATGTTTTTACTGATACTTGCACTGTCTCCAGTCAACTCTCACAATTAACCGAATATTCTTTTTTTAATGGAGCACATTTTAATTTTTAATACCTCGATAGTATTTCTGTTCCAATTCTGTATGATCTTGGAATCTCTATTGAAAGAAAGCAATCCATTTTTAAACTGAGATCAAAGCAGAAGTGCAAATCAGGACACCTCATGAACACAGCTGCTTTCCAATAGTGCATCTGTATTTTTAGATTTTATTTTTGTAATCTTGTGCATATTTCATATAAATACAGTTTATTAGAACATATTATTCTTGGATTTTGTCTGACTAATCTAAGAGAGTTTTTCAAAAATTGTTAATGTATATAATGACATCTTCATTCAATTGAACTCACTCTGACCTTGTCTACCCATAAACACTCCACCTTGGGCTTGTCTGAGCCAGGAGCTCAACAGAATACTTTAGAAGCTAATGGATGGCCACACACATTTGAAGAATTCCAAGGTTGAAAAACTGTTTTGAAGATTGCCATTTAAGACTTGGTACAAATCCCCGAAGGAGGTCAACCATTAGCAGCAATGAGGGAGATGGCTTGGTGGCCCCCATTTGCAAGTCTGGATGGTGTTTCCCAGGGAAGAGTACCTCATCATGTTTTAATATCCAAATTTGCATTTAGAATGTAACAGTGGGGCTCCAGACACACTGGTGAGGTATACAGCTTTCCGGGCGGTTGGATCGTTTTTGCTGCACCTTTTTTTTTGTCTTTCTGTTTGTCATGCCTAAATTCTTAACCAACGGCCAAGCGACCATGCTGACTAAGTAGGATTTTCCCATCTGTCAAATGTTAGCAAGAATTATAGATTATATCAGCTTCAAGGCATTGATCTATCAAATCAAGTGTGGGCATACTAGAGGTCCTGTCCAAACTTGAGAAATATTTACTTGATGTCTCAGAGCCTGCAGTATGCCTAGCTGGCTTAGATATACAGTGGGGTGCGAAAGTTTGGGCACCCTTGGAGTGGGGTCATATTTTTTCAAATTTCAGACAAACCATTTGCAGAATCTTTCCAATGTGAGTTGTGTGAGTGAAGGAAACCCATGGACTGAATTTTACCCAGAAAGAACAATGGAAATATAAAAATGTAAAACAATATAGGTATTTTTGTTAGATTTTATAGGTGCAAAAGTTTGGGTACCCCTACAGATTCTGATCTTGATTTTTGTATAACTCTATATTAAAGCAGTATAAAAGCTCTAAAATGCTTTGGATAATGATGTAAACATCCCAGGACTTCATTTTGTGTGAATTTTTAGTTTTAATCCCCAACAGAATGACTCCAAACTTGGCAGATTGGAGGTACCCAAGGTACGTCAGATTATTTAATAAAATTTCTATTATTTTGAGTCCAGGAGCTGAAAAAGTTGATTTATCATGTTTATTTTTCATTACCTAAACATGACAGATTATTCTTTGATGACATTTTGGAGCAGCTCAGACCTATATCCAACTAAAATACCTAAAATGCCACAAAAGTTGAACTTTGTCTTTCATGCAAGAATGTTACTTGACTTTTCTTGTTAAAATATTTCTGAAACCTGCTGTTTTTGAGTTGTGTTTTGTAGAAATTACAATTTCAGAATTAATACAGCTGTCATCCATCATTTTCGGCCTGCCTATTCTTGCCCTTGGAGAGTCAAACTTGTTTATCACATTCTGGTGTATCGGAGCAATTCCACTTCAATGCCTTTTTTCACTCCCTTGTCTCAAACACCACAATGACTGATCCAGAATGCTTCCAAATAGCTAGATGACTCAGACAGTCAGATTAAGCTATGTAATTTTGATACCTTGTATAGCTTGGCTTTTCACATCTGCATGCTGACGGTGGAATGATGCACCTGTCGACCACATTCAGTGTCACACCTGTGGAGGTCTATGAGGTTGACATATAAGATTTAATTGTTACAAAATAGCAAAATTGACTAAATAGAAACAAAATTAACCCCAAATTGAAATTGTTTCAGCAAAAATAGTCCCTGGCTGGCAAGACAAAGTTGAACTGCACACTAATATTTTTAATTTTGCTAGATATCAACCTAAATAAATAATGGAAATCTTAAATATTTTTGGTTATTTCATATAGAATGTTAGTTTTAGGTAAAGGAGAGGCTAACCAGTACTCCTGCACCAGAAATGTTCACAACCTTCAGTATAACTGGACATGTGCAATTGATGTCATAGGTACCACAAAGAGGCAACTTTTAGAGTCTCTCTGTTGGGAGCACAATAAAAAATGCAAAGAAATGAAGTCCTGGGATACTTACATTATTATCCAATGCGTTTTAGAGCTTTTATATTGCTTTAATGTTGAGTTATAGAAAAATCAAGATCAGAATCTGTAGGGGTGCCCAAACTTTTGCACATGTAAAATACGACAAAAGGACCCATGTTTTGTTATATTTTTATATTTCCATTTTTCTTTCGAGCTAAAATTTAGTGCATGGGTATCCTTCACTCACACAATTCACGTTGGAAAGATTCTGCAAATGGTTTGTCTGAAATTTGAAAAAATGTGACCCCACTCAAAGGGTGCCCAAACTTTCGCACCCCACTGTAATTGATAGCAGTCACACAGTCATGAGAAAATATGCCCGATATCAACACTGTCTTTCAATATTTCACCCCTTTGGGATATTTCTTCCTCTCAAGTAATATATAACCATTGCCAGGAGTACTCAAAGAAACATCAATCCAAATCTAAGTTGGAAATACTTACTGAAGTGCCCTACAGTGAAACATTCAAAGGAAAAACATAAAAAGAAAAGAGAAAATGTCAATGACAGAGACAATAAGCAGACAAATGAAATTCCCTGAGAAGACATGTCTTGGAGTGTTTGTAAATACATAACCTGTCATCCCCTAGAGTGGAAAATACTTTGAGAAGTTTCTATTGTTTCTTTTTGTCCTAATGACCAAAGGCAGTAATGATAACTTCTCAACTAGGCATAGTTGTGCTCTTTTAAATGATTCGTCAATGCGAAACAGCTGCATCCTCATAATTTACCTCTTGGATGCTTTAGGCAACATCCATAAGGAAACCATCCATATCGAGCTGACTGTAGCAGGACACTGGTGGAAGTCATCTAACAGTGTACATAGCCTCACTCCATTATGTCTGCAGGACACATGAATGAAGAATAATGAGTCAAAGCCCAAAGAGACCAGAAAGAATATTCAACTCCATGCAGATTGATTGGGGAAGTCTTCTGGGCAATTGAGAGGCAATGCATTTCCAATTGTCAGTTCTGGCGTCTTTTTTTTTTTTTTTAACTTTAACAGATCGGCCAATATGCCACATTACACTTGTGTGGAAGTTATTTGTGTAGGATAGGCAGACATGGCACACATAAGATTGTCATGGCACATAGGTAGGGGAGACCGGGGTTAGTTGAATCATGGGGTTAGTTGAAACTTGGCCTAAAATCAACTTTATTTTAAATTTTTGGCCAAACTGGTACTTTTAGTAGATACCCTGTTCATTGGCACGTGGTATCATACCTTTATTCATTAAAATTTTCAAAATGCTAATTCTGTTGGCAAGAAAGTTTGTTTTTTGGGTGCTCTAGTAACTTGTTTGCTCAGTCTTCGAGGGGGGTTATTGTATAGCTATGATTTTAATCCAGGCGAAGTAACCTTATTTCTAAATAAGCAAATCCATGCCTAATCCACACCCTGAAGCTTTTTGTTGTGTGGCATTGATATTGTGTTCCAGGTGTGACGGGGTCAGTTGAACCATGCATGGTGGGGTTGGCTGTTACATAGATTTCAAGTGTCCAAATTGCCTTGCAAGTCAATTTTAGTAGTTAGAGTTACTGCAGTTAAGACCTACTATAGTGCATCGAGGTCAATTGAAACAAATATTTTTCTTGAAGTTTGTGTCTGTGATACAAATTTCAATAATCATTTACAATATCTCTTGAGCTGATCATTGAGTTAAACACGCTCACTATCACATGCTAAAATTTGGTGTGAATATCTTGTACCGTTTGCTCTCCAGAGCAAAAATAAAAATGAGTGTTTCAACTAACCCTGGTCTCCCCTACATGCAGGTAGGTATCCAGCTCTTTTATACAATGCTATTAAAACATCTCAATAAGGTTTTTCAGCAATTACAACAGTAATAAAAGGTTTTAATTTTCAATAACTATGTATTGTAATAGAATTTACCTTGTCTGCTAACCAATTTGATTCAATCTGATTTGCATGACATATGTGAAAATCTACCACAAATGAAGCAGATGTTTACGACAACATCTTTTGCTGAAGAAAGGCCATCAGCTGAAAAATAACCTGGTGGGAAAACAACAACAGACCTGAACCTGGACAGAAATGACCATAGCAATTGTAGCTTCAGGCAACTCATTGAAAGCCAGTGCCCTCAACTTCAATAAACGCCATGTGTCTGATGTGTCACTCAATGTTTCCTGACACAGCCTGGGGCAAGTCCTGGGACTTTTGATCCAGTGAAAAAAAAAGAATGGGTTATATCATGTAATGGAGTTAGCATATGCACCTGTTGTGAAGAATTTTACTTTAAGCAATTTAATTGTGTAGGTACCATCAGCAGCAAAAGTTAGATGCAATTTTTTATGGTGAGTTAATAAAAATAATACATGCAGTCCATGCTTCCTCTCATACACATATGTAATTATGTATGCAATATTTACAATGACTATCTACTAAAATTAAATCTGATTTTCTATCAGACGCAGGTGAATGTATGACTTGGTTCTAAAGTTGTCCTTCTTGAAATGGCTGCAGGACACATGAATGATGTATAAGAGTCATGCATCACAAAGTCCAAAGGGAATACAGGGAAGATCCATCATCAGATTGATAGGGAAAGTCTTCTGGGCATTTGAGATGCAATGAATATTACATAAGCATGCAAACGAAACTTTCTTGTTTATTTTTCTAACTTTTAAAGTCTGTTAATTTGGGAAGACAAGGACGCGATGCATAATGTAATGTCTTACTTGTTCCAGAACGACAATGTGTCAATTATACAAAATTTTGAATGCAACTTTTTTTTTAACAATGACAGGAAAGAAGTCTCTAGAGATTTTATGCCTACTGAATTATATACTGCTGTGTTTAACACGATTTACAGTGCTGCCTGTAAGTAAGTGAAACGCTTGATATCTTGCCATTGCATCAATGCTAAACATCCTTAACCAAACTGCTTGTGGAGGCATGAATTCCCATCTGATGAGCGAAAACATATTGGGTCACAAAGGCTGATATGTGAGGCATGTGGGATAACAATGGCAGCCAATTTTCTCTGCTGCAGTCGGAGTTAGGTATGGGTCAAAGTCTTTGATAAGTAAGTGAACCACCCTTCCCTATTAAATAACATTGGGCCTGTGTTTCACTTACTTATCAAAGACTTTGACCCATACCTAACTCCAACTACACCAACGAAAATTGGCTGCCATTGTTATCCCACATGCCTGACATATTGGCCTTTATGACCCGATATGTGTCCTTCTGGCTTTCTCATCTCCACCCAGAAGCTAATACCTAATAAGAGGATATGGAATTGCTTGTCACCTTTTGTCATCTAGGGTAATGGGGTTCTATCCAATTATTGGATAATTTTATTCTGGACGAGGTTTCTTGGTCAAGAGAGTTCCTGTATAAATATATAAGTATACACTACATTTTGAAATAGAAACTCTCATTATCCTGCCCATTCAGCAAATTTATGTGTTGTGTACAAGTACTCTGAAAATCCTAATATCGGAAAAACACTTTGTATTAAATCGAAATTTTCTAGTCACATACTTTAATTTACCAACAATGATTTGTAGTTTTTTTGTAATCAAGCCTACATTTGATAGTATATCTTTTAAAACAGTGACCATTACCAATGCCAAATTTAGGTAATCCACTGTTAGATACAGCTTTTAATAACTCTTCATAAAAATGTTACATACGTACATACAAATTACAATGTATATTTAGGCATGTGTGAGACTGTGAGAGTCTGCTTTGTGGCATCAACTTCATTGGCGTCCAAGTACCTACTTTCATGTTCAACTTGAAGTTATATAATAGCCACCTTGATCAGCATCAGCACTTGTTTTTCTTACCTTTCCACCTCCATTCTCACCCAGATGAAGAGTCTGCTGAACCTTTCCTAAATTGAATGAAACCAAATTAGCTTGTGGCTAACAGCTGAAAGTGTTTGCTATCATAGACATACTGCTGGACATATTTTCAGGGTTTGGGTTCCATGCAACAGGACCCCACTCGACAAGGGATGGCACACAATTGATATTGTATGTCAAAAAATTGTTGCTGACCTGATTAATAAGTTAAAGTTTAACCCTTTTACCAACTGAGGTTTATCCAGTAGGAATTATGTAAAAATATTTGTTTACATGCTGTATCAAAAGATGAAAAAGTATTATGGTTTGAAAATAGTTTTCAAAATCAGCCGTATCTCACCGAACCATGTGTTTACTAATACTAGATTAATTTGAGTCCTCTAATAAAAGTGAGTTTATAAATAATTATAACATTTTCTTTCAATATAATTATTTGATTGTAGTGAGACAATTGTTTTCAATGACAATGACAATAACAATGACAAATTTTATTTATAGTCAGTTTTGTAAACAAAAACAATAATACAAGACTAGTGTCACCGACGACAGAGCTGTGTGTTTTTTGAAAACTTTGGTGGAGTGTTAAACCATGATATCATCGAGTATCTTTGAAAGTGATTGGTTAAATTTCAACCTGTGACGCTCAACTTGGAGTTTGACATCACGGTTAATGGCAAAGGAACTTAAAACTGACAGGCAGTGTTATTTGTTATGTACAACCACAACAAACAAATTCCATCTAAGCCGAGTGTACACATCACCTAGCTGAAGATTCTCAACATTTTCCAAATAAAGGGTTTTATTGCTTTTTACAAGATGCAAGTCATCACAATTTCAAATAACTTTTTAATTTGTTGTGTCAGGCATTGTAATGCTATTTTGAAGATAAGCAGTTTGTTTGATTCAGTTACAGTTCATTGAAGTATATATCAACCAGTTCAGGTATCAAAGCTAAACAAGCTAAACACACATAATCCAAGTGTCAATGGATTTAGACACTTTCTTGAAAACAGTGCTTAGGATATACGAAGCGATGCAACTAAATCTGTGAAATCCAATCTCGGGATAAAGCAAAGTTCAAACTGGAAAAAACATAGCTTTGAAAACGATATAATAATATGCTTGTTGTAAAAACCATTAGAAACATAACCTGAAGTCTGCGATGGATTTTTTTTAATAGTAAGAAATTAATTTAAGAAATGTAAATAAAATTGTCTAGTGAGGCACAGTTTCAAAAAAAGACACATTGACTTTCATACATATTGCCTGAAGTTATTCAGACTGGATTCTGTTCTAATCCTTCCTTTTGACGAGACTGTAACGTGGCCAGACCAGACTGTAGTGTCGCGTAACAATGATTGGAAGAGTACAAAATGAGTCCTTAACTGCTTGAGGAACATATACTTTTAAGCGGTTTATGGGTCTGCATCAAAACACTTTCTGAAATTGTCTGTATTTAGCAACTGCCTTAAGGAAACCATCAATTTCCAATTTTCCAGCCTATTACAGGGAAAACTGATTTGTAAAACTTTGTGTTATCAAACATGGATTATACTTGCACTCCACTCTATTGCTCTAGGACACATGAATGATGCATGAAAGTTGTATGTCACGGTCTGGATGGAATAGGGGGGAATTCATCTTCAGATTGATAGGGGAGGTCTTCTGGGCAATTGAGATTCAATGAATTTTTCAAGAGCTTGCAAACGAAACTTCAACATTGTACATTCACGTTTCTTTTCTAACTTTTCAAAGAATAATTGGGCAAGGAAATATTGCGTATACTACATAGCCCAATATACATATATTCAATAACATCTTCACTAATCAAGAGACCATTTACAATCTTAAACCTTGATCCTTAACCAGAAAAAATACTTTTGACTGGAATGACATTGTGTCTGGATGAGACTAATAGGAAAGCAGGTTCCAAAAGAAAGAAAAACACTGTTCTCCCTGGTTTGGGTGCCCTGGATTATATTATGATGGATTGAAAATATGCACATTTTAGGACTGAATACTGCTGTAATTCATAAAGACCACATCAATGAATTGCCTATGTGCTAAAGTATCTAGATTAAATGGCACAGACACAAGATGATTCATGATGACCTTGAATGTAAGGCAAAACTGATTTCTGTTCTGAAGATAACTTTATGGCCTGGAATATTGTATAAAGATTTTTTTATCCATATGAATGAGGTAATGTCTCTCGGTTATCAGTCATGTTCTTCCATTATGTTCCCGCCACAATGATTTACATCAAAATAGCATTGTGTTACTTTTTACCCTCGGCAATGTATACATTGCCGACGGGTATTGTAGTTACTTTGGGAAAATTTTCCGTCCGGCGGGCGGGCGGGCGGGCGGGCGGGCGGGCGGGCGGGCAGACGGGCGGGCGGGCGTCCGGATAACGGGCGTCCCACTTGTGTATTGGGAGTAATGCCAAAACTATGGAATGTATACTTTTTATTTTTGGGACATTATTATATCTTTTATCCTAGTTGTGCCTTTTAGGGGTTTAATCCGCATGAGATTAATACTTTTCTCACAATTATTGAAAAATGTGAAAAAATATTTTTTTGTGTATTGGGTGTCAAGCCAAAACTATGGCATGCATATTCATCATTTTTGGGTAAATATGGTATCTTTTATCCCAGTTGAGCCTTTCATAGGCTAATCCCATGACTTTTCTCACAATCATTGAAAAATGTAAAAAATTGTTTTTTTTTGTTTCTGTGACAGAGCTAAAAAACTGCAGTACTTTTGACACTGAAATTGGCATATTGTATGTATTAAATACCCAAGATGTGTTTTTTGTGGGTCTAAATGCTCTGAGAAAGTTGAACGGACGACAATTTACCAAAAATATGAAAAAATACTATTATTTTAAACTTGTATAATTCAGTCAATTTTGAAGTTAAATCTATGAAATTTTCCACTTAGGTGTCTAACTTATGCCTCTTTAAACATCTCTAATCAGTTGGAATGTTGGTCCTATGAATTTTTATAAAAACCCAAAAATTCGAAAAAATGCCAATTTTCCAACATTTCTGCATGAAAAGCCAAATGGTAATGGGTAAGTTAGTTAACTTTAGGTCTTATTGTAGTTAGACACACTATTGACTAATATTCACAGCCATTGCATGAGTTGTTGCAATTTTTTCCATTGAAATGTATGATTGAAAAAAGGCAAAAAATCATTGAAATGTCTATTTACTCTCCATTTTCTTCTGATGTCATACCAGTCGTTGACATTTTTTTGTCAAAATGAACCTGATATGTTTCACGTCATCATCATGCTGATTTTGAACAATATGAAAACTTTTATTCGCAGCATAGGTCAATATTAACAAAATTAGATAAATATTAAGGATTTTCAGATAATCATATATCAGTAAATATTTGCCCTGGTCAATCAAATTTGCCACAATAATGTCTAAATTTTACTTTTTCTACCTCTCCTCATGAAATATTATCAAGAAGAAATATATAAATTTTATATATAATTATGTGGACTTTCAAAGTATTAATTAAGTATATTCAAAAACATGCATTTGTGTGTTAATATTTTATAATGTTGACACTAAATCTTTTTAAAACTCCCAATTATTATAACTTTATGGTTAATATCTAAACTCAGTGATGTAAATTTTTAGAAGATAAATAAATGTCAGCCCCTTTTATTTAGTTGTTTGCATGAAAATTAAATGTGATTGAATCAGACAGATTGGCTTTGGTTGAATGGAGCACTGGAGAAGTCTTGATTATGTAATGTTATGTCACAGGGTAATTGTCTTCCCTGCTAATCCTTTGACAAGAAATCTTAAACTCTCAATTGTAACTTAATGGTTTAAATCTAACATCAGTTATGTACATTTTAACATATGAAGTACTGTCAGCTTACTTTTATTTTGGTCTTTAATGGAAACATAAAGACAGACTGGCAATAAGACCGCTATGTATATATAGAGGGTTATCAAAGAAAATTACTTGGCATACAAACCCAATTTCTGCAAATTTCAGTGTGTAATTTCACATTTCAAGACATTATTGGATAAATCTGTCTTTTAATTCATTTTAAAACTCACTCCAATTGTATTTTTAGCATTAAAAAAAAATATTGTTTAGGGGGTAAAAGTGTCATAATTGGAAGGGGTCCAGTTTTTATTGTGAATGGGCCTGAAGACACTATGTCTGTGCTTCATTGTACCCCTCCCCTCCAGCCATTCATGTTATGTAACATTGTGTCACTAATCCTGTCCAGTGACCAAAGCTAGGAACAAAGGAGGACAAAAGCAGTGCACAGCACCCTCAACTTTTTAACAAATTTTCTTTTTTCTTAGAAATATGTCCAAACTGCATTGACACCAACTTTGTAGTCTTATATTGAACAAATAAAGAAATTTCCAATTTTAATAAAAGATTTAGGCCAACTAGAAGCTGAGGTATGACTTTTTTTAGCCCATACAGGCTGTACACAGAGTTGGGACTTGTTTCTCTTGTTTTGTTTTTCTTTACAGCTATTGTTATTCTCCAAAGTTTGACCAGCATTTAACCTTTGTATTAACTAGCAACTTGCTTAGTCTTAAAAGATATATATATAGGCCTACTGGCATAAACCTTGTTTTAGTATTACTATTTACAATGGTTTTGGTTGGAGACATCTTATCTATAATTTATGTTTTTAGACCCATATTCCATATTTGTAATTTATGATAAGAATAGCTAAGACTAGATAGACTAGATAGATGGATGGATGGATAGATAGATAGATAGATAGATAGATAGATAGATAGATAGATAGATAGATAGATAGATAGATAGATAGATAGATAGATAGATAGATAGAGTTAGATAGAAAGAAAGAAAGATAGATAGATAGATAGATAGATAGATAGATAGATAGATAGATAGATAGATAGATAGATAGATAGATAGATAGATAGATAGACACATGTAGATAGATAGATAGATAGATAGACACATGTAGATAGATAGATATATATATATATAGATAGATTGATAGATGCATAGATTATTAGAGTAATTTTAATCCTGTACAATTTCTAAAGCTTTACAATGATTCAAGATTCCTATACATGGATATATCACAAAATCCAATCATCAACTGGAATTCTTCTTTTTTGTCAAATTGTTCTTTTTACAAAAAGCACAAAATCAGCCATAGGCCTACTTGCCCGAATCACATGATCCAGATTTCATTTTGACTAGTAGATATATCATTTCAAGTTTAATCTCTTGGTAACCATTGATTTTCAGTGATGTTTCATTGGACCCCCCCCCCTCATCACAGTGGCACACTTCTGAGGTGTGTGAAGTATGCCACCCTCCATTCTTTTGTCAGGTTACATAATGGCATTGCATAAGGTGATTAAAAGATTGGGGTACAGCAGACAATAGCCAATTGATATGGGTGTTAAGCAGCTGAGGAGGGGGACTAAGGAAGCCCCTTTAACCCCTTTAAGGGGAATGTCTGCAAGGATAATATAATTTAACTGAAATTGTTACAACATCCAACAATTTACATGGCTACATTCTAAAATGGATCCAGGATCAAGATGATGTAGAACTGAAGTCAATGACACTGTTTGATTAGATATAAGATTTACAGACAGAAATTTATTGAACTGATAGATATCTAATTTTTGTTCAAACAATAGCTACCCTTATTGCAATTCAGTTTTATGCAGTTTAAATAACATAGTAATTTTATCTTTTCTGCAGGAATTATGACACATCTTAATAGAAAAACTGATAATTGGATTGATCAAACTACCAAAAATCTATCTATCTATCTATCTATCTATCTATCTATCTATCCATCTATCTATCTATCTATCTATCTATCTATCTATCTATCTATCTATCTATCTATCTATCTATCTATCTATCTATCTATCTATCTATCTATCTATCTAAACAGTCCCCTACATGTCCTGATCGTTTTCTGACTGTCTTTATCTCAATTGTTGTCCATTTCTAGCTGTCTTTTTAATGGTCATTACCTGTCTATTGTGCACTGCATTGCTTTATTTTCCTGTCTGTCACCACTGTATATTACATTCAGACAAAAATAAGTTTGATAAAAAACCAACTTTCTAAAATGGTAGTGGAAGAGGGGACGAATTACTGTGGGTAATCCATGCCGGATAATATTGTTCTTAATATTGTCACCGAAACCAGTCATCTTCTTGACTTCATCTATTTTTAAATTTTATTTCTCAAATTGCTCGTTCACAAAAAGGCACAGATTTTGCCAAAGGCCACCAATAGGCATAGTGGAATACTTGCCTGAATTTCATTATCCACATTATACCAAATTATACCACTTCTACAGTAAAATGTAATGTCTTGCTAATTGCTAACCATTGATTTTCAGTTCATTTGATCTTTTGCCACACTTTTTGACTCCTTGCCCAAATTTTAACTGTTTCCCCTCTTTTTCTGGGGGGGACCCATCCTGCAAGCTGATTGCATGTGGATTTTGAATTCCCGCCAATACAAAATGGCAGACAGGAAACATTTATATTATTTTGCTCACAGCTCTTGGCCATTCAATGAAAGTTTTTCAACGGGAATTTCATGTTCATGAGGATATTAGAGTACCCAGTGGGGTCCTGCCTCAATGTATCCCACTGTCTGGAGAATAGCTGCTGAGTAGCCGAGGGTATGCTGCCGCGCAGCCTATGTTTAAATGATAAATAATAAGCTAGTGAACAATGGAAGAGGATTTAAAAGGAAGGGGTCTAAAGTCTATGAACTTGTTTAATCAGTTGACACTTGACTCGTTGCAGAGTGACAGTGCCACAATGGATGAGAAAAGGTGGCTTAACTCATTGACCAAAACTTCCTATTTCGATATTAAGAATTCAATGAAAGAAAGCGTATGATGATATGTACTTGAGGGGTAGCAGGTTGGGAGCATTGTAGAGTGCTTGTCATTTCAAATGAATCTTGGTATCTTTCACACCCGATGTGCTTAATGTTGCTACTAACTTCTGCTTAATGTTGTTACTGACTTCAGGTCATGTGGCACCATGTAACCTGATTTCGGTCCATGCATGCTAGGAAGATTAGCAATGGACAGGAGTTGTCCCATGCATAATTAACTGCAAAATGATTTTATGTGTCCTGTAAATCCATCAACATGTATGAAGCCCAGGTCTACTTCCAGTTATGAAGCCCGCGTCTACTTCTAGTTTTCTTGTGTAACAAAAGGTCCAATACAACAATATTTTATACTCATGCTACTAAATTTTTTATCAAGATTTTTAGCGAAACCCCCACCACTCGTAATGGTTTCTTTTTAGAAAACCCCTTGTATCATCTATATGGCATACACATGCATATTATGTATTAATGGTTAGTCTTCAAAAGTCCTATTTTACTCTGTTGCCTTGAAGTGTCCTTTTTCAAGATCACTAATGATTCTCAATTTTATATCAATGCATATGTTGTGATTGATTAAATGCATCATAAAATACAATTTAGGCCCACCTGTGCCCATGTTGCACCTACCAATAAACTTTAGATAACATTGGTCTTATGTTATGTATCTGTCTTTGTGTAATTAGAAAATATCAGCTTTGATAAAACCCTTTGATTATTTAACAGACCTTCTGCCAGAAATGTCTGTCATCTTACATATTGGCAACTGGTATGACTTGAAAATACATAACTTATCGAGAGAACCAGCTGTTGAATTCAATGCATATATGTACATGTATATCCCGCAAGAGGGACAGGATAATTTATTCAGCCTGTTCAGTGACATAAAGTGCATTCATATCTCATGGCCAAGTACCTACATTCATGTTCAACTTGACGTTAATAGCGTCCTTGATCAGCAGCACTACTTGTTCCCCTCACCTTCCCACCTCCACTCTGACCTACATGAGGAGTCTGCTTGACGGCGCCTAAATTAACCTGAATCCAAATTAGGATTTGACCAACTGCTGTGAGAGTTCCTATAAAAAAAACTCCACAGTACTGTTAGCAGTCAATAGTCTCGCAACAGCCAAAATGTATAATGTTAAGATCAAAACGAGTTACTTGTCTTGTGCCTGTCCAGAAATTCAAAATTTCAACAATTTCAATGACTCAGTACACATTTTGTTTCGGCATATTGGCTACACCAGTACACCAATGCCATCTATGGCACCCCATTCTAACTAGCACTTCAGGAATCTCCTCATTTGCTGTCCTAAATGAGCAGTTTGTTGACCAAAGTCTTGTCTGACCTGAGGCTAAATGCACATGTGGACAAAAGACCCTTGTTCTGGCAAATTGATTTCTGGCTACTGTCTGTTCTCTCAGCTGCCTGTAGCAACCAAATGCTGGGAGTTGAACACTCATGTATGAACTTGAAGCATTCGTTTAACCTGACCGACTAGCTATCTGTCCAATCGTTTTGTCATGCACATCATTTACAAATGCAAAATCACAGATGATTTATTTATCCAGAGAGCTGGTTATGATGTTATCCCATGTTTGTTGACAAATTGCAGTTTCCTGACCAACGCTCAACAATTGAATCAGAGTCCACTAGGAGAGTGATTTTCAAAGGCGACAAACTAATTCCATCGCCTCAAATTAGGAATTAGCCTCTTGTCTGGGATCCTGAAAGAGAGAGAGAAGGATTCTTCATCTCACAGTTGGTCACCTTAAGGCCATGTATAGTGAAGGTTGGACTCAATAGTTTTTCTGCATATATCCAGGAGGAAGAAGGAATTACTTAATCATGTGCAATATTCTTGTTCATGGCCATGTAGTGGAGACAAGCAGCTTGAATCTGTAGCATAGGCCTAAATGGCCATGGTGAATGTGCTGATGGTTAACTATTAGCAGTGAGGAGTTCTTTGTGAGTTTGGATGATGGATATGATGTGTCGTAGGACGAGACACAAATCATTTTAGTATACCTGATTTGTAAACCTTTAACTTTCTTTTAATTTCTAAATATCGAATTTTTAGTCTTGAACCAAAGAATGCTACTTCAACCATCAGTACTGACCACTGCACAGTAAACAACAACACATTCTAATTAAGTTTCTCTAGATCTCAAGCAATGTTCTCACCTTCCGCAGAACCTTGAGATGTGAATGTACAATGTCATGTAAACACTTCACTTGAGACAAACCAATCACCCGATCAAACAAGACGTGAGAGGAGAAATGTGAAGAGGGAATCTGACACTGACCTAAGTGTTTGGGTTGTGTTGTTTGTGATAGCACAAGACAGATATCCACGTACATTCATTTATCAAATTTAACATTACACATACTTTAAATTAGGGAAACATAATAAAAGGTGCAGTGCTTTTTCTAAATAATTCTGTTGCTAATAAGAAAGCTCATGCCTGACAGAAGTCTCTTTGTCGTCTTGTTTTTGATAGAACAGACGCATCACTGAGAACCCAGCCCATGCAATCTGGCATCATCAGATTTCTTCAGGGGAAATAAGTCTTACTGGTCCTTTGTTCTGAAGCAGTATCTCTTCTATTCAAGCCAATCCATTCTTGCTGGCCTGAAGCCCACAAAGGAAAGTCAATTATCCTTATGTTGACTCACAGGGAGACAAAGTTACATGATGCCATTCTATTGACATTGCCTTAAATTGCAAATCCATGAGATATAAGATATGACCAACAGTATGACACAGGCACAAAATGAACATACATGAATGTTGTTCTATCTTTTTGTGGAAACTTCCTTCTGAAACAAAATTTGAAATGAAATTTTTTTTCCGATATGAAATACAAACATCATTTCCAAATAAGATAAGCCTTAAGCAAAAATTACGGTGTTCTCTCAATTTTCATTATCTTTAAGTTTTTTGCTTCACACAAGGTAATTGTATCTTTATCTTGTCTTTTCTGGTTTCTGTTAAATTTATACTTCAGGTCACCTTCCATTGAGCAGGTGTGCCACTATACATCATCTGATTAAAGTCAATGTCAAGAGATGACCATCAGACTTGAGCTGCCTTATATATAATTTACTACAAATGAAAAGGCTGGAAGACTCTCCATCAATATGTAGACAGGCTGACAGGGTTACTGGATGAGACCAAGAGGCAACAGAAAAGCAGGTTCCAAAAGAGAGAAAAACACTATTCTCCCTGGTTTGGATGCCCTGGGTTATATCACGATGGATTGTACATATGTATTTATGTACATTTTAGGACTGAATGTTGTTGTAATTCAAAAAGACCATATCAATGAATTGCCTATGTGCTAAAGTATCTCTATTTAATGGCACAGACACCAGATGATTCTTGGGTGACCTTGAATGTAAGGCAGTCTGATTTCTGTTCTGAAGATAAGTTTATGGCCTGGAATATTTTATAAAGATTTTTTTATCCATATGAATGAGGTAATGTCTCTCTTCCAGTATGTTCCTGCCACAATGATTTACATCACAATAGCAAAGCATTGCTTTTTTATCATAAATAATGTACAAGTGAACAACGGAAGAGGAATTAAAAGGAAGCAGTCTGAAGTTGTCTAGGCAGAATGACAATGGATGAAAAAAGTGTTGCTTAACTGAGAACTTCCTCTGTCATAATTATGCCTAAATTTATCAACATTTTTCTGCCTTTGAATGATACTGATAAATTTACATCAATAATGAAAAGTAAGGAACCTGACCTACTAAATATACTAGGGAAATTTTTACTTCAGGCTGACGTTTAAAGCAACATATCTCCTAAATCCACATGGTCAAAGAACAGAATCACGATAATTATGAAATAATAATAATAAACCTACAATTTACAGTTAAATGGAATTAATTAATTTTAACATTCAATGAACTATTTAGAATTTTTTTCTTTTTATTGTAGCATTGTTAAAGCAGCAGTGAATGTTATTTGATGCCTGTCTTGTAAATAATGCCTGGAATATGAAATATCATGCATTGTTAATTAATCTATATATTTATTATCTTGTATATCTGTTGCTTTGGTCTTAATCAATTGCAACTTTACTTTATTACTATTCGGGTGGCTGGAGCATAGTTTGTATTTCTTTTAATGGTATTTTTGGTGCTCTTTTATCTGAAAGATTTATTACTCATTCTTGAATTTTAGCTATTTATTGCATATATATAATTAATGTTTTGTATATAGTTTATATTGCATATGATTAATATCGTTTGATTTTGTATATTTTATATTCCCATTTACAAATGAGATATGTATCAACTGTGATATTTTGAAAATGTCAATAAAAGAATATATATATTTTACGACTTCAATGTGCGAAAGTGTACTTGAAGGGTAGCAGGTTGGGAGCCCCGCCAGAGTGCCTGTCATTTCATATGGACCCTGGTCTCTTTCACACCTGGACTGCTTAATGTTGCTACTAACTTCTGCTTAATGTTGTTGCTCCCTTCAGGTCATGTGGCACCATGAAACCTAATTTCGGTCCATGCATGCTGGGAAGATTAATAATAGTCAGGAGTTGTCCCATGCATAATTTACTACAAAATGATTTTATGTGTCCTGTAAGTCCATCGACAAGCTCAGGTCTACTTATTCCAGCTTTCTCAGTAATAAAAATAACGTGCAAGCACTTTAACAGCTGCTTGTAGATAGACTTACTAGTATCTATAGATCTATCTATCTATCTATCTATCTATCTACATGTATAATATTGTATACCCTCCCTTCCTCCCCTTCCTTTTTTCATCCTTCATTCCTTCCTTCTTCCTTCTTTCATTCCTTCCTTCATTCCTTCCTTCATTCCTGCTTTCATTCCTGCTTTCATTCCTGCTTTCATTCCTGCTTTCATTCCTGCTTTCATTCCTGCTTTCATTCCTGCTTTCATTCCTGCTTTCATTCCTGCTTTCATTCATACCTTCCTTCCTTTAACCCTTCCTTCATTCTTTCTATTGATCTGTAGACACTGGATCTGACTGCTGCTGTAGGTGCAGTTTCACTGCAGCTGGTCATTTGAAATTCCCGCCAAAAACGAACATTTTAGTTTCGTAAATAAAAAGTTTAATGTCACAGAAGTTTACCAAAAGTTGATGGAAGCAAGATAAAATTATATTGAGACTGTATACTAAGTTTCAAAGTGATAGGTGAAATAGTGCGACCTCTTATATGGTCAGAAGCTTACCGAAAATTCTTACTGTAATACAGGGTGCAAGCAGCTGTAAAAAGTCCAAAACAACTATATCTTACAACTCCATGCACACTCATGCGACTAAATTTTTTATCAAGATTTTGGGTGGAATCCCCACCACTCTTAATCATTTTTTGGAAAAACCCCTTGTATCATTTATATTGCATGCACATAACATTATGTGTAAATGACTAGTCTTCAAATATGTGTAAATGACAAGTCTTCAAATATTGCTGTTTTACTCTGTTGCCTTGAAGTGTCCTTCTGATCAAAAATCTGTCCTTTTCAGGATCACTTACAATTCCCTCCCTATAATTATAAAAGCTAATGACTAATCAGGGGAAACAGAATTGGTTGTCACCTTTGGTAATCTCTTGTCATGGGGTCTGATTCAATTTCCTAACAATTTTTAGTTTGCCAAGGTTCATGGTCAAATGATACTTTTCTTTCCACTGGCCAAGATGCTTATATTTAGATGCTTCATTGGAAGCTTCACACTGTAAATCATCCCTATACCAAGTATGTTTGCAGAGAATATATTTCTAGTTCAAATCTTAACATTTAAATTGCAAATGAACGCTTTTACTCTTGTATAGGCCTATCTATGAACAAGCTGTGATTATTTGAATGTTACTGTTTAAAATTTTTAAAAAGCCTACCTACCCACATTGCTGCTACCTGTATATTTCTAAATAACATTGTGTATCTTTCTTTGTGTAATTAGAACATGTCAGCTTCAGTGAAACCCTTGGGTTATTTAAAGGCAGACCAGATATGGGTATCATCTTAACAATTGAAAACTGGTAAGATTTTAAAAGGAAATAATTTATTGTGAGTGCCAGCTGTTGAATTTCATGTATATAGCCCCAAGATGGACCGGTAAATTTCTCTGTAGAGGTTTGTGACATAGACTTCATTCATGTCTCCCAGCCAAGTACCTACTTTCATGTTCAGCTTGACGTTAATAGTCTCCTTGATCAGCATCACAGCTTGTTCCTCTCACCTTCCCGCCTCCACTCTGACCTACATGAAGAGTCTGCTGAACCTTTCCTAAGTTGACCTGAAACCAAATTAGCATTTGGCCAACAGTTGTAAGAGTTCCTATGAAAAAACTCAACACAATACTGTTAGCAGTCAATAGTCTCACAAAAACTAAAAGGTTTCGTCCCCAACCATCTACAAAGTGCCAACTGTTTCTCCAATGAGCATTCTAGTCACTTATGATTTATTGAGGTTTGACTTTTGTTTTGTCAAGTGGGAGAGATACTTTCTACTGACAATAACCATTTATGATTTATAGGCTATCCCATGGCTGGGCCAATATTTCCCTGATATTGTCACCAGAGACCAAGTAGTTTCCCCGAGACCCAAACTATAATATAGTATGAAGTGTTTACTATATCATGCAGCTCAATGGAATTTTGGTAAATTTATACACAGTGTATTAAGAAAAATCATGCACATAAACAAGTTTGTACTAAAGTGCCTGTCCAGAAATTCCAAATTTTAACAAGTTCAATGACTCAGCAGTCAGAACACATTGTTTCAGCATAATGCAGAGTCACCCACCCAATTCTAACTTGCACTTCAGGAATCTCCTCCTCTGCTGTCCTAAATGAGCAGTTTGTTGACCCAAGTCTTGTCTGACCTGAGGCTAATTGAGCATGTGGACAAAAGACCCTTGTTCTGGCAAATTGATTTCTGGCTTCCGTTCTCTCATCTGCTTGTAATGACGAATTGCTGGCAGTTGAATACTCTCCTGACCAAAATACTATCACATTCTGTTTTGACATGGTGCAAACTATGTTGATGTTCATGTACGAACTTGAAGCATTCCTTTAACCTGATTAGCTATCTGTTCAATCTCTTTGTTCTGCAATTTATTTACAATTACAACTACACAGATTGTACTTTATCCAGAGACCTGTTCATCCTATGTTTGTGTTGACCAATTGCATAGTTCAAGACCAACACTCTTGATACAGGCTCAACACTTGTGAACAATTGAATCAGAGTCCATTAGGAGAGTGATTTCCAAAGGCGACAAACTAATTCCCCCTCCTTGAATTAGGTATTAGTGTCTTGTCTGGGATCCTGAAAGGGACAGAGAAGGATTCTGCATCTCACAGATGGTCACCACAAGGCCAGTCCTAAAGTAGTACAATGCAGATATAAAGCCTTCTTATTTGTTCATAATATAGTATAATCAATATGCTGTATAAATATGATAGATATATGTAGTGCTTAAAGTATTCTTAAAAGAAACCTCACTTTTTATGGTGTATTCAAACTTTTGGAGGGGGAAGTGTATATTCTAGCAATGATTACAAGTTTAGGGCAGCTTGATAGGAAATTCTGCAGAACTTCTGAATAGACTGAAGGTTGACTCAATAGTTTTTCTGAATATATCCAGGAGAAAGAAGGAATTACTTACAGCTTGAATCTGTAGCATACATGGCATTGGTTAATGTGCTGATGGGTGGTTAACTTTTAGCAGTAAGGAGTTCGTTGTGAGTTTTGCATGATGATTTACATCACTTAATTCCAGAAAGATACCGAAGTTTATTTGCATCACAACGAGTTTTGTCTGGCATAATTTATTTGACAATTTTTAGTCTTGAAGCAAAGAATGCCACTTCTACCCTCAGTACTGACCACTGCACAGTAACTGACAACACATTATAATTAAGTTTCCCTAGATCTCAGGCAATCTTCTCACCTTCCGCAGAAACCTTGAGATATGGATGTACAATGTCATGTAAACACTTCACTTGAGACAAACCAATCACCCGATCAAACAAGCCATGAGAGGAGAAGTGTGAACAGGAGATCTGACACTAACCCAGCAGTGTGGGATATGTTGGCGATTTGTGCATTGCACAAACATTGAAATTGAACAACTAAGGATACTGGTTAATATTATACAAAAATATACCTACGTATACATTGGAATAATAGATGATTCAGTATGATTTTTTTGTGACGAAAATATCTTCTTGTTTTAATCACAACAGAAACATCACCAAGAACCAACCCAAAGATGGCATCATCAGATTTCTTCAGGGGAAATAAGTCCTTTGTTCAGAAGCAATAATTCTCCTATTCAAGCCAATCCATTCGTGCTGGCCTGACGCCCACAAAGGAAAGTCAATTATCCTTATGTTGACTCACAGGGAGACAAAGTTACATGGTGCCATTCTATTGACATTGCCTGCAATTGCAAATGCATGGATAGTTGGATACAAGATATATCCAACAATATGACACAGGCACAAAATGAACAATACATATTGATCCACCCTTTTTGGAAACTTGCTTATGTCACTAAAATTGGAAATGCTTTTCTTTAGGTTTCAAATAGAGTAGGTCGGGGCAAGAAGCCCGGGTTAGGTGAGAGGCCCCCCCAGGCTTATATCCAAACTTACATTTTTGGTGCGTTTATCTATTGACAGGATTGAAGCTAGAGGCGTTTTAGGTGACGTCATAAATTTTCAGGGCAAACAGCACCAAACCATAGTAGAAATTAAAGAAACAAAATAATGTGCATGGTTTTTGTAACTTTGACTAATTCTTTGAAAGGGGTTGTCAGAAATAACTTTGGAAATTTTCAAAAGTATAATGGATATCTGCATTGCTTCACTTTATGACTATCACATAAATATGGTTTGGATCATGTTTTTTGCATTTTAGTTCAAAATATAGAGGTCAAATTAAAATATGTAGGTTTGGGGCGAGAGGCCCCACATGATATGGGGCATGAGGCGCCCTTCAGTGGGGGTTCAAAGCTGCTTCAGGAACCATTATTAATGTGTACTATACCTTAAATCTTGATACAATAGCTAAGTAAAATAGAAAAAAAATTTGGCCCGAAATTGAAACAGGGCAAAAAATATTAAAAAATAAAAGTATGAACAAAAAAATTCTGAAAATCAGAAAAAGTGAATAGAATGCCTTAAAAAGGATAGAAGAACCCTAAGAAATAACTTTTAGGCTGAATCCGCTCGTAAAAAAAATTGCCATAGGATTATAATAGGGGGGCTTCTTGCCCGATGGGTGGGGTAAGAAGGCAATTTTTATTTTTTTACAAAAATGGCCGTAACTCCTTTATCAAAATTGGTAGACATTTGTTTCACTAGTTATTAGTAGAGTCCAGTGATCCCTTCCTGACAGCATAAGCATTCAAATAATCGCCCATAAAAAAATAGGTCAAATCGCACCTCGAAGTTAAGGGGGGCCGCATGCCCCGACCTACTCTATAAGCATCATTTTATAATAAGTCATGCCTTTGACAAAAATTATGGTCTCATTATCTCTTTTGTGCTTGCATAAGGTAATTGTGTTTTAATCTTATCTTTTCTGGTTAACGTATACTTCAGGTCACCTTCCATTGAACAGGTGTGCCCCAACATCATCTGATTAAAGTTAACGTCAAGAGATGAACATCAGACTGGAGCTGTCTAATGCATAATTCACAACAAATGAATAGCCTGGAAGACCCTCCATCACTTTGTAGACAGACTGACAGCGTCAATATCCAGGACTAGCTTTATTATTGACACGGCATACATAATTAAAATATGTTAAAGTAAATGCCAGAACCTGTTTTCACCTATTTTTTTTCTTTAATTTCCCTGCTCCGTCCATTTTTCCTCAATTTAATGCTGATTTTCCATACAATACACATTTTTTCAACGTGTTGGCCGAACCATTATAACAAATAAACAAGTACACTGTAAAATTTGAAATTTTGAGTTAGCTCAATTGATTGAGTGAGATGGTTGCACAAATTGTTTGAGCCAACATAGCTTGATATTTTGAGTTATGATAATCTTTTCGTTGTTATAACTTTAAACAACAAGCTATGATAGCTCAAAGGAATTGTGCAACCATCTCACTCAATCATTTGAGCTGACTCAGAATTCAAATTTTACAGTGTAGCTCTCAAATCCCACACGCATTTTTGCATCCTTTCTCCGCTGGCCTAATAAATGAGCAGTTTGTTAACCCAAGTCTTGACTGACCTGAGGCTAAATGAACATTTGGCCAACAGACCTTGTTCTGGCAAATTGGCTTCTGGCTATTGAAGTCTGTAGGGGAGAGCGGGGCACAGTAAGACGGCAGGCACAGTGAGACAAAGCCCATAGTGTCTAACTGGTACGGTTTACAGAACAATCCTCTTTTGTATAGTACCAAAAGTATGTAAGTGAAAGACTGTCCTATATCCTGAATTCTTACACAGCATATAGTGAGTGGAATTTCAAAATTTTGGTTTTTACCCTGTAAAGTTAAAGTATTTTGCCAAGTGAATTTTTGTTATGATTCCCAAGAAAAATGGGATAATGCGAATTACTTGTTTTAGTTTAATGAGATAACGATCCACAATGCAGGCACCCAGTCCACAGGATTCAAAACTTTTATTAAAAAAGTTTTATGGGGCACAGTGAGACAGTTTGAGTTGGGGCACAGTGAGACATCACATAATAAACGCGAAAGGAACTGAATATAATGTACAGCTCACAATTCACGACTAAAAACAAAATTCCTGCCATATACCTCTGATTTTAGTGAGCCGTATCCAAAGGAGAGCATCAGAGAAAAATTGGGATTGGTATGTAAAGAGTGCAGCAGGTTGAATAAGTCATGCATGTGTCCCGTGCGATTACTTTTCAAAACATGCTCAAAAAGGACCTAAAATATCACCCAGGCTTTATGAGAGTATAGTAGTTTTTGTAGCAACAATTGATAGAACAATTCATCAGGTCCAGAGGGTAGACAGTTATGGTAGCAGATGCCCTGTCTCACTGTGCCCCACCTGCTGTCTCACTGTGCCCCCCCCAACTCAAAGTTTCTCCAAACCTGTAGAAGTTAGGAACCTGAAACTACTGGACAACATACCCAACTTCCTTATCTATAATGTGGGCCTGAAAACATTTTACTATAAACTGTCAAAATTTTGGAGCACTTGAAAAAAAAAGTGTCTCACTGTGCCCCGCTCTGTCCTACATCTAATCTGCTGTGATAATCAATAATTATTGTTGAGCAATTTCGGAAGTTGAAAATCTGTTGACCACCGAGACTACTTGCAGACCTCACGAAAACTTTTAGAATGCAATTTGAAATTCCACAACAATACACAATCATTGATTTATCCAACCATCATACACTTTTTTGCAACTAACTGTATCTTTACATACCACATCGAGCCTGTTAGATTATGGTAGTGTAAGGCAGCACTTGACTTAGTTGTCTTCAAATGATTATTTTTCTGTCCGGAGAGGGGAATGAATAAATTATCTAAACATGCAGTCTGTAAATTCCTTGATTCATCAGAATACAAAATAAAATGTCAATCAAAATATGTTGCTTAATTTGACCTTACTCCGCATTACGTCATAAACTCAATTCAAAGTATAAACTCAACAGTTCTAGATAGATCATTTTTTTCCATAAGACAAAGTAACAAATAGACAGAAGAAATCCCCTGTCAGACCTGCGTTCAAGGTTGAACATCATCAATCACAGTCTGAACTTGTTTCAACAAGTAACTCGAAACCTTACAAAGAGCTTCTAAAGATGATGAATTGTTTCTTCGACTTGAAAGGTTCTTCCTGTTAATTATATTTTATTTTAAGGAAGACTAGGTAAATACCTAAATTCTTCATCGAGTATAGTGTCAGAGTAAAATGGACAAAGGTCTGGTTTTGACCATCTACATGTGCTCACGGGGGGGGGGGGTTTAATTTATATTTACTGTTTCATTTTATTCATTAAGATTGTTATCAGCATTACAATCATGTACATCAGGTGTAGCCCTATACCTACACCATGTGGTGTCCGACTGCATAGTCTTTTAACATGTAATTTATATATGCATGGAATCAGTAAAATCAACTTCTTTTCAGCTTCTCGTAAAGTGAAAGTACCTCCCAGATTCCGGCTTCATATATAATGGCGTCAGCCTACCATTATGCTGATTATTATCCAGATATCCTTTGTTTTTATGTTTATGTAGAATGAAATGAAATCGAATTGTTAAAACTGATGAAAAACACTACAGGCTGCTTGGTGTATTATATTTGGCATCACATACAAGCTATTTTCCGACATTAAAATTGTGTCTGTGACACTTCCTCTGCGGACCCGCAAAAACGCCTTCATCCCATTTCCTCAACATGCCTCCTTTTTCTGAATTGCTGTGTCTTCCCTGCGGTCCATAGAAAATATATGTAGGAAGAAGCATTATATGAATCAAAGGTTTGCTCCGTCAAAGAAGGAACTTTTACAGCATTTCTGTTTTATTTCCCTTGGATTGATTTTGAACATGAATCCAGAATCCACAATTTCAAACCTACCTGTTTGATTTCTACCAGAAATGTCACATTAAGCTTAAATGTATTGAAACATATATGCGATGCCAGACAATGAGAATGTGTCTTAAAGGGGCAATTCCGTATAGTTTGATTTACGAATCAGACACTATAACAGTTTATGTAGCCCTACCATTACATCATGGTTATTTTATTGTTAAACAGGCATGAGACCAGGTAACAGGGTTATCAAACAAGCCATCAACCAAAGCTCAAATGTCAAAGTGTTCTGTGCTGGGGTAACTGACAGTAAGTACAACAGCCAGTCCACTGGGATGTATGGTATATTGTGTCCAATATTACAGAATATTGATAAAATGTTTTGCCCCATTTTTCTTGATGATTTTTTATGAAAACTATTCAAGAATTGAAAAGCTATCGAAAATGTTATGCTGAGAAGGTATTTAAAAATAATAACAAGCGTTATATAATGATATATGGACAGACCAATGACTATTACACATGGGGCATGTTTAAAAGTTATTTTAACCAATTAGTGGATCACCTGGTCAAAAAACTTCTAGAAGATAAAGACAAGGGTTGGAAATATTCAAAAAATTGCCAATAAGAAAGGATCTGCCACACGTCACCAATGACACTGTGGCATACCTTTGTTGTAGACAGCCAAATTATGTAGAAGTTATATGAATTATATAGTACAAGCTACAGGTCAGACTGTGTATGAGAATCTTGGGCTATAATTTTCCCTAGAAAGTAATTTGGGGATACCAGCCATAAAATAAGGTATTGATTTGTTTGTTAGAATATACTCTCCTTTTCAGCAAAGGGGTAAATAAGAACCCAGACTAGTTCAACATCTGCCACAGTCATGCAAAATAATCTGGCTTTTGTGTCACTGTTGTATATAACGGCTGATTGACGCCAATCAATGAGGCACTTCCCGTACCTTGGTAATATAATCACAATTTCATGTCTATTTCAGAGATTACTGCATGGGTAATGTTAGAACAAGATTCATGCCATGTTCCAATTTCCAGATATCTGGAATCAAAGTAGAAATTTAATGAAACAATATCCATCCTCTTGCATAGAACAGAAACTTGCTGAACTTTCATGGCATAGTACATCGTATTGTTCCATTCTAGTCATTGCTTCATGGAAGTGACATATGATTCAAGCAAACCTTGGTGATATGATGATCATGATGGTGATAGTCGTTACTATGCCAACATTATCGCTTCATGAAATCACATTGATTTTTTCGAGAAACAATGAACATTCAAGCTTTCTGTGATCGATATTCAATAAAACTTTGTCTTCACCTAAAACTCATTAAAGGTAATCCGAAGAAACTTTGGTAATACATGTGAGATAACGTTGGCAATCCATTCTGACTGCTGAACTTAACCCAGTTGATTGACCTTTTTCTTGTCTGACCTGAGGCCTGGGTTAATGAGCAAAAGCGAGTTCAGTAATATAAGACAGTTTATTAGAAAGTTGGCCTCTGTTAGAAAGTTGGCCTCTGGCCTAACTTTCTCTAGGGATTGGCCAGGAAATATATTATCGCTCTTCAATCATACTCAGGCATCATACTGGGCCTTGTAACTGTACATGTTGATTGTGTGTCAAAGTCAAAGTCAAAGATACTTTTATTTAAGCAGGGTAGCACAATCAGAAGTAATCATCTGTTTTTCATTGTGGCCCTAACGTATAACTAATGTATAAATATAAACAATTACAATATAAAAGTGAAAGATAAAACGATAAAAAGTAAAACCATCAACACCATAAAAACATCATACTCTGCTATTTAAAATGTGTGACCCCTGAAGATGGAAAAAAACCATTTCCTGGCCTGCTAGCACCGTTAATTGTTTTATTAGGGTTGATTGTATATATGTCACTATGGTGGACCTGTGACTGTAGGAAGGGAGGGTATATTCTGAGACTGCTTTTACATTGATAAGGGTACCCTCTGCAGGTCAAGCATCATGGGGTCACACTGGTGGAGGTATTTAGGACATATTTTTCTCGAAGATTATTTGTCTTGACATTACAATTTGTTTGTGCATATGTAAACAACTAGAAAATGCCCATTAGTGTTGCGTGAGGTTCGGGCTGTCTCCAGGCAAAAACAGATGAAGATAGGTGCTGCCACCTGTCAGAAAAAGGTTATGAGAAGTGGCTCCCTCTGTGGCGGAGTAAAATATGAGAATATGCTGTTTCATGCACTCCTGGTGGGAGATTGGTGGTGGAGTTGGCAAACGGAAGTGAGAGAGGAGTTACACCGTTGTGGGCTCCCATGTGAAATATGAGGCCAAAAAAGTAGGATAGGTGGATAGTTTAGGTGAGTGACATGTCTGTGACAGGTGTTTATAGCTGGCAACTGGGATGGTCATGTGACCTGAGTTTTAACTCAAATGTTAGAGGGGATGTATTGGTAGATTTAGAGTAAGTAGACATATAACCCATATTGACTAGAAAGCTAGATAGATAGATAGATAGATAGATAGATAGATATGGATGGACAGAAATAGGTAGATTTTGATATATTTAAAAAGGAAAGATATGGCTAGAAAAAGAAAGAAACCAATTAATAGGAATGGACAGAAATATATAAATAACAAGAATTTGTGGATTCAATGCCTGGGAAGGCAGAAGAATGACCAGTTAGAGGTTAGCACTTGCTTTAACTAGGAAAAAAAATTATGAATATCCCCCTGAGGGAAGTATGAGAGATTCACGAAGAAATGCATGAGGGGTTAAAAGTAGAAGGGAAGCAAACAAGAAAGAATGGAAGGAAGAACTATGGTTACAAGTCCTGGGATTATAAATAATCCAATGGTTGCAAACCGCATTAACACCATTTTTCACAGTTAAATTATGTAATATGTCAATTCAACACTGCATCTTGAGACTCTTGGCCAACTTTCTAATCTTCGACTCATTCATGATCGAAATTCTAGTTAAAGGTAAAGTTGGTGCATTCATGACAAGGTTCATGCTAGGGTCCATAGAGTATTGAGCATCCCATTTTAAGCATACTTTTCTTCTTGTTGTAAAAGCCATTCCAGATTCCTAGAATTGTACAGATATAAAGAAAAACAGAGGGTATGGTAGGATGTTTTTAAAAAATTATGAAGAATACAGAACTTCCATACATAACCAATAAAGGAGTAAAAGTAAAAAAAAATTATCATGCTAATTACTTCTGAGTAAACACCTAAAATTCCAGAACAAAAAGGTCATCTCCATGCTTAAAGTTTGCATATGATTTAAAGGCTCATAAAATATGTTTTTATAGCCTTATTTTTCATTTCTCACTTGAAACCTTGGCGTCAGAATGTCATAACTTTCAGATGATAACTCCTTTCTGAGAAACTCTGGTATTACTGTAATATTTATGAACTGTCCCACCACACATACCCGTAAAAATGATATCGATAGAACTTGTCAAATGAAAGTAATAAAACAATTTTCTCCACGAGGCAATAACTACTTTATTTCTGTCAACAGTGCGACTAGAGACTTCGGTGTAAATACATCAGTAATATTATTTCCACTACGAAACATCCTGCTTTTCGACACTGCAAACAGGTATCGGCGCACGCAGCATAGAGAATGATTTTCTTTTATTGGATGGCGGGTTTCTTCACCTCACATCACGCTCTATATGTAAAAGGTAAGGCTAGAATACTGACAGTATTCATATACTTGGTTAAAATAATTTTCTAATATCATTTACTGTAAAACTAGGTGACTTTGAACACATTTGAAGCCTTGTTTCATCTTGCAAGAAGAGGTCATCACTAAATTTTATTTTTCTGATTTGTGATCAAATAAATTCACCATCCTTTTTTCACTCATACACTTCGATATCCACAAAAGGGTTGATTAACCATGGTCACATTAATACCTGTCCATTTCAACTATTACTCAAATACTTTCAAAAATAGCCCTCAAATGTAGCAACTTCATCGAATTAAGGTGAAAATTGTTCAAAGTCACCCCATTTTAAAACATTTAGATACTCTAAAATGCACAGCAGCGCATATTGGTTGATTAGTTAAAAAATGTATAATCCTCCAATTGCTGATTAGTTATTATGACTTCACTAAAAATGTTTCAGGACATTCAGCAATATCATGCATTGGAAATTCATCCGTCAGTCTGTCTGTCAATCTGTCATGTCCAACAACAACTGTGATAAGAATCAGACTTGGAAATTTCGGAAGATTGGCTCCTCATCCTGTGGTATGTCCCTATTGGGAACCGCACGATAATGATGTCAATTGCAACGCTCTCCAGCCCGTGTTCACTGAATTTTCAAAGAACTTGTGCAGCCGAAAAAACAAGTGCACTGTTCTGATGATGATGGGAGATTACGCTGATCCTTGTTTTGGAACAAGCAAATATCTGGAGGTCCGCTACGACTGTGTTTGTGAGTTTATCAATGGCTTCTATATTTCTGTCCAACACCTTTGTAATTACGACAACTGTTGTATTACTTTTCTTTAACTTGCAACATTTTGTGCATGTGTGTAGCATTGCATGACCATGTGCCCATTTTATCATGAGTAGCAAGCCACCTTAAATGTATTTTCACTGACGATTTTTTGAAAATTAATTTTTTTTTGCTAATAACTCAAAAAGTATAGTATAGGGTTTAGGACCAAAAATGTAGAAAATGAATATGATGGGGGATATTCTGGAGATATTGGCGTGAATATCATGTCTCTATCTACTTTAGATCTCGAGATACAGGGTATTTTTGAATTTCTTCTTATTGTCAAAAAAGTAACTTTTAAAATGGCCCAACAAAGGCCTGGGTTTTTTCATAAAATCGGTACTACTTGGTTTATAAGACCTAAAGGCCACACATTAGAATGATTTTTTTTAAAGGGCAAGCCCTAATATATATCAATATAAACTGGCTAGCGGCTGCCCTGCCAAAGCATTATATTATGCATAGGTGATGACAGGCCAATAGTAGATTTTGTCACACAGAAATACACTTTCCCACAGATCTTTGTGAAATGTTCACTTTCTCACAGATCTGTGATCATTCTGACAGGATGGGGATGAAGAAGCCCTGGATAATTGCATTCATTTTGGATACAAATGAGAAAAATCATTAAACTTTGTTGTAATAGGAGTCAGGAATATCAGTTTTGCATGTTACTTTTTCTTGGAAGAAATGCCGAATAAAAAAGGTTTTATCATGGTTTAAATTGACAACAGACTCTCACCTCTATGATCACCACTTAACAAAAACTTTAAAAAGTTCTGGAGATAAAACCAACACACTGGTGATGACAAGTTCAGTGGCATATTATTCGGCAATGTTAGGCCTACTTCCATAATTCCAGTGTCCTAAATAAAATCCAATGGTCTATTCCTGAGATGTTTGACAAAATGCAACTCCCCTTGTTAATCCAATGCTGGCAGCCATTTTTATTTTGAAACCGGTGGTTTGCAAAGGCTTGTGGGATAAACTTTCTCACAGATCTGTGAGACACTGACAGTTTGCAGATTAGATGGGAAAAGTGAAAGAGTCTCACAGATCTTTGAGATTTTGGACCAATTCTTACAGTTCCGTATGAAAGAGACAATTCTGCATTACAAGGTCTGCTGACCAAAACTGGCTCTCTTCAGCAGTGATAACCAAACATCGAGCTAGTGGATACGGCATCATCATCTCCCGGTTACAGGGAGGAACATGGTGTGAATGCACGTTAGGCCTAAATACTAAATAGCCTATTTGTGTTAATATTTTCATATTTACATAATGATTACAGTCTTTGTGAAACAGTGAAAAAAGGATTATTTTCTTTTTCTTGATCTGATCCCAAAAGCAGCTGTCCAGACTTAATATTCATGGCAAAATACCAAATTAAGAAAAACATGCAAAAGTTGTATTGTTTTTATAAAATTACTGATAATTTCAATTTCGCAAACAACAAGCAACCTTTTATATTGAAATCACTCTGTTTTTGGAGTAATATGTACAAATCTTTGTTTTGCTTCTAAATAAAGATAAATATATATTGTATCAATTGAAATGATGTTTTTTTCCCCTTTGTAGCTCCTCAAAAACTTCTGCTTGGATGTGTGGAGAACAAAGCACAGCATGGAGGGGTAAAGCATCTGCTCAAGTCATGCAGTAAACTTGACTGCGGCTACAAATGTTTGTCACAAAACGACTGTAAGGCATTCAGTTTCAACTTGGCAACCTGCATATGTTCAACTCATTCACTGCTCTCTGCAAATCTCACCGTGACTGACACAAACAGCATATTCTGTGACATTGTATAAGAATAGGTCATTGCGTTCAAAGTGAACACTGCCTGATTCCCATACTTCTCTTTTCCAATCTGAAATGGTCAACTAAGACTTTCAACATCTTTCTGGAAGAAGGTTAAGACAAAATTATGAACTTGTCCAGGTATGAACATCATGGTTATTGCAAATAAATATGCAAAATGGACTCAAACACAAATTCATGACAGACAATCATACTGCATGGGCCATGGTCATTATTCCTTTTTGTTGCAATTTATTATTATTTATCATAGCTGAGTAACACTGCTCAGTAGGTATTTGGTCACCAGTGTTACTGTTCTGTAAGAATGGTATCATATTGACCGTTGTTGTTCAAGTTACTGAGGCTGAGCAATTACTTACTGATTACTTTGAAGAAAAATAATCTTGTTTCTGTGCAGATCACTGCCTAGAGTGAGGTACCGTAATATGGGGTGAATCGGGACAGATTTGAGGGTTTTTCTGTCATAGCGTGGTCACAAATTATCTTATAAATCAAAATATGGTGCCTAATTATGTCCAAACTTCAGGTCCAACTACCCCTAGGAGCATTAAAAGATATCTTTAATTTTCAATGACTTATTCACGAAAAACCACTGTCCGTATTCACCCCTTATTTTGGGGTGAATCCGGACAGTGCTCTATTTCTATTAAATAACACTTCCTGCCATGTTTAGGTGATTTGTACTTGTGCATGAACATAAGAAAAGATATTTGACATGCAAAAAAAAATTTTGAGAAAAATTGGAACTCAATCAGATGTGAAATTTGCAGATTTTTAAAAATATGATAAATTGCACAAAAGTATTAAAAAAATGTTTTTCTGTTAATAACGCTATACATAGGTAATCTTGAACTAAATCCAATATCAATGATGACAAGTTCAATAATATTCTTTAAAACGCCATGCTAGGCCATTCAAATGAAAATTTGTAGGGTTATGTTCGTTAATTCTGAAAATTTGTCATTGCCCTGGATCTGAACCCATTGACCAAATATATATAAATTATAATCCCATATCTAGTCTACTGTACTGGTTCCCTAATAGCATTTTAAATTGAAAAAAGGTTTCATGCAAGCTTGATGGCTCTGGTATTTATACTTTTTGAGGAATGAGCAAAGTTTTGACCAGCATGGCAAAACTCAAATTATGCAGGGCCAAGTTTAACTTCCTGGAGCTCCTCACCGCCTGCAGTTAGAAGTATGAAATTCCATCACAATGTGCGCTTGCATGTGCAAATAACTGTGCTAAAATGAATTACCTAGGTTAAGTAGAAGTAGCTGATCTTTAAAGAAATAAGACACATTCCTATTCTGTCCCGATTCATCCCCGGTGTCCCTATTCACCCCATATTACGGTAACTAAATAATTATATTACTTCCAGGTAGTTAGATTACTTTTAGTTTGTGTATAAGTCTATAAATGCCATGCAAAGTTCTCATGTATTGACAAAAATCACACATTATGGTCCTGTGACTTTTGTTGTGCATAATTGATGATTGGCTGATGCAACTGTTGCCGCCAAACTCTAAATCGTGCCCAATTTTAATAGTTAAACTTCACCTACACATAGGTGAAGTTTCTTGTAATCGGTATTATTTATTATTCTTCCCAACAAACTTCTTCGTAAAATTTTCAAAAAAATCATGTACATAGTGTCTATTGACCTAACAACAAATTACGAGTTTCGGTGACCTTGACCTATTTTTCAAGGTCACAGAGCCTTTCAAAGTCAACTTTTGCAAAACTTAAAATGCATGTAGGTCATCCGGTTATTAAGGGATTTCACTTTCCTGTACATAGAAAGGTCCTAGAAACTTTCTACACAGCTTGACCTACTTTCATGAAAGTAGGTCAAGGTCACATTGTACAAAGTCCGTTTTCATGGTTTGAGGTCTATCGCGGGATCTCAGAATCCGTAAGTCGTAGAGTCACGTCGATGGTGTCAAAACGTGCCCAAACTCACGGGACACCTGCGGGGCTTTTTATTTTCCATTGGCGGTACCGGTTCTTGAGTTACGTAATTTTAAAGTCATACCGCGTCACCAAAACTGGTGACCTTGAGAATTTTACCTTGAAATATCGATGTTAGGTCATAACATGTCATAGTAAACCCCCCCAAACATACACCTAATAAGCCAAAATTGACCTTTAAATTTGACCTTGACCTCATTTTTCAAGGTCATTTGATCCGAAAAAGTTTGAAAAGGTGCCATTTTCAGCAATTTTTTTTACCATGATATTTTTAAGATATCAGCATGAATCACAGGTGACAGATGAACATTGGCGTGTTTATTCATAATATTTAATCATATTTTAACTACCTCCGTCCCCGGATTTATGAAAAATGTTTAAATATTGCTAAGCGACAAATGGCAAAAAATGACACATTTCCGCATTTTTGACAAGGAAATATTGATTCTACAGGGTTACAATGCATGGCTGACCCCCCCTTTTTTACACAATTCCCTTATGAAAATCATATTTATCTTGACCTACAGAATGTTTTTCAAGGTCAAACTCAAGGTCAAACATGACAAAATTTTTTACATTTTTGACATTTCATATTTTTTAACAAAGAAGGAATCAAGATATTGTTACAAAAATGGTAGACATACTTCCTACAATACACTGGGGGCTTCCTGTAAATTTTCAAGGTCGTCAGATTTACCTACGTTGCACTGTAAAGGTCAAATGTCGAAAAACGAGCAAAAAATTTATGATTTTTTTTCACATTTCTCAAGATGGCGTCATTTCAAACGGCCGTAGCTCCGGTCCTAATTAAGATAGAGAGAATCTGAAAACAGATTTGGAAAGGCCAAATACTCTTGTAGTTTTAATTTTCTGAACATTTTGTCGTAGCTCCGACGGTTAAAAAGATCGCCGGACCCTGAAAATTTCATGTTTTTTGTCAAATTTTCATAATATATCAATATTTCGAAAAGGAAGGAATCATCCTTTTTTTATCAACCTGTCTGAACTTATTTCTAACATCTTTTTACATAATCCTGGCAAATTCTGAATATTTTCATTGAACCGTTTTGGTTATACAGTGATTTTAAGTTAAAAACTACATTTTTTCAGGTATTTCTAAAATTCATATTCCTGAATTGTACTATAATTTCAATATGCGATAACTCCGGTCCTAATTAAGATACAGAGAATCCGTAAACAGATTTGAAAAGGCCAAATTCTCCCCTAGTTTTTATTTTCTGAACATTTTGTCATAGCTATGACGGCTTAAAAGATCGCCGGACCCTGATAATTTCATGTTTTTTCCTCCAGAGCCAGGGAATACACAACACACACAGTCCTCTCCTCTCATATAATCTCATATCTTTTTATTCTATTCTATTCTGTTATGTTCTATTCTTTTCTATCATATTTCTGATTCATTCAGATAGATAGCGAAAAATTAACGATAATTTTTCACATTTCTCAATGATAGTGTAATTGGGGGGGGGGGGGGGGGTCGTTAGCATCCAGCTCTTCTTGTCAGGTCACCTGGACTTCATTGTATGGCTGTTTCAATCATCCTTTGCCTCATTACTGTGTCCTCCTCCTGTCTCAATTAGCCTACCAAGTGCATAAATACAGGACTTTTAAAAAGCCCCAATAAGTCATCCAGGTATGAACTCGGATTTGCTCTGAAGTAGGCCTAGTGTTCAACTTAGAGTGAAGAAAACAGAGTATTAGTACATAATAGTAAAATGTAGCCGGATGCAGCCAATTCTCAATGTTGTTCAGTGAAACTTTCAATACACAATGAAGGGATATTGCGCGAGATCAGTGCACATTTTCATGGCCATACCTTAATTAGAAGTTTTTTAAGTGTGAGCAGTGTACATAAAGATAGAATGAGAAATCTTATCTAGTATAAGCAGATACATGTATAAAGATAGCCAGATCTATGGATTTTATAGATAGATAGATAATATAGATAAATAGATAGATAGATAGATAGATAGATAGATAGATAGATAGATAGATAGATAGATAGATAGATAGATAGATAGATAGACTTATACTTTTACTCTGGCCCCCTCTTGACAACCAAAGATTTCTTAAAATTGTGAACAACACTTCTGTGTGGGCATTACCTCTGAAATAAGTGCAACAAAATTAACACAATGACAAAAGCACAACTTCATTTTCTATAAAAAAAATACTTTTTATTTCAACAAGGGGTAAAATAGTTCCCTTTAATGTCAGGGAGGGTCAGGGATGTCGGGTAGCCTTGCACAAGGGGCAAGGGGCACGTAGCTCAGATCAAGGGTTAATTGGATGACTGACAGGACACAGCTGTTGACATGGACCACATGTTCTTTTAAAAAGGGACCAGTGTTTCTGCTAAAGTATAGAGTGGAAACCTGGCAAAAAGAGACCAAACAGTCTATTAAGTGTGCATGGTCAATTGAACTTGCATTAAAATAACAGCAACTGGTACAATCACAACATTGTGGTGATATGATACATTAGTAATCAACTCAGTTGCATATTTTTCAGAATTAATTCAGTTACATTCATTTTATTAGTCCAGTAGAGTACTACTATGCCTTAAATTTAAACAAAACACTAATGTCTGTTAACATAATTTATTTAACCATTTTGGTTCTAGACCAATTATTAGTTAAAAACTAATTTTTTTCCATGAATTCCTGGAAGTCCATATTTCTGAATAGTCATCATTTCAATAGGCTGTATCTGCGGTTCCATTTCATTTAGAGAGAATCTGAAAAATGATTTGGAAACGCAAATTCTCCAGATGTGCTGATTTATGTACTGGTGGATGTACTGGTGGATGTACTGTCATGTACTAGTTCATGCACTGGTTCATCACTCGTTCATGTACTGGTTCATGCACTGGTTTTTCTGTGCATACTTGCATGTACATGTACTGCAATGTACAGGAAATATTCTTGTATTCTTGTCTGAATGCATATTACATAATTATGTATGATTCCTGTGTACTTTTCCATGTACCTTTTACTTGCTCATCTACTTGTGTGTCTGTTTCGAGTTACTGGTACCACAGTAGGTGAAGTTTTGTTACCGCTCGCGGTTACGTCTACTAGTTACTATTCTGTTTGAAAGCCATGGTATTGATCCACCGATGTCAACCACATGTTATGTTAGACAAACTCTGCGAATTAAATGTAAATGCCAATCTTATTAAGTGGATTTATAGTTATTTAACTGAAAGACCCCAATACAGTATGTGAAACTTCATGGTGTTAGATCAAATTGGTTATATTCCAATACTGGGGCCCCGTAAGACTGCGTACTATCCCCCTTACTTTTTACATTATATAAATATAAATCAATTTATTTATTCACATAATAAATGAAATTGTACAATAATATAAATAGTATGACGTTAATTTTATAAAAAATCAGTTGAAAGGATTATTAAGATACGCTAAAGAAATTCAATATAAAATCAACATCAGCACCAGTAAAACCATTGATTATATATATATATATATATCATTTATTCATGCGCAAATGGCATAAGAATATAAAAGACAATGTAAAGTGGATAAAAAGACAGTTAAAAACAATTCAAATTCTCATGTAAAAACAATCAATGACAGCATAAATAGTGTAAAATCAATTTGCATTCATCATTGTCCAAAATAAAATCAAAGTTAATATCACAGAGTTCCATAATCTGCATTGCGGTCCTCTCGTCATCTTGACTCGCTGGCACTTTCAGGTTACTTTTCATGAATGGTTGCGTTAGTCTCTCATAATAGTTTAAATTGTACCTTCTTGAGAGACATTGGATATTTCGACATATTAAACTTGAACTGTCATTCATGAGAAAGTTAGCAATTAAGGAGACCTTCCTGTTGCTGCTCTGCAGCATATTTCTTAACATAGAATAGAATCTCCTGTACAATTGGTCAGTGATGTAAGGCCTTCCAATGAAAAACTCCAGGTAACGAGTGTGGGTTTCATAGGGTAATCCAAAGACCTTTCTCACACCATGGTTCCATGTTTTCCGAAAAGTGTGAAATTCTGGCATAGCCATATTCCAGGCTTCACTGCCATAAAAGTGGCTGCATTGCGTATTAAAAATTTCCTGCTTCACACTCCTGTTCGCTTTTGCAAAAGTGGCACACATGCTATTCACTCGACCGATAAGGTCTCCCCGTTTGTGAGAAATTTCACAGGATTCTTTCAGATCTGATCTTACATAATTTCCAAGATGTTTTACAACTGGCACCCATTTAAGTGGCTGACCAGCCAACTGAAGATCTGGCAATTGTTGTACTTTCTTGCTGACACACATAACAACAGATTTTGACAGGTTGTACTTAACTCCAAATTTTAATCCAAAGTCTTCGCACATACCAAGCATTTGTTGTAGTCCCGATAATGCAGGAGAAAATGAGAGTTAAATCGTCAGCATAACTCACAGTGCCAAAATAATGGCCTCCTATCTTGCATCCAAAACCACTTTTCTCAAGGCTCAATAGTAAATAATCCATGTACACTGTGAAGAGCACCGGAGATGTTATGCTACCCTGTTTGGTTCCATTGAGTGTAGTGAATGTTTGCGAGTAGCTATTATTCCATTTTGCTCTCAACTGTTGTCTTTTATAGCTATCCATCAAAATGCGCATAAGAATGGCAGGGAACTTACGTTCCATTAGCACAGTAAAGAGCCGGTCATGCCTGACACGATCAAATGCTTTACTTGCATCGATCATCCCGATATATGTGTCACCATTATTTCTCTTAAAATAAGAAGCAACCTCTTTTAGCATCAGCGTGCACATAGTGGTTCCATGTTTGCTCTTATAAGCATATTGCATGTCAGAAGTGGAAAGAAAATCAGAATACTTTTCCAGCACAATCCTGTCATGAATCTTAGAGAGACATGAACTCAAAGCAATTCCTCGGTAGTTCTCAATATTGCAGATATTCCCACGGACATCTTTTGGTATAGACACGAGCGATGATAATAAAAGCTCACTTGGCATATGTCCATGTCTAGTCGCAGCATTCAACAACAAAGCAATTATGGCATGCATTCTTCTCGGAGCATTTTTCAAATGATCTGATATCAGACCCTTGCTCCCATCACTTTTTCCACTCTTGAGGCCCTCAATAGCCTTTGTAACATCAGATTCATGAATCAAATGATCAGCCAAGTTAGTACTGAAAATTTCTCCGCTGATGTATTCATGCAACTTTGACATTTCTACGTCACAAGATGGGACAGATGTATACAATTCCTCATACTTGGACTTGAATAGCTCTGCGATGTCCTTTTCTACAGTGCAGCCATTGATGTTCGGTGCTGATTGTTGCTTGTTTTTCATCCTTTTAACCTCATCCCAGAAGTTTCGTTTCGTGTCTTGCGTGATTTTTTAGGCCATCTTTTCAAATTTCAATTGCTTCTCCTGTCTAATAATCCTGCGTGCTGCATATGCATATTGTCTCTTGGCTGCTTTCATGCTCTCATATACAGGACCGCTGCCTGGCTCACCACAGCTAAGCCAGAATCTATGCCATATCATGGACTCCTTTTTATAGGCACTGACATGCTCAGACCAACCAGGACGAGCATATGATTTCCTCCGGCATTTAGGCAAGCACTGATCTCCAGCATTTATACAAGCATCCGTCAGACTGCTACACCACATGTCAAGCTCAACTTTATGCTGAGGATCATTACATGTCCAGTCCTGGCAGTATGCTACAGATGGAATCACCAAAGTTTTTAACATGTCATCTAGTATTTGCTGATATTTTTGCAATATGGTGACCTTGAGTTCTGTGCCATGATACACATTTGCTGCTGTCAATTTTTACTGAGGAGTCAGATTCTCCGACTTTGGCGTCAATATCCAGTTGTAGTCTAATAGGTTGATGATTTGACAAGTTAGCTGAGCTTTAGAACGTCAAGTCCTCGAACATAATGAGCAAGATTACTGGAACACATCAAGTGATCAATCCGGGATTTAGCCGAGTTGTGATATGCTATATATGTATCCTGAGGCTTAGACTGAGGCAAAGTCCATGTATCAAGGAGTCCATGTCTAATTGCCAAATCACTAATCCAATTAGAATGTGCATTATTGATTATACAATCAGAATTTCTAAAATCGATCAAATCTAAAATCACAGAAATAATATCACAGTCCTCTTGGTTAACCATCCGCAGTCCATGGAGTCCGTCTGACATCACAGTTCCATCATCTAAATCAAGTTCCACTGCAATAATGTGTATATTACTCATTATTATGCTCCTCTGGTCACTCTGACTAGAAATGACACTATCTCATTTTGGCTAACTTCCATTTTTCTCACCAATTTGATAAACCTGGAAAATATTTGATATGCCGCTGACGGGGTGCCAATTATTTGTGGGAGAAATTTTCTGTGAGTCATATTGGGTAATTGGAAGAGCCGATGCACACATCGATTCCATGTCGTTTGAAATTCTTGACAGCATTTATCCGCAAACTGCCAGGCTTCTGCCCCATAAAAATGGGCACACTGCGAATTAAATAATGTCCGCATGATACCAATACTTCCACCAGGGAGAGACGCAAGCACCGTATTAGTCCGCTGAATCAAATCACTTTTTTTCACTCTGATCTCTTTCACTTCTCGTAGACCACTCTCCAGATAATTTCCCAGGTGCTTTACATGATTCACCCGAGCCAGTTCTTTCCCATTGAGACACACAGCTGGCTTGACAACATTTTTTGAAAGTGAAAAGCACACACATACAGTCTTGCATGGATTATAAATCACACTGAAATCTTTTCCATACTCCTCACAGGTTTTTATCATTCTCCTCAGTCCGGCTACACTCGGAGCACACAAGGTCAAATCGTCGGCGTAACCAACAGCGCCATAAAAATTCTTTCCAAGCCTACATCCAACACCATCTTCTTCAAGTGATTTCAATAAGATGTCAACATATACACAGTAAAATATAAATGACTCCACCTTGACGAATTCCGTTGATGGTTCCAGATAGGGGTTATAATTGTGCAAAAGTAAGTACACCCTCTGCTCCTATCTTTTAACATTACGCTTAGGGTTCACTTACTTTTGCACAATTTTAACCCCTATCTAGCGCAAAGACCCCTGATACAAATCTAAATGCCAGGCTTGTACATGTAGTGGAAAACCTCAATGGTATTATACAGTCATTGGTTCAATGATTCGTGCAATATCATTTATGTTATGGCCAGTACGATGAGACAACTTTATCATTATCTTCAATGGTAAATCTCTATGGGTTCACAAATTTTCAAGCACAACTGTATCTTGTGTACCGGCCTGAACCCTCAAACAAAAACAAATTTAGGTTGGCAGAGTTTTTTGAGGAATTTACACAATTCTTAGCTCAGTATCAAACATATCACAATGAAGTTGTGATCACTGGTGATTTTAATTTTCACATAAACAAACCTGATGATGCTAGAGTCAAACAGTTCAATAGCATCCTTGAAATGTATGATCTTGAACAGCATGTATCTTCACCTACCCACAAAGAGGGAAACACATTGGACCTCGTCATAACATGCATGTGCTGTCAGTAACTTGCTCTCTTACCATGACTGTGTCCTTTTCAATATGGCCATTGGCAAAGTAAAAAATGCCCAAACGAAAATTGCTCTCAGAAAACTGCGCAACCTCAATTTGAATTTATTTAGAAAAGACATTGACAAACACTTGTCCCAAAAAGTGCAACAAGAAAAAGTACCGACTACCTGTCAAAACTGGTCTTACTTTACAATTCATCAACCAAGGTACTTGACAAACATGCACCTCTGATTACGAAGCAGGTTACACTTCGCAAACAGACTTCATTTATCAATGCTGACATCAAAAATCTAAAAACAGCTAAAAGAAAAGCAGAGCGAAGTTGGAGAAGAACTGGACTTGAGTGAGACTGGCAAGAGTTTCAGCAGAAACGAAATGTGTTAAATGACCTGCTCAATCAGCTGAAATCTGATGATCTGAGAGCAAAGATTGAGCATACTAGGGGAAATTCAAAGGCCATGTTCAAGGTACTTAATTCTAACTTGAACAGGAAAAAAAGAATTGCCGCTGCCAAATCACGAAAACAGCAAAGACCTGGCAAATGACTTCAACACGTTCTTTGATAAAAAATCAAAAAGACTCGGGCAGCAACAACACTGCAATTTTTGAAAATTTTACAGGCAACAGACTATCTCGGTTCAAAATCAGAATCAGAAATTAAGAAACTGATCAGAGATATGCTTGTAAAACACTGTCAACTAGACCCCATTCCTACGTGGTTACTGCTGGAGTGCATCAATGAATTTCTTCCATTGTTAACCGAAATAGTCAACACATCACTGACTCTGGGGGAGATGCCCCTTGATCTGAAGCATGCACTAGTTAAGCCACATTTAAAGAAAGGAGGACTTGATCTGATCAAAAAGAACTACCGACCAGTATCAAACTTGTCCTTGCTCGGAAAAATAATTGAATGTGCAGTTATCAAACAGTACATGGACCACCTTGTTCAAAGCAAACTTGATGATGACAAGCAATCTGCATACAAGCAATTTCATCATACAGAAACTCTTCTAACAAAGATCCACAATGACATTATGTCAAACATGAGCTAGGGTGAAATTACAATGCTTTTACTAGTAGTTAAATAACTTGAATCAGAAATTCCTGGTAATGTAAAGCAAATGCTATAGATTAAAGAAAGTTAAAAAATTTAGGTCCTTTATTTACCCTTTATATTATTTTCAAAACCAATCAATCTTGCATCAGAGGTCGGAGAGCAAGTTCGTTCTATAAATAAACCCTGACAGTCTGTCGGCAGATTGATGGACGCCCTCCGGTGCAATTTATTTGTTGTCAATTATGCATGAGTTTTGCGGCACATCATCAAATCAAAGATGACTTGAAGTAAGCGAAATATCCATATGAGACCAAATGCTCCAAGAATATTGTTCTATAGTGGTTAGTAAATCCAGCAGCCACTGAAAATATTTTTTATTAACAAATTGGTTTTCCACATCATGGACAGTTACAGTGCCCTGCGAAACTGATGGTTACTTCGTGGCAGAGCACATTTTGTTATATTCCTCAAATTAAAGGAACACTAGCACAGAAAGCTTTGTACATAATAAATATAAAGAACGCCGCAAAGGACTGTCTTCTGGAGTATTACAGTCCTCGTCATATTTATGTGGAATCTCAAGTTCTTTTCTATGCTGTTGAACTGTGATGTCAGAGATGACTCTTTTCTAGCATTGCAATACATGTATATGTAAATTAACTACAAGCTGTGATGTCATTTTAAACTGGGTCAGATTCCACCAAACTGAGCATCACAGTTTCAACTCATTGTAAGAGTTAGCATTTTATCAGCGATAGCCCCTACAACCACATCATCACAGCTTGATAGCCAATGGGCTGACAGTAAACTACACATCACAGTGCAAACATCTATATATTGAAGGCAGCATTAAATTTGTGATCCCAATGATCTATCAGAGGCAATCACCAGTCTAATCCTACCAAATGGCAGCTTTGAAAACTGTTATAATCCCCACAGAGTTGTTTGATCAACCTACAAACTTGATAATTCACAACTTTAAACTTTGATGAAAATTGCTACAAACAAAAGGCTACGACAATTTGTTTGTAAACACATGGATTATTTAATGTATATTTGTTCTGGCAACCCATTGGCTGAGAGACTGTGATATCGAACCTGCATGTGTTTTCCCAGACCCAATTTTCACTCTGACACTGATATGAGTTGAAACTGTGATGCTCACTTTGGTGGTTTCACATTGGCTAGAAGTCAGGAAATCTGACCCAGTTTAAAATGACATCACAGCTTGCAGTTAATTAACATATAGTGCAATGCTAGAATAGAGTCAGTTCAATAGCATTGAAAAGAACTTATAGTTTTAATAACTCTGCTTGAGTGCATTCAATATACGTTATTTTTTTGTTGTGCATAAGATATTTTGGAAGTCTTATGATGCTCAAAATATGGTTTGAGGCCAAATCTCAGAAAGACAATTACCCATATTAAATTTGTTGTTTACTGTGGGAATTTCAGCATATGAAACACTATCAGTCAATTTGGTTCCTGGACCCACATAGATCAGGTGTAAACCAAATCAAGCTTTTCACTGTGCAGAATCTTAGCGAACTTCCTTTAAAAGCACAAAATGAATATAACAGTATTCATAATGCTGCAGGAAAACTCTCTATAATGATATTCTATTATGTTAGACCATATAAACCAGCATCCCAGAGGGATGGCTTATCCGGTCAGTACCCTGAACTACACGCCCTTTCCATTACCTTATCTGTTTTGCAGCCAGTCTCAGAGGAACAATGTACCACCACAAATGTATTTCAGGGAAGAATCAGTAACTATATATTTTACAACATTGATACCACAGCAACTCTACACTATATTACCTAAATAAAAAATGTTGATTGGGCCGTCATTTGATGCTTTTGATCATGATTATTAGCATACAAGTAAGTCATTTTCTCAAGAATGATGATTCTCCCATTGCACAACCTGCAGAGTGTGCCCTGAGACAGTCTGATTTCAGCGAGGATGACTCAGCCTGCTGTGTCACACCATCAAAGCCACGCCAGAATAACTCCCAAATGTGTTGTTCATTTGCACAGGTTGGAATTTCTGGCATAGGCCTATTTAGGAATACTTTTATTTCAGAGTAGATAGAGTTGAGAGAGACAAGCAAAGTTGCTCTTCCAGGTAGGCCTACATGGTTACTTATGCTTAGATGAATGTAGCCCTGGACCCCTGGATCCTCCCATTGGAAAATCATGATTTGCAAGACAGGGTTTTGGAGAATCCTGATAGCTCAAAATATACATAAAGTTTGTTAATTTTAATCATACCACCTGAAAGAGTGCAAAATGTCCTATGAACAGCACCTATTTCTATATTTCTGTAGTTTAAAATAAATTAACACTCGCCCTGTGAAGTTCAAGAAATGATTTTTTTCTTTATAAATTATGGTGTTGTCTCATTGGGTGAGAGAGAGTGATGTCACAACGAACGTTTATGATGTCATAGGTATTTTTGGTGACGTCACAATGGTGACATCAAACATCAAAGTGAGGCTGATAGCTGTTCCTCACAAATTTTTGGCAATTCCCTCATTTTAAATCAATTTTTGCCATACAAACCTTTGTGGAAATGCTTTCAAAAGAAGTGCCTTCAGCAATAAAGTACCTATGTAGGCTACCCAAATCCAAAATTTCATTAAATTTGGACAAAAACTGTTTAATATAGACCAATTATCCTGATGCCATGTCAAAATCTCAAGATTTTGAATGGGATCCCAATTCAATTCTGAATTACTTTAATGCATACAGAGATATGCACAAAAGGTTATCAACATCACTTGCCTGATTGCGTTTATCTCAGCATTACATTGTGTGCCCAATTAATGGGCAATTTTTTTTTGAAAGGATCTAAAGAATGGAGTCAACTTGCTTGACAGTTAAGCCTACTGATCATTTCTCCAAGATTTGACAGCAGCAATTGATAAGGCTTTATATGTATTACAAGTGAAAAAGCTTGAAATACAGATGTACCCTTAAGCACAGAGCCTTAAATCTCCCACTGCCATGCTTCATTGCACAGAGGAAAAAGTGGGTCACAGGCTCATGCAACAAAAACAGCTAATACAGTAGTGCCTGCATTTAACTGAGTCTAAAAAAGGTTTTGGTGCAGCTTTTATAGCCCAGTAAGCTGCACTAACATTAGAGGGGTCTTATTCAGCATAAAAGAAATATAATATATCCAGTTTCAGGTCTGCTTGCTCTTAATTGCATAAAAAGATGTGGCCTTAAATTGGGATTCTTCTGTATTTCTTGGAAGTGCTTCTACCCATACTTTGATGATGTTTTTGCACACCTGTTGGCAGATTTTCTTTCAGGGGTGATGAACATACTGAGGGCTCCTTGCAAAGAAAGGAAGTATTACAATACATAACAGCGATTGGCCTGTGCATCGCCCTAAAAAAGAACTTGAGATTCCACGTTAGTATGACAAGGACTGTAACAAGAAACTTTACACGACACTTGGGATACCAAGTTGCTTTTGGGCACATGATGCATGTTCTGTACACTTGTGCATTTCCTGGATATCCGTCTGTATTAAAGTCAGTGTTGTGACTTGTTTTATAAAAGGAACTTGTTTGGTTAGTTAGTGATTCAGATTTGTGTCTGGAATTGAATGGTTTTGGTGATAAGAGTTATGTTATTAAATATGTTATAAAAGAGTGAGACAATGATGTTTAGAAAGCTGCAATGAAGTCTCATAAAAATTCAAAATGTAGAGGAGAGTGGGGAGACCAATTTTTTGTTGCATTCTACTGAGCTTATGGTAGTAGTAGTAGATACAGGTACAGCATTTTGGCAAGTGCTAGCCATAGTATTCACCTCAACATTCCATGCAACAACTTTGTCTAAAATATTGACAAGTTGTCACCATGAGCTTGAAAGTACCATGAGACCAAGTTAAGTGTTTCATGAGCTTAGTAGAATCATTGGGAATAAACTAGCAAAAATTATATTTATATATATTGATCGAACTTTGTTCAATAAACATTTATAATACAATAACTGATTTCTTAAAAGCAATCAGGTACAACATTGGGGATTTTGTGTGTCAGAATTTAATACAAAAATATGAAAAGCAGCAATTCAAACTTGCAAGAAAAGTGTGTAATTTTGGAAAGTGATGTTAAGGTGGCTCGCTACTCATGCAAAGTGGTAGTTAGCGCACATTGACGCGCAGCCAGGCAGGCCCTATCTATCGTAACGTCACTATTGCAGCTGAGCTCTGCTGACACTGTTCAGCATCTTTTTTTGATTCTGAGAATTTCATACGTCGGCCGCTTCGTTTGCAATTTGCGCCACTTCTATTTGGGTTAGAGACTTCTCGTTTAGAGCATAAGATGCGCAATGAAGAGGACTACATACAGCCGGAGTTTCAGCTTGATACTCAGAACAGAAAATTTTTACAGGCGATTTTCGACAAGCAGGTCTAATTTCTCAAAAATGACTTTGAGATATAAATAAATTTTTATATCAAAATCCATCGCGGTAAGAAACCTTCTCTTATGCATTTTATTGTTCCTCACAATATTTGGAAATAAATGACAAAGAAATGAGAAATCCTATCTCGCCAATTTTTTTTAGCGCCATGGTTTATAAAAAAAGTTAAAATTGTCAAAATCAATATTTTGATTCCGAGCCCCTTGGAAAGCCCTTTAAACTAAATATATCTCTTTGAAATTATGATCAGCTTTTCCATTGAAGTGTCTTCTTTAATTTCATGCTTCATTGAGTAATATGGGATGCATGACCACTAGGGTGCATCTAACCCCCTTACGTAGTTGGATCACCTCTGACTTTTTTTGGGGGTGAGGTTTGGTGTCCTGAATAAAACCCTAAAATTTCATTGAAATCCATTAAGGTCTAGGGGTGAATGATTGCAATTGAAAATTATGCAATATTTAAGTTTTTCGATCATTAAAATAATCCGCGGTTCTCCGTAACTAGGTCAATATTACAGATACATCAAAGATAATGATTTCTCTAGAAAGCCCTGATCAAGAGCTTCAAAATGAATACCAACAACCTATGTTTTCATGCATTTTAAACAGTGGTAGTCCTCGTGTTCAAACAAGAAATGAGGCTTTTTCTAATGACTCTATGCTAGGCCGTACAAAGTTAGCCAAAGAAGTCAGAAGAAGTCAGAAGTCAATAAACTTTTATTTGCCAAAAAATAAATAAATAAATACTTTTAAAAAAAATAAAGAAAAAAAAAATGCCGGAAGACCCCCCTAAGGCAAGAAAATGCCGCAAATGGTGGGCCACCTTTGAGACACCTGGAGGAGACATCAAGCACACACATAGAAAATGGCCAATCAGAGCCAAACTTTTGAGAAGGCCAAACCTTCTCAAAAGTTGTTGATGGAGTCCAGAAGGCTTCCTGTTGAAATTTCAGGTCAATTGAAGATGTTCACCCCCTACTTTTGATTTCACATAAAAAAGTGGCCATTTTTGGGATTTTCGGGTGGTATTTCAACAACCTTTCCACATAGAGAGCTGCAAATGCACTCAAAATGTGCGGAATGGTCATATTTGGTTGTGATCCATGTACCCTTTTACCTTCTAGGTACCATCTTTGTTGTTTTACTATGAAAACTGGTTTGAGGAGTTCTGGGAAGTGATGTGAAGTCCTAATCCTAATGCTGCAACAAGAAGCACCAAGAAATTTCATTGCATCGCACTTTGCATGCATTCTAAAATGTGTCCTTTGGTAATATATTTGGAATTCAAAAAGTCATTGAAGTCATCACAGTGACAAAAGATGACAGAGCATTATTTGGTAATAGCCTAGATTGTGTATCCTTTGGCTAGAAAGGATTAACAGGTTTAACATGACCTGCCATGGCTTGAACACTTGGAAGGTCTAGTAATGACAGTAATAATTCCATAACTATTGAAAACTTTCAAACAAAGGCAATGTTCATGTGACAGCTGTGAGTCTTTTCACCAATTAAATATCCACATACAGCATAAAAAATGTATTCTGCATGTCGATCTCAATAGCATTTCAATATATTTGCCATACCCAAATAAAAATCAAGTCTTGAGTCACTGACACAAAAGGGTTCCTAACAGCATCTTCTCAGTTAACTTCATCAGCTAGTAGGCCTACAGTTGCCGTTTTCTTATTATGTGCAGCAGATTCATTATGAGCCTCAACAGCTTTGTATTCTTCTCCAACACTAAAGCCTGAAACAACATCCAGCAATTTAAAGTCAAACGCTATCATGACTGAAATTTTTCCTGTGATTTACGGTGACACAGCTGAGGGGAGAAATTTGTCCCTGTCAACATGCAGTCCAACATATTTTCTGGTTGTGGTTGCAGAAACAGTAGCATGTGTAATTATGGGACCAGCAACTTTTGTTTCCATCCCCCTTTCATTGAATTTTATAGTATCTTCATAACTGTATAATTTTGAATCAGACACATCGTTATCATTATAATCAATTTCTTGCAGATATGCCGAATGGCATTGCCCACTTGTGACTGAACATGGCTTTATCACAGCAGTTTCTCAGCAATGGCATGTCTATATTTGCAAGCTGTTGTTGAGAGATGGTCATGGTGCACATTCAGATAGATGGATCATCATCTTCACAATGGCATTATTATTTTGATGGATTCCCAATGTGAAATTTGACCGTTTCAATCACCTCCTTCTCAGTTGATACTTTTTCTTTAATATGCAGTTTCGAACTCGGATACATTTCCTGGAAATCAAGCTCTCCACATTTTTCTGTACATCTCAGTGATCACATGCCCCTTTTGGAATTCATGATAACATTACAAGATTTAACTGCCATTGACTCACAGTAGTAGAGGAAACAGAAGCCAAAAAGTCCAATATTTAAGGAGATACCCCGCACGGAAGTACAACAGGCCGAATCATATACCAAAATGTTCGCCAGAATGTCAGCTATCTGAATCCGGCTAAGAAAATTACTGGTTCCGGGTACTAACTGAGGGAGAGCTGTTGCCATGGCAACAGATTTATGAAAATTGTAATTGGCCAATTATTCATTTTTAATGCCTTTCTTAAACACCAAAGTTCACAGATGAGGCTTTTGTGCCTGGGCAAACTAATGTTGAGACAGACTTCCCACCGGCAGACCAATTTTGCTTTTACATTGTATTGGTTGCCATGGAAACAAGAAATCATAACAAGTTTGAAGTTTCCAGTCATTATCACACACTTTGATATCTTATACTCCAAAATGATTTCATTAAACCCGCTAGTGTTTTATATGGAAATGTTGCTGAGAGTGTCCTCTTTCAAAACCTGTGCGAGATTTTTATGTTTCATGTCTAGTTATTGCACTAAAATGGTTTCCAAGGCAATAAGTCAGGACAAACAAGTTTATAAGAATTTTGGAATTTACCAATATCTCAACTAATAGACATGCCATAGTGCTCATTTTTGGACATAATCATTGTGGCAAGATGACCTTCAGAAAAGTGAACCCTCAGATATGTGGCATGGTCTTGGTTGCCATGGAAACAAGAAATCATGACAAATTTGAAGTTTCCAGTCATTATCGCTCACTTTGATCTCTTATACTCCAAAATTATTTCAATAAACCCGCTAGTGTTGTACATGGAAATGTTGCTGAGAGTGTCCTCTTTCAAAACCTGTGCGAGATTTTTATGTTTCATGTCTAGTTATTGCACTAAAATGGTTTCCAAGGCAATAAGTCAGGAAAAACGAGTTCACAAGAATTTTGGAATTTATCAATATCTCAACTAATAGACATGTCATAGTGCTCATTTTTGGACATAATCATTGTGGCAAGATGACCTTCAGAAAAGTGAACCCTCAGATATGTGGCATGGTCTTGGTTGCCATGGAAACAAGGAATCATAACAAATTTGAAGTTTCCAGTCATTATCGCTCACTTTGATCTCTTATACTCCAAAATTATTTCATTAAACCCGCTAGTGTTGTACATGGAAATGTTGCTGAGAGTGTCCTCTTTCAAAACCTGTGCGAGATTTTTATGTTTCATGTCTAGTTATTGCACTAAAATGGTTTCCAAGGCAATAAGTCAGGAAAAACGAGTTCACAAGAATTTTGGAATTTATCAATATCTCAACTAATAGACATGTCATAGTGCTCATTTTTGGACATAATCATTGTGGCAGGATGACCTTCAAAAGAGTGAACCCTCGGATGTGTGGCATGGTCCTGGTTGCCATGGAGACAGGATATCATAACAAATTTGAAGTTCTGGCCATAATTAACACACTTTGAACTAATATACTCTAAAATGACCTCATAAAACCTGCAGTTGTGCACATGAAAATGCTTGTGAGAGTGTCCTCTTTCCAAATATGGTTTAGATTTGTATGTTTCATGGAATTTATTTCATTAAAAGTATTTCCAAGGCAACATATCGGGTCAAATAATTTGGATGAGGTTGAGACATTATCAATATCTCAACTAATAGACATGTCATCTTGCTCATTTCCGTATATAATCATTGTGGAAGGATGAACTTCAGAACAGTGAACGCTCCATGACATTTTATTACAAGAATTAGTTACCATGGAAACAAGAAATAACAACTATGATGTTTCGAGGGGATTCATAATTAACACACTTTGGTCTCTTTTACTCAAAAATAATTACATAAAACCAGCAAGTGTTGAACATTAAAATGTATTGTGAGAATGTCCTCTTTCTGAACCTGGGCAAGATGTTTATGTATGATGTAAAATTTATCCACTGAACGGTTTTCAAGACAATGGAATAGGTAAAGACAATTGGAGGATTTTTTTAATTCATCAATATCTTAACTGATACTCTTGACAACTTGCTCATTTTATGACATAATCATTGTGTATGTATCTCCTTCAGGAAAGCGAATCCTCCTTGGGACATTGCAGTCTTGTTTGTAATGGAAACACATACATATTATTGATATTATAGATAACTTATTAACCATATATCATTTCAATTGACTTCACAAATTGTCACCGGAGTCACGTCGCTAAAGTCAAATAATTTTTAGTGGCACTAAGCATTCGCTTTTGCTATTTAGATGCTGGGAAAGCTTGTTAGCACATTTCAGGTCATCCTATCACTAATCTAATTTAAGCTTAACATAGTCTCAACAAATAAGTACTTGTGCTCCAGTCCTGCATTGAATTAAAGGTTTGTAGGGGTATCCTTAATATTTTCAATACCATTGAGGTAGATAGGAAGACCCTCCTGGACAGTGCAGCTGTCAAGGATGGGAAACAAAGCATAGTAGAACAGTTGCGACAAGGTATCTTGTCGCAGCTGTTTTGGGGCTGTGTTGAGGCTGTTTTGAGTCTAAAGAGAGGTATGACTTTGTAGAAAATGCTTTAAAACATACATTCTGTGAACATTTCAAGACATTCCTGCAATTTGAAGTGTCAAAATTGGCTGATTTTCACCGATTAACTGGCTGAAATGATGCAGATTCTCAGTTTAAAGGTGACGGAATTTGCATATATAATGTGATAACTCTTGATGTGTAAGTTTTTCATGTGTCATAATTTTTCACCCAGACAATCTACTGAAGTGTAACTTTGCAAACCTAAACTGAAGCAGTGACATCTTGCATTTCACACATTTGATGCCAGTCTCTTGTAACCCCAACTCTCCTCGAAAGGCTCCAAAAATTTACCAAACTGATCATAAAATGCCATGTCATAATAAACATGGATGCCTTCATGATCAAGTAATAAAAATTATACAATTGCATTGGAAAACCATTGGAAGTACCATTTTTCGAAAACAGAAGTCCATCTTGCTGTCAAAACACGTCATATCACAGCAAATTATCCTTGGAATGTGTTTTTAGGACACTTCTTTAGTCCTGTGTGACGAACCATCAAACCCTGCATCTCTCGGAAACATAATGGCAAGTGGAAAATTCCCAGTTCAGTTTCCCATAGGAATAGTATTGTCAAATCAGATGAGCTCCATCAATTTCAAGATATTTTCAATTGCATGGCCAGTCATTGTTGCAATGTGATGTTCTTTGGTTTGGGGTGAGCTCTCAACCTAAGGAAAGCAAGGTATAAGTTTGGTAATGGTTCCATATTTTATCTGGCTTACATGATCTTTTCATTGCAATAAATGGCAATTTCAATGCTATGTCAATGCAGGATAGTTATATGCATTTTTTGATCATGAATTCATCCATGGTTGAAATGATGGTTCTACATTTCACTGTGTTTTGAGGTAAACATTCATGGTATTTATGATCAGTTGGATAGATTTTTGGTGCTTTTCGAGGGAATTTGAAGAAATTGCATAATAAGTGTGAACACCCAAAACTTGACTGTTTGTCACAACGCCTCATTGAACTGTCATGTTTTGACAAAATTGGTGTATTGGCTCCATGGCACATATATGACCATGTGTAATACATATCCAAATGGCGTTATTAATTTGGAGATACATTGAAAAAAACACGGGTACATAATAGGTCTGACACACTGGAATTGAAAAACGCTTAATTATGTACTAATGCATTGTTGATTGGAAATTCATTGATCTCACAAAATTTAATTTGTTAAATTCTCAAAATTACCTATAATACCTAAAGATTTATGCATTTCCATGGCAACAAGGACCACAATATCCCATGGAGGGTCACTTTTCTGACTGTCATTGCTACATAATGGTATGTCATAAAATTGAACATGATGGTTAGGATATGGGTTGTGATATTGATAAATTACAAAATTCAAATATATTGTTTGCCTTGACTTGTTGTCTCAGAAACGATTTTGTAAGATAAATTACATAAAACATGCAAATCTTGTCTATGTTTTGAAAGAGGACACTCTGACAGACATTTAGATTCACAACTCTTTTTGGTTTTATGAATAACTTTAGTGCTAAAGAGACCAAAGTGTGTTATTTATAAATCAACGGGAAACTTCAAATTTGTTTTGACTTCTTGTTTCCATGGCAACCAAGGCACATGACACGGAGGGTTCACTGTTCTGAAGATCATCCTTCTACAATGATTATATCCAAAAATGAGCAAGATGGCATATCAGATTCTATGATCTCTGAGATATTCAGAAATTCCAAAATTCATCAAAATTGTTTGACCTGATATGTTGCCTTGGAAATAGTTATAATGAAATAAAATTCCAAGAAAAATACAAATCTAAACCATATCTGGAAAGAGGGCACTCTCTGAAACATTTTCATGTATCACAACTGCAGGTTTTATGAGATCATTTTATCATATAAGAGCTCTAAATGTGTCAATTACGACCAGGACTTCAAATTTGTTATGTTATTCTGTTTCCATGGCAACCAGTACCATGCCACACATCTGGGGTTCACTTTTCTGAAGGTCATCCTGCCACAATGATTATGTCCAAAAATGAGCACTATGACATGTCTATTAGTTGAGATATTGATAAATTCCAAAATTCTTATAAACTTGTTTGTCCTGACTTATTGCCTTGGAAACCATTTTAGTGCAATAACTAGACATAAAACATAAAAATCTCACACAAGTTTTGAAAGAGGACACTCTCAGCAACATTTCCATATACAACACTAGCGGGTTTAATGAAATCATTTTGGAGTATAAGAGATCAAAGTGTGTGACTATGACTGAAAACTTCAAATTTGTTATGATATCCTGTCTCCATGGCAACCAGGACCATGCCACACATCCGAGGGTTCACTTTTCTGAAGGTCATCCTGCCACAATGATTGTGTCCAAAAATGAGCACTATGGCATGTCTATTAGTTGAGATATTGATAAATTCCAAAATTCTTATAAACTTGTTTATCCTGACTTATTGCCTTGGAAACCATTGTAGTGCAATAAATAGACATAAAACATAAAAATCTCGCACAGGTTTTGAAAGACGACACTCTCAGCAACATTTCCACATAAAACATTAGCAGGTTTAATGAAATAATTTTGGAGTATAAGATATCAAAGTGTATGATAATGACAGGAAACTTCAAACTTGTTATGATTTCTCGTTTCCATGGCAACCAATACAATGTAAAAGCAAAATTGGTCTGCCGGTGGGAAGTCTGTCTCAACTTTAGTTTGATCAGGCACAAAAACCTCATCTGTGAACTTCGGTGTTTAAGAAAAGCATTAAAAATGAATAATTTGAGAATTACAATTTTAATAAATCTGTTGCCATGGCAACAGCTCTCCCTTGGTTAGTACCCGGAACCAGTAATTTTCTTAGCCGGATTCAGATAGCTGACATTCTGGCGAACATTTTGGTATATGATTCGGCCTGTTGTACTTCCGTGCGGGGTCATCATCAAAAATGAGCTCATATTTCCTCTACTACAGCCTTCACCAAAGAATTCAATTTCTGCTTCTAACAGCAAAGCAAAAAATGGTAGGGACACTGACAGACTTATAAATCCATATGCAACCTCCAGTGCAGAATAGCAAGTATTTTCAAGACTGTCCCAGATTATTGTCTCTCATAATATAAAATTCTTTCAAAATTTCAGTCTCAAGAGATGAGTTTATTATTATTTTTCAATGAATATTCACCCGATAGGCCATATATCCATAACCATTGAACCTACAACATTGGAATTGATGCTAAAATGTTCAGAATACCCATTTTTGTATTCAATGTCAATATAATCCCTCTACTTGTTCACAAAATATAAGGATTTTCGGCGTTTTTTAAGCTTTTTAGAGTTTGCAATCTTCAAATGAAATCAGCCACCCCTAGGCATCCTTCAAAATGGATGAAATTTGGCAGAAATACTCCTTTCTATGAACCTCACCACCAAAAAAATGTCAGAAGGGATGTGACAAAATTTTGCATTTTCATGGGGACCAGATACACCCTAATGACCACTGAATGACAGGGTAAAGTTCACAGTAAAAAATTTAAGAAAAAAATTGAGTTTTTCAGGTTTGCGTGAAATGACATTCTTGTACATAACCTCAAATATTTTGAAAAAAAGGCTGGTTGCGACCCCTTTTTTTACACATCCTTGCTATAAACTATATTTTGGACCATTCTAAACTATTTTTAAAAAATCCTATCTTGGAAAGTTCATGAGTATCGAGCCACCTTAACTAGGAAGAAGGAATGTTTGTAAAGTGAGAAGTCAATCGGGAAATGGCTTTTCGGGTGCTGTTTATTCCCATTGATTGTATGAAGCTGTTACACAGTCAGCAATATGGCTGCTGAAAATAACTTGGTTATTGAAATAACCTGTGTAAAGGTTCTCCTCATTTTTTGTGCTTTATTTCATAGTTTCCCGAAGAATGTGACACTCACGAGCTGCTGTTCAACATTGTCTCCAGTGATTAACAATTCTACTACCCTGTGATTTTCATCAAACCTGTTTTCAAAAGTACATCTCTTCTTTTTACTTTATGTCTGGTGATGTGGCAACGGAGAGCATGTTTTAACTTTAAAATGTTCCTTGATTCTCATTTTCATTCATCTCATTTTCATACCACTCCATCTTGGTGAGTCTTCAAATAACTCCACAGAGTTCGAAGGCCACCAATTTATATTGTTGAACATAAAAAATTTGCATTTTGGAAAAAATAAAGACCAAGTCATTAAAAAACAACACTTCTTCAAAGGCTGCTTGGGATATTTCAGCAGGCGCTCATCGTATGTTTTTTTGTCTGATATATCTTATTTTAGCAAAAAACACCGATAGGATCAAACAATACAATGCAATAGTGTGCCTCAGAGACTCGCCACAAAACAGATAAGGTAATGGAAAGGGCATGCAGTTCATGGTGCTGACCGGATAAACCAGGCCTTTGGGGTGTGAGAAGTTTTGGTCCCATATATAACAACAAAACTGATATTAGATTCTTTCATATTATTTTTTTCTTTCATTTTTCTATATTGTGTTTGACTTTGGGAATTTACAAAATAACATATATTTTGAAATGGTATGTCTATAAGTATGAGCTAAAAGTCTAAGTCATGAAAACTGTAATTACATTTTATTTGCTTTATTTTACTACATTTAATATACTGTATATCTTTTTTTTTTTCTTTTTTAAATCCTCTTACGTATGTTTAGTTGTTTTTTCATTGTTTTTATACTTTTATTTATTGAAAAATGTACCAATGTTCAACATTGTGTGAAATAAATATATTAAATATATCTAAAAAAAGAATAAACCATTCATTTTCAAAGACAAAAAAACATATTTTGTCAAATCCAGAGTTTAGTGATGCAATACAGTGTATCAAAGGTAAATTTGTTACATTCATGACAAGGTTGTTACAGTAGACGGAAAATGAGTGCTTACATAGAGGCACTGGAATGTTTCTTGTGAGGTCATATCCCCATCCCTGCCATGTTATTCTGTGTGACTCGTAAGCAGTTTGTGAGGTCACATCCTTTATCCTCAGTCCAGTGTGAATCCTTGATTCTGATTGGCTGAGAGCCGCGGTGTATGACACCGTACACCCTGTCTGTCGTCACCAGACAGGGTGTATGAGATAAACAATGATGTCACAATTGCAACCATAGGATTGTTATGACGTCATCCTTGTAGCAACAATAGTCATGACGTTACAATGCCATTGTTTGAGCCATTGTGACATCATCCTGGTGACAGCAATGGTGATGACGTCACAATGCTGTTGCTTTGTTACTGAAAGACATTTCAGACTCAGTTTGCAAGATAATCTATGGGCATTAATAAAACAAGAAGTCTGAGGATAAAACCGTTACACCCTGCTCGTTTTTCGAGGGTACGGGAATATACACCACTCAGGCCTCCATACACCACTCAGCCTTCGGCTTCGTGGTGTATGGAGTCCTTCGTGGTGTATATTACCGTACCCTCGAAACGAGCAGGGTGTACCTGATAGTACTTGAAATGTTACCATACTACTCATCAATGAGGCCACAACAGATACTGAATGACAAACTGACACTTCATTTCAATGTATTTGATAGGGCATGTTGCGAGGTCATTGATAGTCATCAATAGCTTTTCTGTAAGCACTTGTTTTTCGTCTACTGTAAGGTCGATAGAGTACTGAGTTTCCCATTTTTAAGCATACTTTTCTTCTTTTTATGAAAGCCATGCCAAATCCCTGGGATTGAACTAGTTAACGGACAGTAATAAAACAATTTTCTTCGCGAGGCAAAAACTATTTCATTTCAGGCAACAGTGCAACTAGAGACTTCGGTGTAAATACATCAGTAATATTATTTCCACTACGAAACATCCTGCATGCGACAAAAAATGATTTTCTTTTATTGGATGGCAGGTTTCTTCGCCTCACATTACGCTCTAAATGTAAAAGGTAATGCCTGGTTCTCACGACGGCGATTTGAGAGCGACGCATCAAGAGAAGTCATTTCTTGGAAAGTTGTGGCGTAGAACGTTGGTTTTGGCACATTACGTAATCAATTAGTGTCATGTGCGACGCTTAAAGTTAGTAGCCGCGGTGAGTCTTGAGGTGTCCGCGGCGCTGCTTAAGCTTTCTTCGCCGCGTTCCGCCTCTCTTTCCTCAGCGCAGTTCCAAACAGACGCGTCGCACTTTGTTTTGGAATTCGGCGAGGCTGCTTTTACTTCGCCCAATGTTGTTTCCTCTTACGCCGCTGATGGTTGTGAGGCAGCTACGTCTGAAATTGGCGACCTGCGACGCATCAGGAAACCTTCGGCGTACACCCGAGGTAAGATGCGCCGCTGAAAATGACAGCCTCGCCGACGACTGTAAGGATGCAACGCCGCATTTAGGGACTTGTTACTGCGTAACTTGATGGTTCATCGTCGCACATGCATTCATAAAGCGCCGAGGACATTACAGGCGCGTCGATGCTGACCTTCTTCGTCGTCCTTGCCTTAAGCAGCGACGAAGGTCTCTTAAGCATCGACGAACGTCTGTTGTTGCAGCGCTGCGGCAAAGTGTGTTTGGCTGCTGCAGGAGTCACTTTTGGTCATTATAAAAAGGGACACAGAGGACCTCCTTGCTTCATTTGCTGATTGCCCTTCAATGAGAACACAACGACTGCCTACTGAACATATGCATGATGAATGAAGAAGAAATTATTGTTGTGGCTGGTGCTGCTGCTGTTGCTATCGGAGCTGTCTATTTGAGACACAGGAGGAGGAGGGCCAGGAGACAGAAAAGGTGGTGGATTCGCAACTGGTTGCTGCAGAGGGAACAACATGGTCACTTCCATCAACTGCTGCCTGAACTGCAAGTGCGTGACGTGTCCGGCTACTACAACTACACTAGAATGCCCCCTGCCATCTTTGCTGAAATCCTGGAAGCTGTTGGACCACTCATCGCTAAGCAAGACACCAACATGAGGAGGGCTTTGGAACCTGGTCTGAAGTTGGCTATCACCCTGCGGTACATGGCAACAGGAAACAGCTACAAGTCCCTAGCTTATGCTTTCCGTGTGGCACCCAACACCATCTGCAACTTCATCCCTGAGGTCTGCCTTGCCATCGTTCATGCCTTCGAAAGACAGCTGGCACTACCCACACAGCCTGAAAGATGGAAGGAGATAGCCAAGGCTTTTGAGACGAAATGGAACTTGCCCAACTGCATTGGAGCTCTGGATGGCAAGCACGTCGCAATCCGATGTCCCAAGGCTGCAGGCTCCTTGTTCTACAACTACAAGGGATTTCACTCCATTGTCCTGATGGCCCTCGTTGATGCCGACTAAAAGTTCATCTATGTGCAGGCTGGCTGTCAAGGAAGTGCATCTGATGGCGGCGTCTTCAGGGACACAGTACTTCGACAACTCCTGGACGAGGAAGATCTAGGCCTACCACCTCCAGAACCTCTACCTGGCACAGAAGACAATCCTTTCCCATATTACATCGTGGGTGATGAGGCATTTCCCCTGAAGACATGGCTGCTCAAACCAGTGCCAAGAAAGAACCTTGACATTGCTTCCAGAGTCTACAATTACAGGATTTCAAGAGCCAGGAGAGTGGTGGAGAATGCCTTCGGTCTGCTGTCACACAGGTTCAGATGCTTCCTGACCACCATGCCCCAACGACCTACAAGAGTGACATACATCACAATGGCTGCTTGTGTTCTACACAACATTCTGCGAGACAGAGTAGGCGTCCACCATGCCCGTGACAATGAAGTGATGGACAGAGAAGATCCACAGACACATGACGTCGCTGAAGGAGTTTGGAGGGGAGACCGTCAATTGCATGACCTAGGAGAACCACTTCGACACGGAAATGCCTCCAGAGATGCCAAGGCTGCTCGAGACTACCTACGTGACTGGGTCAACAGTCCGGCAGGAAGTGTCCCTTGGCAGTTGGAGAAAATCTGAAGAAGATGCATTCAAAACAACAAACCCCAGGTCCTTTTAAGGGCCACCAAATCCTCCCAATTGAGCTGGCCATGTACACATCCTATGTTGACAAAACAAGCCCAAAAATCAATCAATCAATCAATCCCTCCATCCATCTATCTATCTATCTATCTATCTATCTATCTATCTATCTATCTATCTATCTATCTATCCAAGTCCAATTCCTGCAAAGTGACGACAACTGCTTTTCTTTTGCTGCAGTGTATATATGTAACGAGCATTGTGTTCCATCTATCAAGCTATCTATCTATCTATCTATCTAGCTATCTATCTATCTATCTATCTATCTATCTATCTATCTATCTATCTATCCAAGTCCAATTCCTGCAAAGTGACGACAACTGCTTTTCTTTTGCTGCAGTGTATATATGTAACGAGCATTGTGTTCCATCTATCAAGCTATCTAGCTATCTATCTATCTAGCTATCTATCTAGCTATCTATCTATCTATCTATCTATCTATCTATCTATCCAAGTCCAATTCCTGCAAAGTGACGACAACTGCTTTTCTTTTGCTGCAGTGTATATATGTAACGAGCATTGTGTTCCATCTATCAAGCTATCTATCTAGCTATCTATCTAGCTATCTATCAAGCTATCTATCTATCTATCTATCTAGCTAGCTATCTACCTGCCACTTGCCCTAGACAAGTGAAATTACAAAGTGATGCACTTGTACTAGTGCAACAAACCAACACAAGTTTTAAAACCAAAGCACTTGTACTAGTGCATTACATTTTAATTAAGAAATTCATGCACTTGTACTAGTGCAATAAAAATATGTTTATACCAAAGAATGCAGCACTTGTACTAGTGCTGCACTTGGGATGTTTTGGGGCAAAGAAAGGGGGAACTAGCACCTTGCTTTTATGAAGGTGATTACTTTTAATGAAGGCCAGGACCGGACTTTTGTTTTGGGGGACTTTTTTTTGGGGGACTTTTTTTTTGGGGATTGTCAACGTTTTTTTTGCTCTTTTTTGGCTCTTTTCGGTCAACACAAGCTCTTTTTTTTTGTCAACATAAGATGTGTACGTGGCCTGCCCTTTTGGGAGGATTTGGTGGCCCTTAAAAGGGCCAAGGTTTTTTGTTGTCTTTGCTGCATCTGGTCTTCTACTTTCGTGGAGAAAGGAGACTCTCAGTCCAACTGGCCGAAGGGGAAGGCTGGTGCTGGTGATGGGCGCCCGATTGACCAAAGCTGGGTCCAGGGGGTAGCCGTACTTCTCGGGGCTCTCCTGAGCATCCATCATCAGTGTCATGGAGGATGGGCTGGGCTGCATCACGGTGTAGCTGGGAGTCTGCCTGGAGGATCCTCCTTCCCTGGGCTGGTGGTGGTGGTAGTGATGGCTGCTGCTGGAAGCGTGGTGGTGCTGCTGGTGGTGGGATGGCACATACGTCGAAGAAGGAGGAGGAGGAGGAGGAGGTGGCATCTGCAGGCGCTGAGGAGGATGAGGAGGCTGGAAGGTCTGCTCCTGATGATGTCTTGACTGGCGGCTGGCCTCATCCATCTCACTCTCCTTGTCCCAGTAGAGGGCGGCCTCTGCAATGGTCCTAACCATTTTCCTTCTGATTTCAGGGCTGGCGTGACATCCCACGTGGTAGAGGTCCTGGCACTTCATCCTCCAGTACTCCTGATCGGGTGTCAACTCCTGGTGGTCGGGGCACATGTTGCAGCCAGAGCCTTTCAGGATCTTCTTGGCGGAGGACATGGCTTGCATGCTGCCTGCGATGACGTGCATGGCGGAGTGCATGGCTTCATCTCCTGGGGCCTTCCTCTTGGTTCCCTTGGCAGCGGCTCCAGGCTTTGGTGCTCCAGGGAAGACTTGGGACTGCTGGCTGTCAGGTCTGTCCTGTGCTGGCTGTTCAGCTGGCAGTTCCGGCATGTCATACGAAGCTGGCAGGGAATCCTCAGGGTTGTAGCTGTCCTCGGAGTCTGAGGCTGGCCGGTTGGCAGACAGTTGAGAGATGGCGGACAGCTCCTTGCCTGGCTTGTGGACGATGGAGTCCTTCAGGAACCGACAGTTGGTTAGGATGTACTGGTCCCTGTCTGTGAGAGTCTCCTTCCTGCCGGATCCTGAAGCTTCAGGCCTGACGAGTCTGGAGTAGTGGGTGCGGACTGTCTTCCTCCAGTTGAAGATGTCCTGGGAGGTGTACTTGGGTCCCAGCTCCTTGGCTTTTTCTGTGTCCAGCAGCAGCTTCTCGTTGCCCTTGTAGCCTCTGGAGCCCTTCATGTAGAGGACAGGATGCTCTCTGTACCAGTTGATGAGGTCGTCTTCTTGGTCAGATGTGATGCCCAGGTTGTTCCTGATGTTTTTCTTGGGGGCCTTCCCTTTGCCCTTCTTGCCCTTGGACTTGGCTTCAGCAGCTGCAGGGGTCTCATCAGCAGAGTCTTCTTCCTCCTCGAAGGTGTCCTCATGTATGGTCACTCTATCTAGAGCAAGAACAGGCTGGCTCTCTTGTGTTTTCTTCGGAGTCTTCTTCGGAGTCTGAGTCTTCTTCGGAGTCTGAGTCTTCTTTGGAGTCTTTGGAGTCTTCTTTGGAGTAGACTTGGCAGTAGGCTCTGGAAGACCCTTGGAAGACTTGGCAGCAGGCTTGTCAGCAGGCTTGGCAGCAGGCTTGTCAGCAGGCTTCTCAGCAGACTTGGCAGCAGGCTTTTCAGCAGACTTGGCAGCAGGCTTGTCAGCAGACTTGGAAGGCTTGTCAGCAGGCTTGTCTCCTTCCTCTTCAAACAATTCTACAGATGAATCTTCTTCTGTTGTGTTGTCTTCTGGCCGGCCCTCGAAGATGGTCTCGCTGACGACAGTGGCTTTGCTGGTTGAAGAGGTGGTCTTCGTCTGGCTGCCAGCTGTAGTGGAGGTGTAGAGCCCAGGTAGAGAGATGTCTGCCATGGCTGTTTCGAAGAATGTAGTCACTGCAGCATCTGAAGGTTCATGGAGAGGAGTTGCAGCTGGAGTCGTAGCTGAAGTTGTCACTGGAGTGCTCCCAGGAGTGTGAAGTGTTGACCTGGTGCTGAGCTTGGTTGGTGCCCTGGTGACGACGGTGCCCTTTCTCCTCTTTGGTCCCATGTTGTAGCAGCAAAAGTACAATTGTAGCAACAAAAGTAGCAGCAAATGTAGCAGTTGATAGTGTCGTGGATTCTAGGTGTGTTCTGGTCGAAGGTCTGAGTGGGTATGGTGCTCTAATCTGGCCCCCTCTATATATATGCAGGGTGCGGACCGCCTCTTTTCCCCTCCTTCGCCCCCCCTGCTTCGCTGCTGCTGCCCCAGCCGCTGCGCAAAAAGAGGGTGACACGCAGACAAAGGGTTGATGCTAAAAATAGAACAACGCATGCACTCAGGCGCCACTCTGTCTGCTGCATTGGGGGTCCATAAGACGCGGCGCGCACCCTCTCACGTGCGTCGCACATGTGACTTTCCGCGACGCGTGTCTGAAACATGTGACATGAAGCAAGAGCTTTCTGCTACACTGCTGTTTCTGCGTCGAAGCTCTTCTTTGTGCGTCGCAACTTTAAAAATCTGCGGCGCGCACTGATTTCTTTTTACGCTTCTTCTTGCTTCACCACTTCTTTCCTCGCAAAGATTCAACCGGTTGAATCTTTTTTTCCTGCATCGTCAAATTTCTAGGAATTGCGTAGAAAGACCTCTTAAAACGACGCATGCTGTTCCTGTTGCGCCGTAAAGCCAAAATTGACGGCGAACATGCTCAATACTTTGCCCTTTCCTGGAAATATAAGAAACGCCGTCGCTTAAACCCTCTGTTACGTCTCCGTGAGAACTAGCCATAACGTGAACATACCGCCAGGATTCTTATACTTGGCAAAACTATTATATAGGGTAAGTTTCCTTGAGTGTGACACTTAAGAAGGGTAACCTTGAGTCGAACACTTTTACAAGGGCTGCCCCGGCTAATTGAGATCTTCTATACTATATTTGGTACCAGTGCGAAGCCCAAGACGGCTTTTATCCTGAAAAAAAATATCAGTTTGATATGAACTATACTAGATTGTGTTTTTCTTGGCAAAAATCATATTTTCCCCCGCATTTTTTGTCATAAAATTGTGCATTTTAGTGAAGTTTTGTCATATTTGAAGGATTCTTTGCTTACCTGTAGTATTGATCTGACTTCAGTTTCTGTACCATTCAGTTAGAAGTATAGCCCATTTTGTGATCAAATGTGAGCCTTTTCAATTGAAGGGAAGGCTCCAAAAACCTGTACCTTTTGATCTTATGTCTTTATTAAAATGTACAGAATCTAAGTGTCCGACTCAAAGAACCTTATTACATGTAATCGAAACAATTTGATCTAAAATGCTCAGCAGCACAATACAGTTGAGCTCAGATGTTGCATGCAGTTGGTAATCTGCCACAGGAATCCATGTAAAACAATTTTTACTTAGATGCCATACTGACACATTAAAATGCTTTGTCGAAGACGCTCCGAAGACAAGTGATGGAGTTTAAATGTTTATTTAATAATTGGCATGGAATGAATTTGGTAAATATGTAAATCGAATAAATATATATAACATTCAAAGTATTTGGATATGGAAGACATTGAGTATACAAATGAGTAACAAACATTAGAGTTCAGTATAGACATGAGATTAGAAGTCCGAAAATCCTCACTTCTTGGCGAAGAACGTAGTGATCGGCCTCACTCTGTAAAATTCAAATATCAGAGAGTGGCAGCAGGAATAGTCCGAAGCCGATTAAAATACATTATCAGATGAGAGAAATCGAAGGAAAGGTGGGAGGTCGACGGGGTGGATGGTGGGACCAAAAATTTTTCAAGAAGGAAGTCCCACGGCGCATGCGCTAGAGGCAGCGTGATGATCGAGTAAAACGCTGATCAGCGGACTGACCGCTCGATGGGGTGAAAGCTTCTCCACTGTTCGACAAAAGCGATCCACTGCGTTGAATCGTGTTTTTGTCGAAGACGCTCCGAAGACAAGTGATGGAGTTTAAATGTTTATTTAATAATTGGCATGGAATGAATTTGGTAAATATGTAAATCGAATAAATATATATAACATTCAAAGTATTTGGATATGGAAGACATTGAGTATACAAATGAGTAACAAACATTAGAGTTCAGTATAGACATGAGATTAGAAGTCCGAAAATCCTCACTTCTTGGCGAAGAACGTAGTGATCGGCCAAACAACCCGCGGAGAGGGTTGCGCCAAGAAGATGAGGAGAGGAGGAGCGAGGAGAAAGAGGAGATGGCTGCCGTATAGTGTGGCAACACCATGTGAATTAATGATGGGGTAAGAATTAACTCATCCTGTGGCTTACACCATGAGGATGAGAAATGAGGCTAATAACTTAACCTGTGGCATCAAACCATGACGATGAATAATGGGAGTAATAACGTATCCTGTGGCATTACACCATAAGGATGAATAATGGCAGTAATAACGTATCCTGTAGCATTACACCATGAGGATGAATAATGGAAGTAATAACATATCCTGTGGCGTCAAACCACAAGGGTGAATAATGGCAGTAATAGCGTATCCTGTGGCATTACACCATGAGGATGAATAATGGCAGTAATTACGTATCCTGTGGCATTACACCATGAGGATGAATAATGGAAATAATAACATATCCTGTGGCATCAAAGCACGAGGATGAATAATGGCAGTAATAGCGTATCCTGTGGCATTACACCATGAGGATGAATAATGGCAGTAATTACGTATCCTGTGGCATTACACCATGAGGATGAATGATGGGAGCAATAACTTATCCCGAGGCATAAAACCACAATTATTCTGTGGCATTAAACCATGAGGGTGAATAATAGTGGAAGTAATAAGTTGTCTTGTACCCTTAAAGGATGTAGATGAACAATGGCAGTAAATAGGTTATCCTGTGGCATTAAACCATGAGGATTAATAAAGGAAATAATAAGTTATCCTGTGACATTAACGCACAAGGATGGATATTGGCTGAAAGAACTTATCCTGTGGCATTACACCATAAGGATGAATAATGGCAGGGACAAATAATGGCCATTTTAACCTATCCTGTGGCATTGCACCATGAGGATGAATAATGGCCATATTAACTTATCATATGGCATTACACCATTAGGATTAATAAAGGCAGGATTAACTTATCCTGTGGCATTAGAGACGGAGGCCGAATAATGGCAACCACAACTTAGCCTGTTCGAAGCGAGTGGCGTTACGCAGCATGACAATCTGTTTGGAGGTATCTGGAATATCAAAATAAGAATCATGGACCGTGAGTTAACAGAAACCAAAATGGTTTCAACATACTTAAGATGCTGTGAGAGAATAAATGATAGGTTTGATATTAAGTGATTGAAGAATAATGGTGGAAATTATTGAATTAATGATATGATTATATTTGATAGAGTGTAGAAAAAGTAGTAATATTTGGTAAACATATAAAATTGTAAAGTTATTAAGATAAAATTGGAAAAGTAAGTTTATAGTGATAAATGTATTAGTCTGAATAATTAGGTAGGTTATATATTTTTTAAAATAAGATAACGGTAAAGTTATTGAGAATGTTATGAAGGAAGAGGATAAAAATTTGGTGAGGATTTTGAAACCACCAAAGAAGGATTAAATGTTGTTTTGGGCCAAGGGAAGATTCCAAAGATTCCCTGTGGAATTCGCCAATCAGGAACAGAGTTCTCCTCTGTGTTGGGATCACAGTGAGATGAGCTGGAGTCTGGAATTTCAATAAGTATCATTAACATACATGTGGAAGCAAAGTAATGAAAATAGTTGATCACCAAAGGTGTGGATTCATCATGTGGTGATTGGAAATAATATATTGATCACAAAATCAGTGGTGATCAGACAGAATATAATTGATCACAAAATCAGTGGTGATCGGACAGAATATAATTGATCACAAAATCAGTGGTGAACGGACAGAATATAATTGATCACAAAATCAGTGGTGATCGGGAAGGATATAAGTTGATCACAAGATTAGTGGTGATCGGCAGTAAATGATTGATCACAAAAGATGTGGAGCCATCATGTGGTGATCTGAAAGAATATAATTGATCACAAGTGCAAATTAATTGTGATAGGAAATAATCAATTGAACACCCCTAAAGTGGTGAAGGATGTAAAAGAAATGATGAAGATTATGTGTTGTTATCGAAGATATTGAAGATATAAATATAATAATGATGGACCTCCATAATAGTGATGGGATGTAAGGAAATGCTGGCTTTTTTTTTTTTTTTTATAGCCGAAGTTGGATTTGTTGATATCTGGAGGTGGAAAAAGGAGCAGGTGCGATGTTCTGAATGGAGATAAGGCTGTGGTATTACACCATGAGCCCATTTTTTTTTTTTTTTTTTTTTTTTTTTTTTTTTTTTTTTTTTTTTTTTTTTTATAGGAAAAATTGTTTATGAGTTTTACTTCCCTAATAGGCATAAACCTGTATTGTGGTGACCAGTGGCAACAGGCAGTTTTCTGGTGGTTGTAGTTGACCAGTGCATATGAATCTGTTGACTCAAGGAAGAAGAAACAGGATGTCTTGGACGATATGTGATTCCAGGTGGCACAAAATCCAATGAAATCTGTCTTCAGCGACCTCTGTGAACAATCAGGGGATGACGTCATGACACAGGTGAATGAGTGCAAATCAATATTGGTTGCTAGGATACGACATTGGGTAACATGTAGCGACATGACGATCGCCTCCCACGTGGTTTCCCTGGTCGCAATGACACGATGCATAAAAATCATCTTCCTTGACCACTGCTGCTTCCTCAGTGCCTCAAAATACCTCCATATCGATCTAGAAGTCTTCAAGAGGTAGGGATGCAAAGAAGTATGTGTGGCAGCTCTGATAACTATGTCAAAACCCTGAAATCCACAGAGTTCAGATCTTGCGTGAATGTCCACCAAAAATTTTTCAAGAAGGAAGTCCCACGGCGCATGCGCTAGAGGCAGCGTGATGATTGAGTAAAACGCTGATCAGCGGACTGACCGCTCGATGGGGTGAAAGCTTCTCCACTGTTCGACAAAAGCGATCCACTGCGTTGAATCGTGTTTATTAATCATAGTATTAAACACTCCGGGAACTAGGCTCAGAGCAGGGTCATTTGTGACCAAGTAAGGGGGTTGGCATGGTTGCCCCATAGAGTTGTTTATCTCCTTAATGTCCTGATATGTTTACAGCACCCCATCTGCAATTTTTTTAGCAGCAGCAATTTTTATAGCAGCAGCAGCACAGCTGCTCTTACCCCCAAGAATTTCATCCAATCTTGTTAGCACTCTGGAGGTCACTCTCTTTCACCAATCTCATTCAAATTTACTATACATTATCTATAGGTTTTTTACTTTTGACCAGTCACTTTTGGTGCCCTTCTGTGATGGAAAAAATTATAAAGAAACTAAAATGGACTGCCTTCCACGGGTCAAAGGTCAACCATACCTTTTTCTTCTCCTTAGTATATCCGTGACCTTTGTGACTGTGTTGGAACCATGCACTGTCTGTGCTGCTTAAAGTGCTTGCACGTTATTTTTTTAGAATGCCTTAGCACAACATATAAGTAAAACATACTGTATTTAAATTACACCTGACCTGAAAAATGCTTATGGTTTTATTAACCACCATGGCCTAATGGAACAGTGGAACAGTCCATTAGAATGTAGATCTATAGCATGAGTCCCATGTTTAGAATTGTAAAAAATACTAAATCTGTGTCTAGATCTCTATTCTATATCAATCTATCAATTGATGTAATCTATCTAACTATCTGTTATCTATCAAAATATCTAATAAATATTCGCAAAAAATTGCTGTTGTTTATAAAGATAACTTTTTCAGTTAAATAGGATATTCAAGTTCCCAGAGTTTGACATAAACGTCGCATTGTTGGTGATATTATGATAAAAATGTCGAAGACCATAAACTCTAACTTGGCCTGAGTGGGTTCTTTTTTGCTCGAAATTTGAACTTTTCTATTGTGGATTAACAGATTGAATAAGTTTAATATCCTTAAATAATGAATGAATTAAAACAAGTTTAATGGAGATTATTAAATTTTCATTTGTCCTGCACTTTTTACTTTACCTTCGAATTATACGTTACAATTATCTCAATTTCACTGGAAAAAAACTGAAGTGTACGTCTCAGAAAGCCCAATTTCATGAGACTGAATGGCCCTCTGCAACTTTGGATCACTAAATTTTGATTCGTGGACTGAGAAGGGGGATCCAAATTTAGGAAGTCTAGTGATGTTTTTAGGAGTGTTAGAATAGGAGATATTACCATCAATTCATCAACAGTTGTACGTAACCTAGGAGTTATGTTTGATGTTCATGCATCTATGTCTGACCAGGTCACAAGTATTTGTAAGTCAGCTTCCTTCTCACTCTGGCGTCTGGGCAAAATTAGTGTATGAGACTTTTAAAGCCAGGTTGAAGACACATTTATTTAGATCTTACTACTTTTAATTTGTTAATTTGTTTTAATAGAGTTTTATCCGATTTCTTATCTTATTTCGGTTTTTAACTTCAATTTTACTTAATTTTAATCATTGTATGAATTTTTGTATTATTGTACAGTGCATTGAGGTCGCTATTTTGATGTAGTGCACTATAAACAATTATTATCATTTTATAGGGCATTGTCTGGCCATTAACGCCCAGTTTGCGGGCGTTAATGAGCCATAATGCCCGCGAAAGCGCCCCCTGGTGTATTGTACGGTACCGCATCGTTACGTCATCAGCTGTGACGTCATGGCGATGTTATTCACTACGGAAATTAAATGTCGGCCATTTTTGGCTCAATCTCGGTCAAAAACCGTCCGATTTGGAAAATTTAAAAGTCTAGATTTATCTCCAAGGCCCAGAGATTTGATTATTGAACTCGGTTGTGCCCTAGGTTCAATAATAAGGTCGGAAAAACGCGAAAACTTCGCGGGCGGTTAATGAATCAAAAAGAGAAGGTAGGGGAGAGCGGGGCATGATGGGCACCTTAAATTTGAAGGACCACCATATCAAAACTATGCCAACAAAAATTACTATTTGTTGCTGACCGGTTTTGAATTAGGTTCTACTTAACCCTTACTGGACTGGGCTGTTCAAACTAAACAATCTCCCAGGACGATTGTGACGTCACAAGCTGTTGTTTAGGGACATAAATGATCCCTCAGGCAGCTAGCTAGGGATGCCATAAATGTCCTTTCAGTCCAGTAAGGGCATAGACAATCTTGTTTCTCTCAATGAAATAGTGTTTGAGTTATAAGCACTTTTAATTTTTTGACAGGTGCCCATCATGCCCCGCAAGGGTGGGGCATGATGGGCACCTTGTTGGGGCATGATGGGCAGCTTCAAATGTTGGTCAATACTTACAGCATTATAGTTGTAAAACTGAAATAATTCCAATATTCTTATTAACAAAATTGCATTATATGATAAAAGGTAGTTATTGAACCAACTCAGCAAACCATAATCACTTTTTCATCAAAAAAATGCAGGTAACAATCCAAAAACGTAAATTTAACATCATAAGAGGTGATTTGGCACACAAATTATGTTCTTAATTCTATACCTGATGTATTAAATAAGATGATACCAATAGATTTTGAAATAGGCAGTATTGTCCATTCTCGCCAATCTTCAACTATTATATTGCAAGAAATACATATGATTAATTCACATGGGGCATGATGGGCCTGGGCCCATCATGCCCCAATCAAGAGACCCATCATGCCCCAAACTTCATTTTTCATAAATGCCCTCAGACACCATTTTCCAAGAATAAAGTCAAATCAAAGAGTTTTCATACAAAATGTTGAGATATTTCTTTGTGAAAGTAAAACAAGACAGCTGTTAAAATATCACATTTGCATAATCACAACACACTTGGAAAATCAGGAAAAAAAGTTGTAAGGGCTTCAAAATCCTAGAAAGGTCAATATCTGCTAAAGTATTGGTATCTGAGCCATTGAATTTTTTCTTCAATAAAGGCTAGCAAAAAGGTATTCTTAACAACAAACATCAGCTTCCTCCAGTGTTAAACTTTGGAGTTAAAACCAAAACCCATCATGCCCCGGGGCCCATCATGCCCCTCTCTCCCCTAACCTTTTTGTCTGATGTGGATTGTGTTCAAAAATGATAATAATGATAATAACATTTATTTGTCGGGCATTATTAGTCAGGGTGATGGGTGTAAGAATCGCTCGCTAGGTGATAAAAGCATGAAACGTGGCACAAGTGTTTAGAAGGACCTACTCAACCATTTTAGGCCGGGAGCCATCTTGAGATTATCGTTGTTCCCTCCGCCATCTTGGATTTGAAAATGGCCGCCATTCTGAACCTATTTTAATCAATATCTCAGGAACTATGATAGATACAGAGTTGATTTCAGTGGCTATGCCCTTTATATCATCTTCCCAATTCACAAAGAGTACTTTGGAACTATTTTAATGGCAGCCATATTATTTTTCAAGATGGCCGCCATTAAAAACCTATTTTTGCTGTATCTCTCAGGTAACTAATTTAGTTAGAGACTTTCTTTCAGGGGTTATATCCCCATTTGTAGGGTCCAGGAATCAGATGCACTTATTTCAAAAGAGACTGAGTGGCATCAATATTGAATATTATGATTACGATTACCGAGATGACTCATTTCTCACTATATTTTGGAGTTAAAAAGCGAGAAAGACCATTTCACTGTACTATTTCATCATTTTCTGAGTGTCAGTCACTTACACCAGCAACTCTTGTTATAGATACCTTTTAAAAATCAAGGTATCAGATTTGAAAATTTACTCAAAAGAAATGTTTATTTACCTCATGCCAGTAGTGGTCACTTTCATACAGAATTTAATTTCTCACCCTTAGTTCCTCCATTTCACTACTATTTAAATATTTTTCATTATATTTTTGGAGTTAAAAAGCCTGAAAGATGATATCAGTGGATTCTTTCGTTTACTGGGAGACTACAAATCATGAATACAAAGAATTAAAAAATAAAAACAATACATGAATATACCCAGCCAGCATTATTATTTCAAAAAACATATAAAACATTGTTTTGGTATTATTCATAAGACTAATTCAGTATTAGCGCTTCGTGTGTAGACACCAATTAGTTTTTATCTAAACACAAACATCTTTTCATGCTATGAAATCAAAAATATGCTTTTGTTGCAGCCTTTAACTTCCTTTGCAAAAACTTTCCATCATCTAGAATTGACTTGTACTTCTCTCGGATCTGTTCCAACTTCCCTGTTTGAACTTTGATGAACAGACTTTCACTTATTGGCCTTATCAAGCATGTCAACAACTGATACAGTGTACATTCTTGAGTAATTCTGTAATAGCTGACCTGTTATTGAGCTTACTTATTCTGTGCTAACTGCTAAGTGTGCTGAGACCCTTGACTTGAAGCTCTCTAGATTGGAAAATGTCATCTGAAAAAGCCTCGTAGCACAAACGAGTATGTGTCAGTATTTACATCTAAAACATATTACACATTATTTGTAAAAATTTATTACACTACAAATATGTAAAGAAAAGCAGGTAATGTCTAAAACCTGTTAACGCTCTCTCATAATTGTTCATAAGGATGACATTCAATCATAAATTCAGGATGAGCTACTGAAGCTGATTTGATCATGGATACAAAAACTCAAGACGTTGCTTCTTTGAATGGTACTTCACAAAAAATCTATTAACATTCCGAATAGTGCCTAGCTGTAGAAGTATATACTTATGTGCACACTAACCCAAAAAAAAAACTTGGTTTCAAGCTGTGACATTGTGACAAGATGACATTGATCAAGCAGTCGTCAAGTCCAGCCCACGAACCCACATCCTCTATACTCCTCCCCTACAACTTATTACATTCTTACAATGTTGTATCAGTGTAGTTTTTAACAAAATTTATGCCCTATATGCTGATTTATTACAATGTCAAAGCTGCTATGCTTGTAACCAATATCTATATTTATAAACGATGTTGACTCCTAATTTTTGTTTTCGTAAGAGCTTATATACAAAATAAGAAGGCCAATAATTGGTGGCAATGGGCCATATACATGAAGATTGGAATAGACCAGGGAAAAGATGGAGTCAATTTTAGAAGATAGACAGCATTAGCAAAAATAATGACTTCAACAACCTCAATTTGAGGAATTGGCTCTGAAGGATTGAGAATCACCTCTGCTGGTTTCTAGCTTCAATAATCATTGAAAACTCATGTCTGCATTTTATCACAAACAATAAATGCAATGATTGGTACATTGCCTTGGTTAACTTTTTCTCATACTATACACCTTCACAGGCTCGCAGACCATGTTTTTTAACATCTAAAATATTGTAACGGCAAAAAAAAAAATGTAATGGTCTCCCATTCGTCAGATTTAGTTCCCAGTCTAAGTTGCTGTTGTGTGGAGACAATTTTACCAAGATTTAACAGCGTACTTGGTTGTCATAAAACAAAATGAAGTTCTTGGTTACATTTGAAATAACTTCTTTCTGACAATCAAGTCAAAGTTCTTTGACCCTCAGTATCTTAGATATTACTTCTAAGTTACACTGTAACAATCAGCTCGACAATTCAAACACCTTTTTTTGAAAACATATCAGAGGATAAGTGTGCCTCATGGGTTTTCAACTGATTCATCATTCATACCGATATTGTAGTCCAATTGAACAATTGTCAAAGTTGTTTCATTGTCTCATTTGTTTCTTAAATTCTTTTTAATAGTCATCCTCATAGAATGTTTACCAATTCATTTCTACTGGACAGCAACTTATATTTTCTGTCAAATATCTGGCACTTTTTAAATATTTCAGGAAAAAGGTTATCTCTTGCTTCATATTCGGTAATTCTTGGTATTTCACACTGTGTAACTGAATCTTCTCCTCGAGATCCTGTAAATTATCATTCGCTGGATCTGAATCTTGACTAAATGCTTTTCCACAATCAAGGAGCCAGTCAGGATAAGAAATGCAAATGCAGTATGAAAGATATCTCCTCTGATACAAGCTTTGACCGGGTCAGACTTCTTTCATATTGTTGAAAAAAATTGTTTAAGGCTGCAGCATTGGCATTTCTTAGAATAAAATTTCTATTTCTGAAACCTTGACATTAAAGGTTTTTTATATCAAGAGCTGAAAATTGTTTTACTGCTATTGTAAGTGACTGACAGTCCCTGTAAATGATTGAATAGTACAATGAAATGCTGTTTCCCGCTTTTTAACGCCAAAGATAGAGTGAGAATGGTTCATCCTGGTAATTACAATCAATAAATTCAATATGGATGCCACTCAATCTCTTTTAAAATGAGTGCTACAGATTCCTTGACCCCAAAAATGGGAAATAAACACTGAAACGAAGTCTCTAACTCAATTAGTTTCCGAGATACAGTAGAAAACGGGTTTTTAATGGCGACCATCTTGAAAAATAATATGGCTGCCATTAAAATAGTTCCAAAGTACCTCTTATGATTTGGGAAGGTGATATAAAGGGCATAGCCACTGAAATCAACTCTCTATCTGTCATAGTTCCTGAGATATTGATTAAAATAGGTTCAGAATGGCGGCCATTTTGAAATCCAAGATGGCGGAGGGAACAACGCTAATCTCAAGATGGCTCCCGGCCTAAAATGGTAGAGTAGGTCCTTCTGAACATTTGTGCCAAGTTTCATGCTTTTATCACCTTGCGAGCGATTGTTCTACTATTTAACACCCACCGCCTTGACTATATGGAGTATTAATCAGTTATGGCCCTCGGGCAGAAATCATTTAATGCCCTCGCCTGGCGGCTCGGACATTAAGTTAATGATTTCTGCCCTCAGGCCATAACTGATTAATACACCATAATGCCCTCCAAAAAAACGTTATTGACCAAATAAACATTATCATTATTATTATTATCCAGGTGGACCAGAAAGTGACACTACATCCAGCCATCATGTTGACCATTAACACGATTAATGGCCATACTATGGCAGATAGGACCGATGCTAATTACCTTTCACCCTCCAACCCCTGTTCTTATCAGCAGCACAATCTGTGCTGTTTTCTGAGCCTAGTTCCAGGAGTGTAAAGTCAAAATTAAGGCCTGGTTAAATTTTACAGATAAATTAACTGGCAACTTTGTTCCAGGTCTAATAACTGTGAAAGTACTCACAAACCTAGCCCTGGGACCCACGTGTGCTAGCACGTGGGTCATGGGTCGCTACATTGGAAAAACTTGAGATTTTCAACAAGGGTTTAGGAGAATGGCTGTAGCTAAGTTTTCAATGAATTACTGATATTGTGTGTTGGTATATTAAAAATAGACAATTTTTGCTGCTGATAGCACATATTTTCAATTTTGTGCGAACACTGACACCTACAATACAAAGCATTGAAGTTGAGCTTAATGATTTTTTCTTATACATTGTAGTGAAACTGCACTCTGATTGGCTAAGAGAGAGTGACAGCTGCATGGTGATGTCACAACATGATTGTTTACACAATCGCTATGACATCACCACAGATTGTGACGTCACCAGTGTTTATGACATCATAACAGTGCTGCTGCTCTGTTTAGACCAATCACTGTTGAGCAGCCATTTTATTTTCTTGAGGAGACAGTTTTTATGGGCTTAGAAAAATTAAAGAGTTCTGTTGTCTACAGTTTATGTGAAGACTTTCTGGACTGAAATGATGTGCTATCAGCAGCAAAATACATGGAGATTATTGTGAGATAAATGCAATGATCAATAGAGCCACAACAATGACACCATTCTGATCCTCCTGAAGGGTATGCTGAAATCTCAAGTTTTTACTATGTAGTGATTCATGACCCCTGCGCTACACGCAGGGTCTCAGGGCTACACAAACCTGAACAGGACAATGTACCGTAAAATGCAAATCGGTACATTGAACTGTAATTTTGCGGATTCAACAAAGTGATATTACGGTATAATTTATATATATAAAACAGTTTGTTCAAAGTATATTTTACAGTAACATCAACTGTAAAACATAGAAAGTAAAGCATGCAAGGAGTTGTGAAATATACTGTAAAAATACGGATAGAATCCGTTATTTTTACTTTTGCATAAGTGTGAAACCACACACTAAACATGTGATTTAACTGTGGCATAGCTGTAGGGATGTACCAAAGCTGGAATCAGCTGAGTGAGCCACTGACTCCAAGCTCGGCCTTGCTCATCTCTTGCTTGATAGCAGGGAAGTAAGTCCATCAATACCCAGCAATTAATTCGCACGTTTGCGCACAAACTGCCGCCATAAAATTGATGGATATCTTCCAAGAGAAGCAGGTGTCAGGTTTTCACAAGTATGTTAGAACTATTTATCCAGACTGTGCTTGGGTTATTTTGGTTTTAATCGTGTCATTCTTTAGAACACGTCATAAGACTCACACAAATATCATTGTCAAAAATAGATATTAAAACATTTGCATAATGACAACATCTTTAAGATCATATGAATGAGGATGTTCCCTTATTTTCAGATAAGTTATAAATTAAATTTGATTTACAGTTGTGTAAAGCATATGTTATAGATGGCACCACATGTTCCGTGGGTGAAATTCATATAATCTCTTGTTTATAGAATCTTGCTAGGTTTATTGATTGTTTTCTCTTCATATTACAAGTTATCAGTAAATTAACGGTTAAAGTAATTGTTCATCAACATGCACTGAATGTTAAATGACATGTTGCTGCACATTTTTCTTGAAGCCAGCTTTGTACCCGACAAAGAACTGTAAATTCACAGACAAAGTCTGTATTTTAAAAAAAATGGTAAAACAACAATAAATTTACAGTTCTTCTAGCCACAAAAACACGCTCATTTCTTACAGTGAGCTTGTAGCCTTTTTTAAGCCAACCAAACGATAGTCGCTGTGGTTTTCCGCCTTCATTGGCGTCCATTGGACACATTACAATCTTGGTATATTTCAAATTTTAGCCAAAATTGATAATTTTTACCCAAGATATCATGCAAAACTTTCACGAAAACGTGATAAAATTGCATGATTTCAGCGTGACATCTTCAAAAACACTTTATTTTCAACAATGAGACAAAAATATTGCTAACATTTTTCATCAATATTGTATTCCAAAGCATTTGTACAGTATTTCTACTGGCGGCAAGAGTGTTTAAATCCATTAAGACCTGATATTAGGCATAGAAACAATTGTACGAAATTAATGACCCACATGAAGTCAAAATTCAACCTTTTTGATAGCGATGCCCACTTCAGTTTTTAATGCAAAGAAGAAATGACACATAGAAACCAATTTCACTGTAAAAGCAATTTTTATACATAACTTTTGATTATAGAAAATCCACTTGGCACCATTATTTACTAAATAGCAGATAAAGGCATCTATATTATCCTATACGTGTTTGTCCCAACCATAACGGTGAAAATTTCAAGGTGACGAGCCCCGATAGCTCAGTCAGTAGAGCACTCGCCTCACAAGCGAGGGACCCGGGTTCAATCCCAAGGCTGGCCATCATGTCATTCCACGACATTGTCCTTCGCATCAGACGTAAATTGGCGGCGCATGGGCCCAACTGGAAACAAGTCACTGACTTAGCTTGGCTAACCACGTTAAATAAAAGCCTTTTTACCTTTAGCCACTGCTTCACTAATAAATGTTTTGGAAAGCTGTTTTTGCAGAATAACTTTCCTTGGCACATACACAATCCATTGCACTCCAGGATTTTTGGTTGCTCAGAAAAGTTCACACACAGTATTGTAAAGATAAAAATGTCTCAACCATAACGGTTTTATCCAAACCATAATGCCTCAGACAAATGCTTATTTTGACAAGACTGATGTAGTTTTGCCAGGTCTGGTAACTATTTTCCAAATAACAAAACCAGACAAGAAGAACGGGTATAATAAATATTAGGCATATTTCAATGCAATATATCATGCTGTTACAGTATTAAAGGCTGTTGAATGAGTGAACTCTTGGGATTGTGAAAATGTGCAGGTGTGGGACCTGCAGCCTTGTCGTGCCATAAAGAAGTATTTTTTATTTGATTGAGATATATGTTAATATCTTCGTAAAATTTGAAAATAGAACCATTTCAAATATTGCAGTGGCACATGGTTCCTCCCACAATAGAGGTGCACTTGCAAGCAAGCATCTCTAAAAACACATATAGTCTAGTCATTATGTGAAATGACCTAGAACAAATTGCAACACAAATGGTTCCAGTGGCATTTGGTCCCTAAATATGTCAAGAAAGATACACTAAAAGTCCTGGAAAATCCATTTGGTGGAACACCCCAAATTAGCCATAAATCCAAGATGGCCACCATAAAAATCATGTTTTTTGCAAATAACTCAGAAACTATTAGGTATAGACCCCATATGTGTATGAAACTTGAATATAAACTTGGGTATTACGGACATTTTGACACTATTCCCATGTCTCTATCTCTAATAGTTCTCAAGATATAGCATATTTGAATATCTCTGATTTTGCAAAAAAAGCTGTATTTCGCCAAAAATGTCATTTATGAGTCTTGATTCTGAATACTTGGAAGTACGACTTTTACCTTACCTATTTAAGATACAAAAGGAATAACTTGTGTTTAATTTAAGACCCCAATAATGTCTCTACCTCTCTTCAATCGACTATTGTGCCATATTTTTCATTTTGAAGTGTTCCCTCGAAATTCCATTTATTTTGCTAAAATTGGCATTTTATGTGAAGGAAAGTGCTCATTTTGGGTCTGAAATGTACGAAATATAGTGGGTATGGAATTGAGCCTATTTTGAGTTACTGCATGTGTAATGCTAGACATTATTAAACTAAAATCACTAAAGAATCACACAAAGAATCTGAAATAGACAAATTTTTCCAAACCATATATTTTCATCGATTTACGTCAAGAGCGTCAATCAGCGCCCAGGATCAAAAGTTTACTGGCAATTTATGAAGCAACTGTTTACTTCTCTGAGACGTATGGCATATCATTTTAAAGCTCTCAGAGAGATCTATCTAAGCATGTGAGAATCACACCTGTAACCAGTGATGTAGTTGAGGCCGGACCATAATAGACTGAGGCATCACCCTCCAAGACCGAGACCATCTAAGTGTAGCCTCAAGGCCGGCCTCGAGGACATCCAACACTGGCCCAAAGACACCTGAGACTGAGGCAATACCAAGGATTAGGAACCGAGACTAAGCCAATGCTGAGGCCATCAAAATATGGCTCAGAGGCCGGCCTTGAGACATTCAGCTGAGCCTCTAACCCTTACGGAAGTGCGAAATTGTGAAATTGGCCTAATTTGCATTACATGAGTGAAGGCCTGTTCATTGGCTATCTTTTGGAGTGTGTCTGGCTAAACACTCAATTCTGTGTAAATTAAGAATATACGTAAGTCTTTAGGTGACAAAATTAGAAGTATAAAAATAATAATAAATTTTGCATTTAGATGTCTAAATTACACCTTTATGATTTTACTTAGCTCATTCGGAGAGAAATTTTGGTAAAATTACAATAACTGAACAAATGACAGATTTTGGACATTTTTTTTGGAATTTTTGGTTCTAAAAAATGAATGGCAATGACTAAATTTATAAACCTGAACAATTATTAAATATATATGTTATATGATTGCCTTGCACACATTTGTCATATGACCATGTTCAAATTGAAGATACTTCGAGAAGTCTCCAATCACGTTTCAGTCAATTTTTGACATTGTTTAATAAAATTTAGTGACATGTGGTGAGATATATTTACACGAAAATATTTATAAATAAATTTCAAAATATGCAAATACTATAAAAGAGAAAATATTTTGCATGCCAGAACACTATCAAAATAAGTGATATGTGCAAGGTGCATTGGCACCATATCTGCATGTTATTTGCAAAACCGCTCTTCTTCTGCAATCTACAAATTCGAATTTCATACGCTTGTATTGTCTATAGGGTATTATTGCTAATCATGCGCGTGATTTCAACACAGAAACTGGTACGTGACGTGCCTGACTTTGTGCTTGAAACTCATAGGCCTAATATAGCCCAGTTTGAGACAAACAGCTTCTACCAAGCAGATAATTCTGATCTGGATCTAATTACGGCATTGTTGGCAAAAAATAGATATCTAAAAGTCTTAAAACTGATGAAGCTGCTCCAACTAAATAATATTACTTTTATTGAAACCTAGTGGTTCTGCTAGTCTATGGATAGCCCTTTACTTCTGACTATTACCATATTTTGTAGTTCCGTAGGATAATGGTTAGCATGTCTGCCTTAAATTGTGTGCAGTGGATCCGGGTTCAAAACCCGCTCTGGTCATGTCCGGACTCCAGAGGTTATCGCTATGATCACCATAATGACTGATATGATTGTCGTTCAGTATGGTGAGCGCCGGTGAGCAGATTTATCTGGAATGGGCGCTACATAAATCATGCTATATTAAACATTTTCATTTTGTTATGTGGTCCCTTCAATCCCTTGCCTTCTACACTTGTCTGTTTGTTATTAATTTATTTGTCAAGGAGGAGACTAGGTGATCATTTCGCCCCAAAATTTCACTTTGTGAAGTGTGATTCTGTGTATGCCTTGATTTTTTCTGAAATATCTATTTGGAAAGGTGCATATATATATAAACTAGAAATGCCCATTGCGGCAAAATAGAGTATTTAAAAACTGGTGTGTAGTTATAGCTACCAAATTCTCTTTAAGTGAGGCAGTGTAGTTGCCATGATGATGCAATGCAAGCGGGGAAAAGATTTTGGAAAAAAGTGTGCAGAAAAAAAAAAAATTTGGGAAATTTTTTTTCTGAAATTAGAAGAAGCAGTAGCGCAGTCCCCTCAGGACAACAATGTAAGTGCACTGTGGGAAAAAAGGTAGCCCATTCGGCTCAAGTCCAATATCCGGCAAAGTAGTTAAGTAGTTCCAGTGAGACTCTTTACTCTTTAAAATCATTGCGTAACAACTGTTGTCATGGCGTCACATGGGGGCTGCCGTCCCCACACCGTCGCTCATTGGCCGAAACATTTGTTATGATGACGTCTCAACCAAATAACACGTTTGTAACACCTTGGAACTAATTGGTCCTTTTATTGGACTTGTACCGCCCTTTTGCCTCAGTTAAAAATGTTGACCCTGTGCAGAGACTGGAAAAAGTAGGCCAATTTCCTCTTTTTTTCATTTCCTCTTTTTAAAAAAATAATAAATTAGTGAAAATGTTTGAAAAAAAAATTTTTGGAAATTTTTTTTTTTGAAATTGGAAAAAAAAAGTTGCCCACTTTTTGCAGGACATCAATATTAATACACTGTGCGAATTTGGCAGTTGTGGGTCGCCCAGACGCCTCGTAAGAGGGACCGAAGCATCCAGAATAGCGCCTTTGTATAGATAGATATAAATATAAATTCTAACTTCGAAAGGTATATTAACTTACATATACTTAGAGTCAATGATGGTAAATCCGTCCAGGAGGGTAAATCCGTCCACCCCCTTCTGTATGCATATAAATATATCTATAACAATTTTGTAATATTATTGGCCTATAATATTATTGGCCTATTCCTGTCAATAAACAAACATTTATGAGGTAATAATCTTTGTATAAGATGCAAAATTAAATTATTCTTGCAGGATTTGTAAAATTGTGACACCATAAAATGAAATACCATGGAAATAAAGGTGGACGGAATTACCATCAATATTTTGAAAGTGGCTTGATAGGAGGCTTGTAAATCCGTCCACCCATATAAAATTAACTTTTAAAGCACTTTTATGACTTTAAATAATAATAAATGGCATTCTTCTGATTACAGGATTTAGATAGGAACAGTTATTCCACTTTGGTTGGATTAAAAGGTTATTTAATTGTAATTGAAGCGGTCAATTGGAATTATTCAAAGTTTATTTAACCTCTATTATTTAATTCTTCTATTATAAGGGCAATCAGTGAATCATAATTCTAAAATCGACACAAAAACCTTTGTAAGACCTACATGTAATAAATTGCAAAACTTGAAAAAAGAAAGAGATATGATAGTTGAGATGCCCAGTGGACGGATTTACCATCCTTGCTGGACAGATTTAGCAGCAAGGTTGGCGGATTTAGGTGACCTGACCTTCAATCTTTGTTGCCATAGTTTCAACCAAAATTATTTGACTATTTAACTTTTTTGAGTGTTGATGATAAAACGGAATATAACCCTTCCAATGGACTGATTTTTATTTTTGTAACTTTTGCCATTTTCCTGGAAATATAGTTTCAGCCAAAAGTGGACGGTTTTACCATCCTTGACTCTAATTTACGCAGAATTCAGTGAATACGCAGGACACACTCCAAAAGCTTGCCCATGAACAGGCCTTCACTCATGTCATGTAACTTAAACCAATTTCGCAATTTCAAACACTTCATTAGGGTTAGAGGCTCAGTTGAAGGTAGTGTGGCCGGTCTGGGGGCCATATTTTGATGGCCTTAGCCTTGGCTCAGTCTCAGTGCCAAATCCTTGGCTTGCCTCGGTCTTGGTCTTCGAGGCTGATGCCTCAGTTTCTAATGGTCCGGCCTCAATCACATCACTGGTTCAGGTGTGATTCTCACATGGATAGATAGATCTCTCTAAGAGCTTTAAAATGATATGCCATACGTCTCAGAGAAGTAAACAGTTGCTTCATAAATTGCCAGTAAACTTTTGATCCTGGGCGCTGATTGACGCTCTTGACGTAAATCGATGAAAATATATGGTTTGGAAAAATTTGTCTATTTCAGATTCTCTGTGTGATTCTTTAGTGATTTTAGTTTAATAATGTCTAGCTTTACACATGCAGCAGATCAAAATAGGCTTAATTCCATACCCACAATATTTCGTACATTTCAGACCCAAAATGAGCACTTTCCTTCACATAAAATGCCAATTTTAGCAAAATAAATGGAATTTCGAGGGAACACTTCAAAATGAAAAATATGGCACAATAGGCGATTGAAGAGAGGTAGAGACATGATTGGGGTCTTAAATTAAACACAAGTTATTCCTTTTGTATCTTTGATAGGTAAGGTAAAAGTCGTACTTCAAGTATTCAGAATCAAGACTCATAAATGACATTTTTCGCGATTTACAACTTTTTTTGCAAAATCAGAGATATTCAAATATGTTATATCTTGAGAACTATTAGAGATAGAGACATGGGAATAGTGTCAAAATGTCCGTAATACCCAAGTTTACAGTCAAGTTTCGTACACATATGGGGTCTATACCTAATAGTTTCTGAGTTATTTGCAAAAAACATGATTTTTATGGTGGCCATCTTGGATTTATGGCTAATTTGGGGTGTTCCACCAAATGGATTTTCCAGGACTTTTAGTATGTCTTTCTTGACATATTTAGGGACCAAATGCCACTGGAACCATCTGTGTTGCAATTTGTTCCGGGTTAGACCCAATATTTTCATATAATGACTAGACTAATACATGTAGCCATGAAAACGATAATCAATCACAAAGCAAATTTTATGAATTTTCCTTTGTATAACTTAATTTCTTGATATAAACAATTTTGAGTCTATCCGTATGTAACAAACGTCTACTTGAAATGTGTTTATAGCATAGATCCCTATGGCATGCACATCTCACCAGTATATGATAGTCCGTTGGCTGCTGTAGAAGAAGAAGGAAGATTACAAACTGTGTGCAAAAATCTTACCTCAACAGGGCTCAACTGTTAATAGATTTTCATAGTTTTATTGATTGATTTGTTTAAAAAATCATATTCACAATTTGCAGACTAGCTATTATGACTTTGCTAACAATTTTTCAGGACATTCAGTCATTGCATGCGAAGGTCAAGGTGTTTCTGTCAATCTGTCATGCCCAACAACAACTGTGATAAGAATCAGATTTGGAAATTTCGGAAGATTGGCTCCTGACCCTGAGGTGTGTCCCTTGGGGCGCTATCACATCAATGACGTCAATTGCAATGCTCTCATGCCTATGTTCACTGAACACGCAAAGAATTCATGCAACCGGAAAAGATTCTGTACTGTACCCGTGATATTTGTAGCAGCGAAGGATGATCCTTGTCGTGGTACAAGCAAATATCTGGAGTTCCACTACGACTGTGTGTGTGAGTTTATCAATGGCTTCTATATCTGTCCCCTGCTTAAATTGTAATACAGTAACTGTTGATAAGCAAGTGATACACTAATAAGCACAGGTGAGAATATACAAACTTTATTAACTCCCTATAATTTGATAGCGCTAACAACAAGCAACCAATTATTGAAACCACTCTGGTTTTGGAGTAATATATTATCGTATCAATTGAAATGCAGTTTTTTTTCCTTTGTAGCACCTGAAAAACTTCTGCTTGGATGTGTTCAGGACAAAGCACAACATGGAGGGGTAAGCCAACTGCTCAAGTCATGCAGTAAACTCAACTGCAGCTACAAATGTTTGTCAAAAAATGACTGTAAGACATTCAGTTTCAACATGGCAACCTGCATGTGTTCACATCATTCACTGCCTGCTGCAAACTTCACCATCACTGACACAAACAGCATATTCTGTGACATTGTATAAGAATCTAGGTCATTGCGTTCAAAGTGAACCCTGCTCATAACTTCTCTTTTCCAATCTGAAATGGTCAACTAAGACTTTCAATGTCTTTCTGGAAGAAGTTTAAGACAAAATTATGAACTTGTCCAGGTATAATGAATATCGTGGTTATTGCAAATAAATATGAAAAAATGGACTCAAACACAAATCAATGACAGACAATGACACCTGCCACATGAAAAAAATATCTGACTGGATCGTGGTCATTATTCCTTCTCTTTTGTTGCAATTTATTATTATTTATCATAGCTAAGTAGTGAGCAACACTGCTCAGTATTTGGTCACCAGTGTTACTTTTCTGTAAGAAAGGTGTCATGTTGACCGGTGCTGTCCAAGTTACTCAGGCCAAGCAATTAGTTACTGATTATTTTGCAGAAAAATAATCTTGTTTCTTTACAGGTTACTGCCTAGAGTGGGGTAACTAAATATATTAATTTCAGGTTGTTAAATTACTTGTAGTTTGTGTATAAGGCCATAAGCGCTATGCAAAGTTCTCATTAAGGCAATCAAGGGAACGTTTTAACTTTTAAGACAAAAACGAAAAAATTCTTTTTGGAATTCTCTGAGAAATGACAATTTAAAAATTTTGGTTTATCACACCGCACAAGTTCATGCTTTAATCGTTAATAAGACCATTTACATGTATGTTGTTCTAAAAGTAGAGCTAAATATGTGCTATGTTGAAACCATTATTAAGGTGGCTCGCTACTCATGTAATTGCGTCATTTACGCACATTTCCGCGCAGCCAGGCAGGCCCTATCTATCGTAACGTCACCACAACAGCAGAGCTCTGCTGACACAGTTTCAACATTTTCTTAAATTCTGATAATTCCATGCGTCGGCCGCTTCGTTTGCAATTTGCATCACTTCTACTTGTGTTAGAGACTTCTCCAGTACACTTAAATTTCTTCCTGCAGCTGCATATTCTGCAATAGAAACTGCAGAATTCTGCAGAAAACTGCAGAATTCTGCAGTTCTGCAAAAAAATTCTGCAGTTCTGAAGGAAACTGCAGAATTCTGCAGTTCTGCAATAAATTCTGCAGTTCTGTAGGAAACTGCAGAATTCTGCAGGAAGCTGCAGAATTCTGCAGTTCTGCAATAAATTCTGCAGTTCTGTAGGAAACTGCAGAATTCTGCAGTTCTGCAGCTCCATTAATACCTATACAAGAATGAGGACTGTGAGGAAACAAATGGGATCACAAAAATGTCATTTTACAAACTGCTCTATCAAAATAAACTTCAATGGACGCTTTGCCTCTCTGCTCGATCAATTCTCAACCAAATTTCATACAGAAAAATGTTTCAGGTACCCAACAACCAGGTCTATTGACTACACTAGTCAGTCTTTGTCCGTCGTTGTTTTTTTTTTTGCCGTACGACCCGTTTTTCGGTGATCGGTCAGCTCGCAAAAATGTCATTTTATAAACTACTGACAGTGCTCTATCAAAATAAACTTCAATGGACGTTTTGCCTCTCTGCTCGGTTAATTCTCAACCAAATTTCATTCCGAAAAAAGTTTCAGATACTCTGCAACCAGGTCTATTTAATACAATAGTCAGTCTTTGTCCGTCGTTGTTTCTTTTTGCCGTACGACCCGTTTTTCGGCGATCGGTCAGCTCGCAAAAATGTCATTTCATAAACTGCTGACAGTGCTCTATCATAATGAACTTCCATGGACATTTTTCCTCTCTGCTCGGTCAATTCTCAACCAAATTTCATTCCGAAAAAAGTTTCAGGTACTCTGCAACCAGGTCTATTTAATACAGCAGTCAGTCTTTGTCCGTCGTTGTTTCTTTTTGCCGTACGGCACTTTTTTCGGCGATCTGTGTGCTCGCAAAAATGTCATTCCACAAACTGCTACCTGGTAGAACTGTAGAATTTGCTACAGAACTGCAGAATTCTGCAGCTTCCTGCAGAGTTTTTTTTGAAACTGCAGAATTCTGCAGATTTTTTTGGAACTGCAGAATTCTGCAGCTTCCTGCAGAATTCTGCAGCTTCCCGCAGAATTCTGCAGTTTTCTGCAGAATTCTGCAGTTTTTTGCAGAACTGCATAAAACCTCCCAGGCTGCATATCTCCTACAGGATTACAGATTTTGCTGCAGAAACTTTTCAGAAACGCTGCAATGACAGAGGACTACCAAAACCCACACCCCCCAAACCAACCCCCCAAATAAATGTTTCCTTGGTAGCGGCAAGCCCAATGTCAAAGAGGTCTGAACTGTACAGATGCAATACACCGGAGGAAGTAACAGAGGTTCAGAAATCATGCAGTTAGCTGCAGAATTCTGCAGCTTCCTGCAGAGTTTTTTTTTGAAACTGCAGAATTCTGCAGATTTTTTTGGAACTGCAGAATTCTGCAGCTTCCTGCAGAATTCTGCAGCTTTCTGCAGAATTCTGCAGTTTCCTGCAGAATTCTGCAGTTTTTTGCAGAATTCTGCAGATTTTTTTGGAACTGCAGAATTCTGCAGCTTCCTGCAGAATTCTGCAGTTTTCTGCAGAATTCTGCAGTTTTTGGCAGAACTGCATAAAACCTCCCAGGCTGCATATCTCCTACAGGATTACAGATTTTGCTGCAGAAACACTCAGAAACGCTGAAATGACAGAGGACTACCAAAACCCCGACCCCCCCAAACCACAACCCCCCAAACCAACCCCCCTTATCAATGTTTCCTTGGTAGCGGCAAGCCAAATGTCAAAGAGGTCTGAACTGTACAGATGCAATACACTGGAGGAAGTAACAGAGGTTCAGAAATCATGCAGTTAGCTGCAGAATTCTGCAGCTTCCTGCAGAGCTTTTTTTTGAAACTGCAGAATTCTGCAGATTTTTTTGGAACTGCAGAATTCTGCAGCTTCCTGCAGAATTCTGCAGTTTCCTGCAGAATTCTGCAGTTTTTTGCAGAATTCTGCAGTTTTCTGCAGAATTCTGCAGTTTTTTGCAGAACTGCATAAAACCTCCCAGGCTGCATATCTCCTACAGAATTACAGATTTTGCTGCAGAAACTTTTCAGAAACGCTGCAGTGACAGAGGACTAACAAAAACCCTGATCCCTCATACAACAATCCCCCAAACCACGTTTCCTTGGTAGTGGCAAGCCCCATGTCAGAGAGGTCTGAACTTTGAAGATGCATTGCAATAAACTGCAAGAAGTAACAGAGGCTCAGAAATCATGCAGGGAGCTGCAGAACTGCAGAATTCTGCAGCTTCCTGCAGAGTTTTTTTTTGAAACTGCAGAATTTGTTTTGGAACTGCAGAATTCTGCAGTTTTTTTGTAGAACTGCAGCTTTTTGCAGAACTGCAGAATTCTGCAGTTTTTTGCAGAACTGCAGAATTTTGCAGTTTTTTGCAGAACTGCAGGAAGAAATTATATACTCCTCGACTTCTCATTTAGAGCATTAGATGCGCTATGACGAGGACTACATCCGGAGTTTCAGGTTGATACTCGTAATAGAAAATTTTTACAGGCAATTTTCGGCAAGCAGGTCTAATTTCTCAAAAATGACTTTGAGACATAAATAAATTTTTATATCAAAATCCATTGTGGTAGGAAACCTTCTCTTATGCATTTTATTGTTCCTCACAATATTTGGAAATAAATGACAAAGAAATGAGAAATCCTATCTAGCCAATTTTTTTTAGCGCCATGGTTTATAAAAAAAGTTAAAATGGTCAAAATCAATATTTTGATTCCGAGCCCCTTGGAAAGCCCTTTAAACTAATTATATCTCTTTGAAATTGTAATCACCTTTTCCGTGAAAGTGTCTTCTTTAATTCCATGCCTCATTGAATAATATGGGATGCATGGCCACCGAATGACAGGGTAAAATTCACAGTAAAAAAGTTCAGAAAAAAATTGAGTTTTCAAGGTTTGCGTGAACTGACTTTCTTGTACATAACCTGAAATATTTTGAAAAAAAGGCTGGTTGCGACCACTTTTTTTTACATATCCTTGCTATAAACTATATTTTGGACCATTCTAAGCTATTTTTAAAAAATCCTATCTTGGAAAGTTCATGAGTATCGAGCCACCTTAACATACTGTTTCCAAAGTTAATGTTCGATACATCTGTAATTTTTAAGTAAAATGTATTTTTGTGTGTGACAAACAACTCTCATTTAGAATTTTAAGATAAACAGACACATTAACTTGAGAAAATTATTGATTTCGCTTCTCTTTCCAATATAAAACGACAGATTGGCATTCATTAAACTGTTTACACTGTAAATAAACCGTTTTTTATATTTCTTCAGGCCTTGCAATTGGTGTATTGAGCCAGTGCACTCTGTTAAGTTGGCTGTGGCATTTATATCATGTGTTTTTTTCTCACAGAAAATATGTTTAAAGCAATAACTAAAGCCAGTATCGATTGCTCTTAAAATAACAACTTTATTTTGTGTAGACGGTTCCTTTAGATTGCTTTGAATTGATAGTTTCAGTTTGCCTTGAATTGATAGTTTTCTTTATTGGCAAACCTATAACTGCCTGTGTATGAAAGGTTAAATCAGGTTCTTTTTAGGTCACACAACAGTGAAAACACAAATTCAGCAGTTATGGAGACAATTTATTTTTAATTCAATGATTTAGTCGGGATTTTATCAAATTTATCACCAAAATCTCAGATTTTTCCTGATTTCTTAAAAATGAACTGGGCAGCAAAATCAAAAGCTCACACTGAAGCATCTGTGTGTGATGGAACTCTTGGGAATGCATGTACACTGTATGCACTATCAAAATACTACCACCACTGAATGATCATAATAGATATTAAACTGAATGAGGTTAATCGTGTTAGCTTTATTGGGGAGTTGGCTAATGATTGCAAAGAAAATATATTATCGCTTTTCAATAATACTTATGAACCATACTGGGGTCTGTAACTCTCCATGCTGATTGTGTGAGATATGCAGATGCAAGAAAACTATTTCTTGATCTGCCAGTATATACCTGCAAAGCTGATTGATATATAAATATTCATAGGCTTGACATGAACTACTGGGAGGATCTATTGGCGATTGTCACTTGAAGTGCTTGTTCAGTCTGGTAAACTGATACAATCAATTATGTAACACAAGACAACTCTGAACCAAGTTGACTGATATCGTTTTGCAAACTACATGGGATTATAAAGAAAAAAACCTATAGTCATCAACAAGGATGGCAAATACAATTGGTATTAAAGTTATGTTTATTTCACCTTAACATATAATTTTAGCTGTTGTTGTGCTATTTCCTGGGTGTTTGTGAATGTTAGCATGTATTAAAGCTACTTAAACAACAATTAAGGGATCAGTGAATAGAATAGATATCACACCTATAGTCATGTGCAACCCATGCAGGCTGGACCTCAATGTTCTACCAATCTTGCAGACATGCTTCCACAGGAAATGAATAAATCTTCTTTATAGATTTATTTCTCAGGTGATCTGTTGATAGCTTTGCCACACAGACTTCAACACATCTAATTTAGAGAACTAATAGTGGATTACACTATGGAATTTGAAGGCTTTATGTCATGTTTGAACTGCATGGAAATTTAGCCCAGAGGGAGGCAAACCATGCCCATCCAAGCAATTCTAAGTGAAGCGAGGGGGCCACTCCCAAGAAATGCTAACCAAATTGGTGGCAGTTGTTTCTTTGTTTTTCTCAAGCTCTGTTTGATCTATGACTTTCAAATTTGCACACAATCCAATTTTATATCATAACTCATTTGTTTATAATTCATAAAGTCATGGAAATGATAAAATTCACAAACCAAATTTCAAAAATTGTAATATCTCAAAGAATTCCCAACAGATTTTTAATTTTTGTCTTATAAAATAATCCCATGAATGTCTTGTAGAACACTATGCTAGTGGCCTTTTTGTTCAATTTTTTAACCCCTAATTTTATTCAGGGACGGTGTGTTCAATTTAATAATCTGATTATTTTGTAAACTGACTGACTATCACATTGAAATTTACAACCAATGCATTTTTGGATGTGCCTCAGACACTGGCAATAAAACAGATAAGTTTATGGAAAGGGTGTGTAGTTCTGGGTGCTGACTGGTTAAGCCAGGCCTTTGCGGTGTATGATGCAATAAATTAATACTCATATATTTCCCAAACTATACTAGGAATTGTGCAGCGTATGAATTACCTACGTAAATTCTATGAGCGAAACTCACAAAAATTAGCGGATTTGTGGTGCGTACGTACATTTTCGTACAAAATTCTTAAGAATTTATACAAATTTCACACATGTACTTTTCAGTCACCGTTTTAGTGCAATGTGGTTATCACAAATGGTTTAAGTTCAGACCTTGCATTGGCCTATCAAAAAAAAATCAGCAAACAAATCAAGTTAAAGCCCCAAAAACCAAGTTAAAGCCCCAAAAACCAAGTTAACACGTACGAAATCCATACGAAAATTTACGTATGTTCTACTTACGTAAATTTTCGTACGTACTTCATACGTGAAAAAAGCCAATTTACGTACCTAATACGCAAGAAAGAGCTTCATACATTTTACATACGCTGCTCAATTGGCCATGTACGCACACATATAAAATGTTTAAGACATGCTAGGGGGAATCGGGGCACATTGGGACATGGGGCACTATGGGACGGTGGGGGTATTCTTGGTTCCTGTCAAAGTATATGATATGGTAGTGCCATCATATCTTGTAATTTCATACCTTGATGTTTCTATCGTTTTCTTGACAAATTACAGCCACATTGTAAAGTTGATCAATAATTAATGCATAATTTTCAGTGGTAAATTTGGATATTACAATGTCTTTTTTTATGCAAATCTTATCTGTAAAAGGTTTTACATAAAAACATTCATGAAGTTAAATGATTCCACACGCTAAATTGAAAATGCTGTTTTGTCGTCATCCCGTAACATATGGACTTCATGTTTAATTAAGTGGATTGTTTGCAGAAAAAGCGGCATGACAGTCTTAAAACTTTAATCCCAAACAGTAGTATAACCAACAAATCTGTAGGGTATACCTCGGCAAAAGACAATAGAATAGTGTCTAAGTGGAGTATAATTTCAATGGGAAGGTGGATTCACTTATCTAAGATTTTGACCTGTATATAATTGTTTGTAGAACAAAAGAATCCACACCCATTCATTGCCTCCTTTATGATGCAATGTTTTCTTCTCATTTGATGAGAATTCATGCTCCCATAGGCATTTGGTTGGGATGTTTGGCATTGACTCGATGGGAAAACATCACCCATCTCACTTACTTACATGCAGTACCTTCTTTTAATCTGATTGATCTAGAAATCGACTAAATTACAAATTTTTACCCATATTCAAAACCTATTAATCACACATTGGAGGTCAGAGAGAGAGTTGGTTCAGGATATAAACCTTGACAGTCTGTCAACAGATTGATTGACGCCCTCCTGTGCAATTTATTTGTTGTCAATTGTGCATGAGTTTTGCGGCACATCATCAAATCAAAGATGACTGGAAGTAAGCAAAATACAATGTATCTGTATGAGACAAAATGCTCCACGAGCATTGTTTTACCGGAGTGACGGCCATCGGTAATGATTTTTAAAGAACAAACTGGTTTACAACATCATGGACAGTTACAATGCCTTGCCAAACGGATGGCACACTGCCGCAGGGGAAATTTTGTTCTATTTCTTAAAGGGACACTTGCACAGAAGGCTAGGTACATGTCATTAAAAATGCTACAAAGGACCTTCCTCTACAGTATTAAGTTCTAGCAGGCTCTGCCATGAAAGGATATTTGATTCAATAGGCCAAATGTGAAAAAAGGCCCTTGCAAAAGTGACAGCACCCCCTTTTTATTGTGCATAAGATAATTAGGAAGTCATATAATGCACAAAAATATTAATTGAGACCAAATTTCAGTATGATGAAATCATCCATATTTGCTGTTTTAAAAAGTCTCAATATTTCAGCATATTAAACACTTTCAGTAAATTTGCTTAGAAGGACCCACATAGATCAGGTGTAAACCAAATCAAGCTTTTCACTGTGCAGAATCTTAGCGAACTTCCTTTAAAAGCACAAAATGAATATAACAGTATTCATAATGCTACAAGAGAACTCTATTTAATGATATTCTATTATTTTGGACCATATAGACCAGCATCCCAGTGGACTGGCTTATCCGGTCAGTACCCTGAACTACACGCCCTTTCCATTACCTTATCTGTTTTGCAGCAAGTCTCAGAGGTACAATGTACCACCACAAATGTATTTTAGGGAAGAATCAGTCTATATAATTATATTATAACATTGATACTACAGCAGCTCTACACTATATTACCTAAATAAGAAATGTTGATGGGCCTTATTTGATGCTTCTGAAAATTAAAATACAAATAAGTAATATTCTCGAGAATGTTGATCCTGTTATTGCAGGATCAGTTTGCAAATCATAACAAAATACAGAACATTCAAGTTTTCAAGGATATTCTCTCCCCTTCTTTGGTGTGATAAATATGTGATTTCAATTGTATGCAATTTTCTTATAGAAAATCATTGACACAACAGACAATGAAACATGAAAACATTCAGTGAATTTCACTGGGTGATTTTGCGATATGAATTGTGTTTATCATCATTTAGGTACTGCTAACAACCACCTGTAGAATGTGTTCTGAGACAGTCTGAGTTCAGTGAGGAATGAGGATGAGTCTGCCTGCAGTGTCACATTTTCAAAGGAGCTCCAGAAGAACTCCCTCAATACCTTGTTCATATACACAATTTTGAATTTCTGGCAAAATTAGGAAGACCTCTGTTTCAGGGAAGATGTGAAGACTGAAGAGGTGTGTGAAATAAGCAAAGTTACTGATCAAGGTGCATGGCTTTCAATGTTCAGATGAAAATGAATGCAGGCAACTTGCAATCAGACTAGATGAAGTGAATAAACAGAAATTAAAGTGAGAGCTGCTTCTCTCCGATGCCTCCCCTTTGAAAAACATTTCTAATTTGACAAAGTTGATCTGGAATGAATTCAAAGGTATGCAACTTTCTATTTCACAGAAAGTTGCCTACTGTCTGGTTTCATTAATTTTCATTCAGAGAGAATACATACACCGTGTATTACAAGTAAATAAGACCAAACTGTGCTAGCTTCTTCTTGTCACGTCTCATAGGACTTCATCCATCACAATTGTTAACAAGAAACTTGACACGACACTTGAGTTAACAAATTGCTTTTGGGCACATGACGCACGTTCTGTAGGCTTGTGCATATCCATCTGCATTACAGTCAATATTGTCACTTGTCTTATAAAACGAAATGTTGCAATAGTCAGTGATTTAGATTTGTGTCTGCACTGTCTGGATTTAAATGGTCTTGGTTGAGTGGTACGAGTTATGTTATAATAGTGAGACGGTGTGATATTTAGAAATCTGCAATGAAGTCAAAGATCAAGCAAAATATAAAATTGTATGTGTGAATGAGATCATATCAGATATGTAAATCATTAACTTATACTGCTGAGTTGCTATATTAGACCAGACAAATTTGTCAGACAAAGCTAAGAAAGGCTCAAAAAGCACCTAACCTCTTCAAGTATTCATTCCTGTTTCTGTATGACAGGTTGACAGAGTGAACACTTAGCGAGTAAAATACTGATGCTACAGGATATACCAAGGGCTGGACACAATAGTCCATCAGTGCCAAAATATGCCCAGGAGGAAAAAGGAATTAAATGAATCATGCGCAGTATTCTTGTTAAGGGCCATGTAATGGAGACAAGCAGCTTGAAGCTGTATCATTTATGACCATGGTTAATGTGCAGGCATTTAATCATTGGCAGGTGGAATGTCCCTTTGGTATCTCAACATGAAGATTTATACCACATTTATTCTACATTGAAACAGTAGCCAGCGGTCTTGTCTTTCAGCAGGGGATCACAGGTGGGTCTGCATCACACTGACAAACAATATTCTTTGACCAATAAGTACTGAAAATACTTGAATGCAGTTTCCACTAGTTCCAAAATGAATGCATTATTCAAGACATTAATACCAGTAGGCCTAAAGCCTTTCATAAAAATGCTGTGCCATACAACAGAAACTCTCCTTTTGGTCTCGATATTGAATTCCTTTCATTAATGCTGAAATCACCCGCCAAATTACAGAATACAGGGTTACCAATAAGATTAGCATGTTGTGGGTATTTAGGTGGAAGACTCGACATAAAATTTAATAATTGGTCTGCCATACTGAGTCTGTGACAGATGAAGCCAAAAACAGTTACTTTCAACACTCATGGAAGTCAGATGTACGTGTACTAAACATTGACCACCCAGTAACAGATTGTTCTTCTGCTTGACACTCAAGTTAACAAATATTTTAAATGAATGATTAACTTCTCTTTATGACCAGCAGGACTAGACAAACACATGGCCAATAATGGAAAGAGACAAAAGAAAGAATGCCTCAACTCAGAGAACTGCAAAGCCCCAAAACGTGTCCCAGAGAAAAAACCAGATGACATCTGCATGTCGTTCCAGCCGAGAACAAGGGAACTTCTTTTGGACCAGTGTTGGCCAAGTCTTGTTTGGCCAGTATAATCAGGATCTTTACTGTGGTTATATAAATAATATCAAATATGGTTTAACTAGTAGTAGTCTTATTGAACAAAGGAAAAGGTAGACACCAACATCTTGGAGAAATACCAGCAGATACATGTACTTATAGTGCACTTGACCAAATTCAAACCAATAGGCCTATAATTGAACAGAGAGTCAGAGACTCAGCCTTATGGCCTACCTTACAGGCCTATTCCTGCTGTATATCACTACAGTGAGAAAAACCAAGTAAGTGCATTGCCAAGGCATATAAGTAAGGAGAATAACCTCACAAGAAGCATTATATCAATAAATCATGTTTCAGCAGCTATAAGGTATGGTATGGTATATGTTTATTAGCTAATATAATAAATACATTAGAATTCATTTTGCTGCCAGAGCTCACAATAAAAACCAAAATATGGAAAATTACAAAAATGACTAGAAGTATTAAAATATGTAAAAATGGATCACATTAAAAATTAAATAAACAATGTATACACAGTTAAAAACAGTTAAGAACAATTATAAATACGTACAGCAGATGGGTAAAAACTATTTAGTAGGCGTTTATTGCCATAAAAACTTCTAAGTCGCCTCCCCGATCTTAAAAATTCAAATAAATAACTAGCTGGATGATAAGAGTCTTTTATGATAGAAGCAGTTCTTTTCTTTGTTCTTTCATTGTAGATTGCATGCATTGATGAAAGGCCTGTACCGATAATTCGCTCTGCAGATCGAATAACTGAGTTCATCTTGTCTATTTCCTTCTTGCTTGCAGATCCAAACCAAACTGTAATTGATCTTGTCAACACACTTTCTATGATGGCACGGTAGAAATTGACTAGAATACACTGTTGGACTTTGAACGAACTTAGTGATCTCAAAAAGAATAGTCTTTGTCTGGCTTTTTTCACAATGTCAGTAGAATTACTTTTCCATTTTAAGTCATCGGAAATGTGTGTGCCAAGGAACTTGAAGGTGTCAACTTGTTCTACTGGTTGTCCATTTATGGTTAGGGGCATTTTTTCATTCTTTTTGGTGCGAAAATCAACAATCAGTTCCTTGGTCTTCGCAACGTTAAGCATGAGATTGTTGTCTTGGCACCACTTGATAGTTGTTTTAATTTGCTCCCGGTAACCATTTTCGTCATTGTCCTTGATAAAGCCACATATTGTTGTGTCGTCTGCAAATTTCACCACTAGAGATCTATCATCGTTGGCTGTGCAATCATAGGTGAAGATGGAGTACAGCATAGGTGAGAGTACACAACCTTGTGGAGTGCCAGTGGACAGTGTTAGTTGGCTCGACATGATGTTTGCAATTTTCACTGTTTGTTTACGTTCAATTAAGAAGTCAAGTATCCAGTCTGCTAGTGTGGCGGGGAAGTTCAGATGATTCAAGAGTTTGCTGTGAAGTTTGGCTGGAACTATTGTGTTGAAGGCTGAGCTATAGTCTATGAAAAGAATTCTGGCGTAGGAAGATGGTGTTTCAAGATGTTGCAGGACTTTGTGAAGGCTGAGTGTTATTGCATCTTCGACTGAGCGATTTGGGCGGTAAGCAAACTGGTGAGGGTCAAAACCAGGTGGAAGCAGTGTTTTGATGTGCCTCAGAACTAGTCTTTCAAAGGACTTCATTGGTACAGCTGTAAGGGCCACGGGCCTATAGTCATTTAGAGACAGCACAGTATTCTTTTTGGGCACAGGAATAATTGTTGCTTGCTTAAAAACAGCTGGGACCTTCCTTGTATGCAGTGACCAGTTGTAGATATTGGCAAAAATCTCTGCTAATTGAGGAGCACAGCATTTGAGAAGACGAGGTGTTATGCCATCTGGACCAGGTGCTTTCCTCTCCTTCAGTTTGGTGAAACACTTCCTTACATCACTTTCACTAATGACAAATGCTGGATGTTCATCTGCATGCACAGCAGGTACTGGGGTGGTGGTATTTTCACGATCGAAACGTGCATAAAAAGAGTTCAGCTGATTTGGAAGACTAGCATCTGAAGTGTTGACTTGCTTTTTGGGTCCCTTGTAATTTGTGATCAGATGCAAACACGACCATACTTGCTGGGAGTCATTTGTCTCAAAGTGCGACTCTAGCTTAGCCTTATAGTCTTTTTTAGCTTGCTTGACTGCGTTTCTCCACTCTGTTTTTGCTAAAGAGTACTTCGTCACATTCATGTAAAATAGTCTCAGTCTCATGGCAGTGTGCTGGTACCATACAAACTAAACAGAGACAAACACTCTTTTGATCTGAAAATTGGAACATGGCTGACTGGAAGCTTTTGCTAACATTGCCCAGTCATCTCTGGATTGGAAATGACATTGTGATTACCAGAGCCATGAAATAAGAGAACCTGTCCTCACCATAGAAGGGCCCCATTGATTGGTCTCAGGTTGCGTGAAGGTAGATTAACACTGGTTGCATGACTGTCAGGACTGAGTGTTGGGTTGTAGTTATTCCAAGCTTCGGTCATAGCTCTTTCACTAAAATGGAGAATATTAAAAGAAGCAAATTAATACAAAAATCTGAGGATGTAGTGGGGGTGCAACATGTGATCTTTCCCTAACATGCTCCTGCAAGATCATGTCGTAGGGCCTCACAAGACCTGTGAAGAATATTCCTTTCCTTTGAACCGTAACACTTGTCCTCACTATTCCATTATTGCGATCAGAAAGTGATAATACCAACAAGTCAGGAAGTGGTCGTCTGGCCGAGAGTCTGTATTTCACCTCAGAATCTTGGGGAATTTTTCCTTAAAAATGTGCAATGAATTACGGTATTTATTATGCTGCAAGAAAACTCTTTATAAAGATACTCTATTATTTCAGACCATATAAACCAGCATCCCAGTGGACTGCTTATCCAGTCAGTACCCTGAACTACACGCCCTTTCCATTACCTTATCTTTTTTGCAGCCTGTCTCAGAGGTACAATGTACTGTCACAAATGTATTTCAGGGAAGAATCAGTAACTATATATTTTACAACATTGATACCAGGTACTATACTAGCTTTAAGCCTATTTTATATTTATATTACCTAAATAAAATATGCTGTTTAGGCCCTGATTTGATGCTTCTTTGAAATTGGAATACAAGTAAGTCATTTACTGGAGTATGCCCATTCTCCTACCACAGGATTAGTTTGCACTAGCCTTTTCAAAACAAAATTCGAAATTACAGAATTTTTCATGAATATTCCATTCCTTTCTCCGGTGAGATAAATATGTGATTTCAATTGTATGCAATTTTCTAATAGAAAATCATTCACACAACAAACAACGAAACATTCAGTGAATTTCACTGGGCGATTTTAAGATATGAACTGTCTTTATCATAATTTATTTACTGTTGACAACCACCTGTAGAAAGTGCCCTGAGACAGTCTGAGGATGAGTCTGCCTGCAGTGTCACATTTCCAAAGGTGCTCCAGAAGAACTACCCAAATACCTTGTTCATAAGCAAAGATAGGAATTTCCGGCAAATTTTGTAAGATTTCTGTTTCAGAGAAGATGTGAAGAGGTGTGAGAAATAAGCGAAGTTGCTGATCAAGGTGCATGGCTTTCATTTTTCAGATGAAAATGAATGCAGGCAACTTGCAACCAGACTAGAATGAAGTAAACAAACAGAGAAATTAAAGTGATAGCTGCCTGTCTCTGATGCATCACTCTAAAAAAATCCATGTTGGTTTCTTGCATTGAAATTTGGTTTTTCAAAAAACCATTTTGAATCTAAAAAACCAAGTTTGTCCCGACATTTTTAGAGTGTGTCTCTGATGCCTCCTCCGCATGCAAAAACATTTTTCAATTTGACAAAGTTGATCTGGAATAAATTTACAGGTGGTTGGCAACTTTTTATTTCACAGAAATGGCTTCAAAAATGTTCAATAGAATAAATACATGTAGATAATAATACACGTAAATACACGTAAATAATAATACAAGTAAATAAGGAAAAACTGCTCTTCTTGTCATGTCTTATAGGACATCATCCATCAAAGTTGTTAACAAGAAACTTGACACGACACTTGAGAAAACAAATTGCTTTTGGGCACATGACTCATGTTCTTCAGACTTGTGCATATCGTTGATACCCATCAGTACTAAAGTCAGTATTGTGACTTATGAAAGGAAATCGCTGGAATAGTAAGTGATTTAGATTGGTGTCTGGAATTGAAAGGTTTTGGTAAAGTGATAAGAGTTATGTTATAATAGTGAGAAGGTGAAACTGAAAAATCTGCAATGAAGTATCATAATAATTCAAATGTACAATCGTGAATGAAGTAGTTGCAATATTGGACAAGAAAATATGCTCAGACACTGCTAAGAAAGGCTCAAAAGGCACCTGACCTCTTCAAGTATTCATTCCTGTTTCTGTATGACAGGTTGACAGAGTGAGCACTTAGCGAGTAAAATACTGATGCTACAGGATATACCAAGAGCCGGACACAATGGTCCATCAGTGCAAAAATATACCCAGGAGGAAAATGGAATTAAATAAATCATGTGCATATTCTTGTTCAGGGCCACCTAATGGAGACAAGCAGCTTGAAGCTGTAGCATTCATGACCATAGTTAATGTGCAGATTGTAAATCATTGGCATATGGGATGTCTCATCGGGAATCTTAATATGAAGATTTATACCATGTTTGTTCCAACTGAGACAATAGCTAGTGGTCTTGTCTTTCATTACAGGATCACAGGCCAGTCTCTGCATCTGACCAACAAACAATATTCTCTGACCACAAAGTACAGAAAATACTTTGACACATTTTTCACTGACAGGAAGAACAATGCTTGAATTGCTGCGAAGAAATAAGGTCGCAAAGCTCTCCCCTACAGCCTTTTAAATTTGACCAATACACTGGAAGCTCTCCCTGATAAGTCTTGATATTGCTCAAACAATGACGCAGGGTGAATTCCCTTTAATTATTCTTCATCGATGCTGAAGGCACAAGCCAAATTGCAAATACTTGTATATGGTTGCCAATATACTTAGCAAGTCATAGCCAATTTGTTAATGGTACTTATGTAGAAGACACAGCATATAATTTAAGATTTGATCTATCGTGCTAAGTTGTTAGTTCTCTGACAGATGATGTGCTCAGCCCGAGAAACCCATTTTATCAAGCCATGTTTAAACTACCCTGCCCTCTGCAACCTTTCCTCTCATGGTAATTTTGAGAATCGATACACCCTGTGCCGTTGACAAAGGTAGGTTTATATTTTAGTCCCAATGACTGTAAAAAAAACCCATTAACTTAGTGTGGGTAGTGGGTACTTATTAACCATACTTTCACCACTAAGGCTGCATTGGTAAGCATGTCATTCCAGCTGAGAAAAAGAAACTTCTTTCGGGCCTGTGTTGGCTAGGAGTTCAAGACAGGAACATGAATCAACACATCAATTTCATTTGGTGAGTAGGCCCATAACCTGGAGCTTTGCTGTGCTTTTATTCGTATTAATTAATAGAATGATTAAGCAAAGGATAAATATATGATAGCTATGGTAAGTGCAGCCCTCTAAGCCCAGTTCTGGGCACTCACGCGGGTTGATTGAAGAGACGGGAGAGAGAGTGGGAGTCCCAACATGTTACACATTTACCCCATTTGAGGGATCTTTCACTTGCCCAGCATAGACACTGATACAAGGGGTCGCCAATTTAACGTCTCATCCGAACGACATCCAGTTGGGATTTTGCTCATGAAGGTCCACTGAAAATTTTCAGTTCCCCATCCGGGCTTCGAACCCATGCAGGCAAAGACCTTCAGGAGAGCAGGTGGGCACCTAAGCCAATTTAACGGCCTCCCAGCTCCTAAAAATAAATGCCCTACATCCAGCAGATAAAAAATTTAGAGATATTGTGCTTTACTAAATAAAACGTAAATGCCAAAGCATGGAGACGGGACTGCCTGGAACGTAAAAATAAATTTTAAAGACTCTAAATTTGAATTCAGGTTTGTTCAATAAAAAGTTTGGAGAAAAAAATTGGGAAAAAGAGAAATAGGGTGGAAAGGTAACATTCTAAAAGAAAAAGTTTTGAAGGAAAATGTAACTTTTTTTTTTGGAAAAAAATTGTTTTTCGAACATTTTTCTTTTTTGAAAATGTTTTTTATTTTTCGAGCATTATTATTTTTTGGGAGTTTTTAAATTTTTTTCAAACATTTAATTTTTTTTTTTTTGGAAAATTTTTTTTTCTGAACAAGAGGCGGAAAATAATTTTAGAAGAAGAAGAAGAAGGTAGTCACGTGTGTTAATCACTCCACTCGCATGTTAGCCATAAGGGACGAGACAATTCGCTGCGCTGGGTGAGCCAGTGGCTCTGTCCCGTCTATAAATTCATCATATTGTGAAAATACTCATTCTTACTATTCCTCCCTGACACATTATATTAGTATGACCTCACAAAAAGCATTTTGGTAGTCATTTCTATTTCCACAGCTGTAAAAAGCATTTCTTGACATTCAGGAAAAGATCATCTGTCTGATGTCAGCAGGCTGCATGGTAACTACACAGTACAGAACATGCAAACTATACAGAGACAAATGCTCTTTTGATCTGAATGATCTGGATATTGGAACATGACTGACTGGAAGCTTGTGCTAACATTGCCCAGTCATCTCTGGATTGGACATGACATTGTGGACATTTCCAGAGATGCCGTGGTCTAGTGGATAAGGCTCTCGCCTGGTAACTGAGACGTTGCAGGTTCGAGTCCTGGCCATGGCATGGAGGAACTGAGCAGATCCTCCATAACTCTTTGCTTCACTCCACCCAGGTGTAAATGGGTACTTGGCTACAGGCAGTGATGGCGATTGTAGAGTGACTTAGCATTGTGGCGCCTTATACGGCTGCCTGGCTGCATACTCCCCGGGGAGTTGAGAAAGGCTCATGCTTGAACAGGCCTGCCAAGGGTGTAATTGTACAGTCAGTTTAGATGGACTCTGTCTATGTAATGGACGTTAAAAAACTAAGCATTTACATTTACATTTACATTGTGATAACCAGAACCATGAAATTTAAGAGAACCAGCCCTGCCATAGAAGGGCCCCATTGATTGGTCTCAGCTTACACAACAGAGACACAAAAGCCAGATAAAAACTGGTTGTGTGACGGTCGGTTCACAGTTATTTCGAGCTCCTGTTAGCAAAAGGAGAACATGGAAAGAGACAAATTAATACAAAGATCTGAGGATGTAGTGGTTGTGTAGTGACTGTAGCCCATATTCTTTCCCACTGGTCAATGTTCCCCTGTAGGACCAAGCTGCAGAGCTCAGCGAGAATTCTCCGGAATATTTGTGCCTGAGGAACAGTTATACTATTGAGGCATGTCTGCAATGCTGCATGTCTCGAATATTTTAATATTTCATGACCATGATTCCATTAATGGTGACAATAATCACAATAAAAAACACCACCAAGGGAGGAAGTGGCCACCTTTCTCCCATAGGTCACTGATAACTTTCAAGAAAATTGCTTCCAAAACTACACATATTGTCATTAGGGTATGTGACGAAGCTTGCATGATTCTTGAATTTGAATTTTGAGGATCTTGCCACAGTGCTATCAAGAGTTGTGATTTATGACTTGACCAGGCTTTATAGAAAAAATTTTGTTTTCAGTTAGATCTGAATCTGATACACTGTTGAAACATGGTAAGTATAACACTACAATTACAAAGGCGACTCTCAGTTCCTTACTTGAGGTTTCTTAAATCAGTGTCAATAATTATCAAAACATCTGACTGCACTATTATACAGCCATACCATCTCAGTAATGGTAGTTATGGAGAAGATATCTGAGGCTCAATTTACTAATTGGTCTTCCATGTTAAATATCTTAAATTACAGGCATTCATGCCGGGTATACTAATTATACCTAATTGGCAGAGGGGAAAGTCATAATCCATAAACTGATTAACATGTATATTCCATGTCTTATTAAGAGGATGGACTGCACATGTTGTCTTCGTCCCAGTGTTTCACAGAAACATTACTTTTGAATTTTTCAGTGGAATAGAACAATGTTGAAAGCAGTCTTTCATCTTAAGTAGGATTTCAAGTTTCTTGTTGTCAGGACATAATAATAGTGATTATCAGCACAATCAATCTATGCAATATCATAGAAAATAACCCCTTCACTAAGTTATTTCATCTGAGAAGGCTCTCATTTTGCTCTGCTAACCATGCTAACATTGCCAAGTCATCTCTGGATTAGACATGACATTGTGATTACTAGAACCACAGGAGCTGCACAGGCTACAAGCTGGGTAGTGCCTCATTGATAGGATTTAACCAGCTGTTATACAGCGAGGACCATAGAAATACATAGAATGGACATGAGGCTCTGCCAGATGAAGCAACCAAATCCACCATCTTGGAACTGCACTAATAATGGTGACGTCACTATAACAATGGCATCATGTCACGTCACAATCAGCCAAACACATCTTGTTGCTCCTGCTGTGACGTCACAATGACTTCATGTCTCAGGGCAGTTCCAATATGGCAGATTTGATGACCTCATCTCTAGGTTGTGTCATACAGCCTCATGTCCATTCTATGTATTTCTATGGCGAGGACACACAAGCCAGATTAATATTGGTTGCATGACTGTATAGAATTCTAGTTATCTTGAGCTCTCAAGGAGAATATTAAAAGAAACAAATTAATACCAAGATCTGAGGGTGCAACAATTGGGCTGAAGCACTCATGCTTTCTCCTAAATGTCTGACAAGGATCTTACCAAGAACTCTCCTGCAAGAATAGTGCAGACTGAGGGACCACACAGATTGTCCAGTGGTTGCATACACAAGCAGTCTTTACCATGAGACAAATAGTTGGAATAGTAAGTGATTTAAATTTGTGTCTGTCTGGAATTGAAAGGTTTTGGTGCACCAAGACTGCCTAAGAGTCATGTTAAAATAGTGAAAAGGTGATATTTGGAAATATGCAATGAAATCACAAATCTTGCCAAAGCTAAGAAAGGCTCAAATAGCTCCTGACCTCTTCAAGTATTCATTCCTGTTTCTGTATGACAAGTTGACAGAGCGAACACTTAGCGAGTAAAATACTGATGCTACAGGAGCTGGACACAATGGTCCATCAGTGGCAAAATATACCCAGGAGGAAGAATGAATTAAATAAATCATGTGCAGTATACTTGTTCAGGGCCATGTAATGGAGACAAGCAGCTTGAAGCTGTAGCATTTACGGCCATGGTTAATGTGCAGACAGTTAATCATTGGCAGAAAGTCCCTCGGCATTGGAATCTTAATATGTAATGAAGATTTATACCACATTTATACCACACTGAAACAATAGCCAGTGGTCTTGTCTTTCTGGATTGGATCACAGGCTGGTCTTTGCATCCGGCAACAAATGATATAATCTGACCAGTAAGTACCGAAAAACAGTTTCCGCTGACAGGAAGTTCAATGCCTAAGAAATCTCTTTCTATTTGAAATTAAACTTGACCAATGGTTGTCTAGAATGCAAGCCAAAAACAGTTAGTGATTTTCAAAACTTATCAATGTCAGATACAGGTAATATTAAGTTATTAACACACTACATCGCAATTGGCTGTCCTTTCACTTGAGACTCAAGTTAACAAATGAAGGAATGACTTTCTTTTGTGACCAGCAGGACCAGAAAACACATTGCCAAGAATAGAAAGGGACAAAAGAAAGAATGTCACAACTCCCAGAACCGCTAAGCCCCAAAACGTGTCCCATAGAAAAAACCTGATGACATCTGCTTGTTGCTCAGGCTGAGAACAAGAAACTCCTGATGGGCCAGTGTTGGCCAAGACAGGAACATGAATCAACACATCAGTCATGTCTAGTGGGTAAATCCTGGAGCATACACTTTTGCTTTATATGGTTTTAATTCCGCCCTTGACCTGAGTGGCACATAATAATTGCGCAGATACCAAATTTACAATGTCAGCTTTAAAGTTCTCTCTGCAACCTCTAACTTAGAACTTCTCCCAAATAACCCTCTTGAGATTTGTAAATTAAATTGTTTGACTCCTCTGCTATTGACATATGTTTGTATTTTAGGCCGATAGTAAAAATAACATTAAATTTTCGGTGGATAGGCCTAATATTTCATGAAGGTAGCTCTCATTTTCCTTGGTTACTCAACCATAGTTTCACCAAAAGCTGTAGTGGCAAATTCACCAATTGGTTAAATTCTGTATGATACACCATATTGTGTTTTAGGGGTAAGGCATACTGGAATATCACGCTTTTTGCTTCAAAATTTCTATATTTCAGAATAACATACATTTTAAATATCTATAAGAAAGATTTCATGATCTTCAAACAGCTGACACACTGTACAGTGCAAAGTACACTGCAATAGATGACTCCTTCCAGTGAATCAACAAAGATTAACTTTCCTTTGTGACCAGAAGGCCAAGACAAACACACAGCCAAGAATAGAAAGGGACAGAAGAAAGAATGCCACAACCCAACAGAACTGCTAAGCCTCAAAACGTGTCTCACAGAAAAAACCTGATGACATCTGTGTGTCGTTCCAGCTGAAAACAAGAAACTTCTGTTGGGTCAGTGTTGGCCAAGACAGGACCATGAATCAACACATTAATTTTGTTTGGTGAGTAGGCCTATAAACTGGAGCTTCACTGTGGTTACATTACCAAATTCATTAATAGCCTAATTGAGCAAAAGATGAGGAGAAAAATTCCAGTGCACTGTAAATTTTTAATTATGAGTTAGCTTAATTCATTGAGTGAGAGGGTTGCTCAATTCCTTTGAGCCAAGATAGCTTGTTGTTTGCAAGTTATAAAGATTATCATAACTCAAAACGGCAATCTATCATGGCTCAAGCAAATTGTGCAACCATCTCAATCAATCATTTGAGCTAACTCAAAATTTCAAATTTTACAGTGTGGACAACTGTGCTTGAATACATTTTGATTAATAATACATTGAAAAGACTCGGTCTTACTATTCCTCCCTGACACATCAGTATGTATTTGGCTAGTCTTTTCTATTTCCACAGCAGTAAAAAGTATTTCTTGACATTGTTGAAAAGATCAGTCTAAAGACAGCAAGCTGCATAAAATTCTTGCATGGCAGTACAGTACAAACTTTTTAGACAAATGCTCTTTTGATCTGAAGGATTTGGATATTGGAACACGACTGACTGGGAGCTGGTGCTAACATTGCCCAGTCATCTCTGGATTAGACCTGACATTGTGATTACCAGAACCATGAAATAAGAGAACCTGCCCTCGTCATAGAAGGGCCCCATTGATTGGTCTCAGGTTGCACAACAGAGACACAAAAGCCAGATTAACACTGTTTGCATTACTGTGGGTCGTAGTTATTGTGAGCTCCTGTCAGCTCCTTTGCAAAAAAAGAACAATGATATTGAAAGAGACAAATTAATACAAAGATCTGAGGGTGTGGTGATGGTGTCGATACAGCCCACTAATGCTCTGCAGAGGCATAAAACACAAAAGATACATGTGTAGTGGGGTGAAGTCTATATTTTTTCCCAAACATGTGCCCCTTCAAAACCTTCAAGACCAAACCGCACAGCTCTGCAAAAGCTCTCAATAGTACAGCAGCCTGAGGAACAGTTATACTAAGGAGACAGGTCTACAAAGCTCTATGTCAAGAATCCTTCAATATTGCATCAATTTGCATGACAATAATCCCATCAATGGCGGCAATGATCACAATCAAAAAGGAACACTGCCAAGTGAGGAAGTGGCCAACATTCTCCCATGCAGAGGTCACAGACTAGCCTACTCTCAAGAAAATTGCTTCCAGAACTACACAACCTGTCATATGAGCATGACAAAGGAACCTTGCACTATTCTTGAATTTGAATTTTGCCTGACGATTTTGTCACAGTGTTTTCAAGAGTTGTAATTTATGACTACATCAGGGATTACAGAAAAATCTTGTTTTCAGTCAGATATTCTGATACACTGTTGCAACATTATGGTAAGTATAACACTACAACCATAAAGGTGACTCCCAGTTCCTTGCATGAGGTTTCCTTAATTGGTCTCAATAATTACCAAAACATCTGGCCGCATTATTCTATGGCAATACCATTTCAGTAATGGCAGTTATGGAAAAGATAACTGAGGTTAAATTTGCTAATTGGTCTTCCATGTTAAATATCTTAAATTACTGGCATTCGTGCTGGGTAGGCTAATTATACCCAAAGAGGCTAATTGGCAGAGGGGAAGTCATAATCCATAAATTCATAACATGCGTATATTCTATAAAGCCTTTTTAAAACGTAGGACTTCAACTATTGTCTTCTTCCTGCTGTTTCACAGAGACATTAGGCACATGTGGGATCAGGCAAAAACAAATATATGCAGCTCATAAGCATCTATAGTGAACGCAATCTATCATTTTAAGTAGGGTCTCAAGTTTCTTGTTGCCTTGTCATTACTTTGTAACTGTCCCTATACAAGTAAGCACCATAAAATCATACAATACCATAGTATAACCCCTTCACTGAGTTGTTTCATCTGAGAAGGCTCTCATTTTGCTGTGCTAACATTGCCCAGTCGTCTCTGGATTGGACATGACATTGGGATTACTAGAACCACAGGAACTGCACTCGTTGATTGGATTCAACCAGCTGTTATACAACAGTGACAAAAGCCAGATTGATATTGGTTGCATGACTGTATAGGGTTCCAGTTATTCTCAGCTTTTGTGAATATTGAAAGAGACAAATGATTACCAAGATCTGAGGGGGTAGCACTTAGGGTGTAGCACTCATGCTTTCTCCTGTGTGCCCGACCCAAAGATCTTACAAAGCCCCAAGGGTCAGCAAGAACTTTGCCACAAGATATTATAACCTGAGGACCTACAGAGACTTGTCCACACTCCACAGTATACCATGACTGGAAAATTTGAGTAGCCTATTGCGTGACATTCACTGTGTGACTGTGAACCCATCAACAGCGACAATGATTACAATCAAAATGTAATGACACCACCAAGCAAAGAAGTGGCTTCCTGTCTACGGAAGTCATTGACAACTCTCAAGAAAATTGTAGCCTCAAGCATCTGCACAACTTGTCATAAGGCATTCGATTGGGACTTCGTGCTGGATTCTTGAAACGAGAACTTTTCATGACTTGCTACAGTAGCAGGCCTATCAAGGATTATGACAAATTACTTCACATGAGACCTCGCCTATGTTGCCAACAATATGTGAAACAAATCCGGTGACAACCTAAGACTTTCGTTGAACTGGACTATACCAGATACAGACTGGTATGCTATGATGAATAAATGCACTGCTAAGAAATTCTTCATACAAATATGTGACTCAAAAGCAGTCGTGGTATTGTAAAAGTAACCTGCCATCCTCTGTGTGTCAAGGTTTACCAGAACGCCAAAATTCAAAGACCGCTGGCTACTACAGTTAGCTCATCGATTTGATTCAACCGGCTGTTACACAACAGTGACACATAACACAAATTAATGTTGGTTGCATGACTGTATCAGGTTTACTGCATTTAGCTACTCCGAGCTCTCATGAGTTCCTTTGCTGAAAAGGAGAATATTGAAGGAAACAAATTAATACCAAGATCTGAGGGTGCAGCACTTAGAGTGTAGCACCCATTCTCTCTCCTATTTTAGGCTACGCGCCCCAACCATGGCTCTTTCACGGGATCAGCAAGAACTATCATGCAAGAATATTGTCCTGAGGACCACACATCTATGCTTGTCCACACTCCACAGTATTCATGACTGGAAAATGTGTGCATTGCGTGACTATGGCTGCATCAACAGCAACAATGATTACAATCAAAATGTAATGACACCACCAAGTGAGGAAGTGGCTTCCAGTCCAAGGAAGTCATTGACAACTCTCAAGAAAATTGCAGCCTGCAGAACTGCAAAACTTTTCATAGGACATTTGATAGGGAGTTTGCGCGATTCACTGAATTTGAACTTTTCATGACATTCTTTGCCACGGCACTGACAAGGATTTTGATAAATAAATTCACATGAGACTTTTAAAGCTGTTATAAAAAAGCTTAATTAACACTGGTTCTATGACGTTAGGTTTGTAGTTTTTGATGATAAATGTTCTCTTGTACAGAGCAGACAATGTTGTGACGGAACCAGAAAATGCTTTGGAAGAAAGGGAACACATCAAGCAGGTCCTACAAGACAATGGGTACAAGAAATGGATGTTCAAAACCCTGAAGCAACAACAAAAAAGGACAAGGTGACTAAGAAGCCCAGAAAACAAAACTCAGACAAGTGGACATCACATACATGAGAGGACTTTCCAAGGTCCATGCCACTTTTAAGAAGTGCAACATAGGTGTCATCCACAAACCGTTCAACACCATCCGCTCAACTTTAGTGAAACCCAAAGACAAGACCAACCAACTTGACATGTGCAGTGCCATCTACGAAATCAAGTGCCCCGTATGCCACAAGTGCTACGTTGGAGAGACAGCAAGGAACGTCAAGACCAGATTCAAAGAACACGTTCGTCAGGTCGGCCCCCTCACAGCAGTTGGAGAACATTGTCAAACCACCGGCCATCAAATCAAAGAAGAAAACATCAGAGTAGTAGGGGGGGATGATAATCCTAAAAATTTGCGGGGACGCCTTTAAAAGTTGCTCATTGCCTCCAGAATCAAGAAACTTTTTACCAAATTGAATTTCATGGCTTATTCAGCCTGCTACTGGCCAAAATGTCAAACCGCATCTTTTTAAATGTCAAAAATAGTATTTTCCATCAGAACTTGAAAAATATTGATTTTAAGTCATATAACTGTATTGATATTGAATAGGAAATGGGGCATTCCGAACATTTTGGTGTATATTTCAACTTTCTAGGTGCACTGGTTCTTGAGATATGGCCATTTATGGTCTATTTTCAAAGAATTTCCATGAAAATTACAAAACATCAAATGTTGTTTGAGTCTTAGAATGACAACAATTTAGATTGATAATCATGTGGACCTGGATCTTTAAAATATGTATGACTTCATCAAGAAATAAAAAAATACTCTGGATATTGAGTTGCAAGTCAGTATCACTATCACTTCATTCCCTTGTATCAGCTAGTTCAGCTAACTGCACATTCGGGGATTGCCAATACTGACTGCTTGAAGTATAGGGAAATGAGAAGACATTGGTGATGGCTCTTTCAGAGGTTGTGTGGAAAGGGCTGTGCTTTCATAAACAGAATGTAGAATTATATTCAGAAAGCACAAGTTAGTATAGTGGCAGTTGCCAATTTCAAAATAAGCAGTCAATCACTTGGAGGTCCCCCCCCCCCAGAATTGCATGGCTCTGAATGGTAGATGCATATAAAATGCAATAATTTTGTTAAGACTACTTATATTGCAAATCAATGAAAGCCATAATGAATGCTTTGCCAATATTCATGGCATTCATTGTAAACCACTACATGGGTTTCACAGTGGCAAGTATTAGGTCTGGGAATGGATGTAGTGATGGTTGATTTTAATCTGGCTTGAATACTCTGTCATTAGATATGTCAGAGTTAAATTATTTTCAACATTATAGGCCAAATAGTGTCACCATTACTGCTCACATTTACTATTCCCCCCCCCCCAAAAAAAGTTGTCAGAATCTATAAATCAATGATTCTGATGGTTTTGTTCACTTCTACACATACAAGTCTTAATATTATGATTGTGATTACCATTTGGGAAATAGTTACAAAAGTATTGTGGCAGACCTTCACTTGCCAAATCTCACACCTATAACATACATTTGTTAATGTTACATTATACCAGTCCAGTTGGCCTATTTACGCAGTGAAAAAAAAAAGGATTGTCTGATATCAAACAATAGAACTTTGTACAATATAATACATGTATGTCTGATCTTTGAATTGCCTCAACCAGACAATAATTTCAAGAGTTGTTCAAATCCTTCTTTTTTGGTGAAAATAAATACATGTACCATTTCCAAATGGACATGGATTAATTTTCAATATTGAAAGTTATGATTTTTATTCAATTATTTTGTTACACTTCTACTTCTGAATCTACGTGTTCATCCTACTCATGTACAATCCAAATTTTCTGCTCCATAACTTATGATTTTGCTGCAAATTTGCAGTTTGTTCTAGTATATGTGATGCTATTATGAAGCCAATTCTTTAAAATTCCAATGCCAGTTGGTCAATGTTAGTACACTTTGTGATTTCCTTTTACTTCTCAGAAGTGTTAACTAATAGAATTTAATATAAATGTACACACAGTTATCAGGACTGCCACCCTCGCCATGCATGCAGGCTACAAGAGAAGTTTGACTTCAGGGTTTAGTCATTTATTTGCAGCACTTTTGTAATTCATTATTTACCAATTAAAAATATTTAAGTGCACAGTATTCCAAAGTAACAGATATTCATTTAAGTACAAGGTTTACCATAATTATCTTATCCTGATTTAGTTTGATTATTTCAGTTGGACCCTTACTGATTGGCAAAAACATTCATGTGACTGGGGATACTGCATTTTCAAGCTAAGGGTTATTTAACATGATTCTACAGACCACAGTGTCATTGATTTCCTAAAAATGACTAGTCATAATTTAAGCCATTATTTTCGCAATTATGTCTTTCATGGATAATTTCCTAATCATAAAATTTAAAAGAATATTTATCTGATCTTTGTGTTTGTCACAGACTATAAGTGTTGGTATGCAAATGAAAGCTCTCTTTACACTCTGTTTAATGGTGTTATTTTCAACTTCCTATCATAAAAAATGTTAAAATTAACAAATATCGCAAATAGGCGAAATTTCACAAAAACGCCACTTTTCCTGTCATACAAAAGTGCCAGTAGCAGCTAGAAGCAGGTCCGAAATCCAGAAATTTCAGTATGAGTGAACTTTTAAAACAATAAAGATTGATTTGAAGGCGTCCCCGCATGGGCCCAGCGGAAAAGCCACTTTATCACCCCCCCCTAAGAGTAGTTGGAAGAGAGAGCTCACTATGGAAACGAAAGATCAGAGAAGCCATCGAAATCATGCAAAGACAGCCCACCCTCAACCGCGACACAGGATATTACCTACCACCAATCTACCACACACTGTTCAAACTCCCCAAATCCACCAGGGGGAGCTGTGACTCAAGAGGCCCCAGCTCAGTCAGCTGAAGAAGTCCGTGTGATGCAGACGAAAGCTCCTGTAGCTCAAATCTCAGACTCAAAAAAGGTAACTTTCACTCATAAGGTTTGTAGTTGTTAAGACTCCCAATCAACAAAGTTAATCTAGTCTTTAACACTGCACTAAAACATCATGACAAATAAAATTACTAAGTTCATTTGCACTGTAGTATGGTCATACCATTTCAGTAATGGCAGTTATGGAGAAGATAACTGGGTTCAACTTACTCATTGGTCTTTCATGTTGAATATCTCAAATTTCAGGCATTCGTGGTGGGTTGAATGATTCGATCATCATTTTCAAGAGGTAGGAATTCACAAATTGTCTTCATCCTTTTGTTTCACAGAGACATTACTCTCGCCCAGTGCCACACATGAAATCCAGCAAAAACAAATATGCCACTCATAAGCAACTATGATGAGGTTTCAAGTTTCTTGTCGTCATGACTTTGTAATTGCTATTATCTATCAGACCCTGCAATATCATATAATAGAACATGTACAACACAGCTGTGATAGAATAGCGGCCTCACTAAATAATTTCATCTGAGAAGGCGCTCGTTATGCTGTGCCCAGTCGTCTCTGGATTGGACATGACGTTGTGACCAGAACCACAGAAACTGCACTGGCTACGGGTCATGCAGTGCCTCATTGGTTGGATTCATTCAACCAGCTGTTATACAACAGTGACACAAAAGCCAGATTAATATTGGTTGTCCAGATGACTGAATGAATTGGGTTCAAGTTATTCTGAGCTCTCAAGGAGAATGCTAAAGGAAAATAACTTAATACCAAGATCTGAGGGTGCAGCATTTGGGGTGTAGCACTCATGCTTTCTCCTATGTGCCTGACCCAAAGATCTTACAAAGCCCCGAGGGTCAGCAAGAACTTTCCTACAAGAATATTGTAGCCTGAGGAACTACAAAGTCTTGTCCACACTCCACAGTATTCCATGACAGGAACATTTGAGTAGCCTATTGCGTGACATTCACTGTGTGACTGTGAACTCATCAACAGCGACAATGATTACAATCAAAATGTGATAACACCACCAAGCGAGGAAGTGGCTGCCAGTCTACGGAAGTCATTGACAACTCTCAAGAAAATTGTAGCCTCAAGCATCTGCACAACTTGTCATAAGGCATTCGATAGGAACTTCATGCAGGATTCTTGAAATGAGAACTTTCATGACTTGCTACAGTAGTAGGCCTATCAATGATTATGATAAATCACCTCACATGAGACCTCGTCTATGTCACCAACAATATGTGAAACCTGCCATCTTCAGTGTGTCAAGGTTTGCTTTAACCTCTAACTTCAAAGACGTTTTGCTACTGGAGTTGCCTCATTGATTGGATTTAACCGGCTGTTACACAGCAGTGACACAAAATACAAATTAATTTTGGTTGAATGAATGTATCAGGTTTAGCTATTCTGAGCCCTCAAATTAGGGCGCAGAACTCGTTCTCCCTACTACTGCAGGTTATGTGCCCCATCTATCAGATTGTGCAATATCATATAATAGAACATGTACAACACAGCTGTGATAGAATAGCGGCCTCACTAAATAATTTCATCTGAGAAGGCGCTCGTTATGCTGTGCTAACATTGCCCAGTCATCTCTGGATTGGACATGACGTTGTGATAACCAGAACCACAGGAACTGCACTGGCTATGGGTCATGCAGTGCCTCATTGATTGGATTCAACCAGCTGTTATACAACAGTGACACAAAAGCCAGATTAATATTGGTTGGATGACTGAATGAATAGGGTTCCAGTTATTCTGAGCTCTCAAGGAGAATACTGAAAGAAGCAACTTAATACCAAGAACTGAGGGTGTAGCTCTTGGGGTGCAGCACTCCTCTCCTTTGTGCCCATTGGAAATTGGTCTAATTGACATGGAATAATGACCCAAAACTCTCATGCAAGAATATTTTAGCCCAATCTCAGCAGCATTCCAATCTCAGCAGCATTCCACGACTGGAAAAGGTTGTATTGCATGACTGTGATTCCATCAACAGCAAAAATGATTACAATCAAAATGTAATGACACCACCGAGTGAGGAAGTGGCTTCCAGTCCACGGAAGTCATTGACAACTCTCAAGAAAATTGCATCGTCGAGAACAGCTCACCTTGTCATAAGGAGTTCGATAGGGACTTCGTGCAGGATTCTTGAAATGAGAACTTTTCAGGACTATCTTGCAGTCAGCCGTTCCAAGGATTATAATAAATGACTTCACACGAGACATCAGATATGTAGCTACTTGATCATGTTGCATACAATAATTCAGATGTATGTACATTTAGAAAAGCACCTCCAGTGACAATCTGAGACTTTTATTGAACTGGACAAACCCAGTTCAGTTAGATATGATAGAACACCAAGCTGGAGCAAAGGCTAGGCCAAAGCCTAAGGCATCAGAAATTGGAAAAATAATAAACACATGGACCTTTTGTCTTAACCATCAGACCTCCTCAGATAGGCTATCACTTTCACAGCAGGCAACACATTGCCAGCATGAGCAAAGCGAGCAACTAACAGTAACCAGCTAGGTGGCACTGCTCCCAATTTCCAAGTCATCTGGTGGGATGACCAGCAACTAAATTCTCAGTTGCTTGTCCACTACTACTACTGCTTGACAGAGCAGAGTTAAACAACTTGACAAATTGCTACACTGCTCCAACAGATAAACAATTCTTAAATGATTATTTAGTATGCTTGATGAAAGAAACTATTCAATTACCTCATTAGAATTCAATCCAAAGGAAAAAGAAATAAGACATCTCCTTACATCAAGGAAAGACAGCCGGCAAGCCACTGGCATCATGCAGATTAGAGATAAAAACACCGGCAGAAAACTGTACGCTTGAATTAATATTATAGACATTTTTATTTACAACAGCATCGCTCAAATTATAACAACAAAGAAATAACAACAGATTTAAAACTAACAGACACATAGTGTATATAATATATACAGTCATAAACATACAAATAAATGATCACAGCTAAACCCAAAGTTCCTTTGGTTGTTTAAGTGGAAACACCACTTCAATTGCTTGTTAATTGCATCCCCAAAAATGTTCATAAGTCCCTAAAATTTATACCAATAAAAAGAACAATTCAACTTCAATTAATTACATTGATAAGAACTGAAATAAGATCAAATCACAAAATTTTTTCCGTGTTTTGACAGATTACCAATATTTGGATGCAAAAATTATTTAGGCTTATAATAAATACAAGAACACTTGTGTCCTAATCGTGAGATAACATATTGCTATTCAGCCCTATAAAGATAACAAACTCCAATCAGCATGGAATTAATATTCTCAATGTCACATGATGTAATTGGTTCCCTCTGCTTCTGACAGGTATCGTTGGTGCTCCACGAAACCCTTATTTTCTCCAATACTGTAAAGGAAACATGCATATTTATATCAAATGATGTCTGGCTGTCACAACTCACAAATGATAAGTTTCTTTATTCTATGAGAATGATTTCCAGAGACAAGACAAGATATTGAGAAATATCAGCAATCATCATTCAATCTTCGTTCAAACTTCTCAAAATTTTTGAAGAGAAAATTCTAGATGATCTTTATCCATTGAGCAATATCGAAAGGCATACAATTTATCTAATAAATGCACACATATAAATTCAAATTGATTTGTATTCATTAGTAGATTATGCATCAAATTACAGGAGTGAATCCAGAAAATGTTGGACAATGGTTGACGAATGATTGAAAAATGTACAAAGAAAATCTGATTTTTTTATTACATTAAAATCTATGGTCTATCAGTGATATCTATTACCTTTTTCTCACCTGAACTTTTAAAACAAAACATCATATTTCACATCTAGCCCTATTACTAACCTGTGCAATTCTGTGCATCTGTTCCACCAGGGCGGCCATGGTCGCAGACACACTCAGATCTATCAAGGACTGGATGTAACGCACTGCCTCCTCGTCTGACACCTCAAGCAGAAATTTGTCTTGTACCTGGAACAGAAAAGAAGGAGAGTAAGAAGGAGAGTTTGATATGAGACTTTGAAGATATGATAATATAGAAGAAGTCATAAAGGGTAAAAAGTTCCAACTAACCTTCTTGACCGTTTTGTCAGGCTCCAAGGCGATGTCTGGTACATTGGCATCCACCATCAAGGAAAACAAGTTGAGAATAAGGTTGGCCGACCTGAAAATGAGAGCAATAGAAATTTTAAAGACAAACTTAATGCTGGTCCATGGTATCACACTTATTGTATGAGTCGACTTAGAATATTTCCAGGATTGTTTTAACTTTAAAACTCAAACAGCCACGGAGTGTCACAGTTTAAGACATCCTTCAACACAATTCCTTCAACACAATTGCTACAGCAGTAATGTAAGGGTTATTTGCTGGTGATATCCTAAATTGGCACATTGAAAATGCTCTTTTTACTGCTGCAATCACTCAACACATTTGCATGGATGGAAACCTGCACTCTGAATATGTGAAATCAATTTACCGTCTCAAATGAAGGAATGCAGTGTAGCAGAGTTTCTTGAAGTCCATGAAATGTTCACTGTTAGTGCCTCCCATCCCTTCAACCATTTCTCTGCTCAATTTCATTGGTGGGGGCATTGGTTTAGGATCTCGTCCCAAGATGTAGCCAAAATCTACATGGAACAGTTTGCCTGCAAAGTCAAGAAAGAAAAGGTTTATCCTTAGGCACAGAAGAAAATGTTTTCTCTTTCTCTAATGGCATTTACTAGCACCGCAGGGATTGTCAAGCTCGTGTAAGTCCTATATTTCACCAAAATGTTAATTCTTTTCTTTTTCACGCATTGTTTTTGCCTTGTTCACACATAATTTATGTCTCACCGATAAAATAAACTTGTCTCACGGATTCAACTGCTTGACGAAGGTTGGTAAAAAATCAAATGAAATTCATATATATTATTTTTAGTCTTAGGATTGCCTCTATGACAATTCAATTTCAATTCAATTCAATTTATTGACCACTACTAAAAACAAAGAAATACATAGTCATGGTTAACAAAAACATTGTGGTAGGCTGACATCTCTTAGAGATGTATACGCCATTACCAACCCTTGGAGCGTTTGATGAAACCTTAAAACCAAATTTCTAAACTCCTGGCATTGCATGATGGCTAGACCAGCAAACTGGGAGAGGGATGCAAAAATTGACAAATGCATAATTGTCATAAGCATGGCAAATGAATGTTCTTTTTTTGTTGAAATAGAATATCAATTATAAGTTTTAATTACCAGATGTTGTGAGAAGCAGATTGTCCAAATGTCTGTCTCCAACTCCAAGAATGTAAGTTATGATGCAGTAACCAGCTGAAAAACAAAAGATCAATTAATATCTGTAGGAACAAACAAATATAATGGCATTCAGTTAGGCTTTCAATGTTACCAAACAATAGTACAACATATTCATTTGATGCCTAAGATTAAGATATCAATCATCTTAAACTAATTCAATTGAGACAGGTGCACACAGTAATGTAAATAAATTGAGGGAGAACTTTACACATGATGAAAATAATTTTGCCCGAATTATAGTTGCTTCAAGTTCTTCCCCATATAAACACGCCAAATAATGTTGTCATTATTGGAGTGTGAGTCTTTTCCACGCATATGCACAACATCACTTCATGGAACTTTTTCACAAACCAGAAGCAAATTATCTAAACCAATGTCAAACACAAATTCTCAATAAGATAACACAATGTCATGGCATTGTCATGCATTACACTCACCACAGCTCTTGACGTAATTGTCCATGACTTCAGGAGTTATTCCGTAAGGTGATGATTCTGAGGGAGCGTGTTTTCGGAAAAAGTTGAGTATTGAGCCATCGACATTGAGAATTTCAGCAATGGAGGATGAGGGGATGAACTGTACAAAACCTGAAAGAACGGGGAATGGAATGACCTAATGAAATGTTGACTTGGCCTTTTTTACACAGATCAACCAGTGAAATAGCAGCCTCATTAAGCTGGACTGGTAACTTTTCTTGAATATTTCTTAGTTCTTTCCCTCATTTACATTGTACTATTAACAATTAACAATATTTACACGCACTAGCTCATTGTTTGGGGCTATCAGTCAAGCTTTCTTCCACGCATTTTGTAGAACAGTTCAGTGCAATAGATACCTATAATATCTTTATCTTATCAATCCCAGGAGAAAAAAATAATTGAGGACATTAAATTGTAGAATTTAATATTTATCCATACTTACCATGTTTACTACTCGTGGCTAATACTTTGTACGGTGATAATTTTAAGTCAAGGTTTTCTTTTCGTAACAACTGCAAGTAAAGGGAACATGCAATTATAGGATGTACAAATTATCAATATATTTGCAAAGCATTCTGAAATTTACACAGATGCCACTAGTTCATTAAAGAATGATGAAGACTGCACAGCACAGAATAGTCTGTCTCAAGTATTCTCAGCCAGACAAATCTTGCATGGAAAGATTTTGTCACCATCTTCCAACCAATGTGTACACCCAGTACTAGTAGACATTACTAGACAACATTGTCATGAATGTTAATAGAGTGAATAGATCAGCAGAGTACAAACCTTATCCATGAGAGTGATAATTTGAAGCACCAACTGATCCTGACGCAAGTCGTCGCCATGTTTGAACAGAGTCTGATACTCTTGATTGTTGACGGTTTTGAAGGTGAATTTACAAGGCATGAGTGCACTCTGCAAGAATAGATTTCATAATTTTAACCTCATTGTCCACCATTACAGATCCATGTACATGACCTAAACCATACAAATCAAGGAACAATTGTTCAAACAAAACACTACAGTTTGTCCCACAATGTGTGAAATGGTGATTGGCCTGATTGTTCAGCATCTGCAAATCGCACGGCAGAGAAACGCATACTCATGGGTAGATTAGCTAAATTGTAATTTAATTTATATAAGCACATTTTTGTGATGTTTTGATATTGTTTTTGCCCGACTTTTTGACGATGGCCGCCCATTCACACAGGTGGGACAGACTGTATGTGGCAGCCATCAAACTAAGTTAAGTCAAACGATGGCTCACCAAGACACTCTGGGACCACTGAGTACGGTATTTTAATTTACCGTCTCCGAAAATGGCGACCTGCTTTTTGGCCTTCAAAATCGTGGATTTTACAGTGGATTTATTATGCATCATATGACAAATTCTAATGGAATTTCGATACGTGGCATGATAGCTGCAGCCCATCTAGAGATACTGATGTTCAACTTCATGTTGTTAACAACGTTTTTGTTGAATATTTGATAATTTTAAAAATGAAGCGAGAGACGGTAAATTCACCTGAAGGAAAATGGTGTGAGAACGGTAAATTTTATTGAGGGAGACGGTACCTTCAGCATTTAGGTTGAGTATATTGGCTTATTTCCTTAAAAATCAGCTATACTATGGGCCCCATTGCTGAAAGTATAATAAAAGGGGGCTAATTAGACTGCTGACAGGTGAACAGAGCTTTGGGACAAAGGGCATTACTGATAATCCATCGTGACTTTGGAGGTCTGAAACTTCTGGAAAGAATGTCAAGAGTGAAATGAAGAACACATGCACTCCAGGCAATTCTGAGGCCACACATGAATTAAGGGCCACCATTTAATCTCCAGAATCTCAAGGGGGTGGATAGAGTCTTGTAGTTTTTATTTTATTTTAAATAAATTATTTCTTGCTTAGTTCTGATGAGATAAATATATTATTTTTGGGCAGTATTGAAATAAATAATTTCTGGTGGAGCTCCTTTTTTTAAAACAAAGTGTTGCTTGATTTAGAAAGGACCCCCTCCCCAATCATTGAATGGTTGTCCCTTAGGAAGTCGTAGGCAACCAGGGTTCTGGAGTTATAACTTTGCGAATCTTGATTTTTCGGTTAGGTTTTGAGTAACAAACTAAATATTTGAATCAGTTGTCTAGGGGGGCTATTGGAAGAAAATGCTTTCCTTGTATCAGTCAATATTGCCACTGGTCACTTAATTCCCTGTGAAAAGGATTTATTCTTCTGCAGATTGATGCACAACATTGTACGTGCATAATGACTGACTGCTGCTATTGGTTGAGAGAGCCTGTAGATTGTAGACATGCTGAATTGCAGATGCATGAGCATGACATGGGCATTTTCACAACTAATTACAAAGTCTGTTGTTATAATCCAATTAGATGCCCTGAAACAAGTGAAAACCTGACGTCCTCTGCCATTAAATTTAGCTTGTATCAATGCTTTTGACTACTGCTGTAATCCAATCAATCCTGTCAAGATGCAGCGAAACTTGTATGCTAAGAACAGCATGCGTTTTTGCAGCAGTTGTTATTTATACCAAATCAAATGTGAAGGTGTCATTTTATTAAGATCTGTTACAGTATCTATATATATATATATATACATTTTTATATAAACAAGTTATTGGCAGTTTCTTACTGTGATTTTCAATTAGAATCATCATGCTATTAATTCATGGACCCCTCACGCTACTCCAACCAAACTATACCTATTGCCCAGTTATGAAAACAAGCAGCCTTTCTATTCTTTCTACAGTGTCCTTAGCCGGGTTTCAGGTTCAAAATTATAGTTAAAGAAATTGAAGTGATGACACTGATATTTTCTTAGTATCTTAAATATTAGGTCTAGTCCTATAGAAAACACCCCAATAGCCCCTCCCCCCTCCTCTCACATGTCTTACCCGATGTTCTGCTAGTTTATTTAAATCATTGATTAAAATCATGTGATCCAAATCAAAAAAACCTTGATGACAAATTAATCAAATTTATGGTGCCACAATCAATTGTGCAATAGCCTTTCAGACTTCAGAAATTGAATCACAACATGCCAGGATAGGCGCAGGCTCTTCATCACAAAATGATCTATTATAGGTACTGTACACCAGATTAGATGTAATTATTCATTCTAATCCATATTTTAATTTGCCTTTTCCACAAAGAATAATATGAAATTGTCAATTCAGAATGTGACGTACTGAAATATCCATTCCCAAACCATGCAATATCGTGTTTAGCATAATAATTACCAGGTTGATTGAATTATGATAAAATTTGCATGAAAGTTCTCCTGTTCCTTTCTTTTTCAGCTCATCCACCTGAAATATAACTATGAGAATATCAAACTGCTTTGCCCATTGTCACTTGCCACACCCCATATTTATTTCCTCACAAAGCCTATAATTCATTAATTTCATTGTCAAAAAGGTGTTGGGCATTCCCTGCTGTGGTAAGACAATAATTATTCAGCTGTCTTCTTTCTGTAAGCACCAACAAGTCTGTTATAAGCTTAATCTCTCGAAATTTACCGTCTCCCTCAAGTATTTTGCTGACGAATTTACCGTCTCCCTCCAATGAATTTACCGTCTCCCGCTTCAGATCTTCTCCCTCTCCAATCATGGAATTAACACATTCTAACATATAAACTGTGGTGGCTACTTCACCACTGAGACTCAATCTTTCCTTTTGGTGCAACATTCACTGTCTAAATGCCTTTATTGGCCATTTCTCAGCAGGATAAAATGCTTGCTTCAGGTTGGAAATTTGCAGATCGCCATTTTCGGAGACGGTAAATTAAAATACCGTACTCAGTGGTCCCAGAGTGCAAGAGTTGCCAATCAAACACAATTTTTGTGCGTCATTCTGCGGTATATTTAAGGGATGCATGATGAAGGACCAATGAATATAACAAGAAACACTTTTGAATTACAGAATTTGTGTCCAAATTAAATGTACACACAATGGCATCTATCTTATGCAACACCTATAACTTCTGCACCCACCTACCAAATGACAAGTACGAAACATCAAAATATCTGACCTTGAAGAGATGTGCGTTTTCTGGACAGATGCCCTTGACTCTTACTTCTGGGTCAAGGGGTAAAGGAAGAGAGTCAAAGTTAGCAAAGTTGAATCTCATGACCTCTGGATCTGCCAACAAAGCCTGCAACTTCTCCATCTGAAAAATGGTAATAAAATATAAATTTAATATATTTCATCAAATCTTGTTCTTTAGTGATAAATCATGACAAAACTGCATCAAAATTGCAACTTGGTATTATTCAATTCCTATTGATTACCTGTCAGCATATATGATAACAAATACACAATCCACCTGTTCTATATCATGACATTTTTGATCATTTCTACATTTTTAAGATCTAAAATCAATAACACATCTGTACAATGTACACTCAAGAACTTTCTTGGATATCCAAATTGACATTAATCTATTCAAATCTATTTGCAAACACACCTTCTTTTTCCTGTTGCCACTTTCCCTTGCCACCATCTTGACAAGTTTCACCAACCGCTCCATGAACACTTGTTGGCCTGCGATGGCTGATCTGCACAGTCGACATTCATAGCCTCCCTAAAATCACAAGTAACAATCATATCAGCAACATAATTTTCATTATCAAATAATTTGCCTCCCACACATTACATACTTCTTCTGAACAAAAAGTTTATTAACAATTCCAATAATACTTCGAATCAATCTCTTATTATGGGTATAATTTCACATCATGCATCTCCTTATCATTAAAGTATCTTATGAACAGGATTGCAAGAACAGAAACATTTGTAACAGTTAAATTTCATCACAAGAGCAACCAAATAAATTGCCGTCGAACAATACAGGAAATATAGGTAAGAATTTGAAAAGATAGAAATAATTGACTTACATTGTTCAGAGCTTGACTAAATCGTTTCAACACTGTAACATACATTCCTAGCACTCGGGGGTCTTTCGTTAGAGTGTCTTGGTCATCACATTCAACTATTAAGTACCTGCAAAGAACAACAGCCACAATGTCATGTCAAAGAAATTCCTAAATAAAAACATCTGTTTTTGTTGCTCTTTCCAGACAGTCATTTTCAACAGTCATTTTCAACAATGCAACTGTTGCAGTAAAATTGTACATAACATAGGCACTTTCTCTTTAATTAACAGGACAACCTCATCGCCATTCAGTGACATAGAGATACATTAGTACATCATTGTTCAATAATATACAATTTAACAATAGAAGTAACCAAAGCAATTCAAAAACTTACCAACAGAAATAATTTGCAAGTGTAGCATTATGACAGGCTCTGGATATGAGGAAGGTGGCTAGGTCCATCTGTAAAGAATATTGGAATTAAATCAGTATCACAAGGAGCCAACTGTGACCTATTGTACAGCAATTTAGCCTTCAGTTTCAATATAGGTACTCAACACTACTCATATGAAGAAGATGGCATTTTTGGAGGCTGTCAGGAAATGATACAAGCCAACAAATTAGAAATAGGAAAACATACATTATGCACATTGCACAATCATTGTTTAATAGGACCATTTCCAAATTGGAGTTTGTCAGTTTATCAATCAAGAGCAACCAACCTCTTGTACAGGTTCTTGTATATTGAGAGCGTCCACCTCCATCCCCAGGGCATCAAGTAACGTCTCTTGGTTTGTTTCACCTTCGTCAGTTACACTGTTTGACCGAGACCTGGATAAAAACAGTGCTGGTCATAATCGAAGTAGTACATAACAAACCTATCACAAGACGTCAATAAACTGTGAAATAATAGAACTGGCAAGAAGCATTTTAGGTTATGCATTAAACTCAAAAAGAGTAATTTTGGATTATCCATAGCCTACAGAATACTATGCTCAGTAAAATCATTTAATAAACAATTGAATATTGCACAACAATCTGTCAACAATCTTGTATATTGATAAATAATGCATCATCTGTCATTAGTTAATCCTGTGGTTTCATTAAATTGTTTGCATCCAATCCATATGAGTCATCCTACAAATTGCAACAACAACATCTCATTATTGTAATTTTATTGACTGGCTTCTGATGCAGTAAAAATACAAATACATTCCGCATTACACTAACTTATAACACAACATATCTTACATAGTCCAGGGTGAGATTTTCGACTTATCCGGCAGCCAAACAATGACTGAGTGAACAATCATAATATCAAAATACAACTGTATAGTAAAAAGTGTTCACCCTTGTGCGTTATTTCTATTTCAAACATCCATTAATATTGGCCATATCATTTCAGTGATGCATCAATTGTCAATAGTCATACAACAATAACTAGAAGGCACAGCAATAAGTAAAGGTGATTCACCACGGGAGAGGGAATATGTGATTTATCACCCGAGGCCTTTAGGCCGAGGTGTGATAAACACATATTCCTGATCCCATGGTGAATAACCGGCTTATACCATGAGACAAACACTCAAACAGTCAAACATGAGAGGATAACTGGACAACAAAGAATATGGGAATTATTCCCCTGAAATACTGTAATGTGATTGGCTGACAGAGGTGTCGAATGGTATAATCATAAATGTACAAAGATAATGTGCAAAGGTCTGTAATAATAATAAGCACCTACCTTGGTAACCTATCTGGCGAAGATTGAGTGTGCTCCGGGGAAGCCCCAGGGGTGGACGATGTAGCGGAGACAGAGGGATCTCGAGAATTCATCAAAGGCATCGAAGCTTCTCTCTCTCTCTCATATGCTGTCTGGATCTCGTCAAAATTCTCATATTTCAAAGCTTGCACCAGTTGTAACAAGTACAGCAGAAGCTCCTGCAGAGTGATAAAACAATTTAGAAACATGAAGTGATTTTCTGATCATACATATATCATTTTGGGACATTCTTACAGATTTATGAATAAATTCTTCAGCATGAATTGAAGGAAAACAGACACACATACTTTGAAATAATATATGTTTGCTTGATAAGACCTTCCTTTTTGACCATGAAAAATCCTCATAATTTTAACATCATTATCAGGCTTTGCAGTATCTAAGTTCTTTAACAATCATTATTCAAACAGCCTCAAATGTCAAGATCTCCATTATCAATAATCTCAGCGTTTAAATCATTTTGAACAGAGCTGACTTACTTCGTCATCTGCATGTCGTAATCTCGTGACAGCATATTTTCTGACTGCAGGATGACTGAACGCAGGACTCAGCAACTCCAGAGCATCTTCTACATCCATGGGACTCCATCTGTGCAGCAGTTCCAGGGCTTGTTTTGCTTCTTGCGTGGCATTCCAGTTCACTGACTTCAGGAATTTGGCAAGAGCCTAAAATACACAAATTCGTACAATGTGATAAACAACTGAGAAATTATCATATCTTAGAGATGGCATAAATGTTTCAAGATCCGGTATCCGACTAACCACCTGAAATATCCTGTAATCCATTTTCGATATTAATTTTATCTCTAACAGTTTGAAGTGGCTGAATGATATTGACATTGATGGCACTGGACAGCACATCTTGTAATCTAACACTTGCATAACCTGTATGACAACATAGATGACCATTATTATCGCCATTTACATTGTCAAGGCTAACATATCAAATTCATCTACTTGAGTTTCACAATGTAAAACTGCCAAGTTACGTATTTTACCAGAACAGTTCAACACAGTTCAAAGCAACTATCAGAGCTTCATCAATATTTGGCATGCTGAGTGAGGATGAACCTCCTGATATATTTTCTATACCAATTTGAAAACTTTCTTTAGCATTTTCGGAAGACTTTAGGATGAAATTTACTAAATATCAAATATAGATATTGAGATATACATGTATACAAGTACAAACAAATGAACTATAAAAACACTTCTGTTCCTAAGTCCATATAATAATTGTCACATACTTTTAAGAAATTCACAATTACCTTTTTGGATGATGAAAGATAAAAGCGAAATTTCCATACAAGATCTTTCTCCTCGGACGTGAGATTTCTGGTGGGCGGGTATTCTACAATTTTCTGAAAAATAAAGACATCAAATATTGCATATGTTTCACGAGTACAATCACTTGATAACGATATCTGAATGGTAGAAGGGGGAGTTCTTTGGTGTGGCACTGCCCCAATTCATTTTTCAATGAAATACTGATTAACCATATCACAAACATATTATCATCCTTCATCTTTTTTTACTAATTCACTTGCACTAATAATTTAAATTTATTTCATGTTGTATAGTAGGTGTGATAACTCATGAGAATTTAAAACAGAATTGAATCTGATATTTTTTCTCTATTGTGGATGGAATTCATGATAGCGCCATTTTCATGGTAAAGTGTCTCCTTACAAAAAATTTATGAAATTTTACTTACTGTTTTATATATTGTATTCCTTATGTCAAATAAATATATCGGTCTGTCCGTCTGCCTATTAACTTCATAAAAAAGTTACACTGCGTTCCCAATTATTATGCAACTATGATTTTTTGCAATATCTCAAAAAGAAATAAAACTATTGGGAGATCCTTTACACATAATAACATGTGTGCCATGAAGCAAATATTCTGTGACTTTCCTCCAATTCTGTTGTTTCGGTGAGGAGTTATGCTATATAATCAGGTTTTTGGGGTGTTCCCAATTATTATGCAATTTCTTGAAAAGCTTCCATTGCCACCCAAAATCAACAAAGTTGATTCTGAATTGATATTAGAATATACCTAATAACACTAAAGAAAAATTGAACCATCATTTCAGACGAGGAGGTCTTCATGACCAAGAAATCAATATAATACATCTGCATTGAAAAATCATTGAAATTGGCTTTTTTCTCAATAAAAAAGCCTCCCATGCTCTTAAAAAATTTAATATCAATAAAATTCCAGCTTAGAATATATCTATAGCACACCACGGTCATACTGTGAGATGAAACACCAAATCCGGTATCTCTACAAAATATGACACCAAATCAAAAACTCAGACTTCTGTGTCCCATTGGAATAGCATTGGCAATGGGATGCGTTCAATTCATTTCAAGATATTTGTCAAATATAGTCGTGCAACTTAATTGCCATTGGTTTACAGGAGAGCTCTAAACCTAAGGAAAGTGGTAAATGAGTTAGGTAATGATTTTTCATTTTGTCTGGCTATCAGAGGGTTTTTATTGCAATAAAACTGTAATTTCAATGCTATTTCAATGCAGTGAAATAACATTAATTTCTTAGCTATGAATGCATGTATGTTTGAAATGATGGTCACACTTTTTCTTTTATGTTATGGGGTATGTGTTGATGGAATCTTCAGATTAGTTTGGGTCATTTTGAGTGGCCATGGATGCTTTTCTAAGAATTTGCATAATAATTGGGAACACCACAAAACATCATTATGTGGCATAACTCCCCACTGAGTCAATGGAATTGGACAAAATTTGCAGGATATTAGCTCCATGCTACACTTATCATTACGTGTAAAGGATATTCAAATGGTGTTTTTTCTTTTTGAGATAATGCAAAAAAGCATAGTTGCATAATAATTGGGAACGCAGTGTATAGGAAGTGTTCAGATTTAGACTTACATTGAGTTGATCTCTGGTGAGGGCGTTGGGTTTCAAATCTCGATCTGTCGGGCCACTTCGGAGACTTCTGGCTAATTTATGGTGCTTGTCCTCCACCAAGTTCTCCTGAAAAGACACAGAAATGTTTTTTTTAATTATTAAATAACTCTATATTTCTTCCTTTGTGTCACTTCATTTGTAGCAATAGCCAACACATAATCATCTTGATCCTGAAGTGGTGAGTCAGTACTAACATCTTCAACCAGAACGTTAAAAAGTTGAACACCACTCAAAAGTGTTACTTCGCTTGCTACCTTGCAAATTTTCCCACTACAATGAACCTCTCACAATGATAAGCATAATTAATGGCCACTGTTTTTACTGACAATGGTTTTTCAATACTGTCAAAATCAAATTTTCTTTGTTCTTCAATCTAGGTACTACCAAGGTCACAGAAAGTGTCAACAATGAGGATCGGCAGTGACCATGGCAGCCTCTATGGAAGGCACCGATGTTGATGCATTATAAGCCAAAATTAACAAATAACATGATAATAAATCCACTGAAATAGAAGTACAATTTTTAACTAATTACCATCGTAAATTAAAAGAATATACAATATCCTAAGTTATTGAGGAATGCACTGTGAACATAATGGCAATCAGGTGTCCCAATTGGTAATAAATCCACAAACATTTTCATGAATGCGCTGACAACACCTATTTATGAATCTATTGATACACCTTTCACCCCATATGAAATGATTGCTTACATTAACAGGTTTTCCATTTCAAATCTATCCCTAAATGACCGTCAAATGACGAGGGACCCCTCAGCTGTCTCTGTGAATAATATTTATCTAATTTTACTTGTAAAGGCACACAGTATAAATATAATGAGCTCTTCTCTGCATATACCTAACTAAACATAGCATAATGATGAATATACTGTACTATTTATAAAGAAAATAAATAAACACCAATACTAAACAGCAACCCATTCTACCATTACAAAGCTTCTGTTGAATAGCAGACTTGTTAGCATTTAAATTGGAAATATTGACAAAATATTGATATTATGCACACATTTTGGGGAATGACACCATGCCTCTGATATATGAATTTAAACATGAACAACGTAACTAACAGGTGTGCAAATTATTATATCAACAATGTAACACATAATATCATATTATGAGCATGTAACATCCTGTGTATATCTTGATATATATTTCCATCACTTCAATCAACACATATGCCAACTGCATACATATACGCATGATATACTGACTATAATTTACATGATTCGTTAACAAACTGATGTATTATAATGTGGATACCAATACTTCAATTTTTCAAATCAATATGACAACAAATTTGCTAGATTTATTATTATATCATCGTCCTACGTATAAATTTAACACACTTACAGAACTTAACTTTGCATTCGGTGAATGTTCAGTCAAGTCAGTCAACTAATAAATAACACATCTTATACTAGTCGTCTACCTGAAACTCCTTGTACATCAAAGGTAGCAACCCAAATGAATTATCCGCCAAGGAAATCTCTCGAGTTTTGAAGTAGAAATCATTCTTGACATTCATGGTGGAAGACAAAATTTCAACTCCATGAAGTTGGTTTCACAGGATCCTTACATGTTCACAGAAGGCTACATATGTACAAATTGTACACTGAACACAAAGGCTACAAAAATTATCTTCCTATGATAGCTTGATAACTCCATGACACAATACGAATATTGATTATGAAGAAGAGATAACACCCAAGCCAAGTATTACTGTGGCACAGTCCTAGGGGCACAATCTACACTTGACACTAAGCAAACACTAAGTTCAAGTAACTAGTAGACCTAACCCAAATTTCTTAACAAAGTGGGACAGTTCAAAGTTCAAAGTTATGTCATAACTGAAAAACATGCAAGATTAATAGGAGAGTCTAAACAGAAGTATTTGCTGCAGTTTAAACAGCTAAATTGTGACTTTCTTATCAGTTTCATAATTGATAAGACATTGCAGTAGTCTTCTTTCTACAGGCCTAACACCATAATCTGATAATTCTAATCAAAACGTAAACCCAGTTAATTTTTATCAATTATCAAGTCGTACCCCCTTTAGTTCCAACCATCCATCTATTTCCATTAAGTCATATCCTTAAATTCAGTTGTTTCAAATTATTAATCAACCACAGTGTGTTTATTTTAAAAATCTGATTTTGGCAATGCACTAACACATAGACCTGACCAGTACACTTTCATAACAGCTAAACATTCTTCAGCTTTTTTTTTAGTTTTTGTTTTCATAATTTCCATCTTGTGACATTGTCTTGTGATACAATTTTTTTTTAAAGAAATAGATAGTTGTGTAACTAATAACTCAAGATTCCACAAATATCATAGACTGTTCTAAGTCAAGTGAAAGAGACTTTAGCCATAATCTATCCTTAAAACAAAATATATTCAGAGGGGCCAAAGTGTGAGCAAAACTTTCAACATCTTTCAACAAACCAGTTGATAAAATTTGTCAATCAAGCAGCTGTCTTTCTATGAAAACCTTGAACAGAGATAGCTTTGCAGCTCGAGGTTTAACCACAAACACCATAAATACCAGTTATCATTGCATGTACATCATTAAAATGTACTATGGCCTTGGTCTAAAGTTGAAAGCAGACCATTTAGGTACAGACTTCCCTGAAGTCAGAAGAAATTAAGAAAATTGCCTTCACTGATTAATGTTTGTGAATATTTTTCTATTCGGTCATTCACATTTGACCAAATTAATTTACCAATCACCACTGAATGTCATTTACCTCTTGATTTATTTGCATTTGATCAATAAGCCTTTCTTAGCTCAAAATGGACACCAGACCACACTAAGTAAACACTAAATTGACCTCTCCCATCTGATCAATATGCAGACTTGACCCAGGCAAAAACAGATGATTCAACAAACAGCAACTCAATGTGCAAATGGTCACACATTGCATTTACAGACTACAGTGTAAGACTAGTGTACATGACACATAAATAAGCCTTGAAGTGATGCAACAGTCACTAGTATTGATAACAGAATCTAAAGACTTGTATCAACAAAGATTTAAAAGATTTTGTGACTTTTGATATATTTTATTTGCCACAAATGATGGCGATATACTGCGACACCGTGAAGGCCATCAACCTGGGATCACCTATATGCCGCATTACCTTCAGCATGTTCAGTGATCAATATAAGTGACCCAATTTAACAAGTATATAGCAACCACAGCAATAAACAGAGTTATTGTACTGATTGAGCCTAAAATTAGAGGTGACTCAGACTTATAAAATCGCAGATGCAGTGAAGCCTTTAATTGGACCATCATTCATCAGATAATTCTAGAGATTTCTAGAGGGGGAATCTGAAGAAATTGCACGATCATGATGATGTTAAAGAACTAATCTGGGTATAAAAATTAAGCAATTAGTGCCAATCACAGTGACCTGCCAGAACACTGAACAAGAAGATTTAGAAGGATCATATTAAGATACATTTTTCTCATGAAATAGTGCTCCTTTATAACATAACTTTGCAATTCATTCTCACTTTTAATCACATTAGGTTATCACTGAAAACAACAATGTATGGCCATCAATCACTTCAGTAGCTCCTCCAGGCTCCAGGTGCAATTAATGAGATTGCACATTCACCTCAAGATACTGAAATTGCTGAGTATGACGAAATGGGAGAGTTTTTTTCCAATATTCAATACCATTCAGTCACTGAAATACAGATAGTATTGTATAATTTGTATTTTTATCATGTTCCTGGCAACCAGATGTTGCAGCAGCATGTACAATATTGTACATAACATCCCACCCACAACTGCATATGACATCATAAACTATTCTATCTGACATACCGCAACTGCAACAATGGATAATCTCAATTGTGTGACCAAGATATTATCCTACCTGGCGTCAGATACATGTATAATTATACTTTTATCGTGCAGTTGTGACGCCATAGGTCCACCCACAACTATTAGATACAGACCTGAAAATCAATTGCATCTCAATAAATTGTAACATATTATGATTGATTAATTTCAAAATGACCTAGATCTGAGCTAACTCCATCAACAAGAAAAGAAAATAGATTCAGCAATTCAGCCAAGCATGAATAAGAAATAATTGTGGTTCAATCACTGCTATTTATAAGAAATTTTGAATACATCCTTCACTATGACATTTCTGACAAACTCCTGATTAATTTATTAGTAAAGATCTCTTTCCAGAGAAAAATCAATAACAACAAAGCCATTTGATGTAACTGTTCAAACTAAAGATATATGGACGTCAATAAAACAAATTGTACATAAATAGCAAAGGAGTGGTACAAGGTGCTTCACTTGTTCTGTGCCTTATTGCAATGAAAAAAGTTGTATTAGAAAAACATTAATTAAATAGCTTAAAATGAATGTAAATGTTAAATTTGAATGTGAATGGTCTTATTTCTTCCCTTTCATATACTTGATCATTAAGCTATTCAGCTTATAAGTTATCATGATTATATGTGTATTATCATGAAAAATATTGATCTTCTATCGTTTAGAAATTCAAAATATACTGCCCAAATGATATATAAGTAAAATATCTTAAAAATCTAAAACCATTAAAAAATACTGACACTTGCATAATATTTAAGATAAAACTAAGTATAAATGCAATTCTGAAGGTATCATCACCTTCTGAAGTACCCGGTAACTAAAATTCTGATACTATAAAACTATTATAGAAATTTTTCAATTGGAGATGGAAACTTCAAACTGAGTCATAACAGTATAATATCTAAATTTAGATACTAGTTATTGCAGTTATATGATAGACATCAAATCTGGAATTTTTTTCCAATTTAAAATCAAATTTGTATTATCTATTAGTAGATTTCATACAGCTCTTGAGGATGGGGCAGACACACTTTTTCGATTTCAACAAAATCTTGGAAGTGTCATAAAGAAACAATTTAAAAGGGGGTTAAAGAGCCTTAAAGCTATTGATCGACTTGTGACCGACTTATGCTCAGACAGGATGAATTGTTTTACAACCATGGCCTCATTCACACCTCCTTCTAACCTAAAGAATGGCTATTTGAGGAGCAAACTACGCTGGTCCAGTTGTTTGGAAATTTATAGAAACAAAATAAAAATATGCTCCCACAATATATATATACATATTTTAATAAAATAAGTGTAGTATAGTCACAGTTTTACTTTTAATTGGAAGTTTATAAACTTTATATAGTGTACTTTTAGTAAATGTAAGCTGCATATACATATATATACTGCAAGATTGTTGGGTCATTTGAAAGAGGTGTGAAAAGGGGTAAATACATTTATTACTCTGCCCTTGGTCCATTTTTCTAGGGCAATGCGATATGAAGTAGGGCAATAGCCTCAGGGCTCTTTAACTTCGTTTAAATTGCTTTATTGCTTTCTTTCTTGAACATCTCAGGTTTTGTTGAAATCGAAAAAGTGTGTCTGCCCCATCCTCAAGAGCTGTATCATTTATCTTTCACCCTTGACATTGGCCACATAATCCCCAAGTAGAGTGCAATAACTATCATTCTGCCAGCATCATCTGACATCTGGCAAAAATCCCTTGTTTATTGAAATCTGCAAAATGCAGAGAATGTCGATAGTGCAAAAGCACTCATGCACCATCATGCAGGCACTTTCAATTTTAATGTTTATAACAAATATTTTCTAAAGCTAAACATATATTCACATTTGGCACATCAATAATATAGAAAATGGCTGACACTAGACTTGATCATGGTACAATGAAAATGGGGAAATGCCTGGGGACGACAAATCTATTCATGAATCTTTCTGTTGATTGCATGAAAACAATCATCTTTATTATTTTAGAATATTATACAAATACGGCATGATATGAGTGCAATATGAAAATTTATTTGCACGAGTTCAATATGAATTTACGAGTGCAAATAAATTTTCATATTGCACGATAATAAGTGCCGTATTTGTTTTATTACATGACCACTATGCTTCCAATATAATGTTCCATTCAGAAAAAAAAAAAGTCAGAAAAAGAATTTTTTTTTCTTTTTTTTATTTTAGTAAAAAAAATGAAAATGGAAAAAAACGATTTCTTGAAATTCTTTAAAAATAAAAACTCATATTGCACTCTAACCATGCAATATGAAAAAATCTGAAAAAAAAAAATTGTAAAGAAACATTTTTGGAAAAAATCTTATTGCACTCGAACCATGCAATATGAGTTTTTATATTGTCGTCATGTGACTGATTTTGGCCAATCAGCATCACTCTAGCATAGTGGTCATGTAATAAATATATTTAATAGCTCTTTCCTGGAGCTATTTGATTTTTGCCATTTGTACATCATTTACCTTCTCAACTCAATAATGCCTATTTTCTCAGAAGTTTTGTTTCACCTTTCCTTTGCATTCACAATTTCACATTGATAATTTTGCAAATAAACTAAATCAAATAGAAACAATATCCAATCTCAAGCATTTTGTGGATCTAAATTTGTCTGGAATCAGAACAAAATTGAACATACACTACCAATATAGGATAGGCTGAGGTAATAGAAGCACACCAGATAAGAATTACTCAGAAATCATGTCTGGACAGTGGACAAGGTGAATTAGAACCATAAAAACATAAAAGAAGCTTCCAACACTTTGAAAAGACTTCATAATCCAAAAATTCCTAAAAAAAAGGTCACTTCAGCAAAGATTAGACTCTCTGGATGACCTGGGTGAAGAGGCTTTAAAATTTCAGATTTATTTCTCAGAGAGATAACTTCTGCTTTCACTCCCTGATGCAATTGTCACTGATACTGTAATAGAATTATAGGTGGCCTTCTTATTTTAAAACATGTTTACCTTCACAGCAGTCAGTGTTCACAATGTAATACCCAAAATTAGATTGATCAAGTGCAAAAGCTGCAAATAATGTTCTAAAAAAAATTATAATACAAATACGATATCTCATGTTACATAAATAAAATAAAAACATTATGAAAAATATCTAATTTATAAATTTATATCTTACACAACCTAAGCCAAATTGACAAATATATTCATGAGGTTATTTTGGTATCAATATATCTAATGATAAGATTTAACAAAGTAGAAGCAAGGTAGTATAACATATTTATATTTCACCAATTATGCCATGAAATGGCTGGTTTGCCACTGAATTTCCCAATTTTTAACAAACCACTTTATCCTACATTTTGGCAAGCATCAATAGGAGAGTTTATTCAGCAGGACCACATATAGTATGCATGTTTTTGGCAACTGAGGTGAAAACATAAAGTGGACAATGTCAAAATAATATTTTTCACACATTTTGGATAATTTTGGTAGAAATAAAACACCACCTCACCACGCACCGCTCAGCATCAGAGGGGTAAATGTCTTGAGAAAAATCAGTATTTTACAAACATGTATAAGTCTTTAAGTTTTACAACTTTCTTGGAACAATTTGGAGTCTTTTTTTGACCATGAAAATAAATATCAAAGGAATCCACAAAATTCAGAAGCACAAAAGTGTCATTGAGAAATTTCATTTTTGTGATATTGTCAATTTGTCACTAACCATATACTTTGACATCCTTATCAGGCAAACTTTTCCTTGAGGTATTTCCAAATCGACTCAAAAGATATGAACTTCTAGTCTTGAAGTCTTCAGAAAATTTCTACATTTGACTCCACAAGTGAGGCTCATCATATCCATGAAATTGGTAATCAAATTACGCCAGATCCAAATGAGATAAAAGTCATGACATTCAGAATATCAGAGTTGAACCTTCTCGGACAACCAGGTAGCCACTAGCTTAACAAATGGCCCACATCACCACCCCTAGAATTAAGTTTAGCAATTGTTCAGAAGTTTATTTCTGGAATGGCTTATTTTGGAAGGCCTCTGCATGACCCCAAAGGTCAAGGTCAAAAAGAACAAAAGTTATCCAAAGTTTATCCAAGTTATTAACTCCGATCATTAAGTACCATAAATAAACACCATTGATCATTTGAATAAGTTCGACTTAGTATTCAGCATAATTGGGTAGCTCAGCACATTATGTAACACATTGACTATGAAGATAACATCAGTTTTTTATGAATATCCAGGGATATACTGATGATACCTAAAAGTTTGTGATGTTCGATAAAATTATTTTTATAGGTTACCATATCCAGGCCTATAATAACCATAGCCATATGTTCATTGTTCATACTATTAAACTCAAATTTATTATTATATCTGGATGATTATCATAATAACTTTATTAGCCACATTTAGAAACTGCATGACCTCAATTATTTCCTTATCATGTTCTTTTTTAAGTTAAACTTTTTCAAAGTATATATTCATAAATCTAAACCTTGTTAATTTACTGCTCGTATGCATATTCTCCCTATTTCAAATTTTGCGCAGATGTCCTTTATTTCAAAGTGCAAATAAATCAATGATAATCTGAAAACTTTGAAATAAAAAGAGGGAAATTCTACTTATCATAATCAAGCCATATTGATCAATCAAATCTAGCCAAAGTAGTGCAGCATATGCTTGATGTTGTAATAGCTAAAATTCAAGTTAAATATATAAGCGATGACTCACAATGCATGTGTGAAGCTATGTAGATTAAACAAATATTATGTAACAAAGATCGACAGAAAATGCATGAATATCATTCACATTAATTTTTATATCCTTGGAGATTCACAGGTGTAGCTTATGTGCTACCTATCTATTAAAAGAAATATATATATGTACATTAACTACATATATGCACACATCGATCTATCAACCCATCCTATAAATCATTGCATCTGCTTATGCTGACCATCTTTCAACCTATCTATCTTCCAGAAAGAACTACCTACCCCATCTTACGACATAGATCTATCTGCCAATTCTATCGGTCTATCTGTCTATCGTTCTCAGTTCCCAGTTACAACCTGGCTATCATTTTATCAATAGGACCCTATTTCACTTGGCACTATTTTGGCAGCGACCCCGTGAGGTGTCTAAGTCTGGCTTGTAAAAGATACCAACCAAAGAAAACATCATTGACATACATTGCATGCACATAGTCTAGTACCTATTAATATCACCCCTCCTCTCTCTGAGATACATGTAACTTTCAAACTACAAGCATAAAGTTCTCACATCAAGTTTAGAAACAATAGGACATGTGCCAAACACATGGCACCCAAAGTTATGCATAATGCCACACAAACATCAACTTAACTTTTTTCCAAATTTTTGAATGAAAACCATTTATCATACTTTGCTAACAATACATGATATACATCAAGCATCAGACACATGAATAGCTGAACACTGACCTAGTAATTATGACAGAGTTCATGATAATATAATGTGGGGTTGGAAACTTTCCAAATGTGAATGGCAAGCTTCTTTCAATAGTTATAATGGACATCACACATACAAAACTCCATGGGACAGAATATACTAAAGAATATGGTACATATATATGATTCAAGTAAAGAAAATACTGCAGGTAATAACTTGATATAAATAAGTTTCCACAATTTGTACAGTACTCCCAAAAAGTTTCAGTGGAGGAAATTAGATACATAAACAAAGATAAAGTGGGATCTGAGAAGTAAACCAATTGAAACTTCTACACTGACACCTATTTGACTATATGAAAGTCGTACCAGAATGGACAACTGGACATATGGGTAGGACAGGTTGACATTTGAAACAGAATGTAGACATGGACTGAAACTTATGAATATATGTATTACAGAATTATGTCATTTATGATAAATCCCTCCAACATCATTTCATTGGACACCCTGAACTCACCGTATACAAATAGGGAAAAAGATGAAGGGGTCTGTTATCCTGATGGTGGAATCCATTGATGTGATTTTCTCGAAATAAGTTTAACAGAGACAGGTGCCAGTCTTGTTCGATCTTGTCAAATTTGGCCTGGAGATCTTTTAACTTTGTGTGTTTCAATGAAGTCCGAGAGATCTTTTTTGGTTCATTGTTGTTGGTTTCGCTTGACCACTGACTGGACGGCATTGGTTTGAGATCCTCCAAGTTATCACAGCTGGTAAAACTAGATTTGGTAGACTCCGATTTGGTCGATTCAGGTGTAGGGTCGCTGAAATCTATCAAGTCCCAATCGTCCGACTGTTCACTACTGTCTTTATCCGACGACTCATTGTCGGATTCTGTGCAGCTGAGCAGCTGCTGATATTCGCAATTAGAACTCATAATGGTCGCTGTGAAATACCATTTTGATCCGCTATAAATTACAGTTCATAATCCACTAAGGAGGCTGAGAAAACATACACAGAGAAAAGCCACAAGTTGTGCATGTATATATATATTGTATAAATCTCAATGTTTTCTCATGATGTGAGTCAGATGTGACACACAAAACAACAGTTCAAAAATGCTCCACTTCTGGTTACTATTGTATACAGAGACAATGTGTACAAAATCCAGGACTGCTACAAACAGTCTATACACAACTGAAGCAAGCTGTGAATTAGCACAGCCCAGTTATATGGATGCATATATTATGTAGCAAGTTGATCAAGTCAGCAGATATCAAGTTATCACAAAGCAAACAGTGATCACCCACTTACAACAACGCCTTTTGTGAACATTGCAAGTTTTTTATGAGCCCTGAAGTTGAAGCAAGTCAATGACCTCACATTTAATGATAAGACATAACACCTGAGAGTCCTCATTTAAATACACAACCATCCACAGTGAAACAGGTATATCCAGTGACTTCAAATTTTGTAACTAATAAAGTTATATGGGAGGATTATGCTCAGGGGATCAATAAATTTTATCAGCAGATATCCAAGTTTCTGAGTCAGGCCACCTGTCTGTATTATTAGAGTATACAAAACATTACATATATAAATAGCATTCTGTGAATAGTCAATTCACATGCATGACAGATTATGATCCTGAATATCTATTATTAACATTGCCTATAATTGGTATCCAAACACAACAGCTCATGTCCCAGAATCAACAGTAAACCAGTTTAAAGCACTTTTCAACATTTTTTCATTCATAATCCTGTGAAAATAACAAATTGTGTCCATTTAGCCGGTAGAGGCCACCTCCCCATAAATGTATGAGTGACTGACACATATAGCCAAAGAACCATGACCCAAAATCCACACTAGGTGTCACTAGAGTCTAAATAGCTGAATAAGTAGATCCACAGCTGGTAACTCATTCATGCAATATGTCTATGCATGTTCCTTAATACAGGTTGCATCAAATTACTAATTATGTTATATCCTAAAACAGCCTTTGGAATACAACCACGAGTTTTTAATATAAAATACTTTATTTTTCAAACAAAATTTATAAAATTCTGTTTACTATTTGATTCCTAATATGAACCAATAAGATACCAATACAGCCCACAGATCTGAAAGGCAGCCAAATGGACTTTGAACTTCAAACTCATCATTTCAAAATCTGCGTAACTATTTATACTCAGATAAAAAAAATACCTGGTATATCTAATCTAGACTTCAAGCCACATGACAATTATTATTAGCCCAATCCCAGATAAATAGGACAACCAAGAGATTAAAAGATCTAAATAATTGACACCCAGAAATGATTGGAAATCAGCATAAACAGGAGGACAAATAAGCTGCTCATAATCCTATAATCTGGGTTTAACCAATAGCGCTAATTAAGGGCATGTGAAAGTACAAAGTGAATGCTTATAGTAAATAGGCATTTGATCATTAATTCAAAATATAATTCCCAATTAATATGCAGGTTCTCACCACCAAAGAGGAGGGGTCAGCTTAGTTGGTGACATACTTGCTGGATCCTGGGTTCGATTCCAGCTTCAGTAGGTCACCAGGGGCATAATTTTCATGGAAAATGTGGGGGGGGGGGGACACGCGGTGATGTGGTCGAAATCGGCTATCGGATCGGCAAATAAACAAAGTCAGTCAGGATTTTACATTCATGAATTTTGAACTTTTTGTTCGCATGGTAACCTGCCCAAGCAGAAAGTGGGGCACATGTCTTTTAGAACTGCTCCTTACCAAGTTGAGCCCAAAGGCCATTACCACTTTTTTAGTTTTCACTCAAAACAAGAATCCGCGGATTCAAAGCCTGGCTCAAGTGGCAGTGATGACGGCAAAATATGTAGCAATGCTGGTGAAATAGTTAAGTCTACTTTATGGTTTGGAAATGGCAGGGAAAGGTGGTTCTGAATTGCGGCAAGTGAAGTGTTGTTATTGTAGTTGTTCCATGTACAAAATAATATCCAAATAACCACGAAAAGAATGTGTACGATTTTTTCAAATCGTGAAGTCGCCCAATTTCCTCCTTTGAAAAAAATGGCGAAATTGAAAAAAAAAAATTTTTTTTTTTAATTTAGGAAAAAAATTGTAAATCTTGGCACAAAAAATTTTTAAATTTGAAAAAGAGAAGTTGCCTGATTTCCTCTTTTTGAAAAAAAAAAAATTGTGTAATTGAAAAAAAGTTGAAATTTTTTTTTTTTTTTTTTTCAAAAAAAAAAAGTGGGAAAAAAAATTTTTTGAAATTGAAAAAAAAAAAGTAATTTCCATACATCTAGCTACCCTAACAAACCAATAAAACACAAAAACAGATATATTGAACCTATAGTTATTGAACAGTAGAGTTGACAGACAATATTTTCAGACCATTACACCTGAATTAGCCTGGTGAGCCAGGCTAAAAAGTGGGGGGGGGGGGAATTTCATATTATGTCCCCTGGGGTAAAAAATGTGGGGGACATGTCCCCCCTGTCCCCCACCAAATTACGCCCATGTGGGTCACCTGGATCTATATTGGACAGAAGTTTCAATCACCTGAAACACCCAGGCCTTTTCATCATTTTTTGTCATTTTTGACAGCCGGCTGCCATTTTGTTTGTTTACAAGAGCATTATTTTCAGTCTGTGTTTTCTTCAAAATTTCAGTCACCGTAAATGTAGCAACCAAATATTTTTGGCAATCACCATTTAGTGTCAAGTTGGTCAGGATGTGATGTAGTTTAGAGCTACTAACCCCAATGTGACATTTGAAGGCTGTGGAGGCAGGCACAGCAAGAAACACAACTTTTGACAATTTGCTCCAGCAGAAATTTTGCCTGTTTTCATCTGCCTTGATGTTATCATGGCTAGTACAGCCTTTTCCAGTATGCATAATCCAGATGGGTACTTGTTTTCGTCACCCACAGCCGAAAACCGGATGCCGACAGCTGTTTTATGTCCAAAATGAATGAAAATGCAGTGTCAACAAACACAAGCAGCCAGCAGCAGAGGCCATTTTATTTTTGTGACTCAACCAGCTGGAGCGGTGCCAGCCAATCAGGGAGCAGCATTTCGACCAATCAGAGAGCAGCAGAAAGTAAACAAAAGGGAGGGAGATCCAAATCTCTGGGTCAGTCCACATAAATTTGGGCACTGTCCTCTTCATTTCAGCCTTCCCTTTCAGAAATAAAATTTCAGGTTCACCTTTCAGGCTTCCCTTTCAGAACTTAGAGAATTTTCAGATTTTATTCGCCTGTACACTGTACAGGCCATTTAGTTTCAGACTTTGAAATTTTTAGGAATTCAATTTCAGACTTTGAATTTTTCTAGCTTTTCAATTTCCGCCTGTGAGCGGTACAGGTCATTTTCAGGACTTAGAAATTTTAGATTTCATCTCACCTGTACTCGGTACAGGCACTTGATTTCAGACTTTGAATTTTTCTAGGCCTTTGATTTCAGACTTTGAATTTTTTAGATTTCGATTTCAGACTTTGACTTTTTCCAGATTTCGATTTCAGACTTTGAAATTTTTCAGATTTCGATTTCAGGACTTAGAAATTTTAGATTTCATCTCGCCTGTACCCGATACAGGCGCTTGACTTCCGACTTTGAATTATTTTAGGAATTCAATTTCAGACTTTGAAATTTTTCAGATTTCGATTTCAGAACTTAGAAGTTTTCCAATTTCATTTTCGGTCTTCGATACCGAGATTGAAATTTTTGAATTTCATTTCCCTTTCAGACTTTGAATTTTTAGGAATTCAATTTCAGACTTCAACTTTTCAGGGTTTGGTTTCAGACTTTGAACTTTTCCGATTTCAATTTCAGATTTTGAATTTTAGGAATTCAATTTCAGAATTTAACTTTGCAGATATTAGATTTTTCATTGGATTTTAGAATTCAAGTTTCAGGTTTTTACTTCTAGGAATTGGATTCACAGGATACAATTTCAGGTTCAAGCCTTATCGTTTCAGTGCGAAAGAAAATTATCGAGAAGACCCAGTGATACGTGAAGACTTTGAATTTCAATTGGTAAGAATGATTGCCATGAGATGTACGATTTCTGAATATTAAATTTTTAAACTGTTTATTTGTGTTTGTATTTCTTGTCGACGTCATGTGGGTTGTAGCCTTGACTGGAAGTGAAGTGTTTGCCTGTGGGCACCACTTGGCACTCTGCATTATTACTAGAGTTAAGACTGGCATAGACCCCCCCAGGGCGTTACACATCCTTCGCCTCATTGCTGTGTCCTTCTCCTGCCCTTGTTTGCCCGTTGAGTGCATGAATAGTTAAAATACAGCCTAAAGCCCCAATCATTCATCCATCCATCTAGCCACAAAGAGACGGGTAGGAAGACTGGTAGCAAAGCATAGATAGTGTAGCCCTCTGAGGCCAGATACGCCACCCATGAGGGTTAATTGGCTAGATGAGAGTGAGAGTGAGAGTTGGGAGTCCTCAACATGTTACAAATTTACTCCATGTAAGGGATTGTTTACCTGGTTTACTTGCCCAGCATAGGATACGACACAGATACACAGGGCCAATAAGTTAATGTTTGATCCGAACATTCCAACAATGTCTGACAGGGATGTTACTCATTAAGGTCAAACAATACATTGTTCCCTGACTGGGAATTGGACCTGCGACCAACACCTTTTACAACCTGGCCACTCATGATTACATCTGCACCGTATAATTGGAATATGATTTATCAATGAATAGTCAATGAATACAATGTCCTATTGTGCAATGTGCATAGCCTTTTTTCACAACCAGAATTCAAAATTTAAACACTGCAACAACAGTTGGAAAATAAGTGAAGTCAAACATTGTAAGTACAGGGAGTGAACATCCAAATAGATGATAATACTCATCATTTTCAGTTAATATGAGAGATAAACAAGACCACAAATTCTGAGTATTTGATGATGACTTTCCATTTATTATGTTGACAACGAGGAAAACCCTAATTCAGCAGAATTGACCCAGAATCTGCCTGAGGGTCATGGTCAACTTATCGTAGGTCATTCAACCCACATAATTCATATTCCTAGTTGGAAGTCATTGACATCGCAGACCATTTTCGCACATTTTGGACTAAAACAACACAAATGGTTCCATGGCTCACTTTGGCTTCAATGGGTCACCAACAAAACTGCTGGAACTTAGTGCAGAAAGTTCATGAGCGGTAGTCAATGACAAATGTATATGTTAACGTAACGGGTTATGTCTGTGGTCCTCCTATGAGCTCGGCCGACTTTACAATTACATCCTTGGCAGGCCTGATCAAGCTTGAATCTTTCTCAGCTCCCCAAGGAGAATACACTAGTGTGCAGCTAATTTCATACCCTCTTTAGGCAAGCATTCCACAATTGCCATCACTGCCTACTATAGCCAAGTACCCATTTGCATGTGTTGTAGTGGAATTAAACGTTTACTCACAACATAATTTTGACTCAAAGAGCTTTCAGAGACCATCCAGTCTCCTTCCTCAGTTCTAAGTGTGGATGTTGTTGTCACATGACGAGGTGTTGTATTTGTCACATGGCAAGGTGTTGTTGTTGTCACGTGATGAGGTGTCACGTGACATAAGGAGCTCCCGGTATATTACTGGGAGGGTGTGTCTTCCCCGATCCCGGTTGAGGGCAGGTTCTTCCTCCGAGATATGGATGGCCTCTGCCACTCCTCTCCGGAACCAGTTGCTCTCCTGGTGTAATATGGAGACATTTTGTTCCGAGAATGAATGTCTACGTTCCAGACAATGCTGCCCTACTGGAGACGAGCTTCGATGGTGTTCCGTAATCCTCTTTTTGAGTCTTCTCTCGGTCTCTCCAACATAACAAGCATCACAGTCTTCGCATTTGATGTGGTAGACGATGCCGGCTTTTTCTTCCTTGGGGATCTTGTCCTTGGGGTGAACTAGTCTGCTTCTGATGGTGTTGAACGGTTTTAGATGTACAGCCACGCTTTCCTTATCACCCTAGCCAAAGCTTCTGTCACAGGACCGGCATAAGGAAGGTTGATACCATTTGCATGTGTTTTCAGTGAAACAGTGATGTAAGGAGGATATCTGCTTAGTTCCCCTATGCCGTGACTGGGATCTGAACCTGTGACCATATGCATAGCGGTCAAACACATTATCCACTGGGCCAACCATGACATCCAAAAAATACCAGCTTATGAAATTAAGCTACTTGAGACAGACAAAACGAAGAGACAGATGGATGATTGATTGGGGCTTTACATCCTGTATTTCTCTGCACTTTGGAGGGCAGACTAGGAGGACACAGCAATGAGGCAAAAAGTGATGGAAATGCCATCCAACATAGGTCCTGGTAACCCCGCAAAAGCTGGATCCAAACCTGGGACTAAGCAACTGGCAACCACAGAGTACTACCAAATGAACGTCCCCTCCCCTCTTCCTCCCAGACATAATGAAGTGAAGATAGGTGGTGAGTCCTTTCCTTAACTTGTCTCAGCATGAACACTGAGAAGAAAGAACCACCAATTATTTTTAATTCATGTCTTTCGATTATACTCAGTATTCAATTATTCATCATACAGAGAACCTGACCACCAGTCCGAAGATCAAACTAAGGACCCTGAGAGAGGAGCAAACTGGGGAAAAAAGTCCGAAGCAGGATTTGAACATCGGAATAAACTAAACCACTGAGTCATCGAACCACTTTCATTTAACTCTGGCCATTAATATTTTTCCGAAATATTCTTCTTTTTAAAAATACATATCAAGCATATAGTCATGTATATATAGAAAACATCATATTGAGTTCATCTGTAACTTTTTCAAAGTCAGAAAGTGCAGCTTTTGTTGCTGGTGTTTGCAAAATACCATTGTTATTGACCTGCTCATACAGTCAGACAGGATATAGTTGATTTGAGATATAATGGCCTCAAAAAATGATAATTCCAACTGCATGCAACTCATGTTACCACTATCATTATTTTGATGATGGAAAAAAAAATTGATAAAATTTCCAGTTAATTCCTGCTTTGTAATATTTGGTACCACAATAATTAACATGTTAAATGAATTGGAACATTGGATTTATGTAGATGATACTGAAACAAAACAATTATTGATTCATCCACATTTTACTCATTTCAAAATCAGCGAAAATATTTAAACTTTAATGCAGCTAAACATCATTCAAAATTTTCAGAGCAAGAAAGTATTCTCAAAACAAAACATTTCAAAATATTGGCTTGTATGTGGAATCAAACATGATTGTGTTGAACGTTGAAAGAATTTCGTACATTTCAGTTTATAAGCTTAAGAATAACCTGTCGAAATCAACGTCTTACAATTATTCAATAGCTGCAACCCATTCAGGGATTTCTTTAAATTTCTTTCTGAGGCCTATAATAGAATTAATTTTTTTTACAACTTACCCTTTTCCACAAAAAGAGTATGTTCATCATTTTGGCAGGTCTAGTATTTCGACAATATCCGAGTAATACAATGATTTTTAAAATGTTTTTTGCCCAATGATACTTGATGACGTGCGTTTTCAACAGTTCTACAAATTATGTCACACCTTCAAAGTTTGATTTTTTTTGTAGTTATAATCTGATAATGTGCTTTCTCGATAATAATCCATGTTTTTACGAAAAGTTTTCTGTCATAAATATGTAAAATTCCAAAAGTGACTAAAATGTCAACACAATTAATGATAATTCATAAAGTAACATGTTATGTTGCTGACAGTAAGGCACAGAACTAACAAGTGCTAATATGATAATAAATTTATGCACAGGGCCTATCTATATTTATTCTGTATGTTGTGAATCACATATCATGAGCCATACTCCCAACTAATGTATGCTAAAACTTTTGGCCAACCAGCTCAGGATCCACCCATGACGTTTGATGCTCAGACAATTCCCATGGATCCATCATGAGGATTACCAGCAACTGAATCTAAAATACAATGCCCAACATAACACAGGATAACAAATATAATGCTAATACATTGCTACCTCCTAAATACGGACATAACTTGAAAATTTTATCCCACTCTAACTTTATCCCCCACTCCCCCCAAGTGTGAGTGAGTTAGTGTTTTACACCCCATCAGCACCGGTTTCGGCTATTTAGAGGAAGTTAGTCCCTCCACCCCCAAAAAATATGGATGGATGATTTGGTTGTATTTATGCACTTGGTAGGCTAATTGCGACAGGAAGAGGACACATAGTGAGGTGAAGGAGGATTGAAACTGCTGTCCAACTTGGGCCCAGATGACCTGGAAAGAGCTGGATTCGAACCCTGGACCCAGTAATTGGCAGCCACCCATGCTACCACTGAGCCAACCCTCCCCCTCCCCCATGGTATTAGTGTCGCAGACATAACATTATTAAATCATTACAACTGCACCTAAAGTTTACAAAATCTGTAATTTGACATTCGGAGACAACCTCCAACCCAAAATAAAAATTTCTTTAACCTTTTTTTTTCAGGCCCCTTTTTGCATCTTTATTTTCACCCGGGGAAAAAGCCACCGACTGGCAAGACACTACAATAGGGAATATTCATACCATCGAATACCTAATAATGACCAAACATCAGATAAGCTTCATCTCAAATTTGGTGTCCCTCAGGGATCAAAGCTTGGTCCAATCTTATTCAATTCTTATATTGCTCCGCTAAGTGAAGTTGCTTCTCAAAACCAAATTGAGGATCAGAAATATGCTGACGATGAGCAACTTATTATATCATTTAGGCCAAACATCACAGATCAAGAAATAGCAACTGAGAAAATAGAGAAATGCATTACGGAAATTAGAAAATTTCTCCATGAAAACAAACTGTGCAACAATGGTGACAAAACTGAACTTCTCTTGATTGGCACACCACACCAACTGAATAAACTCCAAGTTTCATCAATCAAAGTTGATAATGTTTCAATCAAAACAGCAGAGAATGTCAGAAATTTAGGTGTGACAATGGACAAAAACATGACAATGGAGAAGCAAGTTAACAAAATGTGCCGAAATGCCTACTTTAACCTACGAAACATTTCTAAACTTCAAAAGTCTATGAACAAAGACATAGTCAAAACTGCAGTAAATGCTTTGGTCACACCCCACCTGGACTATGGAAATGCCCTTTTGCATGGCATATCTCAGCATTTAGTGAACAAACTTCAGGTGGCCCAAAACTCAGCGGTTCGTCTCATAGAGAGATTGAAACGGCATGACCATGTTGGACCACACAGAAAGCAACTTCATTGGCTGCCTATTCCTGCCAGAATACAAATTAAATTGATGACCACAACCTGGAAGGCATTAAACAGCCAGGCACCACTGTACATTCAGCAACTCATCCAACTGAAACCCAACCAAGACCATAACCTAAGGAGCAACAGCAAACTTTTGTTGACAGAACCAGCTTCAAACAGCCAAAATAAATTCGGAGACAGAGCTTTCTCTTTTGCAGCACCAAAAATCTGGAACAAGTTGCCAGGAAATGTTCAGGCTTCAAAGACTCTGGATTCCTTCAAGAGAAAACTAAAAACCCACTTGTTTAAGACATTCTATCAATAACGGCCAACTCACACAAGCGCTTTTGAGCAGTTTACTGGAAAAGGCGCTATATAAATTACTATTATTATTATTATATATTATTATATATTAATACCAGAAAGTTAACTGTATCTGATCTGACACCATGGTACATACATAGATCTATGACTGTATCTGTAAAGTAAATATAGTATAATTCCCTGGCAGATTACCTGTGATGTAAATTCATATGATTTTATAATACCCGCTCGATATTTCCAGTGAAATCTGGTTAAACCTGACGCAGTAGCAAGGTGACATCCATATATGTCGTAATAATAATACGCAGCGTGCAAAACAATAAATAAAGGTATCTTGATGCAGACGTTGCTCATAGACATAATTTCATATGGGGCCAAAGTTAGCATTAAAGTACCTTTGGAACTCCCCCATCCAAAATTTGACCATGGAATTGAGTGAATTTCTAAAACAAGAACTTCAGATGAAAATTTGTAATAGTCTGGCTAAGCAACTGAATGTACATTTGTGGAAGATCCCCCTCTATCAGATCATAATAATAGGATTTATTCAAGTTTATGATGGTTCTGAAATTTCTACCCAACTTCTGCAGAAATAACAACTTTCAACATAAAACAAGTATTATGGCAAAAATAACGGCTATAAGCTGGTTGAAGGTTTTCGCAATACATGTTGGGTGAACTCTGGCATTCCAAAGTTGAAGAGCTTCAGTTAAGTCACTGGAAGTTCTAGATCGACAACAGATGGATGGGCTTTACGTCCTGTATTTATGCACTTTGTAGGCTAATTAGGACAGAAGGAGAGCACTGCAATTAGGCGAAAGGTGAAACAGCAGTCCCACATGGGTCAAGGTGACCCTCCAAGCGCTGGATTCAAACCCAGGACCCAGCAATTGGCTGCCTAGCATGCTACCACTGAGCGAACCCTCCCCCAGATCAATGACAGAATGAGGCAACAATTGACCAAGCAAGTTGGCCACATGCTTGCCTTCAGTGCTTTTCACCCTGACAATTTCTAGTGTTTCTTGGACAGAATTTTTTTTGTGAGTCAATCATAAGGCTGGGTCCTACAAGGGTTGATGGTCTGCTGACAATTATTAAGATTAACTTTACAAACAATAAATTCTGATCATTAATTAATTACTGGTATCAAATAAACAACCAAATGTCATGTCAATGCATGTTGTATTGAATAGTGCATACAATATTATGTGCAAGTACAGTTCACTATGAACTTGACAGCAAGTTTGACATTGACCCTTAAGTGGAACATTCCAATACATGAGTGGATTGCCTGATCTCGCCCCCAAATTGCACCACAAACATCACTCACATGTCCAAAAACGGGTGCAATGACTGCTAAGTGCCAATTTTGTATAAATTTCTTTTTTTTTCTCCCTAATTTTCCTCTTTTATTTTGCACTCGATGCAGGACAAACAATATGTTCCTATGTACGATGTAAGTAGTTTATCATTATGCACTCTATTTTCAGCTTCACTCCCTATCCCACACCCAATGGATTCCTGTTGAATGGAGGCAATTTCCGTCAATTTACTTGACTCGTGATCATAGTCCACATGTCACAAACATGGTGCACATCCATGATAAATGCCAAAACTTTACAGTAGGCCTATGAGTCTGCAAGGACTTGTCGCGGGACTTCGGTTAAAATATCATAATAACACTACCCCGGCAAGTGCAGCCCTCTTAGGTCTGACATTGCCAATGACCCTGACTGCCCCAGACAGCCACAATTTATCATGTTTATGAAGCACAATTTTGAATATCAGCATTTTGTGGTGGAACCAGGATATAGGCCTATAATCTTATATCTAAATTTGATTATTTGTAAGTTCTGCTGAATCCCATACTACTTTTGTGACGTGCTATACTTGGCCAGCTGGTCCAAAAGTGATGAAATATTGCATGCATATACCTATACCAATCTAAAGAGTAATCCACTTGTTGCCGGCTTCCTTTCCATGGTAGAAAGGTAGAAATTGTGATGAAACCCAACTTTATTGTTGGCCAGCGAGTCAATTCCATGGTTAAATGACATATACCCAATTACCCACATAGCCAAGAGGCTGTTCATCAAAGTATCTGTGTACACTCTGGTCAGATTTCAAACATAGGACCATCAGAGGCATAAGGAACAGGAACTGTTTTTACTGCCCTTGTCATTGAAACCTAAAATTGATCAATGTTCAGTTCCACTCAGCACTGCATTAAACCCTTACTGCACCGAAAGTCCGAAATATTATAAACTTTAAATTTAATCAAAACAGAATTTCTTAAAACAGACACGATAACATGATATTGAAGTGAGGCTAATTATAGAAAATTCAGCATGGTGATAGGATTGAAAATAAATTATAATATCTTAGCAATACAACATTTAAGTACATGCATGCATTAAATGTTATTCCGATTGTTGATAAAATTAAGTATCTCGGTCATTTTTTATCAAATGATTTAAAGGATAATCATGATTTACAACGACAATGTCGTATGCTGTATGCTCAAGGTAATCTCCTGAGGCATCGCTTTCATAAATGTACTTCTCCTGTAAAGGTTACCTTGTTTAAAACTTTTTGTTACTCGTTGTATACCTCCCCTTTATGGTGGAACTACTCTGGTGCTATGTTTAGGAAACTAAGAGTTGCATATAATGATGCTTTTAGAATGTTATTTTGTTATCCAAGATTTACAAGAGTTAGTCCCTTTTTCATTGGACACAATGTAGCAACTTTTGAAGCTTTACTACGTCAAAGGGTATATAGCTTTATGAAAAGGATTGATAAATGTTCAAATGAGTTGATCCGAGGTATCATTAGCTCAGATATTTACTGGTGTTCAAGGATTAGGCACTTCTGGCACCAGCAGCTTTATATTACATAATATGTGTTTTGTTTTTGTAGTTTGTATTGTTTTGTTCCTTGTAGCCTATATGGACTGTGCAACTTTAATTGTATAATGTCTGTAATAAAGTATTGAATTGAAATGAATTGAATTACATAAGTCAGACCTCTGAAACTCAATATTTGGCCCAGATTACATATATGTGAGGATATCATATACTGATACAGCATGTAAAAGTGTTTAAAACCTGCAAATTATCAATAAACTGACTTCCGTGGTCAACCAGTTAAACAAAGGCTGGATTTGTTTGTTTGTACAAGGTGTTAAATCCATGTGATTAAATTGTTAAACTCTTGTGAAACAAGTTTAAATTGTGAACCTGAACCAATTTCACCCCCCCCCCCCATTTTTTTTTTCAGCGACCTTTGCGAGCTCCTTGGATGTAAGAATTTGGAGGGGGGAGAGCAAATATTCGTGCCCTGGATTTTAATTTCATGAATTTTATGTATGTATACACTCATATTTTTCACATGAAGAGGGGTGGGGGGGGGGGATGAGGACCCCACCTCCCTCCCACCTGGATCCTATCCTGAATTCTTTAAACAAACACTCTGCCACACATCATGTATCAGCTTCTGTTCATCACAGCAATCTAACACATACATTTACCACAAGAGGGCAGTACAAACCAATGAGAGAACCATTCCTGATCAGGATCCTGATGAGAACCACGGAGCCAATGCAAAAATGCATTTTACCATAAAAGTGAAAACTTTGAAAATTTTGTCATGACAAATTACAGAAAAGAAGGAACAAATTCAACTTACCAAAGTTATTTCAGGGTCAGGCAACTTGACTATGTCAGCGTTCGTATTCACAGCAACAGATTCTTGGGCTCCCTGCATAGAAAGAAGTTTCAAATTAACAGTTAAATCAAACAAACATATTAATTCTTTTTGCGAGCAAGCTCACAAGTTCTTAAAATACCATCGCACCGATCATCGTTTTTACTCTGAACGTTATGTCACAATTACGTCTCATCCAGATGGAGTATCTCTCCTCTGGTAGTATATCTACTTATACAAGCTGATCGAGAAGTTGGCTAACAGCATTAGACCTGTTTTAACAGAGTCTTTGTAAGATCATGCGGTGTGATTTCAAAACTTGATCCTCACCTTCTCAAAATAGACAACAGACAACTCAGTGCCGTCGCAGTGGATGTGGGGAAACTCAATCATGAGGAACATGTAGTTGGAGTCCCTCTTCTGTCTTTCGTTGATCATCTCTATCTCCCTGAACGTCAGTCTGTCCAGCCAGTCCACTTTGGGAAGATGGCCATACCTGTGCTTCTTGCTCAGCTGAAAAAGAACGAGGGAATTACTTTCAACAGTGTGTGTGTGTGTCTGGGTTTAACGCCTCTGCACATGCTGCAGCACCTTATTGGGTTATATCGAGGCTGACTTTAAAAAAAAAATACTGTGGAAGACACAAACGAATGCGGACTGAAGAAATCATGCCTGCAGCACTCTGTGGCTTGGATCATGCCTTTGTTCAACAGATTATTACAAATAGTACTTCTATTCAGACTTTAAGTGATACAGTGATGCAGGACATCATACAGGTACTGCAATTAACCGGATTCAATCTCTGCAGATAACAAGTATTTTAACTCAATTTATTCACAACTGACATTCATTCAACATTAAGAAGAAACACATCAAGAAAACAAACCTTAGCGAGGCGACTCATCTCATCCTCCCTGCCATTGCACTTGCCAGGAGTGGTCGTCTGCTCTGAACCGTCCACCTCCACATTCGGCCAGACCCTCAAGTCATGCATGCCTTTGCGGAAAGTCCTGCAAATCACAACATAGTTATCTAATCATAAGCTGCAGTTTTTGTACCCAAAAGTAAGGAGTCAATTCATTGATCTAAGATGCTATATCAACATGATCAAGAAGAGAAGGCCCAGTCTTGAATTCACCTATCGCTGGGGAAACAAGGACCCTGACTCCTAGACATTGCAGACTTCCAATATAGAGCCACTCACATTCGGTGGCCTACAGCAAAATCACTACAATAATAGTTCCACAGTATCTAAACAACTTCTAATACAAATAATACACTCTCTTACCCTCTCTTTCCATAGAGGGACACAGCAGTGCCACCTACAGGGACCGCATTTTTCGTTCCGAACACATCCCAGATGGTCAAGCACAGTTGGGCATTCCGTGGAAGATCGCTGTACTTCAAAGGAAGGGTCAACCATTCGTTCCAGCTGAAAGGCATAGTGAACAATTTTGCAATACAGATTGAAGATACATGTAATGAATTTTATCAAACAATTTGCAGAAGGGTTTCTGGTCGGTAAAATGGTTATGTATAGAGATTCAGAAGCTTTCAGAGACAATCACAGGGCTTTTCATCTTGAAATATGTCTGATTGCAGACATGTTATACCATGTTTCGAAAATGAAGTTTACCTTAAGACAAAATGTTTGTTTGATTGTTTGACTGAATGTTTATGGATCAAGCCAATGAGAATGACATGTTCCAGAAATTTTTGAAAAGAAGATTAAGTAGGCCTACAAACATTAAAATCTGACTGTTTACTGGTTTGATAGAGTTTGGCTTTCACACCAGAACGGCAACTTGTATTTTGTGATTAACAGTTTTAAGTGGCACAAGCAACCAACAATTGAAATGGTAAGTTTTAGAACATAGGCCTAATGTTGCACAAAAACTTAAAATTGAGGCCTTAATTCACAGTAAACTACAATGTTGATTTTAAAATTCTATCCTCTTTTCAACTTTCCTATAATATATATGTTAATGACAATGGTTAACATTTACAGGGTTAAGTTAGACAAAAACACAAAATGTCAGGATTGCTTCATCATAGGCCAGGAGGACAAACGATCACAGCCCTGATCAAAGCTGTACAGCTAAAATTGACAAAAGACAAATATTCAATGTAAGCATGGTTAAATACTCACTTCCATCTGGTGCTGAACGGCTTGTAGGAAGTGTGGACTGGAAGAGCCAGGGGCTTCCCATCAGCGTACACTTGGCAGGCGACAAAAAGATCCGAACACGTTTCTTGATAAGCCCCAGAAAATCTGAGCATAGGGTCATCAATCAGCTGTTTGTAGGACGGGCGCTCCCTCCTGCCCTCCAAGGTGCCACTGGAAAATAGAAGATAAATTGAGTCGCCATAGTACATATATGTTTTGAGTTGAACTTGTAGTGTGACAAGCCAAGGGTTTCAACAATGCCAGTATATAGCCATCTTGCCCCCCTGAGGATTGATAATATTTGGAGATTCTTAATTTATTTTCTTATCGCGCATGATTGCCCCCCCCCCCCTCCCTCAAAGATCACTCTCTTTCACCAGCCTATTATCAGAAATACCGGACCACCTCCCCCCTTCGGCATTGTTGGGCCCTGACCGAACCGTCTTAAGTTAGAACAAGAAGTAGAACTGCCCGCTCAGGGGTTAGAAGGTCCAACTCCTGATCTTGCAGTTCTACTTCTACCAGTACAACTTATAGCCCCGTTGCCCCAGTAAGGTGGCTATGGTACTCTTCTGCTGAGATAGATGAAACAAGGCAAGTATTTGAGGCAGAACAAAAGCTACAGTTTGTCAAATCATAGCAGGAGACAATTTTTTTGACACTAGGGACACTGCAGTCAATAATGACGTCATCTCTGGTGACGTCACAGCCTCGCACAATTTGTTATAGGCCTATTGTTGCGTCAAGAATTCATTGCAGACGTAAACAAACGGGCAGCAATGTTTTAGCAATGGGAGTTTTAAAAAGTATGTCAAATCAATCTGAAAATGTACCACGATTAACCAAAACTGCTATCATTTCGGTGAGTGTTTGAATTTTGCCTGTACAAGGCCTATTGGCTGAGCTATCCAGCCAAACGTGTGTCCTCTGCTTTACGTGACAAAGAGTAGGGTGGTTCTGGACCGGCAGTCCAGTCTGCAACACCAATAAACTTGCTGACACAGTGTCTGACTCTGTTTCAACATGGTAAACAGTGTCAACACTGGTTTTCAATTAGATGGAGTATCATCCTCTTGTGAATGATGAAGTCCATTATCTAGTCTGGTTTTCAATTTCAGGGACATCACATGACACTTTTTGATGGTGAATATTTCAGCCATTTTTGGTTTTTACTCACATCTTGATCTGCACATTGACGTCCAAGTCACAACTGTTCACATAGGAGAACTTGTCAGGGATCCGAGTCATGCTTTCTTTGCCTGAGACCATTTCTGGTCAGAAAACTGAACTTCAACTTCTTCCTTTTCTGATTTTTGTTGTTATTGTGAAAATCATCCGTCAGATGGTGCAATGGTGCTACAATAAAATGTCTTGACTTTAGATTGTACCAATGCGCCCCCTCTAGCAAAACTTACAGAACTAGAAATTTTTGGCATGCATGGAGCAAGGAGGAATGCAGATTTTCTCTTGATTTAATCAAAATATTGAAGTCATGGCCACTGACAACTTGGACCAGTTTGTCCCCAGGACTCTTGAACTCCTGGAGAAGGAGAGGGAAGCTGAAATAGATGAAACCAGGCAAGTATATGAGGCAGAACAAAGACTCAAGACTCAAGACTCAAGAATTTTATTTCTCCACAAAATTAAAATTATACAATTTTGAACTTATTATTGATTTCAAGAAAAGTAACTCTAGTTAAATACAACATGTACAATTAAAATAAATTCTGTGGACAGGATGACCTATCTAAGACAAGGATCTTGTCGCTAGCGACAAGCCAACCTGGGGAATAGGGAAGATCCAGTCATGATATTTAAAAATTGTAGACTAGATTATTATCATTGACATTCCATCAGAAATTTTAAAATCTTTGACAATCGCCAGACATGATATATATAAAATGATAGTAGATCAGACATTGCATTAAATTACTGGAGCATATTTGAACATACTCACAGAAAATTAGTTAGCGTATTCTCAACCAATCAGGTTTTCTTTACCTTAGTCAGCCAGACTATCTATGGAAAATATAGCAATGAACCCTATTACAGGTATTGTTATATGTACTAAGCAAAAATTTCGTTGCATATTTGCTAAAACCCTCATAACTATGTGTTGTAATTTTATTTTTGATATCAGTGGGGAGATTGTTATATTGATTTGGTAGACGGTATCTAATACTGTTTTTCACAAAAGCATGTTCGCTTTGAGGAATTCTTAAATTAGATCTTCCTCTAGTGTTATGATTGTGAACTTGTGAATTTGTTGCAAACATGTCTGTAATAAAGTACTTGGGCAAGGTTCTGTTTTGATGTTTATATATAAAGCGCATCTCCTGGAGTTTAAGCATATCACTAATTTTTAGAATATTTAAAACTTTCATAATTGGTTCAGTATGTGCATTGTATTTGGCATTTACAATTATACGAACCGATCTTTTTTGCAATTTGTGCAGTTGTTCAGATTTTGTTCCCCATACAAGTAATGCATAATTTAAGAAAGGCAAAATGAGAGAATTATAAATAGTTTTTAGAATGTTACATGGTAGAATGTTCTTCATTCTATTCATCACGCCATTTGTTTTTGCAATTTTTTGGGAAATCATGTTTAAATGAGGTTTCCATGTGAGATGGGAATCCAGGATAATACCAAGGTATTTAAATTCATTTACAATTTCAATTTTTTTGTCATTTATGAAAATATTTATAGGATTTAATTTTCTTTGTTTAGTGTGGAACCTCATCATTTTTGTCTTTGCTTCATTTATAGATAATTTGTTAAGTTTAAACCAGTTATTAATGACATTTAATTCATCATTAATGGTATTGGTTTGATTTAGGCGGCTTTTTAATACAGTGTAAAGTGCTGTATCATCAGCGTAGATTATAGGTTGAAAGATGTTGCATGTTTGTTTCAGATCATTTAGATATATTATAAATAATAAGGGACCTAAAATGGATCCTTGTGGCACTCCTGTTTGAATAGTTAGGTAATCAGATTGGACATCAAATATTTCAAGGGTCTGTTTTCTATTTGAGAGGTAGCTTCGTAAGAGCAACAGAGAGTTCCCTGCAAATCCATAGCTTTGTAGTTTATATAAGAGAATTTCATGATCAAGAGTGTCAAAGGCCTTTGAGAGGTCAATAAAAACCGTAAATGGAATTTCTTTTTTATCCATGGAGAGTATTACCCTGTCTATTAATTCCAAGGCAGCAAGCTCTGTAGAGTGACCACTTCTAAAGCCATACTGATTATCATAAAATAGTTGATTGCTTCTAAAGTAGTCATAAATTTGATCATGCATGATTCTCTCAAAGACCTTTGACAAGCTCGGTAAAATTGAAATAGGTCGATAGTTGTCGAATATATATTTTTCTCCTTTTTTATGGATTGGGAGCACTTTCGCAATTTTCAATTTGTCTGGAAAGATTCCTGATTCAAAACTTTGATTAATTATTAGGGTAAGGGGTTGAAGAATATCAAGTTTAATTTCTTTAAGCAGCTTATTTGAGATTCCATCAATGCCACAGCTAGATTTTGGTTTCAGTGTGTTTATAATTTTAAGAACACATTCCTCATTCACGTTTTGGAAGTGGAATATGTTATTATTATCATTATCAAGGAAATTTTTAAAATCTAATCCCTGCGGTTGAGCAATTTTATCTGCTAAAGACGGACCAATTTTGATGAAAAAATTGTTAAATTTGTTTGCAATTATGTTTGGATCATTGCAAGGAAGGTCATCAATAATGAAGTGGTCAGGATGAGAGTTATCTTTTGAAGGTTGAGTGATATCTGTAATTACATCCCATGTTTTTTTAATATCATTTCTATGTTTTTCAAAACATTCATGGAAATACAATTTTTTTGCCCCTCTAATACTTTTCTTGAGTATCGAGTTGTATGTGTGCAGATTTATTTTTAGAGTTTCATGGATGGGGTCTATGTTTGGAGTAGCACGTAAACGTTTGTACAATTTGTCTCTGAATTTAATAGAATTAATTATAGCTCTTGTTATCCAAGGTGTGCTTTTATGTTTATATTTGTTGAATTTAACTTTCTTTGTTGGAAGATGATTTGAAAGTGCAGATTTTAGGATATCTTCTAAGGTATCATAATTAGTGTTGAGATATTCAGACTGGTTAATGAATTTATTCATAGTGCAGTTTAATCTTATTTCGTTTCTAAAATTAGTTAGAGCAGAGGGATTATTTGTTTGTATTGTAACATAGTTATTATGCATTTGCTTCGTAGTCTTCAGGAAATCAAGACTAACAAAGTAAGGCAGATGATCTGAAATATTTTGTAATAATATTCCTGCTGGTGCATTAAAGTAATTATTAGTCTTTACAAAACAGTTATCAATTAAAGTTTTAGAGTGATCTGTTATTCTGGTAGGTTTTGTTATCTTGGGTATTAAACCATGACTTAAGACTGTTTCAAAAAAGGAACTTACATGCTCATTTTCTCTTAGTTTCAGTAAATCGAAATTGAAATCTCCCGTTAGTATCACATGATTAGTGTTTTGATGCCGAGAGAGAATATTATCCATCTCTTTGATGAAAGTTTGATAATTTTCTACGCTGTTACAAGGAGGTCTATATATATTACCCACAATGAATTTACTACCATCTCCAATGCCATTCTTATCAAGTGTTATTTCTATAAACATACAATCAAATATATTTGTTTCTGATACCGTGGGGATAACACTAAACTTCAAACCATCTCTAATGTAAAAAGCAACACCACCATGCTGACTTGACAATTTTGGCACATGTATAAAATTATATCCATTAAGTTTCAGTATGTTTACATTGTGATTTTCAGACAACCAAGTTTCTTGCAAAGATATAATGGAGAATTTACAGTTCGAGGTAGAGAGAAATTCTAAATACACTTGAAGTTCATCAAATTTTGCTGAGAGTGACTGACAATTCAAACTGAGTATTTTTACTGATTCTGGTTTATCAACAAAGGTCTCAACAATATCATCATTACTAAAATAATGAGACTCAGTAATTAAGTCTGGAGCTCCAAAATCTGTATCATTTTCTTCATTGTGATAAATCACATCTATCAATGATACCATATTTGACTACCCAAATAATCTGTATGGAATGGACAATATGTTATTAATAGCTCATTGGAATAAGCATTTGTCATGAGTGGATCTTTCCAAGTATATTCAACAATTTTACTACGAGTCTTCATTGCAATAAAAATCATGGTACACACAGAACGATTGGCGTGTAATAAAGAAGTAAATATTATTAAAGTGAATTGATATAAACATAGAACATAAACAAATGTAGTATCTATAGTGATACTGAACATAGAATTACGTGGTTAGCATTGGCGGAAATATGTGGAGCTAATTTTAAAAAGTGCAAGGCATAACAAGAAATAACAGGTAAGTATCTAAGTCGTAAGTTTAGAATATACATCATATCATGCATATTAGAATTAATCATGGTATACAAAATATTAGAGTAATAAATCAAATTTATATTGTGAAGTTATACAATGCAATAAAAGAAACTTTTGAGTTTTACTAAAATAAATTTTTGTAAATTATTATTATACAATAGTCAATTTATCATGTAGATTCAAATGTGACAATGTTAAGACTAGTACTGGTTAGATTAATTATCATCAACAAAAGATTTGAAGTTAACGAGCTTGCAGGTATTCTAAGTTTGAATACAACATATAAGAATTAATCATGGTATTCAAAATATTCGAGTAATAAATCAAGTTTATATTGTGAAGTTAAACAATGCAATAAACTTTTTAGCTTTGCTAAAATAAATTTTTGTCAATTATCAATAATTATCAATTAATTAATGTTCATTCATAGAGAACAATACAATAGTCAATTTATCATTCATATGATCATATATATATTCAAAATGATAACGTCAGGAGTAGTACTGCTTAGATTGATTATCATTAACAAAAGATTTGAAGTTAACGAGCTTGCAGGTATTCTAAGTTTGAATACAACATATAAGAATTAATCATGGTATTCAAAATATTCGAGTAATAAATCAAGTTTATATTGTGAAGTTATACAATGCAATAAACTTTTGAGCTTTGCTAAAATAAATTTTTGTCAATTATCAATAATTATCAATTAATTAATGTTCATTCACAGAGATCAATACAATAGTCAATTTATCATTCATATTCAAAATGATAACGTCAGGAGTAGTACTGCTTAGATTGATTATCATTAACAAAAGATTTGAAGTTAACGAGCTTGCAGGTATTCTAAGTTTGAATACAACATATAAGAATTAATCATGGTATTCAAAGTATTCGAGTAATAAATCAAGTTTATATTGTGAAGTTATACAATGCAATAAAAAACTTTTGAGTTTTGCTAAAATAAATTTTTTGTCAATTATCAGTAATTATCAATTAATTAATGTTCGTTCACAGAGAACAATACAATAGTCAATTTATCATTCATATTCAAAATGATAACGTTAAGAGCAGTACTGCTTAGATTAGACCTGTCAGCCGCCACAAATAGCCAGCTCAGCCGCCGATTACAGAGGCATACAGCCGCCGCCAGTGCCCCCCAGAAGCCAGCCAGCCGCCGCCAATGCAGTAGCGCCGGCGCCCGCCGCAAAACTGGGCAAAAAAAGCAGTGTAACAGCAGTATGAAGCTGCTCAGATCAAGGCAAATACATCCAGCAATCTGGCATTGCAATCAGGGTATTCTTGCTTCAGTTGTTGCTTTGTTCAATTGGATTGACTTTAGCAAACTTCAGATTGTTTTGGCTTGTGACACTTGAAGTGCAATTAAACCAATTAGAGGTTGATGGCACTCAGGGAAACTAACTCAGAGAACCTGATGGAATTCAGCACCTACAACAAAATACTTCTTTTTGAGCAGTTTTGAGTTTATGCAATTAATTTGTAGTTAGACCTTTTGTTCTTTCAATTCACATGACTCCAGCCTGGATCTCCTATGGAAATGGCTCTTTAAGCCAAGTTTATTAGAATGTATTCAGTTTGTGCATGTTGTATAAACTTCCACAAAAAGGTTATCTTTTTTTAAGCTATCAAATCTGCTGATTAAATCACCAACTGGATAGAAGATGAGTTTTTACATACATGGATGTTTTGACTTTACTGCAGTTGAACATCTCTTTTTTTATTAGCCTACATTCAAGTACATTGAATAGTACTTTGATATTTTAAGAAATGAGTAGACTTGCTGCTTGTTGATGACCAAGAAACTATAGAAGATTGATCATCTATCTGATTCTTACACCATAAATTGAGCTTTGACAAAAATAAAAGCTACTAGAGATTGGCCAATGATCATTACCAATCAAACATGATCATCACCAATTTACAAACTTATTCAATGAAACTTATCTTTCATTGAACCTGCCTGCAAGAGAATTGTCCAATTTAAGAGGAGGGCTCCTATGTTTATTTGTAATCATGACACATCATCAGCTATCATGACTCACAAATTGTAATTTAACTGTGAAAGGGTTTGCTTTTCTCATAAATAGCTTAGTATTACTAACAATGCCAGATTATACAGATCTCTTTGGGTAAATTGGTTAAATCTGTTTTCCTGAGTTATCACTTTCAGGGCCATTTTTGCCAAGACATACAAACTACAGTGTCTCCTGTAAGTAAGTGAAACAGGTGATGTTTCGCTACTGGGTTATGCTAAACACCCTCAACTAACCCGCTTCTTGAAGCAGGGATGCTCATACAACAAGAAGAACCTGTAGGATTATGAAGGACAATATTTGAGTCATGTAGGATAGGCTACAAATGGATGCCAATTTTATTTGCCCAACAGTTTAATACATGTTACAAACAGTTACTCCCCATTGAAATTGATATTGGCCTTGGGTACTTACGTACCTGTCAAAGATTTGAACCCATACCTATCCCTTGAGTACAGCAAGAAAAATTAGCTGCCATTGTTATCCCTCATGCTTCAAACACTGTCCTGCATGATCCAATCTGTTTTCATCTCATAGGATGAGAATTCATGCTTCCACAAGCTCTTTGGCTGAGACCAAACACACCCATTTAACTTACTTGAGGTAGCACTGTATGTGACAGGAAAAATCACTTTTTTTAAATCTTAAACATTTTGGTATTTTTCTCTGTCTGATGTCATATTTATAGATCCTAAAGTACTAGTTAAGCTGCGGCTAGCCGACCAGCCAGCCACTACTAATTTAAGCCAGCCACAGCCACCAAAGGTTGTGGCTAAGCTGCAGCCAGCTGATCACACCTCTTAGCCAGCCAATTTTGGCTTGGCTGGCTGGCTGACAGGTCTAGCTTAGATTAATTATCATCGACAAAAGATTTGAAGTTAACGAGCTTGTAGGTATTCTAAGTTTGAATACAACAAGGAAAAATTTTCACAAACTGTCAACAAGCTGTATCTATTTATGAGATTAATGTAATTAAGAATATGAATTAATAATTATTAGGTAATAGCAATCATTCAAAACAAAGAATCAAGGATCAACGGTTATACAAATTAGATTTGAAAGCTGTAAAATGTGAAAATTGTAAATTTTACAATCATGAGTCAGGCAGTGTATTACAATTCATTTGTAAAAAATTTATTCACTTATTAAAGATCTACTAGAGATATTTGATCAAGTAAAGTGATTATTCTTATATCAAGTGATTATTATTGTTATTCTTATATCAAAATTTGCAAATAATACTGATGAAGTAACAATTAAAAGTCAAAAAGTAATTAGCGCCATATTTTGTAACTAAGACAATGTATTAAGCTGTTTGGCAATCAATTTAGAGATTTACAACACATGTTTGCGATTACCAGTTTACAATTCAGAACGAATTTTTCCAGGATTTGTCCAAGATGATTGACATTTTGGAGATCTTCAAGGTTAAATTCAGTGTCAGAAATTAAATCATCGATCGATTTTCCGATTCCCCAGTACGAGTCGTTTGGATTCGCCTCAATGATACGCCGATTCCCAGTCTCTCGTAAGAACGAACCAAGATGAGGGTTTTGCGTAAATTTTGCATGACAACCGTGTAGCATAACATCTTTGGCCTTCATGAGCCATTTGGTTCCATCTGGATCCATTTGAGCCGAAACGTTTTTCCCCATGAAGTAGCACTGAATTGCAGCTGAAGTATTCTTTATCTTCATTGATGTGAGCTCGTCGTTGAAGAATTTGGCCTTCTCACTTTGATAATACTGTTCAACATGTTCATACGAGACTCCGTTGATTTTGAAATTGGCCCTATGAAAGTTGGATAAAGGTGATGATCCGCCATAGAAAGCAATAGCATTATCCTTGATTGGACGAGTTGACAATTTTGCAGGATTGATTTCCGCAGGAATTTTGAAAATGTCATTCACTGTGTATGAAACATCATTGTAGATAAGTTTGTCTGCAACTAGGTAAGCAGAATGTCCCAGTTCAATGGCTTTTTTCAGGGCAGGTTTTAGGATGGCTCTCCTGTTTTTGATTTCTTCTGGGAAATCTTCAATTATCCATTTTGTTTGTTTAGAGTAACTTTCTTTCGGCCTGAGTTTGTTTCTCAAATTCCACACCTTTGTTCTATCGTCGTTCAATGAAAATTTCACAAAGATGGGTCTAGGATTTCTTTTTCTACCCGTGAATGATGAAGGATACGCAGTTGGACGATGTCCAATTCTGTTGCATTTTTTAAATTTGATATCTTCGGCATTTTCGATCCCAAGTATAGAAGAGAAGATGCTTCTAATTTTAGCATGACAGTTTTCGGGAGACGATTCATCTATACCCAGGAAAATTAAGTTGTCTCTTCGTGATTGAGAATCAAAATTTATCATTTTCTCAGAAAGTTTCACTATTTCCTTTTTCAGGACTGAGTTTTCTTGACTAAGGTCATTGCATTTTTCTTCCAAAAATGTACATTTTGTCTTGGCTAATTCGAGGTCTTCAGATAGTTTAGACACACTGTTATTGATGCTCGCAATAGCGGGGTCCAATTCATTGAATCTTTGATTGATAGTAACATTCAAAGATTTGAGCAGAGAGATGATAACACTTTGTGATTTTTCAATGGGCATATTGTCAACATTCAATTCTTCGATTTCTTCCATGGCGATTGTCTCAACAGTTCTAACATTCAAATCTAACTCATCTTTTTTGTTTTATGCATGACGATTCGGCTGATTGGTCTCGAAACGTATAGATCCATGTTTTCGGTCCGGGTTTTAATGAATTTCAGCAGACGAACATTTACGTCAATCATTAATCTCGAAAAAGTCATATTTCACGTACAAACCAGCATCCAAGTTAGAGTTCATTTTCATCAGAAGTTTTCATTTCACTTGGTTTAAACAAGTCCCATTTCCTAGAGTAATTTGAACAGATTTGGCGCACTCCATTTCAGCAACAGCAGACGAATGTATTGAATCCATGTTTTGAGCACTTATGTCGATCACGAAAAAGTCATTTTTGACATGCAAACCAGTCTTCACAGCATCCAATTTTTAGTCCACATTATTCAGAAGTCTTCATTTAACATAGATAACGTAAAATAAATTCCGATTGCCTTTTAAAACACATCAGAAGAGGCAAAATCGATCGCTCCACACAGGACCGCTTGTTTAGCCTTCCATGATCACGTGACCAAAGGTTAAATACAAAAATTGATTCACTGATTGCATGGTGCTTGATGAAATTCATGCAATTCTTGCCTTTACTTAGAAAAGAAAAAGATCTCTTCCAATTGCTTTACCTCATATGATTAAGCTTAATTAGAATAATACAGTAATTAATTGCAAAGACATTTGGAAGAATATGCTAACATAAAATTCAAAATATTAAACTTTCTTCCAAATTTTAATTAGTCACGTCTGTAATGTAATGTAATTTGTAATTAATCAGTAATTAACCTATTCCAATTTCTTTTTTTCAGACACTACCAGGAAGGAATATCTTTCAAAGAGCTCGAGCGACGTGGGGTGTGTCTTTTACGACTGCGACTCTCCAGTCAGCACAGTGGCTTGTACGGGCGCCATGTTCTCGTCTTTGAACCGTTTTGGGCTGACAGAGGTCTTCCTGCTCATAATTTTACCCCTGGCAAGTTAGTTATTCTTGTCAGCCTATTTTATTTACATAATCCTTGAAAAAATTGATTTATACTACAATCTTATCTTTTACTTTACTTTAACACATTTTAAATTTTATGTCATTATTTTTGCAGGAGACATTGCTGGACTGAGTGAGTCCAATGCCGCTGCTCAGGAGAGAGACTCCATTGGATCTGGAATTGTCTCTAGAGTCACTGCCAATGCCATCAGTATTGCCTTTGATGACTCCTTCGACAGCTCTCTGAATGATGGCTCCACCTACAAACTGGTCAAGATGGCCAATGATGTCACCTACAGGAGAATCAAGAGGTTTGCACTTCAATGTGTCTTCAGGACTTGTAGCTACAAGGGTTACTCTGATTGACGTGGACATATATTTAATTGAGTGGTATCCTCGGTGGAATATGTTATTTGTCATCAAAATGAAATTGATCTTGTAAATGACTCTTAAAATCTTCAACTGGGATATATAACTTGACAAATTCTGTTGACCCTTACTGGACTGATCAGTCAAAAAAAACAAAAAACAATCCTGTGCTTGTGACGTCATCAGGGACAACAGCAGATTTTAGGGACATAAATGGCCCAACAGGCAGTAAGCTGGGGATGCACATAAATGTCCCTTTAGTCCAGTAAGGGTTAACAATGTTACGAATAAAAAAATAAAAAATTACTATATTTGAGAACGCAAAAGCCTTGAAGTTGAACTGTCATACTGACTCATACACAGTTAGACAATATATATATTAGACATCTTGATGTTTTCTTCTCTAAAACTGTAATCCGTTAATTAGTGAATGAACTTCGGAGTGTTGTTCTGTGATATTTAGAAGGTGTGCATATATTTTGGATGGTAATAACAACTAACAAGTTAACAACAGAATTTTGACATACCTATTTCAGAGCTCTTGAAGACTTGCGAACATATAGAGGAGGGAGATCGGGCAACCTTGTTGATGTTTTGTTTGGATCTCAACCTGGGCCTCCCCTTGGAGTGGAAAGAGATGGCTCTTTGGCACAGCATCTCGGTGAGAAAACTTTATGATAAATTTTCAATTTAATAAATTGGCATTTCTTTTAAGTAAAACACAGTCAGACTTTTGAAACTGAGTAACAAGGAGATATAGCTGTTCTCTTTTAAAGTTCCAATGAAAGAACATTCAATTAAAATATTAACAAAATTTTTAGTAACTTGCAAATTTCCTCCAATGCGTTTGAACAGTATAGGCTTTGGAAGACTTTCTCAATTAATACTTTACTTCCTAATACTGTAATATTATATATTCTATTATTTCTTAACCTAAATATTTCCTTTGCATCTCATTTTCAGCCAACCTTGTGTTATTCAATGAGAACCTTGATGACTCCCAACAAGAAGCAGTCAGGTTCGCTCTTCAACAGAGGGAACTGGCGATCATCCATGGCCCTCCTGGCACTGGCAAGACTACCACAGTGGTGGAGATCATTCGTCAGGCTATCAAGATGAATATGAAGGTGTGTAGAAAAAAGTTGAGATCTTGTGGTTATAATACTCGGGGAAAAATCGTATTTCAGGAAAATCATATTTCAAAGTCCTATCCCTAAAGCGATGTAGGGGGCACTTTCAGAGGTGATTATCAGCTGATTCTTTCTGACTCAAAGAGGAAACTTGGACCACAAAACCCATTACTATTTTATTGTCTCCCTTTCTTTAAAGTGAAATCTCACACCAATCATGGTTGTGTCACTCTTTTTGGGCTGGCCCAGGAGTGCACTCACTGAAAAAAATGACAGCTGCAATTCTTGTCAAAAACTTGTCAGTTTGACAAGATTTGTCTTGTCAATATGACGATGTCAAAAACGACGAGGTTAACCTCGTCAGTGACAAGGCAATTGTAAAAACTAGTCAAAAGTCGTCAAGTCTTGTCAAAAAGTGAATGAAGAATTTGACAATTGGGGAAGACAAGCAGCTTGTCAAACTTCGTCAAACCTGGTCATCAACTTGTCAAAACTTGTTGAGTAATGCCTCAGCTAATAATTGATACCAAAACTGGTACTACGATACAAACTGAATAATATATATCGCCAACCTATTACTATTAGGCCTGTTACAGCTTGATCTGACTAAAAAGTAACATGCATAAAAACCGGAAGATCTACAAGGAATACACAAGTGAGAGAATATCTGATGTTTGGCAGCTGGGAGAGCTTGACTAGCACATTGGGTCACAATGCATCATGTCTCACTCCAGTCACCTTCAAATTATGAGAAGTTTAGTGCTAAGCCTTCTCAGGCCTCTCCCAAAAGTGAGGCAAGCTGTTGAGAAATTTACTTCATATCAAGAGAATGCACATGCTACTTTTTGTTTCTTTTGGGCTACCTCAAATTCCACTCTCATTTGAAGACAAAGCTACTTTCAACCAAATAAGCTTTGTCACCTTCTTTGATATACTGTACTAAATGTTCATGTCAAGTTTTACTGTCACTGGCCAATTTAGAAGTGAGAGTTACTTAAAGGAAATTGTCCTGTGCAACACTCAACATTTCACTCGAATGTGCTCATTCAAGGAACAAGTGGCACCACCTATATTCAATACCACAGCATTGCTGCATTCAATGCAATGAGATCACTTAATTCATTCACAGAAACTCAGGTCATGCATACTTCATGTTAATCTGTTTTGTATTTCATGTCAATAAAATATAAGTAGTTAAAAGTATTAAAACGGAATTTACAAAGTTAACCAATGAAACATAAATTGGATTTAATTTATGCTTTGCTCTGCATTTAAGATACAGAAGAAAAACAGGGAAAAAGAAAGGAAGATGAATAGACAGAAAGATAGATAAATAGACAGAAAGATAGATAGATAAATAGATAGATAGATAGATAGATAGATAGATAGATAGATAGATAGATAGATAGATAGATAGATAGATAGATAGATAGATAGATAGAGAAAGATCGATAAAGATAGATAAAGATGGATAGATAGAGAAAGATAGATAAAGATAGATAGGTAAAGATAGTAGATATAGATAAAGATATAGAGAGAGATAGATAGAGATATATAGAGAAAGGTATAGAGAAAGATATAAGAGCAAGGTATAGAGAAAGATATAGAGAAAGATACTATAGAGAAAGATATAGATAAAGCGATAGATAAAGAGATAGAGATAGAGATAGAGATAGAGATAGAGATAGAGATAGAGATAGAGATAGAGATAGAGAAAGAGATAGATAGAGCGATAGATAGTGACATGTGACACTATATAATATATATGTGGTGTCTACAACTTGGTTAGTTAATTTTATTGTGTGTCTAAGAGTGGGTAATGACTTTTTAAAGTAAAAATGCTGTGTGTACGACTTGGCGTGTCTGGGACGTGAGTTGTATTCTGTCAAATAGATCACAGTACCAACAATGAACATGCTTTTTTCCAGCTGTTTAAATGAAAATTATAACTTCAGATTGACAACTTCAAAGATTTTGTTAATGATCAATGCATATTTTAATTCAGAATCACAGCGTCGACAGAGTTAAGAAGAGAAAAGCCTTCAGTGCCAGCTTGACTGTTTTCCAGTTATGTCAAGCATCAATATTGTCAGCAGTATAATTATGCAAATGAAATAGTGTGCATGTCCATTAACATCATAGAAGTAAATCATAAATTCAATAAGTACCGGATAAATGTCAATCCAAAAAAGTAGTTATTTTTTTCCATGCACAGGGCTTGTAGAATATTGTCAGTAGTCAAACTGAGTAACATAAAGCATTCCATATTGAGGGACCATGTTGAACAAAAACGATTCTTGGCCATTTGCGTGTTAAATAATCTCCTTTGGTGACAACAATGATCCTGTATGTTTTTTTTTTCTACATAATCGTAAGCCCTGAGTGAAGTATAAAGGCACAGCTATTGATTAATTTCCAAACCAGGTAATCATTCTGTACTCCCATTTTTTTATGTAGACTTGTTGAGAAATTATCCAGGTGCTTGAGGATAAGCGTACTGCTGTGAATTTTTTCTCAAATGCAAAGGTACTTCGGCAGCAATGGGCTTAATCATTCTTATTGATCCATTTATTTTTATGGGCATGGCGACAATAAGGCATTAAGCCCAACGAGAAAGTGCAATTAAACACCACATCTAGCCAGCTCAGATTAATTCCAATTGTCTTTGGTGCGTTTTTATTCTGCATGAGGTATCCACCAGGTCAGGCAAGGATGCCTGAAAATAACAAGACGGAAAACTACAGTCAATGTGGCCGCAACGACCAATCTTGGTTTCACATTATGAAAAATATGGGTATAATTATGCTATTAATTTAGCATAGTTATTTTTCACATATTTTAAAATAAGAAATATTGAGTGAAAACAGGTTGTGATAAAGTAATAATGAGAACCAATAGGTTGCCAATAATGGTGGCATATCATCTTCAATTCCCAGAGGATAAAAAGAGTACATTTGAAGCGCTCGAATTATTTAAATTACCAAATGTACTCCGAATTTACTGCAAAAATGCATATACTTTTCTACAAGGGAGCGTATTTGGAGCGTATAGATTTGCATATAGGGAGTATAAATGAAGCATAGTTTAAATAAATCGAGCACTTCAAATGTACTCTTCTTTCCTCTGGGTTACATCACTCAAACCAGGAGATTCTTTGTCAAATTCTAGGTAGAACCATTGTAAGATTCATTAGCAGGAAACTAGATGGATTTATACATTAAAAAAAACCCAATTATATTATAAGTTTTTTTTCACAAATTGTCAATGTTGACAGTGTTGTCACAGCATTGCATGCTAACATCATAACTATCTCGACCTCATTTCAGAAAATTTTTGGCAACATCATTTCTACGATACAAGCTACACGTAATTTGCACCAAAATTGAGACAATGTCCCAACATTGTCACAACACTGCTGCAACGCGGATGCATTGGGGACTCTCTTCATACCCTGAGGTATAGCGCATGCAGTGCTTGCGCAAAGTTGGAAGGTTTTTTAATATTAACGAGGTGGCAAAATATTCTACCCTTCATTCAACAAATGGTATAATCAAATTAAATGTGAAAAAAATAATTGCACATATTCATTTTTATCATAAAGTAAGCAATATTAAGCAGCAGACCTTCCAGCAAGTTATATCCCAGCTCGACCTTCTCAATCAGTAGACAACAATTCAGCAGAGCGAAGCCCTGATGTTACTTGTTTTAACAAGATGGAGACAGATTAAAGTCACTCACCTCATCCTGCAAATCCATTCCAATGTTTTCTCCAAACTACACACAAATACACAACTTTTGATGACATCACTTCGGACAAGCTTTTGACAAGATTTGACAAATTTATGACAAGTTTTGACAAACTTTTTGACAAGTTTTGACAAATGCCCTTGTCAAAATCTTGTCAACTCTTTGACAAGGCAAAACTTGTCACTTTCTTGTCAATTTGACAAGTTTTTGACGATGCTGTGGCAGCTAATTTTTTTCAGTGCTGCAGTGTCTGTTTGTTCAGACTTGTTCAGTTTTCCCGCCTTTTCAAGTGAATGCATGTCTTCACTTTTGATTGACTATTTGATTTTAGATATTGGTGTGCGCCCCTTCCAACATAGCAGTGGACAATTTAGTCGAGCGATTAGCAAAGAGCAAGACAAAGATGGTGAGACTGGGCCACCCTGCTCGACTCCTCCCCTCCATCCAACACTACGCCCTGGATGCCGTCATTGCTCGCAGTGAGGAGGCCGATGTCACAAATGCTCTGAGGAAGGACCTGGATAAAGCTATGGTATGTGAGGGAGGGGATGTATTTGTAGCAAATTAATTATTCTTTTAGGAGAAAGTCACCGTCATGATCAATCAAATCTGGTATTAATAAACAACAATGATTATGTGGCAAATTGAAAGTAATTGACTGTTTACTACGAGTCAGGACTTTCAAGTAATGGCAGCTGCTAGCTGGTTATGTATCTGTAGAATTCCAAATTGCAAAGTACTTTAGTATGTATTTTGTCAAGCTCTGTCGTGGGGTCAAGTTTTACAAATCTTGAACTTGTGTCATAGGCACGCACAATGTAGCAGCATCTGTATTTTTCCTCTTCTTTTTAAAATCAGGCTAAGTTGGCAAAGACGAATGACAAAGGAGAAAGACAACGCCTGAAGAATGAAGTCCGTTTCTTGAGAAAAGACTTGAAACAGCAAGAAATGACGGCTGTATCTAGAGTCCTGAAGGCTTCTCAAGTCATTCTTGCGACACTGACGAGCGCCACTGAAGATGGACCTATCAAGCGTCTGGAAGAAGAACACTTCGATTTGGTTGTCATTGATGAGTGCTCACAGGTGAAATTAGTTTTGAAATAATTAAGATATATATACGAATGAGATCACAAAGTGCTGCATCACCCTAGAAAAGTATTTTAAGTGTGAAGACATGCATTCACTTGAAAAGGCTTTGAAAATTTGGATATTTTACTCGTAAATGTTTTAATGTTTTGTCAGAAACAAAGGAATTTATGAAAAACTGTCAGTAAGTCAGAATCTTGTTTATTTATAGGCCCTCGAAGCAGCGTGCTGGCAAGTTTTGCTGAGAGCTCCAAGATGTGTATTGGCAGGAGATCACAAACAGTTGCCTCCTACAATCATCTCACATGAGTAAGATATTTGCATTTCATCTATTGATTGCTGACAATTGCAATTGGAGAACATCGATCTGACATGATAGAAGCATTCTTTTGGCTTGCATTTAAATTTGTAAGTTGTAACCTTATTGAGCTCTTCATTGTTCTAGCCAGTGCATTGAAAGTGTGAGATCAAAATTTGATTTATAAATTTTCAATTGTAGAGCAGCAAAGGAGGGCTTGGAGAGGACATTAATGGAAAGGCAGATTGAACTTCATGGTGCAGCTGCAATGAGGATGCTCACAACGCAATACAGGATGCACCACCAGATCATGGAATGGGCGTCTAAGCAGCTCTATGGAGGTCTGTTGAAAGCTCATGAGTCTGTCGCTCATCATTTGCTCAAGTAAGACTTTGTGTGTGTTTATTTCTATGGTCTTCTGATATATTTAAGCTTCCAATCACAAAAGCAATGGACTTCTATACATATTAATTGGTATTATTTGATATGTAGACCTAAATGCAATGCTATTTAAATTTATTAGACCAATACCGCAATAGTTTCCAAGGTGGCTTGTTCATTTCAATATAAATTTATCTGACTATGGTTATTGTTTATGAATAATTTTATTATATTTCCGAAGTCAATGTAATAATTGAGTCACATTTTGTTGCTCAGGGATTTGCCAGACATCGAAGACTGTGAGGAGACGTCAGTTCCTTTGCTCTTGATTGACACGACTGGCTGTGACCTTTTTGAACTGGATCTCCCTGATGAGGTGTCCAGGGGCAATGAAGGTAATCGCAACTAGGAAAGAAATTATGAAAATAGGCCAGTGTTATAGATTTTAGCAATTGAGGTAGCTTAACAAAATGACTAACGGTGTGTTGATCCATCACACACCAAAGATTATGATGATTGACTTACAATCAATCGATGTTCAGTTTTGTTTCAAGCTCACTTCTAGAATTGTTGAATAACTTAAATTGTGATGTTATGTAATGACTTCCATTCTTCCGACAAGCTCAATTGGTGTTAAAAAAAACTTCCCAAGAAGCTGATCTGGTATAAAATACTATACTCAAGCAATATCAAATTATGATTTTTCATTCCAGGGGAAGTAGAACTTGTGGCTGCCCATGTGGAAAAGTTGATAAGCAGTGGACTGAAAGCCGAAGACATCGCTGTTATTGCGCCCTATAATCTCCAGGTATGTGACTGTGAAGAATATGCATTACATACAGCTATTTCGTGAGGATAAAATTTCACAATATATATGCAAATGCTGCTACTTACGGAGCATTTTCTTGGTTGCATGTCTCATAAATGTGCTGTCACTGCAGGTTGAACTTCTCAGACTGAAATTAGCCCAACAGCATCCGAAACTGGAAATTAAATCTGTGGATGGTTTTCAAGGGAGAGAAAAAGAGGCTGTGATTATTTCAATGGTCCGATCCAATGAAAAAGGTATAGTGTTATTTAAATTTGTCAATGATATCTAAGAAATTCTTGGTGCCTTTCTTATGGCAGCTAATACATCTTTGTAATGCTTCCTAATCGTTGAAGTCACTGCCTATACTGAGGAAAGCAGAGGACTCCACATTTTGAATTACCTTGATTCTATACTCGCAGCAGTATCAGTTTATGGTGATGTTGAATCTGCAGCTGGTCATAAGTATTATGAGCGAAGGGCCTGGGTCTGGCTGAGTGGTAGAGGACTGAGCTGCTAACCCCTGGGACCTGGGTTCTGTTCCACATTCGGGCAACCTATGTCAAATGGATGGTTGATCCCGTGCTAAGAGTGCACCTCAGCTAATTGTAATGGTCTCTGCTTTTCCTATTTTAGAGCCTAGTCAATACATACAAATTGAAATGACAGAAAAGTGGGACATAGACTGTAAAGCCCTGTCACCCATCCAGTTACCCACCTGTCATATTGAGCTTACCTGCTTCGGATCAGCAACATCAAACCTTATTCTGAGATTTTTATTCAAATACTGAATAAATATTGCTTTTGGTCTTATGTTTTCAGGCCAAGTTGGATTTCTTGCGGAGGACCGACGTATCAACGTGGCCATAACAAGAGCAAGGAGACATCTGGCGGTGGTCTGTGATACTGAGACCGTGGGACATCACGCTTTCCTGAAATCTCTTGTTGATTACATGATGGAAAATGGGGATGTCAGGTCTGCTCAGCAGTACATTCAAGGTAAGGAAAAACTTCAAACCGCTTGTTATAAATATTCTCTGGTGATATAAAATATAGGAGGAAGTTTAAGAAAAAGTTTATTTCAAAACTTTGTCACGCAGTGGTTTCTGCTCTATGTGAAATTCTGAATAGTTCTAGCCCGCCTCTGTTTGATGGCAGTTTCAATCAACCTTCACCTCATTGCCATGTCCTCCTCCGGTCCCAATTAGCCTTGCTAGTGTATAAATACAGGACCTAAAGTCAACCCAGACAGCAGTTGAAGCCAGCCTTTGTTGCTTCTAAATAGCCCAAACCAATGGAACACTCAAGCCAGCCTTTGCACAGAATGTTTCAAGCTGGCCTCCGCACGCAGACATGCAGAGGCTGGCTTGATCTGATCTCTGTGCGGAGGTTGGCTTGAACTACTCTCTGCACGGAGGCTGGATTGAACTGGTTTCTGTGCCAAGGCTGGCTTAAACTGCTCTCTGTACGGAGGCTAGCTTTGACTACTCTCTGTGCGGAAGCTTGCTTAGATTGCTCTTTGTGCAGAGGCTTGCATGAACTGCTCCCTGCACAGAGGCTGGATTGAACTGCTCTCCATGCAAAAGACAGCCTTGAATCACTTTCTTGGCAAAGACATGCTTCAAGGGATCCCATGCAAAGGCAATTCAAGCTTGAACTGCTCTTCAGGCGAAGGTTGGCTTGAACTACTCTCTGCGCGGAGGCTGGCTTGAACTGGTTTCTGTGCCAAGGCTGGCTTGAAGTGCTCTCTGCAGAGGCTGGCTTGAACTGCTCTCCATGTGAAGGCTGGCTTAAACTGGTTTCTGATCCAAGGCTGCCTTAAACTGCTCTCTGTGGGGAGGTTGGCTTGAACTACTTTCCATGCAGAGGCTGGCTTGAACTGCTTTCTGTTCGGAGGCTAACTTGAACTGCTCTCCATGCAGAGGTTAGATTGAACTGTTTCTGTGCGGAGGTTGACTTGAAATGCTCTCTGTGCGATGCTAGCTTGAACTGCTCTCCATGCGGAGGTTGGCTTGAACTGCTCTCTGTGCAGATGTTGACTTGAACTGCTCTCTTTGCCGAAAGTGGCTTGAACTGCTCTCTGTGCAGAGGCTGGCTTGAACTGCTCTCTGTGCAGAGGCTGGCTTGAACTGCTCTCCATGCGGAGGTTGGCTTGAACTGCTCTCCATGCAGAGGCTGGCTTGAACTGCTCTCTGTGCGGAGGCTGGCTTGAACTGCTCTCTGTGGAGGCTGGCTTGAACTGCTCTCTGTGCAGAGGCTGGCTTGAACTGCTCAATGTGCAGAGGTTGGCTTGAACTGCTCTGTGTGCGCAGGCTTGCTTGAACTGCTCTCCATGCAGAGGGTGGCTTGAAGTGCTCTCTGTGTAGAGGGTGGCTTGAATTGCTCTATGTGTAGAGACTGGCTTGAACTGCTCTCTGTGTGGAGGCTGGCTTGAACTGCTCTCCATGCGGAGGTTGGTTTGAACTGCTCTGAGTGCAGATGCTGGCTTGAACTGCTCCCTGTGCGGGGGCTAGCTTGAACTGCTCTCTGTGCAGACTGGCTTGAATTGCTCTCTCTGCAGAGACTGGCTTGAACTGCTCTTTGCGCAAAGGCTGGCTTGAACTGCTCTGTGTGCAGAGGCTGGCTTGAACTGCTCTCCATGCAGAGGCTGGCTTGAACTGCTCTCCATGCAGAGGCTGGCTTGAACTGCTCTCTGTGTGGAGGCTAGCTTGAACTGCTCTCCATGCGGAGGTTGGCTTGAACTGCTCTCAATGTAGAGGCTGGCTTGAACTGCTCCCTGTGCGGAGGCCAGCTTGAACTGCTCTCCACGCAGAGGCTGGCTGCAACTGCTCCCTGCTCTCTTTGCCAAGGCTGGCTTGAACTGCTCTCCATACGGAGGTTGGCTTGAACTGCTCTCTGTGTAGAGGTTGAGTTGAGCTCTCTTTGCCGAGGCTGGCTTGAACTGCTCTTTGTGCAAAGGCTGGGTTGAACTGCTCTGTGTGCAAAGGCTGGGTTGAACTGCTCCCCATGCGGAGGTTGCTCTATGTATAGAGGCTGGCTTGAACTGCTCTCCATGCGGAAGTTGGCTTGAACTGCTCTCTGGTCGGAGGCTGGCTTGAACTGCTCTCTGGTCGGAGGCTGGCTTGAACTGCTCTCTGTGCATAGACTGGCTTGAACTGCTCTGTGCAGAGGTTAGCTTGAACTGCTCTATGTGCTGTATGTGCTAGGTTGGCTTGAACTGCTCTTTGTGCAGAGGCTGGCTTGAACTGCTCTCCATGCGGAGGCTAGCTTGAACTGCTCTCCATGCGGAGGTTGGCTTGAACTGCTCTCTGTGTAGAGGCTGGCTTGAACTGCTCTCTGTCCAGAGACTGGCTTGAACTTAATCTGATCAAAGCTGACCATCAACAACGTAGTTGTTGGTCAGCTGACATCCCATTGAGAGATTTCAACAGACTGCGACAGCTTTCATGTCGCACCTGAACTGGGCTATCTGGACAAAATTCCGGGAAATTTTGGACTGTATTTCTGAGAAATATCTATAAAAAGAACATCTGAACTGACCTGAGGTGCCTGTAATTTCCGGGAATTTGATACATTAGCTGCAAAGTTTTGAATCGATGGGCACATTTTGAAGAAACAGAAAATGGTAGAAAATGAAACCACTGCAAGGTGTTGCAACGGCAGAATATCGTCTGCTACAGCCAATGGGAGGGCAGGGATTAATACACCAGAGGGCTATCAAGCAACCGTTGCAACATTGTAATGCAGGAAAGTCCCTATGCACTGTCTTCTGTCTCAAGACAGCCTCTGGCTGTCTTGAATAAGATAGAATTTTTCGATCTAGCTTGAACTGCTCGCTGTGTGGAGCATAGAAATACATAGAACGGACATGAGGCTGCACGATGCCACCTCAAGATGAGGCCACCAAATCCGCCATATTGGAACTGCCCTGAGACATTACGTCACAATAGACTTATTACGATGTGAAGTCATGCCATTGTTATAAGTGACATCACTGTTATTGGTGACGTCATGGTTACATTGTGCCAGGATACAGGGCAGTTCCAAGATGGTGGATTTGGTTGCTTCATCTGGCAGAGCCTCATGTCCGTTCTATGTATACATTTCTATGGTGCGGAGGCTGGCTTGAACTGCTCTCCATGCAGAGGCTGGCTTGAACAGCTCTCTGTGCATAGGTTGACTTGAACTGCTCTCTTTGCCGAAAGTGGCTTGAACTGCTCTCTGTGCGGAGGCTGGCTTGAACTGCTCTCCATGTGGAGGTTGGCTTGAACTGCTCTCCATGCAGAGGCTGGCTTGAACTGCTCTCTGTGCGGAGGCTGGCTTGAACTGCTCTCTGTGCAGAGGCTGGCTTGAACTGCTCTCCATGCGGAGGTTGGCTTGAACTGCTCTCCATGTGGAGATTGGCTTGAACTGCTCTCCATGCAGAGGCTGGCTTGAACTGCTCTCTGTGCGGAGGCTGGCTTGAACTGCTCTCTGTGCAGAGGCTGGCTTGAACTGCTCTCCATGCAGAGGTTGGCTTGAACTGCTCTCCATGCGGAGGCTGGCTTGAACTGCTCTCCATGCAGAGGCTGGCTTGAACTGCTCTCTGTGCGGAGGCTGGCTTGAACTGCTCTCTGTGCGGAGGCTGGCTTGAACTGCTCTCTGTGCAGAGGCTGGCTTGAACTGCTCTCCGTGCGGAGGTTGGCTTGAACTGCTCTCTGTGCCGAGGCTGGCTTGAACTGCTCTGTGTGCAGAGGCTGGCTTGAACTGCTCTCTGTGCGGAGGCTGGCTTGAACTGCTCTCCATGCGGAGGTTGGCTTGAACTGCTCTCTGCACTGAGGCTGGCTTGAACTGCTCTCTGTGTGGAGGCTAGCTTGAACTGCTCTCCATGCGGAGGTTGGCTTGATCTGATCTCCATGCGGAGGCTAGCTTGAACGGCTCTCTGTGCGGAGGCTGGCTTGAACAGCTCTCTGTACAAAGGCTTGGTTGAACTGCTCTGTGTGCAGAGGCTTGCTTGAACTGCTCTCTGTGCAGAGGCTAGCTTGAACTGCTCTCCATGCGGAGGTTGGCTTGAACTGCTCTCCATTTAGAGGCTGGCTTGAACTGCTCTCTGGGTGGAGGCTAGCTTGAACTGCTCTTTGTGCAGAGACTGGCTTGAACTTTTCTCGGTGCAGCGGTTGACTTGAACTGCTCTCTGTGCCGAGGCTGGCTTGAACTGCTCTCTGCGGAGAGGTTGGCTTGAACTGCTCTGTGTGCGCAGGCTTGCTTGAACTGCTCTCTGTGCAGAGGCTGGCTTGAACTGCTCTCCATGCAAAGGCTGGCTTGAACGGCTCTCTTTGCGGAGGCTGGCTTGAACTGCTCTTTGTGCAGAGACTGACTTGAACTGCTCTCGGTGCAGCGGTTGACTTGAACGGCTCTCTCTGCCAAGGCTGGCTTGAACTGCTCTCTGTGCAGAGACAGGCTTGAACTGCTCTCGGTGCAGCGGTTGACTTGAACTGCTCTCTTTGCCGAGGCTGGCTTGAACTGCTCTGTGTGCAGAGGTTGGCTTGAACTGCTCTGTGTGCGCAGGCTTGCTTGAACTGCTCTCTGTGCAGAGACTGGCTTGAACTGCCCTCCATGCGGAGGTTGCCTTGAACTGCTCTCCATGCAGATGCTGGCTTGAACGGCTCTCTGTGCGGAGGCTGGCTTGAACTGCTGTCTTTGCGGAGGTTGGCTCGAACTGCTCTCCATGCAGCGGTTAGCTTGAACTGCTCTCTGTGCCGAGGCTGGCTTGAACTGCTCTGTGTGCAGAGGTTGGCTTGAACTGCTCTGTGTGCAGAGGCTGGCTTGAACTTCTCTCCATGCGGAGGCTAGCTTAAACTGCTCTCCATGCAGAGGCTGGCTTGAAGTGCTCTCCATGCAGAGGCTGGCTTGAACTTCTCTATGTGTGGAGGCTAGCTTTAACTGCTCTCCATGCAGAGGCAGGCTTGAACTGCTCTCTGTGCAGAGACTGGCTTGAACTGCTCTGTGTGCAGAGACTGGCTTGAACTGCTGTCCATGCAGAGGCAGGCTTGAACTGCTCTCTTTGTAGAGGCTGGCTACATCTGATCTCTGCGGAGACTGCTCTCAATGCGGAGGTTGGCTTGATCTGCTCTCTGTGCGGAGGCTGGTATGAACTGCTCTCTATGCAGAGGCTGGTTTGAACTGCTCTCTGTGCGATGCTAGGTTGAACTGCTCTTTGTGCAAAGGCTGGGTTGAACTGCTCTCTGTGCGAGGCTAGCTTGAACTGCTCTCCATGCGGAGGCTGGCTTGAACTGCTCTCTGTGCGATGCTAGCTTGAACTGCTCTCCATGCGGAGGCTAGCTTGAACTGCTCTCCATGCGGAGGTTGGCTTGATCTGATCTCCATGCGGAGGCTGGCTTGAACTGCTCTCCATGCAGAGGCTGGCTTGAACTGCTCTCTGCGCGGAGGCTAGCTTGAACTGCTCTCCATGCAGAGGCTGGCTTGAACTGCTCTCTGTTCGGAGGCTAGCTTGAACTGCTCTCCATGCGGAGGCTGGCTTGAACTGCTCTCCATGCGGAGGAGTCTTGAACTGCTCTCCATGGGGAGGTTGGCTTGAACTGCTCCATGCAGAGCCTGGTTGCCTCTAAATAGCCCACACCGGTGCTGATGGGGCTAAAACACTACCTCACTCACCCCATGCAGAGCCTGGCTTGAACTGCTCTCTTTTAAGAGGCTAGCTTGAACTGCTCTGAATGCAGAGGTTAGCTTGAACTACTCTCTGTACGGAGGCTGGCTTGAACTGCTCTCTGTACGGAGGCTGGCTTGAACTACTCTCTGTGTGAAGGCTGGATTGAACTACTCTCTGTGCTATTGCATGCTTGAACTACTGTAAAATGGGGTAAAGTTGGCACGCCATTTTGACCCACTTAATGGAAGAAATGCCAACTTGCCATACGTGTCAGTGAGGAAAAGTTGGCATTTCTGTCATTAAGTGGGTTGAAATAGCTTGCCAACTTTACCCAAGATTGCCAACTTTACCCCGTTTTACGGTACTCATTGCAGCAGCTTAAACTATTCTCTGTGCGGAGGTTTGCTTGAACTGCTCGCTGCGCCGAGGTTGCCTTGAACTGCTCTCTGTGCAGAGGCTAGCTTGAACTGCTCTCTATACAGATGCTGGATTGAACTGCTCCCCATGCAGAGGCTGGCTTGAACTGCTCTCTGTGTGGAGGCTGGATTGATCTGATCTCTGCAGAGACTGCCCTTAATGTGGAGGTTGGCTTGAACTGCTCTCAATGCGGAGGTTGGCTTGATCTGCTCTCTTTGCGGAGGCTGGTTTGAACTGCTCTCTGTGCGATGCTAGCTTGAACTGCTCTCCATGCGGAGGTTTGCTTGAACTACTCGCCATGCAGAGGCTGGCTTGAACTGCTGTCCATGCGGAGGTTTGCTTGAACTACTCAACATGCGGAGGTTGGCTTGAACTGCTCTCCATGCAGAGGCTGGCTTGAACTGCTCTCTGTGTGGAGGCTAGCTTGAACTGCTCTCCATCTCGAGGTTGGCTTGAACTGCTCTCCATGCAGAGGCTGGCTTGAACTGCTCTCCATGTAGAGGCTGGATTGATCTGATCTCTGCAGAGACTGCCCTTAATGTGGAGGTTGGCTTGAACTGCTCTCAATGCGGAGGTTGGCTTGATCTGCTCTCTTTGCGGAGGCTGGTTTGAACTGCTCTCTGTGCGATGCTAGCTTGAACTGCTCTCCATGCGGAGGTTTGCTTGAACTACTCGCCATGCAGAGGCTGGCTTGAACTGCTGTCCATGCGGAGGTTTGCTTGAACTACTCAACATGCAGAGGCTGGCTTGAACTGCTCTCTTTGTAGAGGCTGGATTGATCTGATCTCTGCAGAGACTGCTCTTAATGTGGAGGTTGGCTTGAACTGCTCTCAATGCAGAGGTTGGCTTGATCGCCTCTCTTTGCGGAGGCTGGTTTGAACTGCTCTCTGTGCGATGCTAGCTTGAACTGCTCTCCATGCGGAGGTTTGCTTGAACTACTCGCCATGCAGAGGCTGGCTTGAACTGCTCTCCATGAGGAGGTTTGCTTGAACTACTCGCCATGCAGAGGCTGGCTTGAACTGCTCTCCATGCGGAGGTTTGCTTGAACTACTCGCCATGCAGAGCCTGGCTTGAACTTCTCTCTGCACAGTGGCTGGCTTGAACTGGTGTCTGTGCGGAGGCTGGCTTGAATTACTCTGTTTGGAGGCTGGCTTGAATTACTCTCTGAGCAGAGGCTTGCTTGAACTACTCTGTGCAGAGGCTGGCTTAAACTGCTCTCTGTGCGGAGACTGGCTTGAAGTACTCTCCGTGCTGATGCTGGCTTTAACCGCGCTCTGGGGTTGAAGCTGGCTTGAGTGGCACTTGTTACATGAAGTGTATTTCATGCCCATCTTTGCACAGAGTGAAGTTCAAGCCTGCCTTTCGCATGGAGAGCAGTTGAAGCCTGTCCTTGCGCTAACAGTAGTTCGAGCCAACCTCAGTACAGAGAGTATTTCAAGCTTGCCTGTTGCATGGAGAGCAGTTCAAGCCGGACTTTGCACCGAGAGCTATTCAAGCAAGCCTTTGTGTCAAGAACTTTTCAAGCCAGCCATCACACAAAGAGCAGTTCAAAACAGCTGTCACATGGAGAGTTGTTCAAGTGAACCTTTGCACACACAGAGCAGTGCAAGCCTGCCTTTCCAACGATACCTGTTCAAGCCAGCCGGTACACGAAGAACTGTTGAAGCCAGCTGTCGCACGAAGAGCTGTTGAAGCCAGCTGTCGCACGAAGAGCTGTTGAAGCCAGCCTTTGCATAAAGAGCAATTCAAGCCAATCTTCACATGAAGAGTGTTAAAGCCAGCCCTTGCATTCAGAGCAGTTTAAGCCAACCTTCACCCAAAGAGCAGTTCAAGCCAGCTGTCACACTGAGCAGTTTAAGCCAACCTTCACCCAAAGAGCAGTTCAAGCCAGCTGTCACACGGAGAGTTGTTCAAGCCAGCCTTTCCACTGAGAACTGTTCAAGGCCGACCTTCGCACAAAGAGCAGTTCAAGCCAGCTGTCACTCTGAGCAGTTTAAGCCAACCTTCACCCAAAGAGCAGTTCAAGCCAGCTGTCACACGGAGAGTTGTTCAAGCCAGCCTTTCCACCGAGACCTGTTCAAGGCCGACCTTCGCACAAAGAGCAGTTCAAGCCAGCTGTCACTCTGAGCAGTTTAAGCCAACCTTCACCCAAAGAGCAGTTCAAGCCAGCTGTCACACGGAGAGCTTTTCAAGCCAGCTGTCGCATGGAGATATGTTCAAGCCAGCCTTGGCACAAAGAGCAGTTCAAGCCAGCTGTCAAGCTCCTATCATTGCCTAAGATGGCATTGAGATGTATCGGGATCTCAACTATCTTTTTTAATTGTTGGTAGGCTTCTCTATTATATTAGATGGAAAAGAGCCATTCAGTTAAAGAGAAGATAAATGTATTGTCATGAGACAATAGGCCTACCCAAGAGGAGTAGAATAAGTCCAGCTGCTGACAAGCTGGGGTATGGTGAGGATGGCTGCACAGACGTCTGACTTGTGCTGACACCCAGCTTATAATTCACAAAGACTCAGTCATCCTTTCAGGGCCAGGACTTTGCAAATTACTATAGTCCTTGTGTAACGATTAACTCCAATACTGATAGGGGCTATGTCTGAATAAAACAAAGCTCTAGTTTATCCAACCAATTAATTTAACTGCATTGGCTGAGAACTTAGTTCAAGAAAATTTCACTCATTTTCAGATGGTATCGTGGAAGTAAGCTCAAAACGACCAGATTTCTTAGAATCCAAAATCTCAGAAGTATCTGAGCGAAAGAAAACAAAAGATGGCAAGAAAAAGGGGGAACACAAGAAAGAGAATAAAAAAGGTGCCGCTCAGAGTGCACAAAACAAGCCATTTGGTCAGACTAAGCATGTGCCAGAAAACAGGTATGAATTTTGAAACATTTTCATTACTTAGGCCGATAAATAAATCATCTGTCTTCCCGCCAGTGTTTTCTTCATAAAATTATGAAGAGTCATTAAGGAATTTTGAGTCATGGCGGATTCATAAATTATATTGAAAATGTTATAGCCTGAATTATACCATCATGTAAAAATTAAAACTGATTTATATTTTAAAAAATGATTCGTAAACAAAATTTTCTTTTGACAGGGAGTCAGATGAAGACAGATTAGCAATTATTGAAAAGACACTTCAAGATTTTTCTGCGTCGAAAAGATCTGAACATGCTTTTGAGTCCACTCTGAATTCTTGGCAAAGGAAAAAGGTTCATGAGGTAAGATGTTTATAATTTTACTGATAACTAATAATTGGAATAATCAACCACAGCATGAATTTATGTAAAACTGAATGTGGTGATAAATTGATAGTTGGCCTACTGCATTTGCTGTATGAATCGTTACCAAAATTAGCTCTTTGTTATTGGTAAGTGAAAAAATCCCGCACAGTTTCATGGGTGACTCTGCGACAGTTTTTGCTGGAGCTTGTTTACTGACAGTGGCAGATAAAGAGGCAGACGGACAGCCAGACTCACACAAATGAAAACATAAGTTTTGGGGATGGAGGGAGTTAAGTCCGCTGCCCTATATAATATATTATCTACTAAAACAGCTACTTGAAAGTCAATTCACGGGTTTGTTGACATGCTCAAAAAGTGAAAAGCTGAAGTAACGATGTAGGTTTTCATGTCTTTGGAAGTACAACAGTTACTTACTTCCCGAGTAACTCTTATTAACCTGTTCTACTCACTATGCTACTGTAATTTGCACCGTTTCTCTATATTTTAGGTCGCGGAACGCTTGGGGTTACTCCACATCAGTCAGGGAGAAGGAAAGGACCGATATATCATGGTCAGCAAACCTGTGAAGAAGGAAATTCCTGCAGAGAGAAAACCGTGTGTGTCGGAGCCTAAACCGGAGGTTGACTCGCAAAAGCCAACATCATCGAAAGCTAAATCTGTTAAAAACAAGACTGCTGCGAAGAAAGACAATAATGCCAAGAAAACTGACAATGACTCTAATAATGTTAACTCTAAGAAAGAAGTTGATGCAGGAGATGATAAAGACACTGAAGTTAAGGATGGTGCTCAACAAGGTGCTGCTGACACTTCAGAAGGGGATGATTTAATGTGTTCAAAATGTGGAAAAGACATTCCTTCAGTCAATATGCTGTTGCATGAACTACGCTGCCAAGGATTACCTCAGTCGGAAGGTGCTCGGCCAAAATCAGGCAAGAAAAACAAGAAGCAAAAGAAGAAACAAGCAGATGGTCCAAAACCAGAGGAGGCTGATGACTTTGATGATATTATAGCAGCCGCAATCAAAGAAAATACCACATGTGCCTTTCTGAAGTGCAAAGCTCTGACGGCAACATTGGGAATGAACTGCGAATTTTGTGTCAAGCGCTTTTGCCTCAGTCACCACATACCAGAAATTCATGGATGTGGCAATCAAGCTCGGACTAAAGCTCGCCAAGTGACTATTAAGGCAGGCGTAGTGTACAGAGGCAGTGGTGTACCTGACAAAAAGGTTGACCCTGTCAAAAGGGCTCATCTAGAACGCAAACTTGACAAGAAATTAGGTGAATTGAATGAAAAACGTGCTCACAAAACCAAAGAAAAGTCTGAGAAAAAGTGATAATTTAGCTTTAGCTTTGTATGATATACAAATATTTATTATAATATTCATCAAAATTCAGTTATGAATATGAACGCAAAATGAACCAGTTCACAGCAATCAATTTTCTGATCAGATCTGAACGTGCTAAAATACGAGTTTTGCGTGATTTATCTTGAGATTCAATTATAATTTGACAGTTTCAAAAAGAATAGTTCAGGTTGCTTCTCAGTCATAAGTAAGAAATCATTAAAGTGAAATCTGTCAGATCTGTATGAATGAGGGTACTCCTGACTGTGATTATTATATCAGTAGGCCTATACCAAACCATTTGTGAAATTTGTTATAACAGTAAACGGAGTAAAGCTAGTTTCCGTGCATGATCAGTATTTAACACATTAGTTTCAATCATGACGCAGATTTTCCTTCCAAGCCAAAAAATATATTGAACATGTATTCACATTGGTGCTTTTTAAGGAACTCTAGAAATTGTCCCAGATCCATGTGATAGTCATTACGTAGCCCATAATCTCCATGTGCTTCAAATGCAAGTTCTTCAAAGTTCGGAAAAATTGAAAATGTTTGTTTCTGTTGTTCTGGGGTGGATGACTCATTTAAGGTCTCCTCTTCTCTGTGCTTACATGATATGTGTTTCCAGTTTGGATATTTCAATCTTTGCCAGTAAACATCACAGTTTTCTTTAAAACCCTCAACACAAATTATCCCAGGTTTGCCTGGAAGGACGAAGCCTGTTAAATCCAACTCTTTCGCAGAGTCTGGTATCTTTTTCAATAACTCTTTCCTGTAGATATGATGGCTGTAAATCCATAACCTTGCTAATCCTGTGTATTTACATTGTTTTGAGTTCTCAGTGGAAGCACTATCCTCGCTTATATCCACAAATGGATCTGCATTATCCTCTATCCACATTATAACAGGCGACATACACAATTCTCCAGGTATTATTATCGTGCTGAGGTGCTCTTGTAAAGCAGAGTTGAAATTCTTTTGGCTGTCTCTTGTCATTTTGTGGCATCTTGCAAATACCTCAGGTGCTTCATTGGGGTAGTCCAGAGGGTAGGTTGTGTGAATCTCCACTGTTGCCTGAAAATTAAATGAAAGATCTCCATAATTAATGTGAAAAGTATTTCTGATGAGTTATTCTATAGATTACGTCTTGGTACTTTATTATGCATTTTAGGCCTATATTACCAATTAATATGAAATTCATTAATTATATATTATTATATATTGTAATTTATTGCCTTTTCAATTGCCTGTACTTTAGGATTAATTATACTATGATTAATTTATTTAATTTATTGCCTTTTGAATTATCTGTCCTTAAGGATTAGGCCTGCAGCAAAATTGATTGTGATGTGTACAGTGAAATTGAAAGCGTGTGGAAGTTTGTTATGCAATTAAACTCTTGAAGATATTTTAACATACCTTTGTATTTGGTAATTTGATTTTGATTATATAATTCAGCTGTCTAGGAGTGGCTTCCCTCTCTCCATCTAAGTACCGTTGCATGTCTTCGGTCAGGTAGCCGTCTCCCATTTGCATCTCTCCTGGGTACATTCCCTGCAGAAGCTCAACTTCTGACAGCTGAAGTTCCAGCAATTCTTTGGCCATGGCTAAAAATGTATGAACGATACACTATTTAGTTTTCTGATTAGAAAATTTACAATCATAAGTACTTCGGCAGCTGTCATTGGCATTCAATGTCTATTTTGAGTTCTTCTTGCTGTGTAACAGTAAGTTAATTGACTGTCGCCCAGAACAATGATGTTTCCAGTATTGGGATTGCATAGCAATATTATTGAATTAATGCACACCTAGATTTGTCAGCAAATGCAAAAATGGTGATTTTTTTTCATAAAATTATAATAATACTATATGTAACCAGCTTAACATAAGTGTACATGTCACTCACAGCCTATGCAACATATTGAAAAGTCCAAACTTGGCCCCATGACAAAATACTACACGACATTGGCATGGTAGTACACTACATGGATGTGATGTGAAAGCAGAGCCAAATTCTGAAATGACATCCACTGAGAGTGTCAGGGTCCCACTCCCACTGACACAGATGTGGCCTGTGTTGTAGACATCATTTTGGCCTGTCTCAAACAAATGGCAAAGTGACAGTTCTGTATCATGGTATTGCTGCAATGTCAGCCCCAGATCTTGCATAAAATTATTGACCAGGCACAAAATCATGCCTCTCCACTTACTCTTTCACATGATGGACATCCAGAGGGCGATGAGACAAGTTGTCATTCAAGAATTGGATGTTTTTCTGCAGCTGTCAAATTTGACAGCTCAGCCACGTTTTGTTTTGGTCGAGATGTCCACTTGGGGGGGTTATGGCGTAAATTGCACTTTACGACAGGTGTCACTTTGGAACGGAAGAAGTATGCGCATGCGCAATTGCAATAAAATTCGCCACATTGAAGATTGGAAGACAACAAGAAGAGTGGTGTATTGTTTTGTTGTTTTTCAAGGAAACTAACACAGCAAAGTGTTGCTCTAATCGAACTCAATGAATTGGAGGTGACGGCATGGCCTGTTTGGCGAGGCTCAAGGAAGATATTAAATTTCTAGAAGGAACCTTTCCCAAATCTCATGAAAGGTTTCACATCGTCTCTGCGTCAGTGGACGAAATCAATTGCAGATTTATTGGGAAGAATGGGGAAAAGTATTCCATTATTGCCAACATAACGGTAAATTGAGTTCATTTGCTTGTGTCTTTAATATTTGAGTGTTGTGCGATTCCTTTGTTGTGTTGAGAAGCTCGTGGACCAACAGAATTCCTTGGGAGCAGTGAGAAGGATGTTGGTCTTTCCTGTGTGTGTCATTGTTCCTGGTCAGGGCCCTAAATGTCACTGTTGACTGATGTCCCACGCCATCCCAGCTGTCAAATGCAACTTTTAGCTAATCAACACCTATACCAACCACTGATTGATTTCTCACCAGCCCCTTTTCTCATTTAATGATGTATTGGATGTTTGTGTTGTTAGGTATTCATGTTATTTTTGGATACTGCATTAATCATTTATGGCAATCTCCATCCAATCACTAAGATAGTGACTCAATCCATTAAGTCATCAAAACAGGATTGAACTTTAGTTGCCAGGGTATATGATGTCAATAAACCCAAGAATACAAGTACAGTTAGTACACCGCTGTAAGGTATTGTCATTTCTATGGGTATTGTGTACACAAAGCTATTGTCATATTTATTGACCTGGTTGGTGTAATGAATGTCATGTGAATTGGTTGGCAGTCAAGATTGTTATGACACCTGAAGTTTTGTGTTTTGTCTGGAGAATAATCACAACATTGGCTCCAGTCATTAAACTACTGAAACCACCGTGGCTTGATTATGTGCAAGCTATTTGAACGGTGATGCATCTGAAATGGGCAAACAATGTTGCATCAGTAAAGCGAAACCAGTAATTTGGTTTGCTGATCCTAATCTCAGCTTCAAGGGGTGGAGGTGTGGGGAGGTATTGTTCAATTGGCTCAGGCACATTGAGAATGGCTATTGTTATGCCTGAACTTATAATCTGCCTGTGTTGATGTACTCTGTATCAACAATAGAAGTCAAATCTCGGTGAATATGGATGAGATGACTAACAGTATGTAATATGATGTCATCACCTTGGTTTTTGGTTGTTGCTGTCTGGTTGTGCTCTGAACTCTGATTTGTCATTATTTCTGTTTTTTTCTTCCAAATAAGTTCTTGTAAACAAACTGTGACTGCTACTTAAAAATATACTAGTAGTCTAGTTTGTGCTAATATTTTGAATTGTCTAATTTGTCTTCAATGGTGATTGGGGGGGGGGTTCAGCTCAGTGGTAGCATCCTGGGCTACCAATTGCTGGGTCCCAAGTTTGAATCCAGCTCTTGCCGGGTCATCTGGGCCCATGTTGGACAACTTTTTCAATCATCCTTTGCCTAAGTGGTGTGTCATGCTCCTGTCCTAATTAGCCTACCAAGTGCATAAAAACAGAACGTTAAACCCCGATCCATCAGTGGTGATTATAAAAGCACAACTGCAGTTTCAAAACAGTCTCCCCAGCTCAGTTCCAAGAAGTAGTTGATGTCCTTGATTGATGTGTGTCACTATGTCATCAAATATTGTGATTTCAATTGTACAGATATGGTGCATTGAACAACAATGAATCGGATAAAATATGCCTGTTCTCTGTTCAGTGTTCACTTTGTCTTCTTAATTCAGGTTGCTGTTAAAGTAGTAAATGACAGCATTGAGTGTTATTTGTATTTCTGAAGTACTTATGAAATTTGAAACCCTTCAAAAGAGAAAAAAAAAGAATTGACAACATTTGCTGACAGTTCTGTTCCCATTTCACTTGACATCACATGTTATTTTCGTTTTGATAAAACATGAACTTATTCATAACAAACAGTCTAACACCACCCAATTCTACATTAGTCCCACCCTCTGCATATATCATATGAGCTGCATATTACCGTAGCTATCTCACAAGTTTCACCAGAATTTGCAGTTGCATGTTATATTAGTATGAAGTCCATCATCCATTCATCCTGCTAGCCTTATTGATTGGTTAATCACTGAGCAGTTCTAACTTGGAAACTTGTGCAAATTGGCTATTAAATTGATTCTTGGAATGTCATGATTGATTTCACTAAGTATACATTTTGAGATTTACATCTATCTGATTTCCACAGTGTTTACAAATGGGCTTCAGGAAGTGTATAATATTAATTCATTGGCTTTATATTCGGAATGATATGATGAAAAAGGAAAGAAGTTTTTTCCTTGCACATGTAAACTTTAATAAAAGAGGACTTGCGTTGCTAGTACATACAAAATACACGCAGTCTTGCAAGCATTTTCAAAGATTTAATTACAGAATTATCTCTTCTTTTGTTTAGCCTACTGAGATTATTACAATCATGATGTTGTGTCAGTGTTAATCTGTCAAGGTCAATACCTTTGTCAGTACTTAAAAGGTTATGTGAATTCACAATTATGAAGTTTATTAATTAGTCATATATTATTGATATTAATCTCTTATTCTGTGACAATCAGTGTTCTCATTAACGCCGTCCCTATCGCAAATTTACGCACGTTTTTTCAAAAGGACGCACTTTTAAGACAGTCTGTGCGTCCCCAGGACGCACTGAGAATAGCATAAACTGACTAGAAACATGCCCAGAGTAACAGGTAATCCAGAATTGCATGACATCTCAGCCAATTGTTCAACTTGACTTGACACCTCTGTGAGTCTCTCAATTGCAATTTACACTTCTAAGAGAAGGGGTAGACTTCTTTCACACCTACTTTACCCTAAATCCCTGATTGCAATTAACACCTTTCCATGTTATCAATAATGTCTCAGAACTGACTTTCCAGATGAAACCAGCTTAGATTTTGTTTAAACTTCTTTGAATGACTCGTCATTAGTAATGGAATATTGTGGTATGTTGGTATCTAGACATACTGTTTCCTTAAGTGACATTGTAATATGATGCTTTAACATTGCTTGATGTATCTAAAACACTTTAAGCTCACTACAATTGGCACTTGGAATGATAACTTTATTTGCAATCAAGAATATCACATTCAATGAATAGTGGAAAGATTTAAGTAAATTATTCCATGACATGAAGCATATTGTTTATAATTATGTACTTGCAGGAATCTATTATCTCACAGTAAAAATTCAATCAAATGAGTATTTAATCAAAATTCTGCACACAATATATTATGTAGAAAGTGTAAATGCAGAGGACCTAGTCAGTTGGACTGCTTATTACAGTGGAGCACAGAGAAGTGCACACTTTCCTTTTATCAAGGAAACGTAGGTCATCCTGACCTGCACACTTGACTACACTTGTGCATGTCTGATACATCAAATGCCTAGTCCAGAAGAGCACTGCCCTACAATAGGTCATATAACGTATAAATTTCTATAAAAATTTACAATTAGGTGAATTATCTAACTCTTGAAATAGATTATAGTTCTTTGTAAAATTCATCACTTTATTTACCGGTATATTGTTGTTGTTTTTTTTTCTCATTTAATTCCTTAAACCCTAAGTTTTGAAGGACGCATTGGATTAAAGAGGGGACGGATTTTCTTGGACCTCAATGCGTCCCAGGGACTCTTTTTTCCTGAACCCTAATGAGAACACTGGTGGCAATGGAAGATAAACAACTAATCTCTCATACAAGCAGTCTTAGCTATCATTTTGGTGTGGTCAGAGCATTTCTTTGCCAATTGATGTATGGGAAATTATTCAAGCCCAACGTCATTTTACCAGATTGATACTTCATCTATTGGACGTTTTGTAACACTGTGCATGCCTTTGGAATTCTTTGTGATTCTAGAGCTTATTTCACTTCTCAGGTGGAAAAAATGTGTTCATGTATGTTGTTTTATTCCCATATTTATTTGATAATGACAAGTTCCTCACATGCAGGAAGAGTCAGCAAATTTGAGAGCTGAGTTTGTGACTCTGGTTATTCAACTTTCATGTACAGTTTGCAAGAGTCATAATGATGCGAATAATTGTCTTTTTGTTCGAAATCATTTATGAGGTTTAACTTGTTTGTTTTTCCAGGAAACTTATCCCCAGACAGCTCCCATATGGTTTTCCGAAACAGAGGATATCGGAGTTTCCTCTGCCATAGAGACTCTCTGTGATACAGCTCCTGAAAATTATGGGGTGAGTTTATTACAAAGACATTGTCTAACATTGCAGGGTTGTTATATATATATATATGATTTGGATGCTTAGTATAATTATCTTTGTTAACTTCTGATTGCCTCAATTTGACTGTGACTTTGTTGAAAATGAGTGAAAAGCTGCATTTACAATTTTGTGAAGATTTTTAATAGGTCTATACTTCAATTGCAAGTGGTGGATAATTTTATGTTGTTAGACAGCTGAGTTCCAAGTTTTGTCAAATTAACACATGTGAATCCTCTCTAATTAGCTTCTTCCATTATCATCTGATTGGATTACTTTTACCTCAAGTGCTAAACATCAATAAACGGCACTTGTTTGTTTATCAGTTTCCAAGAGGCAACGTTTATTAGACTCGCTGTGTTTGCCAATGATATTAAGTGTAACTGTAAAAGTAATAGGCCAACAGCAATGCTAATTGGGTAATCTTCACTTTCAGATTCTGCGTCAAGTGCAGCTCTTAGTGACCGACTTATGTCGACAACAGAGCCTTCTAGTTCCTGCTGAACTACGTGCAATAGAGGACCTCATATCCAATCGGGTGAGTGTAATTTCCTGACTCTCTTGTCAAGATGCTATAGCGTTGTGTCTGATATGTCTTTATGAAGCCGGGTCAGAGAAATTGTGCTATGTTGCTCTAGCTTTGGATTTAGGAGGCTTCAAGCATTAAACATTTTAAGAAGTCAGTGTGGGGCCTATCTGAATCAGAAACTTCCTTTCTTAAATTGTACATTTTTGAGAAGCTGAGTCCTATATGGGAGTAATTTGTTTCATATGAAAGACTTGGGCCTCATTGTTATGTATGTCTTGGAAGACAATGAATATTACTTGGAAATTACTAACTGGCAGATAGATAGGTTTGGTAAGTGTTCACAGCCCTCTGAACCCAGTTCTAGCTGTTTGAAGTGCATTTTGATATAAAAGTAAATTAATTGCATGTTTGTTAATTTTGTGTTTTGCAGCAAGCAGGAGCGTCAGCCGCAGCAGCAGCCGACAGCTCGGATGACGAGGAAGATGCCGAGGATGATTTCCATTATGAGATGGAGGAGGATCCCTCGTAAGTAGACATTTGGATTTTGTCAAATTTCTACGTGGTAAAAATGTTTTAGATGTTACCAGTACCTATCAAATGTAGAGTCCTAGACTTGGTGAATTTACCTTCAAGTGATTTAACAGTTTAACGGCCCTAATTTGGACAATATCTTATTGTCTTGTCTATGTCTCTCTGCTATTGGCTCTGAAGCTATTTCATCTGATGTGATTACCTGCCAAAGGCTGACGTAATGATGAGATAACAAGGCTGTGATTTCGCACCGAATTACACTGCTCACAAGAGTGGTTGTCATCATAGATAACGTCACACAGTTTCTCATTATGGACTTGAAATATTTATTCTCCTGAGGGAACTCATCTATTGTAATGAATCTAAGGGATTGAGAATCTGCATCAAGACTATCAAATTTAATAAGTGTTACAGGGTTCAATAATACTGATTTGCCTTTAGATAAATGCAGTGTTGTTTCCTTTCGTGGAAATCTTTATATAAATCAGAATACTTCTCTTTTGCGTGATGACTGCTGTTATGGTCTTGAAACTTGCATGTTAATTCTAATTCCATGGCTTCTGTTTTACAGTAGGGAGAGTAAAATTAAGGAGGAGTTTGACGGTATAGATACTAAAAACCTCCTCACGTTGGAGCGTTTGAAACAGAATCAGCGACAGGACTATCTGAAGGTGAGACTTGTTCCAACACTATTTATTCAGTTTCAGAATGCTATTACAAGATGGATCTTTATATAATTCTGTTTGCTGTGATACAAGATGGTTGGAAGAATTATCTTCATAAACTATCCTGTGTACACTGTACAAATGTACTTTAATTCTCTGGATGATCAGATTTTGTTCCAAATCACATCTCTTGTTCCATCATATCCATATACAGTGTTATACACATCTTAGCAACTTGACTAAGCCATGTCTAAAACCTCATTTCAAGTGTAGTACAATATGTAATGGAAGTTAAGGTCAGTAAATATACTATTTACTTAATAGTTGGTTATGCTGATTGCCACCTCAGCAGCTGGCCAATTGGCTGTCAGAGAATAACCTTCCAAAATGCAATATACATGCTGTGGTGTATACATTGTTTAATTTATTTAACCATATCTTTCAGGGAGCGGTATCGGGATCTGTGCAGGCCACAGACAGACTAATGAAAGAGCTACGGGAAATATATCGCTCAGATAGCTTCAAAAAAGGTATGTTGACATTGACAATCCTTTGACTTGTGTATATTCCTCATGTAGCATCATGGAATGTTGGCTTATATTGATCGTTGATAAATTCTTTCCCCAAATAACATTTTTTGTCTCTGTTTCAGGAATATTCAGCGTAGAACTAGTCAATGATAGCCTGTATGAATGGAACATTAAATTGTTAAAGTAAGTACTCAATGGTAACTTTTAAACTAATAGTAATATGAATTTGTTCTACATCGTAAAATGAACATGAGCTTTGTAACTCGGTCTGTGCATATGTTTGTATGACTAATTATAAATCCTCATGAAGTCTGACCACAGCATTGTTTATGTTTTCTTTATACTCAGTTTTCTAATCTCATTGATATCACAGCATTGTAATAAATTTTGTAATGTTCATAATTATTCAGAGTGGACCCTGACAGCCCCCTTCATGCGGACCTGATGGCTTATAAGGAGAAAGAGGGCAAGGACTTCATTCTTATGAATTTTACTTACAAGGTAGGTACTCTTATGAAGATTAGTCACCATGAATAACTTGATATATTGCAACTTTTTAATTTGAAATTTACCAATTACTATGATTAAGCAGAAAATTTTAAAATGTAGACCCAAGTCATGTGCCCAGATAGTTTGATTAATTTAATAGTCAATGGTTATTTAGTGCTGTATGTAGGCCGTACTTGGCCATAACAATAAATTGGAAAAAGGAAATTTAAATCATTTGAGTAGGTCCTCACTGATTGTGTATTGAACCAGATTATTGGGGCATAAGATACAGCAACTGCACTGATATTGTTCAAGGTTGTATGTTCTTGGAAGTGAATTCAACCTAGATAACTTCTTCTGCATTTCAGGATACATTTCCCTTTGATCCACCCTTCGTGCGAGTCATCGCCCCTATCATTTCTGGTGGCTACGTTCTAGGTGGAGGTGCTATATGTATGGAACTTCTGACTAAACAGGTAATTATTGCAACTGTTGTTTTACTAAATTTCACCAACTCAATGCAGCTTTAAAAATAAAAAAACTAGGGCCCATGAGCGTAAAGGATATGTAAAGGGAGTGGAATTTGACTGTTAAACAAAAAAATATCGGGCCAATTCCTTTGGGCCTGTATAGTACATATTAAACAAAATGTGAACGGTGACAATTTGATTAATGTATGAGTCATTTTGAGCAATAATTAAATATAGAGACATCATGGTAAATACTAAATAAGTGGCTCGTAATTATGAACTTAGTAACTTTCAGTTTCAAATGATCTTCATCTCAACTTGATCAATGTGTATTTGTTGCAGGGCTGGAGCAGTGCATACAGTCTAGAGTCTGTTATAATGCAGATTGCTGCTACTCTTTGTAAAGGAAAAGCTCGAGTCCAATTCGGAGCTTCTAAAGTAAGTTGATTACTTAATGCAATGACATGAGTTGACTCAGCTGACAGTCGGAACTCGAGTCTCTTGCGGAACACAAGTAGCGAGTTCTTTGAAAATTGAATAATCCTAATTTATGTGACGGCCAAATTAAACAATTTTACTTATTTTCTGAAGAACTCGCTGTTAGGTATTTACTACTGCAATTAATTTTGATAAGATATATTCTAAACTGGTGTTCTTCTTTTCAATAATTTGAAATAGCTTGGAGAAAATGTGAGTATTGATTCTATCATAACCTGTGAGTGGGTTTTTTTTTTCTTGTTATATTTGATATTTCAGATAATACAATGTGTTTCTTTTCCTTTCCAGTCTCAGTATAGCCTTGCAAGGGCCCAGCAGTCATTCAAATCCTTGGTCCAGATTCATGAGAAAAATGGTAAGATGATTTATTCTGCAGATATTTAAACTGGGAAAAAATATCTTGACGCTGCATTCTGTGCCCTGTTCGTTGTCTCAGGAACTGAGTTTGGACCTTTTCCATAGTGATGTTTGAAGTATATGGCGCCTGACTTTTCATGTCCATTGAGTGAAGGGAAAAAGGAATTGCCTATAGTTATTCCAGGCGTATATGCGAACTGGTCTGCTGTACTGTGTGACTTTGTATGATATAGGCGTATCAGCAAATAACGAAATTCTCTAACTACAATATGAAATTGAAAAAAGTTTTCTTTGTATTTGATTGATTTTGCAAATGTTTTAGTTGAAAGGCTTTAAGTTGTACAACTTCATATTAAATGGCTTGCAAAAGTTAACCTGAATAAATTAGTTTATAATGGGTGTACAAAATTTGCAAGCTGAGAACCCTTGGCTAAGAAATGTGAAACACTAGTGCCCAGACAGAATATGGGGTGGCTCATTAACTATAACATTAATCTTTTTCCATGTTAACCTGTAAATTAACTTCACTTGTGGCTATTTTTTCAGGTTGGTTCACACCCCCCAAGGAGGAGGGCTGATGGATTTACCAGAGGGCGCTGGAGTATTTCAAAGGTGGTGATTGTCAAACAAACTGTCTGAACTGAACTTGTATAAAGGAACGTTTGACCTCTCCGCTACCTTTTGGCTTTTTGACGACGGCAACACACAGATGCATGGCCTAGTCATGTGCTGAACAGAGAATTGTTGCAATAGGCCACCGAGTGTTACGAGTGCTACCTTACGGATTCTACCTTATGGATTCTACCTTAAGGATTCTACCAGGGGATTCCTATTGCAATAAACACCACCATCCCTCTGTGTGTTGTCCCCAGTGAATTATGTCATGACAATTTGATGATTGCAATTACTGATTGCACAAGACCAAGCCATACACACCACTGGTTACCAGTTTATTCATGGATGGGCCTCCCTCTCCTCTCTCTAGACTCCTAATGTGTTACTTTGAGGTGTGTGCTTCTTCAATTAAATCTTCCCGATAGATCGTCAATGAATCTTCAATGAGTCTGCAATGAATCTTTGACACATCTTGGACGATCGTCGTCTTCAGATACCATTTATCAACATCTATCCACTGCATTTTATCAACTACCTTGATTCAGTTCCTGCCTTGTTACTCTGCATTTATTTCGAATTGCTGAGAAAACGGTCTTGTAGCAATATAGGTGCGCATACGGATTGTAAAAGGGTAATTCATAAAAAATTATGATCTATTCAAATATATCAATAAGAGCTTAGGGTGTTCATTATATAAAGACTATATTTAATGTAAAATTGTGATGATTAGGATTAAGAATTTGATGTTAATCAGCGTTTTTCTGCTCTATACTTCTTGTACTATTCATCTGTTATACTCCAAAATAACACTGAAGGCACCATACCATCATGTCTCTATATCAGAGACTAAATGCTTAATTGTGTAGATTTTCTTTGAATCACTCTTCTTATGGTCTCCTGTATTATTATGTTTAATATTTTAAATGTAATCATGATGTACGATCTTAATTTTTGCCAGGTATCACCTTGTATGGCTGCATGTAATTGTAAAAGGGTTAAACTAATAGTTTGTCATAATATTTGATCTTATGATTGCAATCTTTGCTTTGCATTAGTTTTCATCAGGGCACAAAGAGGTACCTGCTTAAAAATCAAAACGAAGCCCTTTTTTACGTGCAGTTTGATGCCGTTTGCTTTGTCGAAATGTGGCCGTCCTTTCGTTATATCGTGAAATGCAACATCTTGTCTCGTTTGTACAGTGCTGTATTTGTACGATCACAAGCTGGGTCTATCACAAGCTGGGTTGTTTTACGGATTCCCATCACTTTACCTGACCTTATTTAATATTATTGAAAATAACATTATAATCTGCTTCTAAAGCTGTGAAATTTGCAGTTCCAGCGAGCTGAGCTTGCTGAGAAGTCCTCTAATCCTTGCATTTTGTGACGAAGTAGCCTAAGTACACTGTAGGGTACGTATAGACCCTGGCACATAATACATTTACAATCAAGTCCTGGTTAAGATATTCATTGCCACACTAGCTGCCATCTTTTAAAACTAATATTTATGAAACATTGTGAACCAAAGCTTGTAATCTTACTAATACGGCACTTTGTAATATTATTTAAACTGTGCGGAAGTATTAGACCGTTTCGCAGTTAATTTGATTTCCATCTTCCTGTGGTTGACCTTTCTTGTGCTACGCCATGGTGGCGTCGCCATGTGTTCTGACCCTGTGTCATGGTATTGGTCGCGGCGAGTATAATTAGGATAGCTCAAGTGTTGTTTTGGCTGCTTGTAGCCAATGGTGTCCTCCCGACAGTAACATCTGTACATTTTTTATTGATTATTCATTTCATTAATTAGGGCTATTCCATTTAAAACTCTGGGGGGGGGGTGGTCGGGTTGATTTTTTTTTCGTAAGATGGATCGGCGAAAATTCACTTTAGATGTATGGAGGGATACCAAAGAAATCGATATAGATGCAGGGGGGGTACCCGAAAAATTCGATTTAGATGCATGTAGGGGGGCCTCTGACCCCCTCCTACACCTAATAAATAAATAATTGCCACATACATGCTACAAGAAATTAAATAAACCATCATTTCAGACGAAATTTGACAGGTCGCCATTGTCAAAATTCGTTAGCGCCGAAATTGACCACACTTCTGGTGCTTCTGTGGACTGGAAACCACCAAGAAACTATTCAGACATGTGCATAAACACTTTAATAAAAGTTTGGGTACCTGTCAGGGCCATCCTCAAGCGTATTATTCCATAATTCAGCTTTAAAAATCTTCATTAAAAAAAAACCAAACATTCATACGATGGCCATGTTTGGTCACATGACCCTTCTTCTTCTTCTTGAGATTAATGTCCGCCTCTGTCTATGGCGAACTCCCTTGAAGAGTAATGGTATACAACCTCTTCAGTATGTTAGGAGTTACTTTGTAAGACATATATGATTTGATTTAAATTTATTCACTGTACCAGGTAGCTACATAAAAATGAAACAGTAGGATTACACAATAAAGTTTACTCTTATTTCCATTTTGGTCCTTTTGATGGGAGTCTCCAGAAAGTTCATTGACAGTACTTAATTAAATAAAATTTAATAATATATCTGACAGTTCTGGTGGGGTCAGCTCTGAAGCTTGAGCCAGATCTTTGGAGGCAATATATAATTATAATTTAATGGATGTTTCACATCTGAATTCTGCCTCCAGACAAGTTACTGCAATACAGAAAATGCTAAAAATGGAATAAAATGACTTTTTCTTGAGAAAATCATCAGTTGGATCAAGGGAGCTCCCTGGAATCATTTGACTGGAAACAAAATTTGAAATTTTAGACACTAGAAAATATTGGTCAAGAAAAATGCAATAATTAAGTCCCTTCTAAAAATAAATGTTAATTTCAAGAATTTTGAGGAGGATTTGACTTCCTCCTGCATCATGTCATGGAGAACTGCCTCCACCTCCATCATATCACTGAGAGCTGGTTGGGAAATAAGAAATAAATTCAAGAATTTTGGAAAGTCCGGCTTCACCTCCATCATATTACGGAGAACAGTCAACCTTGCGGAAGTCAGACTAAAATAGATTGCACTATTCTGTCCAAGTTAAGAGAATATCCAGGGCCGTAGGCTGGGCTGAATCCTGAGTGGGGGGGGGGGGGGGGAGACTGGTCTGGAGGCATGCGCACCCTGGAAAACCCTTGAATATCTGACATTTTTACATGTAATCATTGTAATGCACCTTTATTGGCCAAATTCTAGGGGGGGGGGGCAGCCGCCCCCTTGCCCCTCTGCAGGCAACGGCCCTGATATCAGGCCTAGACAAAGAACTCTTAGTCAGAAATATGAAGCAAGTTTTCCAATGAAAATTGTCTGAGATAGGCGGAAATTTCTTGCAGTTCATGAAGGCAATTCCAACTTAGAAGTTAAAAGGTAATAAAGTGCAGCCAAAGACCACATTTATTGGATTGCGAAATGGAAAGTTTGGCGTCTGCAATCGAACCAGTAAATTTTTTTTTATGGTGAAAATTTTAAAAAAATTATATGCATGTAGGGTTGAGAATTTTTTTGGGGGGGAGGGGGTCAAAAAATGTTTGTCGTGGGGGGGGGACAAAAAAAATTCGGATTTGATGCATGTAGGGTGGGTAAAAAATTCGCATTTAGTGCATGTAGGGTCTCCAAAAATATCGAAGTTGACGCATGGAGGGGTCGAACTTAATTCACTTTAGATGCATGGGGGGGGTCAAAAATTTAACCTGACCACCCCCCCCCCAGGTTTTTAAATGGAATAGCCCTTACTAACATTTCCCAGATACATTAATACATTGATTGAGTCACTGACAGTTTCAATGTTCATATATTTGCTTGTCGTCATTTAATGAGAGAGTAGTACAAGTGCCACAAGTCAATGACTGTGCAATGGCGAGCTAATTTTCATACAGAGACTATTTATAAGATTAAAATTTATCAATTTATCTACCAACAGTTGTTTTGAATATTTCAGTTTCATAATAGAAGTACAATAGGTGCGTGCTGAACTATCGATAAAACTTAAAATTAATTTGTTCAAGTTATGTTATTTTTGTCATATATTAAAATTTTTTTCTCTTGCCACATTATCAGAATATGATTAATGTTGTGACTTATGTTAGCATTTGTCTAGGTATCTTAATTCAAATGCCTATCCGTACAATTTACTGAAATCCAATTGGTTACTTAGTGCTAAGACGGGCATGTTCTGGATTTGTGTTTATATTAGGTAATCTTAGAATCGTGCGGATCTAAAAACATGCTGGAAAATTATGTATATTAATTTATTCCCAGTTCTATTTTATATCTTTTGTATGGTTTGGCTCCTGAGTTAACTTAAACTTAATTTCCACTGCTTAAGATTTGGCACTTTGAATATATTGCTTTGAAATTAGTGTTGTAATTGATATGTACCGTTCTCTGGTTCTAGACTCAGAAATTTCCCTAAATTTCTTTCATTGTAATGGTAGAGTCTAGACTCAAGTACATGATACAGAACTCTTCTGAAAGTGATCACTTGTAAAAATTCCACGGAAAGTTGTAGCGTGGCTTGCATAGCTTCGAAATGTGGGTTGCTTCTTAATGCTCTGCAAGGTACCAATCATACTGATTATCATACTGTAAATGTAATATTGTATTACAAATAAAACTTATTGTAACATTAGATGGTGTTGATTGCTAATCACCTCAATATATATGATTGCATTTGAAATTTGATGTTGTATATAAGTTTGAATGGTTATTTGAATGGTTAAATGGACAGACAAGCAAGATTTAATCATGTGCAGTATATTTCCTTTATATTTGTGACAACACAAATACATTCAGCATTGTTTAAAGCCAATTATTGTAAGCAGTAACAGGTTCTTGTTTTATAAGCGGCATGTCCAAGTTAGGCATCGCGCTGCTCTGTCCTCCCCATGTGCGTATTGCGGGATTATGCCCGAAATGTTTGTAATTGACATAAGGGTTCATTGAAGGGGAAGGACCGGGAAGACTGCAGCACGGTTGTTCAACAAGGCCTGGTTCTGCCTTGATGTACGGAGGTTTAAAGCCAGAGGAGTTGAACGAAGACTGAGTGTTCATGTGGGGAATACTGAAGGCGGGGTAAGACGGGCCAGCGGTGCTTGTGTACGCAGCCATGGGAGGACCGTGACTCAACGGACGATGGCTCCCTTGTAAAGCTGAGTGAACGTTAAATTGTGGGCGTATGTGGCAGTCGTCTCTCGTCAAGTCAAATAAGGGCTGAGGATTCAGTTGGCCGCTGGAAAAAGCAGGCCTCATCTGATTTCCAATACTGTTGACACTTGAGAGCTGGCTGGTAGGCAGACGTGCAGAGACGCTATCGCATCGCCAAGACCCTGTGTTATGTGATAGGTGCTTCGGATCACAAGCAGAGTGGCCGTTTGATGTGGCGTGCCAGTTCAAAAGAGATCCAACAGAATCTTGTGGCTTTGCTGGTGACGGCAAAACCATAGCACTGGTGGTTGACTGCAGGAGGCCAGTGACGGTGCAAGAGGTATCTGATGTGTTCGACGAAAGCTCTGGTTTGTCTTTAAGTGATAGGACACTACTGGAATCTGTTACTGATGCAGTTGCATTACTTGGCGATGTTGTTTTATCGCCGTCAAAAGGTCCTACTGGAAGAATAAGTTTCTGGTCGGGCGTACCAATTTCGTTGGGCTCTGTTTTAATTGCACCCTTCAGCTCACTGCAACTCTCACTCTTAACGTCCCTTGTGAGTTTCCTTTTCAGCCGCTGTTTTCGTTTCTTGTCTCTCCATCGCTCTCTCTGTCTTTGTCTCTCCTCTTCCGTCATTTGCGATTGTCTCAATCTTCGTCTCATCCTCATCCTTTCAGCATCTCTCTGGCGTTGCTCCGAGTATCTCTCTGGAAACTGCTTCACCTTTGATTTGTGTCTCTGCAACTTGATGCCGTTCCTTGGTGGGTTGTCGTTAAATTTCAAAGGAGTAGACGTGTCCATCTGCAAAATTGGAAACATGGAAATGTTACATCAGGATGCAATAAATGTGGAGAGCACGCAACAAATGAAGGGAGATGGAATGTTATAGCCCATTTAGTATTTCAGAATATTATATTACCTCCGAAGGCTTCTCTATCTTAATTGTCACGTCATCAAGATCTATGTGGTCCCGTGGTTCGGGGGTCTGCAGGGATCGGTCGTAGCCGTTCTTCAGATCTTGTTCGTTATCACAGCTGCCCTTGAAGTCGCTTTCATCCTCTGTGTGCTTAGTGGTGTCCGAGAGAGACCCACTGGATTCTGAGGTTGACATATTAATGTCCGTAAAAGAGTCCTGAAAGCTTTCGACACTTAATGAGAGATTCTCTCCTCCAATATCTTGTCTCATATTGAACTCATAAGACCCTTCACCAAATAAAGTGTCCGTCAGTTTGTGAGAATCATCCTCTGGGTTCATCAGATCTGATAGCTGTCCCTCTACGTTACCCATTGTCTCTTGATTTTCTGTCGTTTCTCTCTTGATATCTGGATCAGTGGTAGCAGCAGTTGGTTCAGTATCGGTGGGGTTCTCTGTGTTCACATCGGTTCTTACACACTCTTCAGATTTTAAGTTTGGCAATAACTTCACAAGTATAACTTCGTCTGCGTCAACTTCAGTGATTCCTATCAGTCCTTCAATCTGGTACTTCGCCGTGTCTCCGAGAATCTCCTTACATTGGTGCAACACTGCCGACTCAACTGCCGATCGCAGCTTTTCCCTATTTTGCCGCAAAATGGTCAACATCGCTTTCTGATTGTCTGAAAATACAGAAAGACTCCAGGGTTAATTTAGAGAAGTTTGCTTACTCCAGAATGATGGTGGCAATTCATTTAATCAACATTAAAATGGCCCTGCCCTCAACGGAACCGTTATTTGCAAATAGCTGACAGAGCTGAATGCATGGACATTGATGGAGATTAAAGAGCATAGCAATGCCCACTCTAATTAATTAATTGGCATGTACTAATTATGCTGCAGGTAAATCACACAGCATAACAAAAAGCCTCTGTCCTGCTAAAAATGTCTCTGGTGACAGAGTGACCAGTGGTGTCCAGAGACTGACATGTCAACCCAGCCAGGTGACACTTGACATTGACTGATAGTGGACAGCTACCCATTGAAAATGGCAGAAATCTTGCAAATAAAATCATGACAACCCCTGGGAATTAAAGACAACACCAAATACACTTACAACGACATGTATGATGAATGGCAGACTATTGTGTCAAAGCAGAGGCCTGTCTTCCCATTTTCTTGGAGTGGACATCTTCAGTGTCATTAGCAATGCCTGGTGGACGACAAGGGATCATGACCGAAGTTAAAATGGACATCACATTAAGCTGGGATTTCTCTGCAGTTTCTCGTTTAATCGGGTGCATATTCCACCGAGGGGCTCATTTTTCATGGAGGATGGTGATGTGGGGTCAAAAAAGATGGAATTGTGTCTAGAAACTTGGATTTGAGAGGGAGGACTGCTCTGCGACATTTGTCACAAATTGTTTTGACACATGCAGGTCTGTATATCATTATTCTGAAATTAAATATTGCCAAGTTGCTTTAGAAAGTATCAATGTGGTGTGTATTTGAAACTAAATTTTTAAAAAATTATTTTTACTCTAACCTTAATCCTAAATTTAGCTTCTGGGGCTAAGTTATGAGTAGACGTGATTTTTTGTTTGTCACATTTTCAGGATGTTGTTCGGAGCCATTAACGAGGCGATAATAACAGAGAATAGAATGCGATAAATTAGTAACGATTGATGCGGCTATTTCTACTTAAATTGGGTGAATATTGCTGTTGTGCTTACTCAAATACGTTTGCAAAGTGTAGTTGTTGCATATGGCTATATTTGTAGTGTTAATGCGCATTTAACAGCTCAGTAAAACCTGTTTGACCTGGAAAGTGCTGCAAACCAATTATGATTCTGATGCTTTGTGATGCATTGTAGGTAATTAGGCATTTAGGGCTGCTACATTGTACTGCTTGAGCAATGGGGGAATCTAGTTAAGATGCTCAGGATTTATCATCTGAATATATGCAAGTAAAGAATAGCTTACACCAGTTTTGGGTCTGCGTATATTTTGGCATTCATGATTTACTGACTGTTAAATAGGCCCAAGGCAAGATGATCAAGTTTGCAATGATAAATTTATGTCAATTAATGATAATAATTTTGGCAAACTTCGACAAGGTCCAGTCATGCATGCAGTTTTGCTCTTTTGGCCAATCGTGAAATATCACAATTAACCTATACCTGCTATAGTGAGAAAAAAAGCATCAGTTGGAATTATAATTTCTTGATGTTGAGGTATAGGCCTATATAGTTTTAAACTGAAGTGGATTGTGGATTCAACTTTTGTCAAATTGATGTCTTTCTCTACCCAGCTGACAATGCACGTGAACTTCACGTGATAAACACGGGGGGAAACTGGTGAACATGACATAACTGAGAGTTATCACGTGTTTTTGTTCACGTGAGAAAAACTCCCACATTTTCACGGGATAACCACGTGATGAATGTCACCAGATTAAAACTTGACCATCTTCACCACATAACTGAGAGTTATCACATGTTTTTCTTCACGTGAAAAAACTCCCTTACATTTTCACGGGATAACCACGTGATGAATGTCACAAGATTAACGCTTGACCATCTTCACCACATAACTGAGAGTTATCACGTGTTTTTCTTCTTGTGAAAAAACTCCCCAATTAGACCCCGAAGTCAGTCAGAGTCAAAACTCTGACTTGCTTTACAAGAACTTCAACTGACTAGTCAGCTAAGTTGTTGAACCCTGACTTCACTAGACTTCAACAAACTTCAGCTGACTTTGTGCAATATCCCAGGGCCCATCTGTTAAATATTTTTCAACAGTACTTTTAATCTCGGAAATTTCCAAATTTTCGGACACAGATTATTGTGTAATACCAAAATGTGTCCATTTTTAGGGAGTTTTTATGTTTTACAGACTTTACAAAAGTACTATAATAATTAGAACTACTTGTGCTCTTTATGCCCTTTTGAATGGTACCAAAACCATTTCTGTGATATGAAAATTGGCTAAGTTATGGCTTGACTTTAGCTGACTCAACTCTGACTTGACCAGACTGAACATTAACTTGCTGCTTGGGAACCTAACTATGACTTCACTAGTCGACTTTATAGAGTTGACTTCGGGGTCTATCCCCAACATTTTCACGGGATAACCACGTGACGAATGTCACCAGATTAACGCTTGACCATCTTCATGACATAACTGAGAGTTATCACGTGTTTTTCATCACGTGGTTAACTGGTGAAGATTGTCCCCAAGAAATATAGATGGAGCCACCCGTACTAGAAACACAGCTGCGCACCGAGTTCCGCACTAAGTTTACTTTAACTGAGTTTAAACTAATTAAACAAATGATTATGATTTCTAAATCTGGATTAATACACAGTATATGGTGGAATGATGCTTATTAGCTGAAAAAGGAGAACATATTGGATATTATCACTAAAGACTAGTCATCCAAAATGTGAATCAAGTATGACTACAATCCTTGATTCTGGTTCCCCTTAAGAAAACTGAAAAGAGCCTCACTGCATCACACTGGTTGTGACAAATTTTCAGCAAGTTCTTGAGGCTTTTACTTCAGCCCCACAGCTATTGAAAGCCCAAGATAATGCTTGAAACAGTCTGAGTTGACTGGCTTGATGAGGAGTTAGCTAAGTTAACCGGTGGGAGATTTTGCCTTTTCTCAAATAATTCTACATAACTGGTGAAGATTGCCCCCCAGAAAATCATGTGGTTAACTGGTGAAGATATTCACCAGAAAATCACGTGGTTAGCTGGTGAAGATTGCCCCCCAGAAAATCACGTGGTTAACTGGTGAAGATATTCACCAGAAAATCATGTGGTTAACTGGTGAAGATATTCAACAGAAAATCACGTGGTTAACTGGTGAAGATTGCCCCCAGAAAATCACGTGGTTAACTGGTGAGAAAGTCACGTGGTTAGCGTTTGCAATAACCTATCAGTTTTCCACGTGATAACTGAGGGGCAATTTCACGTGATAACTCTCAGTTAACCACCAGTTTTGTCAGCTGGGTAATTATTTGAATTTTGTTTCAGGGATACCAGGAAATGATGAAAATGAATAAAGTGGACTTGGAACGTATCAAATCCATGTTGACTGATGCCATCACCGTCATGTGCAAAAGTGGATTAACGTACAGAGCTGGATTTAGTGTTGAGGGTTTATTGGGAATAACACTCCTAGATGATGATCAAGTCTTCCTAGTCAATATCAAAGAAACCATAAAGACAGAGATGGACATGTTTCCGCGACAAGTGAAGCAAAATTTGAGTTATATCCAGGAGAGTCACAGTAGTTCGGAAGGGACTGATGCATCCTCTGACGAAGCTGATTCTCCTGGTAAACCGAAGAGGAAACGAAGAAGACCTCAGAAGATTGTACAGACAGTAATGACTCCAATGACTCTTGACAAAAAAGATAATTCTATGACAATTGAAGCTTCAGACATTAATGTTAAAAAGGAGGAACCTGATCATGGGATTCCTTTAGGAAATGACAATCTGAACTGGTTAGGAAATATTATGGCTCTTCAACAGAATCCCAAGTTACAAGCTCCCCAAGGCAATAAGTATGCAGCCGCCAACAGTAATTCAAACGTCAAGCATTCCCCAATGAATAGTCCGTTGTTCGCACAAGGAAATCCACAGTTCCCTGCAACCAGCAGCCAACTCTTTCCCCCTGGTGGCCAAAATGTAAGTAAAGGTTTGGAACGATACTGCACAGATCTTAGTCAAATTAAAAACATTTTGACAAATTTGTAATGATCCTTTATCAATGTGATGATTTAAAATGTGCTTTCTTTCAGCAATTACCAGCATTAAGTTCAATACTCGGAGGGCCCAGTACCAGAGGTGGAGGTGGCACGATAATTCCAGATTTAAGTTCTCAACCAGAAGTTCCTATTGTTGAAGAAGAAATGGTTAAAGTTACAATTCCAGGTAAATAATTTGGTGATTCTTATAGCTCAACTGGTTGTAATCCAAGTGTATCGGTCTTCATAAATCCTTAAATGATGAGTGTTTTTATTTGTTTGACTCCCAATGGTCTCCCATGACACCTACTCATTGATGATGTTCTGTTTTTTCTTTCAGACTTCCTAGGAAATCCAGCTACTGAGCAGCATACTGTTAATGCATGTCTTCGGCCAAATCCTGTGAGTTTATATACAAACAAGTTACAAACTTGTATTTATATAAGTCATTCTTTGATGAATCGAATATATATGTAGACAACTTTGTATTGTGTTCATCAAAAATGTTGTTTAATTATTTGCAGGGTCCTGGCAGGGTTCGGTTACTAGAAAGCAGTCCTATAAGTGTTGAAAGAGATCAGTTGATTGAAGCATTGAGGAAAGCAACATACAAGAAAGAAGCTGGTTATTATCTGATGTATCGATTGCTCTTCCTCACAGTCGGAAAAGAAACTCTCGCTTATTGCAATGGACCAGGAAAACGACACAGTGACAGACCATCATTATCAGACGACCTAATTAACACCTGTAAAAGTAAGTATTTTAATATCTCAAAATATTTTTGCAATAAAACCAGACACAAGCATGTCATGGCAATGGATAAAGATAAATTTTTCTAAAAATTAACCCTTCAATGCTCTGAAAATTACTTATGCTGTTATTAGGTCTAAAATGTATTGGAAAAAAATTGAAATTTTGTAAAAAAAAAAGTGTTGTTGACTGGTTTTACAATTTTGAGTTCTCAAGTTCTAAGTTATGTTATATATATTTATTTTGTTCCTTTAGAACCATTTAGCCTCATTGCTTATTGGTAACTTTGCACAAACGCTGCATTAACACTACTAATGAAGTAGGATAACTGGCCATTTACATTTCTGTTGAAAAAGAAGTGCATGCAGAATGTCAAATGTCTCAAATAATCATTGTCCTTTAGCCCTGTACTTCCTTAGACTCAAAGATATGACCTCATGACACATACTTTGTAGTCTTCAAAAGTGGTGCCTGAGTTAAATCAAATAAGATACATTTTTCAGTTTAATATAAATGCCAAGCAGTAGAGTTCTGTTAGGTCACCATGGAAGTGTGACATCAAATCAACAGTGCCGCTTGGTCCAATACACGTTGAGAATACACATATAGTGACTATGTGACAGGCTGGGGATCATTATTGTTAGCCTTAGATTTATAAAATTCTTTAGAGCTATAGAAAATCCAATGTAGACATTACTAGACAATCCATGTGGTCAGTGTGCAGAGATTAACTTGGGCCTTTGATTCCGTTTGCAGTGTATGTGCTGGCTTGGTGCGTTATGAACTCTGCACATTTGCCAGAATGGAGGGACTTCAACCGCTCTTTTACTATCGCCGTGCGAGACGCCCACAAGTTAATGAAACAGCATTACAGTAAAAACCCTCCTCCTGAGATGAACGATTACCCTGCGGTCCCCTCGTCCTGCAATTTCAATCTATCTTAACGTTTTGTGATTGCTACTTCAGACCAAAGTTCAGATCCTGCTCAAGGAGACTGAGGATTAAAATTAAAATTGATCGTATTAGAGTGACATTTGCACTGTGTGCTGCATACACATGCTTCAAATGGTTCTTTCTTGGAGATTATGTAGGCCTACTCACTATTAACTAGGACCAAGCATTATAAAACATTAGTATAAGACTATTAGTGCTGTATAATAATGTATTATTTTGTCTGTCATTTCCGCTAACTGCTCTTCTCTCTACGATTGCTTGGGTGCCTCATGTATAGGCGAATAATTGCTCATAATCTGTCAATGACCACATAACTCATCTCATATTCGATTGACGCTGCCCACCTTACACAGGCACAACACTGGATACTTGTACTCATTGAGACAATCTTTATACTTCAATGTATGTTGATAACTTGGAACTGGATATTAAAGCTGCACACTGACCCAGGACTTTTCTTGCTCTCTTTCAGTGTATGTCAGGGCCCACTGCATTAGCAGGGACTCACAATGTCCTGCTGAGACTGACTTTAACAGGGCGTTCAACAAATCCATACAGAATTCCAAAATCCTCTCCAAGCTTGGAAAGTCAAAAACTGACAATTACTATTAACCAACACAGGACTTTTAAAATGACTGCCATTCTTTTGTTGATTGGGGATCATGTATCTGAACCTTGAAGGACTATTTTTGTGTCACTGGCCACTGGGTGACATGTGAGTGTACAGTGTACACTACGCATATTTACAAAAGGCTCCAATGGATGAAATTTATTGATAAATAAACTATTTTAATCAACCGAGTATGTTCCATTCTTGTTTTTCATTCTAACTATAAGCTCATTCGACTTATTTTTTGTTTCATTTGCCTTTATTTTTGTTTTCAAAACAAATTTTGTATCATTTTACCATGGACCAATTATCAGAAGGACAATCCACTCCACAACTTCAAAGGTTAAGCCTGTGTCTGAGAATCTCTGCTAATGATGTGTGATATCTCTTACCCCTTTTCCCTTATTTTCTTGGTAGTTTTTAAACTGAATATATAGGACTGCATAATATTATTATAGAATGAAAAGCATACCATGACTGTTGTGATTTTTAAAATAAAGATCCATTTTGCCTTTTAATTTCTGTACAATAACACAACATTAAGTGCAGTGTTTATTGTACTTTTTGGCAAGTGGATAGGCAACAATCAGCACTCTTGTTACATTTAGACCTTATTTCAGAGGCATAAATCACTTCAAGGAACACATTCGAACAAAATGGCATTCACATCACCATGTTGCAAATGTTCTGGACTTTCTAATGGTATTTTCAAAACATTGAACACTCTTGTGCTTTGATGTGTAATTTAAAGGAGAAAACAAGGAATTGTTTGCACCTTGCAATCAAATAAACTGCCTTAAAATCTTTATAAATTGGAATATTTTATTGGGAAAAAGTTCATTATGACAAGCTCTATCCCATGGATTTAACTAGCCCAATGTCCATGCTATCAAGATCGTTTGGATCAAGAAAAATAGATTATATCCTAGAAGAGGGGTGAACTGATTCTGGTGTAGATTTGAATTTTGTGAAGTTACCCTCAGACACACCCTTAGATGAAAGGATATTTCCTAGTGACCCTTCACTGCAGGGGTCCTGAGCCAACTTGGCCCAGGATAGATAAGCTTATCACCATCAAAATTTAATGTTTTTCCTAGTGGATATTCCTTGTGTGATTGTTCCATGATTTTACCATCTTAAGTCAGAGGATGGTTTCAAATAGGCATGGAACTGTGGAAGGACAATTGACTTTGATTGATTGATTTTAATCATATTAATAGTCTTGAGAGATCTGTTGAGAGATCTGTTGAAAATATTACTCCGAGCTGACAACGGACTTGAAATTTTAAACAAAAATTGTTATTATTGATCATGTTTGTCAGTGATGTAGTCGAGGCCGGGATATCCGAGACCGAGGCAAGGCCAAGAATTTGGCATCCTAGACTGAGCCAAGTCCGAGGCCATCAAAAAATGGCCCCGAGGCCGGCCTCGAGGATGAGGCCGGCCTTGAGGACTGGGCCCGCCTCAAGACCTCCAACACTGATGTTTGTTTTGTCTGTGATGTTAAAATTTGTGTTTGGCGGCTTTGGCCTATCGAACTTCCATTGCCTCAACAAACCTTTTAAGCTCTTTTTATGATACATTCAGTTGTTTGCATTGAATTATTTAAATCTTTCTCAATGTGAGGTTACAAATTCTCGATTTCCAAAGAGTGGATATCATATGCAGTAACTGATGTTCAGGGACCGAAAAGCAAAGTGGTAGATATGGACATTTTTACGAGCAACTAGAGTTTACCCACAGAGGTTTTTGCAGCACAATAGCAAATGATGTATTTTAGAGATCTGGACAGGAAAATTTAGTAAAAAAAAAAATTAGATAGATATCATTCTTTCAAACACATTCTGTATGGATGTTTAATTAGAGATAAT